>JAPCWZ010000007.1:0-1419662 GCA_039105305.1 Apiospora arundinis | reverse complement strand
AAGATTGACAGTCCAATCTTTTTTTCGAACACCCACAGTGTTTATTGGGCTGTCTGCCAGAATAGGTCAGCACTGAATTCAAGACTCACACGCTAGCCAACTACGCCAGATCAGACAGACTCCTTGGTTGATGGGAAAGAAGCTTCTTATCTGGCTTTATGTAGGTACCTTGGTGCGGGCAGGCACGGCAGATCAATATCTTTCATCAGTTGATGCGGGTAATGCTTTATGAACTCCAATCCTCTTCTAAGGCCAATGTTAGACTGGTATTACTGCAAACCGAGGAACATTTGCCTAGTATTGATTTTCAATCTGCCTCGTTCGCTTGAATGGGCGACCTATCTGGGGGTGGTATTTGGTGATAAGGAGATTCGGTATGTGTAGCCATTTCAACCGCAACTCCCTCCTTCTAACGGTTTGCCCATGACTGGTCATGGTTAACACAGACGTCGTTCCTGGTTGAATGCAACCCCTGCTTGTCGTCAAAGATCCTCCTCATACACATAATATGCAGGTATATAGATTTGCGTGCGCTCGAATTGTTATATAATCTTCCGACTAACGGATCAGTCAGCCGCTGACTGATCATTGACTTGATGACCCCTATTGTTCTGACTGTAAGCATACCCCCTCATCCCATCATCCTTTTCATCATCCTGGTAAAGAACGACGGTGTAATCTTCCGGGACTCGTCCATTCAGTGCAGTTTCCATGCCATCTACAGCGGAGCAAAAGTCAGCATGTCCATGTTGAGGAACAGCCCGGGAGATGTACTCACACAGAGCAAGGTATCCAACTTCCACAAAAACAGGTATCCACGTCAAAGTGGAAAGAATCTGGCCGAAGGACCATTCGTTGATGGACAAACTGTCCGACCACGGTGACTGGTTCACAGCCCAGCGAATGTACAGCAACATCCACAGCGACGCCCACATATTGATGAAGGCACAGACGACAGTAATATGACGCAAAGCCCTATCGATAACATACGCATACCTCATGAACCTTGAACCAAACCCAAGACACATAAGGCCCCAGGAGAGGGCTGCCAAAATCAGCCGAAAGAGGGGACCAAGACCGGTTCCGAAAACAGCGCCAGAAGAAAGCGCAATTGCCTCGCTACCCCCGCCCAAAGCCGGCCGACAGTGTTGGGTCTGGAAAGCGGTGCTCTGCTCCCCAACAAGCTCGCTGAAGGTGTGCTTAGAGAACCAACCGTTAGACAACGCCCCCGGCGCTGCGTAGGCCGGGCCGGGTCGCTCTGCGTGGACAATAGAGCCGACAGCTGTCCCGACTACCGCCGCCCAAAGAATATACTGGACCCCTGTTGCGACATAAACAAGCCAACGCCGCCGCCGCCGGTGCCTTCCTCCTCCCAGTACCAGCGAGAGGAGAAGTACAGGGCAGAAGGCGAACACGGAAACAACGGCGGTGATGACCACAAAGTCTCGTGGCTTGTCACTCATGTTCTTGAAGTCGCCGCGGGACTCCCTGATCGCAGCGATCTGGATAGCTTGGCATATGATACATGCTCCTAGGAAAAGTTCATATACCGACCCTCGGGCGATATTGACAATCTGATTGAGCAGCGACGCACGAGTTCCGACCCAGCTTAGCGGCAGGCTCAAGATAACGACGTATATCGTTACTAGACTCGTGCCAACGACGTACGATACTATGCTCTGGTCTATATCAGCAACTCGTGTATGAATAGTGCATTGGAAACGGGGACGATTACACCTATGCCAGCCAAATCGGAGTCTAACCCAATGGTTCGAACCAAACCCTGGCAGGCCATGGGAATACACGAGGGATTCGAGGCGTTGACCTGATCCAGGAACGAAGCATTGAGTGTCCTAGGTATAAAAGAGTTGCCCTCGACAAGATGGAGATCATCGTACCACCGCAGTAGATCCAAAGTACTCGGCTTCTGAGACTCTGAGGTGGGTAGTATGGACCGTAGGTATTCTTTGATGGGAGTGGCGCTACCTCCAATGTCCGACCAGTGGATGATCAGGGCAGCTGCGACGAAATCCGCAAATAACTCGCAATCTTTTCCGAGCTCAAGCTGCTGGAATGCAGTGCTTCCAAGAGACGGGCCCTCCCAGCCAGAAGTAGCCATGGTGTACGTGCGAGGAAGCTGTATTTCCGTAATGCTCTTCCATGTCACTCTTTTGGAAGTTGTCTAGATACCAGTCACCGAATTACTTGCCTTCAAGACTATTCAGCTGTCGATGGGGGCTGCGAGCCAGCAATGCCACAATGCCGTCAGCAGGGGCGACCAATCACAAAAATGAATGCAATAGCCCAATTTTGGACCACATTTCGAAACAAGTCCAGTAATGATGATCTCTAAGGTGATTCGAGGCACTCGAGGATTTGGGGTCAATAGCACGTGATGATACTAAAATGTATGTAAGTCCTCGAAGGTATATACATTCATAGGAAGATCCAATTCTCAAGCCTTCACATTGCCAAATCCGCTCTGTACGAGTATCCTCACATACCAAGGGTGCAGGAAGACAATCTTGGGCGGGATCGGATGTCCCACGCCCTTCTCATAAGAGCCGGCGCTGTCGAACAATGCCGACTTGAGGCTGAAGACAGCCTCCTGCTTCTCGCGGTCGATGCGCGCGCTAATGAGAACGAGACCATCGGAGTTCCTCAGCCCGGGTTGCAGCGGAGAGCCTCCGCAGCGGACGGTGATCTCGTTGCCCTGATTTTGGACGACTTCGAAGTGGTTGGAGAACTTCAGGCCGGGCTCGTACTTCGCGACGGCCAGCTCCGACGTCTTCCACGTGTAGCCCTCTGAGCCAGGAGGCGCATCATAGCGCTCATGGAGCTTACTCTGAGGCCAGAACCCTAATGGTAAGTCACATTAGCATGCGGATCCATGTTGATAAGAAAGCGATAATAGAATGACCGTACCCCATCGGCTCCAAATGCCACGGCAGAAGTCGAGGGTCAAGGCGGTCTCGTCATTTCGGAGCTCCGGCCGGATCTTGCTCAGCGGCACGCGCTTAATGCAATCGTCCTGAAGGGCTGGGTTCGCCTTCGGGTTATATTTTGCGTATGTCTTAGACCTGAACCATGCGTCGTCCTTACTCAGGTCCACGATTGAGGTAGTGGCACTGAGATAAGCCATGCCAGCTCCGACACTGGCCAAACCACCTGTGACGCCATAAAGACCCGTCTTGATAGTTGCCCTGAGAATACCCATCATGGACTGTATTTCCCAACCTTAGCCCCTTGTGTCAAATGCGATAGCCGTAGATATGGTACCTGTGTCGAATTGAAGTTGAGCAATTATTCGGAGTGTCGCAAGCAATTGCTCGGTCCGTTAACTGCAAGGCAAGCGCCAAACTCCGATGGGGCTGGCCATGCAGGTCAACAGAGTGTCAACTCCACCATGCACGGACGGGTTCGATAATAGCCGCCCCAGTAAGCATTGTTTTTGCGGCTCAAATGGGTGAAGCTGTGAACATATTGAACTGCCATACCAGCAAAATTCGGCATCATGAGGGGGATTCCATGCTTGACATTGGGTGATTTGGGAAGAGCCACTAGGAATATCATCAGGCTTGCATTTGGGGAATATTGATTTTCTCTCCGCTGATAACGACTGGCATTCATTCTGACGCCTTCATGGATTGTTCCATTTATAGCAGTGAGTTGCATGCCATCATATTGACCGTACCTGGTTCGCACATGATGGGAAAGTGAAGCAGGGATGGGTTAGCTTTTCTCTCAGGCATTGCCGTACTTACGGCAGTCGGCTTTCTGCAGTGTCTGCGAAGTCAGACCTCATTTGCAATGACCTACAAAGTTGCATCGTAGAGGCTGGAATCGATTTGTAGCAAGTCCAGATATGTAGGTATCCATACGGTTTCTTTAGAGGGAAGATTGCGCCCTCCCAAACGTGGCGGAATGAAGACATCGAAATCAGAAAGGCCATCCGTTATGTGTAAGCTGCGCCTCGAGCTTGCTTGCTTCTTGTTTGGCAACGTGGCTGGACGAGGCGTCAACGGTCAGAGGGAAACAGTTGTCTCCCCGGACGCGTGATCGACAGGGACACTCAACGTCCACTGCAAGAATAAGACCCATGGCCAAAGGTTCACGCCACAAGTCAAGTTCACTGTAAGACTACGTGTTGAAAACCCCATGCCTGGGAGACCTATTCTAATGCTGGCCGCGTCTGCTATGACAAGCCTTGCGGCTAGATCCGCACAATATGAGTACGATCACTGCATATAGACAACGGAACATGCGGGCAAGCTTGTGACAGTGCTACTTCGACTACTAAAACTCAAGGGAACACGACAATAACGTCTGCCGCCAGTGAACGCTTCGAGCAAGAATGATGTGGTGTGATGTGATGTGATGCGATGCGGACCATGACTCCAATCCCTTCGCCTACCTGGAGTAGTCTGTAGCCAGCAGCAAACTAAGTCAGGAGCTCAGGTTGTTGAGAGCAAGCTCGCCTCAACGAGCACGAGGTAGGCCTGTTGACAATGAGCCTCAAAACTGCAAACTGTCAACATCGACCAGAGAAGGCCTAGATTGCCGGCCCATTGGAACATCGTGGAGCTTGGAACTTGGAGCTTGGCGATTGTCCACTACGTCACAGCGGCTTACTTACAAAGCACACGCGGTCAACCCCCACTCGGGAACGGGAATAGGGGAATGTCGGAGGCGTAAACGGAAACCGTGTTCGCCCGTGTGCTCCGGAAACTCCTTACCAACCGGATGGAGCCTACGTTTGGGTGTTGTGGATGGATCGTGATGTAATGCATGAAAGAGCATGTTTACTTGATGTTTTGGCGGACCAGTTGCTCCGTGGGCTTGTTGCTTGTTGGTCGCCATTAAGCCTGCCTTGGATGTGGCGCACTGGCACTCCTCCTTGCAGATTTGCGTGGCCTTCTGACCCCAAGTTGCTCAAGCCTTGCGTCGATGCAAGTGGAATCTACGATGAGAGCACTGGGCCATGATCGACGGGTAGAACAGGCAAACGGATAAGGTATCTTGCCGCGACTTCATAGGCTGCTGGTGATCTCGATCCTCTTTGCCGTTTCCCACTTGTTCGTTCCAAGGCGTGATCTTTTGGTACTATCGATACCAGGATACATGCGACCTACTATTATGGCTGAAAACAGTTCAGCTAGCGGGGTAGCTGTGGCTTTAATGCGCTCTGGAGCCACAGTTCCGAGCGGGCTAGACCAATCTGCTTCAGCGCTACTGTAAGGCAAAAGATCTATGATGTCAGACGTGTAACGATTAGCTGTCGGAGCTTTTGTCCTGCAGCACGTCAACCCAAGTGGAAGGAGGGCATGATTGGTTCCTGATCAAGCTTCCTTGCCAAAAACGGGCGGATCTTGCTGGTGGGGAATCTTGACAGCTCTAGCCTGTCTAGCCCGTCTAGCCGTAACGTGCCAGGAACAGCTTGTGGGAAGCAAGCATGGGCTTTTGGCCATTTGGATGGGAAACGTGAGCTTTCGTCCGTGATTTGCCTGTTGCTCGGCTGCAAGTCCGTGTTCTACAATGCCCGTAACTGTCGCCGCTGCCATTGCAACACAGGTCACGTATGATGCAATCAGTGTCTGGCCAGTGGTACAAGCAAGTGCAAAATGCTTTTCAGATGAAGGTGCTCTCACGGTGTCACTCGCTCTGTTCTGCGCCAATAGCTGTCAGCCTGTCGATTTGCTGGCTTGATATCAATGCAAGCATGACGTACATAGCTTCCCCTCCAGTCATCAACAGCAATGGCACCTCCCAAGGCTATGTAGATCAGATACTAAGATACCTCCTACCTGTCATTGAATGTCAACACGTATGGTATTGAATGGAGCGAATTGGAAACGAGACGGTACCTTTGTTGGTGGCTGGTCAAAGAGAGCAGCCTGGGTACCTAACTCACGGCCCACATGTTTGTGAAAGAGGCTGACTAGATCGCAGTTGCACGCTTTCACGCAGAGTAGGTACGGAGCATTTGACGCGCATCCAATCTCACATCCACATCAACGAGGGGTAGCGGGATAGCGAGTGACACACGGTCAAGCTTGTCCTGCTTTGCGGAGTGTGCAAAGGTGCCCCTCCCTTTTGTGGGTTATCATCGATAGTACATGGGGGAGCAACAGAGGCGTGCGCAGAATGGAGGGGGAGAACACAATGGCCCTTTCTCTATGATGACGTACATTCCATGCCGTTTCCATTCTCCATGTGATTGCCCATACGTGGGGCGGCTTTGCGTTTCGTGAATTCCATTAGTGATTCATACCAGAACCATTGAATCTAAGGCAAGGAGGTAGGCAGGCAGGCAGGTACCTAGGTATTCACAGAGAAAGGCAACTACTGCTTGGTTGTTTGTCAAGCAAGTTAGGCCAGGCCAACACCCAGCACTTCCTCTATATAAACCCTCCCTCCTCCCATCCTTCAACCACTTCATTCTTTCATCATCACAATCACAACTCTCAATCACACTACAACCTTCACACTCAACCAAACAAACAACCCAACCAACCATCAAAATGGATACCATCAACAACGCCGCCTCTTACGTCGCTGACACCGTCAAGGGTGCCACGGCCACTGCCTCCAAGGAGGGTAACAAGGAGGTCGCCAAGGACGGCAACGCCTCCGCCACCACCCGGTAAGCTTTGCTCACTTCACTCCATCATATCAACCACACCTGCTAACGATCATTCACAGTCTTACCGCCGGCAAGGACGCCATCGGTGACAAGGTTGACGAGAAGAAGCACAACACTTCTGCCGATGTCAACAAGGAGGCTGCCAAGCACTAAATCAGTCTTCTCTTAATCACCAACCTGTATGATGATTCGGACTCGATAACGACTAAGGCGTTGGGCATTTCTTCATGGATGGGAAGAAGGATTTCACTGGCGAACATTCCTAGAGCAGACTTCAATACCCCTAAGATGACTTAGAATCAAGCTGCTGTTACGTCCACTACAATTGTCTCTTCCTCGTCGTGATATGATTTGTGACATTTCTCGCGATTCAAAGTGCTTCACCATCCTTTGACTGCAAAGAGCAAGCTGAACAACATCAGAACAACTTTGATAGTAAATATCTTATCCAGCCTGATATGTTAACTAATCTATTTAGAACTGTTGGTTCCGCCAATACGCCCTGGCAGAAGCATTGAATAGGACAATATTTCCGCGTACCATTGTGTATCTCACAATGTGTGCCAAGCTAGTTTCATTATAAGTTATCAAACACCTCTCTCCCCTCATATTGAATATCTAGATACAATCTCCAACCATTTTTCGTATCTTTATCACCATCACGTCCCCCGGCGTGGCCGTTTACAAGCAGCATCCATAGCTGTTGAGTGTTACCTACATGCCTACTTCGTTAGTTCGCATCTTCTACTCCAACAATTAATTTGGCACTTCTGCTACCATGATCAAGTTTCAAATTTGATTCTCCTAGCGGGATAGTCCCAAAACCATTGGTGATTCAACGCTGTTGTACAATACCGCTTCAATGCTATCTCTAACACTCTATCCTCTTTGCTCTGGAAAGCAATTCCAATCCATGAAGCTCCTCCAACTTCCAGAAAAGGTATATGTCCTACTCATACAGCCCTTTCTTGCTAAATTGGCCATGTGCCATCTCCAAAGGTCTTCGAACTTCCACTTTTGAGGACGAGGCTTGACCCCTTGCAACATCGGTGCCGGTAAACAAGATGCTCCTGTCATCACTGTTACCAATGCTAATAGGGAGATGCTGAAAACACTTCTTGGCGGCTAAGAAACGCATGCTGTGACCGCCACAAGAAACGTCTGGTAAAGATCCAAGCCCATGTCTCTCGACGACGCTCAGCCGCAGAATGCGATAGTGTGAGGAAGGAGTTACCTGACTGGAAAAATAAATCGAGACACTTGACAGCGACAATTAGACTGACGACCTCGGTGATAAGGAAATCGATGGGTACGAGGCCATGGGTCGAGAGCTGGAAACTAAGAAGGAAGTAGCTGATGGTAGTGACCCAGTCGACTCGTATGCCCTCACTGGAAACGCCTTCGTTACCTTGACCTCGGCTAGGGGCTTTCGCAATCACAACCTGTCGGTTAACCCATCTGGCCTGGAGCAGCAGCCAGGGCAGCAGATACTTAATGAGCCCTACCCTACCTAATGTTGATCGCTATGGGAGTAAGAGGTGAGCATGAATTGTAGCCTGGCAAATAGAAACATATCTCAAAGCGAATTCGATACTTAGCCGACGCTCCCTTACCTTTGCTTCTTCTTCTCTTTCGTTATCACTGCTTCGAGGCTGCGCACTTCTTGCCTTTTGGTCCCTATACTCGCAATCTTCCAACCTGGCTCTCCAAGTCACGCCGCCACTGAAGTATTATGCCTAGCAACCTAGAAACGCACCATTGACCAACCTGCCCTGATTGCAGAGCTCTGGGTCATCCAAGCCGTACTAATGCAAAGCTATAGAACTGGAAACTAACCCTGAATTCTAGCCTGAGTTAACGGCCCATCATTAACTAGAAAGCAGAAACATATTCATCACGAAACTCGGTATCATTGCTTTTAGTATATAAGCTCCTGTGTTTGCTAATGAAATGTACATTTTTGCAAGTTGAGCATTGATCAACTCTGGTATAAATAAAACCATGCTCCATAGGTACCGTATTACCGCGCCTGGTTGAGATTTTGGGTGGTCTCGGCGCAATCTGCCTAGCAACGGAATTAATTCGATTCAGCCCCACCGACCCTGAGACATGGACCCTGAAACCAACCCGAGTAAACTTTAGCAGCGAAAAGGGCGACGCCGACGACAACGACTACAACTAGAACACCGACCTTCTTCCCAATTGAACCGTTCTGTGTTGCTCACTATTTGGGCAAGTATCACGCACAACACCATGGCTTCCGCATCCTTCCTCGACTCGCTCCCGGCCGATGTCTTCGACAAGACCACGCTCATCTCGCTCGCGTCTACACTTGCCATCTTGGCCACCGCGTACATCACTTCTCGCTCGGTGCTGCCCGCTTCGACACCTGGCCACTGGCGCGCGCTTTTCATATGGCACGCGTTCGATGCTCTGATTCACTTCATCCTGGAAGGGAGCTTCCTCTACCACTGTTTCTTCAGCTACATGACCGTATCGCGGGTTAGGAACCCGTTGGCTCTGGCACCCACTGCACACAACTTCCTTGGTTATACCGATCGTGCGTACGGTCCCCAGGCGGGTGGCAACAACCCTTTTGCCCAGCTATGGATGGTATATGCCAAAGCCGACCGACGATGGGCTGGTGCGGATCTGGTGAGTCTCGTCCTCCTCCCCCCCTTTTGCGTCCAAGGACCACCCAGCAAATAGAAAAAGAATACGCGTAACTAACTAAATATCTCCTTTTCAAACAGAGCGTGATCAGTCTCGAACTCCTGACCGTCTTTGTCGCCGGCCCTCTGGCCTGCCTCATCTGCTACGGTATCGCTAAGAAGGACCCCCGCACCAACATTGTCGTCATTATCGTTGCCACCATGGAGCTGTACGGCGGCTTCATTACCTTCTGCCCGGAGTGGCTGACGATGAACTACAACCTCGACGCGAGCAACTTCATGTACAAATGGGTCTACCTGGTCTTCTTCAACATGCTCTGGGTTTTCATTCCCATCTATGCCATCTGGGTCGCCTCCAAGGACATCAACGATGCATTTGCGGCAAAGAACAAAACCTCCAGGGGTTACAACGATACGTCTGCGGTAAAGACCAAAGCGGCCAGCTCAAAGAAGTCAAGATAAGGAGAGAAGAGCTGCGTGTATACGACCAAATGGTTTGCTAGTGGTGGAGAATACGTTTTTTAATATCAGCAGGCTTGAGGTCTATGCGAGGTCCGTGTCAAGCTATCGAAGAGCCCCCAGGTGGACGGCTCCTTTTCTCAGGGCGGCTCGTTACATTTTCGGTTTACCATTCGATACAGCACGCAATTGGGGATGATATGGTAGCCTGAACGGGCCTGGAACACCGGTCGTTCGATTACGCACATATAGCCTCCTTGAAGAAAATCACTATTTGTTGCGGCAGCGATTCGACCGGAATCGAAAGATCACGGCCGAGTTGCATCGCAACGTCCATGAACATGCCCGATGTTGGCTTTACACGTTGGGAGTTGGCCCCGATGTATGGCAGCTATGTTATATAATTTCTTCTGATATACCCATTGCTGCATAAGCGACATGCATAGACCGTGTCTATACCATGAGATGACCCTGTCGAAGAGGTCCCCAGAACGCCTGGGGATACGAATTTACCACGAGTTAACTCTACGAATTTGTTTTTATTTTGGAACATGTAAACGTCGCTGTAACGTGGTGTTTTCTTTTTCTCAATGGTTTCGACCGAATCGTTGCAATTTTTTGAACGAATCGTATTATCTTTGTAACGTGGTGCTTTCTCCGCAGTTATGTCCTGCTGTCATTTACCCGGGGACCATCACCGTGTTGCATTGCATGCAAGGCACAGGCAAACAGCGAAGGTGAGCTGCGAATAAGCATCTTTCATTCTCCTACGTGGACGGAAGAATTAGATTAAACGGTGCTTTTTCTAGCGGAGTGGCGAGCATACCCGACTTTGAAAAAGGAATATACTCCCGGAAAGGGGGTATAACTGCCTACACAAATGCATGCCAATGGTGTAGTGCATACCAATACATGCGCATAACTCCACTTGCATCACACGTTTCCTCGACACAATACGAGATATCGGGCATTAGGCCGGGGAGGAAAAAGATATAATGTCGTCGTTTCGCCCACTACAGCAAAACTACCAGTAGCCATCTTGCTCTCCAAGAACTTTGTCTTCTGCCTCCTACCGTAATCTTAGTAGTTTCACCGTCAGACAATTCAGCATCATGAAGTCCACCGTCGGAATCCTCTTCGCGCTCACGTCAGCAGCCGGGACCATGGCGTCCCCCATGCGGCCGCCCATCGAGCAACTCCTTGTCAACGACTTTGTGCGCACCAGCCTGCCAGGCGAGCCGACGACGGTGCACTTCTCGCTGCTGGACCACTCCATCACCTGCGACAGCGGGGCGCTGTCCGAGTTCCCATCGGAGAGCTTCCCTTGCACCGTGCCCGAGTACTCCATCAAGGTCTTGGAAAGTCCCAACCCAAACTCGTGGACCGTGGAGATTCAACATACTCTGGAGGACGGGTGAGTGACATACACACATGATTTCAGTCTCATTCAACTGCTGTCAAGATAGAGTAGAGTAGCATCTCGCTGACCCTGACCTACTATAGCACCGAGCTTGCTGGCAGCTTCCACACCGGCTGCAACGGGCCCCTTTTTACCATATGCTGGCAGATCGGGTCCGCAAGCCTTGCGCTAGTAGCAAGGCAGTAAAGGCGAAGGCAGAATAATTCTTGGGGTCGACATGCCGCATGGGATGGACACGATAGGGAGAATTCTGACTTGGATTTTTCCGGGATACGATGCCGCCAGTATCTGCAACCTGACCGTAATGGTGGTCCGATAATGTTAGCTTCTACGCGAAGGGAAAACATTCAATATCTCAGAGCTGCCTGTTGCTTATCATCGTGTCACAAACCTTGCCTACATCAGCGTATGACCCAGCATTGCACCAACTGGGCCTGTAGTACCGCCTATGAGCCTAGCCCCCGAATGTCCTCTCACGTAGCTCAAAGTCTCGGGTCTAGATGTAAACGTCAGATATCTAACCGAAGATACCCCGCGTCACTTTAATGACAGGTGCATGTGTTACCTCCGGGCCCGAGACTTGTTGCCATTTACTACAGCGGCTTTGAAGTTTGGATGTGACTGTGACTCGTCATGGTTCCTCTGGTTATTCGAGCCCAGAAGGCTCTCCACCCAGTAGGTAAGCTGAAAGGGGATCCCACATACCGCGGCATCGCTTACCCCCAATGTGATGTACTCTACAAGCCGCCTCATAACGCGATCCGAAACTATCTTTATTGATGGTCGGTCCAACTCTTGGCGGGCCGTTCGCCTGATGTAGGCGAGGTGGGCTCGCCGATACTGGAAGCCTACTCATGTGCTTCACCGTTTTTAACCGATATAAATCTTCCAATGATCTGGAGCCCTCTGCAATGCACTTCGCCGACATCCCTGTCCCTCGCATACACCAGGTACTGAGGCTATCTTACTCCAGATAGTGCAACGCCGGTACTGAGCCGAACATTTGGCTTCCGATTGGACCCAACTCTCTGGAACTGTGGTTGTACCAAGGTAAGGAAACTTGCAAGCAAACATCAAATTGGCTGAGATGGACCGGAATAGGTGCTGTTGTGTGGGCGAAGTCGGCAACACCACGAAGCCACTATCAACTCGTCATGCATGTTGACTCAAGCACTCGGTGAGCATGCTTGATATGTTTTAGAGGCCACGCAAAGGCGTTGACGTGTGGACTTCGGAGACACCAGGGTACCGAGGGTCACACGGTTTCCCCTGTCCATACATAATCTTGGGAGATGATCGAGTTCCAAGTTACCGACGGGTCCTACCCCCTCAGATTGATCACACCATGCGAGAGTAACACCAGTGATTTTACGAGTGTGATCCAACGGTACAATCTGGAAGTCCCGCAGAGGAGCTATCGCTGCAAGTGGCCTCATTGGCGCCTACACATGTAAGGGGCCAAGCGTTACTTGGCACCGAAGATAGTAGAATATACACCCCCACGGCTACTTAGACGTAGTGCTACTAATGCCTAGGAAGATAAAAGTCAGCGATATTTATCTGAAAAAATTGACTCTGCTTTGGTCCCGTCCAGCTCACCCATCTTCACATACCATATCACAATGGCTGCCTCCACTGCTTGCGAAACCCAGCCTGTAGCCAATGCCTTCACCAAGGCACCTCAAGCATCTGAGTTCAGACGACCTGAGCGGCCTAGCTTCGACGAAGTAAAAGAGGCATTGGTCGGCCAAACACTCACCGTTCCGAACCTGCGTCCACTCTTTGGACACTGGCCCCAGGGCATCAACCCGGCACTGAGCAGCCTTCAAAGTGCCATCTCAGGCAGCACCGAGAAGTAAGTCTAGCTTATCGCCACCAGTCGAAGCTGTCGGAAGTACTGACTTCGTCTTATAAATGAAAAGATTTGGCATGAAGCCTGAGCATCGCGAGTCACTGATCGATGCCAATGTCGTTGACTTCGCAGCCCTGTGAGTGATTCTCTGCTCCGACACCTCTGACACCTCCGATCTTTCCTAACAATAAACACAGATGTTGGCCTGAAGTGGACCTTGAGGCCTTGGAGTTCTGGACCCATCTGGTGATGTGGACATGGATTGTCGAAGGGTACACCGACACGCTGGTAGCCGACGAAGCCGCGGCCAACGCCTTCCGCTCCAAGGCCAAGAGCGTTTGGAGTAGCATGCTTGAGCTGGGTGAGCCTGAGTCTCGGATGGAAACCCAAGCGCCCCCGCAGCAGCGGCAGTACCAGACCCTGATAGCTTCGTTCAAGCCGTTTGCCGCTCGCTTCTGCCAAATGTTCGACCTGGGTAAGTTGGTGGTGACCCCTTCACTGTTGCTCCAACACTGTTCCCCACGCCTGAGCCACTAATTCATATCGACAGAGTCCCGACAGCTGCTACTGGATGAACTGTTCGTCTACTTGAAAGGGACGGAGCTCGAGGCAAAAATGCGAAGTAGCCGCCAGATGCCATCTTATGAACGGTATCTGAACATGCGTATGTTGGCCAATGGAAGCGGCTTCTTCTTGGTTCTCTCAGGGTATGTTGACACTCTATATCCGCCGAAGAGAAGACTCCACGACTGAGCGATAGACGTACAGACTGCACAAGTTGGCTGGCAACCAAGCTGCCGTTGGCAAGAGCCCTCAATGGGTAGATCTGAAGAAGACATCGGCGACCATCAACTTCTTGTAAGCCCTATCCCCACCCGATTCGAGCCCTTGGGAAAAGGGGTACTTAATGCTGACGCAAATATCCCAGAGTCAACGATCTGCTTTCAGCGAACAGAGAGTTCGTAAGTTTCCTTATTCACTACTGTTCCCTCAAAACCGAGGAAAAAAAAAAGGAATAAGCCTAACAAAAATCAGAAAACCGGCGAATACCTGAACTCCATCCTGCTCCGAGCTTATGATCTGCATAGCGTGGACGCCAGCGTCGCCGAGTGCGTCACCCGCATCAAGAACCTCGTCGAGGATTACGACCGCCAGGCACAATCGATCCTGGCGGAACTGAAACAAGAGGATGATGCACGTATTGCGGCAGCTGGAGCCATCGGCGCAATGCGTTCCTTCAACGTCGGGTCTCTGGAATGGAGGCAAGTAGCACCTCCCTTTCGTGGTGACGATTGAAGCTGAATACGGCTAACACTGAGTCAACATCCAGTCTTAACGTCAAGCGATATGGCCTCCAAGACCACACATTGCCGGATGGGAGTATTCGACTGAAGCTGGGACAGTGATGTCGGCAATGGTGTAGATCTTGGTCTAGATAAGGTCACTGCAGGGCAGTATGCCATAAACATCCTAGAGACTATTAGTTTCCTCGTATCGCCATTTCCTAAG
Organism: Apiospora arundinis; assembly: GCA_039105305.1. Lineage (NCBI taxonomy): Eukaryota > Fungi > Ascomycota > Sordariomycetes > Amphisphaeriales > Apiosporaceae > Apiospora > Apiospora arundinis. Next base: position 1,405,107 of record JAPCWZ010000007.1, on the reverse strand, counting down.
CTGCTATATTTAGGAAACGCAGGGCGTATTATCTAGAATAGCAATGTCGCGTCTCTCTAATCTATCGTTTATCATATCTCATGCCGTGCAATGTCTTGTCTATGCTTCCCTCAACAGCGGACCCCGCTTCCACGGCTCGACGATCCCGAATATCCATCTCCTAGGAAGACTCTCCTGCCTCCAGTGCAGCATGCCGTATCTCAGCCAATGCGCATACGTGCCCGGCACATCGTCCGAGCCCTGGTTCGCTCTCCACAACGACCCGAGTGTCGGTCCTACCACCTGGAGGATCAGCCCGTGCGCCAGCTTGAACGTGAAGCTGCGCTGCAGGCACCCCTCGACGATCTCGCGCGCCTGCCGCTGCTCGTCACTCTCCGTCTCGCCGTCGCGGGGCACTTTCAAGGACATGAGCTCGAAGGCCTTGGGGCCATTCCAGGTCGTGAAGACGTTGATCAGCTGCGACGCTTCCATGTAGTCGCTCGCCCAGACGTGCTCGCGGACGTAGCGGGGACCATCCCAGCCGCCGCCGTCTCCGTTAGTGCTCTCGTTACCGTCCTTGTCCTCGACATCCACCAGGCCCATGACCAGCGTCGCGGCCTGGCCTTGAATGATGTAGTCGGACAACAACACGCTGACTTCTTCTGGACCGTAGACGCGCCCGTCCTTCTCGAAGGTGATATCGCGCCCCATTTTGGGTATGTCTTTCAGCAGCGGGCTGTGGCACATGCCGTCCGTCGTCGTCTTGCCCCCATCGGCGGCCCACAGCTCCATCAGCAGCTTGTGGCACCGCAAGAAGAGCGGGTTGTTGCGCCCAGAGGCCAGGAAGTAGTTGGTTAGGTCACGCCCGTTCATGGTGAAGGTCAGGACCTCGAAGGGGGAGGCAGCGTCGCCCACCGTCTCGCGCCACAGCCGGTCCAGGTCGCCGATGGGCATCAGCCCGACGTCGACGTAGACGCCGCCGTGCCGCAGCAGCAGCGGCCAGCGTACCAGGTCCGAGGTGTGCTGGGCGCCGTAGCGTCCTGCGAGGGTGCCGTCGCGGAAGGCGAGCGGGAACATGGCCGGGTCCGCCACGTCGAGATACTCGGCGACGTTGAGGGGCGAGCCGGGCACGCGATCAAGCACTCGCACCGCCCATCCTTGGCGCGAGAAGCGCCGGTGCCAGGTCCGCACGTTGCGCTTGGTGTAGTCGTGCATCTGGGCGTAGCCGCCGTCCCAGAACAGCCATACATTCTTCTCGTCGGACACGGGCTTCGGGTGCAGCAGGTCGTGGTCGACTTCGGAGTCAGGCCGCAGGTCGAGCTGATCTTCTGGGATTGTGTGAAGCCCGGCCGGGACGGGATAGGGTGGAAATTGGGTCATGGCGACTGACGGCTGTTTTGTAGAAGAGGTGTTGCTTGTATCGTCTAGCATATATGTAATTGTTTTGTTCAGTGGGGGTCAGTTATAACAAGGAGTGCAGGTGAGGTGTAACCGGTTGGCCAGATGCGAATTGTTGGTTCCTTGATGTAGCCATTGCTGGTGGGTGAGGCGCCATATTTATATCTTCACCATGGCATTGAATGTTCCAAGGTTCCTGTATCGTTTTGTGTCTTGTATCATATCGTACCTAATCATATCACACCTACTTAGTATTCACACTTGGATCTGGATGTGCTGTACGGAGTATGCTGACATGCATTGCTGCATGCACGTTCGTAGATGAATCATAGTGACCATCATCGCCCTAAACTGCTTCGAGTTAGTTGGCCGCTCCTTTTGCCAGGGTTAGCAGGGTAGATCTCCCCGGAAAGGCTTAGCAGTTCAGCAGTCACTCCTTCTCCGGTACTTTTATACGACGGGGGCAGTTACTGTGATTGAATCAAACGAGTCTACCAATTACATTCAATCTTCTAATATTACTATCTCTCCGTGTAACGGACGAATCCCAACCACATTCTTTCCATCCCTATCGATCTCCATCATGTAACGAACGTATTCTCAACATCCTTGAGTTCCCGATCAATCTTGCGTCTTCCTGACACTTACACCGCTCAGATGTAGTACATGCTGTCCTTGAGGTTCTCATGCACCTTGCTTCCCACAATTGTGCCCTGGTCGCGCTGTGCCTTGATATGCGTATCATAGAGCTCCCACATGTGGTCTCGGGCTCGGGTGCATGCCATGTCGGCGTAATATGCCGGCGTACACAGGCTGACAGCCTTGGTCGCCCGCCCGTATGCGTAGCTAATACAGTGAGTTACCTGCTCGAGATGGTCGGCCGGTTTGGCGAATTGATTCCTGAAAATCTCGTCGTGGAGTACGGTGTAGTGTGCGGGACGAGCGGTACCTGGCAAGGTCAGCTTAGGGTCTCCGTAGTTCACAACAACGCTATCAGCTGTACTTACCTTGGATCGCCGCATGAGCTTGCAGGTAGAAATCCCAGTGACTCTTTACGGTCACGGAGTTGTCTACAACAAACCCAGCTTTCGTATTACCATTCCTATCGGCAACTGTCTTGTCTTGGCTCTTTGGGGGGTAAAATCGCGTTTGATGGCGCTTGACTGCAACGACGAGAGTGATGGGAATCGATCCCTTCATTCCGTGACTCGTCAAGGCCTCCTCGCAAGCATTCCTGATCTGGGGCAGCTCAATGCTGGTTACCTGCTCGTACTGCCCTTCGGAAACTCCGTCGCGGTAAATAACAATACTCTTTGGGAGTTTACCATTCTGTTTAAAGTAGAGCTCTAACCGACTCAGGAAGTGCGTCTTCAGCTCGTTGACCATCTCCTGGGTGCCTGGATTTTTCCAAGTAACGACAGGCCATTGACCAAGATCCTTATCCACACTCGCTACGAGAGCAACCTGTGAGGGAGGCACGAGGGCAACCTGAGAGGGAGGGGAACTTCCGAGCTTCATGCTCCCCATCTTGTTCGCCATATCCTCCCCTTCACCTTTGGAGTTATTGGGCTTCGATGCCTTCTTGTTGGAATCGAGGTTTGTGGGATGTGTGACATCGTACCCAACGAACATGGTCTCGCCTTTTTTGATGAGCGTTGGCACATCTTTACCATCAAGTTGATGGTTGACGCCTCCAGCCTTCAGATTGAGTTTGAAACCCAGCCCATCCCAAGTGGAAGTTTGTAGTTTGAGGAGCTTCGCCTTCGTGATGCACACCGTGTGAAATCCATACTCAACATCTCCCATGACTTTGATGTTTTTGTAAAGGTAAGGGCTCCTAAAAGGAAGGACGACGACAAGATAGCTGGGCAGCGTATTATTCCGCTCTCGTTGTTGAATCTTCTTTCGCAGGTCGTCAAATTGCGCTGGCTCGTCTCCCCCAACAACTTCGAAGGTGGCCTTCGGTTCTCGATTGATGTTGAGACCCAACTTGTCCTCTAAGTGCGTACCTAATTCATCCAATGCAGTTTGAATCTCTGGGACTTTTGTGGCCTTTTCTCTGTGAATATGGACGCACATCCAGTCGATACACTTTTCACTGGCCTTGAATACTCCGTTGCCAGCCTGCCGATCCCATCCGCCTCCACTCTTTTGAATAGCGGCCTCATCCCGATACTGCACCAAAGGAGCGCGCAGCAACCGACCCTTAACCTCCACCAACTCCTTCTTGACGGAGAGCTGGAATTTTGTCTACGGAGTACGGCATGTGAGTCAAACTGTCGTGCTGGGATAATGCATACGATCAACCTACCAGTTTATCGTTGCCATCGAGCTGCAGTACTCGGCGACCAGTGCCTTTGATGAAGCTCTGGTTTTGACTGGGGACCTTGCACGCAAAGTTGATCATTTTGGTCGAGCTTTCGCTGTCAAGCTTTGTTGCAACTAGCTGTCCCGGTCGGACCTTGCACAGCTCGGCGGGCACGAAGACGGACTTCTGAGGCGTACCGATGTCAATCAGTGGCAGATTGTGGGTGAGGTTCATGTTGAACTCTGGCAGTAGGAAAGGATTAGTAAGTGCGAGACGCCCACAAAACCAGCAACGACTGGCAAGACTTACGCAATTTGAAGTAGTCGAAGACGCTTATGGAAACATTGCTCTTGTTTTGCTTGTTGTACCAATTCCTGAGGCTGTTGCTCATGTTGCCCTGGCCATCAAGGACGAAAGAGACTTGCTTGGGACGACCGAATCGAACACCCTGAGAGAACGTAGTGCTTCCATTGCGTCGCCGGCTGTCCGCCAGCCCCAGCATTACTTTGTTGCGCTCCTGGGGAGAAGCAGAGCCCAAAACCGGCGCAGCGTAGACAATCTTGGCTTTTGCCAACTGGCGGTTGATAAGTTCATGGTATTCGTCTTCAGGTTGGAAATGTTTCTTATTGTTGAAAATGTCTTGCAGGCTTCGTGGCCGTCTGAAAACACCGTAGGCCACGTTGGCGTTAAGAAGAAGACGAGGTTGGGGAGTTTGTGCATATGTGGAAGCTGGACGAACGCTCTGGAAGTAACCCCGGATTACCATCAACAGTTCGGTAAGCTCCGCTTGATTGTCATCAGACACAGGGTGAAAGGGGAAGTATCTTCCACTTCTGAGGGAATTGATACCGGGGTTATCGCGAGCTCCATGGCCTAGCACGATGCCGGCAGCGTCGAGAATCTCAGAGAGACAGGTGTATGGGTTTGGATTCCCAGCCGGCAGCTCCTGCTTCTGGCCCAAGAAGTCCTTTATCTTACTGAAACTGATTTCCGTCTCGCCTACGAGCTTGATGTCGTAGTACTTTACGACACCCCGGTCGTTCGTGAAGCTCTCCTTACAATCGAGCTTTTTGGGTGTGACGCCTTTCAAGACAATGACTTGGTCCTTGAAATCGGTCGCATACTGGCTTTCAGAGATCCCCAGACTACTCAGGGCCTGTTTGATGAGCTGCCTCAGCTTGAAGCCCTTGGGGGCGTCGTTAGAATTATCGGTGGCTTGAACCTGGATAGAGTACCGCTTCCATGCCACAGCCATACCTGATGCCGGTGGATCGATGGAAAAGTAGTTTGTAAGCAGGGTGTGACCGAAAGGGTGGCTAGTGTTGCCACGGGGGACATTGGAGAACTCAGTCCCGCCATACCCAGGCCTGATAGGAAACATCTCAGTCTCACCAAGGCCTTCTTGGGAAGGCTTGGCCGCTGAAGCCATCGCTGTGATGTTGGCGGCTGAAAGCCACCTATCTTGGTGGGAGCAAAACAGTGAGAACGTGAACTCTGAAGGGGTCTAAAGGAGTAAGAGTCAAGGCGTGGTGGTAATGGGGAAGCGAATAGAGAAGCGCATGCGCCGATGTTAAAAATTATATACTGAAACTATTATGTTATTCGTAAGTACAGCGATCCGTTATCTTATTGTTAGGGCCAGATTGGCATTGGCAATCTAGACCAGTCATACGGTTTGGGGTTTGGCCAACTATTCTGGTACAAGCTGGCAGAGAAACACTCATGCGATGATTACGTCGCAAACTGGTTACTGTGGTTGTCATCCATAGGATCGAGATACTGGCACATTTGGGCGATTTCAGATACACTGTCTGTCACATGGGGGTCAGCCAAAGACCGGTAATGAACCTCAAGCGACGTATTCTTTCAAGACTATGTTACAAACAATAGTATACAAGGTCAAATTTCTTATTTGAAAAGATTGTAGACACTTCCTCATGTTGTTGGTACCTGAGTCACAGGCGTGGCAAGCTTAGGACAAGCCCCTAGAGGAAGGTATGAAGATCCTTCTTGTACCTGGCTCTCTATCCAGCCAGCCGATACCGTCCAATGACTGAGAACCCCGACGCCGTACGTTACTGCAAGCTGGGCATGCTTTGTCTGAGCGAGCGCCAATCTGATGTGTATAATACATGTATAGTAGCAGTAGTAGGTAGTAAAAGCGAGCGATGAAAAGCTACCTGTCCACAGCGAAGCGTCATCGAGTTTTGTAAAAGGATGAAATTAAAGGGAGCGGCGCTGCTCGCCTGGGCCCTTCTCGGTATGCGAAGAAGAACTTGGAGATGGAGGCGTGCTGTGGCCACATAATTGTCAGCTCAAGGCTCAAGGGTCTCGTCTGCTAAGCAGTGGTGGTGCTAGTGTGGTTACTTACGGCAGTTCGTCGCCGGCACCGAGCTCCTCCAGCGTCTTCCTAGCCGACTCGGGGAGGAGAAGAGTTGTGAAGAAGCCGGCGAGCATGAACAGAGCGAAGATCTGGATGATGTGGGGCAGCCAGGGGGTGTTCCAGCGGGGGTCGCTGATGGCCTTCTGAGGGTCGGCGCCGATGACGCGCAGGGGGCCAAAGACACACTGGGCGATGATGGCACCCACCTTGCCGGTGGCAGCCGAGATACCGTGGCTGGTGGACCGGTAGCGAGTGGGGAAAACCTCGGCCGGGACAATGAAGGTGGTCGAGTTGGGCCCCGCGTTGAAGAAGAACTGGGCGATGGTGTAGAGCGCCATGAGTGCCTCCCCTGACAAGCTCCAGAAGTAGAAGCCCATGATACAGAAGAGCGCGGTCAGCATGAAGAAGCCGAAGAGCTGCACCGGCTTGCGCCCGATGGTGTCGATGATGGCGGCCGATACCCAGTAGCCCGGCACGGCACCGGCCAGGACCAGGATCACATTGCCGACGGCGGTGTCGTAGAAGTGCACATACATATTGTCGGTGCCGCTCCAGTCGATGGCCTTGAGAATGATCGGGTTGTTGAGCCAAAGACCATATGACCCGACATTCTTCCCAGTCGATTAGTTCATGCCAAAGTATATAGGGGGTGGCGGGTAACTCTGAAATGAACTTACAATGCAGAACCATGATAGAGCAGTACCGAGTAGTACTTTCAAATTCTTCCACTTGCTGTAGTGTTGGCCAAAGTCGGACCAGCTGGCCTTGGGCACCTCGGGCTCCGCAACGGGGACAGGGACCATGGTAGGGATGCGACCTGCTTCGTCCGCCTCCAACCCTTCCGCCCACTTCCCTCTACGGCACGCCTCTGGGTCCTCGGCCATTTTGGGAGCGTCTCGGGCTGCTACGACGAAGGTGTACCGCGGGGTCTCGGGCATGGTGAGTCGAAAGTAGAGGGCCACGCAGCCAGGCACGGCGCCAAAGCCGATCATGATTCGCCACATCTTGTCCACGGCCGCGGTGCAGGCGTACGACCCGGAGCAATTGGAGGGTTTCTCGGACCCGATGAGAGAGTCCTTGAAACCGGCTGTTACCACGAGAAGGAGCAGAGCCGCCGATAGCTGGCCGATTCCCTGCATGGCGAAGACCGCATTCATCATGAAGCCTGATTACGGTTGAGCATCAGATTTATATCACCCAGAAAACATACAAGTGGTACGCATTTGATACTTACCTCTCCATTTGGTTGTGGCAAACTCTGAGGTGATGGTCGCAGATAGGGGGTAGTCCCCTCCAATGCCGATGCCCTACACATTTTCACAGTCAGGTTAAGCGCACCGCGAGTCCCGGACTGGGTTGACTCACCATAAGGACTCTCCAGAAGATCATCAGACCGACGATACTCATCGCAGGTGAGTTGGAAGACAAGGACTGAGCAAGGGTGACGGCGATGATGATGATGAGTTCGAGGCCGTACATGGACTTGCGGCCGACCACGTCGGCGAGAATACCGAAACTGACTTGGCCGATGATGACACCGGCGAAAGTAGCAGCCTTGATGGCCGTGTCGGACTCGGCCGGCAGAGTTCCGCCAAAGTAGACTATCCCCAACATAGAGGTCACCAAGCCGATGGTAAAGATGTCGTACTGTGTAATAGAGAGGGGCAGCACGGTCAGCTCGAGGGGTTCCTTGCGCACATACGCTGGATATAAACAATGGTAAGACATACCGAGTCTGTGTAAAAACCGATGCCGGCGATGGCGCAAGCGCGGACATGGTACCAGCCAAAGGGGGCCTTGTCGATCTCAGCCAGGGCAAGCCGACGTCTCTCAGCCGGGTCGCTGACATGGGCAAAGTCATTGTTGAAGTTGTGAAAGGCGGAGTTGCCGCCCACCGTCGTGTTGGCCTTGAGAATGGCGGCCTGGAACTCTGCGTCTAGACCGGGCGGTGCCACTTGAATATGGTCGTGTGGGACAGCCATGTTAGAGGTTTCTAAATTTCTAGTTGCCTTCCTCGACCGTGCATCCGGATGATGTATTTCGCGTTTTGGGTATATGTGCTAGATTCCAAGAGAAAAGGGGTTAGGGAAAATAGAAAAAAGTCTTGGAAGATATCTGCCAAAGATATATAGGGGAAAAAAGCTGGCTATGACGGTCAACATGGACTCATCTGGGCCTTTCCTTTTTCTTAAGCATAAGGTGACAGCCGTTGATGGCATGATGAAGACGACAGCAACTCACACGACCATCACAGAAGATCTAGGGGTAAGTCGCAAGCTCCATATCAAGTTGATGCTTTTTTTAAACTATGAAAGTCATGCTGGATCACCGTAAACGGCATAGTTGCAGAACGTTTGGCCTTTCGGATTCCGTCTGATCGAGAGGCAGCTAATGGAGAACGGACGGCCTCATGAATCGAAAAGCCCAAGCACTGCGCATTGTTATCCTGCTGTTGAAAAAGACGAGACGAACTAACTTGATAAGCTTGTTACCTTGTCGCTGGCCGACATCATCGCGCATTGCAGATCCCGTGGAGTCGAGCTGGCACGGGCTGAAGGGATGATATGCTTGCGGGCTTTGCGGGTAGGGAATCATATGGGGCTCCTGCAGCCACAGGCATACCCAGATAATAAACAGTTTGATCGCGCCTAAATCTTCCGGGGTTCATTTGCCCGTAAGCGAGTCCTAGTAGTTCAAGTAAGCTCTGAGGGTTCATTCGATTTCATATATGGGCTTCTCAATTTCAGGTACAGCCAAGTAGAACGTGTAAGCTCTCCCCGGAAGAAAACAAAAGAAGAGGAAGCCGCGCTACCAGGTGATCGGTATCCCATGATGGAAAGGGGACATGATATCCTGTGTTGCTGCCACGGAGCCAGCGGAAGCTTGCCTCACTCTGGATAGACGAACATGACTTGTGACAGCTCCCCCTGACCGCTTGGCGAGGTCTTGAATATTTGGATACACTGTATTCGGCTGTTTTGCATGTCCTCTTCTAGCACTAGAATAGACGTCTTACGACCTTAGCAGATGGCCAAGACAGAGACGAGTCTAAATAAAGTCATTCGAGCGACAGGCACACCCACAGGAATAAGAAGATAGTAGATACCATCATACCTCAGAGGCTAAAGATAGTCTCCATTGGCCATTCGCGAGTCAATATGCCAACGTAGGCTGATGAGATCACTGCGATGTTCTGCAATTTATTGCCAAGATGGCCTAAGTGAGCTTTGATGACTTGAAGGGTCCCAAAGAGTAGGTCTTGGGAGGTTCTGGTCATCGATCTATGGGCTGAGCGGGATGTTGGAAGCTCCGAGACGTGAGAGGACGTCATCAGCTTTGGTCACCGACCTCTTGAAATACCTGCAAGACCATGCTAAACACAAATTTGGTTATGATGAACGGAGGGTAGGGAGATTGTACGTCGCATAAAGAGCCCAGCAGGCAGACTTGAGCAAGTCTTCACTCTGAGCTACTGCGCATGCAAATGTACTGAACCGACGCATCATTTGACAGCCCGGCGCTGTCTCCGGTGATCGCCCAAGAGAAGAGATTCTTTCTAACGCTGCCGATTTCCCCGAGTGACAGTGTTTACTTGGCGGGCCGGAGAAGGACGACTGTCAGGGCGCACGTCGGCGGCAAGCTACAGAGCCTCGTCTTCCCTTAGCTGTGGTCCATCTACACCGAGTGCCAATATAGCGATAAGGCCCTCTTAGGATCGCTCGGATACTCTCGAGTCACATCATAATGGCAATAAAAACTCAACCGACAGCGAGGCACAGTAAACAAAGTTGCTAAAGCTCAAGTTTCCGCGCAGAAAAAGCTTCGCACAGACAAGCCAAGTGTAACTAACGACCTGCGCTTTCTGTGTCTGTGGTTTTTTTTATGGCGACCGCATAAACTTAGTTTCACGGACTTTGGGCTGCGAATCAATCACCTTTCTTTTGTTGATTTTCTATTGTTAGCCAGGTCGAGCAGGTTGAGATGTAGACATCCTCTTGTATCGGATCGATCGGCCTTCATCGGGTCCTGGCCGCAGTTTCTGACACGATCGACGCCCATCAGACGTCTTGGCTGAAGCATTAGCAAGTTCGCCGCTGCCCTCCCTTACCGACTTTTGCTAGACAAATGCCTCGATATCATATCATTGCGCGAAAGATCCACGTTATTCAAAAGGGAATTTACAGATGTATGTATGTAATTGGTGATTTGTTTGTATTTGGTATATGTTCTTTAGTAGATTTTACAGTTAGATCGACGTGAGCAAGACTTTAAGCATCGTGCTCCGGATATATGGGTATGGTACATGGATTTTCTCTCTCATCATGATTTCTATGATACAAGGATACCAGCCCTATTTTTCTTCGTGAAGACTTCATAAGCCTGCGGGCTTCTTTGGGGTATCCTCTCGTACAACTCCTGCCTCGACAAGCGAGCGACCCCGACGACGGCGAGATGGCTCTTCATTAATAACGTACGTATTCCCTTTGCATAAGTGGCGAGAGGTGTTTTGCTTTTTGTAAAACACTTCTCAATCTTTAACGGTACGCTTTCGACGTAGTGCCGGTCGTGAAGTTCCCGTTGGCGCCGTTGAGGCTGGCGTCATGGTACTGCTCAAGCCCGCGCTGCCACCGCTCCTTCTCGCCGGGCATGGTCTCGAAGCCCGTGGGCTTGCCCTGCTCGTACATGCTGTCGAGCTGCTTGAGCTGCTCGTTATCGCCCTCGCGACGGCGGCGCCAGTAGCGCCGGCACAGTAGGATCGACGTAATGATGAGGACAAGCGCGCCGACGCTGCCCGCCACGATGCCGATGATGACGCCCATGGGCATGCCGCTTTGGGGAGCTGCGCCGGACTGGGCTTGTGCGATACCATTGGTGGGAGGAGGGGTGACGACACCAGAGCTCGACGGAACGGCGAGCGGGCTGGTGGTCTCGGGCAGGGGCGTGTTGATCATACTAGAGACAGGATCCAGAGGCGGTGGGGATGTGGTAGTAGGCAGGACACTTGTTTGAAGCGTGGTCGGCTTAGCTGTAGTGGCAGGTGCTTCGGGCTTCTTCTCAGTAGCCTCTGTGGGCTTGGGAGCGTCGGGCGCTTTGGTGGTGGATGTCGCCGGTGGCGCGGGCTCCGGCGTAGGCTCCTTGCCATCGTCGCCGGGCTTTGCTGGGTTGACAATGACGTCTGGGGTATCAGTCCCTTTCGGCAGTTCCGTGGTCGTCTTCTGCGGTGCCGCTGTTGATGCTGGAGGCGACGAGGTCTTGTCGGCTGGTGGGGGTTTTGCCGACGATGTCTCTTTGTTGGGCAGGCCCGTTTCTGAAGCTGTCGCCGTCGCCGCAGGTGCAGCGGAGGTGCCTGCACCTCCGCCTAGCAAGTTGCCGACGGTATCACCGACTCCGCCCAAAGCATCACCAACTCCGGTTAAAAGGCCAGCCATGTTGAAGAAAGTACAGCGTGATCAAACGCTGGACACTTCAGAAGAAGGGAATTAAAAATAAGAATAGAGTAAGGAAAAGAACGAACGACTATCGAGTTCGGTGTGGTATCATCTGAATTTGATCTGTTGGATAAAACAACAGGACGAATAGTTCCTGTTGGTAAGAGAAGGAAGGGAATACATTACTTATCAGAGTAGTAGCCAGGGACCCTATGTACAGTAGAAGGCCCAATCAACCCACATAGGATGAATGTCCATGTGCCATCCGATAGCCGATGGCATGGAGAATTGGGTGGCAAACTATTTCGAGCGACAGCCCCTCTACCCAGTTGAGAAGGCATTTGCCCTTGTTGCCCAAAAAGCAAAGATGGGATGACGTCCGGTTCCGAGTGGTTGGACACAGTCGACGTTTCGGAGGCCTGACGGTGGATTCCGTGGATTCCAGCCATAGCCAGACACAGCCTGCTGTTCGTGATGCCGCATGGAGTTGCGGGACGAGAAAGGGAAGGATTGACGGTGGACCTGCTGTGTATCAAACCCCAGCGCGCTTTTGCACGGCTTTTGCACCTTGGAACCCCCTCCATCCGCGACCACCCCTGACGATCAGGACGACCCTGGATTCGCAAAAGACTGGCAGACAGGACTTGATTGCGAAAAAAAAGTAGGCAAAAGCCCCCGTTTCTTTCTCCCTGCGAGTTTCAACCCTACGCTCCTACCAAAGACTAATTGACCCTCGGCGTCAGATCGTGCCATTCTCGTCGTTAACGCCGGTCGGACACGCAGACACTCAGGCATGCATTGAGAGGGGCACCCTCTCTTGGTAGCGGGCAGCCCGGCGGCTGACGGCAAACGGCATCTCTCTCTCTCTTTCTCCCTCTCCTTTCTCAGTCTGCCAGTCGCCCTCACCAGGCCTCCAACCATCTATCTGCCCAGGCCGTGCGCTCGCTCCATCGTGGTGTCATTTGGTCATTTGACAGGCTCACAGTGACCTTGGGCGGGAGATGGTGGAGTATGTGGTATGGTTAATCTCTGGGCTCATGTCGCAACGAGGAAATTGATGAGATGAACAATTGACGTCAAGATACGACTTCTAATAAGAATGCCCTTGTGCCTTAGACATGTCTCCAGAGGGCTGTGAATTTTGGACAAAGTATGGTCCTGTTTGTTTTAGTCCCGACCTGTCAACCCAACTTGGGAACTTTTCGTTTTCCTTTCAATGCTTAAAAAGGAACGAGGGTCTGTCACATAGTCGCCAGGCAGTCCTTGCCCAACTTGAGACTTGACAGCTTTTTTTCCCGTTTCGTTTTGCATTGCACTCCTCAAAAAGACTTGGAATCCGGGAAGGACGAGCTGCATTCCCTAATCCTGCTTGTTCAAACACCTGTCGAAACGCTATTATTCATTATTATGAACAGGTAAAATTCACTCAAGCTGGTCCAAGTGTTCAGTACAATACTTATGATAGATTCAATCATGGGGAAATAATTGAGTATAGGCATTTCCTTGCTTTTATTTGAGCTCCCCCAATACGCTACAATACACGATGGCAAACCAAGCCGGACAAGACCATTACTCATCTTGGATGGAGTATGCATTTTTTCAACAACTGTTTCGATGCTGCCATGTACATACTGCATCTTGGCCCCTGGCTTGTCGAAGACAGATAAGATGGACTGTATGGTCTCCCACACATCTAATCACAGTGAATAACCAATCAATAAACAATATCTCTAAGACGCCACTAACTCGCTCCAAGTCACGCCACTATGCCATGTCCCGTAAGTCCGTAAGCCATATTCTACACAGGCAGTCCACCAAGTCGGTATAGTCCAATATATACGATAGACAACTCCATTACCTTTTCCCGACTAGCTCCATAGGCGACAAGAGAGCTGGCTAACCTTCCAACCCCGCGTATGAGCTCAGTTGATTCAGCAACGCAGTCCATTTCGGGTTCTTGAGGCTCTGGAGAGCGCCAAAGAGGCTCTCCTTGGTCGGTAGCGCATTCGGTGGTATGCTACAGGGATCATTGGGATCTCGAGCTTTCTCGCTCAGCCTCCTCAATGTTGACACACCCCATGTGATGATGTGCATTACGTCTGTATCTTCACGGGGTTGAGCCGCCCTAGACCCTCGCCCAGTTGTCGGCGGCGGTACTGGCTCGGCTTGACTACAGAGAGTTCGCACAAGCCTGAACAAATTTTGCGCGAACCCCTCTCCTGAAGATAACCAGGCTCGGGTGACGCCACTTTCATAACCAGGAGCCAACGAAGCAATGATATCTGCTGCGAGCAGTCCTTGCATGATGACCGGCTTTCGGGCTTCGATAAATGAAGGGAGATTTGCAGGTCGGCTTTCCTTGTTCTGGTCCGGAATCGAACAGATCGCCAGTGCAAATGTCCGCGTGAGGAGTTCGCATGTCGGGGACGAGGATGCATCGGCGGCGAATATAAGCTTGTAATGACTCCGGTTTGGCTCGTCGCGCGCCAGCAGCTTTGCAAGTGAATCCACGGCATGAGGCAGGTAGGGGTGCACTGACGGCTCAAAAGGTGCGAAGACGATATGGCCATTGGCCATGGAAGGGGCCGGACTGGGCGCAAAGGCTAGCAAGAGCTGTAAAAGACAAAACGCCTGCTCTTTGCCTGGCAACTCCAAGGCGCCTGCGATGTTGGAGAGCAATACGATGACATCTTTCATGAAATCCAAGGTGTTCTTCGGCGACCTCAGCAAATTATCCAATGTGCCCAAAGAACGAATAGTACTGCAAATAAACCTGACAACCGTCTCCTCTGCCAGGATGGGATGGTTTGGTTCGTGAAATGAGAGATTACGGAGTATTGTGGTGATGGCGATCAGTTTGTCGGCAGCGTGTTCAAGTTCACTTTCCGCATCGCCGAGCATGAACACCTTTTTCACGCTATACTGTTCCATCCGGCATAACCGCATAATGTCCTCATACGAAGGAAGATCAATTTCGTCAGAAATCGGTTTCGAGGCCTCCGCAAGGTCGTCTGCTTGCTCTTCGGCGCAGTCAATTAGGGACTCCACCAAATCATCACAACCGCGAAGATCCAACATCAAGTTGGGATGACGCCAAGACTCATGGGTGACGGTGCCGAGAGTGTCCAAGGCCAGGCGCACCTCACCACGGATGCCACACTGAAGACTCTTGATAAGGGCATGCACGTCGATTTGACCAAGTTCCAACGGCGGGGGAACGTCTGGTCTCCATTGCTCCAACTCAGCACCAATCTGGGCAATGATGCCGAGTTCGAATCCACCAAAAGCATTGTTCATTCGCTCCATTTTGTTCGGCATATATTCATCGGACTGAGATGCCAATGGAGCCGGAAATGGAAGGGCCGGACCGCTTGCAGCCTGCGCATGCTCGTGCGGGACGTGAGGTGTAGGCATAGATACACTACCCGGCTTGCCAGTTGAGGACGGCGACGGCATTGGGAAATCCGGTGTCGCATCGACACTTCTGGACAGACTATTGCGCAAGTGCCCTGGCGCAGAAACAGGAGGCTGCTGCGACATCTGACCTTGCTGAGGAGTAGCAAATCCATTTACGCTGACCTGTTGCATCGAGGGCGTCTTTACTGGTGTCTGGTGGGATGGCGGTAATTGTGGCGGTTGCCCAGGCGGCTGTACTGGTTGGTGTTGTTGACCCGGCGGCATCTGCCCAGGAGCGCCGACTCTCTGAGGCGTACCTGGACCTGGTGCTGTAGGCATGCCAGGGGGGTTTTGAGTGCGACTTTTCTGTTTGCTCCATGCCTCCTCGAACTTGAGCAGATTCTTTTCATATATCGCCTTGATCTGCGATGGCGCAGAAGGGAATTGCGCGGGAAAACCCACAGCCGCAGCAACCTGGCCCCACGCGTTGCGCGCCATGACTGTTCTATATGATCCAAACTTGCCCATGACCATAAAGAGCTGAAGTAGGCTGACCGGGCGCCCATCGATCTGCGGGTTCGTCTCCAGAGGAAGCCTATGCATGTTCATGAAGCTAACTAGATTCTTCATGAAGGCGTCGGGATTTTGCCTGGCCATCTGGGACTGCTGCGATTGCATGGGACCAGGAGGCATTTGTCCGTTGGCCATGGGCATGGGCGGCTTGTTAT
This sequence comes from Apiospora arundinis, assembly GCA_039105305.1. Taxonomy (NCBI): domain Eukaryota; kingdom Fungi; phylum Ascomycota; class Sordariomycetes; order Amphisphaeriales; family Apiosporaceae; genus Apiospora; species Apiospora arundinis. The sequence continues at coordinate 1,389,486 of JAPCWZ010000007.1, read as the reverse complement.
TATTGTTGGGCATCATACCGCGACCTTGTCCCATATTCTGCGCCTGCATTTGAGCAGCCATGTGCATATTGCCCTGTTGAAGCTGCTGCTGAAGGCGCATCTGGTACATCATTTTCTGTTGCTGCGCCGGATCCATGGCTCCCCGTCCAGCGTGTTGGGCCGCCATCTGCTGTTGCATCTGTTGCATCTGCTGCATCTGCGCCATTTGGCTGGGGTGCATTTGAGGCATTGGCTGGCCCATCTGTCCCATTTGCGGCATCTGGGGCATCTGTCCCATGTGTCCCATCTGGCCCATGTGCCCGACTTGGCCCATTTGCTGTGGCATCATCTGCTGGCCCATGGGGTTTTGGCCCGACGGGGGCCTTGCAGGTGATGGAGATGGCGTGTAGCTCTGGTTAAAACCTGGCGGGAAGTTCTGGTTTTGCATGTAGGGGTTAGGTTGGGGAGTTCCGCCGTGTTCTGATGGGACAGGGGATGCCTGCGGACCAAACTGGCCAGAAGCGGGCGAGAATGGGTGCGGTGAGGCGGTATTGACGCGTTGAGGCACGCTTCCGGGTCGTATTTGGTTTCCAGCCATGACGGGAGACGGCGATGCGGTCCCTGACCCATTAGGTTGCAAGTGAGGGTACTGTTGAGGCTGGCCAACGCCATGCTGCTGCTGTGCTTGTTGTTGCTGCTGCTGCATCGCGTTAGGCTGGAAACCCGGGTAAGGTGATTGTTGAGGTGTGTCGGCGCGTGATGTCGGTAACATGCCGGGGTTCTGTCGGGGCGACGCGCCCATGCTGTCTTCTCGCGGCCGGGGTCGCTTGGAAGGGACGACGGAGTTGGTTTGATAGACGGGATTCTGGAAGGAGGGCGACGCATTGCGCATCGGGCCGTTTTGCATCGCGGAGGCCATCTGCTGGGGGTTTGCGAATTGGCCAGCAGCAGCGGCTGGGTTGAACTGGGTGGGATTGGCCATGAACGCGGATGGATCCATCATGTTCGCGCCTCCTCCGAGGTTATTGGGATCGTTCATGTGCGGGAAGCCGCTGTTGCCATTGTGGTTCGGTACGGCTGCTGCCTCATTCATCCAAGAGGTCATGACTGATGGAGTTGCCAATGGGAACCCATCAGACTGCGAAGGGAAGCGACGTCAGTAATTACAAAAAACAGTTAGAATTAGATAGCGACACCACCATTCAGATGGAAACCCAACAAAAAATGGATGAGCAGTGACACGTCGCGATGCAAGTGTCGCGTCTGTCGCGGGTCTATGGGTGACTACTGACCGATGCAAGAGATTGAATTGAAGGAGGTAGCAGGTTTGGGGCTGGGGGGTTTGGGTCGGCCAACGGCACTTGGGGAAAAGGTGGAAGAGAAGAGAGGGAACGTGCTGGCCTCTGCTGTGTGTGGTGCGTGGGCTGGTGCTGGTGCTGGTGTGTCGGCCGCACGCGCTGCTGCTTCTGCTGCTGCTGCTACGTCCGCCGCGGGAAGATTTTCTCAGAACGCCGCCTCCGAAGCAGACTTCAATGGTAGAGGGAGAGCGACAACGATAGATGGAAATAGACACCGAACGGCAGCACACCGCGTATGCCGACTCCGAAAAAACTGGGCAATCAACGGGTGGTGGCACGAGACAAGCCTCTCGATTTCGATATATCTCCAAAGTATATCAGCCGGGCCAGGGTAACAGGAGATGGGAATTGAGCGAGGACAACGAAAAGGTCTCACCTAAACGTTAGGCGCGCTCCAGCATTGGTTTGCTTCGGGGGAGGTGATTTGGCAGCTTCTCTCTTGGGAAATCAGAGCACTGTCTGACGCCAAGGCACGCTAAGCCAATAGGGGTCTAGTCTTTCCTAAGTGGAAACACCCAAGCGAGATTTGCTGCTGGCCGTAACTGAAATGATAGCACCCGAAGTAGCTCTGAGGCTGTGTTTGGTGCAAAATCAGGAAAAAGAGACTTCGGCCATAACCAAATAGTTGCAGGCAAATACGGGAAGGGGGGGGGAAAAAGAGGAAATCCAGTCTAGTGGCTGCTGCTCGGACCAAGCTGTTGTCCAACTTCTAAGCCCACCTTTGTCCACTTTTACCTTTCAATGCTATGGGTAGTAGGCAAAGCCTGGCAAGAGCTGCTGATCAGCAACAGGCAAACAACAAGCAAGTAGGACAGTCGGCCTCAGCCAGCCGGTCCATCAATGGCATATTACATAGCCATGGCGTCAATCGCTGCGAGGACGACGAATGGGCACTAAAGTGCTAGAACGAAGGAAAGAAGAAAGCCCAATGCACACTTGTGCTGAACTGCCTGTAAAGGTTCAGGTTGGCTAATAATGCCAGCCTGCACTTGCAGGCCACTGTAGAACCGAACCTACCTACCTGAATGCCCACTATTAGTGGGCAGATTCCAGTTCTCATCGTCAATAATGCGGTGCAGGAATGATTCAGATCCCAAACAAATTACATGTAGCCATCAAGCTGCATGTGCCGAAGTAGCGAATCCATGGTTTGGTTAGTAGTACCAACATCCAAGTCCATAGCGATCCTGAAATTATTCAAACCAAGCCGTCGATACCCATGGCCGCTGCATGAGGGATGCACTTCGTCCTACCTCTGGGAGGTAGGTATACAGGCAGTCGATATTCGATTGAGTCGCACTTACACAGCAACAAAGCTTCCGGCTTGCAGTGTATGAAAACCGTTCATCTTCGAACCCTGTCCACACAGTTGGTGTCGATGTCCTTCAATTGTCCACTTGATGACACAACTTCGGTCCAGCACACCAAGGTTTCCATGGCCTCTCTCTTTGGAAATGTCGCAACGTGACAAAAATGCTCCCGCGTTCCTGACCAACGCCATCAGTCGTGCATGGAGCTGAAGTCGAGTGTACACTTCCGTGTTCAACAGTGAGAGCCCATGTGGCCAACCCGTTGGAAAGTCACTGGGACGATCATGAGGATCTTCTGGTAGGGGGCATGAGCCACTCTATGAGAAGCGAAGTGCGAAGCTGACTTGACCTTCGAAGCCACGAGGATGCTGCAGACTGGATCCAGGCTGCTGACGATGACTGCAAGTAGTGTGCATCCCTGAAGTGCGGTCCATCCGGTTGTTGTGTGCGTCGCCGCCAAAAAGTGACCAATGAAGACGCCGGATGGTGGTGATCTGATCCATGGAGCTAGTGCCCAAGTAGTTGGTCCCAAGAAGAATAACGTCGTCTTATCACCCCTGCCAGCTCCCACCTCTGACTCGACCTTCCTGGGTGTGTTTCTGACGAGAATTGAATTCTCAATCAAGTCAATCCACACCGGTCAGGAACAGAGAGAGTGTGCTGGTAGGAAGGATTTATCATACACTGATAAGTGCCAAGTTGATTGGGTTGACGCTGCAGTGTGTTTCGTGCGAATCTCTGTGGCCGTAGCAGCATAGAATTTGCGGGGCGCCTGGTCGAACCCAATCCGTCGATTCCCATTTTGGTGTCATTCTTTCGAAACAAGTGCCGTCTGTGTCTGCGCGCAAACTTCGAGTCCCAGGCCGCGAGCGGCGGGTTTGATTCATTCTCTCCAGAGAAGGACGAAGATCCGTACGCAAGGAAAAGTTTCTGCTGTGATTTTCCCTATTTCCCTCTCCCTCTGTTCGCTGAACGGTGTTGCTGTCGGTTTCCTCATAACGTGGCAATCCCAGTACTGAGATCGAGCCCGTAAAGTACTGTAGCCCGCGCTAAACTCCGTTGGAAGCTTCAAGTTGAAGAACAACGAAAGCAAGCGCACCACAGAACGCAAAAAAACATGACAGACGGGAATCATGGAAAAGATGAAATGGAGGGGAAGGGAAAAGGGAAAAAAGGACAGGAACAAGCCAGGGAAAACACGAAGAGAAGAAAAGACGGTCACAAGGGAAAGGGAATGGGGTTGCCAGTTTAGGTACGAAAGCTTTAACATCCCATCCCATTCACTCACTGACTGACAGGTACTGTCCTGGAGGTACATGCTTGATGGCTGGCTTGGGGTACATTTGGTCGATGTATCCCAGGTTGTCCAATCCAGCCATAGGACGGCCCGTCAACTGCGAAATTGACGCTAGCAACAACATCCAGACAGGGATCCATTTCGAGGCCATTTCGCCCTGCAGAAGAGCAGAAGAAGGAGTAGAAGCAGACCTGGCCGGCACATAAGATAGGTATGTAGATAGAGTGGAAGCGTTTGACTTGAAGCATGCGATTCCTTTGTTTGTTTGCCTGCCTCTCCTGCCTCTCTCTCGCTCTCTTGCCCAGTTGGATCTCATTTCCCACCAGACGTCACCCATCCTGTGGGAAGAAGAGAAAGCGGATAGGCTTCTAATTGCATACACCCTATCTTGTTTCGTGTACCAACGAGGCCGGCAGTGCGTTACTGGAAGTAGCCGTTTGCGAACAGACGATGCATATTGTGTGTTGGATCTTTGGGAGACACGCAGATCTCGCCGCCCCTCTGGTGCCTGTCTGTCCGTCTATTTGCAATCCAAGCCATCGCCCTCTTCAGCACCACAAACCATTTCTCTTACCTCCTCCTCCTCGACGTCTTCTACATTCCACCCACCACCAGGCCGGAACTTGGGCCGCAGGAATTCTCTTTTGATTTGAGTCATTACTGACAAAAGTTGCCGGGTTGACAACTGATAGGGCCCAGACGAGAGGAGAGGTGGGATCCGTCACGCTCCCATCCTTGTTCCATGTATCCCCCTCGTGTCTCCATTTTGCCTTTGGTGTTTCCCGATACTAATGTAATGACAAACCACTGCCTGGATACGATGGAATACCGCACGCTCGTTCGTCCCGCACCCTTTCTGCTACTGCTACAGTACAGTATTGTGCGTGAGCTGACCTCCGACTGTAACCATTCTGTTTAGCTCGGCTTTGGAGCCATGAGGTCAATAAATATTTCAATGAATCTCACCCACTACTATACGCTAACTGTTGCCGTTCGTTTAACTCTCCAATCCACACCTTACAGTTCGGAGAGGGGAGAGGACTCGTCGGGAGGAGAGGAGTTGGTTAAGTTGGCTGGCTGGGCATGCTGGTAAGTCGGACCCACCTTATAGGCCACTGGAAGTCAGGGTCTAATACCGCTGTGGGCCTGTTGTACCGATCACGATATCGCGGTTAACAACAACAGCAGCAGCCAGCAGCAGTATTCCGTAGCAACAACAACAACAATAACACCTACCAAGCAGCCAACTCGTAGTACGAGAAATGCCACACACTTCCACCCCAACTCACGGCGAACTTCATGAGATAGATGCGCTAGAAATCCTTTTCGCTTTAGTCGGGACCGTCGCAAGCCATCGCTTACCTGCATGGGTTCCTGATGATCATAACGCTTAGGTCTGTGCCACTTAACGCTATTTTACCCCATCGCCTTCTCTCCACCTCAAGTACACACGCTTTTGGCTGCTTGTCCTCTAGAGGCCTGCTACAGTTTCTGCCTGCTGTACATACATGTGCTGTGTATTTCCGGCCCAGTTACATTCCCCGTTACCTTGATCGAGCTTTTTTCTTTCCTTCCAACACTTGAGCGGGTATCTTGCCTGGTGTCATGATGTAATAGCCAGAGTTCGGAGATGATGGTAGAAACCACGCAGCAGCTAGCTGGACTAGCAGGAAGACAACTGCGTCGGGGTCAGTGTAGGTGCAGGCTGGGCGGCTGCTGCTAAGCAAGATCTCGCCATGATGGCTGAAAGCAAGACGCAATTCACAACTGTCTGGCCTGGCAACATCAAGCTAATCTCGCCGGTGTACGCAAATACACTCCTCCCTCACAGTAGGCTGCGGATAACGCGGGACATATTGCTTTATGTGCTATAAGAAGTCGCCCGGGTCTGCTTGCTCAGGTAGCAACCGCGTACACTTCGTCTTCCCCATGGCTTTGGTGCCTAAGGCTTCCCTGGTTATCGACGTCTTGAGGTGGCTCCTTGAGGCAGTTGAGGAGCAGTAGTTATCAGGTTAGGTTTCTTACTTAATTCACGTTTCAAGCCCAGATACGTAAGTGTACATATGCAAGTCAGCCATGCCAGCAACGCCGGGGATCAATTGCCTGCCGACATGCACTCAATAGAAAGTCTCAATAGAGAAAACGGGGAACAGAAGCATATTTTTCTTCTTCGAAAGTCCAATTGAATACAACCTGCAGAATTACACACTCATGATGGACTAAAAGCAGCTGAAGCTCTGTGCGTGATATGAATTCGATCCGCTTCGGATGGTCTCGCAAGTGGGCAGACAATTGAGACGGTTCAAACGGTATTGCCGGCCCCCACCTCCCAGACTTCAATATAGACCTCCGCAGCGGATCACGACTAAGTTACAATCTCTGTATGTATTCATTCATCAGGGGAATGTGCAGCATAGGATAGGGATATGGAACTATTCACAACGCAAGATCCGCAAGCAAACACGCGTACATCCAGCAACTACTTATGAAGAATATGCATCGCCGACTAGCATGTTTCTCAGGGTACGGTGGTGCGATATCCCCTGTACGACCCCATTACTGTTAGCAAACGGCCGCTCCATGGTGGGCTGGCCGCAGAATCTTTCATACGTATGTACACATGCATCCATCTGTACAAAATGCCAGCATGTGGTTCTGCAGATCCTATGAGGCCTCTTTTCTTTGGCGTCTCTGGGCTAAGTATCCAGACGAGTATATTGAAAACGGGAACGAACCAGGGTTGATCTCATAGCATTCATCGTCGGCTACACGTTAAGACTTACATGGGAACTTCGGGACAAGGTGAGGTTCGGGTTTTAGTAAGGGGGCCAACCTTTTGTATTGAAGCTGGAAATTAAACATTGAATCACATTCAATGGTGATATTGTTAAAAGCTGAGGGTATTGACTGGCTAAGGGTACTTGGCTGGGTGCTCTGCTCTACTTTCCCTTCTTTTGCTCATTGCTTATTGTCAACAAAGAAGGTTGAAACATGATTGACACAGGCAAACTTGGAGGTGATGATTTGATTAAAATGATTGCCTGTTCGGGACTGGTCCCCACCCTGCACAAACCATGAACACCTCACATGGGTATGAGCAGTAGCAGTTTCCCATGTTCCATATGCAACCCTCTAAAGACAAAGTCATTCATGAAAAGATAGCTGTAGTATTTTGTACAACGCCTTATCGGAAATAAACACACCATGCCGCCGAAGCGAAAAGCACCACCGGCCGCAGAGGACGAAGCAGCCGCTGACTCCCCAAACCTGCGCAGGTCGACGCGTCGGAAATCGTCTGCCCCCGTGGACGCGACAAAGTCCGCAACGGCAACCAAGGCATCAACAACAGCCAAAGGCAAGGCTTCTGCAGCCACCCAGGCTGAGAAAAGGTCTTCCGGCAGTGGTCGCCGCAGCACCTCAAAGACTGATGGCACCTCGAAGGAAAACCCCAGCAATGTACTGCCCCTCTCATCCCAGTCAATATATATACCTGCATACGTCGCTGTACTTACGCCTATCTTCACAGGAAACACAGGCTGATGATAAGCCAAAATCAACCAAATCGACCAAGGTCATAGCAAAGGAGTCACCACCGGGGACCAAATCTGACGTTGGGCCAACTGATCCTTCCCATGAAAAGTCATACTGGCTCCTGAAAGCTGAACCAGAGACACGATTGGAAAATGGCGTAGACGTTAGGTTCTCTATAGATGACCTGGCTTCGCGGACAGAACCAGAGCCATGGGATGGTAAGTTTTTCTTCCGATTTACATGTCTGATGGTCTTGAGTAGGTTGTTTGCATATATTGACGAAATCTAGGTATCCGCAACTATGCGGCGCGTAATAATCTACGGGCAATGAAGAAGGGCGACATCGCCTTCTTTTACCACTCCAACTGCAAGGAGCCCGGTATTGTTGGCACGATGGAAATTGTGCGCGAGCATTCCCCTGACCGTAAGGGCCACCTATTTCATTCCCTCCCTCCCTCTGTTGACATGACCCATGATTGTCGCGGTGCTTTGCTTCGCGTACAGCATGCTGACACAATCACAGTATCGGCCCACGACTCCAAAGCGCCATACTATGACGCTTCATCAAAACCATCCGATCCCAAGTGGAGTGTGGTGCATGTTGAATTCCGTAGCAAATTTGCTCAGCAGATAGGTTTGAAGGAGCTGCGAGAGATGGGCAAACCCGGTCAGCCCTTGGAGAACATGCAGCTGCTCAAGCAGAGTCGTCTAAGCGTAAGCCGTGTGGCTCCTACAGAGTTCGAGTATCTGATGAAGGTCGCAACGGAAAGAGGCGGCATGTCCAAGGCGGATTGACGCTTTTTTGAAAGTGTGGTGTATGAGTAGTAGACTGTATAATGAAGATAATTATTTACGGCTTTGGCAAGGTCTGGACAGTGTGTTCTAAGACTGTGCGAAGACCGGGGTCTAGGCTTTCGGATTCCAACGCAGGGTTCATCCAGGCCAGCGTCTTGCGAGCCAGTTGAATCTTGTCGCTGGTCGATGTCAAAGACGACCTGAGGCGAGAAAGAGACTCCCGTAATGCCTTAGGATAGGCGGCAGAATCAATGGATATACCAAGGAGAGGCTGTCGGATGAAGCAACTGCATGCCGCTGGGCTGTGGGGGTAGAGCTCCGACATGGTATCCAGAACGTGCTGGACAAGCTTGGGTTGAGTAGACACTCGGGGGAATGCGGCGAAAACGTCAAAGAATTGTTCCGCTGATGTCTCGTTGAAGAAAGCCTGTTTCTTTGCAATGTCGAAGATAGCCATGGGTATCGCTCCGTCCAGGGCAGGGTTCTTCTCCTCCAGTTTCTCAGCTGCGCTATTATCAAAGACCTTCTTCGTTTGGCCATCGGGGTTGGGTATGATCAAATGGCCGTTCTCGTCGGCATCGTCTTCGCTGTCTTCTTCGTCGAAGAGCATTTGGTCGTCATCATTTTCGGCTTGCTCCGCAATTGCTCTGGTCACGCCGCCCTTCTTGTTCTTTCGCTCCTCCATCTTTTCGAGCCACTCCATCTCGCAGCGGGCATACTCAATCCATACCATTGAGTCTTTGGTGCAGAATCTCGCTCCACGCATGAAGAAATTCCTCGCAGCACTCATGTCGTTGTTGCCAGCAGCATTCTTTCCGGCAATCACCCAAAGCTCGCTCTTCGCAGGGTGCATTCGCAGAGCCTTGGTGATGGTCCGGCGCCACCTCTTAGTAGCCTTGATATCCTTCGCGTATGTCAAGTACTCCTTCCATAGCTCCAGGCTGCCGGGGTGTCGCATAATAGAACGCTCTAGGATGCCGAAGATCCGGCCCTGTCCGGCGTGGGAGGTGCTTTGGCTGATACGTAGGCGGGCGCAGCGCTTCGCGCGCAACTTCTCGAGAGATTTCTCCCAAGCCACGTAGGCCATATAGTCGGCGGGCTTGCATCCTGGCGAAAGGACCCTGTGCTCGAAGTCCTCGCGTTTCCGTACTAAATTGCGAATCTCGGCCTGGGAAAAGATGTTCTTCGCTTCGAAATCGCGAAGCTGGGGAACGGACTGCTCGAGGTAGTGGCGGGCTTTATCGGCAACGGCAGCCATATTGACGGTTTAAAAGATGCGCTGCGTTGCACCTTACTAAGTATCTTCGAGGTCTCGTTGTCTATTGCAGGTGTTTTGAGGATGTCGACCTCGAAAAGCTCGATTGGCAGGAATGGCAGAATTGAACTTTTTAGTGGAGAACCCTTTCGCTTCTGCGGTGCGGTGTGGAATCAGGGACGCACAGGCCTGTGGCTCAACGGATAAGACATCCATTCACATCAAATGGGCCTCCTTCAGCGTACCTCGATACTTGGGTGAGGCTCGGCGTGGGGATTTGCTGTCCATGTGGACATAACGCTAGGTGCGTCTGGGGTCACTAGAAACATTGACTTAAGTATAGAAATGGAGTATACGGTCAGATCAGGATAACCCGGATTCCGCATTCAGTGTGTAAGCAGCGACACTTCCTTCAAAATCTAAGTAGAAGACTGTAGAAGAAGTTGCCGGGCTGCCGGCTTCTGCGATGCAAGCCCAGCGTCCAGGTAGGTTCGAATCTGGGAAACAACACTGGACAGGGAAACTATCAAGCCCCTCTTTGACACTCTGTAGCATTACTCCCATTGGACAAGACAAGCAAATGCACGCCCCACGGCTAGATGCAGGAAGCAAAAGACTGGCCTGACGCCTTCCCACGCGACACGAGACGACCGAAGCTGCCGGAGCTAACTGCTAACTTGATCACCGATCAACATAAAAAGTAACCTCTGTTTTCAATCCAAGATCTGGGCTAGAATCCGAGCGCAATTGCCAAATCAAATGTTATCCTCCTAGGCTAAGTGCCCAGCTCGGCAACAAGCATAAACATTGGCACTTCGAAACCTCTCTGTCTCTCTCCCCTCCTCCACCTTCGCTATTTTCTCTTCTTCCCCCCATCTTCTCTCGTTCCCGTCCCCCCTCTCTAACTTCTCAAACAAATAGTAAAGAAATCGTTCTCCTTGCCCATCCTCTGATGTACGCCCACCGAACTGTCTGAGTTGTGAGAGGGAGCCGGGTCCCATTCATTAATCACGATGGTGTCATCCACCTACAAGGACAAGCCAAGCGGGGCGCTCTTCGCCTTTAGCGCAAAGTGGGTTTCCTACGCGCATACCATCATCGGATACAGTCAGTGAGAAATTCGATGTTTTTGCTCAGTATCCCAGGTGCTCTAGGTCCTGCTAGCTAACCTGGTAAACGTATACAGCTGCTTTCATCAGCGCACTTATCGTTGGAATATCGCTGCATTACCACAAGATTGTTGAGAACGAGTTCTATGGCTACCCACAAGAATGGTTCCCTTCCGTCTCGGCCACGATTGGCGACCGATACCCCGAGCGCTCCTTCTTCCAGCTCTTCATAGCCCTCACCTCCGGTACGTAGGCTGCTGCGCACTTGGTAGACCCAGATCAGCGTCTTCGACACTCGGTTGAGTGACGGATCCGGTCATTGTATTGTCAGGAGCTGATATGGTTGCGCAGGGCCCCGGTTCGCTCTCATCGGACTCTGGTATCTGTTGACAGCGAGACCTGGAAAAATACTGCCTAAATTTGTCGCTGGCGTGGGCTTGTTCCGGACCCTTACTTGTGGAGGTTGGACATACGTCACCTCGACAGAAGATCACGATATGCATGACATCTTCATGATATCTTACCTTGTCGCAACGCTACCTTGGACCGTCGGATGTATTGCGTTGAGTCCAGCGAACGCCAAAGCTATCAAGTATCGCAAATATATCGCTGCCGCTTTTTTCGGAACCCTTGTACCGTTGGTGTACTTCTTCATCCAACACAAGGTCCATCGTGTTGCTGGAGGTAAGTCGGAGCTCATGTTGCAGCCAGGCTGTGTGGCTAATGTGACATAGCTTACACAACTTATGCGTTCTTCGAGTGGTCCTTGATACTATTTGACGTTGCTTTTGACGCCGTCACCGTTCTTGACTTTTCCACTTTTGAGATAGTCGTCAGAGACGTCGGCGGGCTCAGTCAGGGGTACGTGCAATGGCTCCCTCAATAATTGCTTCTAGTGTTTTGCAGTCGCACACTTGCTTGAGCTGGTTGTCCCAATATTTTGTCAATTCAGTTAGTCATGATGTCTTCTCGTCCGTCTCCGGATACCACCTTGAGCCGATATCATTCGATCAGGGACAAGGTGATATCCTTTGAGGTCCAGATTGGTGCTTACTCGGCTTCGTACCTTTAGCACCCGATCTTACCGTTACCCTGGGTCTTAGAGACTTCTCATTGGCGAAAGTACCCTTGGAGAATGTGGCCACAAGTTGGAAATGGTCGGCGTTGATGTTGGTTGCAATCGTTCAAGCAGTTGGTATAATCAGCTTGATGAACAAGACACAAGTCACCGCATGCTTGGCTTAGACCAGTTGGCGGCACTTTGGCTAGCGGGGAGATGGAAAACCAGCTTAAGCGAGTGTGGCGATGCTTCGTTGAGGTCCATGCTCTATAAGTGTATGCTAATGTAATGGCTAGAGTGAACAAGTCCAGTATGCCTAGCGCGGCAATCGAACAACAGAAGGCGAATGTCACTGGCAGAATCTTGAACGTCAAATTCAGTTGGAGGGAAACCTTTGACACGATCGCCGAAGTGTATCATGGCTATGTATTCTGGTCTATGCTCACAGGCTTGGGACTCGTGATTTGGTATTTCCCACTATGGTTCATGGGTATATCGGGCTATGAGGCTTTGGTTATGTCAACAATCTCGCCTCTTCTCTTAGGTATCAAGCCTGTGCGGACGCTTGTTACCAACCACCTGAGGATATGCCACTTCCTCTCCCTTGCAGGCTTGCTGGCCTATCGGGTCGAGGACCCTGTCTATCGGCTCTTCACTGTAGGTTTCGGTGTATCGATGTCTTGTCTCTCCTGGTCAGCTCAGCTATACTCTGAAAATGTCCACGAAACCCGCCTCGAGTCGAAAATACTTGCTTGGCTAGTTGGACTGGTCCTTTCTTCAACAGCAAAGTTCGCATGGTGGACGAATAATCCCATCTGGCCTATCATGCACGCAGAGAATGGCGGACAGAACGAAGTTGGGCTTGGCCTGGCGGTATTAGCTGTGTGGCAGTTCACCCGAAGAGCACCATTGAATACTGGGCAGGCCAAGGATGAGAGTTTGGGAGGCTCGGCCTTCTTGTCAGCTTTGGGCATTGGCGGCCTCTTCTTTGGTCTACACTCACTCTTGTCCGACTCGAGCACCATGATCTCCTGGGTCTGGGAGGGTTACCCTGTGCGTGGTCCTCTGGCCTCGCCACACGGATGGTTCACAGTTGCGGCCATGACAGGAGGTCTCTTAACTGGCCTCTCGTACCCGAGTATGGTCTCCACGTGGTCTGTCTACGGCATTGGATGTGTTGGAGCAGCTGTCCTCACATCGTATGCTCATTGGTTTGGATACTATGGTGGACTTGTACTTGCGTTCTACCTAATGGCCATTGCAGGGCCATTTCTCAAGAACGCTGCCAAAAAGAGCCCCGCGACAACCTTTGGCCTCGGGTTCTTTCTTTATAATGTCATGGTTCTATTTCACGTATGGGTGGTCGCTTACGCTTTCGTTCCAGGTGGTCCTTATGTGAGAGAGCATACTGACTGGGTCATGATCACGATGATGCTTCTGATCGGCGCTGGCGTTTTTAATTTGACTTTTACCAGCTCTCGTGCGCATCCGGTACCGCAGCGTTCCACCTCATCGCAACACCAGAAGTACCACACATTGGCACTGGTCTCGATTAACATGTTCTTCCTCGCAATGGCATATCTACGCTTTCCTGCGAACGATCAGGTACCCTATCATGCCGATTCGCAGATTATCACCGCTGGCATCTGGACCGTTCACTTTTCTCTTGATAACGACATGTGGTCGTCTGAGAAGCGGATCAGGAATCTGCTCAAAGAACTTGAGGTTGATGTTGTTGGGCTTTTGGAGTCGGATCTTCAGCGCATCATCATGGGTAACCGTGACACTACACAGTTTCTTGCCCAAGACCTCGGCATGTACGTGGACTACGGCCCGGGGCCTAACAAGCACACTTGGGGTGCCGCCCTGCTCAGCAAATTTCCTATTGTCAATTCGACGCATCATTTACTCCCTTCCCCGGTTGGCGAGCTCGCGCCTGTGATCCATGCCACTCTCGATTGTTACGGCGAGCTGGTGGATGTATTCGTCTTCCATTCGGGCCAGGAAGAAGACGTTGAAGACCGTCGGCTCCAGTCAGAGTACGCCTCCAAGCTGATGGGTAGTTCTCCGCGGCCTAGCATTCTGCTATCCTATCTCGTCACCCAACCACAACAGGGCAACTACAATACGTATGTGTCGAATATCTCAGGGATGAACGACGTAGAGCCAGGAGATTGGGATCGCTGGTGCGAATACATCTTGTACAAAAAGCTACAGCGTGTGGCGTATGCCCGTGTAAGCCGATCGACCATCACGGATACAGAACTACAAGTCGCCAAATTTGTTGTGCCTCGAAGAGTAGAAGAGAAGGCTCTCGTATCCGTTTTGGAGAAAGATGAGCGGGCCAGAGACTGGAAGGTTCAAGAAGATGAAGTGCCAGTAGGATGGAGATTTCCAGCCCTTTTCCGTGGCAATGGCGTCAGGGGCCATCGCTATCATGTCTTCGATGAGCCTTATTACTATCTGCCGAAGCCGACACCAATCGGGAATTGAGCATGCTTTACTTGAGCATGTTGTGTATAATTAGCAGTGATCAACATCCTTTAGTGTCAGTTTGTGGGGTTTGCGTGGCCGAGGGAGAGACAGGCATGAAGTATGCGAGACGGCCGAGAGTCGCAAACGACTACATGTGTTACGTTTGATGAGCTTAATTTTCACTTCTCTGTAGATAGGTTTCAATATATCAATTGTACTCCATGCATGTTGATTTGGTAGTGACTAGTCTACCGTAGCTGGGACAATAGCTGAGCATTCTTCTGACCTTCGACGATACCATCTTGCGAATCCTACCTGCCCCATTTTATTGGTCCGGCTTGAGAATCACTTTACCCGCCACGAACTGACAGGCGACATCCTACGATATTCCATGATGCAGATCAATATACCCCGCAGTTTGGCCGCGCCGTGGTGTTGAATACTGACCAGTCACAGTACAGTAACGCCATGGTGCTACGTGACTATCATTTGGGGCTCGAAGCATTCATGAAAACTGATAGATACTGAAATTCTTGTTCTGTGTTCTTCTTTGGACCATCAAATGGGGGTCTCCGCCAAGATTCAACTCGAACAGATGTTTCTAAATGATACTTCGCCCTAGTTCTTTCTGAAATACTTCAATTCTGTGACCAAACGATAACAAGCAGACAATGGAGATCCTGAGTGGGCTTAGCGTAGCGACCATTGGAATCGCTCTTGCAACAGCCTACTTCATTCTCACTAGCATCCATGCGTACATCCGCCTCCGCCATATCCCAGGCCCCTTTTGGGCGCGATGGAGCAACCTCTGGCTCAGCAGGCAGATGTTCCGCGGCGAATACGTCCAGGTCATGGACCAGCTGCACCGACGGCACGGCCCCATCGTCTGCCTGGCGCCGGACTTCGTATCGATCAGCGACCCGGACGAGATCATCCGGACCAAGAAGAAGTGGAGTCGAGGGCCCGTCTTCAATGGCTTGCGGTTGCGGCCGGGACAGGACTCCATGTTCGTCATGCGCGACTCGAAGGCGCACGACCGGCTTCGCGCCAAGTTCACGCCGGCGCTAAACAGCAGGGAAGTCCTCGAGGGCGTCGAGGGCATCATCGACGAGCATTTGACCAGGCTGTTGGACTTCATCGAACGCAAGTACGTCTCTACTCCTGAGGAGTATAGCCCGATGGATTTGACCAAGATCCTCACCTTCTTCACGACCGACATCACCTCGAGCATGGTCCTGGGGCAGGACTCCGGGTGTATAAAGAGGGAGGACGACTTCCATGGGTACATTCATTCGGTCGAATCTTATCTGAATGTGCTGTCGTCGCTTGTCGTGCTACCAGTCTTTCAGAAGTTCATGGACACGCCGTGGCTGAAATGCATCGATGTGCTGCGTCCACCCCTGCGTCCAATCCTGGAAATCGCCGAAAGGTCTGTCGCCGAAAGATTCGGGGAGAAGAGGATTGAGCGTAAGGATATGCTGGGCTCGTTTGTCGCACACGGGCTGTCCCAGGAAGTATTGGAGTACGAGACCGTCTACGTTCTGGCCGCTGGCTCGGACACGAGCTCCACCGTCATGAAAGCGACGATACTTCATCTCGTTTCCGCACCTACTGTGTACCGCAAGCTTCAACAGGAGATTGACGAGTCTCTTGCGTCAGGAAAGGTCAACACCTCGCCCATTAGCTCAGCCCAGGCGAAGGAACTCCCTTATCTGCAGGCCGTCATCAGGGAAGGCCTCCGGATCTTCCCGCCTGCTGCCATCATACCAGTGACTCCCGACCAGGACGAGGTGGTATGCGGGAAACTCATACCGGCGGGCGTCAACGTCGAGCCATCGATAAAAACAGCTGCCAGGGATAAGGGTGTCTTTGGCGAGGACGCTGATACATTCCGCCCGGAGCGATGGCTAGAAGCCGACCCGGTGAGGCTCGGAGCAATGGAGGAGACCGCGAGGATAATCTGGGGAGGGCCCAGTCGCTGGGAGTGCCTGGGCAAGAAGATCGCCCTCATAGAGCTTGACAAGGTCTTTTTTGAAGTGAGTCTCGCATTGTGTGGGGTAAAGCTTCCTTTACAAGACGATGCTAACTGACAATCGAATCTCAGCTGTTTCGACGGTTCGACATGGTTTTGGCCGATCCCACCAGCCCATGGAAGGTCAAAAGCTGTCGCCTCTGGGTCACGATGGACATGTACGTGAAAGTGGAGCGCAGGAAATGCGCGATGTGACTCCAAGACGTTTCCGGCTTGCCCGGTGCAACATACACCTAAGGGGGAACACTTATTTTGTGATGCATGTTGGTATTCAGTCCAGGCTGCATGATCTGTTGGTTCTTGATGAGGAGACGGGTAATCTACCCCGCTCGACACTTCAACGCCCCTCTCATGTATCCATGGGTAGATCTCGAAGAGGGATGGAGGAGGGCAAGCGCAGGACCGACACATGTAGGCAGTGTCTGATTGGACATGCATGCTTCACGGTGGTCACACTTTCTGGATGCACTCAAGAGTCAGGGGTCAGAGGTCAGGGGTGGGCCATTCACGCAGACATCATTGGTACCAACTATTCGGGATTCTAAACAACTGCATGGCCATGCTATCAGGTGTTACGGCCATGATCAAGCTTCTGAAGGCCAACTCAAGTGCATCGTCGAGCTATCCAAACTTCCGGCTGCAGTCGCCCTTCTACTCTACCACAATCGGCGTCAGACTGTCCTGTCCATAGGCGGCCACGCCACGTTTCTCCGCAACTCTCAGGCTGTTGACATTGTAGGGAAGAGTAGCTGTCTCTGGGTTCCCATAGATCGCTTCGCCCTCACGCTTCTCCGCAACTCTCAGGCTGTTGACATTGTACGGCAGAGTAGCCGCCTCTGGATTGCCGTAGATGGCCTCCGCCCTCCTGGCCTGGTTCTTATCAGCGGTTTGGATCACATGAAGTCCATTCGTCGGACTCACTATTGGTGCACCGGTCGTGAAGGACGCCAGCAGGGTAGCGCAAGCGGCGATGGCCTGGAAACGCATCGTATGTTTCTTGTCAAGGGTAGGGAAGGAGACTCTTAGCACAATGTGGGGTGGATAGAGAATAACTCAATGGCGAAAAGGTAGTCCGTGTGCGGTCTTGCTATTATTTATATTGGGCTCTACTTGCGTACTCGCAGACTCGCTTTGATCTGGGTGGGCTGAAAAGCCTTTGAAATGCAACACTTACATGTCAGGGGTCATAGTACCACGCACGCCAATCCTATCACCCCTCTCATAGCGTGAAGGATCATGTAACCGACCAATCGGGTTCAGAGGCAGCACTGTGTTTGCTTACTGCATTTGCTTAGCGGGGCTTGTCACATCACGAATCCCTTCTACTCGCCCCTCCATGTGCCCTTTGCGACCTCAAATCCACTCCTGATAGGTAGATTGACCAGAGCCTAGAGGAGTCTCGATCTGCCATGCTAACATCATCAAACACAAGTGGACTTGGCTCTTGTGGTATTCAGGGTAGTGATGGGTTACCTTCCAATAAAGGTAAAGGCATCTATAAATCCACTTACCCTTGCCGACTAGGGGCAGACCGCCAGGTCGTTGCTCGACTTCCTTCAGCCAGATACGGCGAACTCGAAGTTCGCCCCTCAAACTATACTGCACTCGTATCTCCCACACTCATTCCTAGTTATAGCTACTGGAAGCACAGTCTATTCTTGCAATACTTCGGCAATCTCTTTGAAATCTTGTTTTGACCAACTCTCGATGGCCTCGTACCTCACAAAACACTATGACCCATTGGACTCGCTCGACGTTGACGTCAACGAAGACGTGGGGTTCCTGAGCGAGAAGCAACGCATTCTACACCTTTCTCACAAACACACAACAAGGAGATATGTCTTGTTCACTGTGATCAACGCGTTATTCTTCATGACGTCGTGTGTACTGTGTGGATCATGGTACTATAACTTGCATTTGAGGAAGAATGGTGCGTTACGACAAGCATCATCTTACAGTAAGTACTTTACTGAGAGAACACGGGGCCCAGCAGTCAATCCTCTGTACTAAATAACTTGAAGGCCCGATAATTGATTTGCTGGACCTGGAGATGGGCGTCCAAACCATGAACGGGACTCTGTTCCAACCCAAGGACGGCGGGTCGATTGCTCGCCAAATGCCCAATCCAGAGTCGGACGCTGTATGGTCAGAGTATGAACTTACCCGCTATTTCCCCGTCACTGGTGCTCAGATCCGGGCCATGGGAAAAGACCCGGCAACCGTAGCAAAGTTGGAAGACGAAGACTGGGGTCTAGGGGACGATAGCTACGTGACCATACTCGACGTCTATCATCAGCTCCATTGCCTGAACACGTTGAGACAGCTGGCCTACCCCGAGTACTATGCCAACAGTACTCACCAACACTCACCCTCTGCGAGCTCGAAGAAGGAAAACAACATGAAGAAAAGGAGGAGCGAGATTCTTGCCATCCATGTCAATCACTGCGTCGACATGCTAATGCAGGCGATCCAGTGCAGCGGCAATGTGAACCTGATCACCATGCACTGGGTCGAAGAGCAGCCGTACCCGTTCCCGGACATGTCGGTGAACCGTCAGTGCATCAACTTCGACAAGCTGAGCCAGTGGAGGAAGGAAAATACACTGGACATGGAGAAGTACGTCAAGACGATGCGAAAGAAGGAGGACAAGCAATACAACCAGTTGAAGGCGCCCGATGCGTACTACAAGTACTACATGCCGAAGGCAGTCAATCCAAACCATCGCAATGGTGCCAATCCGGGAGAAGACTTCAACTTGTAGCCAGTTTGAAGCGAGATTAGTTAATTGGGAGTTTCAAAAATGACAACCGAAGTCCTAGATGAACTGGAAATACGCGACATTCTGACCGACGTGCCCGAAAAACAGTGTACGCACGTCATAGATGTCAGAAAATAGCACCAATGCATGCAAACAATGGTGCTGCGTTCTGCTCCAACATGAAATGTAATTACTAGGATAGTAAGTCCCAAATGGCATATTGCTGCCAGGAGATGCAGGAAAGCAGAACCCGTGTCGTGACTTCCCTTTTCAACGGAAGCCAAAAAAGTAATCATTGTACATGCCTAGATGCAATGCAGCTGATGCATGGCTTGATTGGGGGCCAGACTAGTCCCATTCCGTGCGTCAACAGGCATATTCTGCTCTGGTGCGGCTGCCTGACGATGGACCATACAGCCTGACCCACGATCCGTGCTATCTTGCACAATTATCTGATCGAGATGCAACAAGGCTATGTCGAAGGCCGGAAGCTAACCAAAGATGAACTTAGTAGATGATCAGTTGTTTTCTTTCGGTGAAATCAAATGTGATGCAGTATTCAAGGCTCGGGCTGGGGCTTGGGCTTGGGTCTGGAGCCTGGTGGCTTGGGAGCCCTTTATATCACTGCGAAGTGTTCAAAATTATGCCTTAGCTGGATATCACGCTGCCACACCTCTCAGCCAAGTCAGCCTTGGGGGCTGCGCCGATACCCCACTGATGCTTGCTTGGAATGAGGAGGGCTCACGGTTGAAATTGACAACGCACCAGGGCGTCAACAATATATAGGCCATCGGTCTGACGATGTGGGACTTGAGAAGCAGGCTAGGCGTGCCCAACACTTTGTCATTGCAGCAGGAACATGCCGCGATTACACAAACAAGGGAAACCAGCCAAGGACGGGTGTCGCGAGAAAGAGGGAGGAGACAGATCATGGAGGTGAGCGGGTCTCCTTTTGGGCAGCAACTTTACAGAGGCTAACATTACGGGGTTTCCAGAGATCAAATCTCCAGGCCTTTTCGTCGCCTTGGACGCAGGCGCAATCGCTTGGGTTCAAAAGAAGAACAGACGCCGAAACGAGCCATAGATGGCAACACTACTCAAGACAAACCCGTCTCTACCATGCTCGATCCCGACGAGCCCAATAGCGTTCCATCTTCCCGAAACTCAAATGAAGGAGGCACGCCGATGTCCAGCAGGTCCACGCAGTCTCCGGCATCATCAATAACCGAAGGCATCGTGCCATATCCTTTTCAGATTGCCGGACCTGAGGATGGACCTAGCCGACCCATAACCCCCAGACCAACCTTCACATGGCCAATGACGTCCAAGGAAGATGGAAACAAACAAGCTCTCAACCTTCAGTCTGCAAAAGACAAGATTCCCATCCAGGCTCCCCTAGCCCGCCCCCTGACGGAACCCAGCAATGGCTGCCCGTCACCAGAAAGTGAAGAAGGCTCTGCGACACCAATTGCCCCAAGGCCAGTATCAGAGGCGAAAGTTATGACCCAAATGCTTCCGAGATACAAGGCTAGCAATATTCAGGGGAAATCTAACCCAACCTCGAGCAACGAAGCCCGGTTTATCGATTGCTGGGAGAACAAACTTCTGCCCAACATCGTGAAGATTCT
The DNA here is from genome assembly GCA_039105305.1 of Apiospora arundinis. Lineage (NCBI taxonomy): Eukaryota > Fungi > Ascomycota > Sordariomycetes > Amphisphaeriales > Apiosporaceae > Apiospora > Apiospora arundinis. Next base: position 1,368,899 of record JAPCWZ010000007.1, on the reverse strand, counting down.
AGACGACAACATCCAAGGCGCCTATAGCATCAACGTTCGAAGGGGACTTGAGCCTGATCAGCGGGTCATTGACCTCATGACACAGGGTAATTGTGCTAAGAAGCACAGTGAAAAGCTCGAGGATGCAAAGAGTGAGCATCTCCCGGAGGAGTTCAGAACCAAAACTCTGTTCGATTTCCGTAGCGGCAAGCGGGGCTACTGTGTCGACGATACTGGCAGTGAAGTATCATGGCAGTCGCACCGCTCTACCCGTTCCCTTGTCGGAAACCAACGTCGCTATAGCATTCCAGTAATGGGTGATTCTGTCGGGACGCACTCAACCGACAACACAGCAACGTTGGGCCCGCTTCTCGAAATGGGCAAGAGGCTCTACCGTCTCGTTAACTGGCATCTGTTCGACGATGACCGGGGAGGCCGGTTCCATGAGTGGGACAATCTCGAACCGCCGCCAGGGCTCGAAATTGTGCACCCTTCGCCTTCCGACTTGGCGCAATATTCTAGCAGGAATTCGCTCACGCTCGTAGGTAAAGTGGTCGCCTATTCCGGGCCCATGTATAAGACCACAAGAGTCATCACGTTAGAGGGGACAGCGAATTCCTCCACCGAAATCGGGCGTACGACGACGGACTGGGCGCTCTGTGAAACTACAGAGAAGAGAGTACCAAACAAGGTACGGCTCGTTATCGCCGGCGAAAAATCGGACTGTTTCCGCCCGGATATTACCCAGATCACATCAGCAGTGGTGGGGGGAGAGACAGTTTACTCAACAGGTCGGTCTAGCGGATATACGGAGGGGGAGGTCTGTAGGCCAGGTTTCTCGAAGAACGATGATGGTTCGATTCAACGCGATTGGGCCGTCTGCTCGTATCCCGACGAGGAAGACTCTTGGAAGGAAGGGATGGGAGTATTCGGAGATTCCGGTGCTGGGATCGTCGATCTATACAATAATAGGCTTGTCGGTCAGCTTTGGGGAAGAAACAACTACGATGACGATCCTAGGGAGCCCGCAATCACTTACTTCACCCGCATGACGGATATCTTCGATGATATCCAGGCGCGTTGGCCTGGTAATAATCGCTGTCCGCGACCAAAATTACCCGACGAAGTAGTTTCCACGGATGAAGCTGACGATAACTCGGTCATCGTGTCGGAGATCACGGACGGCGTGTCACCGATTGAAGGGCACATCACGCCATCGCCCATGGAGGGCCACCTGAACGTGGGTAGGGATAGGAGGCGATCGAGTATTAGGTCCACTATGCTGTTGGCGAGATGCGGTGACATGGCAACAACCCGTTGGGTTCAGCATGCAAATACTTGGCCACGAATACAGGTTTGAGACGACACCAGTTTTCACTACTCCCGTTTTACCCTTCATATACCCGGTCTGTTCTCAGTCTTTTCTTTTTTTCTCCTTTGACTTCGACTTGACACCCAGCCAACACTCTACTCTTGTTATCTGTTCAGATATGTATTACCGATTTCATCTTTTAATTGTGATATGGATTTACTTATCTGTTTGCTCTTCACGGGGAAATTCTCCTCATGTCACGGCGGGTTTGGTGCTCTTTCCATAGGCTTTGTCGTTGATTTAGACTTGCTAGTTAATATGACGAAACTTATGAGCTACCCCTATTTGACCCCTTTTTAACCTGGTCGGATGCATGATTGTTTAATAGGCCAAACATTGTTCTTTCGCGGAGCCTTGACATCATATTCGAACACGAGCTCAAGGGCCCAGGGACCTGACAAAGAGCTGGCCGAGCTAAGGCGGACCGTCACGGAGAGGATCGTCCCGCGGCTGCTGAGGCCGATGGAATCTGGAGGGAGGCGAGTGGTACCCCGGTTGATCCACGGTGATCTATGGGAAGGCAACGCGGGAACGGATCGGGCGACGGCGATTCCTAAGATATTCGATGCATGCAGTTGGTATGCACGCAACGAATGTAAGTTGATTTCCACGATAATACCTATTCTTCTTTTCGTTAAGTATGTTTGTTAATGCAAGGTTACACAGTTGAAATGGCGCCATGGCGGCCTGTAAGACAGAAAATGGGGAAACCCTATGTGGAGGCGTATATCCAGCATTTCCCTCCCGCCGAGCCCATCGAAGACTTCGATGGCCGCAATGCCTTGTATGCGCTGTAAGTACCGGTAGAGTACACGAAAGAGGGGGTATTGATTCACTTACACTTCCTATAGACGCTTTAATTTGTGCTCTTCAGCATTTTACCCAGGGAATTTGAACTATCGCAATGTGTAAGCTCTCCTACAACTTCCTTCCGCATTTGGGTACAAGAATCTGAGCCGTGGATTCAGGGTCAAAGCAGATCTCCGAGAGCTCGTAGAGCGATACCCAGGGACGTTTGAGCAGTGGCAAGAGAAACAAGCCCGGGGGTTTTCAAATGAGTAACAAACAATCAATGGTCGGTGTCGAGTGCATCGATATTTGAGGTGAAAATAAAGTTGTTAGCGCACTGGAGACTTCGCACCAATGCATTAAGGGATGCACTAAATTAGCGTAGTTGCTTGGAGATCCTTGAGAATAAGGTTCGGCAGGCAATGGTTTAGGTACCGTGCAATTCAAGATGGTTATTACATACCTAAGTAATAACAATACCTAGGCTCTGAATGGGGGGCATTGGGCCTGTATTCATATTTACTCGGCCGTGGCTATGCCATCCTCCTTCTCCTTTGCATCTCTATCCAAGCCTGTCCCGTTCCACTTTCCATCAAAGTTCCTCTGGGTCCGGGCGAAGACGGTACAACTTGCGCCACATCTCGCGATCCCCAAACCCTCGGTCCCACAGCGCCTGCAGGTCCGGTCTCTCCCGCAGCGTGTCCAACACGTCTGCCCGGACGGAGTCGAAGACGGCATCCTCCGGCTCGCGCGCCCGCCCCGGGCGAAGCCTGGGAGGATCACCCGTGGCGCCGACGTACCGCGCCATAATCAGCTCGTACCGGTCATTGGCCACTCTGTCGCCCGCGAAGAACCCGTCGGCGGCGGTGGAGAATTCCCAGGCTGGGTGGTCTGCCCAGGCGGGGTGCGCCGCCCGTATCTTGGCGAAGTTCTCCTGCCTTTGCGCCCTCCTTGCAGCACGGTAATCGTGGCCTATATGGATTGCTGAGGGAGGCTTGGAGGCCGCGGTGTCTGTGAAAGCCGAATTGGGGGCTTGGGGCCCGATATAGTCGGACAGGGCTGAGCAGTTTGCTGTAAATATAGCCAAGCAAAGTGCTGTGTAAAAGAAGGGCTGCTTCATTGTTTGTCCAAGGTTTCGGGTAGCAAATGCAATATCGAGTGTGTCAAAATGGGGCTAGGAATTGGGAGGCGTAGTTGTTGTATCAATGAGAGAAGAAGAGCTCTCAGGAACCAGCTAATTATTGGGGAAGCTGCCTACAAGTCCCTCCATTCTTGTATCACTCCACAATTGCCCCTCGGTAGTATTGGACCTGATTTACCAACCCGGTGGTTGCTGCTTGATTCATGGCTATTTGCGGGGCTAGCCGCCCTTTCCCTGTGCACTTGGCGCTCAAGACGAGTTACTGCTTACTTCCCGGATGAGAGATTAGCGATAGCCGCAGCTGGAGCGAATGGGAAACGATGACGGGGTCCCGCAACGAATGGCGATCCCAGTCCAAGACCCAAATCTTCATCGAAATATCTGGGTCCGAGCCTGGAATAAGTGAATAAGTTGTGCCGCGGAGGATCATTCAAGTGGGGAACAGGGGTCTGGTCTGGCACAGGGGTCGAATGTTTAACTGGGTTTATAATGAAACTTGACATTTTAGGAGATACTATGGACGTATCAAATCGATGTATGTATGTACTTGTCTTGACCATCGAGTCAGAAGGGAAGAAGGGAAACAAAGAATGTATCGACGAAGACAAAACCACAACCAATGGATAACCCCACCATCCCCCTTAGTATGCTTGAGCACGAAGACGGCCATGCCAAATCGCTATGCCGAATTCCCAGCATCAGAATAGATGGCTTCCCATCTTAGCCAGTGATCAGGAGACGGACGCTGCCGCAGGTGATCTGGGTCGGCAGGAACCAATCCCCCTTGCCATGATCGTACTTCTGGCGGGCGACGGCGAACTCGTGCAGGCAGATGTAGTCGTTGAAGTCGGTGCCGGTCAGGCACATGTTGCCCTGGACGGTGGCCTTGTAGCAGCTGACCTCGCCGGGGCGGATCTCCTGGCGGATGGCGTCGGCGGGGCTGTGCTGGTCAATCCAGCGTCCTCCGTCCGAGTTGGCGATGCAGTTGCAGTCAGCGGCCATGGTGGCGGGGAGGAAAGCCATGACGGCGGCGGCGGCGAAGCTAGTGAACTGCATTTTGAAGTAGTTGGTTGGTTTGGATTGCCTGGAAAGTATTTGTTAGCCTATGCTCCGAGTAGAGGCCTTGTGAGGATTGCTGGCAAGCAGAGTAGGGTGGAGGAGAAGGTTGCTGCTGAGTTGTGTGACTTACTCAAAAAGGGCGATGAAGAGTTAGAAGTGTTGAGATTGTGAAGAAGGTTGAGTGGATGAGGTTTTTTGGTTGTCTGTGATGATGATGGAAAAAAAGAGAGGTTAAACTGACTCTCGGGGAGTCCTTTATATAGAGATATCATGCAATAGTTTCCATAGCTACGCCTCACCAATGTACGAGGCATCCCGCCTCAGAGCCACCATTCGATAATGATCGACAGCAGTTGTCCCGGCTGCTTGATCACATTCCGCCGGTCAAGAGATTATTGGAAGGATCCGAACGCCTGGGAATCCTTCTCACGATGTCTCCTGTTACCTATCCACCCGAGTGTCTGTGGAACCTCGATCAGTCTACTTTCTACTCTTCACTAATAGGTGCATATTGCAGTACTAAACTATAGCAATTTCACTGGGCCTTGCATCTGGCTTGGTAACAGCAGCCTGTATAAGCTGTGTTACTAGTATCCTTGTCTGGCCAAGGGTATCGAGTATGGAAAGTATGTACCTCGTACCATGTAATCTCTGTAACTTGACTACTCGAAGTTTATCCAGCATCAACTATGTGTAGCTCAGGTGGTTGGTTCTATACCGTTTGATTCGGTCAAATACGGCATGGCGATAACATATCTCAAAACTCCATGACAGTTTGTCTACACCGGTCTCATCTGACCCATATGTCTGCTTGTACCCCTATTTCTCACTCTGTCTTGTCTGGTGGGACAGTCTCGGAGGAACAGTGAGCTCGTACTATCCATGTTGACGTACAACGACGGTTCACGGCTGCTGAGTGACAGTGTTACCTTCGGCTGCCTGACTACGCCGTGAGACCGCAGCTAAAGCAGTGTGTTGGCAAGAAGGTTCGTTTCATTATATGCAAAGAGTATGATACAAAATTAAACATACCATTATCACCAACTTCATCATTTGTCACTATGATCTCATAATGACTCGGTAATCGTGGCGCAACGCGCCACCTACCTCACTGCTGAGGATAATGGTCCCAAAAGAGGACGAGGAACGCCGAGGTTACGGCACAGTGATCTTCCTGCATGGAAACTCAATGCAGTTGGCAATATGTCGACGAGGAGGCAATGCCGTCGTCCACCGATCGGCGTGGATCCCGGGGGCTTGTAAAGCTCAGCCGAGTGAGCCGAGAGACTCTCCATATGCCATACAAATCTTTCCGAGTGCTATTTGCCAAAAGCAGGAGTTAAAACTGGGTTGCTCATCCGCCCGGGAGCTGAGAGCCGCAAGCCAACACCTGGAGCAACTCCCTCGAAGGTATCCACGTGGGGGGTTGAGATCCGCTTTGCCCAGTTCTACCGGATAATCTAGACTCTAAGAATAAACAGTTACTACGATGGGCACGCTCACTGTAAGGTTGGTTGGTGTGGAGATACTGGGCGGCCGGCAATCGGCAATGGCCAACGCCCAAAATATTTGGCTTGGGGACTGCCACAGGGCAGTTGCGCCGGGACCCAGACCGTGTCTGTGTTTAGTGCCTCCAGTTGTTCCGTAAGGCTGGCCTAGTGGAAACTACATAGATGGCGTTGGTTCGATTCTGGCAGGTTTCATGTAAATCGGTGATATATTCATGTTAACTGGCACACGGGAACACAGCAGCCCATGGTTCGTGTTGTGGAAATCCTCCACTTGCTAACCCTTGTGTAGATCTACAGCATCTCCACCACGCCAAGCTGTCAGGGGCACAGCACTCATGAAGACCCGAACATAAGCTTATTTTGGTCTGGATCCGTAATATGTATATTTGATCAGTAGCTTTTTGCCAGTTCCTCCGCAGAACCCGTTTCAACTATGGTACGTCAATCAAGAGCCCCAGCAACCTCTCATAATCCGGACTGCCCAATCCAGTAACTGCGTCCCACCCAGGTATTGCCTTGAACGCTGGCTTAGCTCCGCATCCTTCATTACCACCTACCACGACATCATTGAAAGCCTGACTGTTGGCATACAATGCAGGATTCAGGAAACCCAGAGTGGGCTTAGACAGCTTGAGCCTCTCGTTGTTGATCAGAGTGATCATGGACGCGAAAACAGGCGCGGACCCTGATGTCCCGTAGATGCTAGTGAGCCTCCCGTACAGCGAGATAACGTACGACGATGCTAAGAGTGATACGTCGGGATATCCACGTCCTCCCGAGTCGGCGTAGTGCCCTGACGCCTCCAAGCGACTCAGGTGCTCGCCTTGGAGCTGCTTGTACGCGGAGACGGCGTCACGCTGGTAGGCTGGCGCGGCAAAGTTATTGCTGAACCCGCCACTTGAGGTGTACGTAACATTGTCAATGCTGCCGATGTACCGAAAGGCTTCTTCGCGAGAAGAACCTGACTCAGTGTTGTTCGCTTTGCTAGGGGCTGCCGCACGCTGCTTTTGTGTACCCCCTACAGATGTGATCCATGGGCATGACGATGGCCACTGCGGACTGAACCTGCCCGTCTTCGAAGTTGCATTGTGGCCGGTTGCGGGATCAAGACAGGTACCCCCTGGAATCCCGCTCTGTGTGCCTGTATCGCCACTGGAAGCAATGACAGTTACCCCCATGAGGCCCAGTTTGAGGAATTCCAGGCACTGGCGCCCCAGGTAGCTCGAGGAAAAGTCCACCTCGGGCCAGCTGAAGGAAATGGAAACCACTTTTGGGGGGGTAACTGTGCCGCAGTCGGACCCATTGTAACCTCTGGGCCTGGAATCGGGGTATATAGCGTCAACCGACGGGTCGAGAGCGCCGCAGTAGAACTTGTCGAAGGCTGCGAGCATATTGTTCACGTTTCCCCCCAGAAACTCGTCCCCGACCTGGAGATTGGTCACGTTCTGGTTTCCCGTCAAAGCCATGGTGTACTGAAAGTCCAGATTAGGTTCCAGGTTGAAAGCCGAGATGTTGAATGTGGTTTGCCTGAATCCGCCAACGATGGGCTCGACGATCGGCCGTCTCCCGACCAGCTCTGGCTGAAACCTTCCAAAGAAGTGGTCCAGGTCATCTGGAAGCCAAGTCATGTGTGACTGCATGTATATGCCTAATGAGTTGTTTGGGTGCGGCTCCGGTGCTGGGGGGATATGATAAAAGTCCCTTAAGCATGATGGCGTGGTGTATTTGTTGCAGTCCAGCTCTGCAACTTTCTTGAGTTGGTACAAAGGCGAGCCAACAGACGGGCCTAGGATTGCACGGCGATGTATGGTGGAAGCCTGTGTTGCCTTCTCGGCAGCTGATACATAATCAATGGCAGAAGCGACAGACGATGGAACAGTGTATGAACTGCATTCCATGCGAACACCTGCGCCGTGACTGCTGTCAACGTCGTAGCATTGAGTGTCGAAGAGGGTTTCTACCGTTTTTCGATCCAAGTTCACCACAACGTGACCTCCTCCTTTAGAGACATATATCTCACGCGAGGAAATACCGGAAGTACGAAGCCATTGATTGACTGCTGATTTGTGGTGTGGTTTGGGGGAGAACTCGACAGCCACCTCTCTAGCACTCCAATGCTTCCCATAATGGGGAGAGGCTGGATCGGAAATTTTCAGCAGGTGATCTGCTGCTGACGCGGCTTTGGGCTGTTTGAGTGCAATTTGAATTTCAATCCTGGAAGCTTCATCCCTCGTGATTTGTTTGGATTGTAGGCTGGTCCTGGGAAATCGGGTTTTTCGTTCAGATGGAACTTCAACTTGGCCTAACACGAAGTTCAAACAAACAAGGAGGGTAGTGATTTGAAAGACGCTTGCCATGGTGACTAGACAGGTGAGGCTTCTAAAGAATATCGTTAATCTTGCTTTGACAAATAGAGATTGCCCGGCTAAGTCTCTCTTAGCATAAGATCAGTTTTCTCTGAAGTCTGCGGGATGCAAACTCGACGGCACGTAACACCGAAGTTCTTTCCTACAGTTGTTGTCTATTGACAGAGCTCGTAAGGGGCTGCCCCTGACCCGTACATCATGCATCCACTACAAAAGTCGAAAGGAACAAGCGGCACACCATTTCAAGATTATTGGTCTGTCTGCATGCTTGAAATTAGCAACGTGTGTGAGTAGGCGTACAAAGCGAAGAGCAATGGATCAGTTGGAAGGCAACCCTTGCGCAATAATGATTCATCCGCGGGGAAACTCCGATTCTTGGGTATGATTTTAATAGTTTCGGCCCTTTTGCCAGTTGAACCCCGATGAATTGGGCCATGGTGACCATATGAACGACCAATATAGCGCGAGACGAGATACGACTGTCACTAGGCATAGGATCCGCCGTTGACTTGGCGTAAACTCTACGCTGTTCGTGGTGTTGCACCGGTCGATCAGGGGAAGCAAAGATTGCTGCGCCTTTCACACCCAGAGCCGCGCATCCGTGTACGCTGTTTGTTGCCTCATCGCATCAGGTGCGCAGCAAGAGTCTTTGGATCAGTTTATCGGCCTTTGGTCGCCTCGGAGCTTTCGACAGAGACTCTGGCTTCGCTTTAAAGTATAAAGACCTGCCATATTCTACACCTCTCCATTCACTCTACCATAACATCCATCACATCTTCTCAACAAAGTCGCCACCTCAATCAGTCCTTCTACCTCTTACAAGTTTGTAACAGACTCAAACTACTTTCAACATGCAGTTCCCCATTGTCCTCGTTCTCGCTGCCAGCCTCGCCGCTGCTAGTGTACTCCCCAGCCAGGGACTCAAGGTTAGCACTTTATCCTCACATAAATACGATAGACGTACAACTGACATATAATCTCGCGACGCAGGTAGCTCGAGGAGGCCAGGTAAGACATTATATTTATCATGAATAACTAAAAAAGATACCTTGGACTAATGACCTTTGAGCAGAACTGCGCTGAAATTTGCCAGCAGTATAAGGATAACGACTCCACCTACTCTGCCTGCAAGGCAGCCTGTGGAGCAGCTGGCTATGAGGGTGAACCCGTTGAGGGATAAGTCGGCTAGGGTCGGGGAGCTATAGCAGTTATCATGGAATTTTGTCGAACAGAGAAAACATTTTCTGGATCATAGGTACAAGGACTCTTGAACGTGGCGTCTTGTCAACTCTTTGAGCCTTGAGAGTCTTATTTTGGGCTTCGGGGCTTGTCTGGTCTTCCACCCATCAAGTATTTCAAGGACTGATACAACATCTCTCTGGGGGCGACCGGAAATATTGCTTAGATCAGCGTACCAGGCCCTACAAATATATCTATGACCTAGATCCTCATCGTTCCAACATGTTGAAATGTCCCTTGTAGACCGGCGAACAAATTATATACAAGCAGTCTCTGCACAGCCAAGACCAAGTGGTTGGTTCTGGGGCACGGGAGATAGTGGGTCGCGGGTTGCGGGTTGCGGGTTGCCGGTAGCGGGCCGCGGGCAGGGGGGGCGGCGAACAGGGGTATAGGCACATTAGCGTTCCAATCCTGACTTACACGCGGTTTGTGTCAATGAGAAGGTGGAGCAAATCATGAACTCAGCAGGTGCCTGGTGCTTGACAGTCTGACAGAGTACAGAGTACATATATTCTGATTGCTCGATATGGAAGGTGTCTCCATAGTAAGGGACATTCAACGTGCGTGGCCGCCAGCAATAGTTCATCCGGAATCGCTTCTTCTCTATATAGCCCACTCCCCACCAAATCCCATGAAGCGCCGATCAGAACCTACGGTGAATTCCCCCGTCCCTTCTCAGCATCTTTACCCCGTCTTGATGGCCCTAGGACTGTATGATGGCGAAACTGCCAGCGCTGACAATTAGGATCGAGGCACGTCCACGAGCTATTGTCTCGACTCTTCCACCACGTCAAGAAGAAAAATCTGTGGTCAACTTGTCTATAGTCGGGAAGATAACTGCAACGACATAACCACATGGTTGGACTGTCTGAAGAAGCCAGGGGACTTTCTTTCGTAATACAAGCGTCGTAGCCTGATGATGATGGGAAGCTGTCATGAGATTACTGTCAGCGGGAGGGGCGATGCCCCGCTACCTGGTTGGTGCTCGGAAACCGTGCCGACTACCTCTATCTATGACGAAGCGGTGCCCTAACCATGGATGTCACTGGGTTTCATTCTTTGCTTGATCTTGGCAGATTGCAGCATGAGTTAGGCTCTCCATTCCGAAATCCCTCGCCCCCAATCTATGTTTGCGCCATGCATGGCCCTTCTGCGTCAGAACTAAGACGGCGGTCATGCCGCTCAAGCTGCTGGCCGGCCCGATGAGTGTGAAAAAGTAACCCCTCCCGATAGCAGACACAAGAGGTTCCATGAAAGCAAATAACGGCAGCCGACGTGCCGCAGCGCGTGATGTTGCCGGCCGCCGCTGCCGTGCTGGGGCTCTCCAGGAAGATGTTAACGAGCAGAGCGTTGAAGGCCTGGTGTATCATGGTTCCCTGAGCGCCGATGAAGAACTGCAAAACCAGCGAGGCGCTGAAGTGGACCTCGTAGTGGACCAGCCACCCGAATGCCACAACTTCGCACATGTAGATTCCAAAGTTGAGCAGGAAGCCCCTGACGCGGGCCTTCTCGATCGGGAACTCGTATATGTCGTCGCCCTTCTCGCGGTCGATGGCCATTCCGTGCTTTACGGCGATCATGCGGTAATTCCAGTCCATGAGCCGGCCCACGAGGAACCCGCCGACGATGACGCCAAAGCCATCGGCCAAGTATGCCAGTCCGACCTGGAAGTTGTTGAAGTGGTATATTGGCCCATATATAACGAGTAGACCACCGCAGCTGTCGATAGGGTTAATGGCGTGTCCCTGTAAAAGACAATTCTCAGTACTTCATCTGCTCTGGCATGGTTGGCGACAAGAATTTTGATATGGTAGATCCCCAAAAGTGTGCGTATCTGACAGGCCAAAAGACCTTCGGATTCAACTAGACATAGCATCGGGTTGAACAACACGGAAATGAATACTTAGGCGCAACGAAGGGTATTTGAACAAAACTTTAAACATTAAAATTGATCTAGAGAGTGACTAAGTATGTAAAGCATTACCCCTGTTGTTTACCGAAACGGCCAAGCCATACCATTTTCATGAAATCAGTTCGACTCGTAGACTGTAGACAACTCCTTTTGCCTTTGTGTGCTCCGGTTTTCATAACCCCTCCCAATACTAATATAAATTAAAACCTTTACAGGCAGTAAGACCACGAGGTCTCAACCTCGTAGTGCTTGGATCCCTGCCAGCCGGGCTGGTAGGTGGCAGCGGAGCTGTCGTACTGCTGAGTGAAGAGCTTGCAGTAGGTACCCTTGGCAATACCGTTCTCCTTGATCATGAAGGCGTTGAAGAAGTTGCACTTGCTGGGGTTGTAGCCGAAGTAGCTCATCCACTGGCCCCACTGGCCCGAGGCGACGTTCTTGCTGTTCTGGGCCTGAGCGTAGGTGGAGCAGAGAGAGACGTCGAAGGGGCCGGGGAAGAACTTCTGGCCAAGGCAAGTGCGGGGGTGGTCGTGGACAGCGCCGCACTTCTTGGGCTTGGTGCAGCCGGAAGGAGTCTCGGGGGTGGTGGTGTTGGTCTTGCTGTAGCCGTTGGAGCCAGTAATAACAACTTCGAAACCATCGCCACGAGTCTGACCCTTGTTGACAGCAGCATCAGGGGTGACACCGGATCCCCAGTACGAGCACTTGTAGTTGGTGATGGAGTCGGGGGTGGGGCATGAGCACTTCTCGCCGTTCCAGGCGGGGTCACGCTCCATGTAGATGTTGAAGCTGGTGCAGAGGTTGGTGTTGTCGCACTTCTTGGCACAGAAGTCGACGTCGTAGCTCTTCAGGGTGTCAAAGCCGAGGTAGGTGTTGGCGTTGACAGCGGCGGTCAGGTCCTTGAAAGTGGAAGCATAGCCCTTGGGGTCCTTAGCAGACTTGGCAATCTGGTGGAGAGCGGCATCAGCCACGAAACCGGCAGCAGTGTCAACCTTGGCACGGGGACCGTATCCATCGGGCTGAGGAGCACAAGGGTCTTCGGGGTTGATGAAGCCGCAGTATGTACCTTCCTCGAAGGGCTTCGCACAGTCGGTAGCGGTCGTGAAGGCGAAAGTGTTGGTCCAGCTCACGGGAGTGCAAGTAGAGGGGACGATGCCGGTGCTGGTGGGGGCCGGAGAAGTAACGGTAGTGGCAGCGGCAGTGGTGGTCGTCTGTTGAGGCACCGAGGGAGTGGTCATCGGGACGGTACCGTAGCCGGTGGGAGTAGTAGGGACAGGGGGGTTTCCGTAGCCGCCATTAGGAGGGGACGGAGGCTGAGGGTTTCCGTAGCCACCGTTGGGAGGAGAAGGAGGCTGAGGGTTGCCGTAACCACCACCGGAAGGAGGGGAAGGAGGCTGAGGAGCAGCCGGCTTGGGGCAGTAGAACCAGAAGCAGAAAGTTCTGGCCTCCAGGCTGCGCTTCTCGGGGGCATTGGCATCAGCGGAAGCGACGACAGAGGCAGCGGCGCTCGCGCTGGAGGAAGCAGCGGCAGCATTGTAGACGCTGGCCTGCGAGGCAACGCCGAAAGCGGGACCGGTAGGGGCCGGGGCATCGTTGAGAGCGTCCAGGTCAAGAGCCTGGGGCGCCGGCGAAGCGGCAACGAGCGCCGCAGCGCCGAGAATGATGGCAGAGCGCATCTTGTAAGTGATATTAAGTTATTAGAAGAAGTGAAAGATAGCGAATGTGAGAAGGAAGCGAGAGTGTAGGGTAAAGCTTGCTTGGCTTCGAGAGGATGAGGAACAGAAAGCAGGAGATTGGGGGATATTGGCCGCGTCTATATACACAGTTCTCGCGATCCCGCTTCCCATGGCGGCGCAAGCTATTACACATCAAAGTCTTTCCCTCCCATCACGTTGTGTGCGCGCTTTGATCGTGGTGCATCGGCGTAGGCGCCATGTCTGGTATGGTCTGGGCCCGAAAAAGAGTCGCGATAGCTTCCCAGGGAGTACCAGGGACTACCAGGGACTAGAGTGGCAGCACTAGCATATCAGCCGTTCGTGGGGCTCATTACGCAGAGGCCGCCTTGGAATTGTCATCTTGGTGTTAGTCGACGGGCGGTTCGTGTGAACGATGCAGTCGGCATGACTCTCTGCAGCGTCGATGCAACTTCGGCTAGGGCATGCAGGTTGAGTAGGGAAGGTAACCAAAAGCAGAAGCGGCGTCGACGCCGTCGCAGGGGCTAATCAGGTAGCCAGCGTGCCTTAGCTCAGGTAGCTCAAGTCAAGTTCGAATACGCAGCAACGCAGCACCAACGCAGCACCAACGCATGTATTGATGCGGCATGGCTGCGGACCCTGGCCATTCTTCACCTGACCCCGATAGATCCAAGCGCCCGTAGCCCAATGGCTGACGGAAACGATTAGATTATTGAAGGCTGCCAGGGAAAGTCGGCAATTGACAATGCAATGTCATCTGTCATATTTGCTTTTGGAGGCGTTTCGTTTGTTTCCTCCGTCTAGCGATACGAGATTGGAGCCAATCAGTGATTAGTCATGCAGCGAAGCAAACCAGGCCAAACCCAATTGAACGGATTGAACGGAGCCCTGGTCGCCAAGGGCCAAGGGCCAAGGGTACAATTCCACGATGCTTTTTCAGTATCATGTTCAGCGGGAAGCAGCCAAGAGAGAGCAGAGAAGAAAATGGTATGACATGAACCCAACACCAACAGCCATTTTGCTGCGTCGGCCAATGCCGAAGACCCGGTTCTTCTGCCAGAGGAATGAGCAGCGGCCAGCACAGCGGAAGGACGCCAGGACGCTGCACACATCTCTCTAGCAACTCAACTAAGCCGGAATAGGGTCCCTCCATGCAGGAACCCGTTGGTAGGCTAGTTGGTGGTACATGGCGCTCGTACCCAGCAGACTAGCAGTGAGACAAGACGAGCAGAAAAAAAAGAGCTGATGAAAGAAAAAACACCCAGGCACCTACTCACTCTGTCTTGTCTGCCTAGCCCATCCCAAGTCTCCCAAGTCTTCCAAATCTTCCCCATAGTGGCACGACCGCCGGACTAGCTTGAGTTTAAAAGCCTATTAGCTCGACACTACAGGCCCAAAGGGATCCGTGCCGTTAAATGATCGACAATCTCGGGATAGCAGAATAGATCCTCCCCTGAAATCATCCTTGAGTCCTGAGTCGAAAGGCCAAAAAAAGAATCCGAACCCTGGAAGCAAGGCTAGAACACACAGTCCATCTGTTCTGCCCAATGGAAGAGCCTGGCCTGTCACGATTCAGGTCACTGGACAGTCCTGGACAGCACACCTACCGGAAGTAGCTGCATTGCAAGTATGTTTCAAGATGAACAAACGTCATCACTTCGTCGTTTGTGGCTGGCTGGCTGGCAGGCTGGCAGTCCTTCACTACCTAGGTAGACATGCCAAATGCAACTGAAAGATACTACCATCCCATCAGCTATGACCGTTTGTTTCCATCGGCCCAACGCCAACGCCAACGACCACACAATATGCATATTCAGAACAAGAATTGATGGCGGCCTGAGAGTTGCCTCGGTCTGTTCCTCAGTGGGGATCCGTCATTGCTTATGCGGGTTTATGGGAAAGAGAGTTGTGACGTGGTACGCCACGTTACTAACTTTGGACGGAAAAGAAAACACCTGCATCATCGTCAACAACACGGCATCCGAGTGCCGGACTAAACCTTTCGGCGCGCGCCTGTCTGGTTGGTTGCTCGTCGCGCCAGCATGCAACCTGAACCACCTTTCACCGTCGACTTCTACAGGGTCAGCCCCATAGCCCACAGGCAGGCCGCCGGGGGCCAGACCTGATACGACTCAGGGGATGGGTATAAGTGGTACTGCACAGCAATACATGGAGCCGTGAGCGGCCCTGGCGCCTGGCGACCTCTTCTCTTGTGCATCGGCCGAGGCTACCGCCCGACCTCGGGTTCCACCGTCCACAAAATCGCTGCGAACCACACTATAGCCAGATCGGTTCTACTTCTACTTCTCTCCTTGCTTTTCCTCCCGCTAAAGAGACACTATCAGATCCCTATCCCGTATACTAATTCATGGCGACTCGACGGATAATTTCTTCGATTCCCGAAGCTGAAGCTTTGTAGTAATTAGTGACTGGGATTTTTCTTTCCTTCTTTTCTGTATCGCTTTACTTTTCCTAGATCTATTTGTTTACAGCGGGAATCCTGCAATCCCGAGAGTCCGGAAAGTGATCGACAGTCATTAAAATAGTTAGCCGCGAACGTTGGGGCCAGAAAAAAGATCGGCAAACCCAACTACCGCCGGCTTTTGAGGCTTTACCAGCCGCTCATGCCGTCTTCCCGTCTCTCGTGCATGCATGTGGCTATTGTTAGAAAATACGGGCAAATTGTATGCGTGAAAAAGGCCGTATAGCGGAAATAAGGAACTCGTTGTCTTGGTTATCCGGGAACGGTTTTCTTGCTGCAAGTCTTTCGTTTTTGCTAGGTTGGCTTGGCATAGCGTTGAAGTCAAAAGAGAGCAGAATACAAATCCTTTTGTCGGGGGACCTACTAAAGCATAATCGGTGACCTGGGACTCAAGGAAAGCCGCATGCGGATCTACCACGGATCTACCGATGGGCCGGATCCTGCTATACTACTGTTATCCACCAGAGATCTATTCCAACCCCAGTCACTAGAATCGGCCGCGGTCTTTTCTAGGGTTGACCCCTTTTTCCGTTCCTCTCTCTCTCTCTTTGCCTTTTTTTTTCTCCCTCTTCCCTGTGGTCACCCCTCCATCACGATTGCTCCTAGTCCAGACCAGACCATGCCAAGACAAATGGACATGCCTCGATTGAAAATAAAAGACCTACCTAGACTGACGTTATTGAATTGCACAGTGGCTCGTACCGCGGCGGAAGGGAACTACCGTTGCAACAGGTCCACACTTGAAGAACCTCAAGGGCATTATCCATGGACTGTTGGGAGGCCGCCGGTAGCACAGATCCTCGTCAGCGGGAACATCTCCCATCATCGAGATATACTGTGATTCCCCACTGATTGGCGGTGATCGGGGCCGATTCCCAAGCAGCTCGCTGAGGGTCACTGATGCAGTGCTAGGACCTCTCCTTTGCTGCTGTGGATCTATCTTTTGTCTCTAGGCCATATTGACGGTAGGGATGCATTGCTCGGCTCATATAGTCTCTCAGTATTACGAGAAGTATGACACTAAAATTAACGCTGAGTAAAAGGCATGACGATCTCTGCAGCGATCAGAAATGTTCTCACGAACCAAAGCAGCGTTAAAGGAGACCAAATGTTGGCCCCGGCATCGGCATTGGGTTTTTATTGCTAAGAAATGCAGATCGTTTCAACTAACTTGAAAACTTTTATTGGGTTGGGTCTCGGAATTGTGTAGCATATGTCGCAATTCAAGATGAGAATCCAGTATTTATCACATTACGAGGTTTAGGAGGGTCAAGTCAACTTTAAGACCCCAGAAATCAGATCACATATGTACGAAATGTGTAAATCGAACCGTATTTATGCGGCATGCTGGCCCCGATTTCCATACCAGCTATGTACTTGCAGCTGCATAGAGCACTTTCGCCGAGCAGAGAATATTTACATTCGCCTGATCCCTTCCTTTTCACTTGAGACCTATGAACGATTTGTGGTTCTGGTATATATCAACGACCTCTACGTCCGTATAGACTCGTGATTCATGCACAAGAACAGCTGGAAAGAGGCAAAACTCTATCGTTCTTGGACCATCTTTACCAGGAATCAGGCCCTTCAAGTGCTCTGAGTCTTTGGGAGTACTACCCTCTGGAAACTATAGCTCATAAGCATTATGAGACAGAGATAGCTTCAACTTCGGGCGGAGTAGCTGGCTAAATGTAGGTGTGAGCTCTTATAGCCGCCAATCACTTTCACCTTGAATCACCGTGTTGATCTGTAGCGGGGCAAACCGAAGGGGGGCTCGACTCTCCCCGAAATTCAAGGATGGTGAATGGTTGTTGAAAAATCTTTCGGGGTAGATGTCGGTCTCGCGATCGAGCTCTTGGGGTAAACCGTGATCTAGGTCGTCCGAATCGGATCATTGCCTCGCGGTATAGCATGAGATAAGATCCCCTGCTTACTATATCGTATCGTTAGCAATTTTGTTGGCAGTGATCAACTCGATATACCCCATTTAACCCGGAATATCCACCCACAATGCAAGCGTACAGCTTCCAGGAAGATGTAGGCAAAGTTCCTGTTTGGGCCTGAAGCTAAATTTTGGGTTGTCTCGAAGTACAGCACTTGTAGAAATGTTTTGGTACTGGAACGGGAACTCACGGGGTCCTCCATATGAGAACCAGGGGCTAGGGGCTCTCCAGTATGATGATTGGAGGATAATGCTTCTTCAGTGCTCTGCAACATTTCATGTTGGTCCTCTTGTAACCCTTCAAGTGGCTCCAGTGGATAGACTGAACGACAATCATTACACAAATGGTCTTCTGGACCCTCGATGGAATCTTTCGCCCCATAGTAGCAAATGACATGCTGCCAATATGAGCAAGCTGGGTTTGTGCAAAGAGGGGCGTCGCCCAGGTCAAGAGCAAAGCCACACTTGCATCTTATAGGTTCATGTATTCGCGAGATTACCTATCGCGGCTTTTGCTATATAATATAGCCTATAGAAACCAGTGAGATCATACAGCAATGTATTACACATTTCCAGGCCTGCAACAAATAAACGCAACCGACCATACTCATCCCTTCACCAACCCTTGCTACTCATCCCAACACTTTCCCCCATCAGTGCATCACGGTCAAGGTATGCACATAGCGCAGCTTGCCGCCCTCTACGCGGAATTCATGGCTGTCAGGCTCGGCGTTGGCGAAGGTGAAGAAGATGTCGACGGAGCCCGTGACCTCGTCGACGACGTAGCGACGGTTGGTCTGCTTGATGCCCGAGGGGACCCCGACGTTGCAGCTGGGCTGGATGTAGGACCCGCCCTCGAGGCGTGCGCAGGGGTTGCCCCAGGGCACCTTGACCGACTTGTCGCTGAACAGGTCCAGATATGCGTCGCCCGCGGCCTGAATCGCCTCGCGTGTGTCCCGCTTCCCCTCGGGGATGTCGACCCAGCTCTCCTGCGAGGCGTAGCGCAGCGTCGCGGGCGCGTTGAAGAGCCAGTCGCCCGTGCTCGTCACGATGGTCTCGATCTTGCTGATGACCGGCGCGGCGGCCGTGCTGTTGGGCGACAAGCGGATCTGGGTCGCAACTACGTGCGGGTTCTTGGTGTCGGCGATGACTGAACGGCGCTGGGATTAGTCCATGGGTAGTCTAAACGAGGGATTTGAATAAACAAAACGAGAAGAGAGAGATGAGTGAAAGCGGCGGTCATCAACATACTCAATTCCGTATAGGTGGCGCACTGCGTGGTGTCGTGCGTGCTGCGGTTGTGGTCAATCTTGAAGGACTGCGACAGCAAGCCGCTGGCCAGAGTCGCCGTCTTGAAGTTCTGCGTGTAGACGGTGCTGCCATCGACGCCCTTGAGGGTATCTAGCTGGCCGGCTGCCTGGGCCGCGACGTACGAGTCGGACACGGCGATCAAGGTGGCGCGATCGCAAGCAGCGGCCGCGGTATCGACCTTGGGAGAGGGTCTCGCTGCAACGGCATACGCGAGCGCCGAAATGGTTGCGAAGAGCTGCTGCTTCATGGTCAAGGATATCTTCGAATAGCTGTAGTATTAGCTAGTGATGGGCGAGAAGGGGTATGGCGGGACATTTTAGTGTCAGCGGAAGAGGGCGAGTAGATGTACAAGGAGGAGCCTGGGCATTACAAGATGGCCAAAAATTGATATGCCGCAATTCCATGACGTTAGTTGATCCCTTTATGAAGAGTCTCCAACGCGGAGTCACTATACCCGGTATTGATACTATAAATCCGGCAGTACTTCAAGCTCCAGGGTTACGATACGATCGTCGGCTAATATGAAAACGTGGTTCGGTAGAGTTGATGATCGAAGTGGTAAAAGTCAGCTTGGATGCCCCCGCCAATGACCACAACTAATGGTAGGAGCCAATAACTGCTGAACGTCCCGAAAAGAGCGATCTCGTTGGCAAGCTGGATTGTGATGACGGACGCACCAAAGTATCACGGGAACTGGGCATGAGTGTCTGCGATGAGCACAGGTGGCCAATCGTACGCTAGGTCAAGCGATATCGTCGAATTGGAATACCACGGGTTTTCAGCTCGAGATATCGATCTATGCATTCAAAGGCATGTGTACGCGACTCGTGAGAAGAGCAATCTGGGCACCTTATATAATCATATTTGAGTATTTCACTGCTGAAGTACAGTCCGATATGGATCCTTCAATCTCACGGATGCATCGACTTTATCCGCGGGATGGGTCGTCTCCCCCCTATGGGTATGCGGCGGCGGGGAGCTGGCTTGCTCTATTCGCCACCCTCTCTGCCGGCAAGCCATATCATGCCTTTCAGACTCTCCACGACGCTGTCTCTCAGCCAGCTCTCACCTAGCCATTCGTGGTTATTTGCGCCTATCGGCTTGTCATCAGCCCCCTGTGCCAGACTCTTCCTATCTGCCTGTGTTTTCCGTGCCCTCTTATCTACCCATTCAAACAAGCCTCTCAACGCAAGTAGGTCCTCTCGATGGCCATTTCGCACTGTTTCCTCCAGCATGAGTCTCGCATCCACTACACTCCCATTGCTAAGGCCAACATCAGGGCCGCCGACTCCGGTATCTAGTACGATACCGCGCTCGGCATGGGTGAGGCGCCTAAGGCTTCCAACCGCAGTGAATAGCCACTCCAGGGGTTGGCTGGTCTCCTCCAATTGAGAACCTCCTCCTGGTGGTTGGCGACCCAACGCTAGCATGGTGGCAGAGAATGGACTACCCCCTGCAGGTCGGCGTCTGAGGTGCAGGACTTGATTCTGTGCGAACTTTTCCTTGAGTTCCTTCCCTTTGTCGCCGGTAAAATCGAGGTCCATGTTCCAATACTCAGGACTGCTGGTGCTCACGCTGGCGATATCGTCGAGCGGGGGTAGTAAGCAAGGCGTTGTTCGTGCCACATCCAGACGCTCGTCCTTGAATCTGATGCGGATAGGAATGCCAACAGGAGTATCGGTGGCCACATCCTTCGTAACAAGGCACCGAGGATCTGTCGCCAGGACCCAGAAGTGGCGGAAAGCCTGCAAATGGCTCTTATTGTCTTGTACCTGGTCGGGGAAGACAGGATAGAAGGCAACTAGTAACGAGGCAATCGCAAGGTTGGAGTTGCTGAATGTTTGGGTACCACAACCTAGAGAAAGCACACCCATGGCCATGTGAATGGCCATGTGTGAGCCAAAGGTTGTTTCCGGATCGTTGCGACTATGGAGCGACCGTAAAATGCGAAGAACCTTGATGTCGCAAGTGCCTGCCATGACGGCCGCAGTTGACAGTGCAACAACATCAAGACACATACGTCCAGTTACTTGGACAGTGCGTTCGTCGAAATTGGCGTCGTGTGGTGTGGAACGACATAGGCCGTAAAAGCGATACAAATAGTTCAGCAGAAGGTCGCGTACCCCGGGGTCGCCTGAACCGGCATAACGAAGACCAATCGCAAAACAAAGTCCGGCCAATATTGTAAGGAAAGGCAGATGTGTGGAGTTCAGAGGGCCACGTCCGGGGCCGTTGAAGGGTTGGGTGGGCGGACTGACCCTCGACTGATAACGTGCCGGAAGGTTCTTCCGGATCCAGTCATGGGTTGGCTTGATTTCGGACCATAAAATCAAATATTTTGCCAAGGTTCGTAAGAGAAGAAGGTCGGGCCGTATGTAATCAAACTGCAACATAGCGTCAGGCACGTCGATCTTGCGAGCGACAATATGATCCTCGGACTTCATATAGATCAGAGCTATGGCGACAATAGCAGCTGCGCTCGAACGGTCAAGGATATGAACCAGCTCGACCTTTTTCGACGTTGATGCTAACATAAGGAGCTGTTCAGTGATGCGCATGTCATGTAGCCCTTTGAGATCACTGCCCTTGCCAAGGTTAATAAACCCAAGGGCGAAACCGGCGGCTAACCGGTAGCATTCACTACGCAGAGGCTCCTCTTCGTCTCCAGTCTCTATATGTGATATCTCTGACATCATGATCTCACTCATGCGGCGATGTTGGCTATTACAGTAGAGCAGTCCAATGCCCATGATGCCAGTTGTTTGGGTTAAGGGGGATAAGTTCAACTCAGCCGCACCACGTGGCAGCATGCGAGTAACGTGTACAGATAATAGGCGAGTGATGAGGGAATCCATTGTCCCGATGTACGAGGCCGCGAGCCCAAGCAGCAGACCAATTGATGTCATGGTGTGCTTAGGGGTAAGGTACTTAAAAGCAACCCATTTCGCCACATCTTTCAGGTGGCCGTTGAGACCCAGAGCCAGCAAAAATCCTGCGTGGCGGTTGTTGAGGTCGCTTCCCGGTTTGTTGTACAGGATCCAAGACGTGTCGATACCTTTGGCTTGCCGCGAGATTGACAGCCCACCTGCGACACCTGAGTGGAAAAAAGCCCAAGCAATCTTCTCCTCTGTAAATAGAGTCTTGTCAACTCCGACAGTCTGGTTTGTTGGCATGACGGTACAATTGAGAACGAATCCATTGATGTGGAACTTCTGAGTTAGCAAGGGGAACCGCAGACCGTAGTTCATCAGCCCACGGCCAGCTGGAATTGATAATGTGTTGGTCGCAAGCCTTGTGACAAGCTCCTTTTGCTGTTCCAGATAAAATGCATCCGACCATCCTGACTGGGGGTCAAGACGGATCGCTCTAGGTTTCGTTGTGGTGAGCATAAGCTTGGTCTCGTCTAATCTGCGGTCCTCCTTGAAAATCGTTCGAATAACCGCTTGTTTGTCGCTTTCTGCGACATCGTCTGTCGGAGCATCATTGAAGTCCATGACATTCTGGCATAGAGAGCTGAAGTCCCAGGATGCGAGGTGCGAAGATGCCATCAGATTAGTAGAGGCTAAACGCTGTTGATCCGTAATTGTGAGTACCGAGCCGACATCGCTACGATCCACAAGAGCGAGTAGCTCCTTGGACCAAGCTGGTGGTGGACGTGCTTGGCACTGGGCAATAGCATCTTGGAGAGGAACAAGAACCGCCTCCGGCAACGATTCTAAGAACATATGTGTAATACCACTGTCGTGCATAGCCTCGACAACCCCCATGGGCGTATCGCCTTTCAGTTTGAGATGATGAAAGAGTCGATCGAACACCGTGATACGAGGTAAGACGTTTGCCGACATATTAGAAGCAATGGTCGGCAAATTCTGCTCGAGGCTCGAGTCTTGCATCAGATTACCTTGAATCCAGTCAAATACATTCCAGATCGGAGGTTCAGGTGGAATGATGGAAAGCTCTATGTTGTTATCGGGTCTTGCCGGGAAGTCCAAAGGCATCTCAAGCTCGTAGATATTGACCCATTGAGGCCACTTGAGCCAACGCGCGACTTGAAGTATGATTGCCCGTAGATCGTTGGCGCCGGGAGATACAGTCGTTGGGCTGGTAATATCTAACTTCTGCTCTTCTAACAACAAATGAAGTGAGACTAAAGCATTATGTGCCTGTTTCAACCTGCTTGATTCGCTGTACCCCAGAGCCGTTGCGAGATAACCAGCTGGTCCGCAAGCAGCTTGGCCAAGTTCTGTGGCCATGAATAGTCGAGCTTGCTTCAAATGGGTGGAGACGAAGGACATTTCCTGTTCTCTTCCTTGGCTAGGTTTGAACATTGTCGTATTTGCATCGTCTCTCTCCAAGACCCATTTCCAAGATGTGTGTTCCATCCAGTGAGGATGTGTTGCAAAATTGGGCGCCTCGAAAGTGTTCATTGCGTCCCAGTCACTCAAGTCAACATGGACGCCACTGCTTGATCTCAGATGACCCCTCGTGCGCCGGCGAGCAGGTGCGGGCGTAGCGATTGAGTCAGGATACTCACTTACTCCCAGTGCCAGGAAGAGGGTACTCAGCAGAATCATGAAGGCCGACCACTCAATATCAGTAGTCTCGACCCCTTCATATTGCATCCATTTTAGGACTTGCCACCAACCAGGTAGCAGTTTGTCGCCATTTTCTGGACCCAAACCAATCCTTAAAATGTCCAGGGCTTTAGCAATCTGTGGATTTGTAGGTCTTAGCTGAATGCGAATCTGGTGGAGGTGTTGACTTTCACCATCAACGATATCCACGAGCCCGTTTAGCTTCGAGTGGCGAAAGGCGGCAATTTCCCCAACAGGAGGCACTATCGACCTCCTTAAGCCAACTTCCCGTTTGGCCTCACTCCCACGGTAACCGAGACTGCGAACGTTCGCAAGGGATAGCTTCGGCGGCAGTTGTAAAGGGGTGAACTGCCTCCCAGGTGCCTCGAGGCTTAGGACACGCTGCCCGTTGCCGACTTCGGATAAGACCAGTATCATAGCAGTAGGACCATCAACTATCTTGCACGAATCGATGACATTCTGAGCCTTCTGGGAGTGCAAGAAGTTGACTTCAATTGCTTGCGATTTGCGGATAGTTTTGGGTTCGATGTGGGCTTGGACATCAAGAGTGAGTAGCTGGAGACGCTTTTCCGTAGGGTCTTGTATACCAATCAAGACCTGTCGACGCTGTCGATCATCTGCTCGGTGCCATGGTCCAGCCATACAAAACACATGGCACTGGGTTCTCGCTGGTTGTTTGGAAAGAGAGTATCGGACGTTCGAATTCTCGACAGGTACAGAATGAATCTTCACAAGTCGCATTTCTTGAGCCAGGCCATCGAAGTCGTGGTCATCAAGGCCCATATTGTGAAAACCTTCAAAGTCTCCACCAGATCGCAATTCTTCTAGTAGATCATCAACGGGCGCTTCCAAAAAGCTTCCCAGCGTTGCACTTTGAGTAACTGTGCCGCTGAAACTAACACTGGGAAAAACTCCACTAGTACGAGGAGCTCTGTGACTTCCGTGTGATGTATCTCTTCGACCAGCCGTGGTGTTTGCCACCTGGGCTTGGTCGCCAAAAGCGGTCCGGTCCTGAGAGGCCGACAAATCTGCCCTGGCAAGCATCGAGCTCACACGACGAGAAGCACGACGTCCAATGCCCGACTCCTTGTCGAGGCCAAGGGAAGACTCGAACTTTTCGATGGCACGATCTGTCTTGTCTTGCCATTCACTCTTTCGAGTTCTTTTACGAGGCAGCGGAGCCCCGAAACTTTCATTGATGCTTGTTTGGATAGGCGATGTGACGCCGCTTGGATGCCCTGGCTGCATAGAGCTTCTTCGGCGGTCTTTTGGCTTCTTAGGTGTTTTGGAAGCTCGAAAGGGGTCCTCATTATGAATATAGGTAAATCGCCAGACACTGTACATGCTCGTCTCCCGATTGATAGTGACTGCAAGCACCAATTGATCTGAATCACGCGACTCACGCCCGGTGTTGGGCAAGTGAATTTCCTCGAGATGAAGTATCTCTTCGGCTTTGTCTAAGAAGTCAGGAGATCTGCTTGATTTTCTCCGGCCTTTATGTTTTGCAGGGCGCTCTGTTTGTGTGACCACCAGGCCGAGCTCCAGGAGAGGGTCGACCAAGGACACCAGCCTAGGCCAATGAGAGTCGTTCAGCTCAGACGGCAACTCCCAGATATTATCTATCGTTGTGTCACTCAGTCGAAGTGGCAAAGCCTTCGGCCTACCAAGAGTTTCGGTAGTAAATGTTGTTTGCGCTGATGATGTCCTCAGAGACACAGGCGAGGATTGGGGTGAGATGAAGGAGTTGGGAGGCACACGTGGAAATGTGACGCTGGCAGCGATCCCGACCTCATTACGCTGCTTCCGTTGGATGATGACGCCTTGAGGGGCAGCGCAGGCAGATTCGACCTCGAAAGGCATATGGACGACATGACTGGTCCCATCAAGAAAATATATGTGTGCCTGGGTTTTGAGGAACACCACGAGGGCTTTCGAAAGCGGTCGCCCATCGATGCTAAGCTTCTGTCTGGGGCCATGGCGATATTCGTGCTTCGGTGTCTCTTCCGATGTAGGAAAATAGGTCAACAATGCTTGCGTCACTGCTTCCTTTTCCAGCTTGAATCCAAAGCATTTGCGAAATATGTTTCCCCTTGACCAGACAACAGCTTCATCTGTGACCAGCAGCTCGTCCTCACCCACATCATCACCATCATTATTGACCGTGATCTCCCAATTGTAGTCCGAGGTCGTGGCGTTTTCAGGAAGGAGCTGCTCTTGGATGGCATAGCGAAGGGCGGTCGGCTCATGCAGCCCGAGGGATGTCACCGAAGCCATATTGTACGTTGGAGCTGCTCCATGGAGGAGGGCCAATCTGTTGGGCTTCTGAAATAGCTTTGTCGTTCAAATTCGTAGTAGCATCGTGAATCGTGTGCGTGAAGTTCGTGCAATATCGTCTACCTCTTAGTTTCGGGCTTCGTTCTCCATCTCCAGCCAACGCGACTTTGCGCTGAGGACGCGATTGCTGAGGTTTTGGAGGGGCACTGAGCTTTGGGTTGCAGCTATTAGCACCGTGTAGAGACTGTGTACACCGCCTGTTGGTGGTCCCGTGCATATGCACCTGGGGTAGTGCAGAAGCTTAGTGCACGGATCCAGATCAACCAACACTGTGCGAGCGACGCTCGGTCACTGACGTAGCCTCGGTCACCGCATAGCTTAACAGCTAGCTACCTGTAGCTTCGCAAACAAAGTCCTGATCACAACATCATCCGCTTACCAACACATTACGGGCTCATACGATTTGTTTCTACCATGAAAAGTCCTAGGCCAAGCTGCCTATCATGACAGACGAATCGCCCAGTGCGGGCAAAAGCAAAACCACCGACTACGAAAGTGATGCCTCGGGTAGCCCTGAGCTCGTTAAGATCGAGCCTAGACCGGTAGAGGATGAAGAAGAGGATGCGCCAATGACCGAATCTGAACACCAACAAACATCCAGCAATCATGGCGATAACCAGCCTGTAGTCGGTGCCAGTGAAGAAGAGGAGGATGAGGAGGAGGATGATGAGGCTGGAGAGGATGATTCCGACGGCGAGGACGTCGAGGAGGAGGATTCCGACGACGAAGAAGACGACGAGCCCAAGCTCAAATATGCTCGGCTCACACAGCATCTGAGTGCCGTCTATAGGAATGGCGACATGACCAGTGCGTTTCTTGTTGCTGGAGACAAAATGCTTGTTGGAACACACAATGGCAACATGGTGAGCACCGAAGCTCCCCTACCTAACATTGCGCCGTTACACTAACTTGCTACAAGAATGTAGTTCAACTCCCCATGTTCCAATCGATTCGCGTATACCATGCCCATGAGTCATCCGTGACGGGCGTATCGATCTCGCCTTTCCCGCCGCCGCTGCCCCCGACGACAATGAAGTCAGAGGTCGCCAGTAGAGCTGTTTCGCAAGCCACAGCCGGCCGTCGTCCGTCCTCGCAATATTCAGAGCAAACTACAACAAGTGGATCGCAGCGAAGGCCACGGGACGCGGTGCAGCAGCTGCCAAATATACCTTCAAACAACCTCTTCATTGCGACATCCTCTATGGATGGCAATGTTTGCGTTCAGTCTTTGATCGATATGACTGATGTTTCGCTGCGAAACTTTGCCCGGCCAGTTCAAGCAGTAGCGCTATCGCCAGACTACAAGAACGACCGGACGTATGTTTCAGGAGGCAAAGCCGGGAGTCTTGTGCTGACTGTAAATCCTCCTCGAGGCCGCAGCACATCCACAACTGTCGGTACCGCTGCGGCGACGGCTTCGGGCTGGCTTGGTAGCGTGGGTCTGGGAACCAACACTGGTAAAGACACTGCCCTGCATTCTGGTGAAGGCACGATCAGCAATATCAAGTGGTCCCTGTCGGGAAAGTACCTAGCCTGGTTGAATGAGCACGGCATCAAAATCATGCGCACGAAGATGCATCTTGACAGCGCAGATTCAGAGGATGCTTGGAAGCGTGTTGGCCATGTTGATCGCCCACAGACTGACGAGTGGGAAGAGATGGCGGGTGTGTGGAAAGGGCGTGCTGAGTGGATAGATGAACAGGCTGTAGAAAATGATGAAGACAGCAAGGAGCCGGAAGCTTCTGCGACTTCATCTGCGGCTGCAAATAAGTTGAAGCAGACAGCTTCGAAGGCGAGCAAGAATATTGAACGACTGTTAGTTGGATGGGGCGGTACAATATGGATTATTCATATTCATCCCGGTCGGATGGGAGTCGGCAAATATGCCGGTGAGAGATCAGTTGGCCATGCCGAGATTGCAAAGAAGTAAGTCGGCTCCGATATAAACACGAACACCGCTAATCATCAATAGGTTACGTATGGACTGCATCATATCCGGCCTCTCCTTATACACCCAGACCCAGCTTCTCGTCTTGGCGTATTGCAAGCCGGACCAAGATGAGGATGAAGAGGATGACCTAAAAAAACACGTCAAAGGCCACCAGACAAAGTTGTCGACTACATCTAGCGGGAGTGAGCCCTCCGGCGGCAGGAGACGACGCCAGAATGCGTTGGCACCAGAGCTGAGGTTGATTGATCTTCAATCACAGGCTGAAGTAGACAAGGACAGTCTGACCGTCAGCCAATTCGGGTCTTTGACATCCAACGATTATCACCTGGGTGTTCTGGCCTCCGGCAATGCGGCATCTGTGGTAGCATCGCGTGGTGTGCTGGATGCAATGACCGGCTTTGGGTCTGAAATGTGGAATGCAGCCATCAACCCAAGATCGCTCTTCAGTTCCGGTGCAAGCATTCGAAGCAATCCCAGCAATGATAATGCCTCGGGCACACAAGCAGCCAGCACTATCGGCAGCGTTCGTGCGCGGACCACACCTCAGACTGTACACCCGAACCTGGTGAAGCCTGGCGCCAAGATCTTCATACACAGCCCCTTCGACTGTATTCTTGCGACTAAGCGAGATCTTGGTGATCACTTGGAATGGCTTCTCCAACAGCAAAGGTACGAAGATGCCTGGTCCCTGTTGGATGAGCATCCCGAGATCATGGTCACTGCTCCCGAAAAACCATCAGAATTCGGCCTCCCCACACCTGAAAGAAAATCTACTAGTGACGACTTTTTCGAGGATACATCATCTATCATAGAATCGCAGGTTCGAGCTCAAAACTCGTCGGCAGAGAAAGAGAAACGGCGTATAGGAGAGCTGTGGTTACAAGAAGTTGTGGAAGCTCGGGATTGGACTCAAGCCGGCAAGGTCGCCGCCAAGGTTTTGAACACGGCAGACCGGTGGGAGAAATGGATCTTCAACTTCGCCGGTGCTAAGAAATTTGATGAAATCGTGAACTTCATCCCGTCGGAACCAATGCGACCGCCAATACCAGGCACGGCTTACGAAATTATCCTTGGCCATTATATCCAGAATGATAAGCCTCACTTTAAAGAGCTGCTGGATCGATGGAACCCTGATCTCTTCGACATCCAAACCATTACTACTGCTCTCGAGAACCAACTACGCTATCGAGACGTCAGAGAGGACAGTGTCGAGGAGGGTGAAAGGGGCCGGGATTGGCGAATTGTCATGGAGTCTTTGGCACATCTCCAAGAATTAAATGGGCGACACAGAGAAGCCTTACGGCACTACATCAAGCTCCAAGATGCGGACTCGGTCATGCGGCTGATAAGAGACAACCACTTAGCCGATGCTGTCACGGACGATGTGCCTAGTTTCATTGCGCTTAGGGTGCCAGAATCTCAGCTCTCACAGATGACACTGTCTGAAATCGATGAGGCAACATCAGAGGCGATCACTCTCCTTGTGGATGAGGCTCAACGTGGGTTGATCAAGCCTGACGTTGTTGTGCGGCAGCTGGAGAAGAAGGAGCTCAACCGCTATCTATTCTTTTATCTTCGTGGCTTGTGGAAAGCTTATCGCGAACGGCCCGTCGACGAGACAATATCTCTTGTTGATGAATTTGCAGATCTGGCAATAGAGCTCTTCGCTGAGTTCGACCGTGGCTTGCTGATGGACTTCCTGAAGGTGTCTACTAGCTATACATTTGAGAAAGCTGCTCAAGAGTGCGAGAGCCACAACTACATCCCAGAGCTGGTCTATCTCTATTCCAAGACAGGCCAAATGAAGCGTGCACTCTATCTCATTATCGACAGGCTTGCGGATGTCTCGCAAGCAATCGCATTTGCGAAGGAGCAGGGTGATCCCGATCTTTGGGAGGACCTTCTGAACTATAGCATGGACAAACCGCAATTCATCCAAGGTTTGCTCGAGGAGGTTGGGACTTCGATTGATCCAATTACTTTGGTGCGACGCATACCAGAAGGACTTGAGATCCCTGGACTTCGAGAAGGGTTGAAACACATCATGAAGGAACATGAGATCCAGTACAGTATCTCGTCGGGCGTGGCACGTGTCCTCCGCTCAGAAGTCGCGGCCGCGCAGAACATGCTGCGCATGGGTCAGCGTAAAGGGATCAAGTTCGAAGTCATGGTCAAGACTCAAGACCATGTTGACGTCGAGGTAAAGGAGGTTGGAACGCTCGCTCCCAACAAGAATCGGTTAGCTGGTGACGTAAGCGGGACGGCGACTCCTACCGCATCAGATGCTGTGGAAGCCGCCATTGTCGGCGATGCTACGGAAATACAGCAACCCGAACACGATCACCGGGCGGCGAAACCCGGGCATTGTGCTCGCTGCCATGAACCATTCACCGAGTTTGAAATGGAGACCCTGATCGGATTCGCGTGTGGCCATGTTTTCCATGTAAGCCATCTTCTGGAACAGCTGCATCCAGGGGAGACTCCGGATCCGGATCTTGTGGGGTTGGAGGACGACGGAGAAGACCGAATGAACAATGGGCGCTTCGTCCGTAGCAAGGTTACGCACGCAAGACTTCTTCGGGATAAGATCGAGGCGGGTTGCCCAGTATGTAGCGGGCGGAGAGAGGTTGTCGAGGGCGTGGTGGCATAGCGAATTTGTACAAGCACTCTTATTGCATTGAACGGCGTTTGGCGATGGATGGCAACTTGGCAATTTAAAGCTCACTCAATACCTAACACGAAAGAGGTAACTTCGGAGCCTTAGACGAAGCATAACATGATATACCATAGTATTCTATTTTGGATTAATTGAATTCATTATGAATAGATACCTTCCCTGAATGCTTCCGTAGATTGATCAATTGTCCTCAAGTCTGGTCTGTGGCTGTAATGTAAACCCCCGCCAAGGTGGGGCCGTTGAGACCGCATCCACTGGAAGCCTCAACCTGGAGGGCTATACAGCTCAGTCAAACGAGTAATAAGAGCTAACTCTTTCAAGCAAACTCAGCCTCCCTTGGAATTTTGTCAGTCCCAGCTCGGTTCGATTGATTCAGACTCACAATCCACTCTTAGATGCTCTCGTCTCGTCTGCCCTCAGCTATTAGGCGTCTACAAGCTGTGACATCATCACTCATCCCAGCAACAACCACATCAGCAACACACCAACATCGTTCCTTCACCATGTCGCAGAAGACACAAGAACCCGTCGTGAACAAGCTCACAGAGCTGTCCACCCAGGATGCCAAATGGATCACCCTCAAGAAGATCGATTACACAGACCAGACGGGCAAGGACCGGACCTGGGAGGTGGCCACGCGCAAGACGCGGGGCAAAGCCGGCGTTGACGCCGTGGCTATTGGCAACGTCCTGCTGCACCCGTCCAAGCCCCCCTCGACCCTGCTTGTGATCCAGTACCGCCCGCCGCTGGACGCATACACGGTGGAGTGGCCCGCCGGCCTGATCGACGCCGACGAGACGGCAGAGCAGGCCGCCGTGCGCGAGTTCAAGGAGGAGACGGGCTACGACTGCAAGCTCGTCAGCATGTCGCCCATCCAGTCGGCCGACCCGGGCATGAGCGACGCCAACATGAAGATGGCCATGGTCGAGGTGCAGCTGGGCGAGAACGACCCGGAGCCCGAGCAGCGCCTCGAGGACGGCGAGCACATCGAGCGCGTCGTCGTCCCGCTCGCCGAGTTCTACGACCGGCTCGTCGAGTACTCCAAGAAGGATCGCTTCATCGTCGCGGCCAAGCTGTTCCACTTCGCCCACGGCATGCACTTCGCGCAGACGCAGAAGTACATGTGAAATTTCTGAATATTCAGAGAGAAGTACAGAAAGAGGGAGTGGGATATGGAAGCTAACGGGGGAGAAGGAAGAGTCATGTTGCCTAATGGAAAACCTCGTTAAGATTCTGACTAGGAGGCTCTTATAAGATGTCCGGCGAAGAGGCATACTTCAAGGCAAATAACTATACACATTTCCATCATTCATGCATGATGATGATGGACGGACTTGGCAATGATATGGGCGCAGGGAGACACGGATTAGAATCACTAGTATTGAATGCCATTTCTTGACATGCCTTCACACTTGAGACACTTGTGTGATGGCATTCCATAGTCTCTGATCACAATTTTCACATATGTACCTGGGTAGTTATGCAGCTCAGACTGTGAGTACGTTACAGTAAGTCGGTTCCCGGCAGCACAATTGCACTATTTGTGGAAACAACTTTAGTCAGAACAATTGACGTGAGGCTATCAAGGCGCCGCGCCTACCTGTCTGTTTTTGCAGTGGTTCCGAGTGGGCGGTACAGCCCCAACTATGTGTTATGACATCGCCCAATGTCAGCCTAAGTGTAAGCCAAGTGGAAACCATCAGGGTACCTAAGGCACAAGGCACAGGCGGCACAGGCACAGCCTACCAGACTGACTTAAGTGTGCCCGTACCCGTACAATACAAGATCAACAAACGTCTTTGTGCTTAAATAAAGCCGGTTAACATCTATCCTAAATGACTTCCCTCGATAAGTACTTTGTAAATTAATACAGTATCTTCCTTTCATCTCATATATACCTATATATAATTAGTATTCGACATCTCGAATGCCTCTTGAACTGCAGCAATCGATTGCAGCGAGCATCGAACTCGACAAATTCCAGCTTTCGTTTAGGCCGGGAGATGTCATTACAGGCAAAGTCACGCGCATCCAATTAGAACAGCCATGCGATGTGGTGGTGACGCTGCTGTTTTGGGGTCGGATCAAGACCTACATGACTGAGAGACGTGGCAATGACAACACAACTCACCATTACCGTGGGGAATCAATGCTGTTCAACATTGCCAAGACCCTTTACCAGGGAGAAGCCAGCGTGGGCAAGAATGTTTGGCCTTTCAGCATAACTATCCCGGATACTCACCTCCCTCCCCGGCCCGCGCCCGGCAATACCCTTCCGCCTAGCCACTACGTAAGGGATGAAGATATAAACCATTCTCAGCATCGAAAATATCTTTACGTCAAGTACGTCCTGAACGCTGAAGTCCGCGATACTTCACCGAAGGGGAGATCCGGCTTCGCAATTCTGCCACTCAATATACGAACCCCATCTTCGCCCGCGCCGATACAAGACAATGTCGTCCTGGCCATGGCTACAGAGGAAAGAGTCAAGACCCTGCATCTGCTCCCCGAATACGCCAACGAGAGCCTGTCTCTGCGTCAGCACATGAAGAGCGTTTTCAAACGCTCCACTGTCCCCCAGTACAGCGTCGCCATCGTGGTGGAGTTCCCGTCGGTCATCCAGTTGGAACATCCGTCGCCTCTGCCGTTTCGGATCCGGGGCATCATGAGGAACGGGGAGGACGAAACCACCGACTCCGTGGCTGAGAAACCACCGGAAATCCACCTGGTATCAGGGAAAGTGTACCTACGAAGCGCGACCAATACCGAGGGGTTGGAGTCCACTTCCGGTTTCAGCAATTATAAGCTCGAAAAGTATTCGGAGGGCGGCTGGAATCACCATCCACTCGTCATGCGCACCGACTTCATGGACTTCGACGGGAAGCGGCTGATCATCCCTATGGAGCACCAGCAGGGGAAAGAGGCCGCGATTGACATTGGTAAAAACTTGAAGCTAGGGGTCTCGACGAGGGGCGTACAGGAGTCTGGGCAGTTCTTGCCGTTTGCATTTCCGTTATACCCATCATTTCATAGCCAACACGTCCAACACGTGCACCAGCTGAAGTGGGAGCTGGTCTTCGCCTGCGCTGGCAAGAAACTCGAAATCAGGGGGAAGCACCCAGTCAGGGTGATGGGCCCCAGCGAGGAGCGCGAGCAGCAAATAATGGGCATCATTGGGCCGGAAGGAATGAGGACGGCTCTTACAGCCTGGGCGCAGGGCAATGTGCATAGCCCAACACTCGCACTTGGAATGCCATAAGCAGCCGGCGCAACCGATAAACACAGACCTGGCGACCCGAGAGTGCGATGAGCAACTGCATAGCTTTCTAGTGCTGATTTCGCCTCATGCAGGCAGGCTGGTGGTGTACGTAGTATTTTCCGACAAAGCCCAGCCTCTACGCTTATGGGGTTGTGCCGAATAGTTCGGAGAATGAGCCAAAGCTTGGCCAAGAGGACGAAGCGACTGGGACGCGAGTGAAAATATTTCCACCTGCAGATGTTTTATACATTGCTAAAGCCGAGATGGTAACTGACAGAACAGCCAATGAGCGCAGCCCATTTCCAATTGATCTGGATTTCCGCGTCTCAGCCGGGGCGCGGAAACGGTTCGCTTGCTGGGCTTGAACCTACAAAGTCCGTGCCAAGCCACGGCATTACCACATAGGATCCGCCAAGCCCACCAGACATTCTGGGGAATCGTGGGGCTTTGGGGTATTTCGATTACTCAAGATTAAACCAAAATCGCGCGTGATCCTCTACAGCGTAACAGAGGACGCCAAATACCCAGGGCAATCCCTCTAACGTCCATTCTTTAGTCAAGGTTGGCGGCTATCCGCTTCCCCGCCACTAGCCGGCGCTGCTTTGTCTGGAGGAAAAGGCAGTTCGTCATAGCAGGCTTGATAAGCTTTCAACGCCGCCTCCAACCGAGCCGGTATCATAAGAGACAATGAACGCCCACGAGACGTTGGGTTGTAAGCGGTGGAAATTGGGACTAATTGGAATCAATTGAGGGATCCAGGGACTCAGGAACTTGCTTTCTCTTTCTTAGAATCAGTTCACAATATAAGAGGCATCTCTGTTGAGTTGAGAGGCCATATTCCATTGTTTCCGCAAGAGGGACAACACCCCTAAATTGCCATGCTCGCCATCAGTCTCGTCACTGCCCTTATGGGCGTGGCAGTAGCCATTGTGATATATGTGAGTTCTCAGTACATGAGTCTAATCGTGAAAATCGATTCCTAACCAAGCCAATTCTAGGTTGTAACCATCGTCGTCTATCGTCTTTACTTCCACCCCCTAGCAAAGTATCCCGGTCCGTTCTGGGCCAAGATCACCGACGCCTACCAGTTATACCATGCCTGGAAAGGCGACCGACACCTGGAGTTCTGGCGCAGCCACGAAAAATACGGCAAGATCGTGCGTTTCGGGCCCAACTGCCTCTCCTTCAACTCCAACACAGCCCTCAAGACCATTTACGGCTTCAAGTCCAACGTGGGCAAGGCCGAGTTCTACGACGCCTTTGTCCACCCGGCCCCGAACACCCACAATGCCCGCGACAAGACGCTCCACGCGCGCAAGCGCCGCGTCCTGTCTCACGGTTTCTCCGACAGTGCCATGAAGGAGATGGAGCGATACGTCCTCGCTAATGTGCGCTCGTTCTGCGACCAAATCGGCGTGGGGGCGAGCGACAACCAGAAGGGCTGGACTCCGGCCAAGAACATGGCCGACTGGTGTAACTACCTGGCCATGGATATCCTCGGCGACTTGTGCTTCGGCAAGGCCTTCCATATGCTCGAGAGGCCTGACAACCGCTATGCTTTGGAGCTTGTCTCACTCGCCACAACCCGCCATCTGATTGTAAGTCCTCTGTGTGTCATTGAGCGACTGAATTGCATGAAATATCTAATATTTCGTCCAGTGCGGTACGATGCCCATTGTTGGAAAGCTGGGTGTCGACAAGGTGCTTTTCAGCAAGATTGCAGCTGGCCGGGCCAAGTATATGGCATACAGCAAGGCACAGCTGACCGAGCGTACTAAGCTTGGCGACGAGACGGACCGACGTGATTTCTTCTATTACCTCTTGAAAGCACGCGACCCCGAAACAGGAATCGGCTTCACCACACCAGAGCTTTGGGGCGAGTCAAACCTACTGTAAGTACCTATCCAAAAGCAACCGAGCCAAACAAGCACTCAACTTACACACTCTCTCAGTATCATTGCTGGATCGGACACCACATCGACTGCGATGGCGGCAACATTCTTCTACCTCGTACGAAACACCATGGCGCTCCAAAAGGCAACCGCTGAGGTGCGCGGCGTCTTTAGCGACGTGGAGGAGATCACCCAAGGCGCAAATCTAAACTCATGCACTTACCTCCGAGCCTGTGTGGACGAGGCCATGCGCATGTCCCCGTCAGTAGGAGGCATCCCCCCGCGCGAGGTATTGCAAGGCGGTCTCACCATCGACGGCGAGCACATACCACAGGGCACCGTCCTCGGAACGCCGCACTACACCATCCACCACAACGCAGCCTACTACCCAGAACCCTTTACATACACGCCCGAGCGCTGGATCGCGGGATCGCACAAGACCGGCAGCGGCGAGCGCGTCACCTCCGCGTCCGAGGTCGAGGTCGCGCAGAGCGCTTTCTGCCCCTTCTCCATCGGCCCCCGCGGCTGCATCGGCAAGGGGCTCGCGTACCAGGAGATGATGACCACGTTGGCCAGGACGTTGTATCTGTACGATATCCGCAAGGCGGCTGGTGTCGTCGACCCGGGCGAGGGCAGCCCGCAGAACGAGTATGGTCGGCACCGCGTCCAGGAGTTCCAGCTGATCGACCAGTTCACGAGTCTGAAGGATGGACCTATGATCGAATTCAGGAAGCGCGCTTAAAGCACACAAGGAATCCGTATAGTTTGCTGGAAAACACATGTTTTGGGCGTTGGCGGCTTTTTGGAATATGATGTTGAAAATAACAGGCGCTTTGCAAAACCACGAATTCGTAGTTCACAATAACGAAATAAAAGGCATGATCAAAGATATGTCGATGAAGAATACTGTGTGTCCCCATATTATCTTGGAGATATGTGTGACGACGTTGCCAGGAGACACTGGGAAAGCAGTCAGGCGACAAGACGAAGGCACGTCGTTCCATTACTGACTCGAAGTACCGGCAAATACCGGTATTGGGACTCCGGGCCGCTGCGGACCGAGATCATCGTTTAGGCAGGTACGGACAAGGGCACATGGTGACCAACCAGACCGTACTTCACCCTACTAGCTTTGATAATTGGAGATGCGGGGAAATAACATCAAGCCGGGACAAGTCTGCGGGGAAAACGGTGTACAGGGTGCCTCTCCATGTCCATCTGCTGATATGGGCTAATGTAACACTACCCAAGTATTCTCACGTTGTTAGATCTTGGTATGGGTTATCAACCAATTTCCTCCAATCATACCAAGCGTGTACTCGCCTGCTCTCCTGGCGGACTGGGTACGCCAGTCGGATTCCAGCTTGGCCTACTCCGCATAACAGTACTATTAACGCCGTTTGGGGTAGCGATGCCGAACCGACTCGTGTCCACGGCATGGATGTAATCCTGCAGGTGACGTGATGGTCAAAATATTCACCAATACATGTGACGAGGGAAACGTAGACAAGCCCTCGCCTCGGTAGCTCCCGCCGTCTTGGGCCTTCGTCACCGTAATCAACAAGGAAGGTGTGAGGAAGAGGCGGTCGATAAAAGGAACAGCTCCCCTCGTCTTCGTGGTGGTTCGTAACTCGCGCCTCAAGCCACCCGTCTAGCTACATTGCCGCAAGTATGAAGTCGATGCTTCGAGCCCCTTTCCTCCACTTGCTTGCTGCAAGCGGCGGTATTTTTTCTCAATTCGCCGAGTCTCGCAGCGTGCCACGTCAGAGTGGCTGGCCGTTTGCTCCTTTCGTCACCTCTGGCCGTGATATCAAGGATACCCAAGGTCAGAATGTTGTGTACGCCGGTGCAAACTGGCCGGGTGCTGGCGAGGTCATGATTCCCGAGGGCCTTCAATACCAATCGATCGAGACGATCGTGTCGAAGATGAAGGGCATCGGAATGAACGCAATTCGACTGACCTTCGCCATCGAGTTGATCGACCAGATCTATGCGAACAATGGCGTCGACGTGCCACTTTCGACAGCTTTCACCGAGGCCCTTGGTGCGGAGAATGGAACAGCCATCTTGGCCAAAGTCCTTGCCAACAACCCTTCTTTCACCGAAAGCACGACCCGGCTGGAGGTCTATGATGCCATCGCGGCTGAGTGCGCAAAGCAGGAGATCTTCGTTCACTTGGACAACCACATGTCGAGGGGCGCATGGTGCTGCAACACCAAAGATGGAAACTCGTGGTTCAACGATGTGGATTTCAATGTCGACAACTGGACGAGGGGGCTGGCGTACATGGCCGAGCACGGCAAGTCTTGGCCGGCTCTCGTCTCGATCGCCCTGCGCAACGAGCTCCGCAGCCCCGACAACAACCCGCAGCTGAAGGATAAATCCTACAACTGGCAGGACTGGTACAAGTACATCAAGCAAGGTACAGAGGCCATCCACAAGGCCGACCCGGAGCTGCTCATCTTCCTCTCGGGCCTCAACTTCGACACGACCATGACCCCCGTGGTCCGGGGCACCGCCCTGACGCCCGGCAGCGAGACGTTCAACCTGGCCGACTTCAAGGGGTACACAGACAAGCTGGTGCTCGAGCTCCACAACTACGACAACGGCGCCACCGACTGCGCGGCGCTCCAGGGCGGCCTGCACAACAACGGGTACCAGGCCATGAGCCCCGACGACGCGGCGACGGTCAACGTTTTCCCCGTGCTCCTGACCGAGTTCGGCTTCAATCAGAACGCGACCGAGTGGCAGCGCACCTATGCGACCTGCCTTGCCGATTACATGGTGAAGCTGAAGTCTGGCTGGTTCATATGGGTGCTGGCCGGAAGCTATTACGTGCGTGATGGTGTCCAGGACTATGAGGAGACGTGGGGGTTACTCAACCACGACTGGTCGGATTGGCGTAGCAACGAGTACGTCGAGGGAGGACTCGTCCCGTTGATTAAAGGAACTGCTTCGCCATAGATTCATCATCCGAGGAGGGATTGATTTAGGGGTCGATACGGTCGATATTGGTTAGTCCAAGTCAGTTTATATTGTATTATGAGCGAGATACACGAGTCCATATTAATTGTATCTATTGCTATACAAACGGATCTGGTCCTAGCATGTAAGTGGCAATGGCAGCCAAAATCTAAGTCAACGCGCCATAATGGTACATGGATCGTATCGTACATTTGATAATATAAGTGAATCGTAGAGGAATGAAATAAAAGGCCGTCGCAATAATCGCCAATTTGATGGTTTATGTTGCAAGTGGCAGTGTACCCCCAATACAATGTAGGTTATTGTGTGGCTGAATGTTCCTGCGCCACCGGAAGCTCGATAAGCTGTGGCATGTGGGTCCAGCATTGTTCTTCGCGTCTGTAGGTGACGCTTTTATGCAAGGCTGTAGAAGGCTATCAATTTACTTGTTGGAAGAATCAATCGACGACCAGCTTGTCTGGACGTACTCGGAATCTGATTGTTGTAGCAATGGCACCATTGTGCAAATTCTACCAACAGGGAAACTGCCGCAATGGAAGTAAGTTTCAATCAGCCGCCCTTTCGTCAATCATTTTTGTGTCTGAAGCTACGCAACATATTCAACCCCAAGAGCGCTTCTCGTCATACGACGACCTCGCAAGTTACCGCAACCTGGCTGACAATGTTTCCTTCAACAGACAACTGTCGGTTCGAGCACCCGGGTGCCTCCTCGAATCCTTTCGGGGGCACGAATAACAACCGCTTCGGCGCTCTGAGCTCGGGAGGCGGCGGAGGCAGCACCACTGCGGCCAACAAGTACAAGATTACGAAAGAATCGATCAGAACCGACCTTGCGGACGAACGGCCGACATGGATAATGTCAGCGTATGGCCCCGGAAAGGACGCCCCGGAGCAGCTCTTCGGCGGCTACCCTCGAGAACAGAGCTTTGAGGAGCTACGATTGCTTGTTCAGACCAGCCCGAATCCGCAGCAAGCAGTACGTCACTTTCTTGTTGCGCCAACATGCTATTGAGACTGAACTGACACGGGGAGAACAGCTTCAAGATATCAACTTGCTTTACCAACAAGCGGAACAGCAGCTTGCTACAACGTTAGAAAATGTCGACGGAGCGATACAATTCCTCTTGGGAGCCGAAAACACTCATCCGAACCGTAACGACATTTGCGCCCAGAATTCGCAGCAGGGTGGAGCTACCGGTACATTCGCCGTAGGTGCAAACCAAGCAGGCGGCTTTGGTGCGGCACCCGCAGCTGGCCAGAATCCCTTCTCGACAGCCCAAAGTCAGTCGAATCCGTTCGGTGGTGGTGCTACTTCCACACCAGCCGCATCAACAGGCGGATTCGGTCAACCATCAGCACTCGGGCAGAAACCCAATCCATTTGGATCTGCGGCATTTGGCCAGCCGTCTCAACTAGGATCTACTGGAAGCGCTCCATTTGGCGGTATGGGCGGCGGCTCCAGTGGTTCGGCATTTGGCCAGCCTTCACAGCTTGGTGGAAACAGCGGTTCTGCTTTCGGGCAGCCCTCGCAATTAGGAGGCACAGGGACCTCTGCCTTTGGATCGCCATCGCCATTGGGAGGAGCAGGACCATCTGCCTTTGGGCAGCCATCGCAACTAGGAAACACAGGTGGTTCGGCATTTGGACAACCTTCACAAATGGGAGGCAGCGCATCGGCTTTCGGCCAACCGTCTCAACTAGGGGGTGCAGGAGGCTCGGCTTTCGGCCAGACATCAGCTCTCGGGGCAAAACCCAACCCGTTTGGCGCACCAGCTGCATCATCTGGGTTCGCCCAAGCTGCACAGCAGACTACCAGTGCTTTCGGGCAGACATCATCACTCGGACAAAAGCCGAATCCGTTCGGGGCGGCTGCTGCTAGTCCCTTTGGCGGATCGGCTCCGGCTCAGAATGCTGCGCCCGCCTCAAACCCGTTTGGACAGCCGAGCAGTGGGGCATTTGGCCAGCCCGCTGCTGCTGCCAATCCATTCGGCAGCACCTCGAATCCCCCAGCCGACTCCGCAATGGATACAACGGGTCCAGTGCCAGGTGCGGCAACAGCGGCACCTTCCAATCCTTTCGGTCAACCTATGTCAAATGGAACTGGCGTTCAAGCCGCAAACCCCTTTGGTCAACCACAGGCCCAACCTGCCGCCGGCGCCGCCCCGGCAGCGGGAGCCGCAGCCGCGGCCAAGGGTGCACCTGGCAATCCTTACGCACCCAACAGCACGAAACAACACCCGCCTTACGATTCCTACGTCAATCGCATGGGAGCTAAGCTTGTGCGGTTCAAAGGACAACCGGTCATGTATAAAGATGCCACGACTCCCGGCCTGCGTAATCCGGACGGTACCTTCCGCAAGATCTGGTTCCCCAACGGGCCACCGGCCTACTATCGTGGTACCGAACCCGATGACCCGGCCTCCTATACTGACGACGTCAAGAAGGCTTATGCGGATATGCATGCCAACGGACGTTTCGTGGGAATGATGCCCGATGTGCCGCCTCTACGGGAAGACTGTGTTTGGGATTTCTGATGGAAGAGAAAGGGGGAAAACAGAGCCTATGGGATTGTACCACCAAGGGCGTCCTTATGCATTGACCGGCGTTTGGGGCAGGCTTCGTAATTGATTGATGTGCATTAGTGGTTTATATACCCGGCTTTTGGCCTCACGACCGAATTTAGACTGATCAGTTCTGTCTATACAGGTCCTTCACT
Source organism: Apiospora arundinis (assembly GCA_039105305.1). Lineage (NCBI taxonomy): Eukaryota > Fungi > Ascomycota > Sordariomycetes > Amphisphaeriales > Apiosporaceae > Apiospora > Apiospora arundinis. The sequence goes on along the minus strand of JAPCWZ010000007.1, from coordinate 1,327,696 downwards.
TAAGTGAAGCATTGCAAAAGTTTACTTGGTCAAAATTTGTATTCAGCCTCAATGTGTCACTGCCATTCATTCACATAACATTTTGGATGTAGTTCTGTATTTTGATTCAGCTTGCATTATCTCATCAGTCGAAGAGCCTATGAACGGGAGCCGGTCTTGACCCCTGGCGGATTTCACTCCGCTGGCTTCAAACCCTCGAGCTAGCGACAAGTAGGCAACCAATTTAAGCAGCAATGGTGACCTCAACCTCAACACCGGCCTCGATGTTGACGATGATCTGCTTGACGACCTCAGTGGGGGCAGTCAGGCTATAGATTTGTCAGCGCCAAGGCTCTTCAGAACATGAAGTTGTAGTATAGGAGAAGGAGGAACGTACTCGATGAGACGCTTGTGGAGGCGCATCTCGTAGGTGTCCCAGGTCTTGGAACCCTCACCGCAAGGGGTCTTACGGGTGGTGACCTTGAGGTTCTTGGTGGGGAGACGGACGGGGCCCTTGACGCGCAGGTCCTTGGACTTGGCACGCTCGAGGAGCTCAGTGCAGACCTTCTCGATGGCGGCGCACTTGCGAGAAGTGAGGGTGATGCGCTGTTAAGAGGTTCTAGTTAGCAAAATGGTCGTCGCGGTGTCGTGTCGGGAGCCGTAGCAAATCGCTAATCGGTGAGATCGCGACACTACTGTCCAGCTAACAGCAACAGCTTAGGGCATAGAATCGGGTTCGACATACGATGCGGTGGGTCTTGGCACTACGAAGAGAGGAAATGTCAGTATGATACATCCATACGATTTCGACGTCGTCGTCTTCATAGGAATAGTACTTACGACTCGCCGAGATCCTTATCAGCCTTGTTGTAAGACATCTTGATTGAATTGGCTTGAGGAATTGCTGAGAGAAGCTGAATAACAAGGGTGTGATGAGAATTGCTACCTTCCGACTCGAACTTTGCGTTACGGTTACGTGAGAAGGTGCCGAACAAAATTTGGTATGTTGAAGATCGCGAAAAAGATGGGAGACTTTCGGCAACTTTTCGACATTTCGACACTTGAATGTGGGGTGGATTTTTGCGTGGGCGAGGGTTTATCGATTATGGAGCATAACCCAATCAGAGGGCTGGATCTAGCATGGGTGTGAGCTGACCAGGCACTAAGCCTCTTCGGGCCTCAACATTGGGCAAGCTGACGGGGGCCCACTCTTTTGGGGCGGGCTCCTCCCTGAGTGAGGTCTTAGAGTCACTCGGCCAGGACTGCATCATCATGGTTCATGACGACCCCAGTCTAGCTTGACTTGCATATATTCAAGCACCTATTCAGGTGAATAGGGAAGAGCCCATAATCATTCAATTCCTCGCTCATTCCGTTTTCTTGTTCAGAAACTACGCTGAATTATTGAGAAGTCTCGCTTATTCGAAATGGCACCTTCACTTCCTCCGTTTGCACCCTTTCCCGAAGCGCCCTGGAGAGACCATATCGTCCCGGTGGAGTGGGAGGCATGTCTGTCATTATGGGTTTCCTTGGCTGGAGCTCATATGGGCCTTTCAGATGACGAATTCCTTCAGCATTCGGCCAAAGATGACTCGATCGAGGGCTATCTAGTTCCGTTCATGAAAGAGACAGCACTTTCTGGGATCACCATTTTGGGGTCGTCAAGCAATGCCTCCTCGCTGCTACGTCAGACTTACTACCTCTCATCCAGACTTCTAAGAGCCTCTACGACACCTGCGAGGTTATTGCAATGGGAGTTCTTATCCGACTTCAGCAAGGTTTACGGCAAGAAGAGAGTGTCATCGGCACTGACCTTCCTCTTCAATAAGCCGAAAGACACTCCTGTGACTTCTTTACAGGCACTCAAGAAGTCGTTAATTATTTCGTTGGACTCCGGTATTAAAGGCGATCTAAGAGTCCCTGAAGCCCGACTGAAGCAACTTAACCACCTGCTTCATGCTTCACCCGAAGCTGCCGAGCTATTCCTCGCCGGTACCGACTTTCTTGACGGGCTGGTTAGCTGCTATAAAATCATGAACCCACCCTTGAGAAAAGTGATCGTTACAACGGCCTATCTATGTCTCGTTGGCCTTACCGAGGCAGAGCCACCGAAATATTCGATGCTGTCAGATCAGCTTTACTCCTTGAAAGCTGCCGCAGATGCACACAAAGCAGGGCCGACCAATGCAAATGATTCCATGGTCGCTGAATTGGTGACGGTCACCCCAATTCTGAAACAAGTTCAGATTAGACTCGATGCATCTGGCTCGACGACAACCAGGACGAAGGCGGTCATAACTGCTTTGGAGACATTTCGCAAACCTGGTGGAGTTGCCCGGCCGAAAAAGTTCGTGAAGCGAAAGGTCGACAAGGGAAAAGCCGTGGTGGCCGCAGAAGATGGCGAAGATCAATCGCAAATGCGGATTCATAGGATGAGCCAGATTTCACAGATCCAGGATTTGTTCCCCGACCTAGGCACAGACTTCATTTCTAGATTACTAGACGAATACGACGACAACACGGAGCAAGTCATATCCCATCTTCTGGAGGAGTCACTACCACTACATCTAGCTACCGCAGACCGCTCCAAAGACCTGTAAGTTTATGAAATTGTAAAATCTGTCATTTTTATACCCCAGTCACTAACATCAACACAGGTCGCCTGAACGGACCAGAAGGAGAAGAAGTAGTCTGGCACCACGCGCAACGCCACCCCTATTGCCCCAACGTCTTAATGTGTTTGACGATGATGAGTTCGACAAGCTCGCAGTGAACGTTGGCAACTTGCATTTCGGAAAACAAAACCCAGGGAGAACAGCAGATGAGATGCTAAAGGACCGATCAGCAGCACCTAACAAGGCTGCGATCTTGTCGGCACTGTCCGCTTTTGATGCAGATGACGATGAAAGAGATGATACCTACGACGCTGCAGACGCCGGCTTCGCTGTCAACGACGCATTAGCCGACGATGCCGATGACCAGAAACGAAAGGACGTCCATGAGGAGACTCTCTTCAAAGCGTATCAAGCTGATTCCAAGCTCTTTGGCCGCGACTCCGAGACACGCCGTGGTAACTACCGAGCGAAGCTCAAACAGGACACAGGGATGACAGATGAGGCCATTGAAGGATGGGGTCTGATGCTGAGCCGCAATCCTGCTCAGTTGAAGTCTTTGGAGATGAAGTATTCCGGATTTGATGGAAACCAGGCTTCAATTGCGCCAACTTCATGGCGCGCCGGAGCTGAAGATGGTGAGGAGTCCGGCTCTTCACGCGGTGGCTTCCGGGGTCGTGGTGGAGGCAGAGGCAGAGGAAGGGGAGGTGGTGGTCGCGGCGGAAATGTGGCTGGTCCGACTGGCGAGAAGGAGACCGAGAGCGCACGACGCCGTAAAGAAGCCAACAAAGGCTCGCGCGCTAACCACAACAGACGAGATCAGCGAGCCAAGAAGATGGCTCGCGGAGGCTTTCCTGGTTGATCTCGTAGCAAAAGCTCGGTCTCTTTAATGATAACCCAATCTGAATACAATTAGACCTGGGTTTGGTTTTACATGACTCTTCGCCTCTTTTCTGACTGGTAAGTCCCGGATTGATGGCTATTGCTACGCGCAAGAGCTGTCGACCCAAATTTCCTTTTTCCATGCCCCGAAGGTCGATCTTCTGCACACCTCGCATCGAACAAGTCGTCATCGTTCAGAGTCATAGCGTAAGGGCTTCTCATTTCCAGTATTCCGGGCGAGTTGGCTGTGAGACCATATGAGAATGAGTATGAAGCCATCATGGGTGCCGGAGACGTGACACTATTGAAGGAGGATCCTATGTCTTCCAGTCCAGCATGACGGGTCCAATGATTATTGTCGGCGTTCGCTTTAGGGGTCGCCAGTTCGGATACCGAAGTAAGATCATGTTCGCTATGTGATCCATCTCCGACCCCAGCAATCATCGAAACGAGCGACTCTCTGGAGCTTCTGCGGCTTTCCATGTACTCACGAAGATCATAACATGTCCTGCAGACTGGATATACCGGCCAACGATCGGCTTCGTCGCGATATGTAGGAAGTTGTGGTCTGTTCTGCTCTCCACATTTCTCTTGAATGTCGTCGAATATGTCGATCATGGGTGTAAAGTAAGTTACTCGTGCACCAGGGCCATGATATTTGTTTCGGCCCCACAGCTGGCCGATCAACATGTTGGTTTCGCAATCTATCACGGCAGCTCCGCTGTCGCCTGGGACCCCAATGCCGCCGCGAATCCAGTCGTCCTCATTGTCTTGGGAATCAGGTTCTTCGATGAACCATTCTCGTGTTCCTTTGCCCGTACCGTTCCCGCTATTCTTGCCGTCGACGTAGGCGGGAATCTCACAGACCTGGCCGCGCTGGTAGCCCGACGTTCTGCCCGTCGAGCAAACGTCGGCACCGGGAACCACGCTGCTCATCCTCGTGATTGGGACTTCTTTCTTGGGAGCAGCGCCGGTGGGGAACTTCCTAAGCATGTTCGCTTCTCTGGTGTTCGACGAGATCAATGCCCAGTCAGTAACTACCAGCGGTGGCTCTTTTTCGCACTCTTCCCAGTAAGGGTCATGGGTAATTCTTGTCGTTTTCAAATCGTATCCAGACTTGGCGGCTATCTTGCCCAACATGAAATCCGGATCACTGTAAACTTCCAAGGCATCGTGGCCCTCAACACGACACTGATCACGGTCTGCAGGCGATGGATGCTGAACAAATGCATTGTCTCCTGCATGGTCCGTCTCTTCGAACGGATGGAAGTTGGAAAGCCAGTAATTGCCACCACTAACAATGATCTTAGGGCCCAGGGTCGCCGTCGTATCATCCCCATCCTGTAGGCAGGCTCCAATTGAATCTCCCATGCAAGGATGCGTGTAGCAGAAAGGATTTCGTGGGTTGCACACCTCGTCGGGCATCTGCCTACTTAAACCACGTGCCCAGGTCAGCCGGTCCACCTCACCTGTGCTGAAGACGAAGCTGATGCCATGGCGATAGGCCTCGGGGAGCAGGTCCCGCACATGGGCTGCGATGGTCATCTTGCGCGCTTTAGAGAGTGGTTTCTTGGTCATGAGGCAAACACGCCTTGTGTCCCGCTTCTTGCCTCTGGTGACGCTGATGACATGGCCAGGACCGCACCACTTTGGCACGAATTCAATCAAGAAGGGAAGCACGCCGTGTTCCCACACGATTGGGAAGCTCGCGTATTCGGACAACTTTGGTGTGCGAGGGCTGTCTGCCATCCTGGGAGTGCCAACTGTTTATAAGATCAGCACATTTCCGTTCAATGATGGGCTGACTAACGACTTACCATTCTGTCTGCGGTACTTCCTTTCCAACGCACCACGCAGCTGCTCGCGGCAGCGCCTTTTGGAAATGCCGATCGACATGTCCAACTTAAGCAATCTGTCCTCGAGTGGTCCGGTTGTCGCTGGCGGTTTCTCAACCTCGGGCTTTAAGTTGATGAGCGACGTTTGGGTCCCACTCGTCTCAAGCGTGCCGAGTTGTGTAGGAGTTGCTGCATCATCTAACCTGGCACTCTTGTGTGCCCACCTGATATGGCAGTCTAGGACATCTTTATTGGGAAATGAGCCTTCGACGCACCCAAGAACGGGGCATTCGAGGAGATGTTCAAACTTGACGTGCCAATTGAGCTCTTCTCTGTTGGCAAACCCGCTGCTCCGGCATGGGCCATTCTCATTCCATCGACACATGAGAGAGGGGGCACCAGTCGTGAGGTGACTGGCCTCCTTTTGCGGCACAGTGGTGGTGTTGCTGTCTAGGCTCATATGGCTGGGCTTCGTCCTGACCCCATTGCATATTGTTGAGCCATTGGATGCCGTCGACGCCGGCTTGATGGGATATCGCAAAGGGCTTGGGTGGCGCGTCCACATCTGATTGCCCTGGATGAGGAATTCCTCCGTCTGCGCTGGCGAGACGACCTCGCTCATGGAAGAGGCCCATGATATGGCTGACGATGATGACTCGGGCGGGGAGACATCCAGAGGTGGGGGCTCCGATCCATACGATAGAGACAGCGCTTGCAACTGGCCTCCGTCCGGGACTTCGGCCGAGCTTGACGGTACGCTGAAAGGGAGTGGGTATGGACCAGAATACACCTCAGACAGGGTATCCTTTGCTTGAAGGTGGTTGCTATAGTACGACCAATTGAAATCACACTCTCGTGGGCTGTTGGCTATGGCGACTTGCTCTACAGCATTGGCTGAAAGGTCATACACCGGATGTTGGAATACAGGTGCATGGTAGAAACCGCTTTCCATTGGTGTTGCTATCGCCTGATGGGAACCCATCATGCACCCAGTAGCGCCACTAGGTCGTGACGGCGGCACCGCCGATTGGGATTTCTTGGGCCGGGCCATGGCTGACTCGGAGGGACCGAACCAACTGGGGCCGGGGCTCGGGATAGGTGGGTGGTGGTGTCGGCCGAGTCCAAGCACAGTATCTGACTGGAGCTAGGTTTGAAATATTACTCCGGATATGAACAATTGACTAATAATATCAGGCTTCAAAGAAGGGATGAACTGGATGGATCGATCCTGGTCAATGATCTCGTTTTTTGGGGGGGTATTAGTCCTAGACCTGTCAGCAGAGATGCGGAGGCCTCTAGGCAGAAGCGTTGGGTCCGCCGGGGCGCAACTCTCGCATGTGCTGACTATTGCTCATTGGTCAGCCCAGAACAGCCCCCTGGTTGGTGGTCTGGAGTCGTCACATTCGTCAATTGTGGTACTGCTCGTTTTGAATAACAGAAATGTTGTGTTAATTCTGGCTTTTACCTTTCAATGCGTTTAATTCAACGTCTGTGATGTTTGTGTGCTATGGTTGCATGCTATCAAACACCAACAATACACAGTGAGGTCTGATCTCTGGAGACCCGTGCTCCAACGGCTTATTATGTCTCGATGATGTAGTCATTGGACTGAATATTACCCTTGTGATTTTCGTTAGTTATTTAACTGTACCTGGTCTTCTCAGAAGATAATATGCCAAGTGACGAAAGGGGCTCGGCTGCGAACCGGCATTGTTCCACAAGCAGGTAGTAACTCTCCTATGAAGCAACACAAATTATGTAAATCATTTATATGTAAACGTGATATGGGCCTTGGGAACAACACATAAGTCCTCTAAGAGGGCTTCCGAGAAAGGAACAAGTTCATGACCACCACACGTGCTCTCGAATCTCAAGGCCATGGCGACTACTTCCACAAGTATATACTCGCCATGAGTATCTTTATATCCAGCCCCTTGACAGTTGTAGACTCAATTCTTTTTTTAAAAAAATGATTGATTCAGCTCCGTGATGTCTGTTCAGGCCGCGGTGAATGTGAGCACACAGGATCACAAAGGGTACTCCTCGACGATGAGAATGCAAGACAGATCGTGGTTTCAACCTCATAAAAGCGGATCTCAACCAAAATTCTTGGGTAGGTACCACAAGGCTTTTCCCCCAAAGGACTTCTGATTGACCTTTTCACTACCTGCAGGAGTTCAGGATAGTAACCACCTCTGTTTGGGATAATCGTATGAAATTTTGGTTCTCGTGAATCGTACGAATCGTTCGTCCCATCTGTTCAACCAAAGATTTCATACGAACTGTCTGATTCTCACCTACTTGTCATTGATATTCGCTGAGCACTCCCTTGAGTAACAAGGGTTTCCCAATATGTCATGAATTTGCAAAATCTAGAACGATGACTTCACAGAGAAGACACAGATACCGGCCAAGAAACCGGGGAGGCCATCAAGGGCAAGATAGGCAGATAAGACCGCAACTGCCTCACCAGTCTTACAACCCACGGCCCCATGGCAATCACTCACAGCCGCAGCAGCACGGAGTCCATCAAAGCCCTTATACGACATCATCATCATCGGCAACCCAGCAATATTGCACTGGCCCCTCAGCAACTGGTCAGATTTTACAAGGTACGTCCCCCTACTGGCCTATCGTAAGTCGTTGCAAGTCTAACATTCTAATGGAAGGTGGATATCCTAATCATGGTCGACAAACCTACCCTGATAGTCGAGTACATGCTGGACGACGCAGCTGGTCGGTCCTGAAGAACAATCCCTACGAAATTATCGAGTCGAGGAAAGATATGCTGTGCCACAACTGCAAACGTCACCACCCCCCGGAACTTTGCCGTGGCCCTCTCGACCACAGAGGCCTGTTGAACTGCTGCGGATATTGTGGTCGCAAGCATCTCATAGACGACTGTGCGCAGCTGAAGATGTTAGATCAGCTGTCCCAGGGCATTTGGAAGCAGTACATCATCTACTATTCTCGAAGAGGGTTGGCACCTTTCGCCACTCGGGGGAGCTATGACAAGTCTAACTTCCACGGAGGTCCGCACCGCGAAGTCCTCAGCCCTGAGATGGCCCGACGCTGGGAGAAACAAGTTATGGCATACGATGCTGCGGCAGGTCGCTCATTGTACTGGCGCCGGTTCAAATGGAACCAGGACACCCTTAAGCCTACTACGGAGCTGTACGACAGGCTACCGAGTGATCCAACAATTCCGCAATATCTCCGGAACACAGGGCCTCCCAGAAATGTGGCACCAAAAACCCCTGGTTTCGCCGGTTGTTCACATATGTCGGCTGGATACTTGAATACAGGGGATTGCCGAGAAGACGAGCTTATGTATGATCCATACTGGCTGCTCTTCGAATCTGGACCAAGGATCCCACCCGACACCGATCACTCTATCAATGAGGCTCAAGTACGTCTCAACTGGATGACTGGCCAGCCGGTGGGCAGTTTCCAGACTCGTTTGGACTGGCCAGAGCCCATGGATATCGACAATTAGCTCTCTTTGCTGTCTGAGGCGTCTTGTTAAAGTGAACCAGGGCCTGAAGTTGTTTGTCGTGGTTCATGGTGGATATCTAGTTGGAGGAACTGTTCACGAATCCGAGAACGTTGCGAGGGTAGTACAGATATTGTGTTGGCAAAGTATTGGCAGATTATATGGCAATACAACTTGATGCGGTAACGACTGTATTGTCGAGAACAAAATACCTATGTCTATGCATTGCCCACTGCGTGCTTTTTACCTCCTACGCCTTATCTCCTCATTCCAAGACTATATCCCAGACAAGGTGAGAGAGAGCATGCCCAAACTTATAACGTTTCATCATGGCTACACCCTCGAACAGCTCATCTTCGGTCTCTTTCTCCTCGTTCCACGGTCCCTGAGCCTCGATGTGAACCGCTTCATCATCCCTGATGTTAGTCTCGTTTGTGTAGACATTGCGCACGGTTGCATCGTCACCTTGATGAGCAATACTCATGATATGGATAGTAAAAAAAGACCTTTTCTTTCTTAGATGGTACCCAAGGCATAGTTATATCTTCGAATCTGCCCCTGAGATAGGGGCTGAAGGCACGGATAGAAAGATCAGTTCGTCCACATTACTCTGCTGCTCTGTCCAAGATTCACAAGCAACAACAAGATAATTTATGTAATTATGTACAAATAAATTCAAGCACATCACCATGTAGAAGCCGTGTGCAGAAATAATAAGAAGTAATCGGGACAGTTCTATCCCACGATAAAATTCAAGTAACGGTGTCAAAGTACCATATTTTACGATGCATCTCAAAGAATGATATTCTTAGGATAGATGCTAAAACTCCAAGGATGCATAGGAGATTGTTGCAGAAACACTAGGGTAAAACACAGCCCCAATGCGCCGCATCCAACACTCCTTAATAGGGCCATACTGCCTGCCACAATCCCTGAAATGTATAAAACTGCGTGTTTCTTGCATATTTGTCAAAAGGCTGACTAGTCTTTGCACACGCAGTTGTAACCCTACCTGTGCCTTATCCCCATCTTATTCCACTGTTCTTGAAGCAGAAGAGCTCACGAAACCCAACATGGCGTTGTACAACGGAGTAAACCTTGAGCTCCCAACCCTGGAGCACGAGTTTGTCAAAGTATTTCACGAAGGCGATGGTATCAGCACCGACTACGCGTCGTTTGCACTGTACAACATGGTCTCTGGCGTCTCCCCTTCCCGTCTGGAGAAGATCGCCAGCATTCCCCAGGACGAATGGGAGGCATATTCGATAGAAACCCAATGCGTCAGACCCGCGCAACCCACCACCGACTTCGCCGGGCGGAGTCTGACCGACGTTGTCGCGGCGCACGTTGCCATGGACAAGGAGCTTGAGCCCACAGACGGCGGCGCGGTCAACGCGGGCTGGCACCCTTCAATCTTTGTCGTGGTGACGAACGAGGACATCGAGGACCACGGTCTTATGCTGGTGTATGTAGACAACGCGTTTGCCAGCAACGATGAATACAGGAGAGTTGGTGAGAATGAGGATGAGGAGAAGGAGGACGACCATGATGACAATGGAAGCGAAGCTGAGGGCGATGGATTTCAGGGGCTAATGCTGAGAAGGTTTTTCTTTCCGCCGAAGGATATGGGGTCCATTATTTCCGGCATTGCGCGGTCGGACGAACGCCCTTCGTGGACTCATAAACAGTACAACATGGATGGGGAATATAGCGGGGATAGTGAAAAGAATGATGCCGAAGATGAGGAGGATAGCGAGGAAGAATAGTGAAGGTACGTGGCTACAGGGTAAAATCATCTTCATATCCTTCTTGGTTTCGCTGTGTCGTGAAATATAAGATGCTCCTATGAGAAAGCTAGGGCCCTTATTATGAGGTTCTGTTGTTCGATCATTGATTGCGAAGCTTGGCCAATGACATATGATCTATTCAGCTATATGTTGCCTGCTACCTCATTGCTAACAATTGATTGCCATTCGTCGAGCACCAAGGTCGTAGACACAATACACATCTTACGTTATTAGACAGATCGACAAAAGCTAGACCCTGCTCTTGTCCCCGTCTTTGAAGAGGCGGGAATAGCTATTTGATGAGCCTCACCGAACCAGTGAAAAGGCACCCTAGCATTCGAAGCACTATGAAGTAGACATTAGTTGCAACTGCCCCGCGTGATGGATGGGATCCCCGCGCACTTACGCGCTTGCAGCCACAAGCTGAGTTTCCACAGCAGGTAGCTCTGTAGAGAACTGGGTCACGCCTGTAGAGAGACTCTTCCCAGTCGGCGGCGGCGTCGGCAGCAGGGGCTGGGCTTGTAGCAACCAGAGCCACCATGATGAAGGAGATCAGAGCGGCGAAGGGGCCCATATTGAATGCTGTTTGTATGGATCGTAGGGTTCAGTATAGTAGCTTTACTCCGAAGTCTGGTTTCTTAAAAGCGATAACGTTCTGATATTGAAAGGTGAGGTAATATGATGAGTACACTGAAAGCCCAGTCTTGGCTCTAGGCCCGGTCTTGGCTCTAGGGTATTTATAGAAGTAGACTGAAAAACGATAGAGACATCCGAGAAAGAGTCATCGATCGGATGGGCCATTGTCTGATACATCTCAATCGATGTGCCTTCTAGGACACCGAAGCAATGACGTGGGTATGCAGGCATATAAGTGCTTCTTGTCAGCCCTAAAGCTTGTCTCGTATGATCCTTGCAAAGCGATAATAATGCACCAATCACTCGCTCAGTCCCTGTATATCTGTGTGTTGATCTACATGACAGCAGAAGAAATGTTACGTTCATAGTAGTTGAGGGGGCGACGGGGCCTGAGAGTCATACGGAAGCATTATGCTGGTGTTCAAATATAAAACATCGCCTCAAGAGCAAAGGCTAGACTGGTACACCCATGACCTCATAGAGTAAATTGGGCTTGCTCGGAGGGAAAACGTATGTAACGGCATTGAGGGAGGGGTTGTTCACCAGAGCGTAATACTACGGCTGAAAACACTGAAATGCATAGGGAGGGGTTGCTTCTCGATTGGCCCATGTTGCTGCAAGCCACTCCCCGATGCTTCCGACGCTTTCTATTCCTTGCGTCTCGATAATCCCAAAGCTGAACGGTGTAATTTTCTGGAGCAAATCCCGCCAGGATGGGAAGTGGACGTCAAGGTTCTCGCGGTAGGTTTCTGTTCGAAGTTCCCCGGATTCTTGGGCCCCCCTGGACTCCAAATAGCGGCCCCACCCTCCAGGTACCAAAGATGCTTAATTGACCCTTGACAGCGGCACGATAAGCCCAAGATAAGCCAATTCGTCCCGCCATCTCCATCATCAATCAACAAAGCAAGTAAACATAGCGAGAAGAGCACACTGCCGGTCGCCCCCTCGCCGTTCCGACTGCCTGCAAACTACTCACGGATCTTGGGCGGAGGAATTCTTTCCGTCATGGATACTGCAGTATCTGCGCATCAGCGCAAGATTGAGCTTCAAGCCCCCGAAGACCTGGCCTTCCTCCTCGCCAATGTACGACGCGCAGCCGCGGCGCGCCTCGACGAGGCCTTTCCACCCGTTGAAGGCGCACAGGGTGAAGACGAGCTACGGACGCGCATCGAGGCGCTCATAAACGAGGTACGTGAAAACTGCCTCGAAACATAATATTTCTGTTCCTCGCACCCCTGATTCATTACTACAACAACTATCTATACCACCTACTACCTACGCGGCATGGCACAAGCAGCAAACCCTACCGGCCTACCAGGGAAACCGTTGACTACTTTACTAACCCCATGTGTCTTCTTTGGTATATAGTACATCCAAAAGACCTTCGAGCTCGCCGCGCCCAACCTCTCCATCAACGGCATGCCCGTCGACCCGTCCCAGCTGTCCCCGACCGCGACCTACTCGTCCTCGGGCAACCCGCTGGAGCCCGAGGTCGTCTACGCGCCCTTTGACGCGCGCAAGCGGGCCCGCGTCGAGGAGCTAACGCGCGAGGAGGAGGACCTGCTCCGCGACATCGCCCACCTCAAGAAAACGGTCCCGGGCGCCGCCGCCACCGCCTGGGTGACGGGCATGCAGGCCGGCATCAAGGCTGACGAGGAGGCGCTCGAGGCGCTGAAAGCGGCCGACGAGCAAGCCCAAGCACAGGCCCAGGCGGCCGCCGCGAACGAGGACGAAACACAACAGCAACAGAAGAAGAGGAAGCGGAAGCAGAAGGATGGAACCGAAGAAGTCGGTCTACGTGTGGAGGGCTTGGAGAGGCAGGCCGAGGTGGAACGACGGTATGGCGAGGCGGTGGCCGGGCTCGAGAGGCTGAAGAAGGAGATGCCCTCGATTGTGGCCAAGATGGAGAGGGCCAGGGGTGCGGGTGGATACGTGGTTACGGAACGGTAAAATGCCATCAGTCTCTCACCCAGTAGCCATCATCTGGGAAGAGGAGCAAGCAGCAATCTGGCTTATGACGGCGTTTTGGGAGGCGTTCGGGTGAACAAGATCAAAGATACCACATGACAATTTCTTGACAGCATGCACTACTTTTGTTCTTGAGCAGGGCAAAAGGGATTGAGCTACACGATTAAATACAAATTTATTACTACGAGGTCTGCCGCCATCAATGCACGACAAGACATGAAAAGGTGATTTGGCGTTCACTACATCTGTCAGAGGTGTTCTTTTGTATCGATCGATCGTATTTCTTGTGATCTATCAGTCGGCAGTGAAGTGAAACGAGGAATCAAAGGTCTCCTGCTGGTGTATCTACCCGGGACACAAATCTCTTGATCTTTCTCGATGCAATCAATCCCATACAGGACGCCCCCTAGTCTAGTTTTCTTCCCATGACCACGGTTTACTCCCAAGTCTCAACATCCCTGAACGCGTCCCTACATATTGCGAGAAGACCGCTTATGCGGCGGCAGGGGCCGGGGCAGCAGCAGGTGCATCCTCAGCGGCGGTGACCGGCACGGTCTCGCCAGCAGCAGCAGCCTCCTCCTTCTTGGCACCATCAGCAGGCGCAGTGGTGGCGGCGGCAGCGGGAGCGGCAGCCGCCTTCTTCTCCCACTTGGCGGGGCGGGTCCACTGGGGGTCCTGCCAGGGGCCAGCGTTGCTGAAGGCGCAGCCGCCTTCGCACTCGCAGGTGCCGCCGATGCTCTTGGGCAGGTTCTCGGCGGGGACCTGGGCAAGCAGCTCCTTCTGGTAGCTCGAGCCGAGAATGTGGATCTTCTCGACAGTGACGGGGTCGAGCCAGCCCTTGACGGCACCCCAGACGCCCGAGAAGCCCCAGGGCGCGTTGATGAGGTACATGCGGCCCAGACGCTCCGGGTAGTAGTTCTGCGACATGGCCGAGGCCTGCTTGACGTAGGAGTAGACCTGGGGCACCTTGGTGATGCCAACGCCCTTGAGGTCCATGATGGTGCAGCACGTCTCGAGCAGGTTGCCGGCCTTGCGCGAGCAGGCGGGCAGACGCGGGTCTGACAGGCGCTCGTACTCGACGGCGAGGTTCGTCAGCATGCGATCGGCGGTGGTGATCTTGTACATGGCGGTCAAGTCGATGCCACCCATCTGCTCAATGTATACGGGGCGGCCATCCTAGAAGGGGAAAAAGAGGGTCATGTCAGCATAACAATTTCGTAGAAAGCCTGGCTATCAGAGGCCACGTCGAAAAAAGGATTCGTGTATGTGCGAGTGTATGCGTATAATGTACCTTATCTGTCTTGTGGTAGTACTGAGGGTAGTACTTGAAGAGCGCCTCCTTCTCAGGGTAGTCCCAGATGGGCACTGTCTCGTCGAGCTTGGTCTCTTTCCGCCACGCCTCGCAGTCGACGAACCTATTTTTCGCAGTCTGTCAGTTGGCGGGTCCTATCTACCATTCATTACGAACCGGATTGGCTTGTCTCACATCTTCTTTGACAGGTTGACATCGAACTTTCGGGCGCGTAGGAATCGCAGCTATCACAATAGTCTCCAAGTCAGTAATTGTACGATCCTAATACCAGAAAGGAAAAAAAGCCCGCCAGAGGGTCGCACATACCAGAGTCAGTGTGTCCAGGCGGTCGGTGAAGCCCTCAGCCTCGAGCAGCAAGCGCAGCTGGTCGACTTGGGCCTGCTGCTCGGATGTGAGGTGTCCAGGGTGACCAGAGCGTCCCTCGGGAGCAGTCGTCGGGAAGTCATAGTCGTCGTACTTCGCGTTCAACGCCATGGTAGGGTTTTCGGTCGCCATGGTGAATGTGTGTAGGCGTGTAGGCGGTATGGAAGAAAGTGGATTGTGGTAGTTTCTTGTTGGTGTTGGACGCGGGGTGAGATAGCAGCTGAGAAGGTGGAAGAATGGACGGGTTACAGCAACCTGTTCTTTAGCTTGAAGGGTAGCGGGATGAAATGTAGTAGTATCTCTCGACGCGAGTAGAAGAAGAGGACGGACAAGGATATTCCCGTAATAATACTGCTGTCTGTTTTCTGTTTCTCCTGGAAGCCCCCGGGGGTTCGAGTCCAAGCCAAATCCGGTTCGTGATGAATAGGGTCGCTGGGGCGTTAATCGCTTAGTTTAGACCCGGAAGCCGGGCCTGGACGACAGTGCTGGACAGCGGTGGGAATTTGGAAAAATGGCAGGAATCGGTTGGCTACTGCCAATCAGAAGTGGGTTTTCCTCCTGGCATCACTGATACTGGACTCCAAAAAACTGACGGTTAAGGCCTTTCTTCAACTGACCCTTACCACTAAACCATCCAGTCAACCACTACCTGCACTATCCACCTGTCAGAACCATGTTGAGACCTCCTGGACCTCCTGGACCTCGTAAAAGCGGTGGACTATTTGGTGGATCTAGTGCTTGGCTTCAGCTCTAATCTGGCTATTTGAGTTAGGCTCTACAGTTACAGTGCTTTACCTTAGGTACACTATCTACCTACCTGAGATTGGACAAAGACGGAGAGACAGATAAAATAACCTCTCCTGTCGCCTCGTAATGTTAGTGCCCGTTGATTGCGTTGCATCGTCAACGTCAACTTCCCCTGCCCATTCCCAACCTTCGAGTCTTCTGGTCTCGATGCTGCGCCTCAGCTGCACCGCTCATCTAAGCTCTATGCCTACTTAAGTATTTTGCAGGCTATACATACGTAATCCCAAGGGTCCATTCTTCATGGACATCTGAAATTTAACCCCGCCAAAGATGCTTCCCCGCTGCCCGCCTCAGGGCGCAATTCATTGCAATCTGGCAATTTTATTCGACATTTCCCATACTTAGTTCATTCGTGTCTTGCGTAGGCTTGG
The DNA here is from genome assembly GCA_039105305.1 of Apiospora arundinis. NCBI lineage: Eukaryota > Fungi > Ascomycota > Sordariomycetes > Amphisphaeriales > Apiosporaceae > Apiospora > Apiospora arundinis. The sequence goes on along the minus strand of JAPCWZ010000007.1, from coordinate 1,311,651 downwards.
GTCACAAAAAAAGGGGTCGAATCAACGGTGCAGGAGTCAGAACATGCACAGTTGTTTGGATACTGATCATCCATTCCATTTCTTCATATATTGCCTGACGTCAGCAGAGACACGGCCATCTCCCTGATTATGTCATGTTTTATGGCTAAACCGTCACATGCCTCATGAGGCGGTAGATCATACGCTTGGGAGGCTGCTGCTGATGAGATAGCCAGATCCTTACGCCTCATTTTGCATCTTGGCCACAGTCACGGCCACACCAAATTCCTTCCCGGCCGGACGGCAATACGTGACAATTTACGCCGTACGCAAGCCTTAGGCCTTGTTGTCCGCAGCTATCTTGTCTCCCGTAAGAGTCAAAAGCCCGAGCGAGCCCTGGGAACTGCCCGTAGACGTTTCAGTGGTTCCGGTGATCTTAGGCCGATCATGACTTCTCTTCTTCCCCCTTTCCTTTGCCTTCTTCATCGGCCTTTTCTTTCCTCTTTTGCACGACATCCCAGTTGTAAACCCGCGCTACCGCGACTTCCATGGTCTGTGAGACATGTCAGTAGCTGCAAGGGCACCGCCAAGCTGATGAACAGCGTTGACTACTTACCGTGATCTGCTCCCGCAGGAAGTCAAGGTCCTCCTCGCAGTTGGCAAAACTTTGCTTCGCTGCTGCAAGTTTCGTCTTTAATAACTCCTCTGCTTCATCAATTGGGTATGACAGCATCACATTCGCCTAAAGGGATTTTGTCAAAAACCGTGACCTGAATAGGAGCTTTCAAGTATACATACTCCCAGCCACAAGTAGACTTCGTCACTCGGTGGCACCTTTGCCTTCGCGTATAGTGTGTCGTTGAGCTCGAAGGTCGTCTCGATCGGATCGGAATCCTCCTAAATAGCCAAAACCTATCAGATATTGTCGCGCTGAGCATCCGAATGCGACTAGCTTACTGTCCGTGTTTTTAAAAATCGCACCGTCTCGAGCGTTTTCTGAATATCGGGCATCTTGTCGTTGAGTCCTGCTACTCGTCGCTGCAGATTAAGCTCCATGAACTGGTATTTCCTGGTGTTGGGCTATGTTAGCCGTGTCATGCCCTGGCCAAAATTCGCTGTTCGGCATCGTCCTCCGCGCGCATCGATGAGAGATCGTCCGCTCGACATTGCTCCTGGTCGTGGTTTCAGGCGGTCGTGACTGGGTACGTACGAGATCATTTCCTGGAAGTTTCGTAACGTTCCTTCGACCTCTTCTCTGGATGACACATAGTCCTCGACTTTGTCGACGAAGGGCGCCTGGGGAATTCCTCGAGGGTTGGTTGCGCCTGCCTCCTTGCTGCTCGCTGGTTAGTTGCGGGGGTCGTTGGCCAGGGTGGGTGCTTTGTGGTCGCCGATGGGACGTACCTGGAGACGGCGTCCTTCCCTGTTGCCGACATGCTTACGGGGGGGTACCTGGAGCTTGCTGCGTTCTCTGCTACGGCGGAGGCAATTGAAGAACAAGGCAGAGGGTTAGCAGCGTCTTTCACAGATCTTCAAGATTGCTGGAGGCACAACTTTTGTTTCGCTGCCAGCCCACCATTGAATTGCGTGGGGTTAACTATGACTTGGCCAGAGCTCCCATTGTTCAAGGTGGGGCTTCACTAACCGCGCCATCGGGCTCATTGGCATTCGTCTGAATCTCAACCACCATCATCCTTCACAGTCGGTATTGGTTGAACATCACCTTCAAGAAAACCATACGGTACATGTTTACTGACGACTCAGCTCATCATCGATATTGAGTTTCTTTCAGATTGCTGAAGAATTCACATTTCTGCTGTTGCGTCGCAATTACAACTGATGTCAGAATACGGGTTGTCTGCTAGGTGTGGTATTCAAGTAAGTCCAAGTGCTACACATATGGCTTGCGGTCTCTTCATTGAAAGTGGCTTGGAGCTTGTGTGATTGCCCTGCTATGTTTTCACACCCAAATGAGCTCGAATCTGAACTTATCACCTCTCGCTAAACCATGATATGGACAGCAGTAAGCCAGTGGCGATGAGGCAGTAAGATCATCCAAGGTCACAATATGATGCCTTGGAGAACGTGGTTGCGACCCTATGTGTAGATCATCTCTTTTTATGCCCTCGCCGTTGCCAAGTACGACGTGCCAGGCTACCGTCGTGCTTCAAACATTTGCGTTCGTTGCACTCTGCTGCGTACTCCCCGCAAAGCTGGCACCGCCATTGATTGGTGTCTGAGTACAACTCGGAACACATGTCAGTATGCCACATGCCGCATGCCGGCCAACGTCGTAGTATTATGATCTGGCATGGGTATCAGTGTTAATAATCAAAGTTGTGATGATCTAGATGCAACGGCCCCAGAACTAACCCCGCCTCCGCATTCCGTCTGACCCTGGTGATCTTGCAGCTATGGATCCCCTATAGCCAACAGGAGGACTGCCGAGGGTTGCCAAGTTCGCTTATTCCATGCCTGATAGCCCCTTGTATACGGAGGTATTACATCCATTGATGCGGGCAAGACCAGGCGAAGTCTTGGATTACCAGATAGGAAACCCCTCCAATGTGATTCCTATGCAGCTTTTGTCTTATTAGAGGCGGGAAGAGTCTGTCGAGTTACAACTTGTAAACTCGGAGCACCACATTCTCTGCTGTCGGTCATTTCGATTTTGAAGATGGGATCTGTTGACAAAGATACTATTCGCGCCAACTGGCGCTGCTTCCTAGCCTGTGGGCTGATCATCCTCTCCCCTTTTCAATATGGCATCGATTTCGGTATGATCGGGGGGCTTCAGGCTATGCCTGGCTTCTTAAAGGTTCGTCATAGTTGGTACAAACTAGTGTGTCTATATTGACTATCGTAGGTGTACGGGTACCGAGTCGACACCAAGATAGCCAAGATAGGCTGGAACATATCTACGGAGCGGCAGCAGTTAATATCCTCTCTGATGACTTTGGGGGCATTCATCAGCTCCGGGACGGCAGGCTTCACGGCAGCAAAATTCGGGAGAAGAGACTGCCTATGGCTTGCTTCGATCCTCTGCTGCGTCTCCAACATCATCATGATGGCTACCGAAGACATTGGAGCGCTGTACGCCGGACGCCTCCTCATTGGACTTGCAAATGGCTACTTCATGACATTTTCTCAACTGTATATACAGGAGTGCAGTCCGGCGAAATATCGCGGTCTGTTCCTCACCGCGTTCCAATTCAGTACCTCTATCGTAAGTCAGACCAAAAAGAACGAACAAACGCCACAGACGTTACTAATCCGAATCAATGAAGGGTACTCTCATCGGTACCATTGTCGACTGGGCCACTGCCGGACGCCCCGATAAGACGGCCTATCTTATCCCACTGGGACTCATCTACGTCGTCCCCTTCATCCTGAGTGTTGCAATGATATTCATCCCTGAGTCCCCCCGATGGCTCATACTGCAAGGGAAGCTCGACAAGGGCCGCAAGTCCTTGGAATGGCTCAGGCCAGAAGGCTCCCCAATCGACGACGAGGCCGCAATCATCAAGGCTGCCATCGATAAGGAAAGAGAGATGGGAGGCAGTATTGGTGTAGTAGACATGTTTAAGAACCCCATAGACCGCAGGCGAACATTCCTCTCGGTCTCTGCTGTTACTCTCCAGGCGGCTTCAGGCTCGATGTTCATTATCGGTGAGTGCCAATCATGCTCTGAACGATCTAAAATATCTTGATCCTGGGCGATGTAGTAGCCCGAGAGACGTCAAGCCAGTAAATACTGACAAAATGACAGCTTACAAAGCATACTTCTTCACAATGGCAAATGTCTCGGATCCTTTCGCCATGAGTTGTGTCCTGAGTACAGTAGGACTCGTGGCAATTTTTGCCAACTCCCTAATTGTCACGCGATATGGCCGAAGGAGAGTCTTGCTCATGACTGGTCTGGTAACTTGCGGGGTTTTACAGCTGATCGTCGCTGTGGTCTACGACAAGAACCCCGGTGCAAAGGTCACGGGTCAGGTTTTGGTTGCCTTCTCCTGCTTGTACCTGATGAGTTACAATGTAAGATTGCGGACATACCTGGCTTTTGGTTGGTATGGTGCTAACGGTGACACCAGGGAATGATAGCCTCATACGCATGGCTGGCAGGTGGCGAGATCCCATCACAGCGCCTAAGGAGTCATACCTTCGGGCTGGCCGCAGCGGTTGGGTTCTTCTTTGCCTGGCTCACAACTTTCACGGCACCCTACTTCATCAACCCACAGTCCCTGAACTGGGGACCCCGTTATGGCTATATCTGGCTGCCATCTTGTGTCGTTTCGGCAGTCTGGGTATATTTCTTCCTCCCCGAGGTCAAGGGAAGAACTCTTGAGGAGATTGATGAAATGGTATGTGTTAAAATGCACGTGCTATGCTGGTGCTTCCTACTGATACGGCTCCATCTGAACAGTTCGCTGCCCGACTGCCTGCCAGAAAGTTCAGGGGGTATGTCTGTGTCGAAAACAGGCCGACTGATGAGAAAGAAGAGGTGGTTGTGGAGCAGAAGGAATAAGGCGGTGGGCAGCCGTCCTGCTTGAGGTCAGGTTTGGCATAACGAATGAGAGAAGACGAAATACGCCCGTTAATCCACAATCATGTCAATACGGGTTGCGAGCTGCAAGTCGGCAAGGTACAGGGAATATTGACGAGCGGAATCGGGCTCAGGCGAACTTTGTACAGCGACGCATTGTCGTTGGCTGGCTGACTAAATATAACTTGGATATGCAAGTTTCCACGGCCAGATCCAGAGATGTATAATGCGTACCTACTTGGTATCACGTTGCCTAGAAGCCATGGTTTCTCAGGTGCCCGTTGGCGTTGAGCAACGGCCACACTTGACTTGCCTGCTTACTTTAGCGCAGCCCCAACGGACAACCGTAGCGCAGGTGCAAACGCTCTCGTAACCAACTCCCCAGGAACCAGAGGGCTTTATCTAACTAACTACTCGAGCTAGCTATGATTGTACATGTTCAGGTGAAGCATTGGGTACACAATTACCTCAAATGGCGGCTTCGACTGACCAATATGCAGGGTTTTGTGTTCTACGAGTTGGCGGAAGCCACGTCGAGGCTTGGGCCATGGTTGCATGCATTTCAGCCGCAGACCAGGTTGTCACACAGAATATACGGCTTGGTATTAAAAAGGAATTATTCTCGGGCTCCGGATCTTCAAAGCAGAGAAAACGCAGGTTCTCTTTTCTTCTCCGAGGTGACCTAGCCGTCGAGCCTGGGCAAGCATGGCTCCCACTGTCTCGGCCAACGGATTAGTGTCGATAAGCGAGAGCCAGGTTGAAGATCGACAGCCAAGCTCGAATGCCAACTGAGGCATGTACCCTTTAACGTAAAAGTTGATTGCAATTTGCGGAACACGACTTTTCGAGGTTGATCGGAGCCGATTGGACGTACGGGGTTCGGGTCGGCGCAAGCGCTAGTACATGGCCGAAATAGGCCATCTGGTACGCTCTGGATTGGCCCCCGGAGATGCTTCCTACTGTCGATCTGAGCTGGAAAGGAGTCAGCAGGCAGGGGGCAATATGCAGCCAGTGGCATGGTATACTTAGGCGTTGTGCTGGCAACCCTTGCCTGAGTGTCCATGTACGTGCTGCAGGATACATACATACCTACATATCCACCGCTTGTTACACCGGCCGCGCCTCTGCGCCCTGACAAAGTGTTTGACACCAAACCGCTGGGCAGCCTAGCACCCAGGCCTTGGGACCGGCAGGATGGTCATAAAGAGGTCACTTCTAGACTACTGCAAGCCGCTTAATAGTCAGAGCGCCTGGGCTTGTGCCGACGCCAACGACCTTCGGACGGCCACGCTAAACCCTAAATTCGAGGTCTGGCTCTTGAAATGGCCCCCAGATCTGCTACCCCTTCACCGTGCCCAGGGTAGCTGGGGCTATTACGAGATTCTCCGCATGAACAAAAGGAACCCCAGTCATCAAGTCACTTGGGACGACCAATGGGATCCGATATGTTGGTAAACTCTATGAGTCTCCATGCCGCCGGGTCGCCGTCTACCGCGTTTGGATGTCCTTTGCCTTGTCTTTTCTTAGCAACCGGCGTCTGAGCACATACCTACTCGGCCTGGCTATAGCAGTATAACGACGCTATCCGGCCTTGGTGCCTGACGATAACCCAGCAATACCATGACTACGAGGCCTCTCAGCGAAAAGCGAGAGGCAGGGTGGACAGACGGCTACTTCTGCATATGGGGTGTTCAGCTCTGATCGTATGATGGCTTACACCACCCCGTCATCGCTGTATATCAGCTACGGTTAGGGCTGGGGAGCTCCAAGAGGTCTGGGACACTTCCTGGTCCCCTTAATGATCGAGTATAAGAATTCGCCGTGCCCCTGGTGTCTTCCACTGTCTCAGACCTCATTTCACACCATCCACCTCATCGACATTCGCTCGCTTCCTCCTTGTCTCTCTTTCTGAGGCACTGTTGAACCACTTCTTCAGTCAGCTCTTCTAGTCCAGACCTTATCCTACTATCCATAAGCTATGTTGTGGACCAATATCATTACCACTTCGGTGGTCTTGGCCGGCGTCCCCTCCGCCATGGGCTACCCCGGCATGGGCGAACAGATGGCCGAGATCATGCGCCGTCAGGGCGACAACGACGAGTTCGACTCTAAAGAGCTCATCGGTGACCTCATCACCCTTCCGGATAACAAGCTCACTCCCACGGCGGCTGACATCAAGAAGATCCTGACCGGTCAGGGCAACCCCGAGAGCACTGTGGGCTGGAACGCCCCTGCTCTTGGCTCCGCGGCGTGCAAGAAGGACACGTGCTGCGTGTGGCAGTACATCGTCAACGACATGGTGAAGGACTTCAGGGGCCCCTCGGGCCGCTGCACGTCGTGGGCCCGCAGAGCCGTACGCCTGGGTTTCCACGATGCGGGGACCTGGTCCAAGACCACGGCCGCCAAAGGCCTGCCCGGCGGCGCCGATGGCTCGCTCTGCGTGACGGACGAGATCAATCGCGCCGACAACAACGGTCTCCAGGACATATGCCAGAAGGTCAACGGCTGGTACAACACATGGAACAAGCAGAAGGGCTACCCCGTCTCCCTGGCCGATATCATCCAGATGGGCGCCACCGTTGCCACCGTCGTCTGCCCCCTGGGCCCGCGCATCAAGTCCTACGTCGGTCGTGTGGACGTCGCGAAGGCCGGCCCCCCTAACCTGCTGCCTGGCGTTGACCAGAGCGCGGATGACCTCATCGCGCTCTTCCGTGACAAGACCATCGGCCCTCACTCCCTCACCGCGCTCGTTGGTGCCCACACCACGTCCCAGCAGTTCTTCGTCAACACCACTCGCGCTGGCGACCCCCAGGACAGTACCCCCGGTGTGTGGGATGTGCTCTTCTACGGCCAGACGCTTGGCACCAAGCCTACCCCTCCCCGTGTCTTCAAGTTCAACAGCGACATCGCCTTGTCGAAGCACCCCCAGACTGCGCCGGAGTGGAAGAAGTTCGCCAGCGCTGGTGGACAGCAGGACTGGAACGAGGTAAGCATTAGACACCCCCTTTTACCACCATGACTGTAAGACATGACAGAATAATGACTTACATGTTCTCTTGTGTCATTCAGGACTTCGCCGCTGGCTACATCCGCCTGAGCCTGCTCGGCGTCAACACGATCAACACCCTGACCGAGTGCACCAAGGTCTTGCCAGGTCGTACCGGAGCCTACAATGCCCCGGATCAGTCCAACCTCGACAAGTGGCTGAACACGGCGGACCAATCGCCGACTGCGAAGAAGATCTCCAACGCCCTCCACGACGGTGCGAGCTTGTTGGGTTGGCTTATCAACCTGGTCAATGGCATCCTGGGAGGTTTGCTGAGGGCCTAGGCAACAGTCAATCATCACGCTTTGTGATTCATTGCATTGTTTCTGATGCACGGAATGAGTAATGAGATTTATCGGGTCGGCCTTCTCAGTTAGCAGACACTTGGGCCACCAATTTGGTATAATGTTATAGTAATATACAATCCTAATTTCCAATATGCTTCGTCCATCTACATGTTCATTTTTGGGTAAATACATACGTTAGCAGTCATCGCTAAGTTGCTTTTTCTGTGATGCCGTGCCAGTACCATTCCTTTAAATAATCGACCACTGCCGACTACCTACTGGGAAGCACTCAATACAGTCCAGGAACAATTCGGTATGGAACCTCCTTCTTGAACTGGGTCCACTGTTCACCGTACCTCTTGCCGCAGTACTCATCCAGGATGCCCGCGGCGCGGCTGCTGAGGTCCCAACCCATCCACAGGCCCGTCAGCAGGCCCCCGACCCAGCCGCAGCCGGCCATAGCATACCCGCCGCGCCATAGCGCGTAGCCGAAGTAGTTGACGTGCCGCGCCCAGCGCCACAGGCCGACCTTGCAGACCTTGCCCTGGTTTTGGGGGGCCTGCTTGAACCGCTTGCGCTGGTACTCGGATAGCGTCTCGATGGTGATGCCCGCGACATACAGCAGGGTGCCCACGGCGACCGAGAGCGGTAGGTCGCTGACGGCGGCGGGGAGGACGGAGTCGCCCAGGAGCAGAGAGAGGCGCGGGCCGCTGCCGACAAGCGACGAGGTGGCGGCGCCGGCGACCAGCACGGCGCTGAGCGAGTTGAAGACGGTGTTGAAGACGGCCACGGGTACCGTGGCGCGGACGGGGAACTCCTCGGCGCTCAGGTACGTCAGCCAGAAGATCTGCTTCGCGGTCGAGCCGGCTGCCATGGCGAGGAGCAGCAGACGCGGAAGCGGCAGGTCTAGCTGGTCGAGTAGCGCGATGCCCGTGGTGCTGACGGTATTCGTAGCTGCTGTCGCCGCCAAGGTGGACAGGCCGACCGCGGAGAGGGCGCGCTCGGCGGCACCATTGTGCAAGAGGTGATATTGCCACGGGAGGTCGGCCAGGCGCATGCCAATAAAGGTCGCGGTGCCTAGCGGAGTGGGACGCTTGACCCCGCGGTTGATGAGGTCGAACTGCTGTTTCTTTTTGGGTTTATCGTCTGGCGGCGCCATCGTGGTGTATTACTTAGTATATGGATCACAGCAAGCGTCAATTGGGTTCTTCCTTTATTAATAAGAGTATACCCTTATAGGTGACTATAAGTTTAGAATGGAGTTCTCCGTGTCAACGGAGATGATGATTTGGCATGGGAAAGTAGAAAACGCCACGATGCTCGGAGTTCAATTCAGCGTAAGTCCGACGAGGTTGGGGAGTCGAGACCGAAGAAGGGGGCGCTCGGGAAGTTCCATGACGACATTGTGGTGTCAGGCTATCGAAATAAAGATTTAGAGTTCTGTTCATCGGGGCCATTTCCGAGAGGATCCCATTTCATCGCAGGCTCACAGACGAAAACGACAATTGAGCTTCTTTGGAAAACCAATCTGGTTTCAGCCATTTCGTATCTCGGAGGATGCATTCATCAGCTCGCCAACTCCACATTCCTCCAAGCAAACAGTAATACTCATGATGTTCGATAATGGCGAATACTGTGTGGTGCGACACCAAAAGGGGCCCTCCAAGAAACTCGCAACCACTGTCTGAGGTATCGAGCCAAGAAGGACATATCGAAGATTTCACCCTCGAACGTTGGCCAGGGATGAATTTCGGGTCCATTCTGCTGGCGCTGGACTGCGATGCGGTGCTGTACGGTCAGTCTCCGGCAGGAAGCATGTCTATAGAGGAAGGTTGAGCCCGCGTCATGGTCATCGCTATACGCAGGTGCAAACAGTGAATGGATTGATGTATAGCAGTGGTAAGGCAGGGGCTATGTCAGTGGTTATGGGTGACGTTGGGTCCATCGTGGCCATTGTCGACTTACCTTGCTGTCTGCCTCCAAAGCTGTTCGCTGGTGTTTTTGTGACAGGGGCATGTAAGTCGCGTGTTACCCAGGGCATCTACTAACAAGACCAACAACCATCCACCGATAGGATCAGCTACGCAAAGGGAAATAACTAATTACTTTGTCATTAATTGGACTCGCTTGTTTTACTTGTTCTGGACACCTGATCATCATTCGAGTGATGCAAAGTCCAATTTCCTACGCCGGTGACTCACTCGCCTGAACCGCCAAGCTGGAGACGCCTCGAACCAACCCAACATTAAAGCAAAGCAGCTTTTAATCCCACACCATACCATCACCATTTCATTCACCATCGAACGCCTCATCTGTCTTCAAGTTTTCATATACCAACACTTAGCGAAACCACATTTTGCCGAGTTCGTCAAAATGGTTACCGTGAAACCCCTCCCTCCTCGCGCCCTCTCAGGTGACACCTCCGTCAGCAATCTCCCACTGTTCAATAACCTTGCGTACTTCGAAGTCCAGCGTCGCGGAGCTACTCGTCAGATCAAGCCCGATTTCTGGGTGCGCACACGTTGTCGTGACCCAGGCTGCAGTACCACCGGCGATGGCGAATGCACTGGTCACTGGTGGCCTGTGGAAGATATGCAACGTATTAAAGATATACCAAGTGTGCTGGCGGCGTTGTCAGTAGTAGACCCGGAATCCGTTTCACTACCCGAACCGGATGAAGATGAGGAGGAAGAACTTAGGGATGATGATCCAACACCAGAACTCGAGCCAGTCGAGGAGGCAGAGGGCGGGTGTGAAGATGAGCAGCAACCTTCTCAAGAGGCAGACGCCAACGGTTCAGTTGTCCTGTCCAAACCGAGATACTTCAAGTTCGCTCCGCTTGAGAATGATCCCATTGAGGAAGGCCGGGAGCTAGCGGAGGCCAGTGACGTGAAACTTCCCAAGCACAAGCCCGTGCCGAAGCTATGTTTCGATCTCAATCCGGCCCTGTCACCTGCGATCCTACCATTGTCGGAGGAAGAGCAGATCGCAGAGCTATATCGACAGGGTCTACTCTACGAGCTCGCCAAAGACGACGCTCATTGGGCCGGCTTCAGCTTTGACGCCATCCACCCCTCGGAGCCGCTCTACACCATACAACACGCCACCAAACGTCGGAAGAAGAAGCCCGGTGCAAGTACTGCCTTGCCAAACGGCGATTACGTTTCGGACGAGGTCTGGGACTTGCTCTCGCAGTTCTCAGACGTCGATGCGTTCGACTTGGTGATGCTGGAAGACGAGGGATCAGACTTGGAGTCATGGGCCGGCAGCGACTTGGATTAAGTGACATCGGAGTAAGAGGCCATGCGGGATTTTATTTGGCATTTGCGCACACTGTCGAAGGATTTGTAAGATGCAGGAAACGCATTGGTTACGGTAAACGGGAAGGGGGAAGGCATGATATTTTTAGTAAAAGCTACTTTCAGAGTCACTTTCAGTAAGATTACGAGCCTGTCAGCGATGATCTTAATTGTCTACAGAGAACTATTTGAAACCAACAGGGAGTCCCCCGCATCTATTTAGTTTTCCCAAGTCGACTTTGACGATGAGCAAAAGATATGGGGTCAAGGTGGCTTGCCACCATCGTCGCTGCAGGTCTTCAGTGCGTCAGGCTACTCCCGTTGGGCCGTGGGCAAGCGTTGGGCATTGGCACAGTTGTTTCGTTATTCGCAAGCGAGAAAAACTCGGCCACGTTTCCAAGGGAAGCAGGCTCGATTGTCGTGTTGGCGTAGCTCCCGCTCGTAAAGAAGGCGCTGTGCAGGCCCTGCCGCACGGTTCCGCGGATCTGCTCCAGGAGCGTGGCCGTGTTGGCAGTCGGCGGGTCGTGGAACTCGTGCACCACCACGACGGCCTTGGAGTTCAGCGCCGGGTCGTAGGGCGTGCCGTTGCCACACCTCAGGTCCGTCCAGTTGTACGGGTAGTATGTCCCGTTGCACTCCACGGCATCGGGCGTCGAGGTCCAGCATGTCTCGCGCGTCACGACGGCGTCGGCCATGTTGAACAGGGTCTGCTCGTAGTTCTGGTCTGGGTTGGAGCCCGGGTTCATGACAATGTCAAACAGACCCCGGTTGGGTTTGGCATTGAAGACGCGGCGCGCGAAGTCGGTCAGCTCCTGAAACTCGCTCGCGTTGCCCTTTTGCACGCCCGTCTCGTCGAACCAGATGCCGTGGATCGAGATATTGGCGGCGTTCCCGAACCAGTCGCGTTCGGAGTTCCAGTCGGCCCACTCCTGGATGTCGACCTCGACCGCGGTTCTGTTGCGCTGCTCCTCGTGACCGTACCGCGCGTAGACGTAGCCCAGCGTCTGGATGTTGGGCACGTTATTCAGCCGGCCCACGTTGGTCGACCAGTCCTTGTTGCAGCCGTGCGGGATGTAATCAACGCCCTTGGGACTGCAGTTTCCGGTGTCAAACGACGTGTTCTGGGGCCCGCTGTTGGGGTTGACCACGACGTAAAAGTGCATGTCCGGGTGGGCGACTGCCGCGTCTACCACCGCCTGCCATTGCGGAGACATCTTATCGTTGCCGGGCGCGGCGTGGAGGGGGACCATGATTTCAGTGCGGGCCAAAGCCGTGGCGGCCATAGCAGCAATTGGGAGTAGGAACTTCATGGCGTCAGGCAGATCGTGATATGTATGATGTCTGTGGCTGGACAGTGTGATACTTTTGTTTAGTGAAGGTAGATGCTGAAAGTTGGACACAGGCTGTTGATCTGCCCTTATTTATATATTTGGCAAAGATACTTCCCGTTGATCTGGAAGGATATAAATCAGACGGATTAATAAGGCTTAAACACCTGAAGTCTTACATAATGTCCAAATCGTCTGATATGCATGCAACCCCGTACAGTACATGCCTGCTCAAGTTGGCTTACTACGCTGCCGTCCACATTGCTTTCCTCATTCATTTGCTTATTTATGCAAGTATGCAGTATTCTTCTCATCGCCATCGGATGATTGGAAGATTCATCTTGCGTAGTTGCTGCGATGCCGGGCCGTGATTCCACGAAAATTGAGAAATCTTATGTCAGACAACCCTTTGTGTGTTAGATGTCTGGGTGAGCACGGATATGTGATATGTTTATTGTAACGCCACAACTATAAAATGTAGATTATAAACCAGCATTCTTGCAAAGCTACTCTCGATAAGGTGGAATATATCGACTGCCACGAGGTACTTGCATGCTTGCTACTTCGGCTGGATCCTTGTTGCTCGGTTCATAAAGCACTACAAAGGAGGCATACCCCACTCTCCATCTGATGATGATTACTAAATTAAGGTAAGTAAGTAGTTGAGTTCACAAAGACCTAGCCGAAATCCTTGTCCAACTGCCGTCCGAACTACACCGTTGACTCGACGAACTCATGCACTTGCCGTGTAAACGCCATCTACCATTCCCCTTCGGTCAAACTTCTTACCTAGGTGAGCTTCCAGCTGACCGAATCTGACGTAGCAGGCGTCTTACATATATTATTCCAGACTCTTTTTTGGCTAGCATCCATGAGAAACGTGATCAGGTTTATGACATGTCTCTTTGAATGGTCGTCGCCAGAAACTGTCTTTAGACGAGTGTTGGAAATGGAAGGTCGTCGAGCCTACGTTCATTGGCTTGGTCTTACGAGGTAACTCGAAAACGATGAAATGTAATATCCTTTACGTATTAATGAGACCTCTAGATAGACTCGGGGGTATTAGTACTAGGCTATATGGCACAACACAAGGCAAACACGGGCCGAAAGGCCTGAAGCTCAATGCCATGAAGCTGCCACAACTAGGCAGCAACGATGAAAACAGTCATAATTCTCGAGCATGCAAGCTTTGTATTTTGTATCTTGAAGGGGAAATATATCGGACTGTGTCCTACTGACGTGACCTGAGAAATTTATAGCACGACCCCTATTGCCGGATACCGACAAGAAACTCCGGAAACGAAATAGCCCCTTATCACACAGTCATAGTCGCAGCTCGCCCTAGAATTGATTTATATATGCCGACCTTGGCATGGTGTCAAACAAGGTCTCAGACGAAGATTTCCTTCACCCAGTCCACAGCCCGGCGGTAGGCGCCATAAGAGGCATATGAGGCAGGGGGCTTGTATTGGCCGTAGTTGCCTACGCAAGTAAGAAGTTAGATAAATTTGTACATCGGACACATAAAATGCCTCTGGCTCAGGGCTTACCATATTTGCCTAAAGAGTCAAGTAGTCAGAATTGTGTTGAAAAGCGAAACCTCATGGGATTGGGGAAAGAAGACACTCACCATAGGCACCGTAGTCAGCTCTTGCTGTCACTTCATCGGCAGGCTGTGCTTCGGCAACTGGGGCAGCCAGGACAGATACTGCGGAGGCAAGGATAAGGATGGCGTTGACCTTCATGATGTTTGTCGTGGAACTTGAGTGTTGAGGCAGGAAGAACTGGAAGAATGTCTTGAGGGTGATGTTCCAACTGTAGAGTCCGTTGATTTGGAGCCAGGTGAAGTGATTTAGATGGCAAATGGAGGCAAGAGGATCTTTATATATCCATCAGCGTCTTTGTATTACTTGTCCATGAAGCCGCTGCATTACACACAGATCTCGTCTTATCATCAGTGTTTCTGACCAATGGCTAGAATGCTTTTTCAGTCGGATGTCTTAGTGACCAGTCGCCATCGACTCAAGCGGGGTTCACCGAGTCGGAAACGGTGCTGGGCTGAGGTATCTCCTCCAAGAAGACCATCTATCGTCCAGATGACGACAGAAGCAACTAACTGCTCCAGCTATACATGACACTTTTAAGAAATATCGCCTATTTCCGTGGTGTTGATTCACTATACGAGCTACATGGTAGCTAAATTGGTTTACACCCCAACTCTAGTGGTTGGCCTAATTCTCAGCTGAATACGTGGCGTGCGGAGATATACAGCTTTCCCCAGCTCTTCCTCAGCTTCGAAGCCACGGCTGTGGCTTACATTCCTCCCTGCGGGAAACTTCCCCTCTTTCCAGCCGTTCAATCAGCGCGAAAGCTTGACCCCCTAGATTCGTAGCTCCTCAGGCTAGTGTTATATCTGCATCATGGCGCAGCCTAGAATATTCCCTTCACTGATATCCGTCCACGTGCCAACCCCCAGTGCATATACGAGTTCAAGCGACTCAGTAGGGCTGAATGTGTGTCAACCGGCCAAAGGTATGATGGTGTTCTTGGCAGATAGCCTTCATCCAGTCATAGCCATGATTTACCGAGAGACCTGAGTCGAGGCCCCTCGACCGTATGCTAGCTGATGGAAACTATTGAATTCCGGCTTTGGTGGTGCTAAACTTCCTTTCTTCTTGTGTACTGTGACGGCAATATTACTGAATCTCTTGATCCAAACTCACTCTACCTCAAGCCCAGAGAAGAACATTTCTCGCACCGGGAAATCACCAACACTGCTCCCAGCCCACCCACTTCGGCAAACCCACACTCGAAATTGTGCTGAATCATAGCAACGGCCAAGCCCATCGGTCAATAATGCCTTCAACAACCGTCCGAGAAGAACAGGAGAAACCACTGGCGGCCCGTTATGACATCGAGTACGATTCTGAAGATGAAGAGAGCCAAGAGAGACGACGTCGTCGAAAGTCATCATGGCGAGAGAGCTCGTGTTGCGTACTGAGCCTCTTGATCGTTACGTCGGTTGTGTCCGTGATACTGGGGGCCGTCTTAGGTTCACACAATGTTGATTTGGATAAGAGATGCTCGACCTATACGTCACAATACTGTGAGATCCTAACTGGTTTCTTCTCCTCTGCTGCGGCTTTACTGACCAAGATGATAGCACCGGTATTAAAGGATGTTAAAATAAAGTATGGCATGGTGTCCTTCAATGGATCGTTTAAGGCCCAAACTCTTTATCGGCAAAATGCCTCCCCTGAAGTCGACAAAGCGTGGGAAGCCCTTGGATTAGACTGTATGCCTTCCAAACATGGCCCCCCCTTTCGCTCCTATCCCCTCTACATACTTGAGCTAATTGTGAATATTCATTTCTCCAGCACGCGCCGGCGTGATCCCTCTGTCCGAGGGACCGGCTTCCGGTCTGACGCAGCACCACGTGCAAGTGTCCGAGAAGTACGGCGGGGGTTACTTTGTCAATGTGGAGGGCATGCACCACCTGCACTGCCTGAACCTGCTGCGCAAGGGGCTCTGGTACAACTACGACTACTACCGGGCGCTCGGCGAGCACGCCTTCAAAAATGAGGAGGCCATCCTGCAGCTGCACGTGTCGCACTGCCTCGACACCCTCCGCCAGGTCCTCATGTGCAACGCGGACACGGGGGTCCTGGGCCAGGTCTGGTACAACCACCCCGAGGGTCCGCAGGCGTTCCCGGACTTCCAGTCTCAGCACCAGTGCAAGAACTTCGAGGACATCAAGGAATGGGCAGTGGCGCTCCAGGCCCCGCCGGTCGAGGAGCTACCACACGATTACATGAAACCCCCTCGAGCCGGTGACGTTATGCCGGGGGACATGTAGCTGAATATTTACTGCCTTAACCTGTTGATAGATCATCAGTGAATCCAATACGCGAATTCTAACCTGCCATGTCGTTGCAGTGTACTATTAAAGAACGAAATCAAGCTCTGGTCGGTCGCCCCTTTTTCAAATTGAATGCACCAGTTGCCCTGGGAGAGGAAGTGAGCCGGAGCTAAGGGCAAATGAATAAGAGATTCTAGTGCATTAAGAAAAAAAGGGTTGCATAATTAAGGCAGGTACAATTCGTAGACAGCCGAAAAGCATCCTAAAAAGATATGAAAAAGTCAAAAAGAAGCTTCTCCTGAAAACCGCCTTGGGCGGTTGATAGGAAATGGCAGATTGGTCACTCTCCCGAGCCGGATTTGAACCGGCGACCTGTGGATTACAAGTTGTACAATTACAGTCCATCGCTCTGCCAACTGAGCTATCGAGAGTGAAGCTAATTGGTTGAGAATTCGGTAGCTTATGGACATATAGGTAGCTTGATTGCATTGCGTGCTGATCTAAATCATTTATGATCTGGTTGGTAACGAGAACGATAGCTTGCTTCTTAAACTGTCGTCGCGAAGCCGTGGTTCTATCAAACAGATGCATGGTGGGCAGACCAATGATGGAAAGAGTGAATAATGCAGTTTAATTGAGCGACCGGTGTGTCTAGACTAAGTAAGCAATCCGGCATTGGCCCTACATACTCATACATCTCATCATCTAGACGCCGCTTGTATGCCCTGTCTGTGGTGCAATGGCTAACTATTTATTATCCCTGCAAGCTTCCATGTCATTATCATCTCCCATGCCTTGTCGTGAACCCACCCGCCTTCGTCTCTGTCAACAATTGCTATGTCTATGGGCCTTTTTCTTCTTCTTCTTTTTCAACTTCAATCCCCTAACATGCATTACTCTTATTATGAACCCAATTCATATCTCTACTGCATCATGAGGGTGAAGTCGGAAGGCCCCGTGTATTGGGTGATTTGCCCGTTGGGGTTGTTGCTGCCGGGAGACTGGAACCTCTCGACCACCTTGTCGCCGCTCTTCCAGGTGCCCGAGAGGCCGCCCTCGGAGATCTCCTTGACGGTGAGCTCGACGGCCTGCTCGGCGACCTGGTGCATCGAAAAGGTGAGGCCGGACCCGTCCTCGCACTTGCCGTCGTCAACGGGCGTCAGGTAGGGCGTGGCCGAGAGGGTCGAGCCGGTGCCGTTGGAGCAGACGATGGCAGTGCCGTTCGCTTCG
Source organism: Apiospora arundinis (assembly GCA_039105305.1). NCBI lineage: Eukaryota > Fungi > Ascomycota > Sordariomycetes > Amphisphaeriales > Apiosporaceae > Apiospora > Apiospora arundinis. Next base: position 1,294,077 of record JAPCWZ010000007.1, on the reverse strand, counting down.
CGCGTCACATAGAATGAAGTGCTGAATTGTTGGGCGGAAAGGTTAGTATCGTCTGTTGTGTGATGTTGAGTACTTGGTATGCTTGTCGCATAGGAGAGATCGGATGAGGTGGGATGGATGTTGGATGTATGTGGGGTCGGGCTGGGCGGTACAGGCAATGAATGCGCCGACGGAGGGAACAAATAAAGAGAGACCCTGAGACCTACACTTGGGTGATGGAGTGGGCGGCGACATAAGATGCGAAACGGGTCACCTTCCAGCCACTCTCTTGTCGGGGTATCGTAAGTGCGTTTGCGGCTGTAGCCAGGGCAATGGTGATGAGTGCGTTGACCTTCATTATGTCGGAGATGTTTGGTGTTGATGTTGATTCAGCGAATGACGTGAAAGAGAATGGGAGTCTAAGTGCAAGTGGTCCTGGAGTTGTTGAACGAGAGGGGCTTCTCTTGCTTTCTTCTTTTTTTCTTTTTTGTTGAAAATGTCCGGGGCAGGAAGTGTGGCGGATGGGTTTCCTGTTTATATAAAGTTATCGTCATATTGTCACCTAGTTTTTTCTAACGGGTCTGTCTACACTCTATATCGGTGATGTGTTATAGATCCTCGTATTGTACTGTATCGTGCCCATCCATTCCGCGGCTAACCATATTGACTTCTGTGTTGTCGCCCTACTGACGTGGTAGCACTGGTAGTGGCTTCTCTCAGTGCTATTCTAGGTGGTGGAGGGGCTACTGGCTACTGGCTACTGGCAACTGGGGGGGGGGGACCTGAGTCTCATCGTCTGTGCCCCTCATTGGTTTCCTCAGTTTCCTTAGGCCATGCCGACCGATCCCTTCCGAAAACCGAGACCCCTATTCGGCCCAGCAACTCGTATCCAGATCCAGATGTCTGATGCCTCGAACAACTGGGTATTCGTGTTGCCTTTCAACACTTTATTGAGCCACACTTCGCTTGCATGTCGGAAGCCAATTGATTTGGTCGACGCATAAAGGGTCTCAGTTGTCACCCCCCAAACTCACAGTCCTGGCCCCCCCAGCCCGGCAATTCCAGGCCGTTCTGACGTAATCGGACACAGTCCAGCCCCTTAAGGCTGTCTTACAATACCGCGATGCGATTGGTAGCCGGTCAAGATCAGCTCCGTTGCAGTCTAAAAATCAAACTTTTACACTACGCATCCCAGTGACAGGCGGATCGGCAACGGCGGTTCAACGTTGCATACGCCAAAATGCACATCATCATTCCACCACTGGTAGCGGCCAGTCCGGCGCTTTTTATCGCCGTTTTATCGCTGTTTCTTCCGGGAAAGGTCAGTCCTATCCTATCAGCAAGACTCAGGTGTATCGGAACATATCTGCCCCCTTTCCCAGTTACATCAACATACAGAAAGCCTACACCCGCTCTGGCGCCGTCTCAGGACCCAAGCCAGAACCATACATAGCAGTTATCGATAGATAAACCACTACGCCCTTTTCATCATAGGTAGCTGCTTCGATCTGATCATATTGCAAGGAACTCAAAGAGGTTCATTGCGTAGGTAAGCTGTTCAATGTCAAGAGTCTTTCAGGTCGCAGTAGCATTTGATATCATAGGCTGCCGTGTCAAAGAGTGCATCTATCAAATCCCTCGTCTTTGTCACTTTTTCGTCTTTCGGGCTAAAGATGTATGCTTAATTAACCATATATACAGATGCTTTCCTCCATCTCTTGGCTTTAGTTTGAAGAAGTGTTTTGCAACATCTGTTCAATTAGAAGCAGATAGCCCAGTCCGTCTATTGATACCTTCCTTGAAGTACAATCATGAGTGAACTACCAGATCCCAAAGAATGGCAGAAGGAACATATTGATGAATGGTTCGCTCGGTGACCAAAGCCTACCCAGAAGACCCTTGATGACCATGCCAAGGCCATTCTAGGGGGCACGTCAGTCCGACCCGTTGAACTGCAGGGTAGTTTGAGTTACACCGTCGTTGTGACTACGGAGAAGATTGTCTCTTTCCGAGTTTCCGAACAGGGTCTTGGCGGTGAGCTTGACCGGCTGGCTGCCGAAATTCACGGAGATCTAGCCCCTGAGGCCACAAACTACGGGATGATTGGCAATGGCGAAGAGGAAGCGAAAGACGCAGGCCAGTCTTTGCATGTCGTAAGCATGCCCTATCTTCCAGGCAAGGCCTACTACGAAGTAAACTGGAACATGCCACTGGAGGATAAAGGTGCGCTCAAGAGGCAACTGAATTTCAATATTCACTTGGCAAGGTAAAGAGTCAATGGCATCAATCCAGTAAGCATGTCAGCCTCTAGTAACAGGCCGTATTAAACAGGTATTTTGCACGGGTCTGGAAGAACCCCCAACCTGTTGCTGAGTCTGAGCTCCAAGCACAACGCGTATTCTTGCTAGGGAAACTGGCTATCCTCAAGCAAAAACCCCAGTTCGACTACCTGAAGCCTCACCTAGATGAGCTCGAGGGAGAAGGTGGCATCGAGTACTTATTCAGCCAGAATTACCCACAGACATTGGCTCATGATGACCTCAGTCCCACAAACGTCTTGGTAGATGAGGAAACGTTCGCCATCCAGGGCATAATTGACTGGTCTCTTGCTAAGGTTGCACCTTTTGGCTGGGACTATTTCGCCGTTCGGAAGTTCAATGGAATTGCCGGCAACGAGAATTGGGTATGTCAACCTTCTTTTGTTCTCGTGATTGATTCTCCAGGTCTTCTAACAACTAGGGGATAGACCGATTATAGTGATAGGCCCCTCCTCGACAAAAGCTTTTGGGAGGAGTTCTTCGGCTTGACTGAGATTAGCGATGCAAAGAAGCAAGCAAAGCTCAAGCATGACGCCATTCTTGCTACCAAACTGGCTACTATCATGCATTATTGCTTCTGCAAGACGCTGAGCGGCACTCCCGTGGATTTCGTTCACCCTGAGCCGCCCTGTTACGTGGATGGGTGGCTTGGCACTTCATCATGGGATGATGTGGTCCAGCCCTCAACTGATGATTCAGTTCAACCTCCAACTAAGGTAGGACCTGTAACAAATAAGACAGAAAGTTGAGTCACAGTGGCCAGTATGGGTACAGGAATTTTGTTGGGCCTAAGCTAGTCGATATCGGAATAAGCAGGATTTGTGGCGTCTTCACAGTAGACAGAATTTGTTCGATTTTTTTGCGTTATCTAAACTGGTTATGGGGCACAAACACAGATTTGTATGAGTATACTGAGTTAAATGTTTGTCTGATGCCCCTTTCCTTTCGAGCAGCTGACCATGAGCACTCATGGAAGTGTTCTACTGTCCACGGGATGCACCCCTATGGGTTGGAATATGTAACCATGAGTTTGACCTATTATCTCATTTAACGTTGACGGTTGTTCCCTCATGTTTATCGTCAGCCGCATAGGCTTTACCGCCTGTAAGTTCGAATACTGTATCATGCCAAGTTAGTAACTCCATCCATAATTCTGGCCGATCCCATAACGGCCAGCATGGCCTCGATCTATATTAGGAAGTACACTTACAGTCGACAGGAGCTGTGGCAAACTTCCTGGCCGGCGTCCGTTTCTGGAAGAGGTAATCGAGTTCACCGAACGTCCGGTTCTTGGTCTCGGGAAGGAAGAAGAAGATCCAGACGGCCCAGATGCCGCAGAGACCAAAGTAGAAGAGCCCCGTCTTGGCGCCCCAATTCCAGGCGTCGCTGGTGTCGTTCAGCATGCGGGGATTGAGCTGGTTGACGGCGATCTGGCCCAAAACATAAACGGCTCGGCCGATGACAATGGTCTGCGCGCGGACGCGGCTCGACGAGGCTTCGCCCACGATAGTGTAACAGGTAGGGCCCAGCGAGATCTTGAAAATGAAGTTGACCATGATCATGACGACGGCCACGGCGATGGCCGTGTTGGTCTGGTTAGGGATGAACCCGAGGATGCCGATGATCAGCATGAGCAGGCCGATGCCTGTCGAGCCGTAGAGGTAGAAGATGCGCCGGCCGATGCGGCCCATGAGTACGATGGCGATAGCGGTGGCGAAGATGTTGACAGACTGAATACCCATGCTGTAGTTAAAGGCTTGGACTTGAGGCATACCGGCGGCTCTCAGGCTAATCTTTCGTTTAGCCTTCTGCTTTGAAAAGTGGCTTCTGCAAAAAAGGGATGAACTTACAAGATGGTCGCGAAAGAGGCAATGGACTGGCCGTTGAGGATTTGAATGACCCAGGCCATACACTACATTTGAATAAAGTATTAGTATTCTGCAGCATTTGAATAATAGGAAAGAGCAAAGGTTCCTCGGCGAAGAAGAGAATCAAGACTGAAGAACAGGAAACTTACCACAATGCCAGTACGTCGCAGATTGGTGCCTCGGAAACAGTCTCTGAAGCTAGCATGGGCAGACTCAATCTTTTCCATCTCATTAGTATGTATCATGAGAGCGAGGGTTTCCTTCATAGACTGCTCCGTGTAGACGTCTTTTCTGGCGAGCCGGCGGAGCGACTTCTCGGCATCCGCGAGGCGTCCGCGGCGCACGAGGTACCAGGGGCTCTCGGGAGCGAACAGGGCGGCAAAGAAGAGCGGGACGACCCAGACCCACTGCAGGGCGTAGGGCAGCTTCCAGCCCAGGTCTCCCTTGAGGTCGAGCGAGGCTCGCAAGACGCCCGCGGCAAGGAAGGAGCCGCAGCCCCAGCACATGGAGACCCAGGCGGTCAGGTACCCGCGCATAGCGGCAGGGCAGATCTCGGCGGCGTAGGCGGTCGTCAGGGTCTGGAAGATGCCCCAGGGGACGCCGCAGAGGATGTTGGCCGCGAACAGCATCTGCACGTTGACGGCGAAGAAGAGGGCGAAGATGGTGGCCCCCATCAGCGCCATGGCGCCCATGTACACCCGCCGGGATCCGTAGCGGGATTGTAGCCAGCCATTCAACAAGAGGCCGATGATGGAACCGATGTTGTTTCCATTTCCTAGCAACAGAGAAGTGTTAGTCTCGATTAACATCCCAGCCGAATTACATGACAACCAGAACCACAATGTATGCGTACTCACCAATAGCCGACTGCCAACTGGTCGGAATGTGCTGTTTCCCATTGGCATCTGGCCAGCCGAACTTGTCCAGGTACCCCTGATGGCCGAAGAAGTTGTTGACCTTGGGAGTATACCGCGGTTAGCTTGGCTGCTGCCGTATCAACGACTTCGAGATTGACTCACTAAGCCGACGTCCATACCCTCCATGATGAGGGCCATGCTGAGGAGTATACTGTAGACCGCACCGGGCCAGTATCGGGAGAACAGCTCTTTCCTAGGAAGCTGTGTCTCTTTGTCGCTGTTGGCGATGGCTGCCTCGATGAGGAGCGTGTCTGGGACGTACTCGGCATGGTCAGACTGGCCAACCGGGCCTTTCTCTAAGCTGGACATCTTGTTTTCCCAAAGCCCAAAACAATGCACTGAGATGCGATTGCCGTAGATACCAACCCGCAAAGAACTCTTGACCCTTTTGACTGTCGGCGGATACGTCAAAGGAGGTTGGGAAGTAAGACATGCAGCTGGGCTCCCTAAATATGGCTTGTCTGTCGGTTTATCTTTCGCCGGGCACAACCCGGAACCAAAGCCGGCTCAGCTTGGGGCCAAGCGGACTTTGCCATCGATAAAGTGCTTGGAATACGTAGCCTGTCAGGCGCGAGCGTTCAGGGCTCGTCGTAGGCGGTCCTATCAAGCTGAGTGGTTCCTGGGAACTCCACCCATGTTATGTTACCCCATATCCTGTATTTCCCCCCATGGGGTATTCCTCCACTGTAGAAGGTCGGTAAGCGCTAGCCGTCAGGTGCCAAGGAATCTCGCTGAACCGGTGATCTCGGCGTCATGGCGCGCACACCCGAGACCGCGTCGACTGGTAAGAGCCAAGCATGCCAAACCCAACTTCCCCTCTCTTGCGCCGCTTTCCCCAACGCCAAGATCACGACCCCGGAGTTCCTCGCCATTCCTAGGAAATTATCGCCGGATAGGGGATTGACCATCCGAGTCTAGAGGCTGGGGTCACTCGCTTCGCTCCCAAAACCATTTGCATCTGACCCGAACAACTGGTCCTACCTGTCATAATCAGAACCATTTATTCGGGACAGAATCATCCACTTTTGGAGATTTCCTTACAACAGGAACCGGAGCTGGAGCTGGTACTATAACGCTACCCACAACCCACTAATATTCATCTATGTGAACTTTATACATGTAATATACCATATCTCGCATGGTCCGCGTGCGAGGATTACTCGTCTCGTTATTTGCTTCATATATACTTGAGTATTAAGACTTTTGATTAATTGAATAAACCACACACCACATGCTAGGTTTTTGCTCTTCTCATGTGGACTTGGTGATGTACACCACTATCATATGCCCGTAGAAAACGATTTTAGTTTCGGTGAAATGTCTTTCAGTCACTTTGTTTTAGAGTCTAAATATCTCGACATCCAGTCCGGTATCGCAAAGCTCAGCTGTATAATGAACACCCCATATCCAATATCTATCAAATGGAAAGAGTATGGGCCATGTTTCAAAGATATTACAAAATTGAGACACTAGAGAGAGCGCAATCTGATGTTCTAGTGACAACAAAGTTATACCCAAAAATAATTAATGGAATTAGGGATGAACATCATAGCTTTGGGATATTTGTACATATCTGGCTGTGGGAGATGGAGGTCTCACAATGTGGGATTCTACTTCTATTATCAACTTACCATTGTCTTTGTATATGTAAAGAAATGTGTAATTGATTTTTACTACGATCATCTTGTTATTCCTGTTGTGGACACTTTAGACCTGCTAGAGTAGTGATGTTATTTAAACATGTGTGCTTTGTACAAACCACACTGAGGATTTCTGCGTACAAATACCAATGGCATAATGAACCTGCGGTGCTCACGTAGTGTTGTCTCTCCAGTATTGTCTCCAGCGTCGTCTGCTGCTTCGTTTCCTTGGGCAGGTGCCATGTGCTCATTCTGTTCGCCTTGAATTGTCGTCCAAGTGCAGCCTGGTTCAGTGCAGCTCCAGGTTGTGATGTGCTCTTGATCATTGGTCGCCATGGTCTCGTAAAACCAGGATGAGAGAGCGAAGGCAATTATCCTGGAAGATAGACGTTGCAAAAAATGCAGATGGTGACTGCATGTGCAAGTGTGGTTGTTGCAACTTCTAAAGAATGTTGCTTAAAATAGGTGGGAGTAACCTGATTTCATAAAATGCAGTTCTTATGTCCATGCACCAGACTGATCTCCAACTTCGTGCACCATAGCCTGACCAAGTGGCAAGTGATCATCTGAAAACACCAAAAGGTTGCCTGAAATGTTTGACACTCAGATGACTAGTGCCTCCTAGTTTGTTACTTTTGTTTGGAGCTCCAGCTGCCAACGCTAGGTAGGTAGCAAGTAGAACGAAGAGGTATTCCTCATTTGACATGCATGACCCAACTTTGTCTGCCGGATGACGCAACTCTAACAGCTGCACAAAATGATGTGCATGCAGGTCTTTGGCATGTTAACGTTTGAGAGGTTGGCTGGCTTGCACCCGCAAAACCGTTCCAGTATCGAGGTTAGATCATCAAGCGTTTGCAGGCAGCGTGGGACCTTGGTCATCCGCATCTGAGCTGGCTTCTGCATTTGCATAGGCTGTGACCAAGAAAGTGACTGGCACCATGACCGACTTTGGTTCCAGAGTTTTGCCATGGCTGGCTACAAGACGCTAGGCTTCTGGCTCCCATACCCCTGAAATTTACGAGCTACCCCTATTCTGAGGGATGTGCGACTCAAATAGGGGTAGCTCGTAAATTTCAGGGGTAAAATTGCAAACTTGCTCTGCGCACATCTATACATTTGGAACTGGAAGAAGATGATTTTGAAATGATTATGCCATCACTGCATGTATCTATATACACTCCTAGGCTAGATAAAAGTCATGAATGGCAACAAGACACAAACGCCCAAACACCAGCTATGCAAACTGTGTGTCAGTCATCGTGACAGTAGTGAATCCGCAAAACGGGATAGCATCATCAAACAAATCACAAACTCCCCAATACCTCTTCCACCACCCCTGTCAACATGCGCATGCCAAACCATTCCGCCACCCCCTGGTACACGGCCAGCCTCTTCAGCATATCCTCCCGCTTGACGCTCTCGCCCCAGGCGCCGGAGCAAGTGCAGTGCTCCGCGAACTCGTTGAGCCGGACGCCGCCGCAGCGGGTGCATTTAACATCCTGCGTGGTCCACTCGACGATGCTGCGCTCGACGTCGGCCATGAGGCGCTCCTCGACCCGCAGCCGGTCGAACTCGGCGTCGCAGAACCCGCAGCGCCAGCTCTTGGCCGCCGCCGCCCGGCGCAGCTCCCCCTGGATCTGCTCCGCGGGCGCGTCGGCCGGCAGGTTGGCCGTCACCGACGCCAAGTCGGGCAGCAGCGCCTCATCGCGGCAGAGGTCCCAGTCTCGCGCCAGCGTGCACTCGGCGCAGCTCCACTGCGCGATCTTGAGCGACGACGACGGGTTTGCGAACGCCGCCTCCTTGGAGAATTCGCGCACGTCGAAGAAGGCGAGGAGCTCCTTGCGGAGAAGGCGGGCCTCGGTCGTGATGTTCTTGTCCAGAGAAAGGACCTGCATGAGCGACTTCACGAGCTCGAGCACGGCGTTTTTGTTGGTGAAGCGTTTGGTCTTCTTCGACTTAGATACGGCGGATGAATCTTCTTTCGAGAAACGGGACAGGTTGTCTTGGGTGCCTGGCAGGACGGGGAAAGACCAATCGGACGCCAGCTCGGGATGTAGGAGTTCGCGAGCTTGAGTGGCCAGCAGCCCCTTGATCTCCTTCTTGAGGGGCCTCTCGAACTGCTTCGTGAGAATGATCGCATCCCTTTCACCTTCCTCTCCATCCTTGACAGGCAGCTGCGTCAGTCGCGGAGTGGAATTGGGATCACCGCCGTTCAAAGCCCCCGGTCGCTTCAATGCATGCATAATCTCGATGAACTCGACGACCCAGTTCTGGAAGATATCCTGAAGGCGTATTGGCAGGAACATCTTCATCTGCCAGTTCATGATGACCTCAAGCTGCTGAGTTTCGGCCTCGATGACCTCTTGACATGCCTTTCCACCAAAGTTGAACTCATCATACCAAACAAGGTAGTCCCAGTACTCCTTAACCTCTAGGTCAATGAAGTGGAAAAGGGGTTTGCTCTTGATACTCTTGAGAATGTACTGACTGTAGGCGTACGCATTGCCCACTTCGGACTTGCTGGTTTGCAGTAATAGTCTGTTCGAATTGGCGAATACAACCTGAGATCCCACGCGCCTGAAGTCCGCCATAAGCTGTAGCAGGGCCTTGCGCGACATCATCTGCACGTAGTAATGCAGAGCGCGGTCGTACATAAAACTGTCCGGCGATTCGACCCAGCGGACCAGGTGTTGAACGAGGATATCTGCCATCGTGCTGCCCTTGCAAGCCTCAGCCCACCACGACTTGACCATCTCACGAAGGACAAGAACACCTGCATTGGCGAATGCATTCTCGGAGTACAATGTGTCTGTTCCGTCAGCGCCACTCGCATCAGTGGCAGGATTGAACGAGATGGAGTTCGCCCCTTCGAGTTCGTTGATCAGGGATGAAGTCAGAATGGTGTTAATGGCAAGATTCCGAACGTCAAGGTCAATGCACACTGAAGCATACGTGCCAGGATTGTTGACAGAGGGCATAGAGACAGTGTCCAGGGGACCTGTAACATCATCTTGCTCATACCCCGCGTGGTCGGGTCGGGCCCCGGGCGACCACCAGAGAACGACGTTATTTGTCTGTAGCCGACGGGCGTATGCGATGTCGATGAGGAAACGAGGATCATCTCGTTCCAGATTGCAGAGTGGGATGTCACCATACTTGGCCAGATTCGTAAGATGTTGGATCCAGGCGCCGAGGTTGAGATAGTGAGTTACGAGACGCCTGGCGATCACCGATTGCCAACCCAACGGCGGGAGCAGACCGTCAGCTTGGTCAGACTTCAGTGGCAGAATAGGGAAGTCGGCGAGAACAGGAACGTCATGGATGAGTTGGTTACGCTGTGATGACTGAATCACAAGCATCAACGGCCTGACTTCATCCTTCTTCAACTTCTTGATCAAGTCACCAACCTCCAGATGCGCCTTCCTGCGCGTGGTGACCTGGGTGACCTTGAACTGCAATGTGCTCTGATACTTGAAGCATGCCTGCCACGAGTCATCCTCCGCTTCTTGGATGCGCTTGGTCATCATCTCATTGTAAATCTTCGAAACATTAGGGAGATCTGACCCGGCATCCTTGTTCTTCTGGAGAATGACGATGTGAGCCTGCTCTCCGGCCGAAGAGAAAATGCCAAATATCTGCCGTTCGCCCGCAGTGATATGGGAGATGTACAAGTATGCCAACGGGTTTGTTGCGAGATAGCCCGTCTTGTTCTTGATGGGTCGCATCAGGCTGTGCAAGTCGAACCCTTGCTCCAAGCCCTTACCTAGCACACCAGGCTGACTCTCATCGATGGTGGTCAAGTTGCCCAGCTGGAGGACTGCACGAATGTTAAGTGGTACCTGTCGCTCATACACACCCTCGACACTGGGATGATTGAAGAGCAAAGAGAACTTTTCGGCCTCGGCAAAGTAGATCTCCTCAGGGACAGTGAGCTTGAAAAGATGTGTCGAGGAGTGTCCGTTTGGTAGCGTATGGTTGACCTGCTCCGCTTCGCAGCCGTCGACCTCAATGTCGGGCAAGTCTTTGCCCTTGAGATTCAGGAACACTTGTCGGGGCACCTTGATGTTGAGCGTATGGATCTTGGCATCGATCAACACAAAGGTGCTCACGATACCCGGGTTGTCAGTCGCTCTGAGTTGCAGAAGCTGCCACGTATTCCTAAAAGTGACCTCTGCCTGGTTGCGGAACGTCTGCTGGATGTTGCTGCCTACATTTCCGCGACGCTCACCGAACAGGTGGCGTCGCCTGATTCGAGCAGCCTTCTGAATCTTCCACTTTTGCTTCTGGTACTCGAGGAAAGCAGGATAGTCTTCAGAAGGATCGGGCATCGTTTTGGGAAGAGCAGCAAAGGGGTCAAGGTTCTCCTTTTCAGGCTCGGGCGACTTACGCTTCTGCTTCGTCTGGGCAGGCTGCGAAGCGCTGATGACAGCGGAGGTGCTCTTTGGTTTGAGAAGGTTCGCACCGTAGTCCTCCAAATCTTCAAGCCTCGGCCCATTGAGGTTTGTTATATCCTCCAATGGCCCCTTGTTGAACATATCCGTCATCTTCTTCTGCTTCATCTTGTCGTCTTTGATGTTGATACGTCTTTGAAGCCACTCGGGATGCGCCACACGCGGCACTGGGTTCCGCACCTTCTGTAGCGCAGCCGGGATAGTAATCAGCTTCTGAATGACCGAGCCCAGACGCTCCAGGTAGTAGTTCCAGTCGAGGAGCGCTCGGGGGTCCATATCAGACGGTTCTTCTTTGAGCCACTTTGTCAAGAACCTCCGCTTGATTTCGGGCTCAGCCGAGAAGATAGCAACAGGAATGGCTCGCTCGGTAACGGGTGCGTTTCGTGGCTTAGCACAGATAATGTACTTGCAGTTCAGGCCCTTATCCTTGACCATCTGCTCACCGAGAAACTCAGCAAGGCGCTTGGCAGTTGTGATAGAAGTAGACTTCTGAGTACCGTACTCTTCAAGTGTCTTGGACATGCTGCGGTTCTCGCAAATCAGGTCAATGAGTTCCTCGTCTGCCAGTGTCGTTCCTTTAGTGTTCAGGACATCCAACCACCTGTTGGCAACCTTAGCAACAGCGCCGTAGCACTCTGCCAGGGTAGTTCCCTCCAAAAAGAACTTGAAGATCTGCTGCTGGAAGATCTTGATGAGCTTCAGCTCACCACGACGCTTGACCTCGAAACCCTTCAGCTCAGCCAGACTACCGTCGTCATTGAAGACGGCGTACCGCTTCTTCAAGTTCTTGTCTTCTTCTTTCGAAGTAGGCAGCACCATGGCCTTGTAAGGACCATCAACTTCGAAGAAAATGGAGTTGTCGCTGTGCGTCTCGTACTTGAAGGTCTTGGGATCGACAAGCGTCTGGTACTGATGGTTCGTGAACTTGGCGTGGACCTTGTGGTTCAACATGACACAGGGATACGAAATCGCAAGCTTCTTGCCGTTCTTCATCTTGAAGGCGAAATTCTCGGGGAAGGTGGCTGGCAACATACACCAGATACCATCGGTATCCAGCTCAAGTGGCCGACCAAGTCGTTCGACAAGCTCCTTGGCTAGCTGAATGATAGTAGCACCGGTCAAACATGTAACACCAGCCATTTCTAAGGAATACCATCGCGAACCCTTTCGCATGGCATAACCATAGAACGAGTTGAGAATGACCTTGTGGGCAAGTTGAAGCGAGTCGTACAACACGATCATCTTCTTTGCGGCATCCACCTCAGAGCTCGGAGCACCGGATGATCTTAAAGCCTCCGTTTTGCCTTTCCAGACCTTGGTCTGGCCTTTGTAGTCGTAACGTCGGTCTCGGAAATCTCTGACAGTATTGACATAGAAGGGGTTCTCTCTCTGACAGATGATGGCCTCTCGCACGATAGTGGTCTGGTTACGAATCTTGTGGTAGACCTTCTGACTGTATGTCGTCAGACGTTTCCTGACCAGGTTGGCCTGCTCCTCTTCTGACAATTCGGACCATGATCGCATTGGAGAGTTGGGAAACCTGCCAGGGAACCTTTCATTTTCCAATGCGTGCCGAATCATGTTGTACTCGTCGCGCTTGGCAGGTAGGTATTCACCTCTCCAAGCCCAGGGCAGCCTCCTGTCACAGGTTTTGCCGGGTCGGTTGAAATCGCATGCCGCACAGTCCGACTCTGGGATCAGAGAATCAGGCTGCAGTCGGTTCGTTGTCATGATGTTCGGATACATGGAGGCGACATCCAGATGGTAGATCAAAGGGTTTTCACTCCGGTTCGGCGTCTCCTTGAGCTTCATCAACCTCTCTGTGATTTGCGCTTTGACTTCTTCGTAATTCGTGATATCGTCCAACGATTTCTTCTCTTCGACAGTGATGCTGAACTTCAGGGCAGCGTCCAGGTCGTTGAGCAGCTCGTCAATGGCTGTCGTGTCGACCGCAAAGTTGACTGGGATATCTGCTCGAAACACGCCGGCTTCGATACTTTCGACATGTCCACCAACGTATGTTTCCGCATCAAGCAAATGGCCGTCCCAGAACGACTCCTTTGGAGCAATGTACTTATTTGGGATCACAATGTTCTTTTGGTAGGCCTGCACCATCAACAACATCTCACAAAGTGTACCTGTTCCCTTGCGCAACACGTCATCACCACCCAGTGGCAAAATCGTACAGAGCGAGAACACGAAGGGGTGGATGTACTTCATGTAGAGATAATATGTCGCAACAGCGTCGGAGACGGAGTACTCGGCCAGAGTCTGTGGTCTCTCGGCTGCGTAGGGGGTCATGAGTTCGGGATCAAGCTCGTCGGGGTCGTAGCCAAGCTTGGCAACAGTGACGGCCTTCAAACCACGGGATCCTTGCGGCAGGTAGGAATCTCGGTTCACCCAGGCAAAACAATCCATATGTACACCGTACGTGCACTTGTAAATGTCTTCGCTATCTTTCCTCCAGCCGATCTCACGGTACATGTCGATTCCGTTGATGCTTGCTCTCGTCTCAACGAAAGGCCAATCGAAAAAGTCTCCGTTGTAAGTGGCAATGACTGAAGGCCGTGCCTCTTTGATATGGAGGAAGAAGCGTTCTATCACCGCTTTCTCGTCGGGCTCGTTGAAGATCATGAATGGTCCGGGGTATTCGGGTCTGGGGGTATATTCGAAGTCGGAAATGTCTTCGGAGACGATCTCTCGATTTGTGATGAGAAACCCTTGTCCATCTATCATGTATGAAATCATCATAATCTGGTCTATTGCCGCATCTGGGAATTTGAGAGGCAGTTTCGTCGTTTCGATATCGTAGGCCATGACAACCGGGTCTGCCGGCGCCAGTCTCTCCTCGTTCAATGTTATTGTCGTCACGCCATGCTTGGCCTCCACGAAGTACCATCTTCCGGCTCTTATATCTGGTTGATGTCAGTGCCTCAGCACGCAACTCGAGTCGAAATACTAACCTGTGTCCATCATTACTCTAACATGGTACGGAACATCGTACTCTCTAATATCGACAATGAAGTCGCTCGCATCGGCAAAAGAAGCATTATTTCGTCTATCGTCGTCTCGTGAATCGTCAAAGAGATCAAAGCCGGCTTGTTCGCTGTGTTCATGTTAGCAACTTATTTTACTCCTGGTTTCCAGCATTGCCCATGGCACAGGACCGCCATGGGCATTAGCCAGAATACATGGGATACTTACGCAGCAACCTCGGCATACACATCAGCCGCATCCATCGCCTTGCGGTTCTTCTCGGCAAGGGGCAAAATGTCTTTCCTCGCCGCCATTAGGTCGTTCACGTTTCTGAAGTTAAGTTGCAGGAACGTTCTTCGGTGCCCCAGCAAGTGGTTCGGCATGCTCAGGTCCTCGCGCTCGACCTTCTTGACTGTTTTCACCACGCCACCGCCGGGGGCCCGCTTCACCCACTCCTCGACCTCGCTTTCGTGTCCTCGCCGCACCGCGATCAGGAAATAGGGCTCAAATTCGAAAGACGCCTTGAAGGTGTTGCCGTCCTCCTCGATGAAGTAGCAGTCGAGAGCGGCGCGGCCGCCGTCGCCGTCCTCGAGGCCCAGCGTCGTCGGCTGCAGGTTGACGAGCCAGCCTTCCTTCTTGCGGCCCGATTCGTAGCGGGCGTAGCCCATGGACTCGTCGATCTGGTGGGCGAGGGCGGCTCGCTCCGCCTTCTCGTCGGCGGATGTGCCCTCGGCGCGCGAGGAGGCCGCAAAGGTCTGGGGGCGGCCGCCGTGGAAGGCCTTTTTGCCGCCGCGGCGGGCAACACCCTTTGTGGGCTGCCTTCGGAGTGATGTGTTCGGCATCGTGAAGGATCCCCGGGGTATTGCGTCGGTGGGATGTGAGGTAGGGTATAGGGGAAACAGAGTCCCTCGTCACGGAAAAAGGAAAAGCTTGAGGGTCATGAACTGAGGAAGATGGGCCGAATTACAAAAATGAATTGCGCCGATTGAACCGAATATCTACCCAACTGTTACACAAGAGTCTAAAGAACAGGGTATTAAAAAGCCCTTGGCAAATTCGGAATAGTGAGCGAGTATCAGTCAGTAAGAGGCATGTACAGAAAATCAACATGGGCAATCTCCATGCAGAAGCCGAAATCCACTAAAACGCGGCGCGCAGAACCGACGCGTCTGATTTGCGCTGCAGGGCGCGTTCGGGTCGCCGAACTAAAGTGGTTTTCCACTCTAAAGCCAGCACCCTTGCAGCACCCCTCTAAATGCATATCATACCTAATGCACCCCTCCTGCCTCCAATGATCTCCCGCGTCATAGCTCCCCCAGCGAATTGGCCTCGAATTGGCTAGCGGGCTTTGCAGGTACCTGGGAATCTTCAATTGCGCCCAAAATTCGAGTCCGCCGTCGAACCACTAGAGAATCGCATACTGAGGTCGGCTTCAACTTCAGTGTTCTCGCCCACCCACTTACCCACGCACACACGACCATGGCGCAAGACAACAACGAAAGGCCGCCGGCTGTCCGCAATCCTCCGCCCGGAGCCACGGCGCCTCCCGACCATGTAAACCAGCCCCAAGTATACGAGATCTTCCACGGTTCCAAACCCGAGGACCGAGATGGCAGCATATCGACCACAGGCAGTAATGCAACAACGCCGCAGACACAAGAAGGGGGCAACAAGCGGCCAACCGTTTCGGAAGGGTTCAAGACCATAAAGAAAGACGATTGGTTCAGAATACATCAAATACCGTGCGCAAGAGAAGGTTTCATGACTGGTATAGTCACAGGTTTCGTAACCGGTTCAGGCAGGCTGATAGCTGGAGGTGAGTTTTGGTTCTCCATATGTCAACCGTCTCGATCACAGCATTCCTAAACATATATATGTGCAGGCAAGTTATCCAAATCGCTGAATTGGGGCGTTGGTGGTTTCTTGATTTCTAGTCTAGTCGGCTGGGAGTATTGCCAATCTATGAGGAGAAAGGAAAAAGCTGCCATGGCAAGAGTCGTAGAAGTTATCGATCGTAAAAAGGCAGAGAAAATGAAACAGGCAGAGGAGGCGGCAAGAAAGCGGAAAGAAGCCGCGGAGAAAGCTAAAGAAGAGGCCGCAAAGAGATGGTACAAGTTCTGGTAATGCTATGCTCGCGCTCGCAACCAATAGACAGGGCAATTGATTACAGCTTCTCACGCGTCATGAAAGATTCTTGGCGTTACGAGTCGTGCTCTGTATGCTCAAATTCCTGTTGTACTATAGCTGTTTTACCCGCGCCAACGGGGCAAAGAATATAAGAGAAGCTAATCTTGAGCCATATGTAAAACACGCATTTCCCAGCACAAGAAGTCAATGACTCCTAGGGTCATGTGCAAATAGTGGTATCGTGGTCAAACTCCTGAACTCCGGTCCGTTGTCGCTCGTTTCCTCCAAACCTCCTGTTCAGGTCATGACTACTGCCTCAGGTTCCGCCTCCGAGAAGTGCACTCTTATCATGGAGCCGCTTCGTTTCAATACCGCAGCTTCGCCGAGCTGCTCCCTGCGTCTCTGGTTTCTCCGGGCGCGCGCTTCGCTCTCTTCGCGCTTCCTGTATTCCGTGAGCTGCTGTCGCCGCTTCTGTGCGCGCGCATAAGCAACGGCGGCTGTGGGCTTGAAACCAATGCCGTTCAGTCCAGTTCCATCATCATCTTTGTCCTCCGCATCGTACACCGTGATCTCATCCTCGTGCCACGTAAGAGCGGCACGAACGGGATCGACCACCGTGGGTTCCTCTTCTATGCTTGTCTCGACTGCCTTTCGCCGTAACAAGCTGAGAGGTGGAGTTCCTGCCCTTCTTCTACTGCGGGACTTGGAATCAGCAAGGCGGTTGATGGAAGGATAGGACCTCTTCAGCTGCCCCGAACTTCCGTACTTGGCCTTTACGACCCCGGGGTCAACACCTTGGAAGCTGAGCCTCCCAGATGCGTCGATGCCTATTGGGCCTGCCGAGTCTGCGCTTGCTTTGCTGTTGGTCCCAAAAGCAGCAACGGTATCGACATCGGGCATCTTCACTCGCTTGCGCAAGTTGGCATCGCCATCGTCGTCCAGGTCCATTTGCTGGTCCGTGCTGCAGTTGGTATTGCCGTTGATGGTACTTCTTGCACCGTCGAAATCGAATACTGCAGACTCGGTTGAAAAGCGTGTTTGGCCAGTGTGTTGAAGATCGTTGTGTTTTGCTGGCGGGCTAGCGCCGCCACCGTTGTCGTTGCTTTTACCGTTTTCGCTGCCGCCCGCGACCGCGCCCGCCATGGTGCTGCTGCTAGGCTGCGTTGATGCGCTGACCCCACCCCCGCTTTCCACCAAAGCCAAATCACGGAACTGGTGAGCAACCTTTGTCCTGGGACTGCTGTTGCCGTCTTCGGGTTCAGACGGTGGAAGGTTTGGTGCCTCAAAGGAAAAGATCATCTTGGTGATATACGGGTATGCGCTGGTCGTTGAGCTGGCTGCTGAAGCCAGGCGTTGCTCGTTGACCACATCGTCCCTCTTGCGTTTCGGAGTGGGCTGCGAGCCCGGGGGTGTGCCTGAGCCCGTCATAGTAACGTAGCTGGGTGGCTGCAGATCAATTCAAGAATGGATATTGATTTCTGAGTGAATATGGGGTAGAACTGTATTCAAGGGTCTGGCCCGTTCGATGTCCCAGGAAGGAGGGAGAGGTAAGACTAGTCAAGAATTTGGGCCAGAACTGTTGGTGATCGAAATTGCAGCAGTGAACCGTAGAAGTCGCAGCTGGTAGCACAGTTGGTTTAGGTATGTGTGAATGTGTGAAGTAGGTATGCTGTTGCTAGAGGTATTACACTGAATGTAGGCAGGTAGGATCCAGGGACCAAGAGGATGTCTATCAGGTGCATGTGTGGTGGTCGGTCATCTGGCAAATCGGAGCGGGAAGTTGCAGGTGCCAGATGGCGTATGGTGCGTATATTCGTGACCACTTGCTCTGGGCGGAACGTCAAGGGGGAACAGACCGGCAGGCAACTACCTGTGCCTGTCTGTACCGTACTTCTGTGCAATAAATATGTTGGATTGGCACGCCCCAAAGTCGAGTCAACAGGCTTTGATTGTTGAAGGGTCCCGTGCTGACGGTGAGTGTCTGGCTGGTCACAGATCTGGATTGGTGGTCGGAGCAGACGCCCAGAGTAGGGATAGGGCGATCGAGCTGGTGTTGGTGTTGGTGTTGGCTAAGACTGATGGGAAGTACGAAACACATCTACCATATACAGCAGAGATAACAACAATGACTTCGCTGTCAGCTGCTGCAGCAGGCAGTTTGTTTGAAAAATCTCTTTTCCGCTCTTCTGTCATCTGTTCTGCATCATGGCGATTTATGCGGCACGATTACGGATTCGAAAGACCTACTAAAGTTACCTAGGGTTAAAGGTCTGTCCGATTACATTCACCGCATTAAATGCCCCTTTTGTCTGACATCATCCACCGCAATACCCTCAGATGGGCGGCTGGGAAAGGCACAGAAGCCAAACTTAACTCCTCGCCAGCAACCGGCGGGCTCTGAGTCTCTGACACGGACGTGCAAGCAAATGCAGGTACATTGATCTTCGAAGTCATGGCCCGTCTCCTTCGAGATGAGCGGACGCCCAGAAAAACGCCTACTTATTAGGTGTCACTTTTCAGACCCGTTAACGGATATCACTAGTAAGTTATGTAGGCTTAGACATATCGATAGATTATTATTTTGGAAGATACAAGGCGACGGGATACTCAGACCAGCTCAAATAGACCTAAAAGCCCTGTCCCGTCCTTGTCTCGCCATGCCCACTTCCTTCCATCTTCCATGTTTCCAGCCCACCAAGAGAACACAATGAACACATGGCTTTCTCTCCATGTCTTCCAACAGTCTGATGTTCCCATTTATCCCCCCTCCGTACCCCCCTAGAACCCCCAACTATCTGGCTCCCCATCTCCAAATTACCCCGCCTAACCCCACCACGACCGCCAACAAGCTGTCAAGGCAGGAGCTGCGCAAATAGCCTGAATTGAAACTCGCGTCGTCGTCATGGCATTTTGAACTCCTCATACTCGCCACGACCATCATACGAGATGCGTTATTTCCTCTCTTAGACTCACTAAATATACGTACATATATCTGTGCCCGAAGCCTCCCAGAATTGAAATCACATCACCGTATCAACATTCATCTCGAAGCTCAAACAAACAAACCCTGTGCCCTTCCCCATCTACCCCTAGTAGCACTTAACGATTAGCAGCAGCAACAGCCCGCCAATCCACCTAAGTATACGAACCAGCCCGTCCAGCCGCAAACCATGGCCTCCGAAATCGAGTTCCTGCCCCTGGGCGCCATCATCAAGACCTTCAAGGTCGACGGCACCAACATTGTCCAGGGCTTCCCGACGCAGGAGCAGTACGTGTCGCACAACTCGCCCTTCTTCGGCGAAACGATTGGGCGCGTCGCCAACCGCGTGAGCGGCGCCAAGCTCAACGCCCTCAACGGCGGCAAGTCCTACCCGCTCAAGGCGAACGACGGATCCAACAGCCTGCACGGCGGCGACAAGGGCTGGGGCAAGCGGGTGTGGGACGGGCCCAAGCCCGTCGGCCTCCGGGAGATCCCGGGCGTCAAGCTGGACGAGGGCGGCGAGAGCGTCCAGTTCAAGCTGCGCAGCGAGGACGGCGACATGGGATACCCGGGCGAGGTCCTCGCCACCATCACCTACACGACCGGCACCCAGAAGGTTGACGGCAAGAACGTCACCGTGCTGGGAATGGAGTACGAAGCGGAGTTGGTCGGCGGCGCAGACGAGACCGCCATTAACATGACGAACCACTCGTGCGTAGATCTATACATTTTGCAGATCTATATAGATGTCATACTAATTTTGACTACTTGTCCAGATACTTCAACCTCTCGGGCGACCCCAAGATCGATAACACAGAAGTCCAGCTATGCACAGGCTCATACCTGCCTGTTGACGACGGCGGCATCCCCACCGGCGGGCCTACGACATTCTCCAAGGTCAAGACCGACTCGAAATTCCTCCTGGGACCCACCGACCCGGACATTGACGACTGCTTCGTCGTCGATCCATCCACCTCTCCTAGCTCCGTTCCAATCGACACCCGCTCCAGGTCTCTCACCAAGCTCATCTCGGCGCGTCACACTGGTAGCAAGATCAACCTCGAGGTCCTCAGCACCGAGCCGGCGTTCCAATTCTACACGGGCAAATACATCGATGTACCCGAGGTCAGCGGTGCGGCGGCGCGTTCCGTTCGGAGCGGTTTCTGCGTCGAGCCTAGCCGTTACGTGAACGCCATCAACGTTGACGAGTGGAAGAACCAGCAACTGTTGAAGAAGGGTGAAAAGTACGGGTGCAGAATTGTGTACCGCGGATGGAAGGAGTAAACGTTGAAAGGTAGCCACTTCAGATTAGCATATTTCGATCCATGTCTCCCGAGCGGAAATCAGTTGTACAAGTCCTCCTCTTCCTCCTCATCTGCTTCTTTGACTGGTGCAGCCGGTGCCTTGGTTTCCTGTTTTCTCCATAACCCGGCCAGAAACTCGTTCGTACTCGCTTCCTCGATGCTTTTGTCCTCCCGCTTGCGTAGAAATCGTGGAAATCGTAGGCTGAGACCTCGATCCTGGCTCACTAGACCAATTGCCGCCGTATAGGTTGGAGACAGGGTGATATCCGCGAATGCCATCTCCCATACCTCTTGTGGTTCAAACCACACGTCAGGGCGGCCACTATACTCGACAAAACTCGGTTGCGTTTTGCGAGTGTTCTTTTGTTTCCCCTCGCCTTGGTCGCCCGACTCATCGTCCTCATCATCGCCACCATTAATATCCAGGCCGTCGTCCATATTTCCTCCAGTAGGTTCCTGCTTGGTATCTTCTACTTCCCCGGAGCCGTCGTCGTAAAACCTTCTATTGGCTTTGTAAAAAGCATCTGTAAACCCGCTCATGCACTTGCAAACAGCCTCCAAGGTACCCGTTTCCTCGTTGCGCACGGCGAGAAGAATGGGAGACCACCATTTAGCCTTGCGACCTGATCCGTGCCAGGCGGCCACGGGGATCAGGTCTAGTGTGTCGAAAGAAGCACTGTAGTCCTTCTTCACCTTGAGCCAGGAGTCCAGACGCTTGTCGGGTTCGTACGTGGCCAGCAGCGGTTTGCGTCGTGTCGACGGCTTCTTCTCGCCGGCAGACTCATTGGCTTTCCCCTTTCCTTTTCCTTTCGCTTTCGTCTTGCCCTTCGACTTTGAAGGTGTGGAAGGCCCACTCACCACATGATCGTCTTGTTCTACGTCTGGGGCATCGACCAATGGCGCCGGTACATCAGTGAGATTGTCGAGGATCTTGACCATAATCCCCTCACATTTCGATTCGGTTGCAGACTTGAAGAACTCCAACACCGCCTCCGAGTCCTGGGACGTCGCATCCATATTCTTGACCCACGTGAAATGGTGCGGTATCTCGATAAAGAGGGACTTGAGCATGTCTCGCCTTTCGCGGAAAGCTCTGTCAAGGAGAGGTTGCCCGTTCAGGTACATGAGATCGAATGCGAACAAGCACACGTCGATAAGAATCTCGCCAATGGCAACATCCTTGCGCGCCCGATTCGTCAGGGTCTGGAAGTTCTTCAACTCGCCCGTTTGCCGATCTACGGCGACAACTTCACCCTCCATGATGAAGCTATTGACTCCCTCGCCGCGGATCTTGGGAACTAACTCAACTAGATCAGGGTACTTGTCTGTCATGACCTCCAGATGTCTGGAGAAGATCGAAATCTTCCCGTTCTCGTCGCAATGCACTTGTGCTCGTTGTCCGTCATATTTGTATTCACAGGCGAAGTCGCGGCCCTGTAACTTCGTGAGCATTTCCGAGAGGTCTCTGGTAATACTTCCCAGCATGGGTCTCAATGGGATGTGTAATGTTAAACCGCAACGAATAAGCAACTCTTCACAGACTCCAATCTCTAGCAAGATGGGCACAAGGTCATTGTAATTCGGCCGCCGAGCGAAACATGCCTTGACAATTTCCTCTGGTCGGCTCCAGACTTCGGCCAGCTCTTCTTTCTTCAGTTTTGATAGCTCCGACGTGGATCGCAAGGGAAAATCTGCATCAGCTGGGCATGAAAGCATAAATGCTCGCGACAGCGCAATCAACATGGTCGTCTTCACAGCACCGATACGCAGGTGCTGGCAAAGAGTCCGGACAACATATCGGGACTCTTCACCGCCACGTGCATCCTGCAGGAGCCTGTCAACAATACGTTGCTTCACTTCCGCACTCCCTTGGCCTTGGCTGGTCGCAATTTTGACGAGCGACTGGTAAACGCTTTTGATTGTGAGGGGTTTTGGTTTGCGCAGGGTGAAGCTCTGTTTCTTCTTGGCCTCAAATGCAACATCACCAGCATCGCCGTGCTTGTCATAAATTGCCTTCAGAGATCTTTGGTCCAGGCCACAGACCTGCTTCAGAGCTTTGGAGATGGCTGATCCGCCCAGGCCCAGCTCCAACGAGATATACGGCGGCGAGATAGAATTGGTCGCCAGCCACACCTACATAAACATTAGTTACAACACCAATCATAAACATTCCGGCGGATGATGGGGATGCACGTACGGCCGGGAGCAGGCTGCTGGGATCAGCTTCTATTAGTACCCTTAAACAGTTGACCAGTGTATCTACGATCTTGATACGACTCGTCGTGCTGTTTATCAATATGAAACAGCGCGTCAAAAGCGCGTAGGAAGCATCACCTCCCTCCGAACCCCAGTGGTCTCGTAAGGAGTGGACATATTTGGAAGGCTCAAAGGTTAAGGGACTTTCGTCGAAGGGAATAGATTCGGATATAGTGTCAACCGATGCCGCAACTGACTGAAGTGACAACGTTCCCTTTTTGCCTTGGTTCGATGGAGCGACGGGGGCAGCCTCAGGCTTCTGCTCCGGTTCTATCAGGTTTGTGGAAACTGCTCCTGGACCCCTAGAAGACTCTGGAGGCGCTGGTGTGGTTTCGTGGTTTGTAGGATTTGCAGCATCCCTCGCGCGCTGCGCATCTTCTTGGTCCCACTGAGCTTGTAATTTCCGGGCCAATTCCTCATCCGTCAGCTCATGATCTGGCTTTGCACCCTCCGCAGTATCTGGCTGATCAATCGGCGGCTCATTCTGCTGCTGCTTCTGAATGGCACCGGCTTGCTTCTGCTTGGAGAAGAAGTACTCCAAGCCTCTTGAAGGCAAGGGTGGCTGCTTGCCATCGTTGTTGAGCTTCCTCTTCTTTGCTGGGCTTGGCATTATTGTAGCTTTGGCGGGTGCGACTTTTTATTGCATTTCTAATTCAGATACTAAATATCAAATTGAAACCTTGAGTTCGCAACGAGTGCATTCGTGATTCGTGTCGGTATAGCCTAGGGAGGCATGGATACGGTGCGCAGTGAACGAGAAAGCAGCGTGCACGCAGATCGATGATGCAACCGAGGCGCATATGCATAAAAATGGTGTATTCGCTTATCGCGCTAGTCCCCTGTTGCCCAAGGCATTTCGATATCCTTTTGCAAGCCACTTGGAAATGATGAGCTGAAGCCTTCCGTGTCTCTCAAACCATCAATCTCTGTTGATTTGGATCTCGGATTTCGCTTGCGGGCGGCATTGTAAGGTTCCGTCAACTTGACGGCAAGGTCGCACTTCTCAAGATGAGATACCCGCGTTGAGCGTCGCTATACTTGGATGATGAGATTCTTTCTCAAGCGATCGGAACTCCTTTCAAATACTTGAGAATCATGGCTAGAATGAATTTACCAGAGATCTCATTATTTCACAGACAAATCATGTGAGTTCGAAATTCAGGAGAACAACATCAATTCTCGCATTTTCTGTGATATAGCATATATGAATAGCCAAGCTTTCAACACCCAAAGAATGTGCCTCTCGTCAAAATGATCGTACCGGTGACAAGCATGCACCTAACATTTACCGAATTCCATATGCACCAGAAACAACCAAAAGAATGTTCAACATACTCCTGAAACTGCGACAGATACTCTCCATCATTTCCAAAATAGCAAATGCAAATACATGTTGAATATAGATTGCAGCAGAAAGGCTTTTGCGCCGGCCACGGGTCGAGTGTCGCAGCCAAGTTGGTCGGTCATGGCGGGATGAACGTCTCTTAATCGCGGCAGGTAGCGCCGAGAGCGTCGTCCATCTGGCAAGCCCAGCCGTTGGCGCAGATGGAAGAAGTGACCCAGCCGCCGTTGAGGCAGACCTGGACGGTCGAAGTGCCATTCATTGTCCTGCATCCATCATGTTAGTATATACTTATTTTTCCTCTCCCCCGTAGCATGGATATATAGGGCACTTACTGGCCACACTGATAAGTTCCACTATCGCAAGAGCCGCCCTGGGTGCTCTGAGCAGCCACGGTGGTGGCGATGGCAGCGACGATGATGCTGAGGAACTGCATTTTGGTTGGTTTGAGGAGATTTTGGAAGAAACCTGAGGTATTTGTTTCTGAAGAGAGGAGAAGCGAAGAGAAGAATGGAGTGAGTGAAGTTGTTGATGTGGATGTTGATGCTGGAGCTGGATGCTGAAGCTGATGATCGAGACAGGTTCAATTGAGTGGTTCGAACATCTGTTTATATATCCATTGCTTGGTCACATGAATGCATAGCCAGATAGTCGAAAGCACTTCATCTCGCAACGTTATGCGCTGTGTGAGGATCATTGGCCGCCGATGCTGCCAGTTTCTGTTGTCGCGACTCGACGTCTCCATGCGTCTGCCTAATTACCATTATCCATCTAAGTCGCCGGCATGGTGCGTCGGGGCTGTTGAACGTCGACCTTAAAGATCCATGTCGTCTCTTGTTAGCACAAAGTTTGACCACAATCCAATTCAAGTCACTCGTTCTTTAACTGCGATAACATTCCACGCATTAGTGTGTAGTTTACATTGCTGATAATAGGCATTATTCGTCAAATGGTTTTACTCCCGTCGGATTGGGTTTGATCAGTCAAGGGACCTTGTTCATTGTGCAGAACATTCAGTTGGGACGGGCATACCCCTTTGGCACGTTCTGTTACCACTCTGACCTTGAGCTTCTGGAGAGGTAGAGAAAAAGCGAGAGGGGGTCAAGTAGAGCACTTTGATTTCATTAGTGATGGAAGCTATGAGTATCTGTATGTTGAAACCCAAGGTTGAACGTCCCTGATAACGCGCCGAACCTAGAAATTCCTTAGTAGCTTCTGCCACAGCGTGGTTTTCCTACCAAGCTCTCCGTCGGCCAACTCTTTCGCCTCATCCAGGTCACGACGTCGACCTGACTGCAGATCGATCTCATCCAGCCGCCAATAGCGGGTCTTCCGAATAATCTTATACCCAAAGTATATGATGGGGAAGAGAGGTAACAGGATGTACGCGTCGATGAAGTTGCCAACGTTAAAGGGGCTCAATGTCGTCCAGCCCTGGACCAGCGCCAGGAAGATATTAGCCCCAAGTCCAAAATACGCATTCCACGGATAGCCCCAGGATACGAATGGCAGCTCATGGACATAGTGGCCCTGCAGTTGCCATGCTTTGCGGAAGCGGATGTGGATGAAGGATATGGAGCCCCAAACCAGGAATGCCGACACACCACTGAGATTGACAATGTACTGGTAGGCTTCGCCTGCGCCCGTCGAGATGTTCATCAGAGACAGCGCGCCACAGGCGTTCGTGAAGACGACCGCGGTCCAAGGCACACCACGCTTGTTTGTTTTGCCTAGGATCTTGGGCGCTTTGCCATCCTGCGCCATGAAAAGCAACGTGCGCGAGCCGACGTAGATGGAACTGTTGACAGCAGAGAGACACGTCACGAGGATAAATGCGTTGATCAGATGTACGCCGCCTTCCCAGCCGGCCATCTGAATCGCGACGGTCATAGGGCTTTTCAACGCGCGACTTCCGCCGTTGACCAAGCCCTCAGCGTTCGAGGGGCAGGTAAGTCCGAAAAAGAACGCCGAGCCCATGTAGATGAACACGATGCGCCAAAACACTTGGCGAATGGCCAGGGGCACCGCGACTCTCGGGTTCTTCGTTTCCGTAGCTGCGACCGCGACGGATTCTACTCCTGCGTAAAAAGTCGAGCAAAACACGAAAACAGCGGCAACCCCGCGAAAGCCCCCCACGAAAGGACCAGGATCGTGCCAATATCGAAAACCTATGGCGTCGGCTCCTTTGACGCCCCCAGCAGCATAACTGTAAACGTGTCAGTGTCATGCAGAAGGTTGAATAGTGGCAGATGTACGAACACAATCGCGAAGAGGAAAAACGTCGTAAGACCGAGAAGCTTGATCAGTGCCAGCCAGAACTCGGCCTCGCCAAAGGTCTCGACTCCGAGCAGCTGAAAACCCAGGAACAGAGTCTGCAATCCACGTCAGTCAGTAGCAGGTCTCAAGTGGGTTTGGAATGTGAGCAACGTCACTTACCCAAAGGATCAGAAACCATCCCCAGACGGGGACCCGATCGCTCCAGAAGACCAGAACACTGGTGATCGCGTTGTACTCGTTAGAAAGTACCGCAACCCAGATGATGAAGTAGTTCCAGCCCACAGCCACGCCAAAGGCTTTGTCGACGAAGCGATCAGCCAGTTTGGTGAAGGCTCCACCACTGGGATACAGCGTCGTCAACTCGCCGAGGCTTTGCATGATGCTGAAGGCGACCATGCCGATGATACCAAAGCCTATCAAGAGGGACGCTGGACCACCGCTCGACAGGGCGCCTCCGGCCCCGACAAGCAAGCCGGGGCCGATAATGCCGGCCAAGGCCATCATACTCAGATGCCTCGTCTTCAACCCTCGCTTGACGCCAGTGTCCGGGTCAATAGCCCGGAAGTCATCACCGGCATCGCCTTGTGCCACATCGGCCCGCGGCGCTGCTGTGCCGTCCTTTTTGGGGCTGTACATCCTGAGTTTACCCGCCCGGGTTTAGAAAAAAGAACACGGTGAAAGAAAGTTCACAGGGCGCAGGCGCGATAAGGATATCAACCTCTGAGAGATTGCATCTTGGTATATATATGAAGCTTAAAAGCTTCACCGTGGGCACGTCATCCGATAGGCATGATGGCAAATATGCCCTTCTGCCCCCAACCCCCATTCTGCCATTCTAGTGGGGGGTGCCGCTCGGTGAGGACCCCTGAGGGCCTGTATTTCTGGAGCAATGGCGTGAACGGGTTTGCGAGAGAGCAGCCGCGGTCATGACGTGATCGCCGGCGCCCCGCAACCTGACTGAGGTTTCCCTTGTGATTGGCTTTCATGACCATACCAAGGGAAACACCCGTAGTCAGACTCCAGTAACATCGCTATCGATTGCCAGATTGAAGGTTGCTAGAGGTGAGCACGATAAGCGAGATAAGAAGGTAACCAATGGTGGGCGCAAATACAATGCAGCACTAAGTGGCCCAATAATCGCCTATCCCCAAGTCATGAATGGCGACCGAAGGCAGTGGCTGACACAGTGAACAATGTTGTTGTTGTTGTTGTTCAAGTCCAGATTACTGGTTTGAATGCACAGTTAAACAAGTAGGTAGTCAAGATACAATATTCCCCAATTCTTTTGATAAATTTCGGTACCAATACAATATCTGTACGCATACAATGCCACGTCAGTGACACCCAGCGAATGAAACTGTGGAATTGGAGACATTGAGAGCATTGGATGTCAAGGGTGTCTGTGAAGCAGCTGTACCCCGATTCAGACGAATTCCTCCGCTGGGTGATTACTTGCTCCCTCGGCCGGACCCAAGTCCGTCACCGGCGCCCAAATTCCCCCATGCACGACCACCACCACATTGCTTATGCTATGCCGCGTTCGTTAACGTAGTTGTGTCTCAGAGAGTACGCGCTTAAACCTCTCAGCCGTCAATTTGTCGGTGTCGTTGACAACAGACCCAGCATTTGGCCTCCTCGGGACATACATCTCCCCTAACACGCCTGTTGTACTGTTGTGGGTATTCGGTGGTTTGGCACAGGCAGGTTGTTAGTAATTTCGATCTTCCGTGTTATTGATACTGTCGATTGTCCAGTGCTGTTTTGCCTCGTTCAGTAGTTGTCCCGCCTACGGAGTCTCAAATCACACCGAGCATCATCCAGCAGCAGCTCAGGTGGCAAGCCTGACCGACACTGTACACTAACAATGCAGCCTGAAGAAAAGCAAACCCAGGATATGGTTTTGAGACACAATGATGATAGACCGGTAGGATATGGGGTTAAGGGCTGGACTGGCTAAGAGGGGTACTTAAAGCCGGGCTTGTTTCTTCGAGGTTCATGAGACAATGCGCACCCATTCTATCTTCTCTATTCCCATCCATCATATATCTTTATCGTCAAGTCATAACTAGCTATCGAATTCTGGGCATAACGTCTTGAAGATGACTGTCCCCGAAAAAAGCTCGCCCAAGGTGTGGCTGATCACAGGTGCCTCAAGAGGCCTGGGCTTCGAACTCGCCAAAGCTGCATTGGCCGCCGGACACACTGTTATAGCCGGCCGCAGAGCCACCTCGAGCAAGGACGCATCTGCCCAGGAGTACGAGAAGTCGGGCGGTACGTGGGCGGAGATCGACACTGGCAGCGACAACCTGGAGTCCCAGGTAGCCGAAGCGATCCAGCAACACGGCAAGGTGGATGTACTGGTGAACAATGCCGCTTTTGGTCTGGCTGGGACCATCGAGGATTGCAGGTAAGAACAAGATGCTCAAATCGAGGGAGAAGCCGGTAAATGGCGTGTGTTGTCACTACTTGTACTGAAACAGTGACTGCACAGTATGGACGACATCAACCGCATCTTCAAGGTCAACACACTTGGCCCCATCCGCACTGCCAAGGTGGTCATCCCAATGATGCGCGCCCAAGGTAGCGGGACCATTGTCAACATCGGCAGCTCTCTTGGCATTAACGCGTTGCCCGGAGTTGGCATATATGCCTCTACCAAGCATGCACTCGAAGGTCAGTGATCCCGGATTGATCATATAACATCTAGTTGCACCGCCACCTCAGGAGATGACCCCTCACTCTAACAATTAATACGGTCTTTTATAGGTATGACCGAGAGTCTCCAAGCCGAGCTCGCCCCCTTTGGCATCCGTGTCCTCATGGTAGAGCCGGGCGGCTTGGCCACCCGATTCACCGACACCACCCTGAAGGACTGTGCGGTTGAGACCCCCTTCAGTGACTGCTACAAGGGCACTTTTGCGGAAAAGGTTGTGAAATACATGATGGATGTGCCATCGTACATGGCCAGGGCTGGCAGTGTCGAGAAGGCCGCGCTGCGCATCGTCGAGGCCGTCGATGGCACTGGTATGTTGGCGGGGAAACCCCTGGGGCTCAGACTCCCCCTTGGGAAAGATACTCTGGAAGATGTGCGCTCAAAGGGCAAGAAGATGACAGAACTTGCCGAGAACCTCCAGGAGGTAACCTCGAGCATCTCGGTTGCATAACTGAGAGGCGTGCCTTTGCACGATGACTCGTAGCTTATTCGCACTGCTCTACACTACTCGGCTTCGCCATGAAGCTTATATATCAAGTTATGAGTCCGCTTGCCTGTGCCATACCATAGGTGTATCCCGCTCGGACCTTGAGATGGTCTTCCAGCCTGACAGCTTCTTGTTGTCCCAGCTGAGTGCATCACAGCTAATTGTGCCATCGAATTTGCGACAGTCGTTACCAGAGAAGACGAGATACCCGTTGTCAAACACGGGTCCTGCTTCAGGGGTTTGATTTTCATGTTTTTGGAATCGAAGCCAGAACTTGGGAGAT
The DNA here is from genome assembly GCA_039105305.1 of Apiospora arundinis. Classification (NCBI taxonomy): domain Eukaryota; kingdom Fungi; phylum Ascomycota; class Sordariomycetes; order Amphisphaeriales; family Apiosporaceae; genus Apiospora; species Apiospora arundinis. Next base: position 1,264,156 of record JAPCWZ010000007.1, on the reverse strand, counting down.
CTGAAGCTATTTTTCTCAAAGGTCTCAAAGCGGCCTTGTTGTCGCTCCTCATGCGATTGGCTTTCCGCGTCAGCATCGGAACTTTCTGCCCCGGCGCTGCCTGTATCAGCAGAGCCATCGGCGTCGTTAACTTGGTCTCCATCACATTTTTCATTTCCAGCAGCCTCGCTGGAAAGTTCAGTCGATTCAGCAAGACCATCAACGATACTGGTCAACACTTTTCTGCTGCCGGTCATCAAGACAGTGGCCGCCAATTGCCCTTCCAGACGCAGATCCCCAATCACGCCTCTGCCATCCGCCGTGAGGCGAAGGATTTCCAGTGTCGAAGAGGACACCTGCTTTCCTTTTCCGAGTTTGACTTCGTACGTGCCAAAGGTCTTGCGCACATCGAACGCGCCGCCGTGGTTCTTGTCGCCTGCCTTGGATTTCCCGGCGCGGCCTCCGACGCGGTTGTGGATGTGCCGCGAGGACCGGAATGTATCTTCCCAATCGTTCATTTTGTTACTTCTTTGGGTTGTTTTGGCAGTTTGGTTGATTGACCGCTGTGCCCGTCTCTTAGTCCCATAGTGTTGTAGAAACCCAAAATCATTGACGTCATCAGATTTCGAGCGCGTCCAGATGACGGCGACCGTACAAGTACACAGAAAGTGTGTAATTGATTCAATCGCCAAATGCAAGCTATAATACCCATGGCGCATCGCCTTCTTCATGAATATGGTTGGTTATGGGTGCTTTACAGACCAGTCTATGATTCCTCGCCCGCGATGAATGTCGCAGCTCCTGATAATGCGGACAGGTCTCCCAAGGAGCGTTCCGTTTTAGATCATGGTTCCCGCTGCCAATACAGCTTGAACGTTACGACCATCTCTTCTATCAATATCGAGGGTTATCAGGTATACACATATAAATTTGTTACCATTGCCTAGACAAATGACATTTCTGGTATCAATACATAGCTCCTTGATTACAAGATTATTTGGAAGATAGGGCCAAGCGATTTCATGCTCGAAATAGGAGAGCCACTTCTGATCAAACAATTTGAGAACAGTCACATGAGCATATTTGTTCCCTTCAGAAAAATATTCACTATATAAAGTTCGCCCCTACAGGAGGTCTTGGGGCTTCCGGTGCGTTGGTCTCGTAGCACTGCCCGTTAATACATTTGGGCTTTGTACTAAAGTTCGGTATACTGCTCTCCTGGCGTCCAACGGTCGCAGCCCGATCCAAAAGCCAACCCCTGGAGTCAAGATGGAAATCCGGCAATGGAGCCATAGACTGAGCTGGCGGGCTACCGCTGCTGTACTTAGAGGAAGAGACACTCGCACGTGGAATCTTGTAAGCACCCGATTCTGCCTCCGTGATATGCAACGAGTTCTGCCTCACAGTGACGAAGACAGGGCGAAACAGTGGGAGACAGGCTAAAGCAATGGTAAGCAGGAGTCACCTCCTCTCTGTTCTTGGGCACATAATAACTGGAAAACTAACCTGAGACCACGGACATGTTCACTTCAACGGTGGACCATAGTATAATGTCTGCCATATTCCAAGGTATATCTTTAGATGTTGAGTTGAAGTCTCTGGCGAGAACGACAACGACAAGTGACGCAGCACAAACCCTAATGAGACTGTAAGCAAGCTGTTCATGCAATAGGCAAGGTAAGGAAAAACGTACAGGAGACCAAAAGCGAACAAGGCGCTTGTGCCTATTTTCTGCATACTCGAAAACTGCTGCAGTTTGCGGATCTCGATGGCAGGAAGCACGAAGATGAAGAAGTCGAGTATGAAATGTGCTAAAATGGACCAGAACAGGTATTTGGAGTCGCTGATCGAACAAGTAGCATCTTTGATAGTTACATCCCAGAAGGCTTGCACTGGTATGCAGTGGAATATTGTAAGGAAAGTCTGGAAATGCCATCAGTATGTCTATCTATCAATGGGAAGTCAATTGGCATGCTTGCTTACCCTTGTCAATAACCATAGACCACTTAGTATGGCCAAAATGATGATGGGCCATCTGATGGAAGATGTGCTGAATACACGCCAGTAAAAAGCTAGAATTGCGAATTTGATGAGTGTGATGGAGTAAGTGAATGCTAGCTGGAGGAAGAAGGTGAACAGATTTGCCGTCCGGAAAGCCACTTCCTCAGGATCATCATCATCATCGAGGTGGCGACCCAGTCCGTTACTGATCCCTAGTGAGCTCATTTAGTAAGTCAACGTAAACAGTAGCAGCATAACATTGAGAGTCTAACATAGTAACACGAGTGCTCCCCATGCGGCAGCAAAGAACTGATCCACGATGTATTAGCCGGCCATAACTCCATGCCGAAGAGATACTGCGAATAGGTTGAACACTCACATAAGCCCCTATGCAACAGTAGTCGTCCCACCACAAATCAACCTTAGTGATCTTCCTGGCTGGTAGTCGTAATCCAATAGCGCAGGTGGCCAGTGAAAATGTCACACCCATTGCGATGACAATCGGGAGCTGCTTTGTCGCCATAGCTGGGGCGTCGTACGATCGACTTCTGAAGCCAGTAAGAGGATTCTGGGGGGAGGCACAGCTTAGTAGCACATGGGACATATTAAGAGGGTATGATTTGATTTCCCCATTGACGTAGGCCTTGAGAAAACGATTCGTCTATCCCTGGCATGTATCACAGCAGCGGCGCCAAGGTGTCTCCCCCAGAGCTTAGTAACATACACTGTCCATGACTAGACGGTGGAAACCATGGAACTTTCTGCGGTACTAGATACATAATGATTAACAACGACAGCAGTTCTGTGGCAGCGCGGACTGTGCGTGCTGTGTTTAACCGGCTCACTTCACGACACTTCCGACAGGCCACGTGGGTCATGTAGTTAAGACTCTCGTCATGCTGGGCTTATGTTCTAGGCTGTACTGCTTTCCCCAGATGGGAGGATGTTAAATGCCGATGAGACGCAGTATCTGGAAGGTTTGTTTCTTCATAGGATTGCCAGCAGGGATAGACAATATGCTCTAGCGGAGCAGCGAGCTGCTTACCTGTCCACATGATCAGCGAGAGACGCGGCCCGGACCTAGAAGGAGTGGCCGGCAAAGGACAGGAGACACTGCACGGAAGAAGCCGGTACATGAGCTATGCGCGGAAGACCACTGCAAGTAGTTTCTAGACTTGAGTACCGTGACTCGTCTCCTCGGCATGCCGAGATGCAAACGAATCAGTCGAAACCTGCGCTCGATACGCGCAGTGTGTCAGACAAGATAATGTGCTTTGCCAAAGGGGCCAGTTCCCCCTTCTAAGGCCGTCTGGTCGGCCTGCGGTGTCAATTATAAAAATAGCAAATACAAGGTCAGCATTCCCCATTACATTGGGAATTAAGCATAAATTGACGACGTGGGACAATCCCCTCTTTTACCAAATACATGTGTGGTTCACAGTGTGCAACTGTCGTAGGTGTCAATGAAATTAGAGACCCTCTGATGGCAAGAGCCAGCGCCAATTTTTTAGAGCGTGGATCAACTTAAATCATGCCCATTCAGAAGTACATACATACCTAGGTACTCAGGCAGTGAGCCTGATTTGCACTTAACGAACCGTTCCGAGATAGGTAGGCGCTTGGCAATTGATCGGGTACTTGAAATACTCAGCCAAATATCTTACCTTTCGTTACGCCTGATAGGCTAGATTGGTAAGTATATTGGTAGGTCAAGCAGATGTTGGTGCTATTACTGGTATCACATCGCCCATACCCACTAGTCTTCTAGAGCTACCATCGGCGTTCAAGGAGGGAGAGAACTCCGTCATAAGCGCGAAACGGTTAGTAGCACCGCAATCTCTAATTGCCATAATAAGAGTATCAAAGTTGGGATGAGACGAGAATGGCTCTTCATCTGAAAGGTGCTGCGAGCCTGCGACAAGCTGTACTGTACTGTGTGTACATGGCTGCTAACCCCATTGCTACTGTGCAAGGTGCAAGATCTAGATCCCTAGCACGCACGGAGCAGTACTGCACGGAGAACCCCATCACAAGAGACCCAAGCTAAATTCGGTGCCGCCCCCCACTATGACGAAGCCACCACCTTCACCATCATCAACCAACACGCCGTCTCTGCACCAGTGTCTAGTATCAGTATCAGGAAAGAATCATGATTCGGCCACACCCCCAACAAGTCGACTTGCTCGTTCTGGGCGCCGGATGGACCTCGACCTTCCTTCTGCCCATCCTGGAGAAGCAGGGGATCCAGTACGCCGCCACGACAACGGACGGACGCGACGGCACCATTCCCTTCCGCTTCGACCCGGACTCAGACGACGCGGGCCAGTTCAAGCGGCTGCCGTCTGCCACGACGGTCCTGATCACCTTCCCGCTTAAGAGCAAGGGGCCTGCTCGCCGCCTGACCCAACTGTACGCCGACACCCACCCCGAGGACAGCAAAAAGACCCACTTCATCCAGCTGGGCGTGACGTCCATCTGGAAGGGCACCTCGGGCTGGCAGGACGAGAGCTCTCCCTACGACAAGTCCGATGTGCGCGGCATCGCCGAGGACGAGCTGATGGAGGTGGCCGGCGGCGCGGTCCTGGACCTGGCCGGCCTGTACGGCGGGTCGCGCCAACCGCGGCACTGGGTCGACCGCGTCGTGCAGTCCAAGGCCGACCTCAAGGCCAAGGGCGCCGTGCACCTGATCCACGGCCAGGACGTGGCGCGCGCCATCGTCGCGCTGCACAAGAACTTCACGCCGGGGCGGCGCTGGCTGCTGTGCGACATGCACATCTACGACTGGTGGGATCTCATCGAGGACTGGGCTATCAACGCCCTGCGGGAGGCCAAGGAGAATCCCACCAGCGCGAGTGCGTCCGAGCAGGAGGTTGCCAAGCAGAACCGGCTCCTCACCTGGGTTGGCGAGCTCATGCAGGAGGAAGGCGTCAAGGCGCTGCCCAGAGATAGCGCTCTGCTGGGTCGCGTCCTTGACGGCCGCGCTTTCTGGAAGGCCATGGGAATCATGCCGATTTGCGGTCGCGTTCGATAAGAAGGGAAGGAGGAATTACCTGCAAATGTGAGGTATTTACACATTCGATTCGTCTGCGCCACACGAACATACATAACAATTAAAGTACATAATACCTGCTGCTCAAATACAAGTTCATCCCACTCCTTGGCCCAGTGCGGCCCCACGTTCAGGTTCGCGCCGTCGCTATCCGTGCACGACATCCAGACATCAGACATGCGCTGCACGCAGCCGGCCCACTCGCCGTCCCGGTCCGCGTCCGGGATCGCCAGGACTTCGATGCTAGCGATGCCCAAGGGCCCGTTGCAGTGCCACAGCGCCATGAGCACGTCGCTGCCTCCCATGATGCGCAGCTCGAGCGCGAGTCGCATGGGGGCTTCGTCATTCACCCCGTAGTCGTACACCAGCTTGCTTGATGGCGTCTCACCACGCGCGCCTCACCTCGGTGAAGTCGGGCTGTGACGGGTTGTCCTTGTGCGCAGAGATGGGGATCTGGAACTCGATGTCGCGCACCCGCTTGTTCTGAACCCCGCGCTGGAAGTGCAGCGCGTTGGGGAGGGGAGTCACGATAGCCGGCCTGGCGTCCTCTCCCTTCGTGTGCGGCAGATTGGCCGTGCTGCTGATCAAGATGTGGCCCAACCAGCCCTGGATCCACTGCATGAAGATGTTGGCGGGGTCCGGGTACTCGGGCCAGACCTCAACGTCGGTAGCATCTACTTTCTCAATCGTATTCTAAGTGTTGACCCAGGCCCTCTGCTGGTAGGGGAACTAAAACCATTCGCCGTAGTAGTCGTCGGCCCGGCGCTCGAACTCAGCTTCAGCCATGACGTACCAATCAGCTCTGAGGGCTCATCGCATCCAGCTCGAAGGTACTGTGCGTTACGACTCCCAGGGGACCAAAGCATCCGGCGGCGGCCTTGATCAACACCTTGTCGTCAACCATCTACAACTCTCCATGGCAATCCACGTACTCGATGCGACACACGAGATCCGAGCACGTCTGGTGCTTACGGCCGGCGCCGTGGCAGATTGGTCCGTTGACGTCGCCAATCGTGACCTCGACGAGGATGACGTCTACGGGTAGAGCCCATGTCTTGTTCGCTAGGGCCCATCGGCGAAAGTCCTCGTTGGTCAGGGCGACACCGATGCGACAGAGCCGTTCTTTGGGCCCTTACTACTCCTTCAGCTCAATCGTCTTGAGCTCGGAGATGCCAGATCCCGTCACTCCTGTGTAGTCGCCAAGTTGTAGGCACATAGGATCGGGCATGGACTTGACTTGGGTCAGATTGACGATGAATCCTAGCAAATCGTTGCCCTGACTGAAGATCGGCAACCAGCTGTGGCGGTAGCCCACGCAGCGCACGCGGAGATTGTTCAATACACTCCAGCGGACGAGGTTTTGCACGCCGAGGAGTGGTGGGGAGAAGGGTGTATTTTGGTGTGTTCTTCACGGCCTGCCCCCAATTGTCGAATTCATTATGGACGTGGATCTGGGGCAATAGTTAGCGACCCTCCCCTTCACTCTGTTTTGCTCGAGATTACTCAACTCTAGTGGTTTGAATTGGATTCATCCCATATCTGCGATATGGCTTGCCACTTCGTCTCACCCTGGATATATCTTGTCACGAGACTCTTGATATTGAGTATTTTGAGGAGTATGCTTTTCAGAGCATCGAGGATTAACCATCTGGCAGACGATGGCTGAGTCTCCCTCGTGGCAGTGGAACGATGTATAGAGTGACTGCAAGGTAACTTGAAATCCTCTCCACCTGTTACCCCTTGGGCTGTTTTCCAATCCAGGAATACCTCGATTTGAGTCTTTGATTCAGACTGCGCAATGTTCCGCCGTGCTGACTTGAATCGCAGCGTGTGACGAATAGCATGCAGCAAGCCCCTGATCTGATCTGAACCTCAGGGCCGAGCTCTCTACACGGCATTGGTTCGGCCTTCTGATTGGTTAACGGAGGACACGACGCCCTAGAAACTGAACCAACGTGTCGCCCGGGGGGTCTCTACCATGAATGAAGCGATGGAAATATGTGCTGCGGGGCGTCTCAATTGATCAGATGATTTATCGCCGGGGAAAATCGTGCCGAGCCGTGGATTTACAGACTGCTTCTTTCGGCCTTAAGACGGCTCGGTAGTCTCGTTCATGTAACGCTCGCTCAACTCCGATTGATCGTAGAACTAGGAAGATCACTAATAGTGGAGTGAGCCCCTGATATATCCCCCAAAAGTACGTTATAGTAGGTCGGAAGAAGAAAATAGGGTTGCTGATTGTTTGGCACGGAGAACTTAACCTCAGCTCAGCGCTTACCGACCCTCTTAGGCCCTTTCCAGCTGAGCCTCCAGCATCCTCCATGGGCATTTTTTAGAAAGTCATCGGTAGGACAGAGAATCTGTTGGTCGGTCACTTGCAACTCACCAAGATCTATAGCTCGCTGAGGTGCCCATTCACCGAGGGCTTCGCTTCTATCCTCAATAATTGAATAGAGAGATAAGAACTGCAGTACACGATTGCCTGTTAGCCTCTTTGCTGCGTGATCATGCTAATAGCTCTTACCCTTCCAACATGGCTAAGCAATAACGCCTGTGGACAAGAGTCAGGCTGAAGAGGTCCCTTGTTGGTAATCGAAGTCTTATGTGATACAAGATGTCACACCGAGAACCCCAGCTGTGGGGAAGTCAGCATCTTGCAACATCTAAATTAGCTTATGAGTCAGCCTAGAAGTCAGCCTTTATCAATATTGAAATATTAAATGTGGTAATTGGCTAGGGATACGAATTAAGTAATAGGAGTCATCAGCATGCTTGCAGTTGCCTTCAAGTATGTAAGCAGCTTGTTCTAATCAAGCACTAATCGACACTACACGATACCCATCACTGGGTGTAATGCTGACTCTGCATAATGGGTGGAGGATGATTATTCAGCGACTTTACTGACGGGTCCAATGGTTACTTTTCTACATCTATGTCTTACATATTTCCACTTAAGTCCCAAAACCATGGGCCTGACTGTATTAGCCAATATTAGAAGCCTAGAAAGTGAGATCTTCGTCGGCGTGAAGCATGGAGGACTTAATCACAGGCACGAAAAGGACGAGTCTCCTGATTTCTGCCGCCCTGGATATGAAATAGAGGAGAGTAAAAGAAAACAAAGGAAAAGTATGAGACATTCTCAACAAATCATCTTCTATTTTGATGTCAAACTCCGTATTACGAAGGACTCAACCCACCCTTCAAGTTCTTCGATGGCCCTTCTACTATAAGTAGAAGGATTATGATATTTCTGCGGGGAACGGCTGATTTGATATGGAATACGACATGGTTTAGATGTTGATGGCTGACTTGATATGGAATAAGACATGGTTTAGGTATTGATGCTGTGTAGTAAGCGCCACCAAGTACTATCAAGACGTGCAGCTGAGTACCTTGGGTTCTCTACTGGGGTAACTCGGCATCGAGGCGAAGTGAAAAGGGGGTGGTTATGGACTGACTGGGATAAGACTACAAGAGTGTTCATGAATATATAAACTATGGCAATACGCCATACCCTGTGCATTCTCAACTTCTCGAGTCACAAACTTCCAAGTCAATACCACTGTCAAACCCTTCCTAAAACACAACAACATCCACAATGCAACTCACCAACCTTTTCGCCTTGGCTAGTCTGGCCGCCGGTGCTCTCTCATTGGGAATCAACTGCAGAGGCAACAGCAACTGCGGCGGAACCCTGTGCAAGCTGACCGACATCCTCAGCCAGGTTCGAAACCTACCCCAAGGTATGCATATTCTTCTGCACTCGCATCCTTTACCCATCGAGTCAAGGCAAGGGGGGAGCGCGTGTCTACATTTCTCGCGCGATACCCCTCAGGGGCTTGGATAGGCTGAATCTCCCCGTTCTGATACTCATCATCATAGGCAACCTCTACAACCCTGGCGACCACATCGCCTGCTGCGGCGACAAAGCTGTCGCTTCGGGTCTCTGCGCCTTCGTCCAGGGCAACTTCAACGGGCAGATGTCCGCGTCCCGGGCGGGCGATTTGCTCCAGCAGCTTGTCAACCATGGGTGCGGCAAGTGCGGTAGTGTCCCGGTATGTTTCCACGGACCCCCCCTTTTGGCTTTTCGGTGACCTGACTTCCATAATTTGTAAAGGTGAACTTCCCCGGTAGCAACGACCCTGGGAACGGTATTCTGACTGTCAACTGGGTCAGTCAGAGGTAAGATGTCCGAAGCTGATCAGGTGGTGAGCCCACGTTACGGCCACGTCTTGGGGACCAACTTTGCGGATGTTTGGGGAAGAGGTAGGGGTAAGACAGGACACTCATTTAGAACATCATTGTTATTCTACTTTTCAGCAAATATAAGTACTTACTGGGGGCGGTGTTTGAAATCGCACGCCTGGTCTTGTTCTTCATCTCTTCTTGTCTGGTTCCGAACCGATCTAGTGCACAGTCGATATGCCATGGAAAGAACCATGGACAGACTCATATTCTCGACAGTCTCAACAACCGAAGCAACAACATACATTTTAACCTGAGTCCTATAATGTGTTGCCGCATCACTATGGAAACGAAAACATATCAGGGGCCATAGCAATATGCCACGCGGTAGCTTCTTTAAGATATATTGTTACTGGCTGAGTGTAGAGTAGAGTACAAGCGGCCAAGATTCGAATTGATCCGAGCAGATCATGGATTAATGCCGCACTTTTAGACCTATCAGCCAGTCTGACTTACCTATGAGCAATTGACATAGTCGCATATTGGTGTATCTAGAGAAACACATAATAGTAAAGTGCATTTAATAGAAATTCGTAAGCAATTATATAGAGCAATAAACCGTTATCGATTATCAACTCCTGCTTAGTTCAGATATTGTGTCCCGGCTAGCTCAATGGCAGAGCGTGGGACTTTTACGTGAGATGCCCCACCATAGGCGCGATCAGAGAAGATAATCCCAAGGCTGTGGGTTCGACCCCCACGTCGGGAGTACCAATCCATCGTACTCGATTTCTTTTTTTGCCATATCTTACAATCCTCATCTTATCCAAGGAAAAGCAACTCCTTTTTTGGCTGGTGGTCACGATGATGTACCATAAAGAAAAGGCATCAAACTGAAACTACCCGATGGTGTCAAGTTAACGTTGTTGACTGACCAAAACCAAGACCAGGAAGGGATGCGAAACGAAACGCGAAGAATACCCAGACAGCACAGAAAAGATAGGCACGTCGCATGCAAATGTATGTGTCCAATCATCTTATATTATTGAAATCAGAATTCGCAGCCGCATGTATGGTATCAAAAATCAAACAGGAACAGATTGTCGTTGCTCTAGTCCCAGCATCGCTAAACTCCTCATTGACTCCAGCTTTAGCCCCAATCGTATCAACTCGTAGCCATGGACTTTAACGTGTTTCGCGGCCATGAACAGCTATTCAGGGTGGGCTGAGGCCGGAAAGCCGCCGGCGCCGACCCAGTAACATCGCGTATATTGAATTGACCCTCCCGTTGACGGAAGAGTGATAAAAGCGGCAGCTTAGTGTGCCTTGAAGCAGTTGAATTTGCCGAAGCTGAATCGCCAGGGTCCGCGGTGTACACCATCTCGACCAGCATGGACGGAGGTGCCGAAATGGCGGCCACCGACGCCTTTGGACCAGAAGAAGGGCATGTTGTTTTTTGGGTTGGTATGATATTGGTTTCTGTATTGCGCAGCCTGGTTAGTAATCGGAACGAGATGAATACGTGTGGCGAGGATCCAATTGACTTACAGTGTGTTTGTAATTGGTAGAACTGTACTGACTTCAGTGTCTTGGCGCGGTTCTGTAGTTGAAAAGGATTATTTGTGGAGGAAAGAAAACAAATGGTGACTCTTGTAGTAAAGCCGTGGAAGGGAGTTTATGAATCGGAAACGGCGTGTTATTGTATATGACGTTGCAACGGTGATGCGCTGTCTGCCTCTCGATCGTACTGCCAACCTTGGCAGGTTATTGACCACTGAATTGCGGTGACGTCAGCCCAGAGCGCCCATCTCTATGCCAGCCACCTGTTACCCACATTTCCCCTGACCCAGCCACACCAAGCGCCAATTCTATTGCATCTCATCACAGCGTCTGAGTCCAGTCCATATTCTCCAGCCATTGTCTGAAGTCGTGATCTGGCCCGAGGTACGGCGCATCGATCGCGAAGTTGAAATCATCCATGAATGGGAACGAGTTATGACCTAAGTAGTCGCCCGCATCGTTTGACACGATGCCCGGCTGAAACATCTCCAACTCCGACTGTTGGTGCGCTTGTTGATGACCGGTGTGGCAAGGTTGACACTGTCGGTCTACCGCATTCGGCGGGCTCAGAATTTTGTCGAGAATGCGAGTCAACACTTTCCGACCTTGTTCGCACACAGAGAAAAGTCCCTGTAGCAGTTCAACTTTGAGGATCAAATCGAGTCTGGACACGAAAACCGAGAGGTCCTGGATGGTTTGGCTTCGAGGCAGTAACGGCTCCTTGGGGTAGACGGGCAGTTGTTCCTGTCGAAGCAATTCCACAGCCAACACCGCAGCGCAGCGCAGACCGTGGATGGCCACCATGTGATTGGTGTTGACCGCGGATATCTTGGTCAACTCCGGATCTTCGCTTAGATGAATGATGTCCTTGAACATCTGCTGCGCAACTTTAATAAGTCCTTCTGCGCTTGCCCCCGCCTTTTGAAAGCGGACACGCTGAAGAAGAAACTCATTGGCCTGCGTACTCTGTCGGAGAATGTGGCCATACAAGGTGACACCCGTCTTCTTTGCGCCCACGAGCAGCTCTTCATCCCTGCATTTCGCATATAGGGCCGGCACTTTGGACCACGTTTCTTTGGACTTTTGCTGGATCTCATCTGCTCGCCTAAGCACCTCGTCTGCAGGTAGGTTCCCAAGCGCGAGTTCAAGGATGTGCTCCCGCAGAACTGCAAAGGCTATCCAAACCTTCCAGAAGGTGGAGGCGCGAGCTCGGCTATTTGAGCAGTAACTAAATTCAAACAGTTTGGACAGGTCGGCTGCGGCATCGCTCTCCTCGACGAGAGTCTCGGCGTTGGTGAAATCGTATGTCTTAAGGTTGATGTAGCGGTATGATAGGCGTGGGGGTCTGCCGAGGAACACTGAAATTGAGATCTCGCAGGTGTAAATGATGATGCGCACCTGCTTCCGGATTTGAGCAAGGAATGGCGGCACTCTCGCGTTGGCTCGGATATCTTGATGGAGTCCCATTGCCAGAAACGTGCTGCAAACCTCAGCCCCCGCCCGATATACTGTTGTGTTGACATCGCCCTTCGCGAAGCTAATCAGACCGTAGTATTCCGCCTCGAACCAAAGGAACGTGTCGTCGAGAATCTCGCACTCTCGGCAAAATGTGAGACAAGTCGCTGCAATGTCACACATTGAACTCATTACAGCTTCACGCGTGGTATGGTATTCTTCGAGGAGCCTCTTGGAATTGTCACCGGTCGTTACTGCTGCACTTGCTACATAGCAAGCTATTAAGCCGATGACATCCCATCGAATGTTCACTCCTGTGAACAGCGATATCCACTGTTTAGGTGAGGTCTTGCCATTGTATACCAGTGGGGACTGAGTATTACGCCACTGCAGTCCGATCAGTCAATGTTTGCCATTCGAAGCAATCTGAAGCTGCATAGCTCGGCCCTCAAGCCACTACTGCCTTTTCGATGGGCACCTAAATGGATACAAAGAAAAAGATGAAACTCACGATAAGCTCGCAGAGCTGTCGAATCTTGTCGCGATTCTGGCTTTTCAAAACGTCCCCATGGAAACGCCAGAGCTCCATAAGCCACATCTTCATGATGGGCTCTATGCAAAAAGCACCATCACCTTCCCATGCAGCGTAGAAACAGTTGATGAACTGGTTGATCATCGAATCGTTCTTGAGGAAAGCAAGAACTTCGCACCCCTTGGTAATGCGGTCATACGAGATGGCCACATTCTGGGCGGGGAAGGGTTGCAAGTCCACCGAGGGTACCCCCAGCTTCTCCAGGTCCTCTGTCAGCATGGAAGTCACAGAGGTAGAGCCAAGAAAGCTTTGCTCATCGTTATGAACGACCTCATGACCATGGTACAACAACGGTGCCGAAGAAGCGCGGTGGACGGCTGGCGCCTCCTTACACACAAACCGCGCGGACCTTCCGTGTTTCGGGCTGGGTGGCGCTTCTATGGACTGCACAAGACGGTTGGAGCTGCCGGTAGAAGATGACGACGAAACAGATGACACCGGTTCAGTGCGTGACACGGTTTGTCGATTCTATAGCACATCAGCTTGGTCAAGCCTTTTGTCAAACACGATAAGCCACCGGCACCAATTAAGCACAGAGCTGTGGTTAACCTAACGTCGTTTTATGACAAATGGCTTTTGGGTTCAGTAACTTACACGTGTGAGAGGGTTTGGATGATAAAAGCACTTGTCCACACATCGCCTCCTGATGCACCTACCGCAGGGGACGCTGTGGTCGCACGCAAGTTTAGATTTGCGGCAGGGCTCGCAAGACTGCAATTTGCGATTCCGACGGTATTTGCCAATGAAGGTCTGGCTGGTCTGTTCCAGCTGGACAACCTGTCCACCGGGTTCGTGGTTCATATTCGGCATACGGACGTCGAAAAAGACGGGCTGATCTCAAACGGACTTCGGTATTGTTCTTGTCTGAGACCAGAGGGGGGTATCAAGATACCAGAGCGCCCGAAGACTATACTTGAACACTCCGAAGCGAGAGAAACGTCACCCACACCAATTCACCAGATGACGGAGTCAAGAAGGATAGAAATGATCATGATCGGGTCTCAACCCCGACATGATGAGAAAGAACGCCGATTCTTACGCCGAAGACGCAACAACGCGATTGGTCAGCTCCTGAAATCTCGGACCTCGGAATAAGACTCGATTGGGTCAAGCGCGCGAGTAAGCACCAAACCACCATGGGTGGCTACCGGTCTCGAGACCCACAGGTTGAGATGTCTAGGCCCTTTACGGTACGCCGCGTATGAGATTTCTAGGCCTTTTGCGGTACGCCGCGTATGGAAATTGCGTACCTGACCGGCGTGACTTATCGTCATTCGCATGAGGGGCTTGGCTTACTCCGAAGCCAACTTATCAGTTGTGTACACCAGACCGCATCTCTGGAGCACGCAGGCTGTACACGTCAACAGCCTGTGCGTCAAGGGGGTGTCGAAAGAATTACTGCAATCCCTGCAGCAAACCCGATGATGTCCCCAGGGTATATAGGTGTAGAGATCCTCCCGGAAACACTCATATAGGGAATCAATAACTTGAACGACACTGATCCACTATCGCCATCATCATACCACAACTCTCATTCTGCTTATCAATCATACTGTAACTCTCAACTTACTGGCTGGTTATATCATACAACTCTTGGTCTATATTCATACTATAGGCTTCTCATATTTGCGAAGACAATATCTGTTGATCCCATCTTACCCGACATCCGCAAGAGATTATACGCTATACCCTGATATTCGCGAGCATCATGCCTTCCCGACTCAGCTTCCTAGCTCCGCAGGCTTCCTCGCAACGCTCTGGCAGCTCCGCAGACGTATCCCGAGATTCTTCATCCACGTTATCCTTCGATTTCAAGCATGATGAACAGCGCAGGAAGGAAGATACAAAAGCAAGTATTGAACAGTGTATGAAAGGCAAGTCGTCAGTGGCCCGCACATGCGTATAATTGCTAACTTCGTGGACAATAGCCGCCCGAAAGAATGCTTTGAAACAGTGGAGTTGATTGTGTCGTGATATCCACGGCTATGATGGAATTTGTGGTGTTTGGTTCTCTACAGATCCAGATAGGCGTTCTGTTTTTCTTTTTTCAAGATGGCAAATGCTACACCGGCAGTATATAAGTCCAAGGCAGCAGCCGGCGTAATATGGGTTATGGTCTTACTCTTGATGTTTCTATGCGGGTGGTTTTACCATAGTCAACGAAGGGTTGTAATACGACAACGACGATTTGTGGACAAACTCTGGTTGATGTGACACCAATAATTTCCAAGTATGAATATTGAACGACCTCCAATGGCTGTTAATGCAAACTCGGGTCATGGAAGTTTGATGATGATGCGTGACTAATGACTAACCGCTCAATACTGAATACACTTTCTGGGGTTAACGGTTTCATGCGTTTGTCTTCAGGCCCGGAGCCTCCCACAGGACTACAGTAATACTTACAACCTGGAAGCCCAGAAATCTTCGTCATGTAATCTTGGCCCAAAAGGGGCACACCATAGCCTTCTTTGCTCGAAAATCTCGAACAACTAAAACCAGTTTTATAGTAATTCCTGAGTTTAAGTAATTCATCAGGCAGGCCTCTCTATATGGAAGAGAGAAATCGCTTCTCGCATTATTTGACTGGTGCAATATGGTTTGTGGTTGACACATCGGGTGAGTGGTTAAATGAAATTAGAGTTACCGGTACCATGGTCACTCCCTATACGCCGTAGATACGAGATCTGATTGGACAGATGGGTGTCAACATATCAAATAGCACAGGTTAAACTACAAGTTACCAGTAAATCCGGAGAAAGGTTGAGCTCTATTCGGGCGTTTCCTACTATTAAGATTGTTTCCATTCTTCTTGCATTACTTTTAGTTGAACTACCATCCTAATTTCCTCCTGCCTAATCTTGAGCCTGCTTCCTATAGACACAACGCATCTCTTCTACAATCGACACATCTTTTTCTTCTTGAGCTCAATACGGAACCATTGTTCATTCGTCGTCTTACCTACATTATATTGCGGCAACCATCAACTTGAGATACCTAACAATCACTCAAGAAACATTCAAGAGTGGTCTACAATCACCCACACTTCTCAAGACAGCTGCACATTACTGTCGACGCTGGCATTAACACAACACACAGCACACGGCGGTCATAAGTGTGTCACATTTTCTCACCATGTCAATCTATCGGGTCAGCCAGCTGGAGAGGGACTACTCCCACAACAAATGGGAGATATGGGATACCGCTATGGCGTCACTACGAAGTCTCACCATCGTAGTCGATTCATTATCTAAACTCAAGCACCCCTTCATCATGGTTGGTCAAGCAGCATGCTACGCCATGAATGTGAAATGGGAGGATCCCACCGCTGTTGACCTCTTGGTTCGGGCCTCCATACTCGAGAAGTTCAGGGACAGTCTCCTCGGCACAGGCTTCTGGACCGAGCCAGCCAGCAAGTCCAGCAAGGACGGTATAAGCCAACGCGGCATCAATAGGTTCCGACGGGACGCCTGCGTGCTCCTGAAGCGGACCGATTCCCGAGGCAACAATTGCTGCAAGTACCTACGTCTCTGGAGCGAGGAGGCCTACGGGCTCAAGATCGGCGGGTTCAACTCTTTCATTCCACTCAAAGTCACCAACCAACTTTGGGAGAAGGCCGGAACGAAGGACCCCTGCAACAACGGGAGATATTCCATCACTGAGTATATCCCGGATATGTACGTGCCCACACTGCCGGTGCTCCTCGACGCCATCATCCGCAACGTCTTCCGCGGCCGTAGGGAAACGCCTTTCCGCCACGCCGATGTCTCGACCCAACTCCGCGCCCTCATCATGACCAACTATTTCGAGGACTCGCCAGCCCGTGAGATGGTGTTGGCGAACTTCCAGGAGGAGGAATGGAAATTTGATTTCCTCAGCGACTACTTCAACCGTGTCACACGGCCGCGGCCAGCAGGGCATAAACCCAAGCAGAGCGATGTCCGGGAGCGCCACTTGCGCGTAAAATACCTTCGCGCTGCTCAAAGTGCCTCTCTGGGCCCGTACGCCACTCCGCCGGGCTGCTATCACGACAATGATGGGATCCTTCGTCCCGTGGAAAACTATTATCCACAAATTGACGTGGGCGACGGCCAACCTGAGCATATACCCCAAAGTCCCGGCTACGATTTCGACAGTTTCGATTACATCTGCAACCCTCGGCCCGACAAACAGGAATCGGAGGACAAAGAAGGAGATATTTATCTAATGGAGAGGCTTTCTGGGTTCAAAATCAATGGATACATGGGTTTCGATCTGCCCGTCTTAAGATGGCTCGACGCAGTGGAAGAGGAGAAGGACTACAGGTTCATCAAGCAGGTGCATTGGGATATGATACTTGAGCAACGGCCATCAGCTCGACCTCGGGACCCCAACCTTGGGGTCCGTATCGACTGGGCACGGCCTGGAAACCCCTCTCATGGGCCCTGGGTGGTTGATTCATGAATACTTCCTAGATTGGAAGAGAGGAAAGGCTTCTCATGAGTTGCTACTGTTGATGAATATATTGGAGAACTATGACTTAGGGTTGCCAAGCGACACCAGATCACGGCTGAGTGGGGATGCTTGCTGAGTGATACATGGAAACTGGCCCGGCGTTTACAGGTGAACGAACGTCCTAGGGGGTTTCTCTGTTTTTTTTTGGTCTGAACCAACCAGGCTGCCCCAGCCAAACCGACTCACTACTTATCTGAACTCACAGATTTTTAATTCGAAAAAGAAGACATCGTACCCAATGCCTTCCAAACCCGTCCTAGGGGGTTTGGCCGATTGACGTCGCTGGCTCGTTGACATGTTGGCACAGTATTACTTTGTGCTTTGATGGCTTTCGAGATACCCTGTTTCGCATTTGTCATGTGTTTTTTTTTGTTTTTGTTTTTTGCATGGTTGAAGGCATCATATACACATAATTCCAGTCAAATCTGTGCCAATCATTAGTATTGAAATACCCTGTCTCCTAAGTGACCTAGTCTTGAATTACAAATTCAATGCTGATTTGAACTTGACCCCACGGTTGCCAGTGTTTATCAAGCCTGACGGTAAGTTCAGCTGTGACTATCCCATCGCGATATTGCCACTCGATTTAGCTGAGCCAGCCTGGTTGATCCGGAATGACTAGAGATACGTCCGGCAAGAAATGAGCCATCACATGAACTCACAGGTTGTTTGTTACCACTGCCATCAAGCATGATAGATCAACAATATAAAGTTGAGCATATGTATTGAAAGTACCTAGGGCACCACATGTTACCAATGTGAGATGTGCTTAACCATTAAGCTTCTAAGCTTCGGCTCAGGAGGTCAGGGGACGGGGAGTGTTTGTAGATTCCCGGGGTCTATCTCGATTTCTTGGCCTTAGTTCGCCGAATTACATCAGCAATATCTGTGCTCGGTTGCTCAAATACAGTTAGATAAAGTTATGCAGTGTCATTGGCGAGTTGCTGCACTTCCGCGACGGCCCACCGCAAGATCTGCTTCAAGTCACATCGAGAATCTTGATTCTATGATGGAGAACAATAGGTGGGAAGCCACGAGGTGATTCTTCTAGTCAACACCGGCAACTAACCCCAGAGGTCTCTAGTGGGATGATGCTTGGAGGTTCCTCCTTGCAAGAACGTACGCTAGGGTTGGAGCCTCGTTGAGTCGTTGACACCTGTAACGGCCTTGCTGGGAGGCGATGAGATGGGACGACTGTTCCAACTTCTCCATGGGGAACCAGTCCTACCTCGGCAGTGTGAGCAAGCGCGGCTAGTTCCTCTTGGTTCCCTGCAGAGTCTGGCCAGAATCAGTGTCGGGTAATTTCCCGGGGGCTTAATATATTGGATGGTCGTTCGATTTCAGTCGCTTGTTGAGACTCTTGTTTTTCTTGGGTGACGAGATGAGCAGGAAAATCATGAAATGAAAAGCTTCATCAAGGATCAGGGACCGGTGTGTGGTGTGACCGTTGACCGTTGACCCTAGAGAGATGCTGAATGACATGGCACCCTTGACTTGGGATCGACCCGACTGGAAAGGCCAGGATAAGGACAGCGGCCAGGCCTGATATGCCGACAGCAGCGCCTGACCAGGTTTGAGGCGACATCCCGAGGTAGAGGAAACCCGTGCGTCTGGAGACCTGCTCACGCCAAAGCCATTGCTCCGGTAATGGGACGCGGACTGGCGGGCCAGCGAAAGAAGTTCCGGTCGGCAGATCGATCCTCCCCTCCTCAACGCGATGCAAGACCCTCACTCACAGGCACGGGACTAGCTCAAGTTCCGGGGCAGCGAAACGTGATACTAACCTTGACATTCACACACCCCCAAGACAGTACAAGCCGGGCACTCGTCCACCGAGTCGGCGACCTTAGTCCCCTAGTCATGCGGGATGTTCCGATCGCATTGAGCTGCGGTCTATCCCCCCAAAGCAGTCTTATGCAACCGCCCAGACGCTCGGCACGGTGAGATGAGTAGACGCAGGGTGCAACATGCCATACCTAGTTTAATCAATATAGACTGGAATCCCCACCACATTTCGGACTTTATAGGTCGCTAGGGGCTATACTCTGCAGATCCCCTCTATGGCTCTCGGCGTTGCCATTGTGGGCGTCGGTGTTAAGCGTACGTATATAGAGGTACTTAGGTAGGTGATACCTAACCAAGAACGGGCGGCGCAGGCGGTGTTTTGGTCTGCGCCGCATTCATGTTGGGGTATGTATGTACGTATGTAAAATAGGTACATCGGTACATGCAGGTACGGCATTTGGCATTCGGGGTCTCTTATCAGATCAAACTGACCAAATCAATTGGGATTAATTGATTGATTGATTGACATCAATGGTCAATGGAATTTATGCAGCTGGCAGGAAGCTCAGATCACGTGCCAGCTCGTGAACAAACAACCTTAGATTTAGAACAACGCGTTTGTTCACGCAAAAACCACAACAAGATACTGCCAGCTCATTCCAACCCCAGTATTGCTGGAGGGCTCTACTGATTCACCGTGTTTGCATGTAATTCGCCCAACTCAAACTGCCGCCAAAGGGCCCGTTTCCGATGGACGCCAACGGGGACTTCGAGGACGATGAGGCTGCTCTCCGTCACGCCATCGCACTCTCACTGCAAGACGGGGTTGATGCCAGGGAGGCCAATCATTCAACTTCAGATGACCCAATCCAGCTTAGTTCGGATGATGAAGATGAGGACGATCTTGAGAAACCTCCCGTCTACCGCCCACCTCACCGACTTCGACAGGAAGCCAATAAGCATAACAATAAGCTGGAGACGAAACCCTCGTCACCACCACCTGCAGCTCAAGAGCAAGCACAGCCCGCCCAGCATGGTCTTGCTGCATTAGGCTTGGACCGCAAGAAGATGGAGGAAGAACGGTTGGCGAGACTTGGCAAACGAAAGGCGCCCGGTTCGGACCATGAGTCTCAAGATCGCAGTCGCCGGTTAAAGACGGTATCTGCATCTCCGGGAATGCAGCCTCAGCACATCACTGGCGCAAGCCGGCTGATGGAGGGTGCATTCCGTGCATCTCTGACAGGGCCCCCGCTGTCAACGAGTCAAGACCCTTCCTCAGTGCCCATGCCTCCCACGGGCAGTTTGCGCTGGCCGAAAGGCGTGGTGAAGAAGACGTGGGCAGCGGGCTTTCCGACAACAGGGGACCAAGTCAAGATCGACGAAATACTCCAAAAAGACCAGCTACAGCTAGCCATTATCAGCTCCTTGTAAGTTACACCGACTAACTGGGATACAGCGACGTGCTGCGGTCTAGACCGGACGGCAGTGCCCACAGTCTGCCCACACCACTTTCAGGGTGAACCGTTGCCATCCCTTTCCCATGCATGCTGTCGCTGACCACAAGGTTGCAGTCAATGGGACGATGAATGGATGCTATCCAAGATCAATGTCGCCAGGACGAAGCTCATGTGCATCGCATTCGCGTCCAGCGAGCAACAGGTATGTTCTCATCAATTGGCTCAAGCCGTTTGTCTACTGTACAGGTACTCACGCATTGCTGCAGCGAAAGGAGATCGAGGCCAACGCCCCCAACGAAAATGTTCGATTTTGTTTTCCACCCATGCTTCCTATGGGCTCCATGCACTCCAAATTGCAACTGCTGAGATTCCCCAATTACCTGCGCATCGTCGTCCCGAGTGGCAATTTTGTGCCTTACGACTGGGGTGAGACGGGGTCTATGGAGAATGTACGAAGCCACCACCTGTTATCCCCCCTCCCCTGCGCAGGCCGCAACATCTCTGACAGCCATGCAGGTCGTCTTCATAATTGATCTTCCTAAAGTTCAAACACCCGAAGCTGCCGCAGCTAACAAACTTACCACGTTTGGAGAAGAACTATGTTACTTTCTCACAGCTCAGGGTTTGGACAAAGGTTTAGTCACGAGTCTAATGAAGTATGATTTCACGGAGACAGACCGTTACGCCTTTATACACACAATGTAAGAACCTCGCAACCGTTTCCCGGTTATACTTTTCTGCTAACATGCAAGGATAGCGGAGGCACCCACGTGGATGACAGTTGGAAACGAACAGGTAAGCTTAAATATGGTGGAAGTCAATAGGACTTCGTTCCTTTTCGCAACCACTTTGGGAAGCATTTGTATTAACCCCAGAGGGTCGCAGGATATTGTGGACTGGGCAGGGCTGTGTCTGCGTTGGGCCTCAAGACACCGAGCCTGATCGACATTGACCTTGTCATTTCGTCGCTCGGTTCAGTCAACCATGAACTGTTATGCGCCCTGTATTATGCCGCACAAGGCGACGATGGACAGAAGGTGCTCCGCGAGAGAACATCAAAGGCCAAGACCAAAAACGTCGGGGCTAAACACGAGCTCACATCGGCGACTCTTGAAGATCACTTCCGGATCTACTTCCCCTCCCACGACACTGTTGCGCATAGCCGCGGAGGGCCGGGGGTATGTTCAAAGTCCCCGGAGATCCTTTTTTCGCATGCATATCGTGTTGTATTAACGTCTCGTTTGAAATTAGTCGGCCGGGACCATCTGCGCACAATCCAAGTGGTGGGATTCTGATACTTTCCCCCGAAATCTCATTTACGACTACCACAACGTCCGCAATGGCCTCCTACTGCACAGCAAGATAATGCTGGTTCGAAGACAAGACCCGAATGGAGGACCGGCTGCTTGGGGCTACGTGGGATCCGCCAACCTCTCGGAAAGCGCTTGGTAGGTGCTTGTTCGATTCCCATCTTTGTGATACCACCTAGCTGACCACCGGGGGTCCCCTTCATTTCTAGGGGACGCTTGACCAGCGACAAAAAGACGGGCAAGCCCAAGCTGAGCTGCCGCAATTGGGAGTGTGGGGTGGTGATCCCTGCAGCCGAGCAGGGGGTGGGGAGCGTCCCAGCGAATCAGACATCCCCCTTTGACTTGTCTGTCTTCCTGGGCAGCATTCCCGTCCCAATAGTCGCATCCGGCGACGATAACTACGGGCGGACCAGGTCGAAGCGGCCGTGGCTGTTCCTTGGGAACTGACCACCCTAAACTATATGCCGCTCGCGCGTAAGTGTCATCATGTATCATTATCTCATTTCCTCTTGCGCGCGAGTTCCGATTGGGCACGGGGCGACGGGAGCAGGTTTTCGAGGATTGCCAGGATGGCTGGTGGTGGTGGCTGTTGTATGCAAGTAAGACGAAGGCAACCCGCGCGCTGATTGACGCCAAAACCATGCATCACATCACTGCATCGGCCCTGAAAGATGACAAGCGTCAGTCCGTATTCGTCTGTGGCGTCAAATGGACGAGGTCAATGATGACCTTTAACTTACGATTGTCGATGCACGGCAAATGATGCGTGCCATAGAAACTGCAGGCTGGCAGGTGGTCTATACTAGAGAAATGACATACCAACATGTATTCACCACATTGAGAATGAGGGGTCGACTAACCTCTCAGGTATCTCGTATGATGTGTGATGTAGCTACTGCTACTGTCGGACTCGAACTGAACGGCGTCTGAGAACCGCTTACGCCGCACTTGTTTAGCCAATCTTGGGGTTCTCTGGCTAATCAAAACCAGCCAGGATACAGCTCCGGGCGCGCCATCGTGCTTGACAGGCGCGATAGTAGCGGTAGTAGTACGGCGAGGTCTAAGGTCTAGCACCTCCCAAGGCCAAGGTGAGTGCATGTGGGACCAATGTTGTCACTTCAGGGATCCAACTCGGAGGTTGCTGCACCGACCTATGGCTGGGATCGATTCGAGGGGGGGATCGTCAATCTTGCAGAAGAAACACATTTGGCACAAAATGACCAGTCAAGTCATGATCCGGCCTGCATGGCACTAGTTCTGGCATTATGTTTCGAACCTGCTGTGTGTCGTACCATGTCAACGGCAAAATCAATACTGTTCCTGAGGCAAGCCTCTTGTGTCGTATGGGATGGGATGTACAAGTAATGTAGTATGTAGTATGTAGTATAGCGGCAGCTACAATTGTGGAAAAGCCGCACCGGAACCGCACCTCAGCACACGCACGGTGCATGCTGAATCAATGTCGTTGAAGAGAGGCAGATATTGCGAGAGATAGTGCGCAAAGAGAGGCGGCTCGTAGTGGTACAGGTGGGACTAGGCTGGGTACTATTTGACGCAGGCCTGCATGTGGGATCCATAACATGGGGAGCACGACGTAGTTGTTTTACGTACCTACATATCGATTTCTGCCATTGATCGATCTGATACGGGCTGGGAATACCAAAGGGAAGCGAGACAGCATGTCAAGGCTCAAGAGAAAGCCGAGAGCGAAGCCTCACGCCAAGTGATGCGTAACAGAAGACACAACATTGGCCGGTCTATCGGGGTGGATTGCTTAAATCTGGAGTCTGGACTCACTAACACTAAGCTGCTCGCTGCAGCACAGCACGGGGCTCTCATCATTGGTGGCGTTCGTTGCCCGTTGGTGCGATTTCACATGCCGAACGACCGACCAACCGGCCTTTTTTCGCGACGAGAAAGAAGCCTTTCGCATCTTTGCATTGCACCAGGGACCCTTCGCTTTCGCGTTGGAGTAAACGTGCGAGAGAGCGCGCGGCGACGGTCGTTCGCCGTCGCCGTCGTCGTCTGAGAAGTGGTGGAAAAGGCGGGCGATGGCGCTAGTCACAATATGCAATGTCGTACTGTGACTTACCGCGAAGCGACAAGGGTTGCGAGCACATGGCTGCGAAACATGGGTGCCGATGGTAATATGCAGCCCACTAAGGGTTAACAGCCCGTGGGTCGCCGTTCAATGAATGGGCGAATGTCGCTGAACTCCTCCTGGGCAAGCCGGGGCATTGCCGTCAAATGAGATCATAAGCCATCAATTCAATCAACCGAAGACCTTACCTAGACAATGGAAATGCATCTAACGACCCTGGTTTCGTCAAGGGGGGGAGGGGGGATACCACTACAAGGAGAGAGAAAGAGAGAGAGAGAGGGGCTGATGGGGGAGAAAGAGGACTAGTTTGCTAGCAGCTAGTGAGGTCGTTGCAGACGAGAAAATTAGCTACCGATTGTTCGATGTGGAGATGCCCTCCAAGCTACCAGCCTACCAGCAGCACTACCAGCCCAGGCTACTTAGCCAGCCTATTTCCTAGAAGAGTATGGGAGTATTTCATGTCAACTTGTTGAAACGGAAACGAGGGTGGAAATAATGGGGCATTTGGTGCGGAGGGACCGTGTGCATGTGTGTGTGCATGTTCGCCTTACGAACTGGAGCTACCCTTGCTTCCTGTTGCTACCCCTAGTACCGCCCAGCTTTGCAAGTGCATACAGCATACAACTATCCGTACATACAGTACATTTGATAGTGGTGCTGCAGCGGTAGGTACTACGTCGTAGGTTTGGCTGCCTCTTTCTGACAAGCTTCTCACTCCGGGGCAATGCATCTGTCAGATCCGTTATGAACATGGAAACCGGCTTATGTTGCTTTTTTTAAGTTGAATATACCCCAAGACTCCAAGACCCCAAGACTCCAAACACTTGATACCCCAAGTGCTTAGGGGTCCTATGTATGTAAGTATCTTCAAGATATGTACTCCAAGTAAGAACCCAACATGACGACTGTTTGTTTACCTATTGACGTATCTGTCCATCCACACATCAAATTGACGAGTACCCAGGAAGACAGTTGTGCATCCAGTTAGGCAGGGCCCGTGTGCCTGTCTAGCGGTGCATAGTGCCTGCCTGCCAACTGCCACATCTGCAGCAGCCAGCAATCAACATGAATCCGTCGTAAGCCGACGCAGCGGCAGGCTTGCCGAATTGGAGGCGCATTAGCGAACCAGACCAGTTCAACGATCTTAGTTGCACAGTTCGTTTGGACTAAAAAAGTACCTTACCTCTTAGCCTGGCAGCAGCCCACCCTCTGCGTTCATAGGTAGCTAAGGTCTGGTACTGGTAGTGGTAGGTGGTGGTGGTATCCTCTTCCGCTAGGGCGTTCGTCGTTGTTGGTACAACCAGCAAGCAGGCACGGCAAGCTATGCCATTAACACCTTAGATAGACCTACTTGTTCTGTCCAAAATTCGGCATCAATACCAAACAGCCATCATCCCCAGACAACCCCCAGGCTGTGCCCCCCCTTCCCAGCGTTACACTGCGTTCTTCTCAAGATACTTGGCAAGGAGATTGCATCCAGTCAGGGGTGGGGGGAACGTCTCAAAGGTCTCGAGGTCTAGACAGCGCCTCTGCTAAGTAATCTTGGTTCAGCGAGTGCCGGATCGACCTTTTTTCTTCAACCACCACGCCATTCCCCACTAACTAATAATCCCTCCAGGTCAGTCGCGTAGGGCAGGGCGGGCAGTGTCCATCCTCTACTTGCTACTTGTCATATTCCATTTTTGGAAAATCTGCTCCAGATGCGACCTTGTTCTGCGGAAAACCGCACGCATGCATGATCAAATCGTTCTA
Source organism: Apiospora arundinis (assembly GCA_039105305.1). Lineage (NCBI taxonomy): Eukaryota > Fungi > Ascomycota > Sordariomycetes > Amphisphaeriales > Apiosporaceae > Apiospora > Apiospora arundinis. Next base: position 1,238,436 of record JAPCWZ010000007.1, on the reverse strand, counting down.
CCATGGACAGATGGCGCAGATATCACTTGCCATTTGATCGCCGAGTTCCAAGAAGCGAGCGCGCGCTGAACTAGGATGCCGCGGGTACCGGTGGTGACGCATTGAGGCTCTGCGCCTGCCTGCTCCTGCCTGTGTCTGCTGGCTGCTGGCTGCTGTCTGTCGGCCTGTCTGTCGGCCAACTGCACGGAGTACAAGGCGGTAGTTGCGACAACTGCTCGATATGCGGTGCGGGCAGGAGGTTGATTGTCGCAAGCAGCGTGCATACCGTCTCGAGTTCGGCGCCATACTAGTGAGCAGTGCAATGGCCCCTAACTGGGACAGCGACGGCAGAGGCGGGCCGAATCAAACCACTTCTTCAGCATCTTTCCTTTTTATTCTCCTTTGGCCATGAGATGATCCTCGAGGTTGAGACATGCTGAAGTGGTAAAGTCGCACTTCCTCGGCGCTACATGCGGTTGGCCAAGCCTGCGTTGCAGGTAACAAAAAACAACATCATCTTGGCCCGTGCGTCATTACGCAAGATTGACATGAAGGGATAACTAAAGCAGAGACGGACAATGCAATGTTGAGATATTTCCCATCTGATGCAACAAAGTTCCAAATGGCAATTCCCAGTACGGCCTAGGAACGGGCTCCAGAGCGAAACGTCCATTCTGGGTGCTGCTTTTGCGAGCCGCTCGCCATTGGCTCTATTTCCCCTTCTTTCGCTATTTCTTTCTCTTTAGGTAAGCTGGAGGGACTTCACGGCCCCCAGCACCCAGCAGTTCCAGCAGTTCCAGCAGCACCAAACGAGAATGCCAAGGAGAGCATTCCTTTTAAGGTTTATTCCGTCAGATGCTAGTAGGGATGACCCCTGCTCTTCTACCAGCCAAACGTCAAGATCGACAATGGGTCATGCTGCCTGACTTACAGGGGTAACCGAGAATTGAAGAAAACCTGCATAATGACTGCTGTGTATTGGCCGTATTCGGTCTGGTTATTTTCCTCAGCCCACAAACTGTCACCCTCCCCCCTCCCCAAGTTCCATCAATTCCCTGAGAAACTTGGGCTTGGCGACCCTGCTGATCATGGTCTGGCCAGAGCTATGTTCCCAGGCGATTTTTTGGAGTTGAAGGTCAACCCACGCACCACGCACCGCCCCGTTGGGATAATGAAAACACGGCAATTGAGCGATGTAACCATGATCGTCCATGGTTGATGCCTTAAGGCTTCCTTTCTCACTATTCGATTTACCGGAAAGACAGAGAGACAGCGACATGGCGATTTTGCTACATGGCTGAACCAGGTCGGTTAGAGACATCCTGGATCATCGAAGAGAGAAGGCGCTCTCCGCTCTGCCAGCTGAGGCTATCTGTTTCTGCAGGGCCGTGGCTGATAGAGAAAAGAAGAAACCATGAAGAAACACCTATCGCTCCACACACACACACACACACACACAATAGCGGCTTGATAGCCTCTGTGAGGAGGATCAATTCTTGCTTATAGGCCACTGATGCACTGATCTACCTTCTGGTGCATCGAAACTACTGCAGTGTGGCTTCGCCACTTACGGACCTTTGACGACCTATTTCGACCGTCGACACGGAACCACTGACCAATCGGTATCTGCAATTGCACAGTTCCTGCGTAAACAAGTGAAGAAGCCGAGGGCCCGCGAGAACGGTCCGGTCCAAGTAGCGGCGGACATGTCTTTGTATTTAGTTATTGCTCATTCTTCGTCAAAGACGCCTCGCGGGGCACGGGACAGGGAACTGTTTCTTCGTCTGGCAAGCATCGAATTGTGAATGAGGTCATCGTCAAGCCAACTTCCCTTCCAAGCGCGTCTAGGGTCGCCGAGGAGTAGATAAGCCGACTTCTATGATCCTTGCATGGAACAGCAGCTTCTCCGGTATAATAGGGCAAACCAACCGTAAAGACACACAGTAACCCCGTGCTGTAATCAACCCAGCCCGATGTACCGCCTCCAGGCCTCCACTCATCTCGTCGTCCATTCGCTCCGATACCAACAACGGTTATTACGGGGTTACATCGGTAGTTCATCTCCATACTACGCCCATTGGAGACTGGGGCTCGGTCTAATGCCTTGGTATCCCTGGCAGCCTGGTTCCCCGATGGCCCTAAGTCGGGCTTGGTATTATTAACCTAGGTGAAGAAATTGCCGCTTAGAGCCCATCGCGAGGGCCAATGTAGGGCCAATGTAGGAACCGAGAGGTGAGAAGTTGTTCGTAGGTCGTTACTCGTCGGAGCCGGCGATAGTTTCGGCTCGAAGCAGATATATTGCACGTTGACATGGCTGACAAGTCATGTGTTCCTTGGCTGAAGAGATCTGCAGATCCTACAAGATGTGTTTCACATGGCAAATGAGCAGTGAAGCCCATTGGCTTCTTCAATCGAACTGGAAAGAAACCCGGCGGTCTGCCTGGTGACGATTGCGACTCCTTTAGTTCACGTTACCCATGCCAGGCTGTACTAGAGCCAGACATCTGAGGCTTGTCACATTGAGGTAATGTCATCGTAATGGCTCTGCTGACTACTGGGAATAATTGCTTTGTGTTGGACAACGAACTATTCCCCAAACCGCAGCCACTGGTTTCCCGCTTACATGCTGTCTATGGTCTGTTATCGGGCAATTTCCTGGGGACTTAGGTCAAACCCAGCCCGTTTCCCGTCCCCCATCACCAAAGAACCGCGGCTTGATATCTCTCTGCATCTTCTCGCGATAGCCAAGAAATTCATCAGGTTCTTTGGTCTTGGCCAAGAACAATTTGTAAGAAGGAGCAGACCCATGTTCTTTTTTCCCAATGACTCTCTACCCAGATGCTGCGAGTGGCATCTAGGAGTCGGTTCCAACTGCCAATGCCAATGCCAATGCCCACGCCAATGCCAATGCCAATGTTCATAGCCACACAGACTATCAATCATTGACCACCTTATCTCGATCTTTGCTTGGAGACTGACTTCCTAAAACAGGCTGTTTCAATCCCATCTCCTCCAGGTATAAACGGCAAGTTTCTATTCCCGTGAGACCCGCTCATGCACTATTAAGCACCAGGACAACGGCATGCCGGCGCACGATCATCTAGCGCGGCAGCGCCGGACATTGATTGATAGTTCTGATCACGGGTAGGTAGTGATTATACACTATTCATCCGGGCCAACTCACTCCTTACATACACAACTGCTCAGCCAAGACATGATGCATCCAGCCAGTCCAATGCAAACTAGAGAGATTCTCTTGGCAGCGACTGGTCGATTAGGTTTCCCCTAGGCGCCATTGGGTACGTAGTAGTAGGTCGAGTACACCAAGAACCTCTAGCTCCCCTCCTCCCCCGTAGGTACACCCCGTTCCCCCATGCTGGTACCCTTACCTCTGCCGTACCCGGGCAGCCGTAGGCTTCTTAACCTTATTCCGTGCAGGCCTGTTGATGGTGGACTGGACTTGGTATCGAAACGAAACAGCGACCCTGTGCCGAATACTACATAACGTACGCCGTGCAGCCCCGGGCATGGACTTTGCAAGGAAGAATTCGCCGATTCGTATAGCGGGACTTATATATCTCGCGCTCAACAGTATGAGCGTCGTATGGCTCGCCTCCACGAAGCGCATTCCCATCTAACAGGTGAACCCCGAGCGAGCACCGCGCTCGGCCGATTCCGTGTACCCCAACATGAATGGAAAGCCGTGACGAGTTGCGACCATACCTCTTGTGCATGTAGACGTCTATTCCCGGGCACTGCCCAGAGGCACATGAACTTGGTGTTTTCCCAGATGGAAGAGGATGGGTTTCATAAGGATCCAGCCGACCTACTCGACACTACCCGGAAGGCGATGATTAGGGGGAGCCAGGACCTCTTTTTTCTTGGTATTGTTGCATTGTCCCAGTCGCAAGGCGCGCATCGATGATCCCATCCCATCGTACTTTTTCTATTACACCGGGGACCTCCTCAGGCTCCTCTCTTCGCAAATCCAAGTTTAGATCAGTCGGACGACCGTGGAAACGCATCCATCCATGTCACAATGTCAGTGCTTTCTCCAACAACCCGTTGAGCGCTCGTCGCCTGCTTCTGCTCCTGTCCTTGTCACTCGTTCGCTCCGTCTTCGGCCCAATCTACGTAGCAGCAACACTGGACCGTACTGAGCACCATGTCTCTCTCTCCACGCATGCTGCAACACGTGCCTGACCTGTCCACACAGACAATATCCTCCGCCAGGCGTTGTCTCTCCCCGATGTTTTAGAAGGTAGGTTATCGTAGATGGTCTTTAAGTAGGAAGAGCGATTAGCGCAGGGTCTGTCTGCCATGGACGGAGTTGCGCAATCTCATACACCCACCACCTTACATACACAACGCACACTGGCCACTATGTCCCCAAATAGGGAAGCAGATGGAGGAATTCTGGCACAAGAGGGGATATATGCATGCTGTTGGAAGTCACATGGCCACATGGCACATTGATGTTGGCGGGAGAGGATCTACATACATGCAATAGCAATACCATTTGATACATGCGTACATTGATACATGTAGTCCGTCAATGGCAGCAAAAGAAAGCAGAGAATGACTGCCATCCCCATCGCATTCCCATGCTATGCCAATTCGAGGTAGTTCTCGTCAAGTCTCCATCAGTCCTTTTCTTTTTCCTGCCCTTTTCCCCCTTCTTCGTGATCCCCTGTTCCCTCCTCCATGTTGAGACGAGAGTCTAACAAGTAGGTACCTAAAGAAAGAACGAGGCGGCCCACTTTCCCTCCAAGTTCACCCATCGCAGGGCAGGTACCACCAGGAGGACCCTCCCAGGACGCATGCCTCTGGGTACCCACCCGCAGTCAAGTAAAATGCTGCTAGGGTCGCTGGTGGTCCCCCCTGGTAGCGGTAGCGGTAGCGGTGCTGCTAGTTGGGAACAACAGTACAGGGTAGAGAGCGCTCAATTGGATTGCAACAGGGAGGGTAAAAAAAGAAGAAGGGGAGAGAGCAAGCAATGGAGAGTTGAGTTGAAGCAACATAGCAAAAGGGTTCCCCGTGTCTAACGTCGTCGGGTAGGCAGTAGGGGTCGGTATCAAATTTGGGATTGGGGTTTTTTTGTCGACCTGACATAGCATACCTACCGCAGTAGCTATCCATGCTGTTACCTCAGATCCACTGTCAGGGCTCGTGAGGTGTTACTGCTAAGGTAGATCAAAGGTATTGATTCAATTGATTCATTGATTGATTGCGGTTGAACATGGGGCATGGGGGTGGTAACATTGGATCTCTAACCCAAGGTAAAGGTATGTAGGTATTGATCCGTATGGCGTGTATGTGTACGATACCTGTAGGTACCTAGACACCTACCTGGTCTATTCTCCCATCCATCACAAGTGGTCGTAGTGGTAGTGGTAGTGGTAGTGGTAGGGAGGTGCGATTATTAGGTAAGGTATTTGTATGGAGGTCGGCAGGGAACAGCAAGTGGTGCAGGGCAGGTGTACTGTATGCAAATTGAATAATAATCCATCCCTCCATCTAACCCAATCGCTCTCCTAGCCACTTGAGCACTGAGCACTACATCCTGCACTGCCTTTTTTAGAAAACCCCCATCGTCCTGCTCGTCGTCATGGGCGGCTACTATTAACACTGACAACTCCCGGCTTCTCTATTGACTTTCTTTTTTTTTCCTTCTTCGTCTTCTTCGTTCGGGTGTAACAATTTTACTTATTAAGCACTCTTGGGTCGTGGCTGCCTGCTGATCTATTGTCGTGCTGTGTCGCACACTAGAGAGCATTTTTTGAGTCCTTTGGTGCTCTTCCATCATCCCAACAGCCCTGATGAGTGCAGCAGCAGGAACGTCTTTGCGCAACCTCTTTTGACACCAATATCTAAAGCCAAGTCGTCAGCCAGCGCATCCTCCGGACCTCAGCGACTATCTTGCGCACCCCATACATCTACTTACCTTCCAGACATACCTCCCTCCCCCCCCATAGTCACACACATACACACACACACACACACCACACGCACTCACGCACACACATACACACACATACACTCGCACCCATCATAGCCCGGACCAAGGTACAGGAAGAGAGATCAACCACGGCAACGCACCTGCCTGCGTCTTACTCACTCTTCAGCCCGCCCGCTCAGCTCACTTACTCACTCGCATACTCCTCGTCTTCCTTGGTGGTACTTGCCATTAGGTTTGGTGGTGGTTACTATTGTACGACGTAGAAGAATCCCGCTCCACGTGTGAGCCGCGAATTACCCTACCTATACTCAGGGACCGTGAAGTTACTCGATTACGACGTGTACACCACACTTTACTCTGGACTGGAACGAACGCCTCGTGCTCACCTTTTCTGGGTCCGCCGAAAGCAGCCTCAACCTTCTGGGGTACCCACATACAGTCACAACCACACTGGGAGATAATTCTAATCGACTCAGAACCCCTCCAAAGGCTCAGTAATCGCGCCGTACTTGGTTGGATCTCGGTACTTGACTCTACCTGCAGCTCAGCCTTCACGAGGAAAAAAGAGCCCTTGGGTGAAAGACAGTGGGCGGTCTCTCCCCCTCACTCCCGCAGAATAGACCATCATCGGACGAGGTGCATTAGCAAGGCATCAGTTTCCTATTCCCTCAGCAGCGGTGCTCAACCATTTCGAACCGGTACATACCTGGATACCCATCCAGATTCCGGAGGTATCGTGAATCTGACGGCTTTCTTGACCCAAGGAACCCAGTCACAAAGCACCGCCACCACCCCCTCTGGGCTACACCAGGATCACAGCTATCGGATCACGTCGGCAGCACTCTTCAACGGACTCCGGTTGGTGTCATCTCCCCTGAGCCTCGCAAAGCTTAAAACGCCTATGGCATCCGCAACACTCGGCTCCAAGAGTAGTTCTCAGGTTAGGAAACAGTGTGCGCACTTTCGGTTCTGCCATCCTCCCACTGTCGAGTAGGAAAGGACATGTACAAGCTGCAAGACATTTAGAGCCGGTCGAAACCTTAAAGTGCCTACAGTGGCAACCGTGCTCCGAGTCCTTCCAAGTACCTTGCGAAGTTTGCGTGCCTTGCACCAGAGAACCCCGCGCGTTGCCTGTGCTCTCGATCCATCATCCCAGAACATCTCTGGGGACAGAGCTCCTTGAAGAGGAAGTGACGCGATTGGGTTTCGCTGTGCGTGGAGTCGCTGCGCAGTTTCTACCCCCCATCATCCAGTCTTATCCGGTGGCTAGCTTGTGAGCAGAAAGAGAAAATCTTACACATCAGTGTGCTGGAGACGACCACCACCAGAGAGATCAGAGGATACAGCATACGAACCGGACGAGCAATTATATTGGTTGTACCCACCAGTCCCGCCAGCATATGACCGCCAAAAACCAACCGCATATCTCTCATCCTCTACCTGTCATAGGCAGAACTTATCTCCCTCTTTCGACCTGCGGCTTGGTTCCAAAGCTCCGTGCTCGCTAGGTCTAGGTCCTAGGTCTCTGATATAAGACCGGACACACGAACATATATTATTAAAACGGCCTGGCATACACCTTTCCCTCGCACTTTAGCCTACGTTTCATATCACGTCTTGACTTTCGACGGCTCGGCACTTTAATTCCTCTTGGGCTTCTCAGGAACGTACCAGTGTGGGGGGTTACACCTGAGCTGGGTCTTTTTGAACCATCACCTTCTGTTTCTCCGACTTACCTTTCCAGAAACTCAAGCCGGCAATTCTTTAAAGGTATATACTTTCGCTTGTCACAAAAAGAAACGCCTTTTACTCAACCTCGTGCGGGAAGCTTTGGATAGATACAGCTTGCTGTCCTCCTCTAAAGTTCCTCTGAACAGCGCCTGCAGAGTGAACTCTCTGGTCAAACCAAGTCCGTCGTGGTAGCAGTCGACTCCTATCTTCCAAGCTGCCATCATGTCGGACAGAGTGGCGGGAGGAGCGATGGCTCACCACCATCACCACACGTCGGCTGGGGCCACATTGCAGCCGACATTCGTCGGCTACATCAGCTCGACGATGGATGCCCTCGTTCTATTCGAGGCGTGCCTTACTGGTCACATATCCCACGTACCCCGTCGGCCGCATGACCGAGAACGAGCAAACCTGATCCGCAGCGGCAACGTCTTCATCTACGAAGAGCACTCGAGCGGCATCAAGCGGTGGACCGACGGCGTCCCGTGGAGCCCCAGTCGCATACTGGGCAATTTCCTGCTGTACCGCGAACTCGATAAGCCTTTCCAACCGGGTGAGAAGAAGAGAGCTATGAAGAAGGACAACAAGAACACCAACGGAGGAGTCTCAAAACCCACCAGCAACTCGAGGGCGAATTCGGTCGGCTTCAGCGGTATGAACATCGGCGGTCTGGCTTCTCAATATTCAGACGCTTCGAGTAACAACAAAGACGCCGAGAGAGCCTTGGTGGGATCACTCGTGGATAGCTACCAGTTCAAGCCGGACGGTTTGGTGAAGAAGACGATTAGTGTCCAGTACAAGGGAATGCAACACCACCTCGTCTCCTATTACAACATCGATGACGTGGTCCAGAAGAAGCTGCGCACCCCCTTGGAATCGGCCGAGCTGCAGCATATCCAGCCCCGAGCTGCCTTGATCTCGGCTGGGAACTTCCGCGCCCCAGTGGATGACCACGAGCTCATCATGGACGACCGGGTTAGAGTAATGATCGCCCAGGGCCATCTCCCAGCCGACATGAGCGCATATGGGGCCGGTTCTCGATCCATGTCAGTGCCTAATGTACATCCTGGCTACCAACCAACAGGGTGGGCTACGGGCTACCCAATGCAGCCCAACTCGTACGCTGTGACTTCTCACACCTTACCACCGCCGCCGGTCCCTTACCCTCACCCACCCCCAGGCTACAGCTACGAAACCTCTCGGATGCCGGCACAGCCACCGAACTTTCCCTCGATGCAAATGCCCTCCCGGCGGCACAGTACGATAGCTAACAACGGCTACGACACTAATGGGAGCGCACATAACAGCTATGGTTCCATGTCATCTCTCAGCAGGAGTCACATGAGCAACACGCCAGTTGTCCCGAGCAGCGGCATGCCGAGCAGTGGTATGCTCGATAGCCACGGAATGGGCCATGGCTCTTTCGGCGCACAATCAATGTACGATTCCCCAGCGGCATCGGCGGCATCTTCCCAACATGGGGCTATGTACGACAGCAGCGCTAGGCATGCGGCATCTTACGAAAACAACACTTCTCAGCATCAGAGTACATCTTATGACACACAAGCGAATCCCATGTTCGACTCGGCGAGTACAGCTCAAGCTGCGGGCGATTACGAGTCGGCCTTGCAGTCACAACAGGGCTTGGGGTCATTCGAGTCGGCCAGCGACGACAATACGCCGTCTGCCCTCAATGGCATGGACATCAACTCGTCGGTGACCAGTGCGGAGCTCAGTGACGGCGGCCATTACAGTTCATTCTCGGGACACGATGCAGGATACACGACGCGCGGACCGCACCAACAGTCCATTCCTTAGGGGCATAGAATGATTCAATCGGACGAAGCCAGCATAATCTAGGGGGGGGGCGGTGAAAAGGGGGACAAAGTTGGACTCTTGTTCCAACGAGAAAGGGTTTTCAGGCCCAATGTTATGGTTTTACGGCGCATAGTTTGGCTGGTAGCATCAGCGGTTCGGGTGGAAAGGATCTCTGGGCGTCTTTGGTGTTTGGCCTTGATATTGTTTAGTCGGGTTGGGCATACAGGTGGTTTGACTTGGTGATGATGTTTCACCCAAAAGAGGCATCGAGCCCGTACCATAGTTTGGTTGCTAAGAATTACCCATAACCCTTGTATTGGTATGCGATACATTGCCCACAAACCCACGGGAGTTGTGTGATGGTTGGGAGGGCTTACATACTCCATAGAACATAATGCAGCAGTGCCATTCTACGAAGTTGACTTCAATGATGTTACCAAGTGATTGATTGCCTGTGTAGCTAGGTAGCAGCACATGGCGCATGCCGTCCACCAGGCCGTGAGTGAGTGACTGGTTCTTCTTTACATGTGGCTGTTTCAAGTAGTGTTGGACGAAGGACGGCCCGATGGATTGTCATGTGAAATGCAATAATTACCTGACGCAAATTTGGTAGCTATGTATTGTGCATGGATTGATCAACTGCAAGGTAGCAGATGCCTGCTTGCCTACCATCGCCTCAGGACTACCGCTACAACATTAAACAGAGCTACCGCAACCTCAGCTAACTTCTGTCTAATTTACCTTGTCCGTTGAGGTTGAGACGGGAAGTCTAACATTAAAAAAGACGACACTACTATCTGGCTGGTGGGTGATATTAGCGTTGAACTGATCATCAGGAGTCCGGTGCAATGTTGGGAGCGACCATAGCGTGTTGGTTGTTTAGTTGTTCGGTGGACGGGTGGGTGGTGTGGGTGGTGTGCGCTGCTACATGGATGGCGCGGGTAGTAGTGGTGAGAAGGTAAGTAGGTAGCACAAGCACAGTCAAGATAGGCACTGTAACATTTTTGATATACGCCTTGGTAAGGTACAGTACCTTGAGTACTTGAGGTTGTATGCTTAATGAACTCTATTGCCTACTTCCATGTTATACTTACCTTACTTAAGTAGGTAACTGATCAGCTATCAATTGAATTGAAAGAGGTAGGTTAACCTTATATACTTAAAGTAGGTATCTTTGACTTTTCCTTTGCCGTCACTTGAATTTGGTGAAGCTTCCGCGCGCTTACGCAGGCGAATTCATCGTGTCGTTGATTGCAGTAATCCCGGAATCCGGAATGTACTACCTACCTACTTTGATTTACGAGGGAGGGAGCGGTGGATGTTTACCACCACTACATGTATGGGGAAAGGATGGGATTTTGGGGTGCATCTGGCATAAGCCAATCTGAGATGAGCGAATGAACGGGCCAAGGCAGATAGATAGTGGTAGTACTGCACTGAGGGACTGAGGGACTGAGGGTGGGTGACTGGGTCTGGAGGAGGGGGGTCTAGACTGCTTTGGTGAACACGGTGCTGAACAAATTCTTCGCGAACTGTGACGCGAAACGGCTGCTTTCAACGACATCTCATCAATCGCCCCAAACACCCCCTTCATCGACAGCAGCTTCAAGAGACACTGCACTTGCATGAGACCTGCCTATTGACTTGTGAAGAAGGGGACTGAGGATTCGGGTACTGTGGTCACGCAAAAAGCCCTGTGAGCTGCGAGCTGCGAGCTGCGACCCTCACCGACCGGCAGTCAGTCAACCTCACTCACTCACCCACATCCAGAGAAAAGCGTTGGTTCAGTCAAGCTTTCGTTTTCAGGCACGCGACAACCTTTCTGTCTTGGATTTGTCCACCTAGTATACTACATACATACATTGCCGCCCCTGGCCAGCTTTACCTAAGCTTTCCGCATCACAAGCTCCCATCCACTCCCACTCCCATTGGAAAAGCTCGGGGCTCTCTCTTCTACCCTACGTCATCTCCAGCTGGGACTAATCCACTTCAGCTCACCATCTGCTGTTCGTTACGTTGCCCTATTGCGTTGCCGTCTATCGCGCGAGTCACTCACCACCTTGGACCTGCTGCTGCTATCTGCTGTTTCGTTGGGGGAAAGGAAGGCCCGATATTCATTGTTTGTTTCTCTCTATCTTGCTTTTTCTGCTACATGTGAAGACAGCAGCAGAGGGGACGAATCACAATGAGTTCTCGGCTTTTCTTGGCCAGCAGCAGTCGCGGCGCCAATGCGATCCGCACGACCGTTGAAGCTCCGATACTGCTAGGTTTCGGCCCATCCTCTTTGAGTTCGGGCACCACGACTCTTGCACCAGCTGCTGCTTCTGCCTTTGTGAGACGAACGCCCCTGCTAAATCTCGCCCGGAGGTCCTTGCATACCCCTGCCCGTTGTCAGCAACAGCTCCTGCCCAACCACTACCACCACCACGGCCAGCCCCTTGGCACCAGCACCACATTGGCCACCACACTTCGGACCACTGAGTCGAACCCCGTCTCCCGCACCCGATGCAATCTCTACGCCAACAGCACCAGCATCGGGCGGCGTCGCTATAGTGGTGCCGTCGCTTTGTTGCCGTCGCAGTCGCGCTCGTCCTGCATAGCGGGCACACTGCACTGTCATAGATCTGGCCCACATGGGACGGCCCTCCAAAGCTCCTTCAGAAGTTTATCGTCCCAGAGCCGACACTTACAGCAACAGGGGGGAAAGCATGGTCGTGATGAGTGAGTTTGGTCCCCTCCCTGCTCTCCGCTGCGTTACCGGTTGGTGGCGCGCAGATACGCTATTCCCCCTCAACCTTCGCCAGGGATGCATTTGAGTGTGAGGCGACGCGCATCGAGGCGGCAACTCAACCTTGGTCGAGGGTTCGTGGGGAACCACCCTTGTTCAGTCGAACGTTGTTGATCTCTCTTTTGTTGGCTCCGACTCGCCGAACCCGTCGCCCACATCGGGTCTGGCGCTTATGCATCGCAGGAAGTCAAGTTGAGGTTCTGCTATATCCCTGCTAATCCCGATGCAATAGGTCTGCACCTCCCCCAGTCGACCCGAGGCCTGCTCCTAGCGGCCTCCGAAAGGTGCTTCCTATCCCATCCCTGACACCGCATGAAGACATCTACACAATACCAAACCTCCTCACCGCCAGTCGCCTGGTGGCCGCCCCTTTCATCGGCTACGCCATTCTCCACGACGCACATGCCTGGGCTCTCGGCTTGTTCGTCTATGCCGGTGTGTCGGACCTCCTCGATGGCTGGATCGCCCGGCGGTGGAAGCTGCAGTCGGTGGTTGGAAGCGTCATTGATCCCATGGCCGACAAGATCCTCATGACCATCTTGACCATCTGTTTGGCCACCAAGGGCGCCCTTCCTGGTGAGTTCATGACCCCTCGACCCCTCTACCCCTCTACCGGATCCATACTTTCCCTGTTGTCGCTTCATGCTTCTGTCAACCCATCTTGCCTTTCTCTATTTTGCCTCAAGCTCGCTTATCTCTTCCGTCCAATGTATTGTCATCCCAATGCATGTTTACGTCCTTCAGCCAGGTTTCCGAGTGTTTCCAACTTGGCGTAACCTTTTGTCTTTTTGCTTTTTGCTTCCTTCCTCAACTGCCTATACCTTTACGGGAAGTATTCCAGACACTGAAGAAAGCTTGTGAAGGCCAAGCTTACAAGGCACGCGATTGACTCGGAGCATGCCTGTTACCCGTTTTGGGGGTGCCTCCAAACCTGTTTCCTAGCATCCATCATCGAATCTCGACGGTTGAGCTCCTGCATTTGAAGACATTATCGTTTCCCAGAAGCCTCTCAAACTAATACTTCTTCTTGCGTCGTAGTCTGGGTAGCTGGCATCATCCTGGGCCGAGATATCGGCTTAGGTATCGCAGCCATCTATTACCGCTGGATATCCCTTCCCCCGCCCAAGACCTTTATGAGGTACTGGGACTTCTCCCTCCCTTCCGCCGAGGTTCGACCCACAACGATCAGCAAATACAACACGTTCTTGCAGTTAGCACTCATGGGCGCCACCACTGTTGCGCCGCTGGTAACGATTGATGTCGCAATGGCATTGACAAGTTTGCAGTAAGCCACCCTCTGGTGAAACACCGTCTACATTAGCTGGCTGCAATCAACCCGTGCGAACACGGCTCTGATCCAAGCTCGTGATGATATGGGATAACCATTCGGACACATGCTAACATAATCTCCCAGGTACACTGTGGCGGCCACAACAGTATGGAGTGGTCTAAGCTACGTATTCAGCAAGGATGCGGTCAAGATCCTTTCGGACAGCAAGGCTAAGAAACAGTAAATAGGGCGGATGGCCTGAACCGCCCAAGTTGGGCCTCGTTTCTGTTGCGGGTGAGCACTGGTCACGCTCGGCTGCAAAACCTGGAGCGTATCACAGTGTTCCTTGTATCATCATCGCACCCAATGTAAGCATATATGATGGAGCGTAGCATACTGGCGCAGCGTATATATAGACTGTTTTGTATTGAATAACATTATACCAATCATGTCAAGCTTGCTGTCCTCGTCACTACGACTTATGGAGCTACCAGCTTTGTTTCCCATTCATCTACTTGCGCGGGACATTTATTGTTCGCTCTTCCTGTCTCGCCTCTGCCAGCCTACGGCTTGTTTATTACATGTATCGCATTATCATACCCTCCGGAGGAGGTGGGCCCTACTTGACCAGTCAACTCTGGCACCTGCCAGCCTGACAGTCATAGGGCATCTTGCCCCTTTTTCATGCGACGTCCCACGTCAAGACCGATAACCGCCCTCAAGCCCAACTTACTTAGTAATAGGCCTCGTAGAATCGGTAACAATTATCAATCTTCTACCGCCGAAAGCCTCAATAACATGATCCAAATGGTACGTCACCGAGGCCCTTCTACGACTTGTGCCAGCCAATACAATAACCTGGTAACTTCTGAGCCGAACAATGTCCCCAAAGTCAAATCGCCCCTTAAATACCGAACCAGATGCGTCTTGAACTCTCCTCACCCCAATCAATAAATCAATCTTTATCTTTCTCCCTTCCACGTAGGTTCTTCTAGAAGGAGTCAGTTATCAGTTCCGTAATTAAAAGGAGACCGCCAGGAAAATAGACTTTTATTCCGCCTGGTCTGATATGGTTGTGGTTTTACTTGCTCCTGGCTGTCTGCTTATTGAGACCACGTGGGTGGTTCGCCCATGAGAAGATTGTTCTAAACTGTAAACTGCGCCCTTTATGATGACTCACCAAATCCACTCCCCCTTGATGTTTATGGAGATTGCTTGTCATGAGACAAGCCATTTGGCGCAGATTGATCGTGGGGCCTAGGCAGTCAGGTCGAGGAGCTGCGGAAGACCTTCCGTACACTCGTCTAAAGCATCGACCACGAGGTAAGTTGGGAAAGCAAGCTGGCTGTCACCTTGAGCGGCTTCAAATACGCGGGTGCGTGAGAGTTGAAAGAACCGGTGCAGTTGGCTGGCGCACTCATGGATTCGAATTTCTTCTGAGACCATTGGTTGCGGACGACGGCTAGGACTGTGATGACGAAGTCCAAGAATACTACAGAAGATAATCCACGTATCTAGACAGGAACGAGCTGTTAGATGTAAAATGCAGCGGAGGGGAGCAGAAACTTATCTAAGTGCAAAGTGATGAAGTCCAGCTGCGGCCTCCACATAATCCTGATGCACCTGCTCAGTTCAAAATAAGCGTACAAACGGGTGTATCCTCTCAATTGACGGACGCGCTGTAGACGCCTGGGCCTGTGGCATGATCTACATGTATATGCAACTGTTCCGCCACCTGTGGTATTTCGTCAAGGACGACGACGAATACTACGTCGAGGGACGTCGGGCAGAAGCGGGCTTTACGCCAGCGAGTCTACTAGAGTTGGTAGGTATTGCAAACTCGTAGAGGATTTGCATGCGTATTTAGAGTCCTCATCGAGCACCACGTTATCAAGGAACTTGATATCTCACAGCGAAGTCTATGAAACCCGTATTTCTTCTCCCGGAATTAGACACAAACGCTGCTTACTAAGTTAAAGTTCCGGCGCATCTCTGAATCCAGGATTGCGCGGGTTCCTCAAAGCTGAAAAGAGCGTAGAACAAGACTCATTTTGATCTGCTGTGATGCCTGAAAACAGCGATACATACAGTGGGTTTTGAGACCGCAGAAGCTGGCCAGCTATACCTGTGTGCAGGGAGACTTGAGAGAAGGAAGTGCAGGGCTAGGATCGTGGGGAATTATAGAATGTTATATATATAAAAAGGTAATGAATATATACGAAGAGTATTGTTAATTAGAGAAAAAGATATTATAGGAAAAAGTCAAAAAGAAACTCTCTGGCGGGGAATTGAACCCCGGTCTCGAGCGGATCTGACATTGATATCCAATGACAAGCTCGCATACTGACCACTATACTACCAAAGACTGTTGCCAGTTGATTTGTGAAAACTTTGGTACTTATCGCAACAAATGTAGGTAAGCTTTGTCCAGGTAGGTGACGAGACAGTGCATCTGCATAATAATTCCTACTGGAAACCCCCAATGCCTCTAAAATGACTGGAAAATAAGATGTAAAAACATAGTCATGTCGTTTCCTTTTTACATACTATTCCACAGCCTTCACTCGACTCTCACGGCTTCCAAGTTGGGAGTGTGCGGATTTCGAGCATCCGTGTGTATTCGATGCAAATCAGCAACTTGGGGAAAGGATCGGTGTGGACGATGGCAACAATGCAAACCACCGCCCGGATGTCATGGAGGCTACCAGGGCCATCTTCTGCCGCCGCGGCATCTACAAGTCCCGAGTCATGATGATAGGAAGGAGCACGCTGATGAAGTCGGCGCCGGCTTGGGCCTCGTGCTGTGGTCTCACATGGCGTACACAGGAGACCAGCCAAACATAGACGTAAAGGTAGTGATGAGCGAGGGCGACAAGCTTTTTACCAGCTCTTCCGTCTTCGTATTTAACGCTTAGTGAACAGTCAACGGAAGATATCGAAGAATATGTTTTACAAGCCCCCTCAGACGAAAGCACACAACAATGTTTCTGAGTACTCCCTTTTGCAAGTCCACAGACTGTTGTAGATCACTATAACTACTTTACGTTTTATGACATACCAAGAAAGGCGAACTGTATGTCTACCATTCTTTCAAAGAAACCGTGGCCAAGCTCCTGGCTAACCCATAAACTGCTATAAATCCAACATCGTCCAGACTGGCTTAACTGTAGCTAAATTCAGAAATGTGAGTACTGGAAATACTCTTGATAGGTACCCAGCGTATAATTACCTATCAGCCTTGAAGTCATCCAATTAAATCAGCTTGAAACCCACAAAGCTATGTTACTGCAAAACAAAAACACATAATTAATGTCGATAGCGGCAAAATAGACTCATACCCCCTTTCCTGGACTATGAATTTGCTTCTTTCTTGATTAGCAAAGACATAGTTATTAAACTGCTCATCATCTTTGTTTTTAAGTCTTCATAATCTGATCACATGCCATTTCACACGGCCTGACTGTCTGTCCCGACATATAGGTCATTCTCGGACACCTCCAGTTATGGGAGGCCACAAAAGAAAGACGCCCGGAGCCGACTGACACCACGATGACTCGTCAGCAGTTCGTTTTTTTGCCATTCTTTGGAACTGGGACTGTGGAATGCTTTACATGAGCATCATGTCATCAACTGGGGTTGGTCGCCTTCAAAGTATGGGAAGTGAGCTCGGCATGTTCAAAACTGGGATTTCTACCGGGCCAATGTGACTCCGCACAACGTGCGCCTCCACTATAGCATGTACAGAGTAGGATAGGCGGAGATCCTTCCCGCTCGGGTAGGGCTGACCGTTGAATGCGAAGGGTCTTTGACATTTGGCTGCCAACATTCGACCCAAGGGGGTAGCCAAAACTCCAAAACTGCTTCCCCGCCCCGTACTCGCCTATGCGATGTGAGTGGAGGCTATCCGAGGTTCACTCGGCCCAGCATGATGATCTCATGACTTATTACCCTGAGGACTAGAACTTCATGTGCACTTTAGGCCGTGGATTATGTATACGGGGCACAAGATGCAGCATTTCTGAAGCTCATACATAGGCTTCTTCTTTATCTACATCACATAAAAGCACCCGTGTAAGAAATATGTCATCCATTGATGCTGTGACCGAGGACACCAATGGCCCCAGCCTCATACCGGAGGCTATTCCCCTCGAGGCAAGCATTAGGGGGAAGGTCTACGCCGTTACGGGCGGATCTTCAGGCATAGTGAGTTACCCCCTTCATCTCTCCACACGCGCGATGTCCTCCACGCCAGAATCTAGGACGGGAAAGACTACGCTGTGGACAGGCAATCTCATAGCCCATAAGTGTTGGCAGTGGAAGAAAGCCTAGGTTCATGATGAATTGGGGATTAACATTCATGCTTACCAATGCGCACAGGGCCGCTCGACGGCATTGGCTCTAGCGAGCTTCGGCGCCTACGTGTCCATCTGCGGACGCGACGCGCAACGGCTAGCGAAAGTCGAGGAGGAACTGGCGTCGGCCTCGCCGCACGGGGCTGATGGCGCCATGTCGTACCAGCTCGACATCGCGAACGAGGCGCAGGTGGAGGCTTGGGCCCAAGCGACGGTGGACAAGTTCCCGAGCGGGAAGCTGGACGGAGCGGTCAACGCGGCGGCGCTCGAGGCGCCTGAGGCCCTATCCATCACCGATATGAGCGCGTCGACGTGGCAGACCGTGCTGGACGCTAACCTAACAGGCGTCTTCTACAGCATGCGTTCCGAGCTCCGCCGGATGGAGGCCGGCGCTGCCATCGTCAATGTCGGCAGCATCCTCGGCATCGTGGGCATGGAGGGTAACGCCCCCTATACGGCCGCTAAACACGGTATGCTGGGACTGACACGGGCGGCGGCCAAGGAGTGGGGGCCCAAGGGCATCCGAATCAATGCCACTGGACCGTAAGTGCTCCTCTGCCCATTTGCCGACTATCTCATCGGGGAAGCTTTCGTTTCTCATAAGTTATGCTTGCCTCATGGAGAAATGACCAAGGGGGTTATGGTGACCAGAAGAAAGACCGTGATGCTGACTATGCTGTATCTGCTTTAGGGGTCACACTGCGACGCTCATGTACGACAGGGCAATTGAACGGTACAAGGAGGGTGGAATGACCCAGGTGCCTGACGTGGCGGTTCATACAATCCAGGGGCGGGTTTCAGAGGCCCATGAACAGGCCAAACCCATCTTGTTCTTGCTGAGTGACTATTCTTCATTCATCTCTGGTCTGAATCTTCCAGTAGATGGCGGCTGGGTTGTCTGAGTAGCACACCTAGGGATAAGTTGTCCGTGGCAAAGCTCAATTTGTATCACTGCGCTTGGTAAATTAGCCATTTGAAGGGATGAATAAAGCTTCAAAGATTATCCCAACTCGATTGCGGCCATCGAGTCATTCGTCACCAAGGCCGTCGCCTTGAACAGCGGGATGATAGGTAACCTAGATGAAAGATGCTGGATACTAGATGCTAGATGCTAGGGGTTCAATAAAGATGAACAGGGGACCCAGGGCTTATTAAGTAGTTGCAGGGGGCAACTCCACCGCCCCGCGCTACATTTTTGAGTGGATGAAGAGTCGACACCACCACCGAACCGACAAGACAGTCATTTGTTTCCCTGCGCGACGGCACTTCCTGTCACCTATTCTTGCGGCCAGAAGAAATATAGCGAATCTAACGCCGACATAACAGTCTTTTAACCGAACGCAACCGAAAAAGACACGACCATAGAAAGGCTTGCCCTTCAGAAAAGCAGCACCATGTGGTACGCCGCCCCTCCTCTCCCAACGGGCCTCTCCCTATCCGACAGCAGCCAGCTTGGAGACACCCCCCGCCGCCCACTTACATGAATACACACCTGCTCCTCCGTGAGAGAGATTCCCGACCGACCGACTGCCCTGTTACTGACCGAATCCCCCCTCTCACCCAACAGCAAACACATCCTCAACGCCCAAGTCAGCATCCGCAGCCCCTGCTGCCGGAAGTGGTTCGACTGCGCCGACTGCCACCACGAGCAAGAGTCGCACCCGCTCAAGCAGTCCCTCGAACTCGTCTTCGCCTGCAAGAAGTGCCGCAAGTGCTTCCGCAAGGACGCCCAGGAGTTCGAGGACGCCGACGAGTACTGCCCGCACTGCGACAACCACTTCGTGCTCGAGGCCGTCATCCCCAAGCCCGCCCTCAAGGTTGAGGGCGAGGACGCCCGCGTCGACAACCGCATGCTCAAGGACGACCGCGTCAAGGACGGCAAACAAGGCGGCGAGGGCATGCGCACCGTCTTCGACATCGACAAGGACGCCAATCGCTTGGGTTAGACAGGGAAAAGAGGCGGACAAAGGAGGGGGGCGTGGAAGAGGGAGGGACAGATGGCTAAATTGCTTGTTGTATATAAGAAGAGGAATGAATGCGGCAATACCTAAAGGTGGCCGCATGTTCAGGGTCGAAAGATGAGAGCTGGGCAATAGAGGCCGGATAGATCAAATCATAGGCCATATAAATCGAGCAAACCTGGGCATTAATGGCGATGGGGAGTATGATACCACTATATAGATTTTCACGGAGATGACGAATTGGCACGAGAAAAAAAGATACGGGAAGAAGTTGCAGAAAGCATGATTGGCCAAGGCAACCGTTCGCGACGGTTCATGCATTCGGGTGTCTTGCTGATAGTGTACAAGTTCGTGAATAAGACCCGTCACTCTATGGTTCCGTCTACCGGTTCACACATCAGATCAGCCCGGGGACACCCTTGGAGCGACACCAGTCCCTGAATCATCCAGCCGGTCCGTGATGCATCGTCATCCATCATCATCATAATCACTCGCCACTGCCTCTCGTCAGGATGGCGGCGCTACCTTGTCCCGGTGTCCTGCCTGTCTTCTTCTTGGCAGCCTCCTCTTGCTTCTCCTCCTCAATGGTCTTGACATAGTTCTCAATGTCCTCTACGGGCAGCATCTCGACCGTCTTGCCGGGTGCCATGATGGCAATCTCGATGTTCTTGGCGCCAGTCTGCACGACCTCCAGTAACGACTTGATAGCCAATCGGATCGTAGCCTCACGGTCCATATCCTCCTTGTAGTTTCGCTCTAAGAACTCGCGTACCGTCTTGCTGGAGCGACCGATGGCATTTGCTTTCCTGTTCGTTCGTATGGTCAGTTTGTGTCGTCATGCGGCGCTCAAGGGATAGTCCCAGGAGCTGCATATAATGAAAGCAAATTGGGAAAACTGTAGACGTACCAAGCGGAGTAGATACCACTGGGCTCCGTCTGATAGAGGCGGGGGACCTTGCTGCCCTTGTCGAATCCCACGATCATGGTGCTGATGCCGAAGGGCCGCACACCACCGCTCTGGGTGTAGCGCTGCTGCACGCCGGCAACGTACTTGGTGATGTACTCGATGGAGACGGGGTCCTCGACGGTGAGGCGGTGCGACTGGGCCTCCAGTCGGGCCTTGTCGACCAGGATGCGGGCATCGGCATTAAGGCCGGCGAAGGCCAGGCACACATGTGTGTCGAGAAGGCCGATCTTGGACGGGGTGATGCGTGTGTCCTGCAGCTTCATGGCCGACCGCTTCTCGCAGCCCAGGACCACAATGTCACTACCCTTGACTCCGACGGCGCAGGTTCCTACAACGGCCGGAAAGATGTCGTGTTAGGATGAGGAGAGAGACGAGTTGGAAAGGAACGAGCGAACAACCGGGTGGGCTTGGTTGTAGGTTGTAGGTTATGGGATGTGGGATGTGGGATGTGAATGGTGTCAATGCGTACCTCGCTTCACTGCTTCGCCGGCATATTCGACTTGGAAGACGTGTCCATCGGGACTGTGTATGATGGTTAGATTCGGTCCAGGGTCGAGAAGGCTTCATTCGGAGCATGGGCATACCTGAAGACTGTGGTGATGGTTGCCTGTTAGCTTGAGATGCCGGGAGTTTGGAGAGGGACGAGGAACCAGCCCAGCCCGTGCTTACCTGAAAGTGCTCTGTCGTAACCCGACGCCATGATTGCGAATCACTGATAGCAGGTCGGTAAGTGGTGCTTGTGATAAGAATGGTCGGTTGAGTTGTGAATGGCGTATTTGGGGTATCTTGGATCTTTCGTCGACGTCGTTCAGCTTGTTTGGTTTGGAGGCATGAGTTACAGGCACAGGGCAAGGCTGCCAGGTTGACGAAGCTCCCAGCTGTTGCGGGTGCAACTCCAGCCTGGGAGCTCTTCCTCCCCGCTAGCAGCCCGTTAGCTCCAATTAAAGACACCCCAGCCACGCTTGACGTACCTTAGCAGCAAGCCACCCTTGATACCGCCCAGCCACATATTACCTTAAACAGAGAAGATAGGTATCTGATGAGAGCTCTGGAAGCTGCAAAGCGCTGGACCAGACAGGACTGGGAGTAAGCTGTTTCGTTGTTTAAATTATACAATCACGATACTATATTCAACAGGCGCACCGTCGAATGTGTTCCAACTGCAAGAGCCACCAAGCCACGAGAATCAAAAAGTACATTCACATTGCAGGGGATGTTGATGTTGATGATATACCTGACCAAGCAAGCTTGGCCAGTTGAATTGAAGCATAGCCTATCTCCGTGTCTAGTAAAACCGTTACAGGTATTGGCCATGCCATTGTACACCACCAGAAAAAGTTTCACCTATTTTCTTTCCTTGTGTGTCCTGCCCCCGATATGAATTTCGCTGCTCGTAGGGCCCATCACGTAGATAACCTCCCCCACGCCAAACCATGAGCGTCTTTGACCCCGAACGTATCCATATTAGCCGGTACAAACTTGTACCAGGCGTTCAAGAACGAAAGTCCGAGACATCAAAGTCATGATCCCATAGATGCCAGTAAAAAACCAGGATCCCCTCGACAGTGAGTCAACAGTCCATTCCCGCTGATTCCTGCCGCCTTGAACACCAGATTTGATGCATACCAATGCTGCGCCGTCGATGCTGTGACTGAGAGCGGTGCCCAGAAGATAGAGATAAGTCGCGCCTTGATGGAAATATCAAAGACCATACTCCGCCGTCTAAGGAGCCCAAGCTCCATGAACCGCTTCAAAAACGACAAACGTCGCCGCCGAGAATTGGATTCTCCAATGTGCTCCGTAATACATTACCGAATGAGAGAAAAGCAATGGTGTAAGTCGCTGAGATCTCTTTCCCAGAGCTCCAAGATGCCAAAATGCCAAATCATGATCAACCATAGGTATCGTAGCTCAACAGACTCTGCCAGTCCATAGAGACGCACAGCAGGCCACGTAGGGCCTGACCCCCAGGAACACCTTATAAATCAAACCAAATAAAGAAAAACCGCATTCCGCCATGGTGCTACCCAGCGGGACCAAATCTAGTCCGATCCCTGACGAAAAGACCACAAAACGCCGTGGCACCATGCAGAACGCCTGTAGACAAAGGAAAACTGGAACAGTCATTGCATGTGCAGCGAGATACCTGTTGCAGATGTATGTACTGTAGACTCCGTTATGCGGTGGAGTCCATCTTCAGCAGCCGCCGAAGAGAGTCTTCCATGAATCGCATCTGATCAGAAGACTGAGAGTTGTTGGAAGGTGGGCTCTGCACCTGCGGAGCCCTGGCACCGCCACCGTTAAGGACTGAGGCTGGGAACATGCCACGAGGGAGCTTAGGAGGCGCCTGTGTGGCTCCGGTTGAGGCGGGCTGTTGACGAGGGGGTGTTTGGGGCTGCTGCGGGCTCCCTTTGCCGCCAGAGAACAGATACCGCTTCAGCGCGTCGCTACGGTCTGCCTCCGAGGTACGCGCATTTGTCGGGGTGGCTGGGGCGAAACCGTTGCTGGGGCGGGCAGCCTTAATCCGTTCCGAGTACGGAGTCGAGAATGCTGGCCCAAGGGATTTTCCAGGAGTACCATCAAGCTCTGTAGAAGATATGCCGGAAGATGGCATTCGTCCTACAGCAGGACGCTTTTGCTGGGGAAGCGTGGCCACTCTGGGCACCGTCTGGCATTCCTTAGGTGAGTCATGCGGTGGAGAAAATGGGCCCGGAGGAACAGCATTGATGTTGGCAGAGCTTGCACGGCGGGCTGTGCCCGACTTCTCCGCACGCTGGGCTTTGAAGAAGAATTCCAAGGGAGATTCTTCGTTGCGAGGGACAGGTAGCGGAGGGCTACCCAGGCCGTCTTCTTCCGAATCAGTAGTCGGAGGTGAAGGCTCTTGGCTTGGCCCCGTCGTTGATGGCTTCTTTTGGCTCGGAGAGTCCGGGGCCGAACTTGTCCTGGCAAGAAAGCTTGGAATAGGCAGCGCAGAAGGTGCCGGCGAGTGGTGGAAGGTTGCGCCGGCGAATGCAGGGATCTGGTTAGGAGGGAAAGATGGGCTGTGGCGCTCCTTGTTGACGCTGTTCCCGTTGGCGAGACCTGGGGACGCAGCTCCGTTCTTGTTGCGGCCCTTGTGTGAATGCTTTCGTTGCTTCGAGTTTGTTGTCTGTGAATTCTGCGCGGCCAAAGCATCCCCAGCGGCTAGTTTCTGTGGTGTGCTGGGGCTGTCGGAATACACTTGGCGATAGCTTGCAGCGTCGTTCTCTGAGGCGTAATTCTTCTGAGAATTGCCGTTACGACCAGGGCGGCGCCGACCAGGCGTGTTCTTTGGATGTGGTGATGAATGCATGGTATAGTGGACGATGTGAAGATATTTGTTGTTGTTGTGAAGATGACATGTATCCAGCTGGATTGAAATAGAGAGGAATAATAAAGGCCAAACTGGCTTGAGGAAAAAGAAAAGGCTCGAGTTGTTGAAGTTGCAAAAGTCTAGGAAGACCTTGGAGGGATGGTTGAGGTCGAGACAGTGTCAGGGGTCGCAGTCAATGCGGATTGCGGGGTGGTTGATGATCGAGACTTGTGTTGCGCAATGCGACAAAGACGAGAGGCGAGGCAACCAAGAGTACGAAAGATGCCCGAAGAAGTGGTTGGAGACGGAAAGATCAATGACTTTCGGCTTCTGGTGACTTTCGGAGATGAGAATGAGAGGTTAGAACCAGGATTAGCTTGGAGGGCGATGTGCAATAGTTATTTGCGATTTTGTCTGAATGGGTTGCGGTCGCAAGCTGGATTGGCTCATATTTGTTGTTGATGAGTATGGGAAAGAGGAAGAAACTTGACGATGGCGGGTGCGCAGAAGGGGAATCAAGGAAACAGCGGCTGAGTTGGGAGATAATTATGGAGTTACTCCATTGCCGCTGGCGGCCTTGGGAACAAGTACCTTTTGTGTCTTTGCCTACCTTTATATGCCCTTGTTTGGAGAAAAGGGTACTTGAGTTGGAGACGTACCAAAGAGAAGTGGCAGCTAACCTAGCCAGAAATCAGACGGGGGCAAGTCAGTCAGGCGGTTCAGCCAAGGCGCACTCCCTAGAAATGACGACAGTTGCTGCTAGCTGGCAGATCCTACCTTCGATGTCGCAACTGGAATGGAGCGAATACCAGGGATTGCCTGGCAGAAAGCACGGTTCGAGTTGAGGTCAAGAGGTTTCAGGGCCAATATGACAATGCAAAAAACGCCTTGAATGGCCTGATGGTCACTTTGGCTTCACTTTTCATGGTGCAGGTATAGCCTATATTCACTTGAGCCATGGATGGGTCTTTAAACGCAGGTAAGGCACCTAAGCTTGCTGCTAGTTGGGTGCCTAAGGTACCTATTATGGATGTCTGGAATCGTCAAACGCAGGCGGACGGACATCTTAGCAATCGCAGACAGCTGGCAAAAGCACTGCACATTGGTAAGAATTGGTGCATGCAGCATGTAGTGGGGGAAGACTGGAAAGCAATCTGCCTGACACCCAAAGACTCAACGGTGTTTGGATTTGGGGAGGTTAAAGAAATGTCAAGCCTTGTACGTCTACCTAGTGCCACATTGGGTGAGGACTCTGTCCTTAGGCAACCTTTGGCAATTGAATGTTGGCGATAATGATTGATGGGTCTTCCGCAGATTGCAGCCTTATCGTAACCTTAAGGTAGGACGAGCAAGCGTTGACTGGGAGCCGGAGGTGACTGGTGACTGGTGAGTGGAAGGTGGGCATGGTGAGCAGAAGGAGGGGCAACATTGCTCCCTAGCGCGCATCGGCAGGCAGCTCAATGTGCAACCTCGAAATGTACAGCTCGACCGACCGACACCTTTCAGGCCACCACTTGCGTCTGGTTAGCAGCATTCATTGCGCATTATACCCAACAAGGTAGAACAAGAGGCAAGATATCATACCTCTGAATCTGATTGTCAGATCCTTTTATTCAAGGAAACTCTTCGTTGCTTCTGGTAACATTTAATTGTTGCGAACCATAGCGGTTACCTGGATAAGGCGAACTTATTACTTCTTTATCTCCTGCAGTCACAGTCACTGTTCATACATCATCAATCTCAGTCATCCTCCCTTCGACATTCCGACCAACATCAAGCACAACGATCCAAATTACACCACACCGCATCCCAGAACCAGATCTCCCGCGGTATTCTCCTCTCAACTTGTCAAGATAGGGAAACAGTAGAGCTTGAATCCCCGGGCGACTCCCTTCTACCCACCTAATTGGCGTCCACCTTCTACCGCCCCAAACAACACGAGCAACAAGAGCAACATGGCCGACGTCGATATGACCGATGCACCCACCACCTCGGTTGCCAAGAAGGCAAAGTCCGGCGAAGTAGAGGCCAAGAGCGAAGGCAAGAAGAGATTTGAGGTCAAGAAGGTACACGCTTCCTGCTCTTTTATTCTGTCCTGTCCTGTCCATCTGCATATTGGTAAACTAACGTGGATGGCATCGTTACTAGTGGAACGCTGTTGCCCTCTGGGCATGGGATATCGTCGTCGACAACTGCGCTATCTGCCGTAACCACATCATGGACCTCTGTATCGAGTGCCAAGCCAACCAGGCTTCTGCTACGAGCGAGGAGTGTACAGTTGCTTGGGGTATTTGCAACGTGAGTGTTCCACCTGAGCTTGCGAAGAGTTGACTTTGCGTGCTTTCGCTTTCACTTTCACTGCCCGATACTGACGAATCGCCATTATTTGATAGCACGCTTTCCATTTCCACTGCATCTCGCGCTGGTTGAAGGCACGACAGGTCTGCCCTCTGGACAACAGAGACTGGGAGTTCCAGAAGTATGGTCGCTAAGAATACGGCTGGTATGGAAGAACACGAGGAACCATCTGATTATGGAACGTTTGGAAAGGGACAAAAAGTGATACGGCACTTGGAGTTCCTCTAAAATCTGCCGAGGTAGATCTGGCAGGCATTGCGCTTGTTCTTCAACATGCAGTATGATGCAGACATTCTTGCCCGAGACAGCGATTTGGTAAGGCAGAGCCAAATAGATTTGTACATATTATGCGAATCCCAATTTAGGCCCCAGCAGTCACCTGCGGTCTGTCTCCCTCTCTAGCACGTAATCCATCTCTTATTGTGCGAACATCTTCTCATCCACCACTATATTCTGGTGCGCGACTGCTGCTCCGCCTCCCACAGGCAGCCACTTGACGGGGTTTCTGTTGAAGAATGGCCACGGAGGAACAACGACGAGGAAGGTAACGACGGTGCCGGCGAGGCCGAGCTTCAGTGCCAGTGCGATGTCTTGCAGGAGGTAACCCACGAAGAAGGCGATTGCCTACGGTAGTGAAAAGAGCATCTGTCAGCTAAGTCCAGATCATGTTCGGGGTCGGTTGTTGATTTCAGGATGAATGAAGTAAGACTTACTCCGACCAACGACAGCATAAGGGTAGAGATGATTTCGGCGAGGTTCTGGCCCTTGAAGTCCTACAGAAACCGTGAGTCAGTATGCGACAGCAGAACAACGACGAGGTATAACATGGGGGAGTAGAGTAGGTCATCGTATCGTGGGTAGCCTCACAATCTGGCCATCCACCAAGTCCCTAACCTGGTCCAGGATTTGTTCTGCCATTGCTGCTGTGGAAATCGAAGAACGGCCAATCAATGCTTGTATAGATTTCGCTGGGTTGTTTCTGGGTCAAGTAGCCGGTCGATTCTCGTGATGCTGCTCGTGGCTTGTGGTATGTACTGACTGGCTGGCTGACTGACTGACACGCAGGCAGTCTGTATCGCAGCCTCAACAGGTACCTAAGGAATCGGGAGCACCTTCTCCACCTTATCTGGTCATCTTGGCATTGATTGATCTGGCCAGAGCAGCAAGAAGGCGCACGGGCCAGGAAAGTCGACCTTCAACAGTGTGTCATTGAATGGAGCAATCGATTAGGCGATTAGGCGATTAGGTAGGTGACCGGCTGTGTCAGCCCTGTCGCTCTCGGCGGGTTCGGATCGAATTGGTCCAATAGCCCCTTCAACCAATCATTAGATGTCAGTATATCCATGCTATGCCATGCCATGACTCCAACCCGCATACATCTTGTATGTACGTATTGCCGACCGCAAAGGTCAGTGGTCACACTGGCTACTGCTAGTATGACTTCATCTCACGCTCAGTATTCTCACCACCTGCTATCTACCCAGGCGATCCTAGACAATTTCAAGCTCACCGCCAAATGCTTCCATGTGCTCTATTTCCGGTGACTGGTTGAGTGGTTTGGTGAACAAAATCCCTCAGAGATGTTGTCGGTCAGAGCGGGTAGAGATCACGAGCAATTTTGAGATCACTCGTTTTACTTGATGGTAGTCAGTCATTGATCTCTAGTTTCTCGGGTGGCATTAACGGTAGAAGATGCCGACAGGAAGGTAGTCTACCAGAATTTAGCACGCAGGGAATAAGCCGACTCTGCACTAATAAACGACTGTTAGACAGCAGATACTCGGTGGCGTGCGACTGCGACAACCATCTGCTGCACAGATCTGTACCCCCCTCGATACAATGGCCCTTCATCACGGTCGACTCACGGCATTCGGCATGCACCCACGTGGTTATACTTTAAGCCAATGGGGAGATATCATGGAGATAAAGATGTTTTGTCGACACTTAGGCCTAATTGCTCGTTCTAAAACACCCCGGGACTAAAATGAAGGACTTGTGTCGTGGGAACTGGAGAAGAGGGCTTGTAGTACAACGGTTTGTTCGCTGGGGATGGTGGTGGTAGTGGCAGCAGTGGCAGCATTGGTAGTAGCTGGAAGTAGTAGGACTATCGATGTGGAAGTCTGCACCGGACGCGGAGCATGCAGTAGTTGGTCAAACTCGAGTCTTGGATGCAATTAAGTGACATTTTAGGGCGAACGAAATAGCAGGGAATTGTTTCTTAGCCCGAGGTTCTTGCTCACGTTCATGGTACAGGGATTCATGAGCAGCCCACTAGCATCTAACCTTCGGGACAGTCTTCCTACCTAGGTATTGTTCTTTTTTTTTCTCTTCACCTCACCTTTCCAGAGTCAGGCTCGGTGACTCCACTTCAGGCCATCTAAAGATTTTCTGTCAAGCACGAGCCAAATGGGCCACCCAAATGTCACGTTGTTTTGCTTCCGTCCATAGAATCAAATCCTTTAACTAATTAAACCACAACAACGCTTCGTTCGTCTGAACAAATCTTTAAACTTGGCAGTGCCCTGTTTCTCTCTCCCCATCACTACTTTCTTATATCGAGAGCCTCAAGACGTCTACTCTTTCATAACTTTTGCTCGACTGAGAACTCCCATGATCTTGTTTTGTACGGCTCTTGCTGTTTCGGAACCATAAAATTGGTTTGGACAGGACGGAGCTTTTGGCACAGACAATTCGCAGCCCTCGCTCAGTACGGGAAAAGCAAGCCCTGACCTCATAACCCATAACCAATAACCTACATTCGATACGATGTAAGTACCTCCGGGCCCAACCCATTTGAACTCCCTACTTTCTTGGCAGTGCCTACCTCTACCTCCTTCCCCCGACCTTCTTTCATCGCTTTCCCCGACTTGCATGCACTCGCTCGTAGTCAGCAAACAAAGGATCCAAGGTCTTGCATCTCTTCCCTTTACACTCCTGTTTCTCAATTTTCCATTCTCGCTTCACGTCCAACAACCAACAATCATATACAGTCTCCGGTCGCGACCATCTTCTGAGCAATCGCTGCTTCAGTCGCATCCCCATCCGCCAGTATCTTCACCAATCCACCAAAGATCCTGATAGGACAATCGCTGAAAATCTTCTCGAGCTGCATATAAATTTCAGCAGCCCACACCACCCTACCAAGCTCTCAATTGCGGCCAACAGACCGCATTATTCTACCAAAGTCACCAAGTTGGCGGGCCTCAGCAGCAAACAGTTTTCCTTTGCTCGACCGCTCTTAGGCCCTCTATTCTGGGTCTATAGCGGCGTTAACAAGAAGCCTCCTTAACTGGTTGCACGCCCCACGCATAGTTTGATACAACCCACGATACATCGTTTTCTTTCGCCAACAGAGCCTTCCTAACTGGAACGCTACCACGGCTCTCTTTCGACCTTTTGCGCTGGAGACTCAACAAACCCCTCCTGCAGTCGGCGTGCTGCCACGCCTGCTGCTGCGTGCAAAAGCCTCATAGCTGCGTACGCGGTTCAGTATGGTTGCCTTCCCTTGAATTCCAGCGGAGGGCTTTTCCTTGTCTCTTTATAGAATTGGCAGGTTCTGTTTAGTTTGATACAGCCATAAATCACTGAAAGACGCAACAACAACAAGACGGTGACGCTTGCCGCATCGACACAAATCTCGACAAACGACTGTGAAGTCCAAAATGTCGGACCACGAAGAAATCTCGGAGAGAGGGAGCGGGTATGATACCCCTGTCCCGGAACTGGATGACCACCGCCACCAGAGCGCATCGGTGCAGAGGCCTGACCGCCCTCGGCGAGGCACGGTGGACACCCTTTACGGCGCGCGCCACTTGGAGACGCCCCCCGATATCCGTGTGCGCGACTTCGAGGAGGCCATCGCTGATGATGATGCGGATGACATGTCCCCCATTCAACCTCGAAGTCGACGACCTACTGTTGACACCGTCGATGGTCGCTCCTTGTCACCTCCAAACTCGGTGAAAGCATTTGCTGAAGCACGTCGTCGTGGGCGCGCATATTCCAACAACAACAAGGAAGCGGAGGATGCCAAGGAGGATGGCGAAAAACTGCACCTGGCTCGTACCTTCACAGGTGGCAGTCGCCAAAGTGTGCGCAGCTATCGCTCAGTGCGCAGCAAGCACACTGTGGCTGATGACGCTGCTAGTTTGGGCACAAACCTGACAGCAGAGGAAGATGTCTGCTTCCCCATGAACGACGAGCACCGTCAAGACAGGTTGTACATCGACTTTGACTACTTGGAGAATTTCATTGCAGCCGAGAATGCAGCCCGCAAGGACGAACTCGAGGCAGCGAACGCCGCCAAGGTATTCCCAAACCTCCAGACTGAGCAATTCCGCTCCCCTTCGCCGATGGTCACAGCCGATGGAGACATCTATCAGCTCCCGCCTGGAACCGGCGTAGCCGATGAGAAGGAGGTCGAGGAAACAGCTGTGAAGTCTGATTCTGAAGCGCCGAAACAAGATCCGATTGACCCTAACAGATTCAGCTTCTTCTCGACCGCTTGGGAATCTACAATTCATGCTGCGGAGTTCGGCGACCTAGTTCTGCCTGGAGAGAATGTCAGAGGGCTATTCCAATTCCCGACTGACATGAACGATGGTGTATGGTGGCTGAATATGAACAGTCCCACAGAGGAGGAAGTCCGCACCATCTGCAAGGCTTTCGGTGTTCATCCTTTGACAATCGAAGATATCACGACTCAAGAAGCTCGCGAGAAGATTGAGCTGTTTCCCTCATACTACTTCGCTTGTTTCCGGTCCTTCAGCGTCACTCAGGAGGAGGACGGACCCGACTATGAGCCATTCAATCTCTACGTCATCGTCTTCCGCGAGGGAACTCTCAGCTTCAGCTTCGAGCCTAACAGCCACGCCTCTCTTGTGCGGAAGCGAATCACCATGTTGAAGGAGTACGTGTCACTGAGCAGTGACTGGATATGCTACGCCTTGATGTATGTTATTCTGAACTGCCACAATGTGTATGCTGTATACGATACTAACCTATTTTCTCTAGTGATAATATCGTGGACTCCTTCGCTCCAGCTATCCATAGAATTGAGCTGATCACGGAGGGTATCGAAGACTCCGTGTTTGTTGCACGTGCTGATGATATGCACTCCTTCCTTCGGAGAATCGGGGCTGTTCGCAAGAACACACTCGGCTTGATGCGCATTCTGGGCGGCAAGGCCGATGTGCTCAAAGGCTTCACCAAGAGATGCAACGAAAATTACAAAGTCACTCCGCGGATGGATATTGGCATGTATCTCGGCGACATTCAGGATCACGTTGTTACAATGATGACGAACCTGACGCATTTCGAGAAGATCTTGTCTCGAGCCCACAGCAACTACCTCGCCCAGCTGACAATTGACAGCATTGCTCAGGGAACAAAGACCAACGAAGTCCTCAGCAAGATCACCTTCTTGGCTTCCGTCATCGTCCCGTTGAACGTTGTCACTGGCCTGTTCGGTATGAACGTTCATGTTCCCTGGCAAGATGTCGATAACCTGCATGCATTCATTGCGATTCTCTGCTCATTGGTGGGCTTTGTTCTCATTGCGCTGTTGGTTGCGCGCAAGGCACGATACATCTAAGCGAGCGGGCTTTGATCTTCACTTTGCTTGTTGTCTAAGCAAGGGGATTGGCTGTTGTTTTCCTCTCTTTTCGTTTTGTCAAGTTTATATTTTTTGCGTCGTAATGGTGATGGTAATGATGACCTTCAGAGGTATGCTGTTGATGAATAGACATGGAAGCCATAGCAATCGCGAGGTCTACTTGCTGCTTGGTAGTCATGACAGATACATAGACGACAATACGATGAATTTCTAGAAAAGTCCGAGGGTGCGACGTGAGACGTAAGACGATAGTAAAAGTAGTAAAAGAAAGTAGCCCTTATCCTTTTGTGCCAGACGACGTCTACTGGTTTGCTTGGTCTGGTTGTGTCATGTGGTTTGCCGCTCTCTCATTCGCTGCATTACGGCTGACGCAAAAAGTGTAATCTACCACACACAGTGTCCAATGCGCCTCCGTCGAATCAGAGGGTGAGAGCGGCTGGTGATACTCCCCACCACGTCGACATTCCAGGTCGGCAACCCCACCGATCATCCCTGCAGGCTGCAGCCCTACGAGGCCGATGACCCAAACGACAGGTTGCATGTCTCGGTTATGCCCGCTTGTCCTTAGAAGAGAAGCCCCGACCGGCAGGCGATATACGACATCCATACGCAGGCACATGGCCATAGCCCAGTCTGATTGGGTCCATCACCTAGACGGTCTGACTGGCCTTGGTTGGGAGCACGTTGGCCAGGGAGCCGGCTCGTATTATGTGACCAATCCCATCCTGCCATCAGACGATGCATACGGGCTCTCCTGCAGCGATGCCTCCCACGCGGCACGCGGGGCCTCCGAATCGGCAAGGCTGCTCACGATACCGGCAGCTCAGCACCTCTTTCTCGGCACTACTGAGTGCGGATGCGGGTGCGACTGTATGGAAAGTAGGCACGCAGGCACGAGACAGCAGGGATTACAGGCAGAGGCTGACGAAAGACTCGGCAAGCAAAGGCAATGAGACGCGAGATGTCAGCCGTGGCTCACCGGGGTTTTCTAGAACCTGCCCGCTCATTTTCTCCAACGGCTGTTACTTGTGTCCCATGCGTGATGATGTTCGCAGCGCTTGCGCATCCTGATTGGCTCCAGCCTCTCATTTTGCCCCCTGCAGTATCTTATTCTTTTCTCTATATGACCCCCAGCTGAGCAGCGCCCCGCCCCCATTTTCGACCCTACCTGCTCTTGGGGTCTGAACTCTTCTCCCCTTACTGACGACTTGCAAATACATTATCCCAGCAGAAACGTTAGACACCTGACCCTCCCCCTATTGCTTACTCTGGAGCACTTGCGAACCCTCCCCCTCTGTTCAAATGATAATTAACCACAATACCCTAAACGCCGTATCGGCCTTTTGCCCGAGTCTTCCTTCCTTCTCGAACCGGATCTTCGATGATGCTGTTATGGCCGAAAGTTCGTTGCCTTTGAAGACGTGACCCCATATCTAAACGACAATATGTCTCGGCCTTGAAACGGAAGAGTGACGCCTCTTATTCTTCATTTCATCTCAATCATATCTGACATCCAGCTATTGCCCTCCGATTTGAACGTCGCCCTCGACTGCAACAGCACCTTATACCGAAAAAGGGTTTCTCTATCAGAAACACCAGTTAATACTTTGAGTAGAGGAAGAGAAGGGTTAGGCGGCGATGGTGGGAGTCAAAGGGAAATACAAAGGTTGCAACACTTGTCGTGCAAGGCGAGTCAAGGTAAGTTGGTCGAACGCCCCTTTTATTCTCCCAATCTCGCCCCGGTGCATGTGCCTTGTATCGCCTGGTCGAGACTTCCTCGCCAGCAGCGATGATCAAAGCCCTCCTTGGTGTACTCTCTCATCCCTTCTTAGTTGGTGGCTCAAGAGACCTCTGCTGACTTGTCCATCATCCTCGCTTTCCTAATTAGTGTGATAATACGCGCCCTCTTTGCAAGAAATGCACGGATCATGGCCGCGTCTGCGAGGGCTATGAGCGCGAGACAGTCTTCATCGTCGGCACCGTCGACGACAAGGGCCGCTGCGCCTCGCATCCGCCAAGAAACCTCGGCCAACCGCAGGCCTCCTCCTCCTCTCCATCACCGTCGCGGGCCAACTCGAGAAAGAAGCAAGCCAAGGCGGCGGCGGCAGCAGCAGCAGGAGCTGATGCCGCTGCCATCATGGGCTCTTTCTCTTCATCTCCCAGCTCTAGCGCCACATCGCCACAGTTGTCACTGCGTGAAGCATCCTCGGCTTCTCCTTCGGCATTTCATCCCTTGGTGCCGGGTCGGGGTAGGGGCGACTCCTTCACTTCTACGCTTGGGGGAGTCGGTAGCAGCGGCGGCGTAGGCTGTGGCATTTCCACGACGGCAGGGGCTACGATGCCCGCAACGACGATGACGACTTTGGCACCATTAGAGCTCTGGGAACCATTGGAACCCCTAATGCCGGCGTGGGACTACGGCGATGTGGTCACACTCATGTCGGCGCAATCACCCGCGGTGCGCACGTTTCACCGGGTCCGCTTCCTGGCGCTACGGACGCCACAGCTTGACGCAGTCCTCAAGTCTCTCGATCCCATGACGCCCGAAGGTCAGTTGACGTTGACACTGCCGCCATCCCGGCACCGCGACGCGGCCTCAAGCATGGCGGTGGCCTCTCAGGACGAGGTGGGGTTCCGCTTGAGTGCGCAGTGCTTCATCCATGCTCCCTTGCGGGCAGCTTGTGATGCAACGATACATTACGTCGGCGGGACCGGCCTTGAGTATTCGTCGAATATGAACGCCTTATCAGAGGGCGTGTGTCTCTTTCTGTACGAGGTAAGTAATGTGGTCCGACCTTCCCCTTGAAACACTTCATTTATAATGCGGAAAGGGGAGTGTGATCGAATTGCCAATGTACTGACTGCCTTCGATGATTAGCATAATGCATCAGCTGCTCCGAGTAACCATCCACCATGGCAGGACCCTACGATCCTGGCCGATCCTATCCTCAGTCTGGGACCGCTACATTTTCGGAGCTTTCCATCGCATCATCTTTTCGCCCGAGTTTATCGACCGAATGCTGTAAGTCGGGAACAATTTACCTTTGATAATACTCCAACCCACCTCCGTTCGTCGTCATCGTGGACCACAGATCTCCCCACGAAGATTCCCATTACCACCCGATTACTGACCATTTCTTATTACGTATGACCAGATCCTGACGTCGCTCCTCGCTCGCACCCCTTGTCACCTCGCCTCCCCAGAATGGGCCACTGTCCCCTACGAGCTACACCCCAAGAGCCCTCTCGACTCGCTTTTCGACCTAATCTCCGTCGTCCCTTCCCTACTTCACCGTGCCGACCGCATCCTACCCCTGCCACCCACCACCCTGGGTCGCCGCCTCAAAGCCAAAGACCTTCTGGCCAACTGTATCAGCGTTGAGGTGGAGTTGGCGCGATGGTACGCCAGGATCGAGGCGGCTGCGGCCGGCAACCGTGACATGCCGCTCCTGTACTGGATCCATGGTAGCCTTAATTTGGGCGGCGGCAATGGTGCCGGCATGATAGGAGGAGGAGAAGGACGAAGACATGCGCAGATGCCCTTTGCAGACACATATGACTTTGCCAGTACCGTCATCGGGCTGGGCCACGTATACTACTGGACCGCCTTGATGCTACTGTACGAGTGCATGGAATCGCTTGTCGATGCCGTCCTGTACCATGACGGCGACAGCGCTCCTACAGAGTTTTCTACCAACTCCGGTGCTGGGTTTTCTTCTTCAGTTCCAATGCGAGGGGATTTCATCAGTCCCGCGACTCCCGCCACATCCGCGACACCAACGATCAACAGTAGTAGCATCAATGATACTAGGGCCGGCATGCTCCCAGGGCGGCGCTTGGAGGACCTCCTACCGCCCAGGTGCGATCCATCACGCTATCAGGTCCGAGAGCGCCGCAAGCTGGCTGCCAACATATGCCGGAGTCTGGATTGGGCCATTGGGCCGCCGTCGATATCATTTTCATTGTCATCGTCAATACCGCCGCCACCGTCGAATCTCAGAGGAAGGAGGCGAGGAAACGGACCAATAGAAGTAGAGCAGCAACAACAGCAGGATCTACCACAAATCAATAATGACAATGGCCCTGTCAACGGCCACCCGGACCTGGCCCTCGCGCCCCTGCACGTCGTCCAACGCTTCTACGGTGCGCTCTGGAGCCCCGATGGCCGCGACGGCGAGCTCGAGCGCGCGTGGTGTTGCGACTTCCGGGCCCGGCTCGAGCAGAGGGGTCGCGAGGTCGAGGCGTGGGTTGGGGGCCGTGGGGGTGGGGGCGGCCGGCGCGGCTGGGTCGAGATCGGGCGGTTCGGGTAATGACGACGAACGATTTCGCTTGGTATTTATTCACCTCGCTTGACTTATTGCCATTGTATGTCACTTACCAGTTCATGTGGGGGCTGCTGGCCCGGCGGCCGCAGGCTGCGAGCGGGGTTGGGGGCGGATTGGGCGAAATAGGGGTAAGAAGAGGGCGGGGTGAGGGGGCCGAAAAACCGGTAAAGTAAAATGGTCGGCTCGGGTGAATTTGGACGGTGCCGCGAGATGATGGAAGGATATTTGTTTAATAGCTATGCTTCTTGATTTGTTTGCTTTTTGGAGGCCGCCGTAGCTCTGCGTTTGTCTTGCTGGGCTCTTTCTGTACATTGTTTTGAGGAGTCGGGTTTGGTGGAACTTTGCTCTTGGCTTGATGAATTTGGAGTCATCTAATGGAGTCGTATTCTTTTAAGTGATCAAATCGCATAAAGCAGCCGTTCTCGGCGGTAACATCATGGTCATTCAAAGGCCATATTGATCCCCCATTGCCACCAACACCCTACTTGTGCGGATCGCATGTCTAAACTACATGAAATTAGTCGCTAA
This sequence comes from Apiospora arundinis, assembly GCA_039105305.1. Lineage (NCBI taxonomy): Eukaryota > Fungi > Ascomycota > Sordariomycetes > Amphisphaeriales > Apiosporaceae > Apiospora > Apiospora arundinis. Next base: position 1,201,455 of record JAPCWZ010000007.1, on the reverse strand, counting down.
GGGAGCGTCAAATCAATATGACTCTCCCTGCGATCTGGGTCAAACACACTCCTCAGGAACCCCTCAATTCCCCAGCACCTGTGTCATCGCCAGGGTCCCCGCGATGAGCGGCATCACCAGTCTGACAAGGTTCAAGCGCTTCCAGCGCCGGGCATACTCCTCGGCCTTCTCATTGTCTCTAGCCTCCCCGGCAAGTGCGGCGATGCGCTCATTGATGGGCTACATGTTGACGGCCGAGTGTACCACGTTGACCACGTGACACCCCGCGGCGATGGCGAAAAACTTCCAGCTACCACTACTTCTGCCACCTTCGTGTAGGGCAACAGACGAGGTGGCGGCAGTCCACGCTGCTACCCCATACCCCACGATGCCCAGCGTGCTGATGGGACGGAAGAACCGGTTCCCCACCGCCCAGAAGACGGGCCACTGTCCGCCTAGCAGACGCGCCCGCTCGGCGTGCGAGGCGGAGCGGGGCAAGGGGAAGTCGACGAGCAGCGCCGGCACACCCATAAAGGATTGTGTGATGGCGTTTCCTGTATTTGAACGATTTAGTCACTCGACGAAAATCCAAGCTTGAGGAAAGTACATATTTCATCCTTGGACAGGCAAAAAGGGGGTTCTACATACCGACAAGGACGAATGAGCATGCAATGGTCGCGCTAGTTACGGCCTTCATGGTTGTAGTGGACATGGCTGCGGGCTTTGTTTGGTGAGTATGTGAGTGATTTAGTGATGTGAGATACAAAATTCTTGGGGAGTTGGACCTGCTGACTTCGACTCTTACGTGATTGCTGCTGCTGACAGAACGCCACCCACACTTTCCGAATCTCACTGCATGGGCCAAATCCACCGTGAGCCATTGGGACAAAGACGACAATCAACACCAGGGCGACTTGGAAACAAGCTTAAGAAAGTGTCCTCGTCTTCGGTGCATCGCAGGATTTCTCTCCGGCATCATAGGCGAGGGTAACTTTTCTAGAAACCTGACATGGGCTGTTTTGCGCCAGACGAACGCAAATGAGGTTGGGGAGGAGGTCAGATCAGACGTGAAATCGTTTGAGCTTGGCTTCGAACTGTCCGCTTTTAGCCCCGGGCATGGGCCGGCCGGCCTCAAACTCTACCGGCTGACCGAAAAAACTACATATATCCAAGCCCGTGGCCACGTGTTAGAGGCGTGTCTTAGCTCCGTTAAGCTTCACCTTGCAAACAAAGGATCGATCTATGACCCGTCGAGTACATACTTACCCAAGCAACGGTCAGTGGCGAAGACGTTGCCCGGGTGGTTACCCAGCACGCTGGGCCTCAAAATTGTAAACAATCTCCACGACATTTGGGGGGGCGATTTGAGAAACATTATATTTCAAGCATTGGTGGGTCGAATTTGTTACGTCGGAACTGATGTTTGGAAATAATCTCCTCGCGTATCCAACCGTGTGGCTGGCTGTTGTATAAGCGCTGTTTATCAAAACCGGCTCCAACATCCGGTCGCGATCTCATATCAACAAAACAAGTTGCGTTACCCGGGAAAGTGGAACAATCTTGCGGGAACGACATGTTCTTCCGTATACATAATATCTAATATCTATCCTTTAGGTCTAGTCTAACATCTAGAATAATTCATCATCTCGCCATCTTTGTGCGTCTAACAAGCGCTGTAAATATCGATGGACCCTTCTAATCCGAGAAAGCAAATGAAACGAAGCCCACCCTGAACAAACTCCCATGTAGATCCAGCTAGTTATTATTGAATGGTTATAGGGAAGGCGGAGGAATGGGACACGAGCTGCCAGGCTACCTCGGAGTCGCCGCCTCCAGCAGGTGCATATCGAGGCGGTGTCGTTTCTTTCGGCTCATCTGTCGGAGGCAAATCAGAAGCCACAGGCTTTCGTGACTTTTCCCCTGAATTTGTTGCCGGCTCGGTTTCATCCGCCGTCGTCCTCTGCCGATTCAAGAAGTCGGCCCGCTTCCGCATATCGCGGGTTTCGGCCTCGCACCAAAGCCGCAGCGCCTCTTCGCGACGCTCCTCGCTACGTGGCTCGAACGCCATGTCGAATGGGTCCGGCTTGATGATCAAGAGGCTGTTGGACTTGTCGACGGGCACGGGCAGGTCCAAGCCCGTGGCCGGATCGCGCTTCGGGCGCAGGTTGAAACACCAGGCCAACGCACCGCACGCCACGATCAGCTCGTCCTCAGTGAGCGACTGGCCTAGGCACTGCCGCTGGCCCCAGCCGAACGACGTCATGCCCCGGAGCGTCGGGTATTGCGTCAGGGGCTCTTGGAAGGTGGGCCATCCGGCCTCCAGCCATCGCTCGGGGCGGAAGTTGTCTGGGTCGGGATATTTGTTGGGGTTGCGAAGGAAAGCCCTAGGGAACGAAATAAATTAGCGTCAAATTCAGCTGAAATATGGTACTGTGGAAAAAGGAGTGCATACCAGTCCAGGGGGAGGATACGAGTACCCTTAGGGATGAAGTAGCCCGCATAAACGTCGTCTGCTTCCGTTTCGTGTGCAACGCCTATGGTTCCTGATCAGTATAGTTTTGAGGGTTTGTTGAAAAAGTTGGAGATTTACCCGTTGGCACGTTTGGCCGCCATCGCATCGTTTCCTTTATGCAGGCCCGCAGAACTGGTAATTTGGGCGCATCCGCTAGCGTAGGAAGCTGCCCCTTGCAAGCCTCATCGACCTCCTTCTGCACCTGGGCCTGCCAGTGCGGATGCGTGACCATGCTGACCAAGAAGTAGCTGAGCGGACCGGCAACGGTGAAGATGCCCACGAGCGCCAGCATACCCAGCATGCACGACGCCTCGATATCGCCTGTAATGGCCGAGGTGGAAGAGGACGACGTCGTCGTCTTGTTGCTATTGTTGCCGCGCTCAAGGAACTGGCGTGTCCAGCAGGGCCGCATCTGACCGCGCTCCATCTTGTCGCGCACGCTAACGAGCCGCTCCATCCACCAGTCGCGCTGGGCGTCATGCCGGCGGCGCTCGTCGCGCTTCCAGGGGTTGAGAGGGCCCACCTCGGGTAGGTGCCAGAGCGGCGTGAGCACGTTGGTGATGGGCCCGGCGGGCGACATCTGCCGCAGCAAGCCCCAGGCACCCTCGGCGCACTCGGCGCTCAGCGACGGGTCGTCCCAGACCAGCTGGCACATGACCTTGCCTGCCATGTCCTCGAGCGAGGCCTGGAAGTTGTCTGGGTGCGCAATAAGCCGAGCCAGCCACCGCTTAGCCTCGAACTCGAGGACGCCGTGATAATCTGCGTTGGTGGCCTCAGTGAGGTAGGCGTGCGTGAGTTTGCGCTGGCGGGCCCAGTACTCTCGATTTCCGTGCTATGTCAGTCACCAATTCATTACAAACAAGAATGTAAAGTGTTTCTTACGGGTGCGTCCCATCAAAGGAAGATACTCCATGGAGTTCTTGTTGTCGAACAGTGAGCGGATGACGGGTCGGTCCGAGTTTGTACGGGCGCGCCTCACGAGGAGGTCCTCAGCCACCTTCTCGTCAGTCACGATGACAAAATTCGCCCCAAGCATTGTTGTCCGGTATAAGCCGTTTACCGCGTGCACATCCGCCCATTCCTTGAACTTGAGCCACATGAGCTGGATTGGTAGGTCGTGAATGCGTCCGATCCATGGTATCTGTGTTGGTCCCGGCGGATATCTCGAGCTGTTGATTTCCTTGAAAGCCCGGACAAAGTGGACGACGGCCAGCCCTGCCACGAAGACAGCCAACACGATAACAGTGATGAGCTGCATATTTCCACCAGACTAAAGGGGTCAGTGATGTATGCTTGCCTCCGATATTGTCGAAACGTCTGGCGGCGAGTAAAGAGCGATTGGTGAATGACTCAGTACCGATAGGTCTGGGGATGTTGGGCATTATGAATATGAGAAAACTGTCTATATCTGGCCACTATAACCACATCTGCTGACACATGTCTTTCCAGATTAGATCTTCGTGTACCAACACACTCCCAATAACCTTTCAGATTCAAAGGTCATGCGATAATCGATATTATAATTCCTTGACTGTGGTGGATATGCATACAACCCCTTTGCCAGTTTTGACGGGACAGGGGCTAGACACACACACCAATGCAAGCCTTTCTCGCAATAATTTCCAAAAGGGGCATGATGATATCCAATCGTCAGATATTACGTTATCAGGGTTCAGCTCCATATCCTTCTTCTTTTTGTTGACCCTGTGTAGGTCTAATCGGCCTTGTGTAGGTGTATGGCAACCCTGGTCTAACCCGAGATGAATCACCTCGCATTTCCTCTATGCCTGGTGTGGCCTGACGTTATCATGTGATGTATTGAAGGTGTGTAATACTAGATTGATCCCGCTCTTGCATGCTGCAACGCGGAATCAAAATTCGATATCAGAATTAGCATCAACTTAGGTAGGGAGAAACAACGCGTTTGCTTCGTCCGGGGATGCGTTTCTTTGCAACCCGCATGTAAAGTGATCAAGTACACCCGCCTCGCCACTACCGTTATGGAGGAAGGACAGGAGACGGAGCGTTCTCTCCAGGGACTCTACATAGGTGAAACGACGAGCAAAAGCTACTGCCGATGGCAGTTATTACAAGTACCAGGTAAAACGGTTGTTTAAGCTTGACGAGCACTTTTGCCATCAGTGTCGCTAAATTCGGGTGCAAAAATAGGCACAAATTTATCGGGTAGGATGTGGAAGTAGCGTCGGTAGTGGCTCCTCGCCTAGTAAGTTCGGGAGGGAAAGATTCAATATTGACCATGATCTCCAGGGCCAAGTGCCTATCAGTAAGTGGACTTGGGACATCGAGGGTCCATGTTGCGCAGTGACCCAGTGCGTACGTACCATTTCGATTTGCGGCTCAAATTTGCCTTTATCCGCCGGGTAGAGCGTAGAGGGACCGATTGACGTGAACTATAAACAAATCGTGCGCACCATGCGGACGTCAAAGTAGAGGATTGATCTCCCTACCGCCAAGAAGCTTCAAAAGCTTTAGGCTTTGGATCCGGCCCGATGGTTGTTGTTACGCTTGATGTGGTATATGATTACTGATTTACATTATATCATCTTTCTGAAATGGGATTCCAATGTTTGGACGCTCCTACCTACTGAATTTACCCAACCTCTTCAACTGGATCATGGCGTTCACCCTTGTCCGCCAAGGAATCTAGCAGGTGACTGCTGAGCTGACAGCTGCTTGATTCAGCCACATAGCAAAACATTTCGTTATAAAGCAAACATGGAACACGTTCGACATGATCGAGAGGCACCTCTCCTTGTTTATCTAAGCATTGCATCAAGAAAATTCATCAAACCTCGCCAAAATGACTTATGATCACAGCGTTTCCAAGCCAGTCGGCTCCTATCCCGACTCTGGTATTGATGTACTCATAGTGGGCACCGGTTTGGCAGGGCTCACCGCTGCCATAGAGTGCTTCCGTAAGGGACACAGGGTTCAGGTCTTGGAGAGACATACTGAGATCAGTACAATGGGTATGCATGTCCAACCGGTGCTATGGCGACGTCGTTCCGAGTATTCAGGATACTGACATGGGAAATAGGCGACATGTACTTCATGGGCTTGAGCGGGACGAAGTTCTTCAAGCATTGGCCTGATATGGCCAAGGAATATGATGAAATTTCGCTTCACAATTGCTGGATGGAAACCTTCAAGCACGATGGTACGCGCATGATCCCGGTACTCAAGGTCGCCGAGCGTCTCAAGGAGGCCGGGCTGGATCCGAACACCCCTCCCGGAGCCTTCCAGATGCGTCCTCTGGTATACAAGATGTTTGTGAACCAGGTCCAACGGCTCGGCATCAAGATCGAATTCGGGAAGCGTGTGGTCCGGTACTTTGAGGACGCGACACGGAACAAAGCCGGCGTCGAGACGGACAATGGCGAACGTTTCGAAGCTGACGTCGTCATTGCCGCCGATGGAGTTGGGTCCAAAAGCCAAGAGGTTGTTGGCGGCCAGGTCCGCGCAGCAAGCTCCGGCAGGGCTATGTGGCGAGCCGTTTTCCCCGTCGAAGTTCTGGACAAGCACCCAGAAGTTAAAGAGTTTTTCAAACTCAAGGATGGGAAAGACCCCATCGTCAGAACGTTCCTTGGGCCCGGAAGCTACGGTCTCACACTCACTCGTCACGATGTAATCGTATGGATTGTGAACCACGATGTATGCTTACCCTATTCCTCGATTTTAGCATTAGCCCCTATTCAGTCTCTAACACGAGGGATCTAGGCTACTGGAGACGAACGCGAGTCATGGAACCATACCGTTGAAGCTGAGGACGTATTAGAGAAGATCGATGACAGCGTGCACTGTGCCGAAGGCTGGGCGCCCATCTTCAAGGATCTCGTGCGCATCACGCCTCCGAGAACTATCGTCAACTTCGAGCTCTTCTGGCGGAACCCGCAATCCTCGTGGAGCTCGCCGACAACGCGCATCATCCAGATCGGGGACTCGGCGCACTCGTACATGCCCTCGTCTGGCAACGGGGCCACGCAGGCCATCGAGGACGCCGTCTCGCTCGCGTCGTGCCTGCAGCTGTGCGGCGGCCGGGAGAAGGTCCCCGAGGCCGTCAAGGCGCACATCAACTTCCGCTTCCTGCGCACCGCGTGCGCGCAGAAGCTGGGCTTCGCCAACGCCGAGCGCCTGCAGGACACGGACTGGGCGAAGGCCAAGCTGGACCCCCGCAAGGCGCAGCCGAAACACCCACGCTGGGTTTGGGACCACGACCCGGAGGCCTACACATACGAAAATTACGCTAAGTGCGTCGAGGGGATGCGGAAGGGGATCCCGATGGATGAGAATGATGAGATTCCACCCAACTACCCGCCTGGATACAAATATGTCCCTTGGAACATCGACGAGATCATGAGGGATCTTGATCAAGGAAAGTCGGTCGATCTCGGTGCGGGTAATTGGGATTAAGTCCGAATACGGGACAACATAGCGCAGGAGTAAGGCTTTTGTTTTGAAAAGGGGGTCGTTCCCTGACGGGAGACCAATCTTTGTCAAGGTACTGTAAGTTGCTACCACGTGCCTTTCAGCAGTTCCATGCCTTTTGCCGTTGTCATATATCAAACCTCATTGATTTAGTTATTGCAGAAGCTATGGCAAAAGTGTAACAAGTTTTGCCAAGTAATAGACAATAATATATTATCCAGGATAATCTGGCACAGTATACTTTTCTTTTCATACCTTTCGTCTACTGTGGTCGAGTTGTACTTGATCAAACGAGTTGAATCATAATTATTATCTTCATATCTGTCCTGACATGAAATTATCTCAAAAAGGGGCTCCAGCTAAGCTATAACATCGTTACAATAGTATGATACAAAAGACAATGCACTCGACCTCAGGTGTAATCCCGGCGGGTCCAACGAATTAAAGAAGGCTGCGGTGGTCGTGCAAACATGGAAGTGTGATCCGTGGGCGGCACAACGCCTTCCTTCCCATCCATGGTAGCAAATTTGAAGTTGCGCACCATGGTGCCGACAATGACACCGAGGTTCAGGTATGCAAACTTCTCACCGATGCAGCGGTGTCGTCCCGCCCCGAACGGCAGGTATGGACTCCTGGCCCCCGACGTCGTGGCGCCGTATCCGTAGTCCACCACGGTTTCGTCGGCGGTGTTGTATTGAGGCTCATCCCACCGGTGCGGGTTCCAGCTCTTGGCGTCCCGGAAGAATTCCTCGCTTGTCGCCGTCACTGTGGGCGAGGACAGCAGGACCTTGTCGGTACCGACGACGTAAGGTGTTCCAGCAATGGGGAGGGGGTTCTTCACTTTGCGAAGGATGGAGTGGATAGAACCATGTAGCCGAAGGGTTTCCTTCACCACGTTGTGTAGAAGAGGGAGCTTGTCCATGTCTGAGTATTTTAGCGGTGGGAGGTGACCAGGCTTGCCACCTTGCCCGAGATTTTGGACCTGTTCTTGGAAGAGCTCTTCGGTAATATTAGGGTGTGCTGCGAGGCGTAGCATAATCCATGAGCCGGCGGAAGAGGACGAATGCTGGCCTCCCATGAGAAGTGTGATCATCATGTGGGCAATTTCTTTGTCGGGGATTGGTGTGCCATTCTTGTAACTGCAGTTCATGAGATTCCAGATCATGTCTTGTTCAGCATCGGACTCCAGGCCGTGCTTGCGGCGTTCTGTTATGATGTCGAGGTAGACATCTCGCATCTTGATATGAGCAGCGTCTCGACGGCGGTTTCGTGGCAAGGGTAGACCAGGGAAGATGAAGTTGATAGGAGAGAATCCCTGTTTGGTAGTCATTGTTAGCACGAGCTTGAGAGACAGTGTCTAGAATATGCTTACCAAGTCCAGGTCATGGTAAAGCTTGGCGAAATCGGCGGTCAACTTTTGCCGTACTTCCCTTCCCTGCAGCGACCGTGCTGCCGTGAAAAGCGTGATTTCGGACATGGCGAGGGTAACGTCGACAACGCCGGAAGCCCCCTTCCACTCGGAATTCGATTTGGTGTAGTCCATGACTTCCGCCTCGATTAGGGGCACGTGTGCTTCCAGGGCGGTTTGGGTCAAGCCGAATTTGACAAACTTCTTTTGTTCCATCAGTTTGGAGTTGGGACAATCGTAAACAACATCGCTGCCGAACACAGGAATGGTGAGCGGGCCGTAGATTTCTTCGGCGTTGACGTCCTGGTGCTTTCCGTTCAGGATGAAATCATTGCCCTCGACGCCCAGGTAGCAGGTCATCTTCCTGCCAAAGAGAGTGAAGGTGAAAACATTGCCGTACTGGGTTGTTAGTTGGAACGTGAACAGTTTGAGAACCGATCTTGCGTTTTCTGGATACATACTTTTGTCCGGTACTTGTTGAAGAACCCAACAGGATCCATACCATAAGCGACGGCATTCCCGATGTAGGGGATCCAATGGAAAACAGCTGGTGGTTCGGTTTTGGGGTGGAAGAGAATTTGACGACAGGCGTTGAGGAGAATCAAGGTAACTAGTCCAATGAGGCCATGGGTTGCATGCTGAAGTGCCGATGCCTGCTGGACATCCACGAGAGATATCATTGTTGCTGGTATTGTCAGATTTCAGACAGAATCGAGAGCCGTGTGCTGCTGGATGAGGACTGCACCGAACAGTTGGTAGAAAAGGGTCTGAAGAACGGGACGAGGTCTCTCCCGTCTTTTGTGGGAATCTGTCTCCTTGTATAACATCTCTGTATCTGCTCTAGGAATATGGACATCCTTATCATATATGTACATTGGTGCATGCCTCTCTTTCTTTGATGCAACTTCGGCCTATACCATCCATTCGTTGGGCGTTTTCGTATTCGTATTGTGGGTACGTACCCCTTGATATAATGGCTCCATTTTTAAATGGGCCAATCATATAGAGTCTTTTCATCCCTTCCTCGCTTTCCCGTATATCAAACTGAGGGATCTCGGGTTCCAGCTCAGGAGAGGCCATCTTGTTAATTGTAACCGAGACGTAGACCTTGGCACGCGCCTACGCCACAGCGGACTAATTCTACAACAATAGTATACCTGATCAAACAAACTGTGTCCCCAACGCGTTCAGTCTGGCAATACTGCCACCTACGAACAGCTGGCAAAGCAATCGCCAAGGCGTGACTGTGACAATACACCCTTCATGTTCATTCATTCAAGTGGTAGGGGCTTGTTTTTGCCCATACACATTCAGTCCTCGTTTGAGACGCTGTGGAGACCGAACATGGAATTGCACAATACGGCTCTTCGGCTCCGCGTCTGCTCAGCTCCGTATTTTTGCCCCGGAACTGGGTCATGCCATGTTCCCTCTTCCAACTTCATTCATCCTCCACAGCCGTGAGGGAACGGGAACCAGTCAATCGGCATCGTCTCACCCAGGAAACAGTTACCATGACTGATCCGGCCGAATTGAAAGAAAGCAAATTATTCAACGATGAGCATTTTGCCCCATCCAAGACCTGTCATGCTCACGAATTCCATCATTTCTCTCGCCTCCCGCTGGAACTCCGGTTATGGATATGGACCTTGTCTCTCATGCACCATCGCTTTATCCCGATCTACTTTGTCAAGATCGGAGTCGATGGTATCAATATCGATCACGTGCCACTCTATTCCAGTCAAAACGATCTCGGCAACACCATCAGCGGCAGTCCCTAAAAGCTCTCCGTCAACGCCCGTGTAGCAGATGCAGCGAGTCTGCTACTCTCCACTACAGTCGAGCCAGGACTGGCTGCGATGGAGTTCTTTCGCATCCGAGTCCCTCTGATTCAGTGTCATATGCGCATCTGTCCCGAGTATGATGTCCTATACTTGCAAGGCGGGCACCGCGCTCCTTTCATTCTCGCTGATGTCCTCCATGATATCCGAGCCTTCGACCCAGAGGACGAGGGCCTCATGCATCTAGTTCTTGCTCACACTGATCAGCCCACTTTCTTCGACGTAGCACAGCCCTCAGATTTGCTCTCCGGCCGTGCCAGACGTAATGTAATCCAAATGATGTTCTTGCCGATTTTGATCTTGACGCATTTTTGTACGGCTACGGAGTGGAAGACTTTCACTGCAATATAATAGGCACTAATGGCGTGGTTTTAGCCTCTAGTGATTTCGATGACGACGGCGGGAGAGCAGCTGGTTTTCAATCAAGACCCCCGCCGGTCCTACCACAGCTGGCAGAATCTCGAAAAGAGTCTGGGTGTGCGCCACACACTGTATCAGAGATCCCTGGCCTAGCAGTTCTCGACGTACCTATGAGCTCTCCTTTACCTCCTGTATAATATTACTCATCATGTACCGTTCCCGACGAATCTAATGTTTACTCCAACGTAATGTTGGTAATTATAGATAAAAGCATAAGCTACATACATTTTGAGATCTCGAAAATGAAGTTGATTCCTTGGTTAACATCAGATTGCGTGGCTCTCCTATTTTATACTCAGAACTCTCCACCACTTCTCTTCCTTTTACGAACTCGAGTCTCAACTGTGAAATGCAGCAGTACCAACTTTTGTGTAGGTGATCTGGGCATTGAACGGTTCAATGGCAGCCCATCCCGCTGTGATGTATGTATCAGCGCTTCTAATCGAGGCCATCGTTTTCGGAAGTACAGTACGCTGAGACCGGAAAAGGGGGGGGGGGTTGGGTTCGAGGACTTACGAATCATAGCTAAGAGATTAAAAGACCCAGACCCTCCATTCGGGTACGTGACGGCAACCCAGTTCTGTGGGGGCGGGTAGATGTTGAGGTTCCCGTCAGCCATGGTCCACGTGTTCCAGACGGCCTGGCTGCCCTCGCCCCCGTCGCCCGGGCTCTTCGCGGGCGGCTTCGCGATTCGGGTGATCATGCCGGGGCTCGCCTGCTCCGCGTACGTCGCCTCTAGGCCGAGCACGTGGTCCTCATGCTTGTCAGCGGGCCAGAGGTGCAGGGAGTATAGACTAGCATTCTGGCTGCTGGGTTGGGCCGTCACGTAGATGGGGCCCGGCTCCCGGCCCGTGAAGATGCCGACGGTGAAGCCGTTGAAGTTGAGGATCCGGTCATCCACGCCACCTCTGTATGTAGAAAGGTGAGTTTTGGGCTACTCTAAGACAGAGGACAAACTTGGTGTCGGTGGGATGAGATTCTGATGAGCGAGGGGTTACTTACACGACGGCGCCTAACTGGTATACATCAGCCGCTGCAGCATTGCTAGCCTCTCGGGACACCGGGTGAGCCGATGCGAAAGAAGCCGCGAAGCCAAGATATGAGAGAATCGATGACGGCTTCATGGCTCTATACCTCTCGCAGTTATGTAAGAATGTAGAGACGGTGTCGTAATCGCGCCCTGTGATCTGATAAAGATAAGGCTAGGTAGTTGATAGGAGTGTTCTTGATTGGACTTCAATGGGGGTGTTACTGCACTAGGTGTGCCGTTCATCTCCCAGGTGAAGCGAGAAGGTCCAACAGGCATTTATATAGTGCCGCCAATAAGCAAGGGGCAAGGATAGTGTTCCCATTTGCGGAGGTACGGAATGGGAAACCTCTGAGGAGATCTCCTCAATGTGACGACATATGTTACCACGTAGCCTGATGTTCGCTGTTTTCGTTTATCCCCCTCCGCTGTAATAAAATACGAAGTCTTGTCCTATATCTCGAAATACTTACCTATTGGTTCGTTCCCGGCTCGCTCTCTGGGAAGGGGGAGGGAGATCGTGCCCTCGCTCAATGGATCGAGGCGCGGCGAGGCCAAGGATCTGGGCACATCTGGCAATTGGGGCGACCGTGTGATCGGGAGAATAAAAATTTTGACTTGCATATTGACTATTCTCCATGTCAAACTGGATTTGCATTGCACGTGGAAATCATGCAGAGCGAGAACCCCCCCTAAACCGGAAAATCAGGAAGGAGATCATCCGCGCTGGCTAAATAAAACCTTCACCAGTCGCCAAGGACGACCAAGACCAGTCGGCCGGATTCGAACCCAGGAATAAGAGCACATTTAATCTAAAATAGATGGAAGCAAAAACTGGCAGAAGTTCTTGGCAGCCGTCACGTTGTCGCCCGCCTCCGCGTTGCATATCTGAGCAATGGTGGAATCAGGGAGACTATACCCGGAATTGGTCTTCCGGGCCGGGCGCTCTTACACGGCAAACTTCCGCCAGAGGTGGGGAAGATGGGACCTCTCCTCAAGAAAAGCAGTAGTTCGCCCTGTGCCTACCACATGTCCTTGGCTCCGGCCAAAGTCTGCATTGTATACATCGCTATAACATACTCTCGGAGTTTTTTTTGGAGCCAAAACTACACGCATGACAGTCGCATTTCTGGTTCCGAACTCACTCGGAGAAGCAATAACATCGATAGTAGCATCGTGAAAATTCTACAGATACCGAATAGATAGACGTCTTGAAGGGAAAATGAGAAAACAGTCTCCAAAGAGCTTACGCTTCTCCTTACGTCTCTGTAGGGGTGGTCACAATTACCAAAGAGTCGCAGTACTGCGTCACGCCGTCGAGCCCGCACTCCTGTCCGTCCAGCTTCATGATCGGGCTGAACCCGATGGTGTTGTACGCGCAGTACGGCGCAAGGGCGTCCTTGCCCAGGGCCGAGGGCGAGCAGTTGTTGCCCCACTGAGACGGATACTCGATCTGGAAGACGGGCTTCCCGCCCTGAACGAAGGACTTGACCGAATTACACCAAGCATTACCATTGCCGGAACCCGGCACGGCGCAGCTTTCGGTCACGGCGAAGTCGACAAGACCGTCCTTCAACAAGCCACGGTCCGTGCCGTCATCGAGCTTGAGCAGCTCCGCCGCGTTCTTCTGGCCTAGCAGCTTGCCGGCGGCGTGCGCATGATCTGCCAGCGCCTTCATGTAGTTGTAGTAGTCAGACTGCGTCAAGGAGCGGTGGTCGCTTGTGTTGCGATGGACCCGGTCCGGGGAGAGGTACCCGTCGATGTTGTCTGGGTCGAACCCGTCGCAGCCGCCGGCGATGCCCGCGTCGATGCGCTTCTTCATCAGGTCGACCACCTTGCTGCTCGCGATATCCACGTAGTTCTCGTCTTCCCAGCCCTTGATCGTTCCCAGTATGTCCTTGGCGTCAAACTTGCCCTTGTCGGGGTCCGCGGGGTTGAGGCCGCCGCCGTTGAAGTAGCAGATGACGAAGATATCGCCTACAACCGACTTCTGGGCGGCCTGTTGGAAGTGACTCGTCAGTAAGGATCCCTCATTTCGTAGTTTTCTAGTTCGGGGTGAATACCAATGTATACGTACTCGGAGTCTTGTGATCACGTTGTCAGAGACACCGCCATCGATAGAGTCCCACATGTCGACGTCCCAGACACGGGCATCATTCGGCAGCACAGCGGAGGACCTTGATACCCGGATTGGGTCGCTGATCTCGATTTGCCATTTCACCCCGGGCTTGAAGAAACTCGGCACATTGAGGGCACGGGCTGCCTTGGGCGCCGGGTTTGCCCTTGCTCGAGCCACTGCTTGGGCAGGAGCTGCGCAGCCAGCAAGCACCGCTACAATGGAGAGAAACGTAGGAGACAGCATGGTCTTTCCAACCAGAGCGAGACGCTGAAAATATAGTATCTAAACGTATGTGCATGCTTGTCTGTAAGCCCCCGCTGGCGTGGTAAGAAATATTGGGGTAAATTGAAGCTTTGGAGATCGCACAGTTTATATAGATGCTGGCGATTCGGTATAGTTGTATATCCGTCTCAATGTTACTATCCAGCCGTAGTTGAGAAGTAAGCTTACGTTTGGCAGCAATTTGCTTGCTTATTATCATGGGTCGTCCCACCAAAGGCCGCCCCTTTCCGTCGGTACCGAGCTGAGACCAGGGGCGGTGATCCTTTCAGACCCCTAGTCGGAGGTGGGATGATTTCGTCTAAATCTATTCTATCACCGAGACGCATTCTTCAGCCCAAATGTAATTGCAAGGGGCGCGCCGCGCTGTGCATGTCCCGGTAGGCGGATGGCTAGACAATATTTTGCCAAGTGCTATCGATGTAGTAAGCAGATTGCAACCTGCCTTTCTAGGCAAATTGTTACGAGCCAAGTCAGCCCTTCGACGGTCCTTGTGACAGTAAAACCAATTGCGCTAATTAACGGATGTCAGTGGAATCATCACCCGGGATGCCGGGTTCCGGAACGATATCACTGCTACTCGATCTGTACCCCAGACCTCGTCTACTTCGAGCTATATCAACATCGGGTGGCCAAAGTACACTCGACTTGGCCAATGAGTAGTAAGACCTCCTCTTGGAGCCAGAACACGCAAGCGGAGCTCGGCTTTGACTGGAAACGGGAGGATAAGGTTGGCATATCCCGTCCTGATCGAGACGGAGTTGCAGCGTTGTTATGTAGGGCTGATGGACATGTATGACGAATATCCAATGTGACAACCCCATGACAGCATCGCGATCCAGTTCTTCCCCCGTATGTACTATTACTGGCTAGATATGTCGGTATGGTTCGTATAAGCAGTTACACACTAGACTCGTCAATGTCCCGGCCGCCTTTGCTGGCATGTCGACGATAGTCATGTGTTGAGCATTAACCAAAAACGGACGACCTAAAGGAGTCAGACTCAACGACTGTATGAGTGCCAACTTCATGACCAACTATCTCTTCTCAAATCTGCATCGCAGAGAGTATGCGAGCGCCCCTTCCGAGGTATTAGTCAGAAGCGGGCAGATAGTCTCTGAAGTGGACGCAATCCGGCATGGTAATCTGAATTCAAGCCAACCGCGGCCACAAACTGTTGGGTCTTGCCTTGGTATTCAACAAGGCAACGCTGATTGCGCCGGATGATCAGCTCTCGTCACTGATTTGTGCTCTCTGTATCACCAGGAACATCATGGATTTGTGACTTCCTTAGCTTTCTAGGCTAGAGGAGAGTGAGTGGTGTGCTTTGTATTTTTTCTTCTTCTGTATGTGGATTGTGATTATGATATGTCCATATTCATTCCTGGCATTCCGCCGGGCATGCTCATTTGGCCAGTGCTATCGAGCCGGCCGCGCCTCCTGTACCGCAAGCTGCCGGGCTCTGGACTTATGTCTCTGAGCATATCAGACTCGGCACCGCTTTCTCGGCGCGCATCGCTCTTCATGCCTTTTCCTTTAGACACGCTGCCCATTCCCATAGCTGCATCTAAACCGTCCTCGCCCCCTCTCGTATTCTTCTTGCGTGGCCATAGGCTGGGGAGAGCAATCTCCTGGAACCTAGGCTCTACCACGCGGTCGTCAAACCACTTGTGCAGCCTAGCCTCCACTATCTGCGCAATCTTGGGGACGTCCTGAAGCCTTGACCGACTGCCTACAAGGCTGCGAATGGAGAAGTCTAAACGGTAATCGTCGAGGAAGTTGAATGCCATCATCGTGGGCGTACTCTGCGACGGATTGCTGGGGATGAAGGAGATGCATAGCGTGCCACTGAAACGTACGACGCTGACGGCCAGGGCGACGGGCAGGACAGCTGTCAGTCGCTTCGGGTAGTTCAACAGCAGCTTCGTCTCCAGCGCGAGCGTGATCATGTCGCTCAAGTCAACATCCATGCGAGCTTGCAACCGGGCGCCTTCGCGGGTGGCTCGGGAGCTGTTAGCATCGAAGCGTTTCCCAGCATTGGGGCCAGAGTCCAAGCTCAGCCCATCCTCGTCCAGCGGAATGATGCGGCAGTTGCTCAATATGGGGAAGTCTTCGCCCAAGGTCAGCTCCGAGACCTTGATCTCATCCAAGAAATCGGGGCGTGTGGTCCCATTCAGCGCCTTCGTCAGCGAGGTGAGTATGGCATCATCGTGCTGGGCATCCTTTCGAAATTGGGCGATGGTCTGAGCAATAAGGACATTGAACCAGTCTAGAGACTCGGGCTGGTGGCTGTCTACGTTGTAGTAGGTCTTGTGCAATATAGAACCGATCGTGAGGGTCGGCGGATTCCGGAGAATAGCAGATTTCTTCTTATTAAGAGTCGGCTGGGATTGTCTCGGGTTGTCGGTACGTAAGGTGAGGAGAGATCGTTTGTGTGCGAGCGTCCGCGAGCGTCGCTCCGTGGCTCTAAGCTGAGCTATTTCCTCGGGGGACGGGGCATCTCCAAAGATAAAAAACTTGATGAAGGCAGCGATGAGAAGAACGACGGATAGTTGGCCGACTATTAAGCCCTGAGTAAAAGACAATCTGGTAGCATGTTGTTGTCAGTCAGAGTATATGGCGGGGTTGGAAGAATGCGACACGTACGTCGGCTCTGCCCGCGTTGGGCACACTTCCGCAGAAGCCATGGAGGGCAGCTGTTACAGCCTAGAAGCGGCGATGTAATCGTTCAAGCAAGCTGCTACGGCATCGCGCCAATGGCCAAACTGAAATAATATGGAAGCTGGGGACTATACATGTTCAAGAAAAGGCAAAAAGTCGCGAGGGTCGAAGCCGTTCAATTAATTGCTGCTATCTTATCGGGTGTTCGAGCTGTCTGCAGGTGTAGCACTACTTCGTCATAGGCACCAATTAGAAGGGATATGCAAGTAGCGGAGAATTAAGCAGCATTAAACCCCCTGACGCAGCTAGACAGGTGGTGCACAGACCCAAGGCGATCCCTGCCACCATGACGATGCAGCTAACGGGCGGCTGTGTGCTGCGTGTGGGTGAAGCTGCCGCCTCAAGTCAGTCAAGCTGTCCCCTTCGACACAAAAAGGTAATACGGCATCTCAACTTTCCAGAAGGTGCTAGCCTTCAATTTGTGGCATTTCTATCCGTGCGACAGGGAATTGTGAATCAAACACATCGCATTACCTGGTCTTTACGAGAAATCCATATCGTCGCAGCGCTCAAGGGCTCAAGGGCTCAGCAACACAAACATGGATGTCGTTCAGGCCGTCTCCGGCTACATCGCTAAGATGGTGTCGGTCGGAGACAGCGCAACTGGGGCACCGTCTGCCAAGATGAAGATTCTACTGCTGGATAAAGACACTGTGCCCATCGTATCAACGGCCATTACGCAATCCTCGCTTCTCAATCATGAGGTGTACCTTATTGACCGCCTGGACAATGCCACTCGGGAGAAGATGCGGCACCTGAAATGCGTATGCTTTGTTCGTCCATCCTCGGACTCGATCCAATTTCTCATCGATGAGCTGAGGGAGCCTAAATACGGCGAATACCATCTGTATTTCAGTAACGTGGCCAAGAAGTCAGCTCTCGAAAGATTAGCCGAGGCTGATGATCATGAGGTGGTCAAGCTCGTCCAGGAGCACTTTGCCGACTTCCTGGTCATCAACCCTGACCTGTTCTCGCTCAACCTTGCACTTCCGCAGCAGCGCATATGGAGCGGGACTCCTGATATGTGGAACACCGATACTCTACAGAGGACAACAGAGGGCCTCATGGCCGTGCTTCTGGCTCTCAAGAAGAAGCCCTTGATTCGTTATGAGAAAAACAGCCTGCTCGCAAAAAAGCTGGCCAACGAAGTGCGATATAACATGACCCAGGAAGAGCAGCTTTTTGACTTCCGGAAAGTCGATACACCTCCGATACTCTTGATTCTGGATCGACGCGAAGACCCGGCTACCCCACTGCTGAATCAATGGACTTACCAAGCCATGGTTCATCATCTTCTTGGTATCAACAACGGCCGCGTGGATCTGAGCGATGTTCCCGAGATACGGCCCGAGCTGAAAGAGATTGTTCTGTCACAGGACCAGGACCCTTTCTTCAAAAAGAACATGTATCTCAACTTTGGTGACCTCGGTGGCAATATCAAGGATTACGTTGAGCAGTACCAATCGAAAACCAAGAACAACGCCAATATTGAGTCCATCACAGACATGAAGCGCTTCATTGAGGAGTATCCCGAGTTCCGAAAGCTGTCAGGCAACGTCAGCAAGCACGTCACATTGGTCTCCGAATTGAGTCGAAGGGTCGGTTCCGAAAACCTGCTAGAAGTCAGTGAGGTGGAACAGAGTTTGGCATGTAACGATAACCATGCGGCAGATCTCAAGGTTGGTTAAAGTCGAACATCAGTTATTATTGGAATTGGAAGGCAGTTGCTAACAGCATCACAGAATGTCCAAAGGTTAATACAGAACTCTTCTGTGACTACTGATGCCAAACTTGGTCTGGTGGCTTTGTATGCGTTACGATACGAAAAGCATGCGTCTAACGCCCTAGCAATGCTTGTAGATCTTCTCACGGCTGCAGGAGGTGTTTCGGCTCACCGCGCAGACATGGTTGCGAAACTCCTGGCTTACCACAATTCGTTGCAACAATCTCAAGCGGCAGGCGGCATTGCAGACATATTCGAGGGCGGCGGCATCTTTTCTGGTGCCAGAGCCATCAAGGGTCTTAAGGGGGTGGAGAACGTTTACACACAGCATTCACCACACCTAGAGACTACACTCCAGAACCTCATCAAGGGACGATTGCGTGAACAGCAATATCCATTTGTTGATGGAGGTGGGACGACGAGGGACAAGCCCCAGGATATTGTTGTATTCATGATTGGTGGAACTACGTACGAAGAGGCGAAGATGGTGGCAGGTATCAATGCGTCTTCGCCGGGCATAAGAGTCGTCCTGGGAGGAACTTCGATACACAATGCGGCGACATTCCTGGAGGAAGTAGACGATGCTGTGTCATCCTGGCCGGAGCCTCCACCTACCACGACAGCTGGGAAGCTGAGGCGGGAATTGGGAAGAAGATGATATTTTGAGGACCCTTGTTATTTAGAGCGATATCACATAATTTCAATAATAGCCTGGAGCAATTGCCTGCATCTCGCTTCGACTGCTGAGCGTCATCTCTGTGCGTGCGTGAGTGCGAGCTACCTACTCCCTATTCCGTCATCCCCACACCGCCTACCTGATTTGTTAGCATTGAACCAATTAATTACTGCCGGCAGCTGTCAGTCGCCTCTCCGGAAATTTGAAGAAGGGCTCTGAGATTCTTTAAGGACTTTGGCAGCCATCAGATCGAATTATTTCCTCGGTTCATGTCATGATGCAGAAGGCATGGGCTCCCAGAGGGCTGAGCAGGCCGATAAGAGTGGCTGGTCGGCGCTTTAACCAGTGCAGCCGGCGCCGGGCGTTTGCCACTGTTGCCCAAGACACAAGGTTCGCGACAGACTCTCCCAATCGCCGCTCACAATCTTTTTGCTGACTTGTGTCTCTTTCCGTCGATATAGACCGTTTGACGTTGTTGTAGTTGGTGGTGGTCATGCTGGAACCGAAGCGTGTGCCGCCGCGGCTCGATCCGGCGCCCGAACCGCCCTCATCACGCCCAAGCTCGACAACCTGGGCGTCTGCTCCTGCAACCCCAGCTTCGGCGGCATCGGCAAAGGCACGATTCTGCGTGAGATTGACGCCCTCGATGGCGTTGCGGGTCGCATCATCGACAAGGCTGGCGTCCAGTTCAAGGTCCTGAACCGCCGCAAGGGCCCCGCCGTCTGGGGACCCCGCGCCCAGATCGACCGCGCCCTTTACCAGAAGCACATGCGCGAGGAGCTGACGTCCTATCCAAACCTTTCCATCATTACCGGGAGTGTGTCGGATATCGTGGTGGGCGAGGCGGAGGCTGGGTCGAACGACGGAGCCAAGAGCAAGATTACGGGGGTGCGCCTCGAATCGGGAGAAGTGTTGCCTACAAGCCAAATCATTATCACAACGGGAACGTTCCTCGGAGGCGAGATTCATATTGGCTTAAAGAGTTTTCCGGCAGGTCGCATGGGAGAAAATGCGACCTTTGGCCTCAGCAAATCGCTAAAAGATGCTGGGTTCAAGTTGGGCAGATTGAAGACGGGAACGCCACCCCGAATAGCAAAGGGCAGCATCAACTTCAAGGTTCTGGAAGAGCAGCGTGGCGACGATCCACCGCACCCGTTCAGTTATCTCAACGACAAGGTCAGCGTCGAGGACCAGCTGCTTTGCTGGGCAAGCTACACGAACGAGGAAACGCATGCAGTTGTACGAGCGAACCTCGACAAAACAATACACATTCGGGAGTCTGTGAAAGGACCTCGGTACTGCCCTTCCTTGGAAGCCAAAGTCACTCGTTTCCCGGACAAGACGAGACACATCGTCTGGCTCGAGCCTGAAGGCTTTGATAACGAAGTTATATATCCCAATGGTCTGTCCATTACAATTCCCGCCGAGGCTCAGGAACAGTTGCTGAAGACAATACCTGGTCTCGAAAATGTGAACATGTTGCAGCCGGGCTATGGCGTTGAATACGATTATGTGGACCCGCGCAGCCTCAAGTCGACTCTGGAAACCAAAGCCATATCAGGTCTTTTCCTTGCCGGTCAAATCAACGGCACGACGGGCTACGAGGAAGCTGCGGGACAAGGCATCATCGCCGGAATCAATGCAGGCCGTGCATCGCAGGGCCTGCCTCCTGTCAGCATCACACGTGCCGATGGCTATATTGGCATCATGATTGATGATCTGATCACCAAGGGCGTCTCGGAGCCGTACCGCATGTTCACGAGCCGCAGCGAGTATCGCATGAGCCATCGCGCCGACAACGCCGATCTGCGGTTGACAGAGATGGGTCGGTCCTGGGGCGTGGTCGGAGACCGGCGTTGGTCGGCTTACAGCGACGAGAAGACACAGATGGAGGAGCTCACGGCGGCACTGGGGGCTTACGTGCTGCCGCCGCCGCACTGGATCGCCGCAGGCTTCAAGACACGCAGCGACGCGCGACCACGCAGTGCCCTCGACATCCTGCGCCTGGCGGGCGTCCAGATGGGAGACCTCGCGGAGCGCATCCCGGAGATATTGCGGCACTCGCCCCGCGTCCGCAACCGCGTGGGGATAGAGGCTGTCTATGCGCCATACGTTGACATGCAGCGCGCTGAGCAGGCTCTCTTCGTCAAAGACGAAGGGCTGAGCCTTCCCACGGACCTCGACTACGACACTGTCGTTGGCCTGTCCATTCATGAGAAGATAGTCCTCAACGCAACCAAGCCCGAGAACCTGGGCCAGGCGCGCCGCATCGAGGGTGTGACACCCGCAGGCTGTGTGAGGCTGCTCAGCTTTGTGAACCGGGCTGAGCGGTTCAAGGAGGTTGTCGGCGGAGGGGACCCGCTGGGCGACCTGGCGCCGCTAGGAAATGAGGTCGATACTCTTGATGCTGAGGCGAGGACAAGAGAGTTATAGATCATATGTGACGGCTTGGATGCAATTGTCTGGGAGAGGCATGTATATATCAAAGGGGTGTATCATTATAGCATTGACGGCGTTCAGGGGCTCTTTTGGGAAATACTCCAAATCCGAGTTATTAAAATATGTAGTAGAAAAGCTCATGAATTATAAACGTTACGCAGTATCAAACTATGGCAAGTTCATCCCAGAACCTCCATTTATCTAGCTCCAGACTGCTTGGTCGACCTGCCATGCGCAGCGGTCCTATTTCTCCTCAGCAACGATAACATTCGTCACGCTGCCCACACCATCAATCTCCAACCTTACTGTGTCACCGACCTGAATCTCAAAGGCTGTGTGCTCGATGCCCGCGCCTCCCGGTAACGTCCCCGTCCCAAAGAACTCCCCAGGATATAGCCGCGTCCCCCGTGACGCATGCATGAGCGCCTCTCCCAAAGTGAACTGCCAATCCTCACGCCCCACGCCGCATTCGGCCACGACTCTCTCGTTTATCACGACTCTGCCCGTTAACGTCTTCTTGCCAACCGTTGCACCGGCAGCAGCACCACCACCTAAAGCGGAGGGGGACTCGACGGGAAGCAAGGGCAACACCTCGTCGGCGCTCACGATCTCCGAAGAGAGCGAACTCGCAAAGCTCTTGCACAGCTGGGGGCCCAGCCCGCTGCGCATCTCGGCCCACTGCACGTCGCGCGCGCTGAAGTCGTTGAGCACGCAGAACCCGGCCACGGCGGCCAGGGCCTCGGCCGCGGAGGCGGCGTTGTACAGTTCGCGGCCCAGGACGCAGCCGAGCTCGAGCTCGACGTCCAGGTAGCGCTTGCAGTACGGGGGGCGGACCACGGGCGCGCCCGACGACACCACCGAGAGGTGGTTCGACTGGTAGAAAACGGGCTGGGTCAGATAGAGGCCCGAGGGCCGGAAGGGCGGGAAGACGGTGCCCGTCATTCGGGTCCAGAAGCCGGTCAGCCAGGCGAGGACGGGTCGCAGGAAGGAGAACCATGAAGAAAGCTCCAGGGAGAGGGCCATGATGCCCGCGGCGGCGCCGCTGTAGTGCGCGGGGAACAGCATGAAGTCCCGGTAGGAGCGCGGCTGGAAGGGCAGGGCGCGCTTTTGCGGGTCGAGGGGGTCCGGCGGGTTGGCCTCGAGGACCTGCTGGAGGAGCCGGGCGGCTTCGGGCATTTGCGCCGGGGTCCCCTTGGTGCCGTCATCATCTGACGGGATTCGCACGATGACGTTGTTGACGCGGTGGAACTTCATGGTGGGCCTGGTTTTTTTTTTACCTCTCCGTTTGTCTTGTGGCTCACGTAGAGTGCAGTGTAGTAGAGCAGTAATTGTATTCGTTTTCTGTTTATGTTGATGTTGTTGTTAGAGGCATCACAGTCAGTCTAGTCTTCAAAACAAGACTCAGGACTGATGTGGTAAAGTTCGACTGGTACTACCATGTGCCTGCAGGCTTACGCCGAATCCTTCCCATTCCCAATCGCTGTAGTTCTTTCTTGCCCCCGCGAACAAGTCAAAATAAGACAAACATCTATGTTGTGAAACCGTGATACAGCATGTTGAGATTCTCAATTATGGAGCTACCATCAATTGACTCTATGTTACATGGCTCGAGGTCAAAGTGAACAAAACGTGGGGCGCCCATACGGAATGCTACTTACGAGAAGATGCGCTCTTGGCTTTGCGCCTGTTTACATTTGTTTCTTACACAGATGAACGTATTGTTGGGTTGTACACTAGGGGAAACTTCCTTCGAGAGGATATTTCTCGCCCTCATGACCCGGCTTTCGTCGCCGTGGGCAAATCAAACAACAGCATCTCGCGATCTTCTGTGGAGTACGGTTGCAACCGCTTTGTGATACGCATGCAGTATTTCATGAAGGTCCATTTAAGGTGCGAGGTGCCCATATATGCTCTCGTCCATAATATAACTCTCAATCGAACCCTCGGTCACCTCTACATACTCATTCCCCGAGACAGAACTGTAAGCGGGCGTGCTCCCTAATGTGGCCGGAAGGGTCGGCAATCAGGAAGGCTCCCGGATCTGCGACGAAAGAGCATAGCCGATGACGATGATGCTCATGATCTACCAAACCGCTTCAAAAGATATATTGTCCTGGAGACGGTGTGTCTGGCATAAGCGTCTCATTTGTACGCATATGGCCGTCATGTAGGCAACGCAGCCAGGCCACTTCTCGGCTCATACTCGTCGATACCATCGTGATGCAATAAATGCACAGTGTGCGTGGGCCTGACAGCGCATCAGGAGGGCCATCAAGTTCAATGCGGGAGCGCCGAGCTAGCTACTTAGTAGTCGGGTTTTGTTTATTCTACTAGGGCCTCAAACAATTTCACGATGATCGACCCCGAGGCCGGCGTACGGTCCGTGGGCCGCAAATAATCAGCCAGAGATCCATTCCGAAAGAATCCTGAATTTAAGTGCAAGGCCCCGACTAAGACGAAGGCCCCCTCAACATATTATTTCATTAATTACATTTACAAGATGCCTGCCTATAACAGCCATGAGACTGAGCAAGGCCATCAAATTGTGATGGGTACCAGCTCGGTCTCGCTCTTCGTCAAGGCCCCCAGATTCTTCCACCAGAAGAAAGCACCGACACAAAGTAGCGTGTAGTAAACAACCGAGGGTATAATCGATGGCCGGGCTTTCGAATCACCCGGCATGTTGGCAGCAGGTTCGACCCGACCCCAGAACCTCGGGAAACCCATGCAGTTGCAGAATGCATGAACTATAAAGATAGCCACCAAGCTACCGGTGCGCAGGAAGACAAAAGTAGCATACGCACCGAATAGTGATGTGTACGTTAGCTGCAACAGGGACCGCATCAAGGCCGCTATGACCGGGACCCCCGGATGGGAAATGCGGAACTCGTAAAAGTGATGCAGATGGGCCAGGCCGAAGATGACTGGTGACAGGAAGATGGTCTTAGCCACCGATGTATGGGCTAAGAGCATCAGAGGCACCGAAGCAGAGCGGAATAGAACCTCTTCGGTAAATGGCCCCTGTGGAAGTCAGGTCAGATGATCGCCCCTTAATCCGGAAACTAATCATGATAACGTACTGCAATGATGTTGCGCCATGTGGTCCATTCTTTGAACAAGTCGGTCACTGGCTGAAGGCTTGTCCAGTCACGCCACCCCTCGTCGACGATAAGGGCCTCATAGAGCGGCCCGAGGAAGAGAATGGCCGTGAGAAAGAGGGACTTGGCCGCCCCGACCAGGCCGAGGGGCCAGTAGCCCATCGAATGCAACGCGTCTGCATAGCTGGCCTGGCCCTGTGACGTGAGTATCACGAAGGTCGCGATCGAGCATACAACACAAGATATAGACACGGAAGTAATTCGTGCCCGGATGACGGACGGTGCATCCCGCGACAGGGTTCTCGACGGCCGGGTCACGGGAGACAGGTAGAAGGGTAAGACATAAACAAGGGTGTATATCACCTAGGACACGCTCAGTACATGCACAAACACCATGCTTTTACCTACCACACGCCATTCGTGCGCATACATGCACGATGAATTTATCATGGCCATAGCATTGCGGGGGTGCTACTTACGAGCAAGACCGCGGCGGTGCCCGTGGTGATGGGCGGCGGTTTGGCTAGTAGAAGGTCAGCACCAAGTACATAGACGGGGTACGGGGATGAACTTACGTTTCTCATGATGGCCCAAGTACTTGGACAAGAAATTGGTGATGGACGGCATTGCTGTTGCTAGCAGGTGCTAGTACGCAATGAATGCAATGCAAATGCAAGCAAGCTCTGAGACCTGTCCGTTCGTCTAGACGGGTCCGTGTGGGTGTTGTTTGTTTTGTCTCTACCGACCGACTGACTGACAAGCGGCACAGTTCAGTCAGGCTGGATCTAGCAAACGTCAGATTGGAAGTCAATATTGGGACTCGATTGCGAGATGACTGATCCATCCAAATTCCAGCAGTCTGGGACAGACCTACCTACAGCGACTTGACTTTTGCCTTTAGCCCCCGGGATATCCGCGCATAAGCAGCTTGTGGGGGGAAAGAGCTGGCTGGCGGTGCTGGGCTGGGTGTATTAGGTTGAGCCGTCCGCCGAGATCCGACGATCGACTTCAAAGTCGAGTAGGTACCTGCTGTACTGTAAGTATGCAGACAGTTCGGCGAGTTGGCAGGACGGCTGTTAAGGGTCCAAGTGCCCCTACAGATGCCAGGTTGCCAGGTGTCAGCAGGGGGGAGAAGGGACGAACAAGTTTGGGGGCTGGAATCAGAAAGGTTCGTCAATTGAAGGCGGTTGGAAGTGTGGATAGCAGCCGAGTTGCAAGGGATATGCCAGGTTTGTCGGGCAGGGTTATCCCTTCCGACAGAAGCAGAAACCAGAAAGAGGGCCCGTTCAAGTTGAAACTTGACAATCAATCACTGTATTACCAATTCCGGTTATTGCGTAAGAAATAATCCGGGCAATGATCAGGAGGCGGTAGCAGCGTCTCGGGTTTGATTCCTTAAGCGCGGGACCGCCGGGACGTGTCGTTTTGCCAATCGCAGCAACATCTGGCACTAGCGCTGGCCGGTCCCAGCGCTGGCCTGCGCTGCTAGGCTGGCTGGCCTCACAAGCAGCCAAGGTTACTGGGTCACTGGGTTACTGGGTTACAATGTAGACGGTCTAATCCCGCAAAGGCCCACTCTGCCACGGATCCCAAGACACAACAAGAACGAGCGCCCGTAACCCGCACCCACGTTTTTCTTCCATGGTGACAGATAGCACTGGACACCGGCAAAAGGAAACAAGAATACATATTTCGATACTCTCTGATTCAAAAGTAATGCGCTGAATGCAGAGCGGCAGATCGCCATGGGTGCAGCATCAATGCGCGCGTGTTAATGTTGGGCAATATCTGAAGGCTTCATTGGATCAAATTCTATTGAAGGTAACATTTGCTTACGATATATGATGAAGCTGGTGGTGTGAACATGTAACACTCCTTTTGGTGGCTGTTACGAGGCTGCATTGACAGGAAGTCGGAGGCAATTTGACTGACAGTTGGCAAGTCCAACAACCTCAACAACCCCAGCCAGCCTGACATGTGTTCGCGGGCTATAGCAGACATATCTATATGCGATGTGCGATGCAATATGATCTGACGTTGTGTACAGACCTGACGACCCAAATGATAGGACTGGCCAGTCAGCCTTATTGGGACAATTGGGACAATTGGGACACATGTCTCTGATCAGATTGCCTATCTTGTCTGGAGCGCATGAACCATAAGATGAACACGAAAGCTACGCGTCTAGCCCCAAGAAATGCCACACACCACCATAGACTGCCGCGTCAAAGGGACCTGGGATGTTCAAGTTGGGGAGGACGCCTTAATTAAAGCCGTCGACGTATCCCGTGTGCTAAAAATCCGCTCAGCCCCCGGCTCCGTAGCGATCTATGGAGAATATCCTGCTAGCCAGGCACAAGGGCAAATGTCCCGATGATGAGAGGCCAGGGAGGTAAAAAACACCCGCGTTCTGGCGCTCTCTTTCTGTCCACCCATCACATCCCACGTCCCAATTCGTCGAGGCTAGGCCCCATGGGCCTTAGAATGATGCAAGCCCAGGGGAGACTCATCCGTGGAAGCGACGAGTATGGAAATGTACTCCTCACCACACCGCTGTCTTTTTTCTTTTCTTTCTGAATCGTCGGTGCGAATCTTGTCGCCATATTCTAGTACCTAGTGTACCCCTGATTGATCATATAGCGGTCTGTTAAAGTTGACGGTGTCAATGGGCGTCAATCTGGCACTTGCTTTGACGAACTCTATCTTGGTACCCATAGCAATAGGATGGCAACCAAAGACAGCCTATCATTGTTATTGTCTTTTATTAGAACTGTATTGATGTCGATTGCTTTTTTCGATCAGATCAGGAGCGCAGGCCGCAGGTTGGTGAGGTGGTGAGACCGAGGAAAAAGTCGCCAACGGTCCTTAGGGTCGAATGGCTTTGGCTAGCTGGACCTGTAGTCCAACGTTTTCGGTTTTCACTGCTGTTAGCTGCATACATCTGTACAAATATTGCACCAAGCTGGGTGCGCTACTGCGCAACTGCGCGCGCGTCCAAACCAGTAGGACGATCTGTTGTTTCCCACGCGCCGTCATTCTCATTTCAACCTACATACAAACATGCAGGAGACATGCATATTCAGCGCGACCTGTGGTGGTCTGTTGTGGGTTCTTTCCAGTATTCGACCTCTCATCCAGCAGAATCTCGACAAATCGGTGGGCCTGGGGTTCGCTGGCACGCTCTGGCACCCTCACTATCGGGCTTCTAATGCAGCCAAAGACGTCCAAGTGGAAATCAACTGGTTATCGTGATGGCAAGCGTAATGTACGACTACATACGCTACATACCTATGCTACACTGCTACACTGCTACTGTACACTGCTACACCACAGATTGGCCTCCCGAAAAATAGAAACTCCTATTTGTCTGGTTGTCTGGTCCCGGTAATTCGCATCTGTGCGCCAAGGACCACACCCCCCGGCCCCATTGGATCTCAGCCTCTTTCTTCAAAGCAGTCTTGAAAGTTGCGTGGGTCTCACTTAGTTTCCCGATCCAGTACAGTACGACCGCGACCAAGTTCTCACAGACGACCGAGACCAGCAGGAACAGCAGGATCTTACCTCGTCCCAGTACTCGTCCCCTAGCCCCTGCTCACTAGGGCAACTAGTCAGTGCCGTGCTAGAATCTTTTGGGCTTCTCGATACAACCATGCCGCTCCGTTAGCTCGCATAGCTTGACAGGCGCCGGCTCACTGCGCTCAACTTGGTTCCCAGGCACGCCAGGCCAATCGTCAAAGAATCCCACCGCTGCAGCCAATTCAAGTAGGCATCGCTTCCCACGTCCCGCGTCTGACCACTCTCCTGATGTCTTTTTCTCCCGTTTAGCTGTCTCTCTCTTTCGCTCGCTGCACAGTCGGAAGAAGTAGGTGGTTGTTTTGTGGTCGCCAGCAGCATACCAGCGGCACTGTCTCTCGCTTTTACCCAACTCAGTCATTCATTTACTCGTCCACCTATCTCATACACTTAGCCCGTCACTTGGGCCGGGAAAGTATATCTCGGGTCATGCAGTCGAGGCCTAGTCGACCTTGTCTGTCTCTCTTTGTATAGCAGCTATAATACTTTCACTAGTCCTCCCTCTCTCAAAGGACTCTTTATTTCGTTTCGCTCTTTCTTGGCTTTATTCGTTCCCTTTTTTTTCATTACGTCGGCCTCTTTGACGAGACCGTCCCCTGATATACGCCTAATCTCAACCATCCTCCTACCGAGTTTTCTTTGGAAAGTGGGCACTCCTACCATCCCAAGGAACATACCGTCCGCCAACCGCCTCTTCCAAACGGACTATACGCCATTTCATGTTTTGCGATCAACTCAAGTCACAGGCCGCCGTTCCGGATCGACATGGACTTAGGTGTCATGACATATTCATAGCTGTGGATTACTCAAGACACCCATTGTGCTGCATCACTAACCCTTCGGGCCGGGCCCGCCGCAGACGATGTCCCCCCCGACATCGTCGTCGTCGTCGTCGTCCAAATCGCAGAGACGACCATTGCACGATAGGACCAACTCGGAAAACAACAAGCTGGCCATTCGCATCGTCCCATACTCACCACCCAGACTTTCCCAAGGAGACACCGAGGCCAGCAGCTCCTACGGGTCTTCGTCAGGAGTTGGGGCTGAGAGCAGCAACTATGACTATCATACGACCAGCAGTGACCAAGGGTCATCCAGCCCGACAATCAGAGAAGGCCGAAAGGGCTCGCTGCCATTCATCATTGGCGCAGGCTCCGCTTCGCCATCGCCTACGTTCTCGACTGCTTCATTGGCCAGGGCCAAGGGCAAAGGCGTTTCAGGAGCGAAACTTGGCTCTGACTTGTCTGGTGCCCCATCCCCACTGCACCCTGTCAATAACAAGGCTTCCTATGGAAGCAATAATAGTCGCCTTAACCCGCCACCGTCGGACACCTCTGACTATGGCAGCCCATCCACGCCAACGCAAAAGTTTGTTCGTCCTAAAGCGGACAAATTCATCAATGTGCACGAAGACAAGACATTCTCAATCGTCTTGAAACCCACTGGCTTCAGACAACCTCGGGACCAGGGGAGCAGCAGTCAAGCGGCGAGCTTCAAATCCCCGCCCTTGTCGTATGCCTCAACGCTGAGCAGCGCGCATGAACGCATCTCTTTTGACACGACAACAGTCGATCATCCGAGCTCTCCCCCAAGCTCCGTCGCTGACCTTAACCCGTCGCCTTACACGCCATACACTCCTGGCTTTGCCGCATACACGCCTGGCTCCACGACATTCAATGACCGCATTGAAGAGGAAGTAGACCCAATTACCTCATCGCCGAACTACCGCATGGTCGGGGGCCTACGGAAGGTTCGCAAGACCGACTCCTTCAGACAGGACCACGACGAAGAAGAAGACGACGACGAGGAGGAGGACGACGATCTCACCCAGCTTCAACTTCCGCCCCTGCCAGAGGTGCCCTCATCGCCGCCACAACTACCGTCCCCGTTAGCTGAGAAACCCTCTTTCAGCTCGGTATCTTCCGGGCAGACAGACTCGTCTTTGGAGGAACCTAACAACTTCGAGATCTTGGGTCGAAGTTCGCCGCCTTTACGAAGTTCGCCGCCCTTACAGAGCACGCCGCCTCTACGCAGCTCACCACCTTTGCCTTACTCGGAAGCCTTCGAGGAATCACCTTCGTCCGGCAACGCCAACTACCAAATCTTAGGCGAGTCCTCGCCCTCGCAGCCATTCGTTTCATCACCCGCCCCTGCCTTTTTGGGCACACCCGCCAGCCAAAACTACGTTGTCCACGGAAGCCAATCATCCTCTGCATCGGTCGCTTCCCCGTCGCGGCAACCACGACCGAAAACATCCGACGACAGCTTAGTGCTCCGGGAAAAGTACTCGCAAGAGAGTTTGGTAATACCGCCACTCATACCACGCAAGAAAGCATCTCGCGAACGATTTGGATACCACAAGCAAAAGTCGAGCCGGTCTTTGCGCCGCGCTAACTCGTTCTCATCTCTCTCGAGCATAATCACTGAAGGATCTGCCTCGATCTTTTTCGCTCAGACAGCTAATATCATTCGGCTGGGTGCTGCACCTCCGATAACCGCAATCCACCCGCCACAGCGGGCAAAGCAGCAGCATCATTCATGGGCAGGGCCGTCAAATCTCATTGCTCAACGGCCACGCATGGAGGCGCATCCGCACCAATGGAGCTCGCAGTTATCCACGGTCGCGTCCGAAGACGAGGTAAGTAGCCGAGCATCTCGTGCGCTTTCATCGCCCTCGGGCCCCGATTACCGCATGAGCCATGGAAGCCGACACAGCCGACAGATGCTAAGCATCTCGTCATCTCTGGCCTTTGCCGAGGAGCCCCCAATGGGATCATCTCGCTCCAACCTCAGCTCGGCCTCGGGTCCGGAGTCCCGTGGCTCTCTTACGAGCCCGGGTATCGCAAGCCCTAGTTCCGCCTACATGCGAGGTGGCCCGCAGGCAATTCGCGTGGTTCGAGATGTTGACGAAGATGGCGATGGTATTACGGATCTCCACAACCTGATGCACAAGAACTCCAGTCGCCTTCTTTCCCAGAAGTCTTCAGATAGGGATCTCTACTCATCGTCCAGCTCGGGGCGCCCGAACTCGCGCAACTCGCGTACCGGAAGTTTTACATCGACCCTTCCGGTCTGGGCAAAGTAAGTTGATTCGCAAATACTGTCTCATCTTGAGTATACAATGCTAATGTCTCTCACAGGGTTTACTATGGAAGCGGCGAACGCCGGTGGCTTGCTGGTGCCCCGTCCATGCGGTCGTATTCAGACGATAGCCGGCCCGGGAGCGCCATTCCCTCCGGGTCTCCATCGCTCGACCCTTTTCCTCCCAACGTCTTCAGTCCTCGCCGACGCCCAAGAGAACTCCAACCAAACAACGGGCGTCCCGGGTCTGTGGACGTTGAACAGATGGATCCTTCCGACTCTTCTGGCTTCCTGCCCTTACCAAGACGCCTCCGGAAAATGTCGTCCAGTATCTGGTCTCCTCACCTGCAAATCGATCGTAGGGCTAGTCGTTTCAGTATGTGGGCTCCACCATCGACGACTTGGTCGAAAGACAAGGGGAAGTTGGGCCGACGCAACCTGCAAATCGCAATGTTTGCTCTCGGTTGGATTTTCCCCTTCGCCTGGATGATTGCCGCAGTCTTGCCGTTACCGCACAAGCCCTTGCCTCAAATGACGATGGGTAACCACCACAGCACAGCCGAGCTTGGCGGGCCAATTGAGACACCTGACATCTTCAGTGGCAGAGTTGACCCGGCAGAAGACTCGAACTACCAGAGTGCGCGGTGGTGGAGAAACGTCAACCGTCTCATGTGCATTGTCGGGCTCCTCATCATCGGTGCCATCGTTGCCTTGGTCATTATCGGCATCCGTCAAAACTGGTGAAACTAAAGACTGCGGCGACATCTTTATCTCAATCATCACAAACTCTTTCTGGGAAGCTGATGATTTAACGAGAATGAATCTCCTTATTTCGGCAATCACGCCAACGATTTATGAGCTGCATGGTTTCCAACCTAGATTTCTCAGATCCAAGACACCAAATACTCGCTCCGGACACTTACCACGCCATTTTCTCTATTTACCAAACACACCTACTACTACCAACCATTTGTGGCGCATGTCGCGCCCTACTATACCCTTCTTTACACTTTTCGATTTTGTATACTACTGTCTCCATTTGATTTCGGCATGCACAGCAACATTTGCATTGTATCACTTTTTTTTGTATTTTACCAGTCATTTTATCTTCATTGCTCCAGTCCAAGGGAAAAGGACATGAGCGACCGGAAAGCGAACCGGAGGAAACCCGCTCTATAGATACCCATGCGGTGCGCTCGGAGTTTCTGGCGTCTTGGAAGAGAAGGAGAGAGAGAAAACACAACACTTACGACGCACGACGGCCCGATAGACTGGTCGTTGCTTGCTCAATGTCTAATGACGACGACGTGCCGGTGCCCTCCCAGGGGTGGAGGGGGAGAAGAGCGGTGGCCAGAAGAAAACCATGTTGTCCTCAGAACAATGATCAAGACGAAACAGAGCCGGGGGCAACTCGAACGACGAGACCCGACTAAGTCAATTGGGGGGGAGATGAGATGGGCCGGGGAGGAAAAGGGAAGGAATGGAGGGGAGCGCTGGTGGTCCTCTTTCACGAATGACATGCGGCGCTTCCTGGGCAATAGACATTTACGCAGCGAGATGGGACATATACCACGTATATATGCATACACTCGCAGGCGATAGATAGTTGAGATACGCCGCCACGAAATGATGAATTATAATTCTGAAAACAAACTTGTCTCTCTATATGTCCCTTGTCTATTCTGCACTCGTGCAGAACGGCAGGGACAGTGATTAAGCTTAACACACCCCCGGTCCTATCACCGGAAGTTATGTACGCCACATATATGCGATGTTGACATCTGGCCGGGGTGAGCTGAACTATATGATCTCCGTAGACTGTATATGCAAGTCGAGATCCTGGGGAAACAGTCCACCCCAGAATCCTGACAGCCCTGTTCGCATGAACGAGGCGATCGATCCTTGACCCTAGGAAAATGTGGTTTAGAATGCATGAAGATGGGTTGTGGGGCCTGGGCCGCCGCCTGCCGGGGCTATGCTCGGTGCTAAGCTTTGAGGCTCACCAGCTCCAATGGCCCGTGTCGTATCGCCGAGCCTACATCCGACGCCAAATGGCGCCTCTATCTCACTTACCACCGTGGGAACACCATCACCACAGAATAGTTCGGTCTCCGGCTCAAGGCTTATTTTGTTCACGATGGATTATACACTAGCGGATATAGCTGGTGCCATCATGGCTTTAAGCCGTGTAAGACTTGATTGCCGCAGCCTTCGGGTCCCAACGTGTGTCGATTGCCGTTTGCTGCGCGACGTAACATAGCTGTCTTCGGTCTCCGAGATGGGACTGAACTATGACGGCATTTGTAGGACAGAATAGCGCTGAAGGATGAGTATAAAGGAATCCAACGAGATGCGGTATTGCACTACCTCCTGTATACCAGGCAATAAGGGCGATATCAATCAATTGACTAACTGATCAAGCTCTTGAGGTCATCGTTTCTCAATCGTCAACTCCCGACCCCGACCTGAACCTCTTGCTTGGTTCGACATATTCACACATTAGCTTCGGTCCTCCCAGAAATCCATACAAGTATTGAAACTCTTACAGCAGTCCCTTCCTCACTGCCCTACGTTGAAATCATGGAGTCCCTCACGCGCCTGGCGGTTGACCATCCTTATCTTTCGGCAACCTTGGTCACCGTTGCCCCCTTACTAGCCTTCGTCTACGCCGACTACAGCGCCTACGTCGCCATGGGCCCCCACGGCCTTCCAGATAACCTGGAGGGCTACATCAAACAGCTGAAGATGCGCCGCATGTCCCGGCGCGACACCACCATCCCCGCGCCGTACGAGGACGACAACGGCAAGACCAGGCCCACGGGCAAGATCAGCCCCAGTTCCGGGGAGGCGCTGGAGCGCGCCCGGCGCTCCTTCTTCCACATCCCTTCCTCCTCCTCGTCTCCGTCGTCGGGGACCAGCAGCGGCAAGTGGGAGCTGACGGCCCGGCCATCACCCGCAGACGGGGGCAGCAGCAGGAGGCCCCGCCTTAGCCACTTCGTCGCGCCGCAGCGGCAGCTCGAGGGCTGCGCCACGGCGGCCATGAAGCGGGACATGAACGCGTTCCTGGACGCCCTGGCCGCGGCCAACGGCGGCGCGCTGCTGCGGGGCCTCTCGCGGCTCGAGGGGACGGTGCCCGCGGTGCAGGCGGCCGAGGGGAAGGCGGCATCGGCCGTCGTCAAGGAGACGCGGGGCGAGATCCTGCACGTCCACCCGGCCGACGGGAGCACGCACATGGTGCTCAGTCTGGCCGACTCGCGGCGCGTCATCGAGACGGGCTGGGGCGAGAGGCATCGGTTGAGCGGAGGGGGGTTCTTGCCTTGGGGGTATACGCTTGGTGAGTTTTTTTTCGTTTTCACTCCCGTCTTTTCTTTCTCAAAAGGGGGGGCTTTGGTTTGCTGACGATGATATCTCGTGAAAAACAGTGTATGCGCCGAGAGATGAACACGATCTTGCAGTGTGGAAGAAGTTGGCGGTTGCGGCTATGCGGTACTGTGCTACTGAGGTTGGCGAGATTCGGGTGCCTAGTGGCTGCTGTTGAGATGCTTTGCGAAGCGTGTCCAGGTCCGAATCGCTCACGCAAGTCGCACATCGCATTTTGAGGAACTATAGAAACAGAAGGAGTGCTGGCTTTCTTTATTAGGTGCAAAATCAATTCATTGCTTGATTGGAATTCTCAGTGACTGTTGGTTTTGCCCGTAGCGTGCGTTGCCTGGTAAGGTAGCAGACTTAGGTAATAGGGGGCAGGCTTGGTGGTAACTTCCTCAGGTATTCTGATCGTTGGGCCAGCCGGGCAACGTACTTCATTACGCAGTTTTAAATTTCACCAAATCCTGGATCAATGGTTCCAGTCCTTCATCTTTCCTGCCAACATCGCTTCTCAATTTCATTGTTGCCAACCATGGACGGACCTCCGCGAAAGAAGCACATCTCGGGTAAGCCCGACAAGCCGTACGAGTTATGACGAAATACTAATTTGATCTATCTGGTTCCTAGAAGCGGTTGTCTATGCCAATTGCGAAGGCTTAGATGACGCGAAGGCCAAAAAGACTGCCACTAACTGGTTTCACCAGCTCCCCGAGGAGATCATTATGCAAGTCATCCACAGCATCCGAGACAAAGTCTCCATCCTGATTCTTCGCCAGACCTGTCGTCAGTTTAAGAGGCTGTGTGAAGACCCAACGCTTGAGTACATACTTCCCATCCTCTTGAACAAGGCGCGTTCCACCGCATCTTCCTACAAGTACAAACACATCTTCCCGCCTGTAGAATACGAACTCCGCATATATGAGTCCCCGGATCATGATAATCCACGGGTACCTGAAATCAGGGTTAAGCAACGTTTTAGATACTGTCAGCTACTATGGCGCGACGGGAAGTGCAGCGACTGTGCAGACCTGCGCCGCGATCTTTCTACGTACGAACACGCTATACGTGCCATCTATCAAGCTATGCGGTGCAGCGGCTGCAAGTGTGATCATCCGGCATTCTTGTTCTCGCGCCTTGAGCGTCAGAAGTACCCCAGTCAACGCATATGTATTGGTCGCCAGGGCCAAATCCCCCTCTGCAAGCACAGAATCCTCACATACAAAGATCTCAACGGCCTCGGCAACTCCATGAGGCGCCGTAGCTACACCGATATACCTAGATGTTACTCATGTCAGCTGGATGGTATCGATTTCGATGTTTGTTTTCGACCACCTAGTCGTGGTCCTCATCCCTTCTGGATTAACGTCTGCAAGACGTATAAGGCCGGGGAAGACTTGCCAGATCATGCAGTAGAGCGAGAGAAATACAGACAGCCACACTGCACCTGCATACATGACATCAATCTGCTGTCGGGGAATGAAGCATTGCCGAGCAGCATTTTCTATGAGGACTCGTGCTACATGCCAAGTTGCAACTCCTCTGCCTGCCATTTTCCAATTGAGAACTCTGAGTACGGCGAAATTTGGTATCAGCAGAGCATTTCTTACCACTCTCCCACAGATCCCTCCTGGCTTGTGGCGCTGGATCCCGATTCCTACCTCAGCGACAGCGACGAACTCACGCGCGGGCTGATGTGGTGTCGCGATCCGACCTGCGCCATCACAAAAGGGGGGCGCGGACTGTGCGTCATCTTCAATCAATACGACCTACCGCATCCGAAAATGCCGCTTTCTTCCGGCCATGATGGCGATGAACTCAAATTCGATGAACACGCGAGACGACCGGGTCTACGGAAACGAGATCAACATAAACGAGTCACGAAGTGTACTCCCGCTAACGCTCGTGAACTACCCTAATGGTACGATTTGACACGTTATGTTCAACGAGAGAGGCACTCGTGAGAAGTGGTGCAAGTACATCAACATTGATGTTTCAGGCATGGTTTTGCTGATTGGCATATTAAGACCAACATATGTCATTCTGAGGAATGTATCACGTTATGTATCTAGAGCAATGAATCGAGTTTGAATTGATGCTTTGTTCAGGAAGTCCGCCCCAGGGGACTATTGGTCCCATGCACAAGTATGCTGAAAAGCTGCTGTGATTTTGACTTCTTGTCGCGTTGTTTTTTTCCATCGTGTGTCCTAATTGCTAGCGTTGTTCCGGTGAAATTCACGGTCATACCCTGGTTACATATACCTCAAGGGGCAGGAGAGTATCGATACAGGAACGAACGTTATATTCAGCTATCAATCACCGCGACATGCTCGTCATGGGAGAGCTCCAACCACTAAATCACCAACCTCTTCTCACCCCGAGGGAGTTCTATCCCCCTTACATGCCTGGAAGGCTCGTAAGCCCTATTAAGACATCAGTCAAGTCCATGAGAGCCAAGGGGCACCAACTCTAAGAATCAAAAGAGAAAGCGGAAATAAAGCAGCGTAAAAACTTACACCCATCAATGTCCTCCGTGACCGTCTTCTGCTTGGCGCACTTGTTCATGGCGGCCGTGGACTGGGTCTTGGCGTGGGCGCCCGGGCAGTTGACGACGCAGGGCTGGTCCATGAGGCGCTGCAGCGCGTCGTCCTTCCAGCCGAAGACGTAGTCGGCGTGGTTGCCGAAGCCCGTGCCGTCGCCAAAGGACCAGACAAATGGCTGCGACCCGTCCGCCGGCCAGTCGGCCTTGTTGTTGAACTGCCGCGTCTCCCAGACCACCTCGAAGAGCACTGCGCAGTGGGAAGAAGTGGTCATGCGTTAGCAATCAATCAAATCAACAACCCCGAAAGGCTGTATGTACGTCTCTACTTTTCTCCCGATGTTTGGGGGCTTATTTTACCCCATTCCCTTTCCGCGCGGCCTGCTCACACATGCAAAGAAAAGGAGGTGGGGGGAAACTCACCTTGTGGCATCCGGATCGGATGCGACGCCGGGCACGGCCCGCCGCTCTCAAAGGTACCGTTGGCCGGGTAGGACATGTGGGCCATGTGGTCGGGCGAGTCGAGGTTGACGCCGTCCCAGCAGGTCGGGAACCGGGCGTTGACCATGATACCCGCCGGGCAGGGCCGCGTGGGGAAGTCGAGCGACTCGGGCTCGCGCGTGCCCTGGTTGTCCATGCACGTGTACGTGAGCTGGCGGAACTGCGCCATCTCGGCCTTGGTTCGCGCCGCTACGTTTCCTGTGAACATGCGGAACCCCTAATGAAGAGTTAAGTATTTTTCGGTTCTTGACATTGCCGGTTTCCCCCTCAAGGTAGGTAGGGCTAGGGGAAAGTGAAGAAGGGGAAGAAGGGAGGGGAGAGGGGAAAGCTTACAGGCTTGAAAGCGGTGACCTTGGACTTCTGCTGCTGGTCGTACAGGGCATCCTGCATGTAGTAGACGGTGATGCCGCCCTTGGCGCCCTGGATCTGCGACGACTGGGGTACGCGCTTGTAGGTGCCATTGCGGGCCTTGAAGTAGAGGACGGCGGTCCAGTAGTTGGAAAAGTCCTCGGCGAAGGAGCACGTCGTGCACGTGGACTCGCCGGGCATGTCCTTTTTGGGGTCCATGCTGGCGTTGAAGGAGTTCTAGATGGTAATACGTTTGTTCCGGTTAGATAAGTAATTTGTGAGAACGAACACTACCACTTATACGCCATATGGGAATAGAAAATAAAAATACAATATTGAGAAAGAAAAAGGGGTCAGCACTTACTCCACCAACGATCTGATGGACATGGGCTGAAGGCACCATGCCCGGGTTCACAAGGGGGTCGAGGCGCTCAATCACCAGTTGAGAGCATTGAAAGCGTACAAGAGCATTGCCCAAGGTAGCCAAAGCTACGACGGACAAGACAGCGAAGCGCTTCATTGTGTCTTGCAGTGTGCAGCCCTGGGCTCTGTGGCGTATCCTTGTGTCAAGGCGTAGAATACAACGATGTTTCTTACTATTTTGAACGTAAACAAGACAGTGAGGGAACCGATGAACTTGATAGCGAGGATAATGAGGGGTCGTTTCAAAGAGATGTTCCTTCGCAGCATATATCAGCTGGGAAAGGCACGGAAAGTGAAGCGTATAACCTTCGTGTATCTGTGATATTGCAATTGTTCCATACCACACACATGTTTTAAGCCTGCATATGACCAACATCAAAGTCTTCCATGCTCATCTCGAGATAACGTGGCAGGGAGCCAGTCGCACGAACGGGCGCAAGTGCCGACGGGATCTAGCCTTGGTAGGCGAGCGCAGGCTACTATATATTTGATTAAAAACGACCTCGCGAGGTATGCTGTTAATCTATTGTTCCGATGACTCGATAGGGAGTTGCATGTGGAAGGCCACCTGCCCTTCTACCTACCAAAGATGTACGGCCCTCGAAAAGAGCCCTTCTCGGTATTTGATCAGCGTTCTCGAAGAACTGGTGATAAACGCCGGCTGAAAGAGGCTTTACCCATGCTGAGAGGTGCCCATTACCAGGTCCCATTTCCTTCACCTGAAGTGCGGGGGCTACCATATTATCCGCCCTGGGTCTGAATAGTTGTGGGATTTACCCATGATATTCGGTGGTCCTTGGTAAGCATCGTGTCATCTGCAACGCTACCAATGAACTGAATAATACCTATATTTGACTGTGTTGGATCAAATATCTGGGTAAGCACGCCTGCCGAAACATTTTGTCACTCTAAACTGGACAAGTCCATCGCAATCTACTCACCTAGAGTAAGATTCAACATCAAGACTCCGGTAGTTCATGATCTTTTGCGCATCCTTAGCCCCCCTGAGCAACTTGTTAGCCGAAACCAAAGCCCTACCACCAACGACAAAATGCGAGCCTCCCTGCTGTTCATCGCCCTCCCCATCCTCTCCTCCGCCGCCGACCTGCCCTGCGACGTGGAAAGCGACAACTGCAGAGCCGTAATCAATGGCAGTGCTTGTTTCAACAAATACTTGGCGGGCGGTGGAAATACGAGGCTCGTTTTGAGCTGCCTCGCTGGGACTGAAGGCTCTGCAACGCCGCAGCAGAAGGTATGTTGTAGATGCGTGTGTCGCAGAAGGCTGTTGTTGAGTGGCGACATCTTTCTTACCTTCACAGTCCAAGAAATACCAGCTAACGATAAACCGTTGCGTGTGTGTTCGCTTTAGATGTGCGCTTGCACCGGTTGTGTCGGCCCAGCATTGCTCACATGGATCTCTAGAAACAATGTTTGTCCATCATGAACAAATCGTTGTGAGTCCAAGTGGTTCGGCTTGAGGCACCGCATTTATTGCTGTACAGGGAAGTTGGACCAGAACAGTCCGCCAGATCAATATACACAACTCCTTTCCACAGTTCAAGATCAGGGGTTGGGCTGAGCAGTTTTTCATGTCAACGTATATCACCAACGGGAAAGTATGGGCATTGTCAGCAGGTAGGGATTGGTTTGTTAAGGTTCGATTGATGCCTAATATATCATCTACCTCATCGGGGGGTTGTGATGAATCAGCGGGATGGGGATGGATCATTGATGTGTGTTTATGGGTTGGGGTCTTTTGTGCCTTGTGCTTGTGGGAATGGATCGCATGAATCCGCTCAAAGACTATCTAATGCAGCCGCACTTATATATCTCTCAATAGTAGACATAGCTCGAGGGCTGCAGGGTGACTATGGGGGAAGTGAATGGGGGTAATGTGCAAAAAATTGCGGCTTCCTGTGCGTCACCGACCTCTTGGTCGATCCCTCTATCTCTTTCTAGGGCGTGGAAGATTGCCATGCTCTGACCTGATATTGACCTACGAGGTCTCGACAGCGGGGGCGGGCTCCTTCTTCTCCTCTGAGCTCTCACCCTCACCCTCGGCCTCGGTGAAGAGAGCCTCGTTCTCCTTCTGTGCCTGCAGGAAAGAATCCTTGAACTGGTTGGCGTTCTCGGAGTTGGCGAATCGGATGGCAAGGGTAACAGCCTCGGGCTCACCCTCGGAGACATCAGCAGCAGCGTTCCACACCCAGCTGCGGTCGCTGCCAACGTTGGGCGACAGCTTCATGTCCGGGACAACTGAGCACCGACCGGGTTAGTATCGTAGGCGGAATGGGGCAGGAAGGTCTGGATGGTACGTACTGTAGTGGTTGGCGCAAACCTTGAGGGTCTTGTCTCGGCGCATGACCAGACGAGTCTTGCCGTTCTCCTTGTGCTTCAGCAGACGGACGTCACCAGTGCCGCGCTCTTTCCACTCGGTAGTCTCACGAACAAACTTGAACAGCTTGGCGCGCATCTTGAACATCTGCTCCTCGGACTCCTCGTTGGTCTTAGTCTCGACCTTCTCGGTCAGCTTGACGACGGGCTCGAAGTGAACATCCTCGGATTCAGGGACTTCCTCCTAAAATTAGGGAATCTGAGGTCAGTATTCTTGTTTATCCGTATAATCGGAGTAGTGGGGCGAGAGAAAGGAATGTCAAGCATACCTCGTCATCACCCTTGGCAGCAGCGGCAGCATCGCGCTGGGCCTTTGCGCTTCCGGAGTTGTCGCCACGGTCCTCGTCGTCATCCTTCTTCTCTTTCTTTGCGCCACCGCCGAACATGGAGAAAACAGAGGAAGAGGTGACAGCGGGCTTGGTCTCTTCGGTGGTGGTAGTCTCGGCCGGCTTGGTCTCGTCGACCTTGGGCTCGGTGGCGTCGGTAGAGCTCATTTTGGCGGTTTTGGAGGAAATCGACTGGGTCAGAGAGGTGATTTGTTAACTTGATGATGCTTGCGAATGCAATACAAAAATATGTCAGGAGCGAGTGCAACTGTGGAAAAAAAGTTGTTGTTGTTGCAAGGGGGGTTATTGGTGGGGGGGAATAGTCGCAGGTGTTGGAAGGTTGGTTCCAAGACCCAAGACCAGACCGGGCCACACACTCTCTCACTCTGTCAGGCAGTCACCGCCCGCCACTGGGCTGGGCGCTCTTGTGGGAAAAGAGCCCCACTTGGAGTAGGGACACTGGTAGGGACGGACACAGAAACACCAACCTTGGAGCCTTAATTTTTCGTTGGTTTATCTTCTTTCGTCCAAACCCGCAGCTTGTGACAGAATGGACAGAGGAATGAGGGGTGGGAAAGCAAGATTGAAGGGGACGATGAGACAGTGATGGAGGAGGGGCGCAGTAGTGGGGAGACTGGACTGAGGGAGGGGGGAGGGACAGCTTACCAGATTAAAATGATACCTAAACACAGCAGCAATTGACTGTAGGGAATGTGTTGTTGTGGCGTCTGGTCTTGTCGGGGGAAATGCCCAAAAAATTCTTTGTGAGAGAGAAACGAAACGGTAGATCCAGGTTTTGATTACTTGAGTCAATTAATCGGGCGCGAAGTCCAATTACCAACCTAAGATTCGATTTGACGGACTGGACTGGACTGGACTGACTGATTGATCAGATCAAATCAAAATCAAAATGGAGGGGTGAAATGTGAACAGAGTGGGTTCCTGGGAGGCGACAACTTTAGCCCCTCCTTTGGATCGAAGTCAACAAAAGCTCGGGTTCCTGCAAGTCCAAGTGCAAATGCCAAATGCCAAATGCCCTTGCCAGGCACCTAACCGCCTACCCTCTCCAGGGCTGCTTACTTACTGCTAGGCACCTACAGTAATATTCCAGTTAGGCAACCGAGCCTCATCTATTGGTCAACTGAACGAATTAATTTGCCTACCTCGAAAGCCTGGAATCTGTTTTGGCATTTGCCAAAGGGCCTCCAGCAACCAAACCCCTGCTTACCTAAGTAAGTAAGGGACACAAGCCCACTATACTATGCCCCTCTAGCCACACATGGATAGTGGGGGATATGCGACTATTTGTATTTGGACCCTACGCTACTTGCCAAGATACTCTCACGTAGCCAATCACAAGGAACCCGTATCCCTATTCTGCGATATCGCTATCTTGTACAGCATGGCTTTCATGTTTATATGCAATTCTAAGAGATGAGTCGCGCTGCCAGGCAAAATCACGTATAGTCGAGGGGACGCTTTTGGTGCCTCTCGACATCAGGCATACCCATCTTCTTCATTGTTTGCTGGGAAGATAGGTATAGATGCAAAGCAAGTTATAGGGGGGATTATGTAAAGTGCAATTCCATTCATCAGCCATCAAGTACAACTGAACACCCTGGCCAAACTCCGATATGTATGGCTGAAGTCCTGTCTTTGAACCCCTAATCTCACTCGACAGAGACGCATCTACGCTCTCATCGACTAACTAGTCGGCCGAGGAGGGATACAAGACCTAGCAAAGCAATACAATCATGAAACCCAACGCCGTCCTAATGTCCACCCTAGCAACACCCTGTGGTATAGTGCTCAACAAGCCTGATCAACCCTAAAGATCTCGCTCGCCGAGCTCCCAGAACGAACGTTTGCCTTCCTTCGGCCCGTTCTTCTGGCTCTTCTTCTTCTGTCTGATCCGAATCTCCTCTACCGTGTTCTTGGCTCGCACTCGGCGCGCCTCGATGGCCTTGTCGGCCTTCTTGTGGTAGTAAGACTTGGCTGCTGTCATGTACTCTTGGTGTTCTTCGGTTTTGCCTTGCAAACTAAGCCACCATAACTTGGTGCTCAGCTGTGCATGCAAAAGACCCAAGGCCAGCTCATCGCGCACATCTTGGGCTTGCCGCACGAGCTCAGTCTCGACCTGGAACAGCCGCTCCGAGACTTTGTCCTTGGCAAGAACCTGTTTGGCTTGCTGGGCG
The DNA here is from genome assembly GCA_039105305.1 of Apiospora arundinis. NCBI lineage: Eukaryota > Fungi > Ascomycota > Sordariomycetes > Amphisphaeriales > Apiosporaceae > Apiospora > Apiospora arundinis. The sequence continues at coordinate 1,158,027 of JAPCWZ010000007.1, read as the reverse complement.
ACCTGCGCAGAAACCCGTACAGGGGCACCAATAAGCGCCAGGCCGGCCTCTCTAAGCCCTTGTAGCACAAAGTCCAAGTCCGAAGCCGTTTTCTCAATGGTCTGCCTAGACGCCGAGTCCAATGCCGGTATACATGATTCTTCGACCCATGTTGTTGTGCCGTTGACTGTATCCACCACTTTCTGGGCGAACCCCTTAACAAGCTGTTTGCCAGCATCAAGTGCATCACCGAGGATGTTGTTCCCGAAGTTGACCTGGAAGGTCTCGTTGATCTTCGGCTTTCTAGTGGTTGCGACCGAAACATCGAGAATTCCATGAGCTTCTTTCTCCGGCAATTGGAGAAGAAATCCGTCATCAACAAGAGACACCTTGGTGGATTCAGGGTCGAGGTCATTCGATCCGCGACTGACGGATACCAGAACTGTCTGCTTGGAAGGCCAGCTTGACATGACCTGCTGTGGGACCTTAATGAGAATAGCATCGCGGCTATAGATCTCAGCGGCGCAGAAAACCACGGCTGGCTCAGCGTCCTCGGTAGCATCCTTCTCTCTACCGAAAGGCATAAATGCAATGCTCTTGAGGGAGCTGGTTGTTTGCAAAGCATTCATGGTAGTCGTTGACGTCAAAGAGGGGGAGAGAGTAGATGTCGAGACAGGCTCCTCCGTCTTCAGCCGGAGAGATGACACAGATGCCGCTGGAACTGTCGATACTACACCTGTTTGACTTTGGTTCGCCTTGAGCATGCTTATAACCGGGATGGCGGCAGAAGCAATCAGGACGAGGGATAGGTGAATCAGTATTTGGCGTGTTGTCAATCCGTGGAAGGCGTTGATCGCAACTTTGGCACAACTGTTAAGAAGTTCCATCCATTCACCCAGGTAGCCTGTTACTGTGGAATATACGGTGCGATCTTGGCCGGATTTCTCGCTTTGCTCCGGGGTCGCACCAGTATCATCGGCAGGCCTTCCCCGGCTGTTCTTCCCCCGCATGAATGGTTCGAGGGACCCATCGCTCGAAACCGAAGAGCTTTGGGAATCTTGCGAATGGGTGGATGTGAAGAGCTCGGTAGGATGCTCTAGGCTTTGATCCGCCATATTGACCATCTCGTCAACATGACTATCATCGACTGGAGACACTCCGCTACCATGGCTTGAATGACTGTGGTCTTCTTCTTCATCTTCTTCATCTGCAGATGAGTCTGAGTCTAGCTCATTCGTGTCGGCATCGGTGCCAGTCGTGGTGTCGGTCATATCGGCAATACTTTGGACGTCGTCGATGAGCTCGTGGATTTGGTGTTCAAAGTGGTCTGCGAAGGAACTCGACTGGACCTCGCCGTCATTGTCGATAACCTCGTAGCCGAGATCGGCGATACTGGAATCCAGCGGCACCCCATCTTGGTGGCTACGGTTACGCATGATGTCAGGAGAGCTTGATGAAACCCAGTTAGTCAACTGCCTGTTGCCAATAGGGCGTGGAAATCGTAGCGTAGGCACCGAGCTGGAGATGGCGCTGGGCGGAGGGGTGCGAGGTGACGAAGACGACGGCAGTTTGCAATCGTCAGTCGGGTTGATGGTAGATCGAAGCGTCTCGTTCGAGCGTCGATGTCGAACAGTTGCTGGCGTATCGGATTGGTAACCAGACTGTTCCGGCTGTTCCATTCCGTGGTGACGACAGTTGAGGGCCCCGCTGGCTCACGTCATACCTCGTGCAATCTGCCCTTCTACAGGAGGATGTAAGGAAGGAAATAGCTGAGTCGAGAAGAAACGGCAGGTGTAGAAAGCAGGAAGGCTGAGGACGACGACTGGCGACGGCCTGTGCAATGCGGGGCTATAAGGTAACAAGATGTAAGTGTGGGATGGGTAAGACTCGTGGTACGTATTGATGTTGAGCAGGTTGACTGGCAGCCTTTTTAGGCATATGTAGATGCTCGGTCAACAGCAGGTGCAGGAAGGCATGTATGTAATGAGGAAGAAAGGCCTTTCGAATCTGATGCCCAGGGCAGTGAGAAATGAAGGCAGTCTGGTTACCTACCTGGTCGTAACGGCTTGGTCTGATCTGTGATCTTTGAAGACCTGATATCTTGGACCGATCTCGTCTAACCTGAAAAGCCCCCAGCACCGAGTGTTTTAGTCAGGCAGCTAGGTTAGACCTGAGGAAGGCAATAAGCCGCAGCGGATGACTGTGGTCAATAATTGGGAAGCAGATAACTTGGTAGGAAGTTCTGCCGAAAGCTGAAAGACGAAGGACAGAGTGGTTTCCTTGTAATATTCTCGGCTTCGTCTTCTTCTTCTTCTTCTTGGGTGTGGTTCTTCCCTCAAAGCTCAGGCAAGTCACGGATGTCTGGTCTGACGGGAGAATAAAAGGGCGTTATCATTGCATGCAGCGGAGAAGAGATTGTTCCTCAAGGTTTCGTTTACTTTGTGCTGAGCCCGGTGGATATGTCTGCCTGGTTGTCCGGTTCGGTTCATTCATCAATCAAGTAGAAGACGGAGGTTTGGTAACGTGGTGAGTGTGAGTCCTAATAAATGACGGAAGTTAGGTTGCCAGTTGCCTTACAACAACCTCAGCCAAGACCCCGCAGTGGGTAGGCGAGTTAGTTGCAGGGGTCCATCGCTGATTGACTGCCCTGTGGGTACTGGGGTAATACTTTGGGTACTCACTCTACTGCTGTTGTAAGTCACCTGGAAGGCAGGAATTCCAATTCATACCTACCTAATCATCTCTACCAGGCAGACCTGCCAAAGGCAACATAAATTCAAAGATCATTTTCATGTATAGGCTCCTGGGTCCCAGCTCGATAGTATGTGTATATTTATCTTCGTCTATTCCTAAGCAGTTTGTTGGACAAAGTCTCGGCCAGTGTGGGAACTATTGACTTTGTACGATCTCCAGGTTCTCCGATAAGAACCACCCTTGCCCGCCCAGCGCCTACCTTATCCCCGCTCGTAGCCAGAACCCGTCTGACACTACCAGAAGGCCAGAGAACTTGAGATACTTGAAGCAAAGTATGTGGGTAGGTAGATGTGATTTCCACACCTGGAAAACCAGACATATAATAAGAATATATGCTACCAGGTAAAGTCTGATTACCGATCTTGAGGCATCTAGATATCTGATCACTGATCAGGTCGAGTCCGGACCGTCTGTATCAATGTGTAAGTACGGACATCCATTGAGGTCTTGAATGTGACGTGGTGCGAGTGGGGGGCACGTCCAAAAAGCCAAAAGGCATCAGTCACGTCGTCAACCCTCTCTGCCTCTCTGGCCTTCCAGCCTACCAGCGCTATCAACCATCAGCCATCAGCTCAACACAATGAGGCCTTATCTGCGGGACTGAGGGGTTCCTAGGCGGCCTTTTGCCTTCTTAGCGCTCGAAGCAGAGGGCACGCGGCACACCTCGTGAGCTCGCATTGCGGGGTTCCTGTCCAATGCCAAGCTGGGCCTTTCACATTGATGAGTGTCGATGCAGTTTGACAGATGGGATTTGTTGTCTACAGTACATTTCATCCCACAATGTACATATTACCTACTTTACCGCCATATGCAGTGCTAGCTGGTGACTAAGCAAGTATGCATACTTTATTTATCTGGTAGGTCTTCAACCAGCCCATTTGCCATACTTAGGCCATGGAAGGTTCGGTTGGGTTCATCTCAGACCGAGACCAACACACCCGCTCATGAAGATCAAGTCAATATGTCACCAGGTGGCGTCGTATGGTAGATTCGCCCACTTGCGTTTCATAACTTGCTCACGTGGAGATCCGTGAAGTAACAGGGTATCCGGCTCGGCGTCCATGGAAGTCAGCCCGATATATGTACCTAAGCCCAGTCGTTTCATATCGACCAGGTCCGTCCTCTCTCCACGTCAGCCTATTGTTGGATGTTTCCAAACGAATTGCAAGTGGCAAATAACCAATTACCCATCTCTCTCATCCAGTTGATATTATTATACATGGCGTATGAGGATAGTATCCCGGCCATACACCATGATGCCTTCTGGTAGGCACGATACCTCTATGACTTGCGCAATTATTGTAAGTCGTACAGGCCAAAGTGATATGCATACCTTTGAACCCGAACCATATGCAGCTGGAACGTACTACGCACGAAAACAGTTCATCCAGTCAATATCACGAATCAGGTCGACCATTGTTGTGTTCATCTTATCATTGGTTCTCTTCTTCATTATATACTGTACATGCTCATGTAACATACGTGGGTCAACGTTGCTCTGTCGTCGTAAATAACAAGACAACATCCAGTACCGTCCCTCACGTAAAATCTATATCAAACTCGGGCTGCAAAACTGCTGGCCCTACACCAAGTGTGCACGATACCGCGCAAACGCCAAAAACTCCCGTCGGGGACTGATTCCGACCAACGTAACTTTGTTCTAGACCAAAGAACCCACAGCCTCCGTTGGATTGTATCCAACTCAAGAAAGTCATCAACTCCCATATGTACAACGTGATGAACCACTGGATCCCAGGGCAATACAGGTCCCGTATAGACTCAAGGCAGCAATGGTTGCTCAGCTGCCCATGTGGTTGCTGACCTTTCGAATCAAAGGGTATCAGAATAATTGCAAGGAGCGAATTTGCTCCCATCGCGGCAGACGGACAAGACAAAAGGAGACTCGTAAATGACAGCGTAGGCCATGGACGATAGGTAAAAAAAGTCCTGGGCGAGGGCAGCTCGACACGTCGTAGCTGTCCTCAGAAACACACGAGGCATCGCGGCCATTATAGAACGTCATGCTTCTGCAACACCCTCTTCAGGGCGTCGCTGTCGAAATCTTCCTCTTCTGGGATCATCTCGATAAGTCCAGTCAGGTTGGCAAAAAGATCGCCCTGGTTGCGATAGGCAAGTATGGCCGGTACGGCAGCGTTGTCGAACTCGATGTCCTCGTAGTGAATCTTGACGAAGTGGACATAGGGGTGCGCCTGGACCAATGGTCGCAAGGCTTGTTGGATCAGACCAGATACTTGGCACTGTTGAAAACGAATGTTAGTAATCGTGTGCGACGACATATGGAACAGGTCCATCGGGGAAATGACGTGTGTGGACTTACCTCATGATCATAAACAAAAACGACAACTACCGTATCCCTCCCGACCTTCTCAATGGCGTCTAGGTATCCCAAGGCGTCGACCGTATCGAGACGGCCGAACATGCGCAGGCTCGGGCTCGTCCTCCGGTTGGCGCGGGCCTTGCCCTGTGCCTCCGACTCGAGCTCCTGCCGCCGCGACTCCCGCCACTGCTGCAAGAAAGCCTCCTCGTCCTCGTCAACATCCTCCTCGCTGTTCTCTGCACTCTGGTTGTCCTTGCTGCGAACCAGGTCGCCTATGCCCATAACGGAGCGTCGGGCGGCGCGAACCCTGTTGCGCCACTTGCTCTGGCGGGCTTCTTCGTAGGCCCTGGCATCGGCGATGACGCCCTTCACTCCCGTGGCTCGACCCGAGTCGAAGGCGGCGGGGGGTAGTTTGTAGTCACCGCCCTCGACGGGGGACCTCATGTTTGGCATACGCATGGCGGCGTCTATCTGCTCGTTGCGGAAGCGATCTTCTTCGTCTTCTTCACTGTCGTCTGCCTCTCGGCGTGCGTCGTCTCTGTCTTCAGGATGGACACGTGGGCTGTCACCGCCGGAGTTCTTGTTCAAGAGATCCTGGAATTCTTCCTGGGCGGGGGTTGGATTGGGATTGCTGGTAGCGGAGGAAGACATGGTGACGCGCGAGGTGGGATGACGGGTAGTATTAAGTAGCTGGCAAACGGCAGACAAGTAACTCGGTACCGTGGACCGAGAGTTCAAAGTGACGGTTAATATAGGTAATACGAGTACCAGACCAGGATGACAGCGTCGCGTGGCCTAAGATGGGGGTGTGGGAAGGGGCTTCAAGGGTGGTAGATGGCTGATTTGCCAGTGTTCCAAATGGGTTGACGGAGAAAGGCGGGCTTTGTTTTGGATATTACTGTTGTGGTATGTCCAGGGTACAGGGTTATGCAGGGTTTGGTCGTTCGCTCCGGAAGCAAAAGCAGGAAGAAGACAAAGTCAAGGGGAGGAATCTAGGAGGGGGTGGGAACTTTGGTGTGCTCTGGTGTGCTCTGGTGCTCTGGGCAGACAAGTAGACTCTGGGAGGAGCGAGGTGCAATCCGACGATGTGCGGTGAGGGCGGAGCCGTAGAAAGGATACAGCTTGTTTTAGATACAGCCCACTGCTACAATATGCGTCAGCGCGTTTCAGAAATGGAGAAGGCAAAGCGTTGACAGAAAGTGGCCAGTGAGCGGGACGACGATGGAGATTCGGGCTGGGGCTGGCGTGTCAGAGACTAAAAAGTAGCGCCAGGACGAACCGCTTTGCAGGCTTGGGTGGCTAGCTAGGAAAATAAAACATGTAAAATAAAATGAACTGAGATCTAACGGCCCACGATTTGCTCCTGTTAGGGCGCGTAGTCAAATCGCGTACAAGTAGTAGTAGTAGTACAAGTATGCAACAGTCAATTAATGGGCAGGTTGCAGGTAGTATTAGCGACCAGCATGTGCAGCATGTAGTAGTAGTAGTAGTAGTATGTGCATGCGCCCGTCCATGTGTGCATATACTACTAGATCCGGGGGGAGTGAGATTATGAAAATGAAATGGATAAATAAAAGAAAAGAAGACCTAGAACAAGAAAAAAAAAAAGAAAAAAAATGGACGGAAATAAGTGCAGATCCGCCACGGCAGTTAGTTTCATGCGTCGATACGGCGAAGAAATGTGCTGGGGTTATGCTGTACAACGAACAAGCAAGCCCCAAACAACATACTCAAATTCCCAGGTATGGACTACTAGAACGAGCAAGCGAGATAGTAGGAGCATACCGTAGAAGCATGGAAAGACAATCGAAAGAGTGGAAATGGCAATTGTAGCTTGAAACCTGACTCACCTACTCCCAAGCCATATAGATGATGTGACAATGGCAGATGAATGAGATCAGAGCTTAATTCAGGAACCACTTTCGACTCCGGACTTCCCTTGTTTGAAACCATCCCGTACCTACCTGAAGAGACGGATCAATAGAAGGATGGATGGAATCACAAGAAGAAGCAAGTGGCAAGCATCCATTCCCATCTTTCGTTTCCTGTGGTTGTCCTTTTGTTTCTAATAATGCAATGTATCCGGGGTTGGGTTGGAGTATACGGACGGCCCAGGCTGCCAGGAGCTGTACTTGTACCAACAATTTAGGAGAAACCTGCCGGGGTTGGCTGCTTACGATGCTGCAGTTGGTTGCCAAGTCATGTTCCAAGGACTTTCTTCTGGATTTCCAAATCCAGCATGCCCAGCACGCACTGCTTCTATTTCTTCTTCTGCTTCTGCTCCTGCCAGCCTGCTGCTCCTGTCAACCAGGGGGTCCTGGGGTGTTGGTTTTTAGAAATACACGTGGCTACCGACAGGGCATCCGCCACCATGTGAGAATGGGATTCTCACAAGCTGACTTCGTGTTTGAATCCTTCCTTCGCACACCTTGGCACATGTCGGCCCCGGCCTATTTTTGTTATTGTCATCCGTTTCCCTGCCGGGCTTACCTGATCGTTTCGGCTTGAACATGCTTTAGTTCACAAAACACATCTCCAGCACACGGCTTCTGGCCGCTACTCCGATAGATTGATAGGATGGGGTAGGTAACGCGCTGGCACCAGACCCTGGCTCCAGGACATGGAGGCATCATCGGGGTGTGTCGAAGCGCTCGACCTAACGTCGGCACTGCCATGTGTAAGGCTACGGAGCTTCGTTCGTTAGGTTGAGTATGGCATTAGTGGTGCTGATGTTAGATGTTATTCACCGGTCAACCCGACCAAGACCACGGCAGGACGTTGGAACATTCGATCATTGCTGCAGGCATGCGGTTATGCGGCGGTTTGCCTCGTGGCCGAAACTCGTGGTAATCAATCCACTGTCAAACTCGATTTGCAAAGCGCTCTCGTTCTCATTGGCGAACGCGCCAACGTACATAACTCGGGATCTGCTTAGCCTGAACGGGTTGAACAGACAGGTCGCCTGGTCGCCTTCCCGGAGGCTTGGGTGCATATGCACTAATGTAACCTCTCGCGCTCTAAGATCAGCAATTATGCAGACCAAGACGTTCTCTCATTTCGAGTCAGTCAATAGAACCCCTTTGCTCCTTTAGCCAACCAACTATCGTATAGGCTAAGAAACTCAATTGTGTATAATTTGTACTTGTTGATGTTAATCCGAGGTCCATTACTGATGCATCCAAGTCTGTAAGTAATAAGCAACCGCTGTCTTAGGTGTGCAAGAATCAACTGCATGCTGCTCTGTCTTGAGAATAATGTGCCAGCCAATCTCCTGCCGACCCCCCTCTCTTATTGTGAGACAATAATAGCAACTCCATCCTGTGTCCCCATCTGCATTGCACTGTCAGACGGGCTCGTTCTGCAGCGCTTGTTCAGCGCCCTCGAGCCCTCCCCTGCTCCCCATGTAGGGAGGGGGCTTGTGGCTGTGGGGCCCAGCACACCCAGGCAGAAAAAAAAGCACCAAGAACCCCTACCCCTGATTATGTGTCATCCAAGCATCGAACCGAACCTTGGGCTTCTAGAAGGCGACTTGGAATATGCCCACCCGTTGTCCGTATTTCGACCCAGCCTCAGTTTCGCTGCAGGGGAAGGGGATTTGTGAATTCGACGATCCCCCGAAACATGGAACATGGTACGACAACACACGGCCACCCCGATGACAGCATACCGTCTGATCTCTTCCTCAACGAAGCCTCCGGGCAATTATCAACCGAGATCGCCGTGTCGCTGGGCTTTTCCAAGCCCAAGGTGGGTGTCTATTGAGTCATGGTCGTGTGTAGTATTCTGCCTCCTCCTCCTTCTCCTCCGAGGGAATCGGCGAATCTAACGTCTCGTCGGCGGCGGGCAACAGTAACGGCAAGGGCACCAACAATAACAACCACATCCACCTCTTCGTATTTCATCGTCCGCTATGCGGTCCGTCCGTATAGTTATCCTGCGCTCTAGCGCAGACCCTCCAGGGCTATGGTCGCCAGATGAGATCATGGCGGTCCTCTGCCATGGCGGATCGTCGTATTGCTAATGGGAAAAGGTCGCATCGAACTGGTCGATTTTGCAATGCCTTGAAAGATGGCTAGATTAGCAGCAGATTGGAGCCCGGGAAGCGGTGAGGCTGAATGCATGATGGAGATGCATTGCAACCTTTTCGAGACAACGGGAAAAGCCGTCCAATTGTCGCGTCGTGACAGAGACATTGCAATTCGCAGTTCGCAGGACTAAAAGTGGACAGCAGCAGCTCCCTCTGCCTCCTTCTGCCCATCATCCATTCTATCCCATAATTATATTTCTAGCTCCCGCCGGAGCCCGACGACAGCACCATAGAAAAAGCACCCATCTCGGCATGCTAACTCCTTCTTGGGCCAGGGCTTAACGTACTTTCGCCAAGTACCTTGGTTCTAGGTCCACGGTTCACATAAAGGTCCCAATACCCGGCATTAGCATATCCGCACTTGACGTGGGACAACAACAAGTGAACAAGACTTTCAACAGACTACGGATCGCCAGGGCAAATTTACAGCCCTCGAGTATGGCCGATGTCACGGCAGGGTTGGTGCGCAATCTGGTGGTGTTTAGTGGGTGTAATGCCCCAACCAAGGCTGGATCGATTAAATACAGTCATCTGAAGGAACCTCCTGATTCGGTATGCTGCTCAGAGCTGAGATTCCGCACGATGCGGGTTTTCATTGTGTAAAGAAATGGTTGCACAATGCTCGTCTGCCCGTGGGCTTGTGCCATTGCCCATATAACCATAAAAGCTAAACCCTTACGGCTTCTGCCAGATCTTGAAAGACGTGTAGGACTCGTCAACCTGGTTTCATGATCGAGCCGCCTCGCCCATACGAATCTTCATTCCCTATCTCCCGGGTCATGGTCTCAGGCACCATAATCACTCCGCGGTAATGATCTCGCTCTCGTTCTCATTACTATATTCCCTTGCCCTCGCCCCTCGACAAGAACTTCCCCAGGTGGCCTTAGTGAGCGAGATGAAGACTCGGCTGCCACCACCGAGACGAGCAGCCTCAGGGACCTTGCGACGTTACTCCCGTGCCCCTGGACGTTCAATGCGTTCGGTATCTACTACCAATCTGGGTTGGGCGATCTATACCACGCTCTTATATTGGTGGGGTATAAAACACTGACTGGACCTATACGAAGGCCATAGCGTGGAGAATGCTTTGAAGGGTCGTTGCGATCTCTTTAATTTATTGGTTCTCACTCGCGGGCTGTGAAGTCCTTACATGTTACGTATATGATCAGATTACCGACATATTATGCGCTTGATATGAGTACTACAACGCCGTTGAAGCAGGCACCAATCATCTACACCATAGGCACCAACAACTTTTATATCCTGGGAAATAGGTACCAGAATTCTTCATGGAAGGTCTGGGTAAGATGGATGTAGCAAATTATGGATGCTGTGTATGCTATATACCTAACCTAGTTGATGCGATACAAGCGGGTATCAACCCGCAAGCAAAGCCACTGCTGGTGTTGCCACTGCCAATCCTCCACATATGAAAGTTACGGTTTGCAATCTGCCATCAACTCACTGGAACCACCCTATAGATATACACCCGAGTTTGTAGGTAGTACTTCTTACGACGAGTACCACGAGCTGTGTCGGCATCATGGCGTTATGCTTGATGACCCTACTTCCTCCTGCTGAGAAAGGACATAGTACTGCCATCTCTAGAACGCCATATGTCTATATCTATATGAGCTCATGTTCGTCCTGCATCCTAAAGATTCTTTGTATTGGTCTTACATTATGTCCATGTCGGAGGCGATGATTCAAGTAGATACATCAAAGTGTGGATTCAATCCAGGGACTCGACGCAAGATCGACATAGGAAGAAAGAGAGGATGACGCACAGCCATGATGGTTCTAATGTGGTTTGAGAAGCGCACAAAATGACAATCATTAGAATATCATCCATCTCAAGAGGAGTATGAGCGGCTCGTGTCCGTTTGCTGCCTTCGGGGTCTGACACAGCCCATAACATCGTATAAGTGAAAGGCCGCATGAAAGTGAAAGATTGAAACGAGTGGTTTAGGGGCTGAGGTTGATTGCTGATGATTAAATGGAGGCTTCGTGTCTTTGCAATGTAATGGCATTGTTATCATCGCCATTCTTTCTAGCGTCTAGTGAGGACAGTAAAGTCATATTCGATCCTTGGATAGACACCTGAAACGCGATGCCTGCCCTGTCTATCTCTATCACGACCGAGCGTGGTGACTTTTGGAACAGAGGGAACGGGGATGTACAGTATCGACCATGCCTAATATCCTTGATCAACCATCTCTTCACGAACCAACAACAAGCTCAACTTGAAACCGTGTACCCTATTCCTCACCTCTGCAGAAGAGACGCCGGGAGCGTAGCAACGCAGACCACTACGCTCCGGTCCCTATTTACTTCGAGAAGCTAACTCGGCGTTGTTGTCCTGGAGTCACGCTTCAGTACCTATGCATACCACATGTGAGCGGGAGGCCCTCGTTATCCAAAAGGAGTGAAGATTCCAGATCGATGGACCCTGGATCGACAGGGTATGATATGGACGTACGAAGCTGGTTGGTTACGTGACTCCTGGGGAATAAAGTCGGAGCTCAGAGAAGACAGCGGTGTCCAGGAGGAAGTTGCCCATCAACACGGTCATTGTGAACAATCGAGAGTGGCGTTGAAATTGTCACATGCAATTCAGGTCATGACCTGTGTCTGGTGATATCCTGGTTCTGTTGTATTGTCATTTTGGATGCTTCGAGGTGGACTTCTGGGAGTGATACCAATAGTCCCTTACTTCCATGGATATTGTCCATTGCTTTTCAGGGTCTTACTATGGGCGGCTCTCTGCCTTCTTTACTATTGCCAAGACAGATGGACGACTTCCTTCCACGTATATGTTCACTCAGCGATTTGTGATAGGCTGGGAGAACCGGCCGTTGTTGCATGATCTATTCGTCACTAAAGTACGAACTCTATAGAACAAGGGGTTCGGTCGATACTGCTTGCTCATCAACATACCCCTTTTATCAGATCGCGATCCCTCGTGCCCCGAGACAGACCACACTAGAGTAAATTACATATAATCAGAGACTTCCCTGTGAATGTACGGCGCTACCTATGTTGGTTTAATCCCCTTCTTTTATACAAGAGGACTTGGTAAGAGAAGCCACGGATATTCGAGCACCGTCGTATATCATTATGAGTTACCCATGCGAGCAAGTCAAGGGTGAGCATAATCGAGAGAAGGGGAACAGGTAGAAAGCACGCCATCATTGATCTGACAGTCAAGTATCACATCATGCTGGTACATTTGGAGCCCATCATATCTGTACCCTGAGATTAGCATGCAATAGATATGTTCAAAACTTTCCCAGGTAGGGACAGACATGTGATTCACGATGATCAAGAACCTTTAAAACCAGACAGAAGGCATGTGAGATCAAGAAAAATTAGAGAATGCGTTAAAATGTACCGCTACCTACTGAAGAGAAATAGATATTGGTATTATATGTTCAATTTATCGTAGGCTGTTTTCTCAACAACGTTGCTGGTAACAGCACCGTTCAGACCCTGCCATCACCCATCAAGTTAACAGTGTCTGTCCATCGTTCCCGCGCACTTAACTCTACCGTCGGATGCCCTACCGCTATGTACGGAGGCATATCCTGATTCTGAAATTCGTAAAACGTTGCTGATTCCTCTTTCGTCCGAAAGTCTTTCACCCCATGATGGGAACGAAGGGGAGGTCCGAGGCCTTCATCACACGGTTAGCCTACTTAGTTATCGTCCGAACCTCGTTACTGATATATTACCAAGACGAACCCGCAGGAATGCAGAAGCGTGTATACGCGTCTTACTAACACACTTAAACAGAGCAGAGTGCCGTCGATCACATCGCAAGGTTCGTGAGATGCCATCATAATTGTTTGTACCTTTCTCTCTCTCGTATCTTCTGATGCGATATAGATTTCTCCCCCGGCCTTTTCCCTTGTGGTTTCCTCAACCGTCCTCGGAGAAAAATTTGATAAGGGAGACGAGACGAGTTTACAAAAAGCTCATCACGCAGTAGCGTAGCCTCCCTTCGCCACCGGCACGGGTTCTTCTCCTAACTCTCCTTCTTTTGGGTTGGTTTAATCTGACGGATACCGCGTAGGGAAGTTGCAAGACTTTTGACAGCTCTTGGCAGATATGTCGACGGCTTATCACATCGGTTCCCGTCCCTCCCTTCCGGCTTCGTCGTTGCTAGTGTCCCCTGGATATGAAGGGACGAGGCGATTTGGCCATCCAGTTAGTTGACTTTACTGGCCGCACCCCTCTTAGGGCCAACAGGATAGGACAGAACAGGCCAAGCTTGCGATTTGATAGCGGCATCCCTGATTTGAACCCATAGCTTTTCAAGTGCCGGGAAGGGAAACACGTCGCGGCCCAACGATCCCAGCCCATCCAGTACATGCCCCGTACTCGCTGGTGGGGAGGAAGGGAAGCCAGAAGGGGCCCAGAAGGACCCCTTCTTTTCCAGCAATTAAACCGTTTAACATAAACTTCAATTTATGGGAAGGAGGGGGATGGGGGTTTTGTTTTTAAGGTTTATTATCATCGCCGATCTCATCCGTTGACCCGGGAATATGCGCCGCCGGCGGTATTCGTCCGTTGGTTGATTCCCAATCGCCCCCGACCGAGCCGAGGGGCTGGATCCCAAACGTCTACGTCAAGTTAGAGATTATGCGGAGACAGCTCCGCGAGCTCTCACCAGTAGAGCCTTAGAGGGTTCGACTATATCTGGCTGCCGTATCTGTCACGATCTAGCCAAGCCTCGGCCGGCCCTCGGGATATTTTTGGTTTTTGTCTAACGTTTTTGACTTCTGTGAAGTCCTTTGGTAGCTAACTACCGCGTTGATTGTGATAGGAACTCTGAAGGTATGTTGATTGAAGAGCGGTAGGGCTGCTTCGTATCTTCGACCTGAATATCGCGTCAAGATGGCGCGAAGGTAAATAGATTGCGGGAGGAGTGGGTTACTAAAATACCAAGCACACTCTATCGAAGTCTTGTATGTCAATCTCGTCGATGTCGGCCAACGTCTCTGCAGTACGGTCCGAACCGTTGAGCAGAGCCACAAGGCTGCATCTTATTTACCTGTAAAGACTATTTCTTCCCTCCCCTCACCCAAACCCCAATTTGTTCAAACTATATCCCAGCGCTTGCTTGCCCAAGGGCCGTCCCACGAGCAAACAATAATCGCCTGTGTATGACAATAATTTGTGGCAAGTATTGGGAAAGTTCGCTTATCCGTCATAGACTCACTGGGTTCGTGTGTATTGTATTGTGTGAAGGGGGCAAATAACGCCGGCACACAGAACAGGGTTATGCGTGGTGTCATGATATAGCTTACATGATGCAAGGGATTCCACCATCACCTACCCCCCTTATGCACCAGCTATTCTCGTCAATGGTAGTATCAAATCATTTCCCTGCAGGCCTCGTATTTCTCCAACCCCTAAATGCAGGGAACCTTTACCGTAGAACAATTATGTGTACATCACTTGCGTCACCCCCAATATACTGAAATAGGGACATGGGAACTTCTGAAGTAGTAGTAGTAATATTGGGCACAAGGGGTATGATCTGAGCATTCAGCGTCATTATGATACACAGACAACATCAAGAGGTTCTCGTCGTAGATGTACAGCAACTACGCCGCAGTAATATCCACACCTCTGGCTTCCCATCGTCTCCGCCTCTTCTAGCCACACCACACCTCCCCATCACCCACCCAGCACACGCTGACCCAAGACGCAAGGAAGTACAGGAAGAACGAAGAGACCATTGAAGCCGTACAACTGTGAAAGACCGCCACCCACGCCTCAAATATGATGCCCAATTGCTATGTGTGGTAGTCGTATTCTGGTGTGACTATCGTGATTTCCTGGCCCTTGAAGAATTCGACTTATACCCGCAGGTAAGCGTGTTCCTTTCGCCCCATCTACCATAACAAAATCGGGGGTCTCAAGTAAACGCAAGAACGTGAATCAACATGTTTAGCGCAAAAACATTTTCGGTGAAAAGAAGCCTTTTGGTATAGACAAAGAAGCCCTTGAAAGGACGGACGGAAGGGCGTTGCTGCTGCACTAGTCCAGAGCCACAGCAACAAAGAAGCGGGCATCCGAATGAAGCGTATGCCGGAAGGTTTGTATATCGAGTGAACACGTCTCCTATTGTAGTTGTATTTTTTGGGGCAGAGCCACAGAGGACTCGCTAGAAGGTCGACGGTTCGGTAAGACAAACGAGACGGCGCGGTATATGGCGATGCATAAATCTGACCGGAGGAGTAATACAAGGAGGAAGCGGCGCAGGCGGTCGGAAAGTAGTTGGTGTCGGTCAAAGGAAAAGTTGGTATTGAGAAAGAGGCTGTCGTGACTTCGTCCTGGATACGCCAGCTCTTCAGAGATTAAAATGGACGTATCAGGTAGAAATTAGTTTTGGCAAAGAACCACCCCAGAGGAAAGGCGTGACGAGGCG
The DNA here is from genome assembly GCA_039105305.1 of Apiospora arundinis. Taxonomy (NCBI): domain Eukaryota; kingdom Fungi; phylum Ascomycota; class Sordariomycetes; order Amphisphaeriales; family Apiosporaceae; genus Apiospora; species Apiospora arundinis. The sequence continues at coordinate 1,142,433 of JAPCWZ010000007.1, read as the reverse complement.
CTCCAGCAACGGTTTCTTGATCCCGACAGGCCAGTTCTCGCGGCATTATCGTCAAATCCATTACCGGGGCAGACGTTGCGTAATTAGTAGGCCCAGATTTTAAGCTGTATCTCACGTTAGTTTCAGGATGAACCTCAACTTGAACAATATAGACATCAAACGTACCACTGAGTCCCATGAACCCGTGCACAGGCTGATGCCATCGTTGCTAACTCCCAAGCAGCTGACACGGTTTTCGTGACCCACCAGCGAGCCAACCTTTTCGCCTCGGGTAATATCCCAGACCTGGAAATTGTTAGAGCGGAGTCATTGGTCGGGGTGAGTATTTGATGTCGTACCTTGCACTCAAAGTCATCATAACCAGCAAACAGCAGACGGCCGGAAACGGAGGTCGCAACTGAGGTGATACCACAGAGAATAGATTCGGACTGTCACGGAATGTCAGTCAGGCCATAAAGCGTCACACTTCCTTCTCAAACTTACACCATAGAGGTTGAGTTCTCGATCAGCACGGATATCGAACAGTCTGCACGTAGCATCGTCGGATCCAGTGACGAACGAGTGACCATCGGGGAAGAACTGAATGGCGTTGATGTCGGACTCGTGGCCGGCAAATGTCTGAACGGCCTTGCCTGCTCGGATATCCCAAAGCTTCGCGAAGGCATCGCAGGCACCAGAGATGAAAGTGTTCTGGTTTGTCGGGTTCAAGCTAATGCTCATCACGTCGCCCAGATGGTCGGCAAACTCCATGACCTTGGTACCTGTCTCGATATCCCACTTCATGCAGGTCATATCACCGGAGGATGTAAGAATGCTCCGGTCGTTGATGAATCGACAGCATGACAGATAACCAGCGTGGCCAGACAGTTCTCGGGCGACACGTGTGGGGGCGTCTCGGTTCTGGTTCAGGTTGTAGATGGAGCAGATGTTGTCAAGACCACCGCATGCAACGTAGTTGCCACTGGGAGAATAGGCGCAAGTCATGACCCAGGAAGATCGGAGAGGAATGGCGTGGACTTTGTTGGTCGTGTAGGCGTCCCAGATAATCAGCTTGCCATCCTGCGAGGCCGAAACGAGATGCCTCCGGTCTGTAGACCAATGCATGGCATAGATCTTGGCGAGATGACCTTTAAGCGTCCTCTTCGTCTTCATCAATTGGTTTCTGGGAATACTGTCGTGCGATTGTTGCGACACGGCGCGCACTGTAAAGCGATAACGTTAGCAAAACCAGTATTAGGGCGAGACTATAGCCGTCTGGTGCCATGACAATCGTGCCACCACGAGCGACGCTGGCTTCGTGTTGCCAATTTGCGTGGTAGAGATATCGCGTCGTGTTGATGCCGGGTCATGGCTGATTGATTGCACGAATACACCGGGCATGTCGTGATAGCCGAGTAGACGTGGCGGAAAAGGGGAGAGACCTACGAGTCGTGTCTGCCAGCTCATCCTTCTTGCGCTTGATCCTGTCCTTCAGAGTCTCTGCTTCGCGACGCGCTTGCTGGATGCGCGCCTGCATCGCCTCAGGCGACACATCGTTCGGCCGTTGCGAATCCATTGGGGTTGATTGTGACGGTGGCCGGGAACGACTGAGAAGTAGAGAATGGGGTGTGTTGAAAAGGGCACGGTAGGTGGCTGTGGCTGCGGACGTGAACCGGTATGAAGTAGAGGATGCGACGTGATTGACTGGATTGAAACCGAATCAAAGAATTCAGTCGGTCAATCAGTCACGGTCAGTCAATCGTCGTGTGGAGATTTGAGGCACACCTGCAACAGAAAGAGGGAAAGGGAAAAATAAAAAAAGAGGTGGTGAAGGTTGGATGGGATCGGTTCGGGACTGGATTGGCATGGACGGGCTGCAGACAAACCACACAACCAAACACAGGCGCTCTCACTTCTCTCTTACTCTCACACACAATGCGCACCAGAGGCAGGCTAGCTTAGTTGGGGTGTACAGTACGGGCAGTACAGGCAGGGCAGGCAGGGCAGCGGAGGCAGAATTGAGAACAACTTGTACTCGTTCGTACTCCAAGTAGTAGGGAGGTAATGTATGGGTAGGCGGAGCGGAGGGAGGTACCACTTCTGCCACCAGCTTTCATCAATTCCTTTTCGGGGTGGACTCGTTTCTTGGGGGAGAGAGAGGGGGGGAGGAGAGAAAGAGGTGAATTGAAGATTGAGGTGGACCTATCCGTGACTGAAATGGGCGGATGCGATGGGGAGTAGGTAGTAGCAGAGAGAGTAGGAGAGAGTAGCAAGCAGCAGTCTCAGGCAGTGTGCAGTAGTCGCAGCAGCTGTCGGGTACTGTAGGTAGGCCAGAAGGAGAAAGCACCAGGACAGGACAGGACAGGCCAGGACACCAGACCCAGGACAGTAGAAGAAACCTAGTACCTACATCGGCACCAGCCAAAACCAATCCACATCCACACACAGAAATGCAGGTTCAGGGGGGGAGGTAATGCTCATTGGGGCGACGATCAACCAGTCAGAAGCGGCTCTGAGCCCAAGCTACGGCATAGTATGTAACCTGGACACAGTAACAGCAGTTGATTATCGCCGGGAACAGAGGTCCAAGTGGGAAAAGTCGCCAGGGTAGTGTATTTTAGTGGATGGTAGGCGTGCAGGGTGCGCTGACCAAGAAGGTACAAGAGGTGGAGCAGCAACGAGATTGATTTCGGATTTCAAATTCAGGGGGCCCGTCAGGAAAATGATGGGGGCAGGCAGAGCGAAAAGTTGTTTACATTGGATTGGAATTGATGTTCGCTGCAATTAACTCATGATGGAGATCCCAAATCAAACAAAAAGCGAGGCGGTTGTGTATCGTATGTATATTGTATGTCATTGAATTGCCAGCATTTAATCAATACACCTACATGTATGTAGTAAATCAAAGGAGAGTTGACACTACCTACCTACTACTTCCAGTGACCAAGCCCGGCCATCGGGAGCTCCCACAATACCCAGAGTCTGCCTGCCTGTGCCTGCCTGCATCTTACCTTACTTTACCTTACCGCGCTGCTGCTTATCCCGGCAAGACTGGAGCGCCAGTTGAGTTGAGAGATAAGGCAAGGCAGGACACGGCATGATACAACCACAGTGGTGCCTATGCTACTATGCTACTATGCTATGCTGTGCGTACTACGCAACAAGCAGGTATGTATGTAGTAAACATAGAACGAATCGGGTTGCGAATAGTCTATTACCTAGTCCCAAGATTAGTGGCACAATAGAAAGAGAGCTGTTGCTAGCACGCACTTCAATTGTTGTTGATGCGAGGAACCTGGATCAATGCTGCTGGCTAAGGTGGTATTCCTTGTACCAGTAGAGTAGACTCGGCGGAGGTTCCAATTTAGAAGAACGTCCATCTATCGCAAATGGGGCGAACCATTTGACCTACTGAAGTACTACTGCAGGTGGTTCCTCTCTAGCTCCCCTCCCTCTCATTTCATCAATCGTTAATCTCTCCAATAACTCCCATCCATCAGTCAGTCGACTACTGCCTGCCAGTGACCCGACTGCCTTGCTGCCTTGCTGCCTGCCTGTCCTGGCAAGAAATAAGAGAAGGAGAGAAAGAAGAAGAATTCTTTACCGAGCCCCCGAGCAGCCGGCCGGATGGCGACGGTTGGTTGGTTGGAATAAGAATGCTGACGAACCATCGATCGTCCGTCTTACAAATGACGGGAGGCCTGGCCGGCCTGGGCAAATCCCCAAAGCAGAGCAGTGGCAACAGGGAAAAGAAATAGTGCAGGGTCGAGAATCCACGATACAGTAACCGTTAATCGTTAACGTGACCCGTCTCAGACATGGACGAAATCCTAGCGGTGGACCCTTTCCAGACGCGGACACGACATGTTTTCTTGCGCCTATCGTCAGAAGACAAGAGGAAGGAGGACATGATATATGGGTAAGGTTAAAGGGGGGTTCATCTCTGCCTATGCACACGCTCGGTCGCAGCAGTTCGTCCTGCAGATCAGACCAGACTCCTAGACTCCTACCAGTCTACCATACAAGTTGCATGAAGTCGCACGGGGTAACTAACTTGGCTTTTCTTTTATAAAGCACTCACTCACATGGTCTCCCACACGCACAAATACACAAGCAGTATTTGGTTGTTTTGTCTCTGTCTCTCTGTCTCTCCAGAACACCGTACACAAAACTTGAAGCGGCAGAACCAGAGCCACTCGGGTCAAGGCCAGCCACCAAAAGGTACTATACATCCTGCCCGTCCATCTAGCCGGCCGACATGTCATAATCTGGAGGAAAGGCTGGCGAGCTGCCCTGTCTGGGCAGCTCCTCCTCTTCCCAATCCCAATTGGAGCCCACCACTGGATCCCCCCATGCGCAGCAAATCTACAATCCCTGCACCCTGGCCCCTGCCCGGGGACTTCACGGAACCGGAAATGGAAAGCATCTGAGGCCAACGCCAACGGTCTTGGCCACACCTGCTGCTACTTTCTACGAAGAGCAGTAGTGGCCATGCATGCCTGCAAGTATCGCCAGGCCGGCCCATTTGCGAATGGCCACAACCGTTTTTTGAGGATGGATGTGATTCTTCACGATAAGTGAGCTTATATCCACGTCGGGGCTGGACGCTGCATGCACTTGCGTGCACATACGTAACCTGTATACTTCATTGCATTCCGAACCCCGCGTTTTCCTCAAGCAGATGCGACAGCACGTCCTACGGGTACCTGTACTTGTCCCGGCTGAGCTCAGCTAGTTCGTACCTACATCAATAGGCGAGTCCAGTTCGTTGTCGGACACATCAAATTCTAGGCTTATGACCACTGACCAGCCATTGTTGGGCCCGTGCCGGAACGATGTTCGTTGTCTTCCTTAGACTAAGAGCCGTCCTGGTGCCTGGCCTTCACACTTGCTGATAGTCTTTTGACTCATGTCACGCTCGAAGATGGAGCAACTAGATTCAGTGATGCTCTCCAAACGAGGACAGCAACTGCAGCTTCCGATTCAGCTGCACACCCAGAGATGAGTATAACCACCATTCCGGTCCTCCGCAGTGTACTCGACTCCAAGGGGGGGATTTAATCAGTTCTCGAATTTTCCAGGCCTTCGGAGTTATCATATTCAGTATATCTCGACCGTACGCGCCAACTTCCCAAGTCGCCTAGGCACAGCCGTCAAACCTTGTTCCATCAAAGAAGACCACTGCGCAATCCGCCCATTCAACCGAACTGGAAGCTGCTGAGCAGTCCGTTCGTTCATGGACCCCAATGTTTGTGGACTGTGACACAGTGAATCGTTCAATGGTTTATTCGAATGGTGGTTGGATGAGATCGCTGTAGCAATCATCCCGTATATCGTAGCCGACGTCAAACCCATTGATATGCCGTAAGCGAGAAGTCAATGAGGCGCCGAGTCGCTTTCATACCAGTACATGGAGCTCAATGTTCTTATCTACCTAACCTTTGCCAATCTGTTCGAAGTAGTGTTTGCATACGAGTATAGAGTTTGGACATGCAGATGCTACTCAGGATCATGCTTGCCCAGCTGCCATTGGGGAAACAGTCCGGGAGACTATTGCTGACCTGGAGGTCTATCTAGCATCAAATACATCTGGCAGTACGCCGTATGCTCTTGATGATGGGCAATATCTAGAGGTGGTGATGTCTCCAAGTACGCGCTTGTTTCGCGCCCACATCCCCCATATCTCCCACACATGTCCAATCGCCCTGTTCTATTTCCGTAACATTGGATGGATACTACAGGCTACAGGCTACAGACTACAGACTACAGACTCCCGCAGTACGATGCAGGTGCTATGACACGGCGGGATCCCAATTCAGAAGCGAGGACACAACCACCAGGGGCACAGTGTACTTGGCATGCCGTGAGTACTGTCTCGTCGTCGTGTGCTTCCACTACCTACTTACCTACTATTGATATTCATTCAGTCGCTTCGAGGGCCGGCCTGGGAAATTAGCTGCATCCCATGGGGTAGCAATGGTTGGCGACAGTACCTCCTGTAACGGAAATTTTTGGTCCAGTCTTTCGGAGCCCGACCATCCCAAAAAGGCATAGATTTGATTAGATTGGCCTTTGCTGCTGTAACACTAACATTGCACTGAATTTTGAGGTGTCCTTCTAGAAGCTTTGGCCCTCGATTCTTGTTCCCTGAACTGGCAGCCTGGCAGCCTCATTATTCAGTCGATTAATCAGTCAAATCATCCACGGCGCACGAGTCGCGAGAGCGAGAACGAGTTGGAACTACATGAATCTGATATCTGACTCTTCATCTCATCCAACTCTCATCGGACTTGAGTGCACATAATATACTGTACCTGGGTATAAACTTTATCACCGATCCAGCATCATTGGCACTTCAGGAAAACCCCGAAGCATGCAGAACATGCAGGCGTACTGTTAGCCAGCCTACCTATGAATTGATCTGATCTGATATAAGTACGACGCACTACTTTGCCGGGACTCACGGCAAGGACGGGCCTCGGGTCTACACAACCTTTTCCGTCAATAGCTTGCTCCTCCATCGTATCGTGGGCTCTGATGGGGTCACTAATTCCATTTCCCGCTGCTGTACATCGTCGGTCGCTTCAATCTCCTCGCTTCTTTCGGTGACCAGACTGATGGGACGATTTTCCGCTAGAGTATCATTGATATCATTAAGCTATTGACACCATCATCTGTGCAATCGCCCGAGCCCCCAAGGAGCAAGGTCCGACAGACAGCTGACGACAGCAGAAACAAGCGCCATCAACCACCACCCACCATCATGGCCTCGGAATCAGAAGCTGACATGGACTTCGTATCCATGCCCAAAATCGAGGTACATACTTAAACTGACTATCCACAAGGCAAGCTTGGACCTTTTGTATCTCGCAATGTCGTCACGCCACCAAACTCCAGGACATGCGGTCCGGGCCGTTATAATTTGTTCGTGGAAGGGTCGCACGTCGAGTCAAATCTTGTGCTCCCCCGTTCATTCATTCGTCGGCACAGGTTGCAATCATGTGAACCCAAGTCGGCCAATAACACACTTCTGGCCCCTACCTGACCCTTTATACTCATGATCGAAACGGAATCCGCGCCAGGAAGTCCTCGCTTGCTGCCTTCATTTATCACGGTGCACGGACGACCTCTTCTACACATGAACTGTCTGACATCTGTTTCCTGCCTATCTAGATCCATGCTCACTTGTCGGGGAGCATCAGTCGGCAATGCCTTCACGAGATATGGGCAAAGAAGAAAGCAGCTGGGGCGACCGATCTCGAGGATCCCCTCGTCGTGATGCCTGTGGATAAACACGACTACGACCTGAACACGTAAGGATATCATCGGCACCATCACCCAACTAAAAGTTGCATGTGAACATGTGAAGCAGTGACACGATCATGCCTTTTCCCTGCGACATTGACTATTCTTCTTCTTCTCTGCTGTGATACTGAATGTAGGAAACTAGTTTCTTTCCCCTATTCTCATCATACATCTATCACCTGGTCGACGACGTCGAGTCCCTAACCTATTCCACCAAGGCCGTCGTCGCCGACTTTGCCAACGATGGCGTTGTGTATCTGGAGCTGCGCACGACGCCGCGCGCCATGCCAGCGGCCGGTCTGGACAAGGCCGCCTACGTCCAGGCCGTTCTCGACGCCATGAGCGCGGCCCAGGCGGAGCACCCCTCGATCCGCGCCAAGCTGATCCTGTCGATGGACCGGCGCAACACGCCGCAGGAGGCCCGGGACGTCGTCCTCCTGGCGCGGCAGTTCTGCTCCCGGGGCGTTGTCGGCGTCGACCTCTGCGGCGACCCGGCCAAGGGCGACGTCGCGCTCTTCACCTCCGCCGTCCGCGAGGCCAAGGCAGGCGGCGGGTTGGGCGTCACCGTCCACTTCGCCGAGGCCGAGTGCAGCGCGAGCGAGGCGGAACTCCAGACCATTATGGATTGGGACCCTGACCGTCTCGGGCATGTGATCCACGTCCCCGACCACATCAAGCAGCGGATCACTGCCCCGAGGCTGGGCGGGGCCAACAACAGTGTCGCCATGACTCGGGGTCTAGAGCTCTGCCTGAGCTGCAACGTGCACGCCAAGATGATCGTGGGCAGCTTCGAGGCTCACCACTTCGGCGAATGGTGGAGAGTGGCGGGCGTTACTGTGGTTCCTTGCGTACGTTTGTTTGCGGTTCCCGCTTCTCTCCTTTTCTTCTTATTCTTATTCTTTTTTCCTTTTTTTCTCTTGTTCCCTTATTACTCTCGAACCCCTTGTCCATCCCGTAACCCCACTGTTACAAAAGCAACATAGATGGGACGATAGATCAGTCAAGATCGTTCGGTTTTTGCTAACTAATTAATCGTATTACCAGACGGATGACGTCGGCGTCTTTGGGAGCCCCGTGTCCAACGAGTGGCGCCTTATTCAGCAACATTTCAGACTGGCGAGGGCGGAAATCCTCGAGCTTGCGCGCAAAGGCATCGATGTTATCTTCGGTGGCGAAGAGGAGAAGCAGCGGCTGAGAAACATTATGTGGCAAAGATTGAATGACTAGAGTGATGCGTGTCAGAGTGGAAACACAATCTGTTTAACAGATCCAGCTATGAATAGGCGACCATGAAAAAGCACCGATCTGCGGGGCTGGAAACGGGAGGGGAAAAGAAAAGAGGTAACAGCGCCACACAGTTCTAAAGTCCTGAACCGGGACCGTTGCAAAGGAAAGGCATAGCAGCGTTGAGGCAGCATTGAGGCAGCGTTGAGGCAGCTCTATCGAAGCGCGCGAGCCAGAGGAAGGCCCTATTACTTTACAGGAAGACCCAACTCCTTTTGAAGTTCCGACTCCAGTGACAAAAGTGCCACACAGGCTTGGTGATCACCCCGCATAGATCTATTTATAGCAGAAACCATCTATGATAAGCTCTTCGAAATTCCTGGTCATTTCATTCACCTATACGTGAGAAGCTGCCCACTCCTTGAACCACTCCAAAGCCTCCGGGTTGGCAACGCTTGCGTTGGTCTTGATGTTGATGCCCGAGAGAATTTGTTTGACCGCAACCTCGATTCTATGGTGACATGGATGTTAGCAGAGAACTTTTCACCTTCATGTTGCTTGCAGAACCCGTTACACCTGATGGAGCACTTGTTGTACCGGTAGGGTAAATCCATGCGTCCTCTCCGCTAGACAGGGGATACGCAGAAACAAAGAAAAGAAACCATTAAGAAAAGAAAGAAGACTTACTTCTTCCCATTCCCCGTCTTGGATATCCCAGCCGGCCCACATTCCTCCACGACGCCCGGTACGTGCCGGGGACTAAGCTCGCTCTTGATCACGGCCTTGATCCTCTGGCGCAACGCGTCATCGAAACCTTTACCCTCGCACATAACGACGAACAAGCAGACGGTCTCGTCGCGGTCGGACTCGCGGCGGCGGCCGATGCAGACGGCGTCCTCGACCTCGCCGGCGAAGAAGCGCGTCAGGATGTTGTAGATCTCGGCGCTGCCGAAGCGGACGCCCGAGGGCTTGAGGACGCCGTCGCTGCGGCCGAGCATGGTCAGTCCGCCCGTACGGACGTCGATGCGCACAAAGTCGCCGTGGTGCCAGACGTCGGGCCCGTACCGCTCAAAGTAGCTGCTCCGGTACTTGGCGTCGCCCTGGGCGCCCCAGAACGTCAGAGGCTGGCAGGGGAACGGCTGTCGGCACACGAGCTCGCCGTCTTCGCCCGGCGTGGGCTCGCCCGTCACCGAGTCAGCTACGGCAATGGCCATGCCGAGGCCGGCGCACTGGATCTCGCCGACGTAGACGGGCAGCAGTGGACAGGGGGCACCGAAGAGGGAGATGATGTCGGTGCCGCCGGTGATGGAGCCAAGGTTGATTTGGGACGGGAATGCCTTGTAGACAAAGGCGAACGTCGAAGGGGGCAAAGGGGACGCGGTGGAGTAGATGGCCTGGAGTTTGGAGAGATCGGTGGACTGGCAGGGGTAGATGCCGTTGGTCTCGAGAGTTGTCAGGTAAGCGGCTGATGTGCCAAAATGCGTAACCTCGTACTTCTCCAGGAGTTTGGGAATGGATAGATACCCATGAGGTTTGAAAGGCGAGCCTGTGTAGAGGACGAGCGAGGTGCCGCAAGCCAAGGCCGATACACTCCAATGCCACATCATCCAGGAAGTTGTGGTGTAATAAAGCATTCGGGAGCTTTGATCCATTGTGCAGTGAAGAAAGTGTTCCTTCTTATGCTGAATCAGCGTGCCCAGCGCAGTGTGTATAATAGCCTTGGGAAGGCCAGTGGTGCCGCTTGAGTAAAGGACGTAAAGGGGGTGAGACGGGGGCAACTGCTCAAACCTGAGGGGTGCATTGGAGGAGCTATCAAGAATTGGTCAGTATCCAGCATATACCAAGACTTATCCGCAACAATACCTCTTCAAAAAGCTGCCATAGTCTACTGCGCTGACTCCCTGAGCTTTGAGCTCATCCAAGCCGAGGTCGGCCTTGATATTGTTGATTACAACCACAGTCTTAAGTCCATTGGTCTTCAGCTTCTCGACGATCTGCAAAGTCTTATCGACACTCGACCATGGCTTGCCGTTGTAAGTCATGCCGTTATCGGCAAACAATACTCTGGGCTCTATCTGTGCCAAACGATCGAGCACGGCGCTGACTCCATTATCCGGGCTGATACCAGTCCACACGGCTCCAATGGAGGCAGCACCAAGCATGGCCACGATAGCCTGGACATGATTTGAAACGAAGCCAGCAATCACGTCCTTGGGCTGAACACCACACGCTCGTAGGGAGTTTGAGCACTGACGGACAGCTTCGCGCAGTTCGGCCCAAGTAGTTGTGACGGCCTCCCCGTCGGTTTCCGTGACGGTAAAGCAAGCGGGCGCGGCCTCATCGACGTTACCCGGGAACAGCAAATTCTCTGCGAAATTGAGCAGGGAACCGGCGAAAAAGTCCGGGCGAGGAAACATAGGGCCATCTTCGGGTAGCACCTATTAAGGGTCTCAGCAATGGGGAACATAAAAAACATATCCTGCTCCCGTGTCATTGATAGTACATCATGAGTAGCTTGGTCAAATTGGACCACTCAACCAGATATGTCACTTCTCCTGCTTGCCCCTGTGGTAGAGGCCTTACGAAATATGCCGAGATTTGCCGAGAAATTTTGTGTAAGTGAAATCCGTGTGTCGCTGTCGAGGCAGCGGTTTCTGATTGCCCGAAGCCGCCCCACCCTGCTAGCCTCTCCCACCAATCAGGACCCGGTAGCGGGGACCGATTTGGTTCCTCGACCCAAAATCACAGGTACCGCCTAGCTTTCAATCGATGTCGACAGTTCGTGATAAATACTTCGTGTTGCCTTGCCCGGTTTCCCTTGCAATTTTATCCCCAACTCCTTCCAACTCCTTCATTCGTACCCGGCCCAATAGCAAAAATGCCGCGCGCCAGAGAGCTTACGCGGCCATGTCTCATCTCGATGGTCAGAAGATTGCGTATCGGCCTCGCATAGCCCCTTTTCCATGGTGCGTCTCCTTGGGATAGCTATGAGGAAAGTACCAGAGCGCGTCTTCTCGGGATATGTCTAGCCTGAGGACCGATGACAGCGCCGCCTAACTATGTAGGCAGCCTGCTGAGGCGTTACTAACAACCAAGATAACGCACCTGACTGCCCATGACGAAGGGTCGCATAATAGCAGGTTCTAGCAAGGCTGGTTTTGAGCTGGGAGGTGGCTGGGTGATGGTCAAATGTTCAGCCTTGTACGACCGTCACGAGCTAATTTCTCATGCCGGCAAAGACAAATGAAGGAGCAAGATTCGACGTGCACCATTTGTGGCAACAGTATATCACACCCAATGCTGAGGTTCTTCCCGGCCTTGTCGTCTGGATTGCACCAATGGCCTTGGGCACTTATTCGTTTGTACCGCCCATCATGCCGATGTACCCTGCCCAGGTCCATCCCAGACTTCTCGTTTGCGCTTGCACTTCAGTGCTGGGCTTGTAGTTACAATCGCGCAAGCGCAAGTCGCGGCCCGCGACCGCATCCACTCGACGGCAAACCCCGAACTGCATACCACCAACGCCGATGCCGCATATGCTCCGCCTACTGCGACTCCGAGCCCTGGCACGTCACCCCGGTACGAGCTGCCATGTTAGAACTTATCCCGACCGTCTCGATCGACCGTCTTGCCGCTGCTACGGACTGTGACCCGACGACAGATGACCGACCAAACAGCAACGGGGCTATACAGCGCCAACCTCGATTTGCCCCTTCCCTTTCTACCCTATACCTGACGGGCTCTTGAAATTTCGACTGAAGCTTACGTGTTCTGCTTTGGCTAGAATTATTCTTCACGATTCAAATGCGAAGCGGATGTCCAGCCTCCACTCACACTACCGGTGGTTGATCACAAGCACGAATTGTCCTTTTCAGGGGAGCCCGAATTCTCCTGGAAGTGAGAGCACCAAAGGCTCGAATAGGCAACGCGAGACGCCCGACCGTCACACCTCAACGGCTGATGAAGATGGCTCGAAGATGAAGAATGATGATTGCTTGCAGGGAAAACGAACTCCCGTCTTTGTCGCGCTCCAGCATGGACAGCACCTTGCATCGTAATCCCTCGACATGGGTTATTGCAACTTTAGTATCGAGAAAGGTTGGTCGCCTAGTCTTTTGCAGTCCTCATTGATGCTGCATACGATACCTGCATTCCTAAGAAACCAGACGTTACTGCTTCGGGAGCAAGGGCACTACAACGAATCAGAAAAGTTGGCTCGGCAAGCACCGGAGGGAAGGGAGGCGGAGCTGGGGAAACGACACCCCCACACCCTGGCAAGCGCAAGCAACTTGGCCTTGGTGTTGCGGGACCAGGGACAGTATCGCGAGGCAGAAGCGACGAACCGGCGCGTACTGGACGCATACGAGAAGGAGCTCGGGATGCAACACCCGAGTACGCTCACGAGCGTCAGCAATCTGGCCTTCGTGCTCCAAGAAGAGGGCCAGTACGACGAGGCCGAGAAGCTGAACCGCCGGGCACTAGAGGGGCGGGAGACAGTCTTAGGAAAACAGCACCCCGACTCGCTCACGAGCCTGAGCAATCTTGCCTTCACGCTGCGACTGCAGGAGAAGTACGACGAATCGGAGGCATTGAACCGACAAACCTTGGAAGGCAGAGAGGAACGGCTCGGAATGCAGCACCCCGATACATTGACAAGCCTGAATAATCTTGCGTTGGTCCTACGAGACCAGAGCAAGTACGAAGAAGCGGAAGGATTGAGCCAGTGCGCATTACAGGGCTACCACACCGAGCTGGGCGCCCATCACCCTTATACACTAACAAGCCTGAGCAATCTGGCTTCCATATTGCAAGACCAGTGCAAGCATAGCGAGGCAGAAGCGATGAATCGGCGGGTACTCGAAGCATATGAAAAGGAGCTAGGGATGCAGCACCCCGATACGCTCCGAAGCGTAAGCAACCTGGCTTCTGTACTACAAGGCCAGAAGAGGTACGGGGAGGCCGAAGCTTTGCACCGCCGCGCCTTGAGAGGAAGAGAGAAACAGCTAGGGCCACAGCACCCCGATACAGCCAAAAGCGCAGGTGATTTGGCCTCCGTACTGCGGGATCTGGGGAAGCGTGAGGAGGCGGAGGAATTGGAACGAGCACAGGGGGCAAGGGAGGAGGCAGGAGAGGGGGCAGGAGAGGAGGCAGGAGAGGAGGCAGGAGAGGAGGCAGGAGAGGAGGCAGGAGAGGAGGCAGGAGAGGAGGCAGGAGAGGAGGCAGGAGAGGAGGCAGGAGAGGAGGCAGGAGAGGAGGCAGGAGAGGAGGCAGGAGAGGAGGCGTAGCTATTCATGAGCCAGCCGCTTGCTTGTGTTCGGTGGCAATACGGATGGCCGGTGCGGGGCTTCTCAAAACCATGGGCTTAGGGGCTACAGCAAGGCGGAGATACCTTGATGAATCTAATCCGGTCAAGAATAATGGGTAAATTGGTTATTGAAGTAATGAGTAACATCTGGCCTGCTATCGGGCCTCGTGATTCGTACGCTGCCAAGCATACAGCTAACCGTTTAAACTCCAAAGTGAACATACGGAACCCAAAGCGCTGCCACTTTCCCAACTTCCACATCATCCATGACTGCGTCCCTTTCGTCTCTGGTGACCTGCCTACTTACATTGCTTCCCCCCTCCATCTGAGTTCTCCATTCGTCTCGAAGCGCCCGCATAGCATGGTGGAGCGCCCTACTCACAGCTTCGTCACTCATGCCACTGTTCTGCACGCCCTCGATCTGTAGAAACTCATACACCATCCTGGCCATGTCGACACACAATCTGTCGTCGACGCTCCACAGCGTGCCAATCACATGTCGGAAGCCCGCAAGCTGGTACGCGGCCGTCAAGTGAATCCCCTCGTTAATCAGCTCATTGTTCAGGACCTGACCTGTCCCACAGGCTGAAAGGTACGCGAGGAATGGCGAGCCGGTGCCAAGATTCGTCTCTAACAAGCTGGCCACCGTAAAGGGATCCTTCTCCCAGTCTTGCAGTAACAACTGGCTCTGCAACGGGTTTGCAGGATGTGTACTGCCGTGGCCGGCAAAGTGGAACATCGAACAGGTTTGCAAAGCAGACAAGACTTCCTCCCTGCAGAGTTTTGGCTGGAGGGGCTTGATTCGCATCGACTCGCAAACCGCCCGTACTCTATCTATTTCTTCGCCAGCGAAGTCAAGACACCCTACTCCCGGGGTGTTTTCCATAGCAACGAGAGCAACCTGTTGGCCACCCGTTGGACTGGCGAGCCGCTGCTGACGACCGTGCATGATGGCCCTGATAGACGAGCTGTAAGACGAGACGATTCTGTCCAGAGCCGTATCGCGATGTCCGCTGAGATGGTCTCCAGCCGCATGGAGAGGGAATCGAACCAGCGGGCCGATCGGGATCCACCAGACGTGTTGTGGGGCGCTGTCGACCGCGACTTGCGTAAGCCCCAGTTCAACGAGAACCGGGCCAACGATCGTGTCCCAAAGCCAGACAAGCGTATCCAAAGACTGCGATTCCTTCCTTTCGAGGTCCTGTCGAGACAGTTGTGGCAGCCCCGCGGATCGTATGCCGGAATGGTCGACGATAAGCGCATCGCAACGGTGCGAGCTTGCGTTGACAACAACAATCGGGCCATGCTCTGCTGCCCTGCAGACCTCGGCTTCGGAGGGAGGAAGGAGAAATCGCTCAAACCCAGGCAGGCCACGAATCTCCTGTACGACGATCTCTAATTGAGCGGCGGCCTCGCGACGCTGGTCTCCCTCACGTTGTGCAGTGCGGAGAGGACCTTCGGCTGTCGCTTGCAAGGGACTGCGAAAGGCAGGGCCATCCAGTCTAGCCCGAAGGCTGATGAAGGTTCTTGCAAGGTCCGGATGGCGTTTTTCGAGGCCGGAGACATCAGTGCGAAGATCGTAAAGGGAGCCCATCAGGACGCCACAACTGGTTTCGAGCATCTGGATCGCCGCAAAAGCCCCCCTCCCAGCCTGTAGCATGACAGCAGCCGCATCGGAGCCAAGCCCGGCCGCTTGGGACAAAAGGTGCTCTTTATCGGTGTTCTGGAGAGACTGGGGAGCCAAGAGTCGAACTAGACTTATAGTAGTTTCGGCTATGCCACATGCTTTTTGTGGGCTTTGGAAGATCCTCGGAGATGATAGTAGCTTTCGACCAGCTGTAATGCGGTGGCTAGTTGGAGAAACCCAAAGGTTAAGGGCAGTAAAAAAGGTTTGTTGCGACTCTTCCAGATCTGCCATGTCTCCTGTTCTCGAGTACCTATCGCCGAAGAGAGTTGCTAGGTTGTTTAACGATCCAGCACGGTCTGGGTGGTCATCAGGCGTGGCCTCGACCGCTTGTCGTGCTGTCTGGATGGCCTCTTCCAGGTCCGCTAAAGCTCCTGTTCTTGAGTATCGATTACCGAGCACAATTCCAAGGTTGTTTAAGTAGCCAGCGCGGTCTGGGTGGTCATCAGGCGTAGCCTCGACTGCCTGTCGTGCTGTCTGAAGGGCCTCTTCCAGGTCCGCTAAAGCTCCTGTTCTCGAGTACCTATAGTCGAGCATAATTCCAAGGGTTTTCAAGAAGCCAGCGCGATCTGGGTGGTCATCCGGTGTAGCCTCAAGTGCTTGTCGTGCTGCCTGGATGGCCTGTTCCAAATCCGTCATCGCTCCTGTTCTCGAATACCTTTGACCGAGAAAAGATCCATGGCTGTTCAGCCGTCCAACGCGGTCTGGGTGGTCTTCTGGCGTGGCCTCAAATGCTTGTCGTGCTGTCTGGATGGCCTCTTCCAGGTCCGCTAAAGCTCCTGTTCTCGAGTACCTATAGTCGAGCATATTTCCAAGGTTGTTCAAGTAGCTAGCGCGATTTGGGTGGTCTTCCGGCGTGGCCTCAAGTGCTTGTCGTGCTGCCTGGATGGCCTGTTCCAAGTCCGTCATCGCTCCTGTTCTCGAATACCTTTGACCGAGAAAAGATCCATGGTTGTTCAGCCGTCCAACGCGGTCTGGGTGGTCTTCTGGCGTGGTCTCAAGTGCTTGTCGTGCTGTCTGGATGGCCTCTTCCAGGTCCGCTAAAGCTCCTGTTCTCGAATACCTTTGACCGAGAAAAGATCCATGGTTGTTCAACCGTCCAATGCGGTCTGGGTGGTCTTCTGGCGTGGCTTCAAGTGCTTGTCGTGCTGTCTGGATGGCCTCTTCCAGGTCCGCTAAAGCTCCTGTTCTCGAGTACCTATCGTCGAGCATATTTCCAAGGTTGTTCAAGTAGCTAGCGCGATTTGGGTGGTCTTCCGGCGTGGCCTCAAGTGCTTGTCGTGCTGCCTGGATGGCCTGTTCCAAGTCCGTCATTGCTCCTGTTCTCGAATACCTTTGACCGAGAAAAGATCCATGGTTGATCAACCGTCCAACGCGGTCTGGGTGGTCTTCTGGCGTGGTCTCAAGTGCTTGTCGTGCTGTCTGGATGGCCTCTTCCAGGTCCGCTACAGCTCCTGTTCTCTTGTACCTATCACCGAGCACAATTCCAAGGCTGTTCAACGATCTAGCACGGTCCGGGTGGTCATCTGACGTGGCCTCGACCGCTTGTCGTGCTGTCTGGATGGCCTCTTCCAGGTCCGCTACAGCTCCTGTTCTCTTGTACCTATCACCGAGCACAATTCCAAGGCTGTTTAAGTAGCTAGCGCGATTTGGGTGGTCTTCTGGCGTAGCCTCGACGGCGTGTCGTGCTGTCTGAAGGGCCTCTTCCAGGTCCACTAAAGCTCCTGTTCTCGAGTACCTATCGTTGAGCCTATTTCCAAGGTTGTTCAAGAAGCCAGCGCGATCTGGGTGGTCATCCGGTGTAGCCTCAAGTGCTTGTCGTGCTGTCTGGATGGCATGTTCCAAGTCCGCTAAAGCTCCTGTTCTCAATTGTTGATCACCGAGCATAATTCCAAGGTTGTGTAAGTAGCCAGCGCGATCTGGGTGGCCATCCAGCGTAGCCTCGATTGTTTGTCGTGCTGTCTGAATAGCCTCTTCTAGATCTGCTAAAGCTCCTGTTCTCTTGTACCTCTCACCGAGTGTAATACCAAAACTATTCAAGTAGCTAGTGCGATCTGGGTGGTCTTTTGGTGTGACCTCGACTGCTTGCCGTACTGCCTGTATGGCCTCTTCTAGATCGGCCAAAGCCCCTGTTCTCGAGTATCGATGAAAGAGCATAATTCCAAGGTAGTTCAAGTAAGTAGCGCGATCTGGGTGGTCTTCTGACGTAGCCGTGACTGCTTGCCGTGCTGCCTGGATCGCCTCTTCCAAGTCTGCCGCCGTCGCTTCCATTTTGAGAGTTCGCGCCGTACTATAAAGATCTGTCTTAAACGGAAATCTCGCAACTAAATATACCAGTCATTGGATAGTTTTATAGCCCCATATTTACTGCTCTATCCACAACAGTCATTTATCAAGCTGTGCTAGTTATTGTTATTTGTCTCAGTTAGACCAACTGGCTGTTCTGTCAGCGTTCCCATGCAGTCGAGGCCTTCTTTATCAAACATTTCCATACTGTATTGCATGTCATCTCATCATCCGGCCTGGTTCCCAAGCCTCAGCCTGCCGTGACTGTCTGAAGCTCGTATAACCTATTCGCCTTGGTTTTTTATCGCCCATCATTGATTCCACTCGCGACCCATGTGCGGAGGTGATCGCCTTTCAGCTTCGGCGTGTTTGCGGCTTTGTGGCGCTCCAAGTTTGTCCATCCACTCAAAACCCGCTCATCTCCATGCGTTATGTTCTATCTGGGTGCCAGCAATTAGTTCACCACCCGAGGCGCAAGCATGTTCCGGCGAGCAACGTTCGAGTGGCATGTTTCCGCCCCAAGGCTGTCCTACCCTTGTTTTTCCACTTGGAGTCGATATAGTGGGATGTCCAGCTCGTCATTCGGAAGCAATAATTGCATGTTGAGGTGAGAGTGGGAGCCTAGACCGTCGGTGAGCCATGGGCAGGATGCGTTGACTGGGTAAACCCTTCCTGCAGGTTGCAGATTTATGCGCAAAGGTCTGCCGGAAGGCCCGACCAGGCTGCAGGCCCCCGGGGAAGTAGAAAAACTCACGACATCCAGCTAATCTTCCTACGTGTACAATCACGATAAGACTGCCGATCCAGAACATTCGGGCTGAACACGCATTTCCTTGATCATTACATCTTCTCGGCTATTTTTCAACGCTACCTTCCCTGTTGGCCTGCAAGATGGAACACCTCCGCGTCCTGTGGTCCCAATGCGGAAAAATGCACCCTGCACTTTTGAGCGAGGCAAAGCCGGACCATTCAGGTCACAGCCATAAGATTCGTGTAGCCCTCTAGGCTGCTTTTCCTAGCTTGTGAAGCAAGGGAGTGGTCCCGTCCTGCAACCTTACCTCGTAGATTTGCAGTCACGCGGTCGCTCCGCATAGTGATTGGCAATGTGCCCAGCAACCAGGTTGTACAGACGCCCAGATGATTTTGCATTCATGCAACTAGTAAAATTGAGCATTCTCTGGGTTTTCTCTTCTTACCATTGAATGTACAGGTCGTCCTATCGTACCTCCACTACCCAGCAGTCCGGCATTGTGTCACTGAACTTCTGACTTATCTCAAAGCCAATTTGTACTCCATCTAATGACTGGACTGGTGGGTGCAGCTCTACTAGTTGGGATCATTCCCGCGCAGGCATTACGATCTGGTATTCTCCTAGGTGTCGTCCAGCCTTACTTTGGTAAGGGATTAGTATCCCAACAGGTAATTCTGTAAAAGCAACACTTAATACGACTGCATTTACTTTCATTTCCAAGTAGCCTGCTTTTTGGGCCTCCTCTAAAGCGGTCAAAGCGGTCCCGTCCTGGAGCCTTACCACGTAGATATGCAGCCACTCGGTGACTCTGCAAGACAACTCGTAACCCAACCACTCACCAACGAGTCCAGCCCTCCTTAATAGGTCATCTCGTTAGCAGCAGGATTGAACGCCGTCGAGGTACTTCCACTCTTTCAGCCTTGTTCTTGTAGGGAACCTTCACACTGGTCCGTAAGTGCAAATCAGATTGTATGGCTTTTCGTTCGTAAATAACAATCTGGTAGCCCTGGCAGAGAGAGATCCTTAAGACTAGCCGTCAAATCCGTCCCAATCCCCCTTACCCATAGCCTTTGACTGTGTACTACAGCAACTACAACCATGCCAACAAAGTATGCTCTGCTTGTCGGGGTGGATTTGTATGTCACGGACGGGTCGAGAACTCATCCAGGCGGCAAGCTTGTGTCTCTTCCGAGCTTGCAAGGGGCTATGAACGACGTCCGAGAGATCAAAGCCATTCTCCGAGACCAGTTTGACTTCGATGAGCACAAATTCACCGTCCTCACATCGTCTCCACCCTCATCAGATTCCTGCGTTCCCCATGAGCCTGAAAATAAGCGGCCCACACATGCCAACATCAAGGGAGCATTTGAGGAGATACACGAGAAGGCCAAATCGGGAGACGTATTCTTCTTCCACTTCTCGGGACATGGCGCGCTGTTACCCACAACCCTTTCGCCACCGGCTGATGACCGTCCAAATGACGCGTCTCTGATGACGGCGGACTATTGCTGTGGGAAGCCGGCGATTCGAGGATGGGAGCTGAATGAATGGCTGCGCCGTATCAACGAGAAGAACGTTCGGGTCATCGTGCTCCTTGACAGTTGCTATTCTGGTGGTGTTCGATGCGCCGGTACACGATTCCGATCGCCCGAGAACTGGACGCCGCCCCCAAACCTCCCTGCCGATGAAGAGGCTGCACAGGGCACCCAGAGGAAACCGGGCCATCGCGATGGTGATTTGGGGGAGTGCTGGGACATCAATCCGAAAGACTTCGCGCTGATGGCGGCTTGCCAGCGCAGTGGAAAAGCAGCAGAGAAGGACGAGGGCGGGGCTGCGTATGGCGCGTTCACCCTTGCCCTGACGAAGTGCTTGCGGGACCAGTCCTATTTGTCTAGTTCCACGTACCATGACATTCGTGAACGCACAGCCCATCAGCTTGAATTATGGGACCTATCACAGAAGCCTCAGGTATTCGGCCGGGACAGACTGGCATTCCTCGAAGGCTATGAGCCGTTTGTGGCTGCACCAATAGCCGGCACGTTGCAAGAAGGCCATTTCTCCCTCCCTATCGGTAAAGTCCACGGTACCTACGAGGGAGCAGAGTTCATCACCATTTCGTCGAGACCAAATACCGTCGTCTCGATATCCGAGGTCAATGACCGTAAGAGCAAGGCATTGGTGCAGACTGGGTCTATTCAAGGTCTATCGCAGTCCATCAAGCTCATCCCGTACCGGTGGAGCGCAAAGGAGACCCTGGAAGTCTTGGTTGACCCAAATCTGGGGCAAGTGTTTCGCACGATGCTGAAGAGTGACCTGGAGAAGAGGATTGCTGGCGACATTCAATGCCCAGTCACGTTGAGCCTCACCAACAAGGACAACCCAAAGGCGATTTGGTTCCGGCTGGGGAAGAAAGAAGACGGTGGGATCGACATCTTCGGACCGGCATTGCTGTCGGGAGAGCAAGGACCTGTGCGTGGCTGGACGCTCAAGGGAGAAACCGACGAAGACAGAGCAAGAGAATCAGCTATTGCACTAGCTCATTTGTTCCGATTCGGGCAGATCCTTCACCTACAGAACGCGTTGGGGAACAGGGCGCCGTTCCAAGCGACCGTGAAACAGGCAGGTACTGCTGCTGCCCCAACGGTCGACTACAAGTTTCAGAACCTGGATGGGCCCGAGCTGCATTTCGCCGTTTTGATCCTGAGCCCAGGGTTTCACGTCAAACAGTTATTCCCAGTCACAGACACCCTCCAAGCGGTACCTTCAGGCGGCCACCACTCCTTCCAATTTCGGTTAACAGTACCCGACAAGCTGAGGCGCACCGAAAGACGTGGCCAGCAGTACAAGTACCGTGATGTCATCCGCACTGTCGTAACAAGGGGCAAGGGCTTGTCGCTTCGAAGCGTGGAATTGCCCGATATCTGGAATGCTGCCCAATGGGATGAGAAGAGGTCCAGTGGTCTGGGCAGGGATGGCGAGCTCCTGGAGGACGTTAGCTGGTGGATCCAGGACGACCAGAAGGTCACAAGTTGAATCAAATGGAAGTTTTGGGGGTCAGGTTTCAATTGCTATCCAATCATAATCTTCCTCCTGTTTATGTCAATCTTTATGGCGATCGAGGGAGTTCGTCAGACATTACTTTGTTTTATTTACCAGCAACTCTCATCTTTTGATATTATTCGTGCTGGGCAATGAAACTAACATATTTGGGGTTCGGTGGGGTTCAGATTCAGCACTCCAGGTAGTTGAAGCTCCAGATGCTGGGGTGTGGAGCCACGGCAGTGGGAAGTGATGCGCACGAACGACCAAGCTCGTGTGTATTTGAACGATACAACGTACCCACCCAATAGCAGCGTTACCTTTGGAAATACCGATTATGCCGGACGCACCCCTTATCGGTTCCTCCGTTGGTTGCATACCCATTAAAAGTGAGTCTGGATCTGCCGGCTTCACGCTAGTTCTGAGCCATCACACAACAGTGAGGCCGGCTGAACAATGCAGTGGTTATCACACCGAAGCGCTCGCTCGCTAGCCACAAGACCCTTTGTATACACATGGCGTTACCCCCTTCACTACGTTGATTGACATCACCTTGGAGGAACCGACGTAGCCTGCCACAGCTGTGGCAGGTCCCCCGTATGAGAAAGCTTTGAGGAGATCGGTGTTGCTTGATTGAAGGCCGCCGAAGGACAGTCAGCCTGGTTGTGGTTATTTCACGTGCAAGAAAACCAGCTGGCTGGAAGTCGTACGGTTTTCTACTTCCCTGATACCTAAGTACATCTAGGTGTAAGGCTGTAGCCTACTGTCAATGCTAGAGCGCTGGGTCGGCTTGAATTGACACTACATTAGCTTCGCATTCTCTTGCTTTGATGTACGACTATCGCCCAACAAGGTGGGAGTCTTGCCACTTCGATTCATCGTAAAGTATGCGCTCCTATCACAGGTTTGCATGTTACCAATTGCTGCAAGACAGTTGTGTTGTCAACACATACCTGCGCTTCCGGACGATGAAATAACCGCTATGTAGGCGTTAGGCAGGCTATAGCAGGGTGTAGTAATCAGAAGTGCAGGCACTGAAAGAATGGGCAGACTTGCAGCGCCACAAAAGCTGCCGACATGCCGAAGCTGAAAGGCGATCACCTCCGAACATTGATCATAGGACGGAATCAAGGACAGATGACAAATTAATAGGCAAATAGGTTGTACAAGCTTTAGGCAGCCGAGACAGGTTGGGGCTTAGGCTACTACGCTGGATGGTAAGATAGAAGAAATGCAATATAAAAATGTTTAATAAAAGCGGCTTAAATTATAGGAACATAGACCGAATAACCACCGGTTCTAACTGAGACAATTGATATATAAGTAACAAGACATGGTAAGTAAATATTATCGAAGGAATACCAAGTTAAGGAGTTATAGAACTATTAAGTTACTAGCATACCTAGTTACGAGGTTTCCGTTCAAAATAGGATAATAAGATAGGAGCCGGATTCTCGAAATGGAACAGACAGCAGCGGGCCTGGAAGAGGCTATCCAGGTAGCACGACAAGCAGTCGAGACCACGCCTGAAGACCACCCAAACCGCGCTGGATGGTTAAATAACCTTGGAAATCGGCTCAGTAATAGGTACTCGAGAACAAGAGCGATGGCGGACCTGGAAGAGGCCATCCAGACAGGGAGACAGGCAGTCGAGGCTACTCCGGAAGACCACCCAAACCGTGTTGTAATACTAAATAACCTTGGACTTCATCTCGGTAATAGATACTCGAGAACAGGAGCGATGGCGGACCTGGAAGAGGCTATCCAGATAGCACGGCAGGCAGTCGAGGCTACACCAGAAAACCACCTAGACCGCGCTGCGATATTAAATAATCTTGGACTTCATCTCGGTGATAGGTACTCAAGAACAGGAGGGATGGCGGACCTGGAAGAGGCCATCCAGTCAGCACGACAGGCAGTCGAAGCCACGCCGGAAGACCACCCAGATCATGCTGGATGGTTAAACAACCTTGGACTTCAGCTGGGTAATAGGTATTCGAGAACAGGAATCATGGCGGACCTGGAAGAGGCTATCCAGATAGCACGGCAGGCAGTCGAGGCTACACCAGAAAACCACCTAGACCGCGCTGCGATATTAAATAACCTTGGACTTCATCTCGGTGATAGGTACTCAAGAACAGGAGGGATGGCGGACCTGGAAGAGGCTATCCAGATAGCACGGCAGGCAGTCGAAGCCACGCCGGAAGACCACCCTGGCCGTGCTGGACGGTTAAATAACCTTGGAACTCTCTTCGGCGATAGGCACTCGAGAACAGGAACGATGGCGGACCTGGAAGAGGCCATCCAGATAGCACGACAGGCAGTCGAGGCCACGCCGGAAGACCACCACGACCGTGCTGGATGGTTAAACAACCTTGGGGCTTTTCTCAATAATAGGTACTCGAGAACAGGAGTCATGGCGGACCTGGAAGAGGCCATCCAGTCAGGGAGACAGGCAGTCGAGGCTACGCCAGAAGACCACCCAGACCGCGCTGGACGATTAAACAACCTTGGAACTCAGCTCAGTAATAGGTACTCGAGAACAGGAACGATGGCGGACCTGGAAGAGGCTATCCAGATAGCACGGCAGGCAGTCGAGGCTACACCAGAAGACCACCCATATCGTGCTGCAATACTAAGCAATCTTGGAATTCGGCTTGGTAATAGGTACTCGAGAACAGGAGGGATGGTGGACCTGGAAGAGGCCATTCAGATAGCACGACAGGCAGTCGAAGCCACGCCGGAAGACCACCCAGGCCGTGCTGGACGGTTAAATAACCTTGGACTTGAGCTGGGTAATAGGTATTCGAGAACAGGAGCGATGGCGGACCTGGAAGAGGCTATCCAGTCAGGGAGACAGGCAGTCGAGGCTACGCCAGAAGACCACCCAGACCGCGCTGGACGATTAAACAACCTTGGAACTCAGCTCAGTAATAGGTACTCGAGAACAGGAACGATGGCGGACCTGGAAGAGGCTATCCAGATAGCACGGCAGGCAGTCGAGGCTACACCAGAAAACCACCTAGACCGCGCTGCGATATTAAATAACCTTGGACTTCATCTCGGTGATAGGTACTCAAGAACAGGAGGGATGGCGGACCTGGAAGAGGCTATCCAGATAGCACGACAGGCAGTCGAAGCCACGCCGGAAGACCACCCAGGCCGTGCTGGATGGTTAAATAATTTTGGAACTCTCTTCGGCGATAGGTACTCGAGAACAGGAGCCATGGCGGACCTCGAAGAGGCGCTACAACTCTCTCTTACTGCCCTCAACCTTCAAGGTTCTCCGATCAACGAGCGTATCAGAGCTGGGCGAACGCTGCTATCATCTCCGAGGATCTTCCAAAGCCCACAAAAAGCATGTGGCATAGCCGAAACTACTATAAGTCTAGTTCGACTCTTGGCTCCCCAGTCTCTCCAGAACACCGATAAAGAGCACCTTTTGTCCCAAGCGGCCGGGCTTGGCTCCGATGCGGCTGCTGTCATGCTACAGGCTGGGAGGGGGGCTTTTGCGGCGATCCAGATGCTCGAAACCAGTTGTGGCGTCCTGATGGGCTCCCTTTACGATCTTCGCACTGATGTCTCCGGCCTCGAAAAACGCCATCCGGACCTTGCAAGAACCTTCATCAGCCTTCGGGCTAGACTGGATGGCCCTGCCTTTCGCAGTCCCTTGCAAGCGACAGCCGAAGGTCCTCTCCGCACTGCACAACGTGAGGGAGACCAGCGTCGCGAGGCCGCCGCTCAATTAGAGATCGTCGTACAGGAGATTCGTGGCCTGCCTGGGTTTGAGCGATTTCTCCTTCCTCCCTCCGAAGCCGAGGTCTGCAGGGCAGCAGAGCATGGCCCGATTGTTGTTGTCAACGCAAGCTCGCACCGTTGCGATGCGCTTATCGTCGACCATTCCGGCATACGATCCGCGGGGCTGCCACAACTGTCTCGACAGGACCTCGAAAGGAAGGAATCGCAGTCTTTGGATACGCTTGTCTGGCTTTGGGACACGATCGTTGGCCCGGTTCTCGTTGAACTGGGGCTTACGCAAGTCGCGGTCGACAGCGCCCCACAACACGTCTGGTGGATCCCGATCGGCCCGCTGGTTCGATTCCCTCTCCATGCGGCTGGAGACCATCTCAGCGGACATCGCGATACGGCTCTGGACAGAATCGTCTCGTCTTACAGCTCGTCTATCAGGGCCATCATGCACGGTCGTCAGCAGCGGCTCGCCAGTCCAACGGGTGGCCAACAGGTTGCTCTCGTTGCTATGGAAAACACCCCGGGAGTAGGGTGTCTTGACTTCGCTGGCGAAGAAATAGATAGAGTACGGGCGGTTTGCGAGTCGATGCGAATCAAGCCCCTCCAGCCAAAACTCTGCAGGGAGGAAGTCTTGTCTGCTTTGCAAACCTGTTCGATGTTCCACTTTGCCGGCCACGGCAGTACACATCCTGCAAACCCGTTGCAGAGCCAGTTGTTACTGCAAGACTGGGAGAAGGATCCCTTTACGGTGGCCAGCTTGTTAGAGACGAATCTTGGCACCGGCTCGCCATTCCTCGCGTACCTTTCAGCCTGTGGGACAGGTCAGGTCCTGAACAATGAGCTGATTAACGAGGGGATTCACTTGACGGCCGCGTACCAGCTTGCGGGCTTCCGACATGTGATTGGCACGCTGTGGAGCGTCGACGACAGATTGTGTGTCGACATGGCCAGGATGGTGTATGAGTTTCTACAGATCGAGGGCGTGCAGAACAGTGGCATGAGTGACGAAGCTGTGAGTAGGGCGCTCCACCATGCTATGCGGGCGCTTCGAGACGAATGGAGAACTCAGATGGAGGGGGGAAGCAATGTAAGTAGGCAGGTCACCAGAGACGAAAGGGACGCAGTCATGGATGATGTGGAAGTTGGGAAAGTGGCAGCGCTTTGGGTTCCGTATGTTCACTTTGGAGTTTAAACGGTTAGCTGTATGCTTGGCAGCGTACGAATCACGAGGCCCGATAGCAGGCCAGATGTTACTCATTACTTCAATAACCAATTTACCCATTATTCTTGACCGGATTAGATTCATCAAGGTATCTCCGCCTTGCTGTAGCCCCTAAGCCCATGGTTTTGAGAAGCCCCGCACCGGCCATCCGTATTGCCACCGAACACAAGCAAGCGGCTGGCTCATGAATAGCTACGCCTCCTCTCCTGCCTCCTCTCCTGCCTCCTCTCCTGCCTCCTCTCCTGCCTCCTCTCCTGCCTCCTCTCCTGCCTCCTCTCCTGCCTCCTCTCCTGCCTCCTCTCCTGCCTCCTCTCCTGCCTCCTCTCCTGCCTCCTCTCCTGCCCCCTCTCCTGCCTCCTCCCTTGCCCCCTGTGCTCGTTCCAATTCCTCCGCCTCCTCACGCTTCCCCAGATCCCGCAGTACGGAGGCCAAATCACCTGCGCTTTTGGCTGTATCGGGGTGCTGTGGCCCTAGCTGTTTCTCTCTTCCTCTCAAGGCGCGGCGGTGCAAAGCTTCGGCCTCCCCGTACCTCTTCTGGCCTTGTAGTACAGAAGCCAGGTTGCTTACGCTTCGGAGCGTATCGGGGTGCTGCATCCCTAGCTCCTTTTCATATGCTTCGAGTACCCGCCGATTCATCGCTTCTGCCTCGCTATGCTTGCACTGGTCTTGCAATATGGAAGCCAGATTGCTCAGGCTTGTTAGTGTATAAGGGTGATGGGCGCCCAGCTCGGTGTGGTAGCCCTGTAATGCGCACTGGCTCAATCCTTCCGCTTCTTCGTACTTGCTCTGGTCTCGTAGGACCAACGCAAGATTATTCAGGCTTGTCAATGTATCGGGGTGCTGCATTCCGAGCCGTTCCTCTCTGCCTTCCAAGGTTTGTCGGTTCAATGCCTCCGATTCGTCGTACTTCTCCTGCAGTCGCAGCGTGAAGGCAAGATTGCTCAGGCTCGTGAGCGAGTCGGGGTGCTGTTTTCCTAAGACTGTCTCCCGCCCCTCTAGTGCCCGGCGGTTCAGCTTCTCGGCCTCGTCGTACTGGCCCTCTTCTTGGAGCACGAAGGCCAGATTGCTGACGCTCGTGAGCGTACTCGGGTGTTGCATCCCGAGCTCCTTCTCGTATGCGTCCAGTACGCGCCGGTTCGTCGCTTCTGCCTCGCGATACTGTCCCTGGTCCTGCAACACCAAGGCCAAGTTGCTTGCGCTTGCCAGGGTGTGGGGGTGTCGTTTCCCCAGCTCCGCCTCCCTTCCCTCGAGTGCTTGTCGATTCAATTTCTCTGATTCGTTGTAGTGCCCTTGCTCCCGAAGCAGTAACGCCAGGTTGCTTGCGCTTGTCAGCGTGCTCGGGTGCCGCTGCCCCAACATCACCTCCCTCTTTTCTAGTGCCTGCCGGGTTAACACCACCGCCTTGTCGTAGATCCCCTGGTCTCGCCATACCAATGCCAAGCTGCTCATGCTCATCAGCGTATCGGGGTGTTGTTTCCCCAGCTCTTTTTCTCTTCCGTCCAAAACTTCTTGGTAAATTTGCACTGCTTCTTCGTACTTCCCCTGGCCTCGTAGGATGAGAGCGAGATTGCTCGCACTTGTTAGTGTGTCGGGGTGCTGCTGGCCTAACAAACTCTGATATCCCTCCATGGCCCGTCGGCTTACTCTTTCAGCATCATTTAATCTCCCTTGGCCACGGAGTACCGACGCCAAGACCGCCATCGTCGCGAGCATTGACATATCATCATCTCTTGAGACCTTCTCTTTCGCCTTGAATGCTTTCGCGGCTAGGTCGTGTGCTGCATTGTAATTGCCTTCGTGCCATAAATACCACGCCGCATTTGTAAGTAATCGAGCCCATTCGTTCGCTGCTTCTTTACCAGGAGGCTCTTGGTCATACAAAGATTCGAGGTGTGGTATTAATTGTTGGCACTTCGCCCGGTTTGGAAAGTCGCCTGTGGGGAACTCCTTCGCCATCAGACTGAGAAACTTGCGTGCCCACGTTTCATCATCGTAACGCGAAGATAGCCAAGCTCTTGTGCAAAATTGAACGAGAGCATGAATCTCATATGCTTCGTCGTTGCCAGCTACTGTTACGAAGGATAAGCTCTGTAACAGATCAAGATCATCGTCCAACTCTTCGTCTGAGATGTCTTCTTCGGTTGGCGAGGCTTTCTCTCCGTACTTTTGAAGCACCCACTTCGGAATTCCATGAGGGTGAAAAAAGCTCATGAGAGACAGCAGATCCGCGGCAGATGGGCTATCCTCACGCATGCCTTCAAATGATAAGCGCCAGGTGGTATTCACGGAGTTAGATGCGCTACTATCACGACGGAGATCTCCCCAATCTCGGTCCAGCAGGCCTCCCTTACGCCTCGCACTCCTGCGAAACTCATCGAGGTAACTGCGAACTGTCGCTCGAGGTCGCCGGTTGATGTAGGCAGCAGCCTGAGTGATAGCGAGTGGTATGTAGTCGAGATCATCTAGCAGGTCAGCCATGCCATCTTCGTTCGACGTGGTATGCATCTTGTTACGAAGGAGTTGGAGCGCCTGGTCTTTCGCCATCGCCTGGACTTGGAGCACATTGCGGACGTCACCTACGATCCTCAACGCGGTGTCCTTGTTCCGGGAAGTGACAAGAATCGATCCATTTCGGCTTTGGGGTAGATAGCTCGCGAGCGGTGTTGACGCATCCTGCGATCTCCGCTGGGGAAAGAACACTTCGGCATCGTCGGCGTTGTCTAGGATGAGGACCCATCGGCCATTCGCTTCGTCGCATAGCCAGTTACTCACAAGCTGGCAAACATTGGCTTTCGGATTGCTCCGCCCTGGCAAGTTGAGCCTGTCGGCGATGCCCCTGTACGCTTCTTCGACGCGGGGCGCTGTGCTCGCGTGTATCCAGAAGACCCATGTCCGTGGCCGGACATTGCGCACTCGATACGCGTACTCGATAGCAGCTTGTGATTTCCTTTCGAGTGTTAAAACGCGACATAGCCCAGCAAGAAAGAGGTATGTACCCTACGCCGCCAATACCGACAAGTGCTGCCCGGGCTGCTGGCCCGTTACACGTCTTCCCGATCCACGCTAGGATCTCGGGACGATCGACAAAATTGGGGTCCCGGCCGAATGGCACGGTGGAAAAGGGTTCGGACTGTTGCTTTCGGTATTCTCGGCGGAAGTCAGTGGCCATGTGCCGGACTGCATAGGATCAATTACCTTCAAGTTCCTTTCGAAGCCGTCTACAGGCGTGCTCTTGCCCCTCGCCGTAGATGAGAGGCATATGGATATCGAATATGCCCAACAGGCAGTACGCCCGGTCCTCGGCAAGCTTGGTCTCGCGGTGTTGGGACCAGGACATCCGCTCCTCGATGCTAAACCCTGATAGCTCGGTGCCTCGAAGGGCAGCTACTGGTATTTTGGTGATAGCATGTAACTGTTGCTCTAACGACGCTTTGTCTCCAAGGTATTGCCCGTCTGAGGAGAAAAACTCCACCGCGCGAGGAGCGATCAGCTCTTGGAGCGTCCAGCCCCGGGTGAACCACCGACTTTGCCGAAAAGCCTCGTCCCACGTAGAAGAGCCGTCATCGCGTTTCATCGTCACATCTGACAGGTAAACGTAGCATTTCTCGGCATCGCGATACCATCGAAACATGGAGTTAATCGACCTGTTCAGTTCGACCTCGCTGTCCTGGTTGATGCAGCAACTGTCGACCCAGAAATACTGCAGTCCATCCTTTGCCGCCTGCTTTTGGCAGAAGTCGATTTTTCTGTAGCCATGCTTGGCGTGGGCGACCTGTTCCCTTATATCGCTCAATCGAACTTCTTGGTTATCGCCTTCCCATGTATGTGACAGGATAGCGTAAGGTGGGGTGATGTGATGGAGATCTTCCGTGAGCGAGACGCCACCGCTACCTTGAACTTCCAGAAGACGCATTTCTGCCAGAAAAGGAACGATGAGCTAAGCAAGCGACCTGTTGAGGTGTATCTTTGTCAAGCACATGAAAGCAAGCAGGTATTGAAGTGCGGGAGGTAAAAAATCCAGCATGTTTTACACGTTAGGGCTGCGTATGTCCCGCGGGGTTTAGGTGATGCGTTAGACTGCTGATCGACTGTGCAGCCACGTGGGTAACCCCCGTAGGTACCCTGCGCTAAGGTCTGCACTATTGCCCTATCAGGAGGTACTTTGGGCCTTAGATTAGCAGCGGCCGCCTGCGTAGCAGCCTACGTATGTATGGGTTCGCCTGCGCCGCGGTACCTGTTGGGCCCCGCACTAAGTACAAGCTCGCAAAGACAACAGCACGAGTGGGTTAAGACTATATACATGTCCGCTAACAAGAAGTCGTTCGAAACAAGTGCTCAAGCTTTTGGCGATGACAGTATCGTGACCGCAGGGCTGATGGCGCCAACTTCCCTGTGGGGATCAGAATAGCCTACATAAACCGGTGCTGGTACGTCGCCAATGGCCAGCTGTATCACTGCCTCCGCAGGGAGACGTGTACAAACTTGCCGCACAAGAAGACTACTGCGTATCGGACACCAATGGGCATCGCATTGCTCTTCGGCAGAAGCAGAGTCAGCCGACTGGTTTCGCTGAGCACGAGCCGGGTGGCGAAGCATTGGCCTCCCCGCTGGCAGCGATCTCACAGATTCATCAGTCCTCGATGTCTGCGCCTTCCAATATTCGACACTGACTCTCCTCACTTATGTGCCTAGACTTCATGGTCGCGCAAATGTGGGGCAGTATATGGTTTATTCGTCGTCTGATGAGATGGCTAGCTCGATCGTCTCTATTCTTTTACGTTTTGGCTTCCTCCTACCCTCCAAAACTCACGGCTCTTGCGGCTTCCCCGAGGCACGACTTGATTCGGGGCGGCGTGTCTGCACCCGGATCTTGCCCTTGCTTCTGCACCTGGCGAGCCAAAAATGAGATAACCTGCTCATTCCCGATGATATCCAGTCGTGCCTGGCAAGCAGAAAAATATAGTTTCCACCTGCTGGTTGCGGGCTGCACGCGCACAGCGGCCTCTTGGAAGAAGGCAGAGGCCATCGTATACTTGAATAATGATGCAATTAGAAACCAAGAGATGTGGGAAACGGGTACTGCTCATCCATAAGCACACAGTGAGCTAGAAGTTGTCGGAGTGATGTACGGAATCGGCCGTTTGGGTAGTACGGGGCTGGAATGCATGCAGCCAGAGGCTTTGACCTTGGTATGTTACAGTCTCCGGGCATACACACTGCCTCTCATTGGCTGGGAATTAGTGGCTGCTTCTGGCAAGAGCCGAACATTTTCAGCATATCTTAGGCGAGTCACAGTGTGTCTATTTTTACGTTGTGTAATCGGCGCGAGGCTACTTTCCCAGGGCTGCTTTACGAATAGAGATTGTTGTTGCATTACCCCTTGATATAACCTGGTCCTTGTCACTAAAAACAGCTAGTGGAGCCGAGGTCTGTACAGCCCAATCTGATCTATTATGTACGGGCTAGTTTTCTCAGACCTCCGAAATAGCCCTACCGATGGCGTCCCCGTGGAGCGAAGTTAGGAGCTGGCCACAAGAGAATTAATGTATGAGCGACGTGGTGCGTGAGTGCTGCTGTCGGGTGATGAAGGCAGCCGAGTAATTAATCAAAGAATGAAGGAAATATTTACATATCGGACTTCATTTTGGCTACTATCTTCGTTCTGGACCACGAGCCTCTTGCAGCACCCCCACTAGACCAAGATAACCTTCTCACCGTGAAGAGTATTCATAGGCCCGTTGAGTGTCTCCCCGAACATGAAGCCATCAAGAAAGACTTCGCCACGCACTTCACGCTTTGATTGCTGCGTGTCTCTCTGGGAAAGAAGTATCGGAACACTGCACCCCCCAATCGCCCAGATTTCGTCCCCTTCGCTGCATTGCTCACGGGCAAGACCAATGTAGCCCTTTTGTGTAATGAATGGCTGCCAAGATAAGAGCCGTTTCAACCTGATCAACTCTTTCTCCCCTTCTATCGGGGCCTCTAGACGTGGTGGGAAACCGCACTCCTCGAGTTGACTACCCAATGTCGAGCCATAACACCAGCGATAGAACATGCTTGGCACATCTTCTGGTAAAGGTATGGGGTTCAAGTAGACACCTAAAAGGCTAAGCGTGCGTGCGAGTGCCTCGGCTCTGTCCATTCTGTCCCGATAAGGTGTACCGTCGGTCTCGAGTGTCATCCAGAAATCGAAGTATTGCTGCAAGAGCTCCGAGTTGGGATCTGACAACTCTGACCCCCGGTCAGGACGGCAAAAGTTACCCAATACCTGAATCCGGTCCAACTGCACGCCTGTCACTGCTAGTTCGTCTCCATCGATTGATATGGCGGTTTTGATAGCACCTTGGGCATGAAAGTACTGTATGTCGTACTCAAATCCATGAGGCCCAAGACACCGCCGAAGAGACCGTGCTTGCCAATTAGGCACCCATGTTGGACCTGAGACCATCAGAGATGATTCATTTGCTGACCAGCTCTGATGTGAGACATTGCGCTGAGCAGGGGTACAGAGCGCAAGAAACTCAATGTCTTGATGTAGTTGTACATGTGTTATGGCGCAACTTTTATACAGGCCCTCTGGTTTCCAGTCATACCTGATCGGGATGAGAGAGGCCTCTTCAGAGTTGCAGAGGCCCAGGAGACCGTACACTTGGTCATGTGCTAAGGTTGCCTGTGTCGAGCGGAGATTCTCAAGCAGCCATAAGAGGCCTGGTCGATGTTGTTTCCTAAGTGATTCGTGGAGTTTTCTCAACGCGAGTAGCGGTCTCAATATACCCGTAGTGGCATATCTACGGAGCTTCAGCTCTTTCGATCTTGCCATCAAGGTACCGGTGATTAGGTCGACACTGCGAAATAGATCGTCCATAGTCAAGCAATGCGGACCACATAGGAACATAGCACTCGGAGGAAGCACTGCCTCTTGGATGACCCATCTCCTATGGAACCACTCGCTGCTCAAAAAGCGTTTCACGGCATCCCATCCGACGGGATCGAACGACGTTCGGTTATCTTCCAATACACGCCGAAAATACTGGAAGGCATAGCGCAGATAGCTGTCATATTCATGAATCCAAATGACAACTAGGTTCGCTCGCGAGTAAATCTGTCGCATGAGCGGGATTTGTGCTGCTTTCTCGCTTACGTCTGTCTGGTTAATGCAGGCCATGTCAATCCACATAGGCAGTCTTGTGCCATTTCCCCACAGTTGAGGAAGTGTTGTGGAGTCATGAGAAAGTAGGCCTATTAGGAAAGACTCAAGATTCTGCGAAATGAGTAAAGTCTTGTTTCCACAGCCCGACTCGATGTGCATAGGCTGCGTGGTTTCCTCGCGACCCCAGACATGGGAGACTGAGATGAATGATGGGGCCGCGTCGATGGCTACACGCCGAAGTCGACCTGCCAAGGTCCCGGAAGGAGTGGCTTCTAGTAAATCAAGGAGGCGAATCTCCGCGGCTGGCGCTCGAAGGCAATAATGATCAGAAGCCATGGATTAGCCCCAAGTTAGGTGTGAAAATATGATGTGGAGAGGTTAAGCTTTCCGCTCCGAATGACTCCAATGCACAGTTTATTGAAGTCTGTTACCCCGCACTCCTCAGTACACCCGCCATTGGGATTGGTTATCATCAAGAACTTTTGTGTTACCTCCCAATTTGTATTGAATATCAAAAGCATTAGTACGAGGATCTACCCAAACCTCCGCTGCCACTCAGAAGGGGTCCTGTACGGAGCATATAGTCGCAAAACTTCGAAGTGGGAGCGTCCTCCGCTAGATAGGCGTCCTCCGCCGTGAATACCAGATCACAGCATTCGACTCCATATACATAAGGCCCCGCCCCCCAGCCGCATCAGATCGCGCTGTAACTTAGAGCAAACGTACTGTGGTACGGAGATTGGGCCTGTACGCTGTTCAACCTCACTCAGCCCAGAGGAAACGTGTGGGACGAAAATGAATAGATGGAAATATTGACAACACCACTTTCTGTATGACTTAAGGATACTGGAGAGTTATCAGTCTCCTAAACTATGGCCAGGTACTTATGCTGTCGCATTTTTCAACTGACTATCTTCAAGCGCGACTGTTGTAAATCTTGCCGTCAAGTTGTCCATGGCATGTTGGCCTAGTTCGCCGCTCTCAACATTCAGAATTCCCATCTCCAAAACCAACGTGGGTCCTCGTTCGTGGAGCACAGTTGGCTGGTCTGGAGCTTAAGACGTCTTCTAATGGCGGTCTTATATGGTAGGGAATAAAGAAAGGGCCATTTGCTGTCGGCAGTGAACCAGTCTCTCAAACCACCAGACCAGAAAAATTTACGCGAACCAGATTTCTGCGTCCAGATACCTCGTGCGGTACAGAAGGCTTCAAATTGACTGATGCTCATTTCACCCATTATGCACTCCTCGGGGAGCCATCGGAGGATCATCCATTGCGAGTCGGTGGCGTAACGCACACC
Organism: Apiospora arundinis; assembly: GCA_039105305.1. Lineage (NCBI taxonomy): Eukaryota > Fungi > Ascomycota > Sordariomycetes > Amphisphaeriales > Apiosporaceae > Apiospora > Apiospora arundinis. The sequence continues at coordinate 1,107,438 of JAPCWZ010000007.1, read as the reverse complement.
GTTTGGATGCTGCGAACATGCATTCATACCAAACTCACGAACGAGTTCGGTTGACTTCGGTGATTGATGCGCATCTTCCGCAATTTACTCGGGGAAATAATGAGGATTGAAACGGAGCTGTCCGAGCGTCGTGCCATGTCAAGTCTTATTATTCTGTGAATCCGGGCGGGATCGTCCGAGACCGATATGAAAGGTGAGTACGATGTATCTGATTTGGTGAGGTGTTGTTTAACAGAGCTTTTCGTGGCTTCAGAATCCGCTGAACCATACTTCCTCCAGCCAGGACAGACAATGCCAACGTGCTGTTTCCGAAGGATTTGCGACGGTGCCGTGTGGGATGGCTTCCGGTGGTATGCTCTTCGGAATCATACTCGGGGTTGATATCGAAACCCAGCTTCGTGTTGTTCAGCTCGGGAATTGCTGAATTTATTCGACGCAGAAGAAGCAACAAGAAGTTGTTTTGTGGATCGATATCGGCCAGTCTTCTCTCGACTTCTACACACTCTCGCTCGAGATTGATCAGCTGGTTTTGGTCTTGTTTGGGATGCTGCAAGCTGGCTAGGCTGGGAATAGTTGCTGGAAGTGATTGACATTCTCCAAGACAACTCATGCTTTCCAGAGAGATCAAAAAGAAAGTGGTTAAGGTCCATGGCGTCTCTAAGCTGTCGTGATTTCGTCAGAAGCTTATTCCACTGCTGCACCCTTCTCCTCCCCTCTTCAAGTTCCTCTTCACTCGCTTCTGAGAACCCGACAAATACACGCCTTGTTCTTGTAGATCTCAAACCATAGTGGTCTCTCAAAACGTTGGCCATGGAAGCACCTGTAACTGAATAGTTGATACTTGTACAATAGTAGGTTCGCGAGCTAGAGGTCAAACACAGACAACAATAATGCTGCTGGGCAGGTGGCTGTGGTTATCAGAAATAGCAATGACGATCGCCTGAGCGCGTAGCGCGATAGGCAGACCCATGGGCCGTCCCGTGCCTCGGGGAGGACGGCAAGTCTCGCTGGCTTGCTCCAGCTCTTTTCCGTGATGTACCAGGTCCGCGTCGTAATCTCTGATAGGGCCCGAGGAGCATTTTGAGGCGAGTCGGCTACTGTAGCTGTTCGGATCGAGGTGACTTCGAGGACTCGGCTGTCGAGGAGGTGGTCTGAACATCCATCGTTAGCCAAGCTTGTGCGGTATGCATCAAAACAGGGAGAAGCGCCGGGATTCGTTGGTCTCCGAAGCGATTGTATAAAGTACGAAGGAGCGATGCGTCGCGCGGCGTTACGCTGTCTGTAAAATACATACCATGGAGTTTGCAGGGGCTCCCAGTTCAATCGATCTACTATGACCGGATCGCAGGATGGCCTGCTGTGCATCAAGGAAGGGCCAGCGCCGCCGTAATCGAGGCTAGTCATCGAGGGCCGAGCATGCACATCGAGGTACTTCTGTGGTTCGGCCTTGATAACAGGAAGTGGCCACGCGGGGCGAGACTTTGTGGCTCGCCTCGCGTGCTTTTCGTGGGCCAAATACGACTAGACAGCCCCGCCCCTGCATTAACCGCCCATAGCGCGTTGTGACGCGCTTTCTGAACGCATGGTGGGCCTAAACTACTTACAGCTGGCCGCTAGGGGCGCCAATCTGCGTTCCCAGCTTCCACTCCTCGATCTCGATGGTTCAATAACTGAACAGGCCTCACTGCTCTCAACCCCGACCGATAAACTCCAAAGTCGATAAACCTACTAGGTTCCCTAGTATCGAAAGTACCCCGGCACTACATAACTTCGGAAGATGATTACTACAACACACTACTGTCCGATGTGACAATGTTGTTGTAAAGTAGGTGTCACCGTTATGAATCACGAACTACGATGCTTGCGATTATACGTTCGAGAAACAAGTCGTGGCCCCTGTACGAGACCACTGCCTTAACAAAGTTGTTTTCATGGATATACCTACGTTCGCATGAAGCCAGATTGCTACGCTGCTACCGAAACCCATTTACTCCCGTTAGCCATCGTGTAGCCGCATTACGCCGCCGTCTTGATCACAACGCGCACCGTTGTGCAGACACTCGATGGCCGAGTTGTTCTTGGAAGAATGCTAACTTTGATCGGTCTTTACTAGGAACTCAGATACAGCGCTTAATGGATCTTACTTTCTTCTTCCCAGTTCTATCTGGCTCTGTTGTGTTATTGGCTACGGCAACTGGGCCGCCACCTTAGCTGGTGACATTAATACACACCCAGCCCCACGCTGCTATGATGGCAACTAAAAGCCGCCTCGCCACTATGCTGACTATTGACCTGGAACATTGGTGTTTGAATCAATCGCTCTGGATCGTGAAATTCATTACTGACAAGATGTCTTAATGTCCGAGCGACATTATGTAAGTAATGTTCAGCCTTTATACCGGCTATTGCCAGCGCCTGCAAATGAACGGACGATATCACAGCTGCCTGAAACCTGTCTTGCCCTGGCTTGAGCTGCTGCGACCGTAAATTCCCGGCTCCATGCGACCACCGAATTCCCGATCCATGCGACCACCGAAATCCCGGCTCCATGCGACCACTGAAGTACTGGCTTGGTGCGACCACTGAAGTTCTGGCTCTACCCACCGAAGTCATGCTCCATGCGACCACCGAAATCCCGGCTCCGAGCTACCACCGAAGCCCGGCTTCATGCGACTACCGAAACCCTGGCTTGGTGCCACCGAAGTCCTGGTTCTGCCCACCGAAGTCCTGGTTCTGCCCACCGAAGTCCTGGTTCTGCCCACCGAAGTCCTGGCTCTGCCCACCGAAGCTCTGGCTCTGCCCACCGAAGTCCTGGTTCTGCCCACTGAAGCTCTGGCTCCACGCGACCGCTGAGTCTGGCTTGGTGCCACCGAAGTTCTGTTCCTGCCCACCGAAGTCCTGGTTCTGCCCACCGAAGTCCTGGCTCTGCCCACCGAAGCTCTGGCTCTGCCCACCGAAGCTCTGGTTCCGCCCACCAAAGTCCTGGCTTTACGCGACCACTGAAATCTGGCTTCGTGCGACCATCAAAGTCGCGGTCCATGCTCCCACCGAAGTTTGAGCTTGGCCATCGAAGCCCGTACCACCAAAGTTCTCACCCGAAACAACGACCACCGAAGTCTTGCTCAACATCCTGGTTGTGACCACTGCTGTCCCCGCTGGATGTCTCGGATCACCAAATTTTAACTGTCGACTATGTACTGTGCAGAGGCGTACTTCGTTCCTACCAATAAGTCTTTCTTGACTTGCGAAATCGTGTCTCGCACATCAAAGTGTTGAATAGATCTGGCTGCCAATTCTGCTGTCTCGGCGAGGCGCTTAGACACCTGGACGATCTCGGTAGGTACACTTCGCAGAATTCTGGAGGCTACGATATTTAAACTCTCTTTATCGATCTTTGTTGACGATCTCCTGCTATGCGGCAATTAACCAAATCTGTGTACACTGGACGGATTGCACTTACACGATAGCCTCGGCTGCTTTCGAGTAGATAATAACCAAGATCGGCGAAGGTTCTCCTAGTATTCTCCAATACCTAGCCACTCGTTTACGCTCTTTCACCTCCCCCCTCGAGATGTGCTGATCTTGAGCGCTTATATATATATCAGTGGCGACAGCCGCGTCACGTCGACCGGAATGTCGGGCCAGGAGCCATCCATTGCGCCTATCACGCGAAACCACCTTTTCAAGCGACTCAAATAAGCATAGTAACCGGATATAAGCAAACCTCGAGTGTGTGCTATCTTCGCCAGTTCTGGCCCCATCCAAGAGTTTGAACGCGGCGAGAAAACGGGGATCTGTGCTCATGATATTCCTGGGAACTTCGGTGTTTACTAGCAACGATATCCAGCCGTCTAGGGCCCTTTCGAAATTCTCAGCGAAGTAGGCCTCCAGATTGGGTCGTATAAGCCTGGAGAGATGATGCAATGGCGGCAATTTTTGCTTTTTCATCGTCCTTTCCGAACGCCGCCGCCCCGGCTGTGTTTTGTTGGCCAATCTAGCACGCTGTTTTGGGCTTGCTACTACGGTTGGTCCTGCTTTAGTTGCATGATTCAATCTGTGGCGTTTCTTCGCTCCATTGAATCGTTGAGGCGACGCATCCTGCCCAATGTGAAGCCGGTGAGGTGTCGTTAGATCTAGTCGAGCGCTGACTGCGTCGGTATCGATTTCCGTTGTCGCCTCTTCCCCGGTATCCATAGGTTCGATAGCCATTGTCACATCCTCTTCGATCTTCATGTCGCCATAGATTCTCAACTCGCTGTCTGGAGCAACAGGGGCTGCCCAGCCACTAGGAGCCTGCATGCGTACATCTGCTATGTTGTCCATGTTCCCAAGACTGGTGTTCATTGCTTCTTTGCGCTGGTCTATCTTCAAGAAACCAAACGGAGATTAGGAGTAGACAGGGATAGAGATATAAAAGGAGAGGGCAGCCGTAATTGTAACCGACATATATCCGAAGACGAGCCAGTCCCTGAACGCACAACAACTGCGCGGTAGTTCCTACACTGCATGAGATAGTAAGAGTATTATATATCCAGTAGCCATTGTACAGGAACCGGGACCACAGGTGCGTCCTGATCCCGGTTATGGGACACGCTAGGACCTCGCCACGAAACTTCGGCTAACCCTGGGCGGCTCGTTGGCGGTAATATGTGTGAAGGTAGAACAGGGCAGGGTCCGCCTTGCCATCTGGATTGCGCCACCCTGCGGCGAATGGCAACGTCTGCCTCGTCTTACACGTTATATGAGGTTGGAGGAAATATTCCGCGATAGCCCAACCAAACTTGACCACGCCGCACTTACGCAACGCGTGCCCTGCATGCGCTGACGATGGATATCACGAAAGGATTGTTACCTTCTCAAATTATTCTCTACCACGCTAACTAGGGACCTACACGCGCAAACCAGAGGCATGGCCGACTGCAGGCGGATATCTGTGCTTTCTTTTAGCATGCCAAACCCGATGCCCAACTGCTACCTCTTCCCTTTCGTCAAGCCTCTTCATAGATGTTGCGACCCCGTGGAAAGGGAGGTGTTTGTGCTTGTGGCCTTAGGCGGGTATTGGCGACAGCTCGCAGCCGGGTGATGGGTCTTGGCTGGCCGCAGTTCGATGGCTGCGACGGAGTTGTAGGGTAACTCATTGTTAGGAGGCAGAAAAGGTTGGTGTCCGCCTTGCTACTGACGTCCCTGAGTGGACCGCCTCAGACTGTTCTAAAGTTCGGTAGACCAGGCGTAAGATCTCTGGGCTCAGCGACATCTATCCTAGCAAGGTGTGAGCAATTATTCTTGTGTAGCTTGCATGAGCGTTGGAAGCGCAACGGATTCACGATATTGGCGATAAATGCGGGTACAGGTGGCCGACTGTGGCAGTACGTGCGCTATGTGAATTAAAAATCGAACGCTAGTAGCCTGCTAGCGACATAGGGACTCTGTGCGACGGGCACAGTAACGCGGACCATCCTGACTGAACCTCCAGCGCAATGAGACACGCCGCCACCGTGGTCGAGATATGCGTTAGTAAACAGCGCGAAATCAGCCCACCATGGCAGCTGATTTAGCGCACGTAACGGGGCTAGACTCACAGCCCTACCATCGGCACCGGTGGCGCTTCGGCCTGACAGATCGTGGCTCCTGGGCCACATTCTAACCTCAATAGTTACCTCTAGCGACTGTTTGCCCCAAATCTGGATAGAGTGCGGGGCCTGAGCTGCGGCCGCTTTGACCTAAGCAGAGGGTGAGCCCCTTGTGCTCACCCTGAGCTAAGCACTATGCGTGGTTTCAGCGCCAGGGTAAACTTGCCACAGGCGGAAGGAACACAAGGATGAGCGGCGATGCCACATCTATAGGCGTGTCTGTTTCCAGAAAATGGGATATGCGCGTTGGTCGATCGACTGATTCTATTTTTCCAGTTCTTCACTGCTGCCCAGCATGCCGAGCACAAGCGTGTCGAGGCATACGATGTTGAGTTTGGGGCACCAATCGAGTACTCTGGCAGGTCCGGCCCTCACATTCTACTAAGATGGTGCCAGCTGTCCTAATGCTTCATAGTACAGCTCGTCGTGCTACTTCAAAGGTGAAGCACTGCATTTCGCTGACGGACGTGGTCGACGACTGGTAGCATTGCAAAAGCAGCAGACACGTGGTACCAGAACCAGTGCAGAGATATATAATACTGGTAGTTTCTTCTGGTCTACAATGGATATGTGTAGCCAAGGTACTGATAATTCTTTTCCGACAGTGCTTTGGCGACTGGTCTTGGATGCATGGGTATAGCACTGGTACGGGTTTTCTACTTCTTGTAGACACTATGCGAGGCTCAGGACCAGTACCATCCAGACAAGCAAGCCCAGACACTGGTCCCATCTGAACGCTAGCGGCTTCTGGTACGATCGGATAGAGAGCGGGGCTGGTAGAAACACCGTGTGCAGAATTTGGGTACCAGTAGCGGGGTAACGACCACATGGTACAGCTGCAACTCGCCGCCATGTATGTGGTACCATGTCGTCCTTTGATGTAGAAGTGAGAGAGACCAGTCCCATAGCCCGCATAGCCCACTAGAAGACACATTTATTCCTAGAAGATAGTTCCTAAAGAGAATTCAAGTATACGGACAGAGTAGAGAAGGTAGCTAAGAAAAAGAGGGGTAATGGTGATGATACGTCAGGCTTTGACTACACACTATCAGTAACTACAGTAAAGCAGGCGCGCCTTGAAGTCTAAAAATAAGGTTAACGTTTAGTCTAAATATGCATTCCATTTCTACGGATAGTCACGCAGCTGCCAAAAGGGGCAGTCCCGGCGCCCCGCACGTACCGGATAACTGCGGAATCGTAAGTGAGCAGCATCGGCGCCTCTACGTAGGCCCTGGAACACGTACGGGGAGGTGCAGGTATACAGTTGGGCGGTACACTGAGGGAGGCCATTAATGTCCACGCCAAACGGTTTCCTGCGTGATCGAGGACTGGAGTCACGACTGCCTTGCGCTCTGCCTTTAGCACTTACTGATTTAACGGTGCCGGTCTCCTGCAAGTAAAATACACTTGTAGAACAGCAGCTAAGCCTGTCATGTGTTTCTTCCAGTCATTATTTACTACGAAATGCCATCCAGCTGCACATGTCACAATATGGAGGCATCTACAGCTCATAGGTGTAGCTACGTCCAAAGAGTATTAAATGCATACATCCCCTGGTATTCCGTTACCGAGTTATCAGGCTATCGATATATTAGAATAGCTAAGGAATGTGACGTGGACACTACGAAAAACATCTTGCTACAATTCAATAGGAAGAAAGAGGCTGTCGAGCTAAAGAATCGCACGCTTTTGAAGTCTGACGATAGATTGCGTGCGTATGATTGTCTTGTGTGCCGTCGCGGGAAGTTCCATCCAAAAGAAGGATGACGATCACGAGCAAATTGCAACACCATGACTATTGGCCCCTCTACCAGAGATTCTTCTTTATAGTAGATTATTGTGTTCCATAATTATCGCTTTTCGTCAGGTGCTTTGATATTCCGCGTTGCTTCGTCATGAGATACGAATGAGGCGTCTTAGCACACTCTGCTTCACCAGATGCTGCTTGAATGAACCCATCCATAGCTTTTCATCTGAAGATTTGTATTGTGGTCCTGACGCTTATGCCTTCAAATACATAGATTGATGACCCCTTCGGTGATCATGATTATACACTATGACATGTTCAGACGATCACTGGACCTGAAACATCGCAGACTACATTGGCGACAGTGATGAATATGTGGTTTACGGATCTGGGAGTAGATAATATTAGTGGAGTGTCAGCCCAACTTTCGCGAATGCGTTCATCGAACCAGAGAAGAAGACACTACTTTGAAAACATTACACTACAATGGATATCATCAAGTTTTTTGAAGCAACGGCTGAGTATGCGTTCAAGGACCAGTCCTTGCCAAAGGAGGCACTCCTTGCCGCTGGCGCGTCCACCTGTCGGAAGGATGTCGAAGGAGACCCGAGAGGGAATAAACGACTTGCCCTCATCGGAGATGCTCTGATCCGGCTCGAACTAGTGGACCAGTGGCATACTACGGGCGCCTCTCCCGGTATGAACAACTCCATGGACACCATGCGTCAATACTCACAGAGCTCCAGGCACAACGCAGAAAGTCATTTCCCAAAAGGCTTCGAATAAGAATCTTGAGAAGATTGGGCGAGGCGCGGGTTTGGCAAGATACATTATTTCACACCCTGCCCAAAAACATGTTGCCCGCACCACTCTCGCGTCAGCCGTCGAGGCATTGGTTGGGGCGGTATGGCTCGATTCTAGCAAGGACTACGCGACGGTGCGGAGAGTTGTTCGGGCTCTAAACATAGACCCTACGAGTCGCTAAAGGTCTGCTTTGCGTTGGCTGCTTGGTGGTCTACACGGTGATAAGTGACCTCCTTGCGAACAAAATTGAACGGGTGGCAGCAAAAGAAAGGACTATCCGGAGCACGGGAAGGGGCTAAAATGGGCTGTACAGTCATACTGATAGGACTGGTACGTTGTTCCTGAACTGTTGGCGTATCGAAATAAATCTCAAGCACAGGATGATTACAGTATAACGGTGTTTGGAAAGATGGCGGAAGGTAGGCAGTATATATAGTAGTGGTTTCATCAAATGTTGTCATTTTTGATGCTGATGTCCCGGCGAGGTTGGTGGCTGATTATGCGTCAGAAGTGAATGTCGGAAGCTTTGTTGCTGGTGGATGGCCGCGCAACGCTTTGTCGGAACTACATGCACGAGGCAAGACAACCGAAATGGGTTCCAAAAGAAATAGGTTGATATAGATAATCCTCATTCCCGGCTCTTCGGGGCGCATTGTAAGAGCCAGGGAAGGTTTATGGGCGTGCATTCTAGGATACGGCTTGCTATAATGCTCATCGTGGTGGCCACTAGATGCTTGTGTCATTGGCTGGCCTGCACCGGCGCGTGGAACGAGGCTACTTGTAACACCACAGCTGCACCCGCAATCTAGCCAATTAACTCCACAGCTACGCTCGCGGAGAGCCATAGCCTAGGTAGGAACAAGCTTGCCTGTATGGACGTCTTGCCAGAAGCGCGCCTTGGGCTGACGTGGCATGTCCTGTCGCGTTGCGGGGTTCATTCAGTTTATGGCGCTACCGATAAGGACATGGACGAAGACTGCAGCGAAGTATCTATGCCTTCCTCCGGCGCATGCAACGTTGCCAAATAACAGGCTCATGCGTATTTCGCGCTCCTCATCATCCTGCGCAAGCCGCTCGCTGAGGCGTGCCTCCTGCCCGTCTCCAAGCATTCGGCTGCGAACCTTGAAGCCAAGAATTCGGGTTTCTACTGCGGTCAAGACATCGTGGGCTGGGATCATGACATCGATACATAGATGATATTACAGAGAGGAGATACCGCCGAGTTGCTAGGCCTGGTAGGTTTGGACAATTTGCGTGTGGTAACAGTGTCCTATCAGTGGTTGGCAGTCCACTGGCTGTCGTCATCGCTAGGGTCGTAGCTCGCAGGTCGCATGAATACCTACGAAAAAGATGAATGTGCCACTCGGTAAGCCACAAGCGGCCCACAGTCTCGATCGTTTCATTTTCGCCCCTTGGCCATTCAAGATGCTACTATTAAGGCCTGGAACGATTGGCTTAACTCTCGATTGGGCGCTGGCCAACCACCAACTGTGACTGCAAACGATCACCTCATGACGGTATAACTTCGTTAATGGCCAGTCTCTCTGCAGCCGAGGGCCTTCCCTCATAGCACTGCACGCTGATGGCTATATGACTGTGTTATTTTGGAGTACATATGCAGCAGCCCCAAAACATGGGCGCGGCGTTCGCAGCCTGCGTCGCTGTGGGGAAGCGTTGGGAATGTGTAGGTGGACTCGATATCGTCGCCTCTATCACCCCCGTGATGCCGTGTAACACACCTAGATACACACACACAAATAAGGGTTGCCGCAGGATCACCTGTCTGTACTGACACGTCAGAAGGCGTTGGCATCATACAATTAGAAAATGAACTATTGCCGGAAGCCGACGCGAGCGAGGAACCGGCGCGTGGGCGAGCGTCTCGACGAGTTGGAGACGCCACATCAGACAGGCTCGTAGTGGTTGCTAACAATGGTGTCGTGCATAGCATATGCAGTCCAGCAGCTGACGTGGACGGCTCGCCGACAGCCTGCTGGTTCGAGCCGATGCGGGAGGCCCTCCACGTCCGCAGATCGGCTGTTTGGCACCATAGCCCTTTCGGTAGGGGATCGTGTTTGCCATCTCGGTCCGTGGAGAGACCGCCAGTTGACGAATGGGCGCACGAGTTTCTCTGCTAAATGACCGTCGCTCCTCACCCGCCATCCGTTGTTGGCGTGGCCGTGAGCGAGGAAAGTGAGGCGTACTGCCGACAGGACATGGCCACTGCATGCATCGAAGCAACTTCATTTCTATTCGAGATGGGTCGCATTGACCGGTCGGGCTACGAATAATGATGTGCAGTGTGCTGCTAGAAGATCTGCAGTTTTTGTTCTCGCTGAACCTGTGTTAAAATGATCAAGGGAAGCCTCTTTTCAATCATCAACCTCGTTATTACATACGGTTTTCGGTACACCTTTTGACTGAGACGACGAGATTCGCAACAAAATGTCACCAATACCACCTCCTGAGAGGGGCACCCAGGCTGCAGTAGCGCTCCTGAAGCAGCTCCAACTGGTAGTCAACAGCAGCACATTCACCGACTTCCATTCGCTCGTGGCGGAGAATGAGAAGCTCATGTCCGAGAACCAACGGTTCAAGGTGACCCAGGAAGAGAACTGTGTATTGCTTACTCAAAAACAGAATGAACTCGAATCCAGGAAGGGCGATATGGTACGACACCACGCAGAGCTTGAAGCTGCGAGCAAAGAGACAGACTTGGTGCGTAAGGAACTTGAAGCGTCCAGGGAGTCAGTACGTCAGGAGCTCGCAAAGTCCAAGGAAAAGGTCACTGCGCTAGAGACAGAACGTCAAAGCACTAGCAGCAGAGTGACAGACCTGATGACGACCATCAAGAAATGGGAAGAGGAAGCCAGGCAGTGGAGAGAAAAGGCTGTTGGACACGAAAAATCGAAGATTAAAGCTGATGCCGCAGCGCTCAAAGCCCAAGAGGAGCTCAAAGCCACGAAGCAAGATCTCAGCTCAGCAAGCTCTCGGCTGGAGAAGCTCCAGAAATACAGCTATCCTTTTCAGGAGGCTAAGTGGGAGAAGATGTAGGCATTCCTCCATCTCAAGTTTACTACATCGAGTGTCCTACTGAACCGACCTAGAACCCGTTCCCTTCAAAGCCTGTTTGTCGAGACCTACAACTTCATCAACGCCCACTTTAGCAATGATCTCAATCAGCAGGTTCTAGCTGACGTGGACGCCTGGAGCGAGCTTCTCAACCACAAATCCATACTCCGCGTCCTCCCACTGCCCCGTTCCAATTCGGCACCCGCCAAACAAATGCGCATTTCGGCTGTGTTGTGTGTCTTGGCCACCTCCCTGACCGAACACCTCTTCCAGCCCACCTACCTCTTGGAGGAGAGTAACGAGCTTTCCTACCTGCTCGACGACCTCTTACAAACTGACCCGGTGCAGGAGTGTCATCTTCGCGCCCAGCTGCTCTGCTTCGACCCGGAACAGCAAAAGAGCAACGGTAACACACGGGTGGAGAGCGTGGTGGTGGACGTCTTCAACCTGGTAGGCAGTATAATTCTCCCGACCCAACAGTTTGCATTCCGCAAGGGGCTTGAAACCCTCTGCGAATCGGCGCGGGAGATCTGGGCACAGATCCAGCAACTGGGCCCGCGCGTCGAACCGGCGATGGAGGTGGGCCGTGCCGATCTGTGGCGGCTCCTGCCTGCGCCGTCGTCTGCCCCCAACACGGCCAAGAGAGCCAGCCACACCGACATCAAAATCGTCGTATGGCCGGGATTTATAGTTGCGAATTCGGAAGGCGTGGCCATGGTGAGCGAGGGCTTTGTCGTGGCCGAGAGCCAAACTCAGGCCGCCGCCCGTGAGGAAGTGGCAGAGGCCATCCCGGACCGGCACCGCAGCGCGCGACGCAAGCAGCGGACTCTGTCGCAGCAGCCCTTCACGCAGCAGCCTGTCAGGTCAGGAACGAATGGAAATGCAGTAGTGGCATTGGGAAAGCCTTTTTTATCCTTGGAGTCCGAAAAGCAGTCAAGCGGTGGTTGAGGAAGTTGTGAATCCTGGCCAGCGGTCTACAGCAGGAACAATGGTGTATTTAGGGCCCAATGATGACTTCCCAGTGTTTATTTTCCTTTTTTGCAGTCGGCTAATACGGTGGAATCGGAGTACCTGCTTTTCTAATCATGTGCATCATCTTGAACGGGATGAAGTTGCTGCTCATCGGCGTGTTATCATAGTTAATTCTAAAGTTTGGCCTTGATAATGTCTTTCAGAGCAATGGCACGGGAGACACATCCTTGCACTTTGTGAACCGGGAAATCTACCCCTGCAAATCAGTACGGGTTTGGGGAGTGGAACTAATAGAAGTTCCACAAGGAGAGCTTGGAGAAGGTGGTCGAATACAACAACCAGCATACTCCAATGGCCGTTACGAGAACGGCGAAACAGGCCCCTCGCTCAGTTGATCGCTTCTCAACATTCAGATTATCGCGGAAATAAGGTCGCATCTTACCGCCCACAGGTGAATTGTATCCATCCATACTGTCAGATGCAGTGCTTCAAAGGTATATCTGTGACTTCCAGAAGGCAGGTGACCATGGAGCTGTCGCCTACCACCTTTACCACAAGCGAGATCGAGAGCAAAACCTGGTGGATGTGGCCATTGACGCCGATCACTTACAGTGGGGGAAGTCTGCCAAGCTGAATGCAACATTTGTTCGCTGTGCCATACCGTATGTACACACTCACGCACAACTTATCGATGCCCGGGCGGCCCCAATTTGCTGTTTATTTGGTAGGTCTATTGTAGGGTCACCTTCAATCGACGTCAGTGGTATGCGACTGGTGTTTGCCATCGAGCGCATGCGGTCCGGAGCCGCGACTCGCGCTCATGAGGATGTTACTACGAAGTCCAGCACTGAAGTGCACGCGCGAAGGAGGAGTCTAGAATGAGCTTGAGCCCGCGATATCGACGTGATAGTTGGTATAAATGGTCGAGTTCCAAGGCCATTGACATGGCCCAGAACGACAAGGCCGGGAAAGCCCCAGCGTTGTGTACGATCTACTTTTTGATGTTGGTTATCTGCTGTTGCGTTGTTTGTCTTGCGCTCAACAAGTTGCCCATCACTGTGTCCGTGTTCAGTGCCACGTCGCGCCTTCAGGCGTTGGCCAATCGTTTGTTTCTAGGGGGGTTTGAAACCTGGCGTAGCGCTAATTGGACGGCATTTTTAGTGAAAATAGGGGTGGGACGCCTCCTGGGGTTGTTTCCAGCTACGCGCGATGGGTTTCTGCTCGCAGAAAGCCGCCAATCGACTATTCCCTTCTTGTAATTCCTTAGTCAGCGTACAATCCGGCAGCGGCGCCGATGTTGAGCGGTTTGCTCGTTATCGCGAATTCCGTGGTTAGCAAGGGCACTCCAATCACAGCAAATCTTGCGCACTCTTTTTGGCATGACACAGCAGCACGGGTGATACTAGATTGTGCAGGCAGACATGGTGGATGTCCGTTCTTGCAAGCTGTTCATGGAGCAGGCAATTTCATGTTCCGGGTACTGACTGGGTGGTTAGGACGGGGTATATACACAAGCGTGCCAGTCTTTGTACAAGTCCTATACGGCATTGCAGGTTGAAGATTTAGCAGGCTTCTTTAGCTTTGGCTCATTGGAGCTTTCCTGACGATCTGAGGTAATCTTCCTGATCTGACTCGAATGCAGGGGTTCTTGGATGTTGTTGCTTACTACGGCGTTTGTTGGCTAGTGTGAGTAGCACGGCCCCACGAGACCACGTGGCCCATGACTCCGCAGTATGTCATTTTCTTTTCTCAAAAATGTCAGTTATGGGTTGCCCTCTGGACTCCATTCTGGCTATGATACTAGAGCGGAACGGCGACGGGTATGCGCGAATCTTTGCCCTTCATCTACCTGCTATTCATGTCTTGCGGCCCCGCACCTGCAGCCTGATGCAGACCCGGTTGATCGGTCCTCGCAACGATGGAAAAGTTGATATCGGCTGAAGCAAGATTGCGACACGCTAAATTCTCAATCATCCGTCAATGATGCGCCGAGTCGCGTAGCGCCCGTTCCCCACGATGCGGCTACTCCAACACGACGACGCTGGCCGGTACAGTCTGACCGACGACCTCGTTCCCGACGATGCGCCTCCTTACGGGATCCTTTCCCACACCTGGGGTCCAGACGAGGTCGTCTATGCGAGCCTAGCGAACACACCAGCTATTTGGCAGCACAAGGCTGGCTGGCATGATCAAGTTTTGTGCCGAACCAGCAGAACAACACGGGTTGCGATATTTCTGGGCCGATACCTGCTGCATCAATAAGTCTGACAGCATCGAGCTGCAGACTGGGATCAACAACAACGTCATATTCCGGTGGTATCGTGATGAGAAACGATTGCCGACGTCTCCAGCGTTGCCGAGTCCGATGCGCGGGACAACCTGGCGCCTTGGGAAGGGGCCTCCCGGAACAGCAGATGGTTCACTCGTGGTTGAATACTCCAAGAGCTCCTCGCGCCGACGTCGGTGGAGTTCTATTCCAAAAAAGGCGTGCTTCTCGGTGACAGGTAATCCCTTGGGCCGCAGATACTCCTCGCAGGGCAAAGATGAGCGGTGATACTGAGCTTCTGCCGACCTCTATTGTGAAGTCGCCAATGAAGCCAAAGACATCAACAGGCAGCGCAAGAGGAGCCAACTCCAATAACCCAATCCGCTTATTGATGACGACGAATATGCCAGTGACAATGACAGCGAGATTCACCCTTAATATATCAGCGACCTCCTGCACTTGGAGCCTTACTTTCTTCCAAGTGCTCAACGAAAGTTTGACTCAGGTAATTTGCATTGCCCCTCACTTTATTGCACAACGCGTCTTTTGAAAGCCCAAGACAATGGTAACGTCTCGCTTACCGGAGATCTCCATTGCAATATCCTTCCTTACGCTATCCTGTCACTTACTGGGAAAGTGATGTCCAGGAAGTTCGATTGAACGGTATAAGGGCACACGTTCAAAGTATAAGGATGGCTATAGAACAATTTACTTGTGCCAAAAGTAAGCAACAAGGGATGAGCCCATATTATTTCTGGATTCACAGTTGTTGCATTAACCAGGACGACGATGCGGAACTGGCTAGGTCGATCAAATCTATGTTTCGATCGTATCGCCACGCCGAGAAACGAGCAACAGCTGCATAGCATCACCAAGATCCCAGTTGGCGTTCTTTGAGGCAACACGTTATATTTGGTGCTGAGGAGCGAATGCCATGGTCCCAATGTCGCGAGACCAAGTCGCAGAGGACAAGGCGTACTGTCTTTTGGGCATATTTGATATCCACATATCCCTTATCTGCGACGAGGGGCAAGAGCACACGCATGTAGGTAAATCAGGCATGACCATTCATCTCTGCAAAGGCTACCAAAAGTAAGATCTCGAGCCCTTTTCCACCGTGCCATTCGGTCAAGATCTTAACTTTGCCGATCGTCCCTCTGTGGTAGTGGATGGTGACATGCATAATTTGTAAGTCGTTGTCAAGCATGAGCTTAGTTGGTTACCCACCCATGGTGGTCTTCTATTTTGAGTTCACCTTAACAGAGGCTGGTGGAGCCTTCCCTACTATCTGTACATTCAAAACTAGGGTACGTCAAGCATTCCATCCGATAATTGGAGGTACGGCAGTGGAAGCCTCTGCAGTATGGCACGAAACGCAAGCTCGCATGCACAAGAAAATAGGTTTATGGGTTTATACTTTTATTCGTTTCAATTAAGAAAGATCCAGGTGCATGAAGAGGCAGCGGATGTCCAACGCGACGATGGAGGACTGTACGGAGATGGAGACCACGGTGGAAACGCCAAACTCTGTTGTAGCCTGGGGTTCTCGCAATCGTTGCCCAGCTCTTGACTTGCTCTGAGACTGAGCAGTGTGCGGAAAGCTTGAGGACCCCCTTCCAAGCTGCTAAGCCCAGTTAGGCTTGCACAACAAGCACTTGGCGATCGGGGGCAGTCCGTTACACTGAAGACAGTTGAACAAAGACTTCTGCTGCGGTTCAACCCTCCTGACGTTCTGATCTCAGCTCTAAATGAAAACGAACGGAGGGTTACTGGAAACCCGAAAGCCTACGCTCAATCGACTACTGTAAAATACTGTACTGTTCTCCATTGGGCGACTCCGACGCATCACGCAATCCCTTTAGCCGAACCATCTGCCCAATTCATACAGGGACGATGGCGAAGGCCGAGGATAAGCCTGCAGGCCAGCTTTAGGCTGTACTGCCATGTATGCCTTGCAGGCCGGCTGCTCATTACGCCAACACCATACGCCGACACCACATGCTTTGGGCAAAAGTCCTTCGTTTCTGGCGACATTTCGAACCACAATCAGCGAAGATGAGTTTCGGTTTCAGTGTCGGCGACTTTCTTGCCGTTATTGAGCTTGCCAACAAAGTGCGCAAAGACTTCGCAGGTGCTCCAGAGCAGTTCAAGCACATCTCTAATGAGTTTGTCCCCCTCCCAGCCTGTCGACCCTTGCTAATCATGACTATTTTGTAGAGTTAGGAGCCTTGCCATTATCCTCCAAGATATTGACGCCTCCTTTTCCTACCACGACATCTCCGAAACCCGACAGAGGAACCTCCACGATATTATCAACAGCTGCCGGGGGGTTTTGCTAGATACTCAAAGGACGCTAAGCAAATACTCAGCCTTCGAATCGCGAGTAGAGGGCGTGAGCGGAAGAGTAAAAAGAGCATGGAATCAATTGAGATGGGAGCCTGACGATATTCGAGACTTTCGAAGCCGGATCTCCTCTAATATCGCCCTGCTCAACTCGTTCGGTGATAGCTTTACTAGAGAGCAGGTTGCCAGCTTGGTCAAGGGGCAGGACCAGTTAACAAGGTGGCAAGATCAGCAGCACCGCCAAGAAATCCTTGATTGGCTAACACCAATTGATTATGCCGCCCAGCAGTCGGATTTCGTTCGTCGACGTCAGGCAGGAACGGGTCAGTGGCTGTTAGATTCTAAAGAATATCAACAATGGGTCGCAGCGAAGAAGGAAACACTATTCTGCCCTGGCGTTCCTGGGGCGGGCAAGACGATGATGGCATCCATCGTGGTTGACCACCTCCACGATACGTTCCGCGTCGACGACTCGATAGGCATATGCTACATATATTGCTCCTTTCGAAACACAGACAAGCAAAACCTTGATGACTTGATGGCCACTCTCCTCAAGCAGTTATTATATAGTCGGTCTCTACCTCTTGGTGGCGTGAGGGACCTCTATGATCTACATAGAGAAAGGCACACTAGACCATCTATGGATGAGCTTCGGAGGACTCTTCACTCATTGGCGATGGGATACTCCAGACTATTTGTGATTGTGGATGCACTTGATGAGTGCCAGACATCAGATGGCTGTCAATCCAGGTTCATATCTGAACTTTTAGCTCTCCAGTCTACAATGGGGGCAAACATCCTTGCAACTTCACGTATCAGTTCGGAAATCGCGACGAGGTTCGACGGCGCAGTGCTAAAGGAGATTCGGGCAATTGATGATGACATTGGCAGGTACCTGGACAGTAACCTGTCCTATCTGGCGGGTATCGTGTCACGTGATCCAGCCCTACAGAGGGAAATCAAGCAAAAGATAATGAGATGCGCCGACGGAATGTGAGTTGACTCTATTGTTTGGCTTTGACAAGACTAAACGCTGCTAGGTTTCTACTCGCTCAACTATACCTTGAATCCCTAAAAGACAGCTTTACACGCAAGGCTATCAGTGTCGCGTTGAGACGACTCGTGACAGGAACAGGCGGTTACGAGGCTGTGTATAAGGACGTGATGGACCGGATTACCGACCAGCTCTCGAACCGGAAGGAACTTGCTTTACGAGCTTTGTCATGGATCACCTGTGCAAAACGACCGCTAACGACAATCGAACTTCAACATGCTCTTGGTGTGGAGTTAGACCAGCCATACCTCGACGAGGATAATTTCCACGACCTCCAGGATGTTGTTTCCAGCTGCTGTGGGTTAGTCACCATTGATGAGCAGAGCAATATTGTACGATTGGTTCATTATACGACACAGGAATACCTTCAGCGATATCAGTCCACCTGGTTTCCTCAAGCCCAGGTTGAGATGACAAGGGTCTGCGTCACATATCTATCGTTCGATGCCTTCCAGAGCGGCATGTGTATGGAAGTTTCGGATTTTGAGGAAAGGCTCCGTCTGTATCCACTTTATGACTATGCAAGCCATTACTGGGGAAGCCACGCCTCCTGGAACTCCGGCTCCCGCTATTGCATTAACTTTCTGAACATGACCCTCAAGGTTAATGCAGCGAGCCAAGGATTATTAGCGATGAGGCGATGGCGCGGCGATGTTCGCTATAGTCAAAATGTGCCTAGGGGAATCACTGGATTGCATCTCGCAGCATTCTTCGGTCTTCATGAAGTGATATCAAGTCTTCTAGGGGTTCAAGATCCAGACGGATTTGCCAGCAATGGGCGGACGCCGCTTTCGTTTGCTGCAGAGAATGGACACCAGGCTGTTGTCAAGTTGCTTTTAACTACAGAGAAGGTTGATCCTGATTCTAAGGATGTGCACGGCCAGACACCACTATCGCGCGCAGTAGAGAACGGACACGTGGCCATCATCGAGATGCTACTAGATACACAGAAGGTTGATCCTGATTCCAAAATCACCAACGGCGAGACACCACTATTGCGAGCAGTAAAGAATGGACACGAGGCTGCTGTCAAGTTGCTTTTAACTACAGAGAAGGTTAATCCCGATTCTAAGGATGTGCACGGCCAGACACCACTATCGCGCGCAGTAGAGAACGGACACGTGGCCATCATCGAGATGCTACTAGATACACAGAAGGTTGATCCTGATTCCAAAAACATCAACGGTGAGACACCACTATTGCGAGCAGCAAAGAATGGACACGAGGCTATCATCGAGATGTTACTAGATACACAGAAGGTTGATCCTGACTCTACGGATAAGATGTACGGCCGGACAATACTATCTTGGGCGGCAGGGCATGGACACGAGGCTATTGTCAAACTGCTGCTCGCTACAGAGAAGGTCAATCCCGATTCCAAGGATAGATTGTACGGCGAAACGCCGCTATCATGGGCAGCAGAGAATGGACGCGTGTCCATCGTCAAGATCCTATTAGCTACAAAGAAGGTCGATCCCGATTCCAATGATAGTGTGTATGGCGAGACGCCTCTATCACGGGCAGCAGAGAACGGACGCGTGGCCATTGTCAAGATGCTATTAGAAACTAAGAGGGTGGATGCCGATTCCAAAAATATCAATGGTGAGACACCACTATTCCGGGCAGCAGAGAACGGACACGAAGCCGTCGTCAAACTATTACTAGCAACAGGGAACGTCGATTCCGACCCCAAGGATACGATGAGCGGCGAGACACCACTATCTTTAGCAGCGAAGAAGGGACATGAAAACATCGTTGAGCTACTATTAGATACAGAGAACGCCAATCCCGAGCCCATTGATACTTATTACCACCGGACACCACTATCATGGGCGGCAGAGAACGGACATGTAAACCTCATCAAGTTGCTGCTCGCTACAGGAAAGGTCGACCCCAACTCCAAAGATAATGTGTACGGCCAAACACCACTATCATGGGCAGCAGAGAGTGGGCAAGAGGACACCGTCAAGCTGCTGCTCGCTACAGAGAAGGTCGATCCCAACACAAAGGATAGGAAGTACGGCTGGACACCACTATTGTGGGCAGCAGAGAACAAACACTTAAACGTCGTCAAGTTATTGTTAAGAACAAAGAAGGTCGACCCAGACTCTAAGGATATCAACCGCAATACACTGTTATCACGGGCAGCAGAGAACGGACACGTAACCATCATCAAGATGTTACTAGATACACAGAAGGTTGATCCTGATTCTAAAAACATCAACGGCGAGACACCACTATTGCGAGCAGCAAAGAATGGACACGAGGCTGCTGTCAAGTTACTTCTAACTACAAAGAAGGTTGATCCCGATTCTAAGGATGTGCACGGCCGGACACCACTATCGCGCGCAATAGAGAACGGACATGAGGGCATCGCCATGCTGCTATTAGCTACAGAGAAGGTCGGTTCCGACTCAAAGACACAAGCACGTTGACCGATCGCGACGAGACTCGACCTCCCAAAAGAGCTAGATGGCGAATACCTTCTACAGACTGCGGCATGCAATCGAGACGAATCCGAACTGGATGCCGGTCCTGGACAATGCAGACAACCTATCACTTTTCGGCTTGCGGCCGACAGCACAACATGCTGCTCAGACATTGAACTTATTATCTACTACGGGGTGCGACAGGTACAGTACTATGGACGAGTCGAGACAGACAAGTCGAGACAGACAAGTCGAGACAGACAAGTCGGCAGTCTGGTCGGCCACCAGCGCGCCGTCTATGTTGACCACATAACATCGCCAGAGGCTGAAAGGCTCTTACGAATGGGCAGAAACTACACCGCGAGTGCGGAAGAAGTTGAGGCTATCCAGATTTTGCTCGCCAAGCTGGGTCATCTTCCCTTGGTTATCTCGCAAGCTGCTGCATATATATACAGAACGTCAACGGCTATTAGGCAATACTTGTCGGAGACCCCGGGAAAGAGAGAAGCGGCAGAGGACACTTTAAAGGTCGGAGCATGACAGGCATCGACGACCAGAGGTGTCGAATAGCATCCTCAAGACATGCGACATCTCGATGGATTACCTTCAGAGAGAGAATGAGCCAAATCTTATGTTCTGCACGTCCTTGCATACGTGGACAATCAACATGTCCCAAGAGAGTTAATCCACACGGCATCTAGTTACTGCCGTCAACTCGATGTTCAGTGGCAGAGAAGGGGCAGCAATGGGGTTGCATGATCATGGGATGCCCTTCGATCAAACCCTCCGTGTGGCTGCGAGACATGAAGGCAACAGAGCACCAAGGCCCCAGGGGACACCCCCAGATCAACGCTTTGAAGAGTGCCGACTCGTGGTCTTCAGCCATCGATACGATCGGACTGCGCGTGTTAAGTTGCGATATGACCAAGGCACAGCAGAATAACGAGGCGTTCACCGGAGCGCAAGATACCGGTTATGAACCCCTCAGGCCTAGCTCCCACAAGCAGCCCCTCACAGCTCTGGAGGCATTCCAGATCCTTCTTCGGCCACAACCAGCACCACAAAACCAAGAGGTCGTAGGTGACATATCTTCGCCGCGGCGTGGTAGAAAATATACCAGCCGTATGAAGAGTGCATGCCACAGCACTGATGGTATGGTCTGCTCGTACAACGAATCAAAATCATTTTGAATCTAACCTTATTGCCGTTAATAGCATCAGATCAAACGATAATCGTAAACCTGTACGGGACAATATGTCCTAGCAATGGTAGCGTTGCGCCGACGGTCTCAAATAGTACAGAAAGGAGACGACCTTTGAGTGCTGGCCTGGATGGCCGAGGGAGCTCACAGAAAAGTGCAAACGACTCTTCACCTAGCACGTCTGAGCAGTCGCTGCATCCTAGAGTACCCTTAAGCAGCATGGCGAGCTCGGTAGCAATCCATCGAGAACCTCCGGGCCTGGCGAGCGCTTCCCTAAGAAGCACTGGAACGACCTGTTCTACCGGAAATCCCCCTATAGATACCGCTCTATCGCCAAACGATAGTGTCAACTCTCAGAGCTTATCAACCCAACAAGGGCCACCAAACCTAGCCCACCTGAGAGCGGAGCTGGACAACAAACGGTCCCACAAACAAGTCTTGACTATACCCTTGATAACAACCACTATGGGACAAGGAAAAATTCAAATTATTCAGGCGTGACGATACAATACGTAATCGTCATTCGAGACGTCTCCCAACCACGCAATCCTCAGCCGGCCACGTACATCCGCCCGTTGGAAAAGGAGAGGCCCAAGATGCGAAATCCTTCGACTGCCCGAAATATAGTCGCTGATACACTATATCAGAGTCTCTTTCGTCACATATCAGACGGTTGCACGTTGGAACAACATGTCTCTGGCCAGGCTGTCTGGCGACCACCGAGACCGAACCCCTGATGATTGCACATCTTAAATACATCCACACTCAGAACGTACGGAGGATTGGGCCGCTAGATTATCCATGCCCCTAGCCTGGCTGTACCAAGATTTGTTTGAGCCGTAGCCGGGCTAATCTCTGTGTACGCGAACACAATTCAGGAACAAAGTCAGCCTGTGATCAATGCCGCCAATATCTACCCAATTTTGTTCATGATAATAGTCTTTGAAAAATCTCATTAGTATCCACTTATTTATTGTTGTTGCAGGTCTCGTCGGTAGCAAGGGTTCGTTAATACAGCCCGGCCAGATTGATAGGAAAACACATATGTAATACCAGTTTTTTTTTGGTTCGATTCCAGACAAAGGGTTCTAGCGATAGAAGGACTTGTATAAAATCCGAAGTCCGATCTCGCTCTTCTATACAAACTGTTATAGAAAACCTTTCCACACGTCTTTTCCTTCCATTTTTATAAATACCGAAATAGATGCTGTTATCGTGTCCTTACAACGGCCCACCTTTTGGTAATATAATGTCTCGGCAATTTTGAAGTGCTCTTGGGAATCCTATAGGCGTGACTTGACCGTAGCGTGATCTCGGCTGTCGACAGGAGAAACATGGAGTATCGAGGGCGTGAAAAATCAACAGCCACATGGCTGAGGCGGGGTAAAGACGGGACACTCTTGAGTTGGAGGGACTACTTTTTGACGGCGCCCAGGATGCCATAAAGCTTCACTCACTACCCGTTGTTACCCATCCGCAGCGATTGCGCACAAACTTTCCGTTCCAACTCAGCAGAGCGTCAGAAGCGCAAGCATCCCATAAAGGCAGATAATCGCCTGGCGAAATGAGAAGCGAAAGCTTAGAACAGCTCCCAATCTATCAAGAGTAGGTTCACTAGGTCATCTACCATCAGGTAACAGTCGGTAGCGGTGGCGTGGCGGTCGACGCAAGTGGTCAGGCACAGGTTTGTCCTTGGCAGCTCGCATCGAGTCCACATGCTAGGCTATAGGCCGTCGCGGACGGAGACTATGCAGAGCATTTATATGATCTATCCTCGGCACTCGAAACCTGCTGGTGGTTTGTCAGGGAATAGTGTTAGGGAACAATCAATGCTGTGGGATAACGATTCGGCCCGTTACTGGCGGATCCAGCCACACCTACGAACTTGTAGCAGTCACTCCGCTTTTCCTATGCAACTTTACTATCGTTCGTATGCGAGATGTTATAATCCTTCCAATTTATCTACCACCACCCGTCTGTCCAGTCAAGGGTACAAATACACTACATCAACAGTCGCCTCGGGTGAAGAGCAGATAGGCTTATAAGGTTTACGTTTCCTATCTAGCTTGACTTCAGACTTCAAGCTGTTCACTAAATCCTGTTGGATGCCGTGTGGCGGGTTAACGCGAAATTCTTCAACGAGCTGGAAACCACACAAAGCCATCGAACAGTGACCAGCAAAGTAAAAGTGTATTGATCAAACTGTCAAGTTTTGCTCCCTGATAAATCACTATTGTCCCATCAGACCCCTACTGCCGCAGCAAAAACAGAGGCCAGCTCGGCTAGTTTTTTTTTTCAATTTCGACTTTTTCTTCGAGCCCTTGATTTCTTCGATTTCGTCGATTTCTTCGATTTCTTCGACTTTTTCGACTCCTTTGATTTCTTCGATTTCTTTTTCTTTCCCCTTCTCTCCTCATCGTCACTACTTGACTCGTCGGAGCTCGACTCATCTGAGCTCGAGGATTCAGGGCTTGATGAATCGGAGCTTATCTCAATGGTCTGTGGAGTGGCATCTGGCGACATCCTTTTCCCCGTCTTGGTGTCAACGAGCTGCTTGTCCCCACATCGTTCCCTCGCTGTAGCTAACTTGGCGTCGAAATTATCGTACCGCTTCAATAGCGGCGCCCTCGTTTCTCGTACCACTTTAGTTTCGCCTTCTTTATTCACAAGGAGAAGGACGCTTGTATTTGGCATACGGTTATCGTCAGTCTGCGGTGCGGAAGCAACGTTGATAATGCAAATGTCCGCAGATGTTGTACCATCGAGAAAACCGCCGTTGAGATACGTTAGGTCTTGACCTCCGGCTTCCTTAAATCTTCTCCGTGATTCCTGGCATAATGAAGTTGGAATGAGCCGTCCTCGCCAAAGATTGGGGTGTCGTTTATTCAATCCCGGCAGGAATATCCACAAATGGTTTTTCAGCATACAGAATATAAAAGCTCTCACAACCTTTCCTGTCTGTGAATCCTTCCAGTTCATGTAGAACGGCTGAGATTCCTCTTCTGTGGGCGCTCTAAGATGATGACTGTTTGGCAGATGAGGTAGGAATTCCTCCAATACCCAGCCAGTATCGTCCGGCATCAATGTATCGTTCTCGCCTGGCGGTGTTGGCGACATAGGCGTTGTGCCCCTTCTAGAGCTTTTTCGTGACGTCGACGACATTGGCGTTGATTCCTTTCCAGGACCTTTTGATGCATTCGGGTGCCACGGAGGAGGGAACCCTGGAGTGGAGCTTTGTTCCCTTTTGACGGATCCTCGTCGATGGCGCTTCTTCCCACGGCGTTTAGCCCTGCTCTTGCCGCTTGAGCTACCCGAATCTGACGAGTCAGAGGAACTCGAGTCTGACATACTTCCAGAATCGGATGTACTACTTGACTCCAATGAGTGTAACACGCCGTTGGACCGTGGAAAGAAACTGTAATCGCCTGAAGGGCGTCGCGGCGTTCGGTCACGTCGCCGTGGGCGCGAAAATTCGTCGTCCGTACCTTGTGTCGTGTCGGCCTCAGATGAAACACTTGGTATCTCGAAGACTAGAGTTACTCCCTCGTCTGCTGCTGCCTTCGTTGCCTTAGTAATTTTCTTGTTAGTCTCCTTCTCCAGCTTTTCCAGTGTCCTCTTCAGCGATTTCGCTTCGTTGGTGCTGAATTTGCCTTTTGCCCACTTTTGCTTCAGTTCATTCCGAGCTCTGTTCGAATTTACTGCTTCTTCTTTCAATCTCCTAGTCCTTTTAGATAACTTTGCATCCATTGCTGCCCGTCTGAAACGTCTGGTTTGATTTGAGGTGAGGTCGAAGTTGAATATCCCACTTGAAAACGGCGAGTTGGACTGGCCTGGAAGATTTCTATCGAAACGTACTGTCTTGTTTCGTTGTCTGCGTGATTCGGAGACTCTTTTCACATGCTCTAGATGCTCATCGCTATCTCGAGTGCCCTTCTTTCGCTTTCGCTCTTTGATGTCGACAGATTTGCCGTCAAGTATGTATTGAAGTATTTTAGCGCGGGCAGCTTCTTCTGTAAGTCCTTTCTTTGTCTGGAGAACCCTTTTGGTATTCCAAATGCCAGATTCGTCTTCTGGGGGAATAGGATGGCCACTTGCGGTACGGAGGTAGCTCAGGTCGTTTTCACTTTGTTTTTGGATGTATCTTAGAATGTCATACACTGTGACTTCACTTCGCCGGTAGTGAGATAAGAGAAATATTCGCCGAGCGATATCATGCAGCTCTGCGTTTGCCGCTTTTGGGTCTGCTGCAATCGCCTCACCCACGAGCGGGTGACCACCACGCTCTTCGGCGCCGGTCTCGTGACGGTATCGCCCTCCTGGGGCCCAACTGTTCTCGCCAAGTGATAAAGAGTCCAAGTATTTTGATAGGTCGGGGTATCTAAGCTCTTGTGGGTAGGCCCCTGGTACAGAATAAGCCAGTGTTGGCAACTGTTTTCGTAGATTGGCTGATGCAATGCCGTGGGTTTCGACAGTTGCTATTCACATCAGAAAATGTATGATCGATTTTTCTCTGCAGGACTAGATGTGGTCCTACCGTAATATATTCATATATCCACCTTATTTTCGGCATCCCGGTTTGTTGTTCTTGCTCGGTTCCAGGAACGCTGTCCGTGGTCATACCCGGTAATTTGGGCCACACCACAGCAGGGTACGACATCCTGGTCCAGGGCAATGAAGCAGCTTACAGGAAACCCAAGGCAGTAGAAACGGGAACGAAAACTTAATGAGAAGACTACTCTCTACATACCTATATGACCATCGTATCACGAGATGTAGCTCAAGCTTGTATGGACTCTAATGACTAAAGAGCCATATGTACTTAGCATTACACGATGGACAAATTTTCACGACTTCCAACTGAAATATTGCAGAAGATTGGAAGCCTTGTTGACCTTCGTGGTAAACTTAGCCTCCGTGGAGCAAGCCGACGCGCTCAGGACGCCTTCTATACCGATGAGCACGAGCAGGCTGCGATTTGGAATTTGATATTCACTGACGATAGGGAATGGTGTAAGAAGATAGAATCAAGTGGTGCAAAGATTGTACTAGTTGGCGCAGACCAAAAATGGATCAAGAACGATGGCAACCCCGAATACAATGATCTTGTTGTCACCCTTGTCCCTATTTGGCCGAAGGGGAAGAACCCTTATCATCGCGCTTTTAAGCACAAGGGTTCAGCGGACAAGGAGGATCTAACTGTTATGGATAACTTGGAGGAAGGAATGTTACGCTCGCTTCTTTCTGCTCTTCGCTCGAAAGATTACGACAAACGCAGTCAAGAAGTGAGGTTCCACGGATTTAACGTACATATTGGATATGTACTGAACGACCCATTCTTCAGGAATTTGGAGCGGCTATTACTTCCTAAGGAGGCCAATGGGAAGGACAGCACTCTGATACTATACTATAACGGTGGACCAATGCCAATGCACAACGGGCAGGCTGAGCTTTTTGACGATGATACTATACTTAGGATTCAGCACGATGGTAGACGTGTGGTGGTGTTCCTTGAAAGTACTGGAGCTTGTTAGATAAAGAGTCACGGAAATTAATAGGTGGAAGATAACTTGTGTATAGTGAGAGACCAACTACATCCATAGACTGCTGTATTGTCAAGACGAACAGCCATCCTCAGTAGGACTGATGCCTTCATTAAACCGGTTCATTCGTCTTTGGACTACAATAATTATTTGCTGGGAGGTCGGAACGGAATGGAGGACGGGATGGATATTATCCTTGAAGGACGAAATCTCAGCGTAAGAAATAGCAAACGTACTCGATAATTCTGCATACACGCACATCTCTCTATTGATGGCCGGCCGGCAGAACTCTGCTGGCAGTCCGTTTCTGTTAGCATCATTTTGCGTTCTGCTGTCCATTTCCGCCAGCAGAACTGGAATTTTGTATGTCAGCGGAAATGGTCATGGCGGGAAATGGGAAACTGTCCGGGAAAAGAACGGCTAACCTTAGTAGAAGTGAACGAAGGAATGGTGGGGCAAGACACTGATTGCTAGCAGAATGGGCTGTAGGCAGAACTGGAAATGGGGTGAATGAATATGGACAACGTACAGTAGTTTCGTCCCCGCAGTGAGCAAACATCCAAAGTCGTTCCTATTAAACCAATCACGACGAGTGTATTAAATTAACGCGCACATAAGAACCACATGATGCGTCCTTAGGGCGAATCAAAGGCAATTTAACTGCAGCGTGCTGCTTGGCACCCTGCAGCCCATCTGGTTGGGCTGGACTACTTATTTGGTCGGACAATGAAACATGGCCCATGGGGAAAGATGCAAAGAGCACGATCCCCTGGAGAGATCGGTAACGGCGTTATCCATTCTAACATGACTTGTGAAATCGGTACGTCGGTCAGACATGAGGGTCATGGATGATATCGAGGGAAACTGGCAGCTCTCAGCCCTGCCGATGGGGTTTAGTTGGCGTGTCGGGCACTGAAGCTCTGGGTTTTGCGAGTCGCAGTAGCTAAATTATATCCGATTTCCCCGCTTCACTCACCAACGCCGATGGTTTGCCCATACAAACTATCTATACATCCTATTCTCTCCTCGTTGCAGGTCGTATACCTCCCTCAGGATATATTTAAAGGTTCAACTAACCCCCTTAAGTCAGCCATTTTTAATGCACCCCACCTACCATTGTTACTTCCTGCTCTTTGATTTTTCTTGCCCCACGCGCTGCCGATGCTCAGGAAAACCCAGTCATGCCAGAGTGCCCGCTGTGCACCGTACCAGAGCGCGCTGCTGTGCAAAGTCGCAGACCTGTAATAACATATACAATACTGTTCACATTCTGCATTTGATTTGTTATACAACAGTGCTTGACGTCTGACTTTGATTATTTCCCTACAGTTTGACGTTTGCGCAACGTCTCCGTTTCGCATCGTAGCGTAAGAAGTTACTTCTGCAGGGTCACAGATAGTAGGAACAAGAACGACACTCAATGAAGAATGGCCTATCCATGATGCGTTATGCCAAGCACAATTGCTTCTTGGATAAAAATGGCCAACCCATTCCCCATTCTGAGGTCCACTCACTACCATATTCGTTAGAGGACCTACGAATATTTTGTCCTGACTCTCCAGACGAGTCCGAGAAGCTCACCTACGCGATTCAAGACATACTGATAGGATCTGATATAGCCAGGAAACGAAGGCTTATATCGTTGAAGTATCGTTTCCTTCTTAATCAATAGTACTTGGAGAATTCGACGAAGCTCAAAGGGTGTTTCAAATTCCGCACCTCTGCCTGTACGCATTACGTAGTAGCTGGCACTTACACGTTCTTATATAGCTCCACGGTGACTCTAGGCCTATCGACTGAGTTGAACCTGGGCTTGCAAACTAAAAATTGTAAACAGTTCTACTGCACTTTCTGAGGTAACAGTACACTCAAAATCCCCCGTCAAGCTTTGCACCTGAACCCTGTCCTACCAATGGCCCTACTACCTGACCTATGTCCGTCTCTGACGGCCTGTCCCTTAAGAAGGATACCAAGGTCTCCAAGAATGACCCATGGAGTAAGCGTTCGATGCGCCCAGACGAAACAGAATACTCTCCTAATTGTGTGACCATGTGGCAAGAGAGACTCAAAGCGGAGGGTATAGATGCTCTTGTTGTCTGGCCATCTAGCTTGAGCTTGAGGCGCGACACACGCTTACTACCACTACAGCGAATTAGCGTAGCCTATGATGTTATTAACGTACTTACATAATCATTTCTGTGGGACCTGCAAGGCAAGCCCATCGCCTTGCTAGCCGAGCGTGGCGTTGAGTGTACTTGGTAGATGAATTCGAGGTGGGATCGAGTCCCAGAGCAGCTATCCAAACCTCCAATACTATGGAACTGTCTCCTCGGCCAGCGGTTCCTGGGACAAGGCCTTGTCGACGATCATATGAGATCATTTTGGTCGTAGAGGCAAGGCACTTTTCGAGTTGTATGTATGCCAATCTCTGAGACAGTTGGCCGTTGACCGGGTCTACTATTACATCATGCAAATCCCGGAAGATAGTGAGTACGCGCTCGTCTGTATGACGAATACCTGATGGGATGGTGGTCTCGTAGGCCAGGGGCACCCAAATATCATAGATTTTATTAAGGTTGACCATAAAGAAGTTTTGCGGGTTTTCCCTGAGCTGAACTCTTCACAAGGGCTTCATTGTGATGACTTGCGTCCACTTGGAGGGTATCCCAGTATGATGAGGAAGCCCATTTAGTAAGAAAAGTAGAGAAAAAAGGCCAAACCCTTTAGGGTACTCGATATGCCTATATATATTTTCTGTAACAGGATCAGTATCCCGGGTCTACACCCAAAGCGACTTCTCTCCCTGTTCTCGAGTTCCCTGTCCTCGAGTTCACTGTTCTTGTGTTCCCGGCTCTCGAGCTCCAGGTCCTCGAGTTCGAGGTCCTCGGGTTCCCTTCTCTCGAGTCCCTGTTCCCAAGTTCCTATCCTCGTACAATTTAGGGTCAGATATAGGGTTCCGTTATGTTCGTCGTGGTTCCCAACACGAGTCCGAGAAACTATCCGATACGATTTAGTAAGTGACCCGGGTGTTTGCTGAAGTAAGAAAGGCACTTACGCTGCATATGAGCCCCATTCCAGGCTGGCTAGCCAATATAGTGCCTGGGTCGCTGACGAAACCAATAATCCGGATGAGCCCATCTCTCAAGTAGAGGACCACTAGATGTCGATAGTCTTGGGTGGCTTGAAAAGGCCGACTAGCATAAGATGTATGAATACCAAGACCTCGAAATACTTCGACTGAATAGTTCTGCTCTTCGGTGGAATGACCAGCTGTCGATGAGGCCAAATATGGAGGAGTGCCCTTCCCAAATCTCCCCATTGCCTTCGACGCTTACACGAATGCCAGACAGCGGTTGACCATGGGAGTCATAAATCTTGCAAGTAAACGGAATAGAAGAATTCAGCGTGTAGTAAGTTATTTGATGGCTTAGTGACTTAGGCTGCACCTAGGAAAAGTAGAAATGATAGGGGTAGAGTGCCTAATCGCCAAAACGTTTTCTCTTATACCGTCTCCCTTGGCCAACAACCTCTCACAAGCGATGCACAGCGGGTTAGGTACCGCCGTAGTCTAAGAGAGGATATGAACTCTAGAGAGCAAAACCCAGACCATGATTCCCGGAGAAGGACCCTTTGCGACCAGGGTTGCTGATTCACATGTACACCACCCCTGTTAATGGATCAGTTCCGGGACGCCGGATCCCAAGCAGCCCAACAGGAATCCGGGTCTTGAAATCGCTATTTAGTAAGATCATCTAAAAAGGCAAAAATGCCTGTGTATTTACATGGAGAGCCCCGTGGCAATGCAACAAATACACGTCGAAAAGATCCCGTACCATGGCCCCCATTCCTGAATGTAACGAGGCTCTTGCAAAGACCAAATCTGCGCGCAAAACCCGCAGACTTGAACTTTCCAAAATGCGTAGGAGGCTCGAGACTCTTGAAAGGAAAGCAAATGAGCTTCATCTCCTTAGTGGTGCCCAGATCTACCTCCTTGTTGACAAATTCCCTAAGCCTCATGTATATTCTTCAAGCAAGAGCAAAGAGTTTCCACCGAAACATGAAGATATTGTAAGGCACTATCTTGGGGGTTATGACATAATTACTAAAACTATGAAGCTGAAACAGTATCCTATACCCATCATCAGAGGGCCATCAAGTTTTGCGAAAGAGCAGAAAGCCAGTCTTGATTATCAGCCAATAGGAGGAGCAACGCCAACAACAACAACTGAAAACCATCTTAGCTCAGACATGGATACCCAACAGGAGATTATCCACTGATTTTCATAGCCTGGGGTGTCGCTGGATTAAACCCTCCGGCTTCTCTCGCGTCTGCTGAGGTCTCTGAAGGTGCCTTGATACAGGATCAGTAGAATGAATTGAAGTAAATCGCCCAGTCACTCACCAAAATTGTGTCACATCGTAGGAGTCTAGCCTGCATACGGTCCATTCTCGTGTTCAACTTCTTGATCTCCTCGATCAGATCGGTCACGCGGGCTGTCTCGTTCTTGAAGGCTGAGTGCCAGTGAATAGCGGATGCTTGATAGTGCTCTACTAGAATGGAAGGATCATTGGGACAGACAATGGCAGGGTCATCAAGACAGACAAGCTTGTATCTCCAAGAAGAGACCCAATGAGGGTCAAAAGAAGACATTCCCGACTGGGCATTGCCGTCTGGAGGGCTTTTGGGGGCAGACGCCATGACTATGGAGGAGTACACTGGATTTGATACTGATGTTAAAACGCGCGGTTGTCACTCGGAAGCTCAAAGACGCCGGGAAAGCGCAACCTTTAAATAGACTACAGACATAACAGACCAACCAATTCTCTCTATTCATAAAGCAGCCGCACGTGAAAGTACCTTAGCGCCAGCTCGGAGATGGATTCAGCAATTTCCCAAGTTAAGGTGTATTGGATTGTCATATCATTGCTTAGCCCATCTTCGACGAGCAGGGGGCAGTGATGGTTAGTGTAGTCCAGGAAGTGATTTTTTCCATGCCAGAAGCAGTAACACTGCCAGATGCAGCGGTGGTAGCAGGTTCTCTTGGTGTCTGGTTCGTACTAAGAGTCACTGTGCTGACGCTGGCCGTCTGTCCCGAGAGGCTACTTGAATATTTCGTGGTACCTGTAACTGTGGTGTCGGTAGTTGAGGAGATCAAGTTGGATGCCTGCTCCAGGAGACTCTTCGTTGAAGCACTCGGTTGGCCGTTGAAAGTGCTTATTCCTGTTCCAGGAGTCATACTTGGTTGAACTGAACCAACATCTTCCGTGCGAGTGGCGCCACCAGGGGCCATCATGACCGAGCTAGTGATTGTGTTGGTCAGCAGTGAAGTAATTGTTACCGTGCTGGTAGTTGAAGGACTGATCAGCGTCGATAACGTGGTATGGGTTTGGACCGATTCAAGTATGCAACCAACAGTCCCATTCTTTTCTGTTTCTAATTCCGAGTCGCCAAGCCCACCGGATATGTTGTACTGGCTGCAGCTAAGGACTCCCTTGCTTGCACATCTCCTGATTGTCGGTCAGCAAAGGGAGGATGATAATGTTGGAGCCACATACCAAGTGACAAACGCTTGCCCATTTGGCACTCCTTGAGGAACCAAGAATCTTGCAAGCTGACGACCCTTGCATGTTTTCTGGTCAAAATGATATGTGACTGGTAGAGCATTTTGTGAGGAGAAGTTAAGCGTTGCAGTGCACTTCCGCTGGAAGGGATTATCGACCCTGGTTCAACGTTATTTTACCACCCACCAACAAACAAACAACTTTGAACAACCAACTTGGTGGTGTGGGGCTTACGTTGCTGATACCTCGGACACTCCGGCTTGAAGCGGGATAGCAGGACTGGAAACACACAAGGCAGGAGCTTCTTCGATTGCAAGCACTAGGTGAGAGCCAACACAAAATAGCAGTGATGGGATAAATAACTTCATCGTAGCTAATGTGAGTATTCGGGAGTAGGTAGGGGAAAGCAAAGGGATGGAGTAAAGGGAAGCTGCTGTAGGAAGCAGCAAGGTCAACAAGAAGGTTAGAAGGGCTTTTAAACTATGTCAGAGGCCATAGGGGCAGCTGCCAGGACTTCTCTCCTTGGGAGCGGGAACCTGGATTCGATACCCCTCGGGCCGCAAAATCCCTGCTGGCTTTTCAACATAAAAGACAAAGGATCCGCAGCTCTCTCCGCAACCGTGCCGAAGGGATAGAAACCGTGAACCTGGATTGATTCACTTTGCTAGCAACCATGGCAGGACCGTTCCCATCAAACCTCGGTGATTTTGCAAATTTTGCACAAAGTGCCCAACCTGCAGGAGACGAATGGGCTTCTTGGTTTGAGAACTTTTCGTCCGCACCAGACTTGGCCGATTTGCCAAACACGTTCGACAGATCGAATTCCCAGACACACTCATCGACTCAGCAAAGCGCAGCCCTGCCGAACCAGAATATCACCCTCCAACTGGATGCCCCAACGCGCTCGTAAGGAAGTATCGCTTTCATGTACTCGAACCGTTACTCACAAGCTTTAGTGTTCTCATTATGGTATTGTCCCGACTAGACACAATTGAGAGAGTGCTGAGACAGATCAATGAGATTCTCAATAAGGTGCATTACGGGTGTGCTAAGTTCTCTAAGGATTTCTTTGGGTTCTTTCGGCAGAATGCCAGCTCTGGGGATGAAGAGGATGGCCAAGGAACAGCGACGAGGTCAGATGAAGAGTAGCATGGTATTTTGTGGCAGATGGGAGGATTGGTTCGGCAGGCTGCATGCATGGAAGTGAAATCCCGTGATTTGGACCCTTGTGGAGGCCCTACGTACCTTAGTTGTATCTAATGCACAATGCACAATGCACAATTGCGGTACCCCAAACCCACCCCTCTTCCCTTACCCACGAATATTTATTACTTGGGTTCGCATGGCTCCTCGAGACCTTCCAGACGCCTGAGGACTCCACTCGATTAGTGATGGGTAAAGATAGCAAGCGAGCTGGCCGGACAGCAAAGAGATTTGCTCAGCTCAATCCATACTTACAGAATTCATTCTCATCGTCGGATTCATCGTCTTCTGATGATAGTCTTTCATCGTCTTCGTCAAAATACTCAAGCCAAGAGCGCACTTCGTCTCCAAACAGGAAGCATCGCTCGACAGACGACGCAGACTCCGGCTTAGAGGGAGACATTCCCATTGTAATTCAACTTGACGCTGCAAACAGCAACCCTCGTAAGCGGGGCAGAAAGCTGCACCTTAAAGACCGGGGCTCGCACTGGAGCGACGACTCCTCTTCGGCTACTTCGGTTCCACCCAAGAAACCATCCAAGTTGCTAGGCTGGGCCGGCAAATCTTCCAACGCAAACTCTCACCCTTCCGGTCCATCATCGAAAAATGGAGGGGAACAAAAGCGCATCAAAGAATTAGAGGAGCAGATCAAACGCCTGAATCGAGAGATGACCAAACTCATCAGGACTGTCCAGGTCGCATTCTCAGACTACGAGGCTGCCGTCAGGCCGGGAAGTTCGACAGCGTGAATAGGCCGCACGATTCACCAGGAAGTGGGATAGCTTCCTAGAATCCCGGAATCAACCCCTACGGTCCGATAAAAGGAAGTACACACCCATCCCCACGTCCGCCTACCACTTTTGTTCCTTTCCTTCAAATTCCTCACTTCATCAAATAGACCACTGCACGAACCGAAGACGAGGCAAACATGGGTGTCATCCGAACATCACTGTACGTCGTTGCGGCGTACATCATGACGAAACTTGTGTAGGTACTGGTACGAGTTGCAGGGGTTGGTCGCCTCACTAACAGTTCTACCTGCAAAGGGTCGATCACGCAGCACCAAACCAGGAAAGAAAGCGTCGATCGTCGTATTATGCTGCTGAGTATGATAGGGGCAACCACGGCGGCGGCTATCGCTCGTCTGGCTCGTTTCGCCGCAATGGCTCTCGCAGCCGTCGTGCTCGAGGACATAGTTTTTGATCACAAGTAAGAAGGCTGGATCCTTCATGAGGTACACTCGCGAACGACAGGTCTGGTTTCGGGTTTGGAGTTTGTTGTATTTTCCTCTTTTAGTTTTCCATTAGTCAAATTGTGATATCACAAGCATTAGACCATTTTAGTGGCGGTTACTGTCCAATCATGAACTTAAACGTGCCTGCAAATAGGATCGTATACATGGCATCCTGATCGGCCCAGGTATATCACGGCCCGAACGGGCATCAAACCCAGGTGACCAGAAATGCGTACCGAACATGCTGCGCAAACATGTCCCTCTTGGAGTAAGCGCCTTTGACTTGGAGCTCTACACTGGAGAGCAGACGCACCGGCTTTCAGTCCTGGGAACAGGAACCCAGGAACGAGACCCGTCCATAAGAGCTGGGCGCATTACCGGGAATGCATGCCTTTGTATCCAGTATATGAGAGTCGTCACATTCGTAGAGTTTAGCTGAAAGAAAGGAAGCGTAGAAGATAACAACCGCAAGAGGAAAACATGGCCCCCATCCGGTTCCAGGTATTCAACAACGACAATAGCCCATTCGTAGGACTGCGAGTCCTGCTTCAGTTCAACAATTCCGCACGCACCTACGAAGCTACCACCTCGACTGAACCCGTCGAAGTGTGGTGTCCTGTTTTCCCTGACCACCAAAATGATCATGCTGGGGTAGTGGAGGTAGAGGCGTACCAGAAATATCGAATCACCGTCGACGCAAGTAACGCATTTCTGCCTCATTGGAACTTCATCCCCATTGATCTGCTGGGCGAGACGAATCTCGTGGCTCTGCACTGCGACACCCAATCGTACCATGTTACCCTTACCCAGTTAGACCCCTTGCCACTTTCGACGGCCAACCCCTACGAGTTCCTCAATGAAGCTCTGTGGGGTAGCGATGACGACGGCGACAGCACTTCCCTGTTCGTCACATCGACAGACTTAACCCCTGCCATGGACAGTCACAGCGGCGATGGGGCCAATGATGGCGCCAATGGAGAATACGAGCCCCAACCGAACGCTAGCAGCAGGGTTTTGGAGCCTAGCCAGGATGTAGACAGCGATTCGCTCAGCGTCGGCCGTCGGCTTCCAACGAATGACAGCGAGGGAAGCACGGGCGACAGCGCTCAACATCTGGCTGGCCGTGTTGGTCTGCGCCAACGCGGCAGGACTACGAAACCGACGAGAGATGGTGTGTTGCATCAGCTGGACAGGATTGCGAAAGCGACGAAGGGATCGGGAAGGCCGAAAAGGCGCCGAAACCTGCGCACCCGATGAGGCGAGGCACTAACTGCGGGTAGGGATGGAACGCAAGGGGCTAGGGTCGGGTGGGAAACCATGTCTAGTGTATAGGTACCGCGTGTCGTTCACTGCATTACATTACCGATGGGCTGGTACCCAATAGGGAGCAAGCCCGCGCTGGTTATAAATGGGACTCTGGTAGATCTTTCCTGATAGGGACCCTGTCATTTAGCCTATAGACGTGCCAAGCGTAGCGCAGGGGCGTCATTGAACTTGCGTATGTCTGAGCTATTAGAGTAGATTCTGTGAAAGGAGATGGTATTTTGCGCGAGGAAGGCAGTAGCCCATCTTATCCCATTCTATTTCAGGACAACACTGCCCTCCATCTCGCAAGGATCCGGGACAAAAAGTGGACATTGGCATACCATACAATTCTACTACGTGGTAGAAGGCGAAAGACTTTACATCCTTATCAAGTATCGCACCAGACTCACTAATCTTGCACAACGTATGTATAGCTTCCCTAGCTCAGTGGAGTATCTACGCAGTGGACTTTTGAAACTACTCAACAGACTAAAAATGCTGCTTGGCCTTCTGAAGCTTCATCATATGGGTACCACCCACCGTCCACTGGCATCCAAAGTAGCCAAAGCCTGTGCACGATGCGCATCTCGCACATCCCTGTCGCCACTTTGACTGGTTGCCTGGAGCGCTGTTGAATTCGGCTGATATTCCACTTCGGCGAATCTCACGTGCGGATTACCGATCATCATGGCGCGGACATTCTCGGTGAAGACCCCGCTTCCGCAAGCTATTGTTTCCAGCAGTCAGCAATCGAACACAGGAACGGGACTACCAGCTTACTCAAGACAGTACTCTTGCCGCTGTTCTTTGTATTTGACATCACAATGCCCATGGCGTCCTGCAAGCAGTCTTCCTGCTTTTGTCGCTTCCTTGGATATTTACATCGGACGTAGTCCGATGTGGAAAAGGGTGGCTGGCCTTTCCGGCTGGCAGGGTACACCAAGGATATGAAGAGAACTCTCTGCGAGATTGTCAATGCTAGTCGCGAGAAGAAGCCTGGGAGCTGAACTCACCCTCAGAGGATCAATTTCCTGGAAATACCTTATGAACGTATTGAAATACTCTATGAGCTCCGCTACCCACTCCTGCTGAGACGTATCGGTCAATTTCCACACCAGGTCAATCTGGCGAGTCTGGTCACTGAATTGCTGGGCGAGTTCTGGCCCTTCTGCAGTTCGGTTCTCCGTAGCGAACTGGTCGTACGTCCATCTCCGCAGTATGTGAGTAATGAAAGGAAGTACGCCGACAATGCCAATCCCCTCAGCAACTAACCCAATGTGCTCATAATCTTCTACATGGAGATTACGCCCATAAGGCCCATCCAAGGTTAGGAGGTCTGATGTCCTGACGGTCAGGCCCCCGGTGTCTTCAATTAAGAACTCGAATTCAGAAGTCGTATAGAGCGGTCCCTCGGCTGCATTGTATGATGACGCCCAATGGATCACATTCATAGGATGACTGTGGAGCTTGTGACGCCATGAAGATCGGGTCTTAGAAATGTAGAAGTAGCAGCCTGGAAACAGAGTGACTTCGCGGCCTTGGGTCTTCACGCGAATCCTCGTCGCGCCATGATAAGCCATGGCAAAGTCTACTGGCACCGCGCGGAACATGCGCAAGAGTCGGAAAGAGTGAGAAATGATGAAGAACCCCAGGGAGATGGAAATCACAACAATAGCTGGTGCGTAGGTCGAGGAAAGACAATGCCACATAAGGATGGGGAGGCTGATGGAGGAAAGCACAAGGTGGACTAGGCGGAAAGAGGTATATCTCCAGCGGCGAAAGAATAACAAGGACGACAAGAGTATACCAAGAAATGAAGACGAAATCTGGCACGTTAGCTGCAATATACCTTTCGAAGAGGGAATTCCTTACAGCATAGCCCGAGAAGGATAGTGATGTCTGTGAATATATAGTAAGTGAAATGGTCCTAATTGGTTCTAGCGTTTGACAAGAAAATTCCTTACTACATAGCCTGGGGAAGGTAATGACAATTGCGCATATGGTGTAAGTGAAATGATTGCGTGTATTAGCCCTTCCGTAATTGCCAGTCTGCCTAACCAGTGATGCGTTATGTAATATGATGGGAGGGAAACTTGGAGAAAATCGACAATCCAACTCGTTCTGCCGCCAAGTAAGAGCGGTATAGTATTGACTAGTGATAGAAAAGCCGCCCGTTTGGACAGATCGATGTGATCCTGGACGTATAGTGAAAGGAATAAAATGTTGATCAGTAGAATCGTGCTTAAGAGTAAGGCAGATAGGCGTGTTATGCTGTACGATTGCGAAGTACGTCTTCGAAGCAGAGGATACTGGATATACTGTCTGGAAGTGCTGCGTAACTTTGAGGGAATGACTCGGATCAGTTGGCGCACTAGAATGTATAGGAAGAGGATGCCAGCAGAAGCGGCATACAAGATTACAAGTTCAAATTCCATGATGCTTGTTTGGCCTGTTACATGAATCGACTGTGATAGACTTCTGTTTATAACCTGCAGGTCTTGATTCCTGGAATAGGCGCCATTCTCTGAGCCGCTGTCGAGCTAAGGGAGAAAGGTGCCCGGTTTGTGGAGCGTTTAGGCGCGCTGACACAAGGGTTTGAACGTAGAGGGCGCTTAACCCCTATTTTTAAACACTGCTCAGAACCGGGATTATGGACAACACTAGCTCAATAGTGCATGTCGTGGGGAACGGACTACAAGTAGGTAACTTACTACGAACTCCCTCAAAGAATCCTCAGACTTCTCAATTTGCGTAATCTTGTCCAATTGCCCTCCATCTTCACCATCTAAATCTTCATTCGCAGTTGTCGCTAGGAACAATGCCGAGATCTCCAGAGGCGAGAGCCACAAGGTCTCGTGAGGATGGTAGGATAAATTTAATGAAACGGGCCCATCGAAACCACCTTCAACATGGCGTTGAAATCGCGATTTTCTACAAGGATAAGAATAGAGCTTTTAGCTACAAGACCAAAGGCGCCTTTCCTTCCATTGACGACATTAACTCGATTCCACCGGAAAACAATCTTGGGCCTGACCACTTCGATTCCGTGGAGTCCAGGTTTGGTTCCTCGCCCCTTGCATGCCCAAGACGCTCCCCAGAACTTAAGAACACAGCCTGCGACATGTTCCCGGCCTTTGAAAAGCACGAGGAAGATATGGAGTTGCGAAAGTCGTCACTACCATCGGAAGCTATATCATCTTCCACCTCATCCTCATCTTCCTTTCCTCCTGCTTCGTCTCGGGCTTCCACTATGGGAGGCTCACCAGAGTCTTCTGAACATAGTTATCGGACTGTATCCCCGTGCCCACTCTCTCCGAAACAAGTCTGTCTTGAAAAAGCAGTCTCCTCTCTCGTCTCGAACCCCTTGCCAAAAACCCCAGCACCATCGCCAGGGAAAAGTTTGCCGGTCGCGCCCACGTTCCGGAGGCCCTCGGAACGGTCGGCTATTCCTCCTGCGATGGCCAAATGGACAAGTTATTCAAAGTCTACGAGATCAGCGTGCACTAGGACTCCAATCCGGCGTCGAGAGCAGCATATTCCCAACCGACGACTTTTTCACAAGCCCTCACAACTTCGTCCACTTGGATCGGCCCCTCGCCTTCAACCCGACGTAGAATATTTTGATGTCAATGTATAGCAATGAATCGGAGTTCTGCACTTGAAGAGCGCTGGAATTTTGCTGCCTGGAATATGAGCATCAAGGGAGAGGTGGCATCATATCAAGTATCCTAGGGATGGTCCATCTGAAGAGTAGGAAATGCTTTTTTATTTATTTATTGTCTGAAAATATGCGCCAAAAACTGCTAGAAAATAAGAATACTCAGTATCAAATCCTTTTTGTGATGTGCGAAGCTCTAGAAGTATTTTCAATACGGCTGCTCGTTTAAACCAGCTTCGGTCATGTACCGCTTAACGTGAACTTGGCCACACGACCAAGAATGACTTGTAAGTTGTCCATCTCATGACCTGTGTCTTCTGTGGTCAAATACGAAGGTGGATCGGAGGATAGGCAGTCCATCTGCTGATCCCGTATCAAGCTGCGCAGTTCGTAGGGGCATTTGCAGATACTGTGAATCTGCTCTCCCACTTGAACCTTGACATCGATTGCTGTTTTCATGGAAAACACGCTAAAAGTGATTTGTTTCTTATAGGGTATGTTGTCCCGACAGTCTCGGGCAGTTTTTTGATCGAAAACCTTAGACTTGAGGTAATCCATCTCATCTCCTCGGTAGGTGAAGTGAGCATCCTTCATCTGGATCATGAGGTCCACCAAGGCAGGACCCGGAGGTACTCTGCAGTAGATGTTTACAGAACATGATTGAGGCAGAAAGTAGAAATTCGGGTGGTTGATTAGTTCGATGTAGAAAAGAGAGCTTCGAAGTTGGTGGGCCAAAGTGAATAGGTCGATCGTACCAAATGGCTTGGCGGGACATGTCACCGTCGTTGATCCGTCGTTATGGCTGAAACGCGTTAACTCAATTCTCGACACGAGGCAGTACTTACTCTTCAGACTCAGTAAAGTTTGTGTAAAGTCGTTTCCTTGTCCGTAGTTGTAGCTGTTTTTCGTTGTCTCTGCAGAGTTGCTGTGGATTCATCTCCGCCCAGGGGCTGAATTTGACGCAGCATTGTCGTTTCCAGTTCCAACGATTCTCTTGAACCCAAATCACGT
The DNA here is from genome assembly GCA_039105305.1 of Apiospora arundinis. Taxonomy (NCBI): domain Eukaryota; kingdom Fungi; phylum Ascomycota; class Sordariomycetes; order Amphisphaeriales; family Apiosporaceae; genus Apiospora; species Apiospora arundinis. Next base: position 1,066,407 of record JAPCWZ010000007.1, on the reverse strand, counting down.
CCTTCGCGGACTTAACAGTCTTTGATAAACTTCTTTTGTTACCAAAGATAGACGACGCGAAGTATAAGCCCACACCTGATGCATATACTCTATCGAAGTGCTCTCGAAAGGGGAAATCAGTCAGGGCAATTAGGAAGCCTAGGCGACTCAGAAACTGGGAAATCTGAGTCTTATCCTGGAGGTCACCATTTATGACTAATACCCTCTTCTGGGCTGTTGCTGGATAGAGTCGAAGTTCCGCGTCGTTCAAACGGAGGCACAACGGGCACCTGGAAAGGTCAAGCTTGCTCGTTCCATCATTGCGCGGGGTTGCGAGTTTCTTGATACAACAACCACACAATCGATGACTGCAAGACAAAATGTTGATCGGATCCCGCCCGAGACAAACTAGGCAGCTCGTTTCACTTAACAATGTTGCCCATAATGACGCAAAGCTGCCGAGGCGACGTATATGAGCACGAAAAGCCGATGCTTCGGCTTTCTGGTTCTCAAAGGCCGTCAAGGCAAACTGGTATTTGATTCTCTCATACAGGTCGGACCGACGGAGGCTGGAGAAGGCTGACTTGTATGCACAATCGAAAATGTAATTGGGAAGGAAATCTAGGTTTTGTAATTAGTCATGTGTTCAGTAACGCAAGAGGAAGGGACATACTATGCATTTCTGGTTCATATGCATCAACACATAGTGCAGACGCAATGATAGTGACAGCGATCTCGGACCTTTGAGGTCCCAGCTCTTGTAGGAGGCAAGAAAGATGCCTTGGTAGGTGTGCCGAAAAGCTACTTGCTTGGCGAAGAGCCAGGGGAAATTCAAGTCTGGTCGACGTGTTGGCTGCGTAGTGCTCAATGACATAGCGGAATATAATCTTCAAATGCCGCGCGTTGAAGTCATAGTGGTCATCTTGTCTCTGAGAAGCGCACTCTTGTGTGTGTCGAAAAAGCATGGCCCAGAATTCTTGCTGGCTTTTGAGCTGTTCAAAATAAATACCCTCAAAACAATTCCAACACATCTCGCGTACCTCTGCTATACTGAATGGCGTCGCAGGGTCACTAATGCGGAGTATCTCTATTAAATAGGCAAAAAGCTTCTGCTGAAACTGTTTCGAATCTGTTTCTAGGTGCAGAAAGGGAAACACACGGCTCACTAGAATGATGCGTGGGCGATTCTTCTGGTCGGACTGAGAACGACGGATCCAGTGTGCAAGGAAGTCTATGACGCCGCGCGGTAGGCTGATATCGTCAATGAATATGACAACAACGAGGCTCAAAACGCCGAGGAGGCGAGAAAACAGATCGACTGTCGTAACAAGGCAATCAGCACGTGGCATCCCACCCTTCAACAGGTGATAGGACGAAGTCCCTGACTTAGGACCACCGAGCATTCTTTTCGGTTCTGGGCACCAATGCGTGCAACAGTCGATGCCGAGCAGTGGAGCCCCTTTCTTATTCAGTCGTCTCAGGTGCACACGATAATCGTTGATCGAATGCGAACCGCCAGTGTACTCCCATTTAGTCATGCCCCCGATGAGTTGCACTGTCCGAGGACGTTCAGCTTTCAGTTCGTCAAGTATTTGATAAGGCGCAAGAAATTCGCGCATGTATGGTCCTGGAAGCCCAGGCGCATTGGAGTATAGTTCGAGCCACGGTGCCATTGTGTAGATGTTGAGGTATCTTTGACGCATAAGGCAGCTGGACCATGTGCAGGGCATCTTACGTACTTATTCTAAATAAGTTGCACACTAAGTCGTTGAGAACTCGAGGCTATGGTTCGAGCCGGGTAACATGTAGTAAGGACCCTCATCCGGGAGCCTTGGGAACTTGGAACCGGGAGTCTGGCGGTAGCCATAAATACTCAACAATAGACCACCCAACACGTAATTTTCAACATACCATCAGCATGAGTGTCGATTATGGACCTCCTTCCGATTGAGCTGTTAACTAGCATTGCATCCGAGCTTGATTCAGCGTCTGATATTGGAAACTTTCGACTTGTTTGCCACCGAACATCATCCGCGGCTATACAGGTGCAAGCGCAACACATATCTTTACTGAACACAACCGACTGCCTGAAGGAATTCTTATGGTTCGCCGAGTCGCAGCCCCGCTATGCAGTCTTTGTCAGGTGTCTTACCATCTACCACGGGACCTGGCCGTATTGCGATCGGGAAGGATGGGACACGCACCCTCTTCTTTTCTGCGGGAAAGAACGCCCCGGTCTCCATCTTCAGAGAGGAGATGCTATCACTGAAACAGCGTACCAGGACTATGCCCGATTCGTTCAAGCGGAAGAAAACAGAGGTTACCATGTTGATGCGCGGACATTCTCTCATATTCTGGCGCTTTTACCTGGCCTACAAAAGCTCACACTTAGCCATATCTATTCACTAAATTGGAGTCCTCGAAGCAACGCAAAATATGCAGCTTTGAGGAAACGAATATGGCTTGCGCCATCCTTTCGAGATCCCATCGGTCCTATGGTGGCTAGAGTTCTCCCAGCACTCCACGAACGTGAAAATATCATGGAGGTAGAGATTAACGGATCGTTCGATTCTTGTGACATTCAAGATATTAGACCAGTCCTCCACGTCAAAAGGCTTCGAATCCGTGGGCTCCTAATATATAGCGGTACACAATCACAAGCCATTCGGTTTCTATCCTTGTTTCCAAATCTAGAAGAACTTTCTATAAAAATGAAGAGTAAAGGCATTTACGCAACGATACTTCTCGACGAGCTTCTTTGTCCGCACCTTCGGAGATTTGAGTTCCTAGACTTTTTGACAACAGAAAGTACGCTTTTGAACTTCATACGCCGCCATTTAGAGATCAATAAGGTGCGATTTAGAAACATTTCGCTGGCATCGGGCTCATGGCAATCTTTTTTTGGGCACATTCGAGTTTCGCGACCAAAGGTTCCCTTCACCGTCGATGGTACATTTGCCGGAGGGTTAGAGCAAAACTGCGATCTCGTAATGGGGACAGAGGCTAAACAGTTACTAGCCGGGTTTCTACAACAGCTTGATTTCCCGTGGCCATTTTGCTGCTGAATTGGTGGTATCGAAAAAGAAAGGGGTTTCAGGCTTGGGACCAGGAAGCGGGGTTTTACGCTATGGGACAAGAAACGGGGGTTTGAGTTATGGGCCAAGGAACGGGAAATCGGTTTCGTTTGATAAGGGCTAGGACCGACAAGACATTTATAAATAACAAAGAATTTCTTTATCAGGCCTTTCAACACCCTGCTTGCCGCAATTTGCAACATTCCATGACCATTGTCAAACACAAAAACAATGCAAGCCTTAACTTGGGACCATCTGCGGAGAGCTCTCAATGTGCCGTTTAGCATGGCAGAGAACGAAGTTCCAACTGGGACTAAATCAAATTTTGGGACTAACCTACCTGTCACATACGCCGACGGACTCAAAGTTTGGCCACAGTTCTTTTGGGACCTCAACTCGCATCTGTCAGGCGATGTGACTACTAGACTAGCACAATGCTGGGAGCAATCGTCGAGATCGTCCGAAACTAATCTATCAGAAACGGAGAAGGCTCAAGTGGAAAATGTACTACAAAAAGATGACGAGACTCTAGATGAAGATATTCGAGAGATATTTCAACATTCCTGGGACGAATTCCACGCGGTAGAACTACGCCTTCTTTCTTTGTGTTGCGCTTGGAGACGAATGTGTCATGAAAAGCTGCGGTTCGATCGGGAAGGCCATCAACCCATGGATGGGCGACGGATGTCCCGAACAGAGTGCAGGCTTTTCTGGGAGTTAATTCCTTCACGTGCACAATGTGGCGTGTCCTTGTCCAAAAGGGACAGTATGTCGGATCAGGACGTCTACAGTCAAATCTGGCAAACACCAGCAACGACCTGCAGAGTTGAAAAGCTAGAGGAAGGTCGATACTGGGTCAGAACGCAAAAGTATAACCACGTCGCGCTCGATGGCATCGCGAGTTTTGGTGATGTAGGTTACCACGATCCACGCCACAGGCTTGTTGGTTCTTCGGTTTGGGGTCCTGATATATTCGGCGACCACTAAGTCAGTTTATTTTAGACACGGCATACATCAGTCTTTCATGTTTAGGTTCTTGGTCAGGCTAGAAAGATGGGCGCTGAACGATTGGTCTGCACATTGAGGGCGAGTTAAGGATTGGACTTGTGCAGCTGGGAATGGCATTGACAATGGAACACGACGTCGTTCAGATTAAATTTTTGCCTTGCTGATTTGGTACTTTGTAGACACTGGTGGCCAGCATACGTAATGACGTCGGTAGCGAAATAATTAGTTGAATGGCGCAAACGGCAGGTGTCGAGACATTGGGAAATAGGACCGAATCCTAGTAACATCTCGATGACTGGGGCATGGGTGAAGATCGCCGCTTATTGTTATTTTGTCTGACAGTCCTCACACATACAACTAAACTGCTGTTTGCCTCTGCTATATCTGATCGTAACTTCATCGCCTGCCATCAAATCCCGATGGGCGAAAACGAGGACGCAATGATGACCAGAAAACATGGCTGTTCGGAGATATGCTGAAGGCTTGTGACAGCGGTGATTGATCTTTCTTGTCCAGTTCCCCATCTTGCCGCAGTAAATCTGATAGACAACGGGTGCACCCGGCAGGTCCTCACGCTCGACGTCGAGCACCATTCCGCCGCTGTTGTTGTAGTCGTACGTAGCAGGAGGGACAATCTCTCCTGTGAACTCCCCTATCACGTTGCCTTTCTCGAAAAGAACCCGATTCGCAGGACCCTTAGCAAAGATCCCTTGCCCTTTTTTACCAGAAGCACGGATGACAATCGTGGCGATACCCTCGCCTGGTAGGCGCCTTGCTTGGTAATAGCAGCCTGCTGGATTGACGTTCATAAACAATGATTCCCTACATTGACAATCGTCAGAGGAACAAAAGTCACACGGCGATTCGAAGCCATAACTCGAAGTAGGATCTGCCGGCCATGTACCAGGCCAACCCTCGGGCACTGGCACATCCTGGAAACGATGGAGATCTACCACGCACTTGGAAAGCGCAGGGAATGGCGCAATCGACTGTACTATGTCATCCTCTGTTAACTCGTGAGGGGCGTTGTCGCAAGAATGTTCCCAGAGGTACTCAGGAAGATCATGACCATGGAGTACTGATTCGACCAGTCTGGACCCGAATTCCAACAGCTGTTTGCCCAGGTCAGTTGATGCCACGATTGCTTGTAAACGATGAACATCCTCATCACTGAGTTCGGTAAGAGTAGAGTACCCGACGTGATACGGACGAGCTTTGACTGCCGGGATCAGACAGAGCAGCCCAGGAGAAAATCGGGTTATCTTCCGGCCGATGTTGCGCCACTCTGCGGATCTTCTATTCCGGTGTTCCAAGGGTTCTCGGTTGCCACCTGAGCCTGCGATATCGTTCCAGACTAGGTCCCAGTCTTGATCAGAGAGGCGTTCTCGTGCAATTTGTGTTTGCACATGATTTGCGAATTCGACCTTCGCGAGCACGGCCATGAGCGAGTTCAGGTTCCCTTTGGTTTCAAGATCATTGATCAGGGTCGCGAGAGTATGTAGGCGTTGAGGTCCACCTCGACTGGTTGCGAGAACGTTTAGTTCACTGGAGTCCTGGCGTCTCCAGGCAAATAGTATGCCGCAAAGATAGTCCACCGCGGATCGACTTTGAGTAGCCAGGAACAACCGCAGCACGACTGCACTCGACTTCAGCTGTTCCAAGCTTGGAAGCCGGCACGATGAGTCGTGCTTTTGGATATAAGGCAGCCAGGCGGAGAATGCAGAGTCGTCGCTTGGCCTTCTGAGTGTATCCTCAGCGGTGATCCTCGAGAATTTGCTGCCGCCTGCATTTGATCTCCTAGTAATCCGCTTTTTGGGGGGTGTGTCCGTGGTTGCAATGGTCCCTGCTCTTTTTCTCCCTGGTTGCTGTCCTGTCCTTGGTTTAGAAGAAGCTGGACGAGTTGAATCCCCGATGTTTAGCCTGGGTGCATCCGGTATGTGCGAAACAATCCTCAGTGAAGTATACTTTTCTTTCAATGGATACAGCCCACAGGCTGGGCACACTGTAAGATCCTCGGGTATAGCCTTCTCCCCTGGGAGAACAAAATTGATTGCAATGGCGAAACATGTTGTCAGATTCACTACGCAATGATACTGGCCTGGCCTTGTGATCACTATGTCGCCCGGGCCGGCAACGCAGATTTTGAAGTCGATTTCCGCTTTTCGTAGTCGTTCTGGGTCAATCAAGAGTGCTTCGTGGCGTACAAACTGGTCGCAGTAATTTTGATGTCTCAGGCCTATGAGATCTTTGATAAAAGCCTCAAATCTTTGAGTATGTGCAGGCAATATCAAAAGCCAAAGCTTCCACCCACGAAGAGTGAGGTTGCAGGAGTAGAAGCGTGCATCTTCTCTGTGAAACGCAGTGCCTGATAGCGCGTCGCCGGCGTGACACCAAGGTTCGTTGATACCAGGCAAGCGGCCGATCGATGGTTCGAGCAATTCTTCTCCAGGGTGAAGAAGATCACTGAAAGCAGAGGTGGGCCCGACATAATAATTGATTTTCTTAGTAGGAGGCTTTTCTACAAGTTGAGTTAGAAACCGCTCCGGGTTTATCTGGGAAGACTCGGAAGGCAGCCGAGTAAAGTCGGGACAGCGAAACCTGTTCGACCTCGACAATCGTAGGTAAGAGTAGCCTTGCCTGAGAGGGCCTGGACAGTAGGCGACCCCAAAGAAATCGTGGTTTTCCGGCGGCTCAAAAAAGGAAGCTGTTCCTGCCCAATCAATCTCTTTGATGCCATCTACCGTGATCTGGTAATCGAAATCTCCGCACGCTATTAGCCTTGCAATGTTGGGAACCAAACTGGCCCCCATATCTCGCACACCCAGTCGAGGAGTTCCAGGAAGGTGCCCTTTCGTTGGAGATGGAGCCTTTTCTGGGCCAGTTGCTACCAACTGCGCATTGTCAGAAGTAGCTGATGCAGTTTCATAGGCTGAGTCCAAGGGAGATGATGAACTTCCTGGTACCGTATCCATCATAGCATGCCCATGGTCGGGTTTTTTGGGCGGGGAGGGCCCAAGAAGAGTAGCGGCGGCCCTAGAAGTCTGCCTCACTGCTTGCATATGGCTTTTTGTAGTGGTCAACTCATTCTTGAGCTTATGTAAGTCAGAGGATACCTCTCGTATGGCCTTTAGCACTTGTGCTATCCATGGCGGAGGCTGCTTCGAAGATGAGCGCAAACGTAGGTTGGATGGGCGCGACTGCCGGCTAGGTGGTATTTGTTGGTTCACCAGGGCCAATAACCGGTGAACCGTACTCTCGATGGTCTGAATCCTTTCCTTCGCAGCAACGTTGTCCATGATGCTTGCGTAAATGAGAATCTACTTAGGTGAGAAGGTGTATTTATTATGAACGAGCTGTTAGCAACGACTGGTCGTTATTGTGATCCGTGCGTTGACTAGACCTATTTTGGGGGCTCCCATTAGGCTGACGGGTACCCGTCGTTCTAAAATTCGACGGGTACCCGTTGCTCTTCCTGAAGAGGTTAGGCGCCTCCGTTCTCGGCCCCTTTGCGCGTCGCAACCCCGGCGCGTTCTTGACTTTCCAGAACACTTCCCTCACTATCTCTAACGCCTTCTATCTTCACAAGCAACAATGGAATCAAACCATCAGTTTCCTCCGGATCGCCTTCCTCCTGAAGGGGTATACGAATCGCGCGATGCTGTATTCAAGGCGATCAATGCCTGGGAAGCTCCAAGGGGCTACGCATTCATTAATGGGAGGTCAACGAAAGAAAAGACTGGCAGACACTCAGTTACATACTTATGTGATCGGCGAACCCAACCTCCAAACGCTTCGAAACAACGACAAAGGAAAACAAGTTCCCGAGGTACTGGCTGCGAATTCTCTGTTCTAGCTAAGAAATCCTTCGACAGGATGACTTGGACCTTGCGGCACCGTCCTGACCAACGATTCCACCGACACAATCACGAACCGAGCCAGCATCCTTCTGCCCATTCTGTACATAGGATGCTCTCTATCGATGATGTGGTCCACTTCACGAACCTTACAAACGCGGGTGTTGCCCCCAAGGAGATTAGAACGTACATACGTCAGAACACTGCTTCTATCGCAACACAACAGGACGTATATAATCGAATCGCAGACGCTAGACGAGAGATGTGCGAAGGACAGAGTACGATCAACGCCCTGGTTAATCAGATCGATCGCGAAGGGTTTTGGAGCCGTGTGCAGCTTGATCCAGACAATCGGGCGACGGCTATCCTCTTTGCTCATCCAGAGTCGCTGGCATACCTCCAGGCCTACCCAGGCACTATAATACTGGACTGTACCTACAAGACGAACAAGTATAAAATGCCGCTATTGGATATAATCGGAGTTGATGCTTCTCAACGCTCTTTCTGTATCGCTTTTGCATTTCTAAGTGGGGAATCGCAGGAGGACTTTGTATGGGCTTTGGAACGTCTTAAATCGTTATTTGAAATCAGTCACTCTCGTTTGCCTTCTGTGGTTTTGACCGATCGTTGTCTTGCTTGTATGAACGCAGTCGCGACTTGGTTTCCATCTGCGACTTCACTCTTGTGTCTTTGGCATGCTAATAAAGCAGTTCTTCGATACTGTCAACCGGTGTCTACCCGCCAACAGGTCCAAGGCCAACAGCAGAATCTCGAAGCTTGGAAGCTCTTCTACCACGATTGGCATCAGATCATTAAGTCGTCCACCAAAGAGATATTCAATAACCGCCTATTCGAGTTCAAACAGAAGTATACTGCTACCCATATTGAGGAGGTAGCTTACATAAAGACGACATGGCTCGATTTATATAAGGAGAAGCTTGTCAAGGCCTGGGTAGACCAGCACCCTCATTTTGGGAATGTCGTCACTTCCCGGGTTGAAGGCATCCACACTCTTCTTTAAAGCTACTTGAAAAAGTCGACGTTGGATCTATTCGAGGCCTGGAAAGCCATTAAGCAGGCCTTACTCAACCAGCTTGCCGAGTTAAGACCCAATCAGGCCAAGCAACATATCCGAGCCCCGATCGAGCTGTCCGGACCATTGTACAGCGTCGTGCGTGGTTGGGTATCACACGAAGCTCTGAGAAAGGTTGGCACTGGCTCCTCTCGATCTCAAGGTTCAAGGGCTTCCATGTGTCCATAAACTGGAAGCTCTACTCACTCAAGACCAGGTCCTTCAACTCGAAGATTTCCACTCACATTGGCACTTAATCCGACATGGCACTATGCCCTTTCTAGTTGAGCCTCGCCAACGTTTTGATCCGATCGCTACTACTTCTCCTTTGCCCAATCAAGCATTCGACGAGAACTAAGCGGGTTTGAGATGGTTGAGACTACAGAAGGGCCAAAAGCACCGCCGATATGCAGTAAATGCCACGCTCTAGGTCATACGAATGTCTCTAGGGTATGCCCTTTAAGGCACACAGAGCTAAAATCGCACGTTGTAACGATGTCGGAAGAATCACAGATTGTACCAGAAGCGATTTCCGACTTATCAATACTCGCCTCACCTGACGTATCTCCCTCGCCAACGCCAGTCATCCGAATACCATCTTCCCCGTCTGCACCTACCATGTCGCCCTTGACAGAAGCCGAAAGTGAACTTACACCTACACCTGAGCCTGAATTGGAGTCAGAGGTGGAGCAGGTTCCATCTCAGCCTATTAAGTACGACGACCCAAGGGCAATCTACCAACGATATGTTGAGGCAAGGGATACTTGGTATAAAGCTCAGCCGCCGGGAACCTATGTGAATAATAAGATATACCGGAAAGCAATGCATTTGCTAGTACTATACAATAGAGCAAGTTATAACTGGTGCCTAGATTTAAAGCAGATGGGCAGCCAATGTACGACTTCGGCTGGGCTGAGGGATTGGACGAGAGAGGAGATGAGGGCTTATTTAGACTGGGACAAATTTGAGAACGACCGGGTGGATGCTCTGGTAGCTCGAGAGTCAGGGACTGGTCTTTCCAACAGGAGGGGCATGGGGGAACTTTGGAGGAGGGCAGCGCAAGATCAGGAAGAACAACAAGCTCTTCATTCATCTACATAGAATAGCATGAGATCGATTCAATTGAAGCAAAAATACGTGGACTGGTTTGAGTTGCATCGGTTGGTATCAAGCTCTAGGTCTAAGTGATGGGTGTAAGGGGTAGTAGACACGAATTGCTCAAGATAAAAGGATAACGATTTAGGAAGGTAGGACGCACCGAGGGGTTGCGACGTGCAAAGGGGCCGAGAACGGAGGCGCCTAACCTCTTCAGGAAGAGCAACGGGTACCCGTCAGCCTATTGGGAGCCTATTTTGGGCTACATAGTGCAGGGGCCATACACGGCTCACTCAGCACCGCCGGCCCATTGCTTCTCATAGAAGATGGCTAGCACCTACCTGCCTTGCTAGGCAGCTGATGACCGAACCTGCCCGAAGCCCACAGCGACATCGGTCGAATTTAGGCCTCAATCCCAACTTTAGCAAATTTCCTATGCATATAGGTCCAGAGTTGCAGGTGTCCATATGGACATACCTCAAGGATTAACGACTCATACCATCGAGCAAGGTCATCAAAATATACCATGTAGTTTATTTGCGACATCCGTAGGCCCTAGTGCGCATTCTAATCCAATAACGAACGCGAAACAGTCAGGCTGAGTAACTTCCCGAAGATGCATCGTCTCTGAGTACTCTAGGGTAAAGAGATCGAAATATGGAATCCTGAAAGCAGACCGCCCATGCTCCTTACTCCGTGTCGTCCCAGGTGCCATACGGCCACACTCTTTGGTCCAGACTAGGGTAGTGCAGCCCACCTTCTTGACTCCGGTCCTGCCCCTGTTCGCACCGAAAGGCACGATCCGTGTAGTGGCTGTTCCTGCTGGCACGTTCCCAAACCCGAAGCCGGACCTTGTTGGTGTCTTGTCTGCCAAACGATGCGAAATCCCAACCCACCAGGTTCTCTAAACGCAGCCTGAATCTTCAATACAGTTGAATACCGTCCTGTATACAGAATTCATGAGGTCCATTCACCAATTCTTGGGTGGTGCATCCGAGATCCAGGATTCCGTTCCGGCAAATATTTTAATGGAACGCCGGCACCAACGGCATTCATAGGAAAATTTATCGGGACTATGGAACTCACCAGCAACCTACTCAAGGCTAGTTTCCGGGCACAGGGTTGAAATGACTCTAAAAGCTTCCAATCGACCACACTGAGACCAGTCATGTCTAGCGATGTTCTTTTCACCGCAATGGGAAAGTTGATCAAATCTCATCTTGCTCGATTGATCAGCCTATCTGCTGCCTCATGTATGGTATGTAGCCTTCGTCTCTATCAACAACTAACTGCGAATAGATCAAGCTATTGCGGCTCTTTATGGATTCCTCTGGCCCAAGGTGTTCTGGGACTTTACCACTAAGTCCATGGACAGCGCCGTTTCGCCAATTCCCTATCTCCAACTGGCTAACTTCGTGAGCGCGGGTGCCGTTATGGCTTGGGAATGGCCCATCCATAGTTGTGCACAGCTTCGTTTCTATGTCTATCCCCAGGCCCATGCGGTTATATTCTTGGTTGCGGCTGTCCCTGCATCCTTGCTCTACCAAGGAACCAATGCAGCGCTGTATTACATCATCGCCGCCGCATTTTACTGGTGGTCTTGTTATGAAGGCGAAGTACATCCATTTGAATTTCATCTTGACAGATTTCTGATTGCTGTACAGATCATCTCTCCTCAACCTTGGAGGTGTACTGAGGAGGAAAGCTCGTGGGCGTGAACGCATGCGAGATCAAGAAAGAGACAGGAGGGAAGCGCAAGACAAGGAAAATCAACAAGCTCTTCATTCAGTTACATAGCATGGCATATGAGATCGATTCAATTGAAGCGTAAATATGTGGATTGCGCTAGTTGGTATGAAGCTCCAGGTCTAATTGATGCGTATAAGAGGTAGTAGACACAAATTGCTCCAGATAAAATGATAATGATTTAGGAAGGTAGGACGTGCGACGCGCAAAGGGGCCGAGAATGGAATGGAGGACGGGTGGGAAGAACAACGGGTGCCCGTCAGCCTATTGGGAGCCACCATCTTGATATACACACGGGCCTCATCAATAAAGGCCGGCCCCGGTTATTCCTGCACATAGAGGAGGCCGAAGTGAGTTCTTACGCTAATGGATGGAAATTAAGTCGCTCCATCCCTTCATCTACCCCACCCCCTCTTTCCTTTCACTCTTCTCAACTTTGTTTGTATTTCTTTTCTCAAGATTTGAAACGCCATGTTAGCATTTGCTTCGAGTTTGTCGTTTCTTTCTTTCGTCGCTCACACTATTCGTATGGATGATAACGCCACAGTAATGTGGATTTTTCGTCCCATAGGTTGACACTGTCATGAGGACTACGAGCATAGGCTTCTTCTCGTTTATGATTATACAGTCAACATCTGCACGACTTGTCTACATATATACCTCGAGCCCCTTGAAGGGAGGTAATCACACACACAGGGAGAGAGAGAGGATAAATTCAATCTAACTTTCTCTTCTTCCTTTCCCCTTTTGGCTCCCAACTAGGTTTGGTCTACGATGCGATCTGCGAGCCCGTTGTCACTGCGCATATATGACTGCTACCAAATCGACAAGGTTCGACTCGACTACTTTGCCAAGAGAGGCACCCGGTTGACGGAATGCTTCTCGTTCTGCCATATGAATTACATCTTCTTTATCGACTTTGATTTCATAGATGGCCGGAGGATACGACGCTGCAGACCCTGTTTGCCGACGTTGTTATAAATATCTATCAACAGCACGTAGGTGCTTGCCTGGCCGCTCTCGGACCTACTTGCTTGGTCTATGGTAGTTGTAGGTGTGGGAGCTGTCCAGAGACGAAATCCGTCGGCAATTCGCCCAGCTCCTATACACAGACTACCGCGCTAGGCTACCTCGCTGCTATCGTACAGGGTATGTGAAAGGTTCACGGTAGCCGGAGATGGTGCAGCAGCTGTCGCGAGGTCGCTAATTGCATCCTCTCTTGCTAAGCAGGGCCGGCCAGCTCATATGGCTGTCTGTACACCGCCCCCAAGCAGCGGGCGCCCTGGTGCTGATGCTCGCAACGGCATCTCTGGCAACTGTACGAGAAGATGACGGGCAGACGATTCGTGGCGATGGCGGATGGGATGATGGGTCCGGAATGGGCACCACAACCAACCTGACGACGAAGCTAGACCCGCTCTTGCGCCGGGCCTTGGTGAGACTTGTCTCTACCAAAAGCGTTGCACCTTTGCCCGTCCCCTTTCATCGGCATTCTTCACCGCGACTTTCTCTATCCATCCCACGCCGGAAACCAGCTTGTCAGCCCGTGCTTTAGCCACGCCGCCGCCTCCTATGCCGTGTCACGACGCCCACCCTCGCTGCGCGTTTTTAAGGTTCAGGGGCACATCCGCAAAATTCTCCTCTAGCTCTCCTAGTCCATCATGGCGACAGCAGTGCGTCTCCCGTCGGCAATTCTGCTACCCTGCGACTTGGGGCCGGCCATGCCTCGCATGGGTCAGGGATGGCTACCGTCCTGCTACTAAGCAGGATCTTCCCGAGAGGCAAGGCGGGTGTGGCAAGATCCGCGATCGCGTCCGACCGGAGAAGGACGGATAGTGGAGGACCAAATGGAGAATGACCTGGCCGGCGGGGCTGCCACTCACTAGCATCAAGCCGATTTGCAGGTTGCGCGTCCCCACAACCGGCATACTCTGCGCATATAAGAAGAGGTCCGGCGTGGACAACTGCGTGTCGTCCCCGTAAGCCTCGCGCATCCCTGCGGCACCAAGCTACCTTCCCGCCTCTGTGTAATATCGTAGCACCATGAAGATCGAGATACGCATATTGAGGTTTCACCAATAATGGTTTAGGGGCGTGATGGCCCTCGGCCCGTCGGCGAAGGTCTGCCGCGTCGGCATCTCGTACAGGCAACGCCGCAGCCGGCCACGCTCACCTGCTTGTGGAGTATCACGACGATATATCTCGAGGGGCGTGGGCCGGTTCATGCGCAACTCACCGGTGACTCCTTTCGCTACGATGTCCTGGTGATGCTGTCCTCCCTTACGGAGCTACACACCGTGCTCGTCAAGAAACGCCAGCGGCAGCAGCGATGCGAGGGACTTCTGCCTATTCAGCACCCATACCCTTATCAGTGCCAGGACCACAGCGGTGTAGCAGGTATAGGGGTGAACCTCAACATATGTCTTCCTCTCAGGTCTTCCGCTGGTCCTGTCGGTCGCGCTCTGGCCTGGCCTATCTTGGGTAGGTCTTCCTCCTGGCACGCACCCTCGCTCCCCGCGCCTTAAACATTGAGCCCTCCCCGACCGAGAAGGCCGATGCCGTGGAGCAGCGAGTCCTGTGCGTCTTGAAATGCCAAATAGAACCTCAAACCTCGGTGGCTATTCATTATCGTAGCATCCACCTCGCTCCCTACCAACTCGACTTCTGTAACTTCCTCGTCCAAGGGCCGCAGCGCCAAGCTGACGGCCATGTCCCCGGTGTTACTTTCGACTCAGTGATGTACATGACCTTTACGGAAGTGTAATATTATTCCTGCAGCCCCCTCGTTTCGTCGTCGCCGGTACCGTCGCCTCCCCTTCATTGGATCTACCAGGCTCAGTGCACGAACGTCACGATCTCCTCGAAATTGTGGTCGAGACCCCCCAGGCCCCTAGCTTCCGGTGGAACGCAGCGCCGTCCGCCGAAACCCTCAACTGCGTGGTGTTGGAAGCGTAGCCTATCGCTGAAGCCCCCTTCGAAAGGCCGCTAGACTCCCGATATATCGTCTGCGACCTCAAACCGAGTGGTTCCCCTTGGGCAAACAAGGCCAGACCTAAAAGGGCGCCTCTTCTTGCTGCCGGTACCTACCTTTACATCAACTTTTCGTCGTGCTGCGACTCATTGCCGAAGGCCAACATGGCTTCGCCCTCAAACCGTGCCACTGTCCCGCGCAGATCCATAATAGCGAATTCGGGTGCCCCATATCCAGGCCTGCACGCTACAAAAACCGGTTCCGTATTCTAGTAATTACACTGGTACCTCGTCGAGTTACAACAGTACCTGGTCCATGAAGCTGCGGCTCGATACCTTCTGCGCCCCCCAGACAGCTTACTGGGGTCCATCAATATAAGTCGGGAGTGGTCATGACAAGCTGAGTCGGTATCTGCAGGGGGTTACATTGGTGAAATGATGACACCTTAGGCTGCCATCCGAAAAGTGTTTCTTCTGAGTGACAGTGTTGCAAATATTGACTACGCAAGAAATAGACGTGGCTACAAATGGAAGGTTCCCAAGTCCACGAATTCCCATAAGTCCACCAGTCAGACTACCGACGCCTAGCGTGCATGCTCTACCACCGCGCTCATTCTGGTTCACCCGGAGCATCTTCATCTCCATGATCTACAGGCAGCATCTTAGAAGCACCAACTGCTGTACGGTGTTCAGCGGCTTGATCAAATACCCAACCCGTCGCGTATCGTTGAACAATCTTGATTCGTTCTGATATATTGAAGGGCCAATCTCTCTGCTGTGGAGGGACTGCACTCGGATGATAGACATGAATAAACCTTGCACACAGTCAGTAAAGTCCATATCACGGAAGTAGTTGCCGTACACTCTCGCTGCGTTCGTATCTTTGGAGACAGGGCCCCGAATATACAACTCGCCTTGCCGCCCAGAACTTGCAGCTTTCCAAGCAGAACGGCGAGCAAAGGCTCTGAGGTAGTGAGTGTACTCCTCCTCGGTGTCCTTCCACGACTCCGGGACATCGCTGTCATATGCTATTGGTATAGTGGACCCATTTTGAAAGCTGTGAAGGAAATTCCAATTGCCATGGATTGACATTGCGATGCAGTAGTCGTACCAAACGAACAATGGTGGAAGGAGACTCGCCGGAATGCCATGGGGCGCAAGAAGGTTTCCAGCAGCCAGTGGCTCGACCCTGTTCAGGATAGGCTCGACTACGTATGTGCCTTGTTCAGCGCAAACTCGTTCGCAGATCTGAAGGAATTGTCTTTTCTGTGGAAATTCGGGAGTTTGGCCGAAGTACTCAACGTAGCTACGATAAGGGTAAGCTTAGTGAGCGAGTATGAGCATGGAAAACTCACATGGTTGCCCAATGCTTTCGATCATAGCTTAATGTGTTCACCATGAAAATGCATGGGTTTTTCAAGCTGTGGAGACATTTGGCTACCTCATCCCCTATGTAAAGATGATACGTTTCATCGCTATTCCAAGCCCTTCCCAAGGGGGAGCGAGACAGAATCGGCGAGGGTGTTGTTGCCGGGGAACATAGCGTCTGGTCGTGAGTCCGGAGATAGACCACGTCAAACCAGTGAGGCGAGTTAGGCAAACTGGAATCCATGGCCAAGGATTACGGAGTTGTAAAAGAGTGCATACAAGACAGGTCGAGGCATGGGGTCTTTCTATGCTCTTAAGTAGATTCCTGTGACCAGGGTATTTGTTAGTCTCACAGCAGTGTCACGGTCATGGCTGACTAAAATTGGGCATCCACGGCTGAAATAGGGTGTATGATAATTTGTTAAAGCTGGGCTGAAGTCCCCGAACAAGTGTCTGACCTCGGACTAAATGCACCCTTGCACTTCCCAGGAATACTCAAAGAGACTCGGCACGCTGCCTGCTCCGTTGCCAACATAGCCCATAAGGGGCCCACCCCCCTGCTAAAGCCCAGTTGGCCAGGTAAGATTGCATCTGTTAGGGTCACCTACATTCTGGTCAGTTAGTCTATACCGGGATAAGCCTGCATTGGTGCGCAGAGAACTAAGCGAGCCCAGGAAGTGCACTGGGATCGGTGAGAACAATATGGGCTGGGAAACTGACCAATGCACCCTTGCACCGAGGCATCACCAAATCCAGACACATGCTTCCTCAAGGTTCCCATCACGGATTGCCCATACAGTCTGAGTCAATATGTATAACAGATAGAATATATGATAACACATATATAGAATAACCTTAAGGCAGTCAACGATGGTGAGAATGACGAGGAATGGGCTGGTGAAAGCGAAGGCAAAGTAGAATGGTACGCCGCAAAGTAGAGCTTCCACGAAGGACACTGCAGCGCTTTCTAAGGGTGAACGGCCGTTCGAGCTTCGCTTCCCTTTGTCCAGCAAGTCCCAAAGGGTCCAAAGGCTTGGGTGCGTTGAGGCCAGAGTCAAGTGTTCCACCACAGAACGAGAGTGTTCCAAGTAGTGATCGAATAACGGCATGCCGACAGACACTGAAAACAAACGAGCATATGTTGATGTCGGTGGGTATCTCTAACCGAGCAGAAGCCAAGTTCCTATATACTGGACTGACGCCAGGTTTGTCTAGTAAGTAGCTATACTGCCTTTTCCTACATAAGTTTTAGAATGTGAGCGTGCAAGAGCGTTCATGTAGGAGATCTAATATATGGGGTTTTCTTTCACCTCTATTCACCATGTGGTGGTCGCAGCTGAGGGAGCGGTTCCGCAAGTTGTGGTTGCGATGGCTGCCCCTAGAGACCTATCGCTGCCATCGCTGCCAATGGCATCCGTGTTAATTGATTGGCTACCAGCTTTCACAGATTACCCGGGAAGACTAGGGGTGCTAAAGTGCCACTAATACGGCTTCTAGACCCATGCAGAACAGTGTAATAAGTGGAACTGCCATCTCCTAGGGCCTAAGTACACAGACAAGCTCCCTCGCAATCCACTAACAATATGCCCCAACTTCCGCGATTCTCAGCAACAACGCAAGCCTGAAACGTCCAACCGCCACGGTCGAAGTGCAACTACACGCTGTCGGGAGCACGTCTTTGGCACGAAAGGGCACGTTCATGGCGATTGCAGATCAAAGCAAACATCAGCAGTCTCGTCCCAATTTCCAATCGCGTCTGAGGGAAGGACGAGTGACCTCATTTGCTGATCGACCTGCTGGAAGAAGGCCGACTGTTGGTCCGTGAACTTATTTGCTAGGGCCCGGTTTGTCGGAGGGAGTACAGACCGGGGGAACACCTCAATGAGCCTAATTTTTGGTGAGTATAATTGATGATGCGCGATAGAGAGAGCGTACAGTTTTGTTAGGGTTTGATCAAAGTTGAGTACTTCTCTCGCATGTACACCAAGCATGTCGGCCGCTTGACTGGCGTGGCAATATATATATCGGCAGTATTCCTCTTCATTGGCCCAATGGCCCGGTTGCTCAACAAAGGCAACGACTGGTCCCTGCCATAGAGATGTACATGCCCGAGTGGTCCCATTGACCTGATATAGACACCAGTAGTCGATCCAGCGAACGCTTGGCAACTCCGGCTCCGGCTGAGACCCAGGCGATCCTGGAAATATGGGGACTGAAGCAAAATTGCCATACCCGACAGAAGACTGGGGCGGAGCTATGATGCAGGGACCAGGAGGAGTGGAGAAACTTCCAGCGTCCAAGGTCGACAATGCAAGCATTGACATCCCTTTGCGGTGTTCTTCTTTCTTTGGGGGCCCCGGCTTTCGACGAGATGAGGATATACAGTCACTTTCAGCTTTGATACAAGCCACGCATTGTTCGCTGCCGGTCTCCTTGTTACATCTCAGTTTTTTCTGTCTGCACCTGACTTTGGAGGGGTGTTAGATTCATTAATGGAAACTTCTCTTCAGGGGCACATACGACATGCGACTGGAGCACTCTTCCATTTCTCAGCCGGAGTCCTAGAGTCGTTAGACATGCTGGCATGGTCTGGGACGAGCTCTGAAACTCATTGAGGCCTGGCTGAAGGTTCATATGGTGACTGGATGGTGACTATCATATATAGACATCAGGTAGACCCTGAATGCGGCCACAATCATGTCGCGTACGTTACTGTATACTGATGGAATAGGAAGGTATGGTGCCAGGGGAAGTTGCATGCCAATTTTAGTATTTGCTAGTTATTTTCCGGGCTAGCAAGCAAATACCCGTGGCGAGACTGAAAAGTACATACACGTTGATAGCCACCACTTCGCTTCCACTGCAAACCCCTGTGGTAAGCTTCTTAAAATGGGAGCAGCCAGAAGGGGTGGGATCAGGTCAGGATCGAAGGCGACGTAACACCAGGGCATCGTTAGCATCCTGGCTGCCATGGTCTGCACCATACGTTTGTGGCTGTAACACATTCGCTTAAGAGCGAGTCTGCTTATCATAACGGATCTCGGGTACACCGGCTCGTAGTGGTGTGAGGATGAATCAGTAGCGAAGGGTATGCGAACGTTGTAGGTCAATGTCTGGATGATACAGGAATTATGATACTGGCAGTGATGGAGTGGTAAAGCGCAGAGATTGTGGAAATTTTAGAATAAAAAATTACGAAGCAAGACCATGCTCCAACACACCACCAATGGAGGCATTCTAGTTAGAGAGGCGAAGCAACAGCAGTGTATTAAAAACCGTGAATAATCACAACACCCATCCAACCCCCTATGTTGTTACAAGTAGAATCCAGAATAGATGAGAGCCAGAGCGGGAAAATCGTGGAACTGCGTTGTAGTGTGCCCCATGTCCAGGTCACGTCGACAGAAACAACACCACAAAACCACACCGACTTCGCGAAGGGGACAGCGTTGATCCAATCTGGTCCATCTCCCAGGTCTGTCCTACTCCGAAATAGTGCGAATCCCAGATACGACCTCTGTGATAATTTCGTGGAAATTACGCCAGAGAACAAGGAGGATTGTGCCCTCAACCTCTGCGTCAAACAGGGCATCGTATTCGCTTGCGGTGATAGTTCCAAACGTATGCCTCTTAAGAACTCGTCCGATGATATACAGTTCTTTTTGGTCGAAAATCTTCCTGTAGAGGTGCTCCAGCACAACTGCAATCTCAATGTTCGATATCACACTTTCCTCCCTGTATCGAGCACATTTGATGAAGTAAGAGCCCGGGAGCGCATCGTCTCCCTCTGCTCCACGGGAGACCTGGAGGTCGAATCGAATAACCCTAAACTCCTCGTCTTCTTCCCACTCCTCCCAATCCTCTGACAGTTGCTTGAGCTGATCTGGTAGTGAGCCAATCCTTTTTGCCTTCGACCCCCGTGATGTCGCCTCTTCGTGACTGGCTCCTACGGAGCGCCGCATGCGTTGGGCGGTACCCCTTGCCGCTCTGGAGAGAGTTCGTTTTCTCTTGCTACGCAGCTGATACGGCGCGCTTGTCGCGTCTTCTGACACCGTGATATGATCCTCGACGACTTCGCCATCTTGTCCAGCCTTCCCGGGTTTCAGACGCCCAATTTCATCCTCTTGGTCCTTCTGTTTCTGCAGGGCCTTTTCGAGTTCCCGCTCTGCCGTCTCAGCGCGCTGCGTCTCCTCCGCTCGTTGAGCCTCGGCTGCTTTCGCCGAGTCGCAACATTCCTTAGCCCAACCAACAGCCGTAAGTGTCTTCTCGTCTGCTGACGCCTTTTCTTTTTCTGCGGCCTCTGCACGACCGACTGCCTCTTTCTCCAAGTGTCGGGCCTTATTGACCTCTTCTGACTGTCTCCAAACTTCTTGCTCCAGCCCCTCGACGCGCTCGGTCAGTCCTCGAATTTGCTCTTCTGCTGCTTCCTTCTCCAACACCAGCTCTTGGGCACGCTCTTGTTCCTTTGCGAGCTCCCGTTGTATTTCCAATCTGCCCTGTTCCATTTCCCTGCTCACTTCCATTGCGGCGACCAATGTAGTCCGTTCTTCGTCAAACTGCCGAACCCGTTCTTCCATCGCCACCATTTGCTGCTTCAAATTTTCGGCAAGCTTGACTGCTTCATTCTTTTCCGCTTCTGACCTACGAACGCATTCTCGTTCCTTACCCACTTCGACCGTCAGCCTCTTCGATTCCGCCTCGGCTTTCTGTTTCTTGTCATGTAGAGACTGAGTGTGTGCTTTGAGCAGCTCTTCGACTGCCGTAACCACACTCTTGGGCTCAGAAATATGGGAAGAGGATTGAGTAGATATCGGCTTCGGGAAAGGAGGATGGGAAGTAGAGCCTGAAGCGTGGGAATCCAACGGTTGCATGACGTCCTGGGTGTGGACCAAGGGGGATACAGTTTGGGCTGTAGCAGCGGCTTGCATCGCTGCCTCATGAATTCGGGCATGGGTTCGGGTTTTATTGTGTCGGATTAGCAGGCTAGGCCGATCGAACGTCTTGTTGCAGCATCCACAGTGGTTGTATTTGGCTGTGTCAGGAGGGGAAGCACCCATAAATGGACTTGTGTCGAGTTCTTGAAGCACATTGGAGCCGGGACCGCCGTGATCAGCCATGAGGACTAGAGGGACCCTGATATCGGAGGCAGTAAAAGCTTGTGGACTAGTAATTGGGTAGGTTGAAGGACCTGGAGGAACGTGGCCTGTATGTGAGCCATAGTTGTCAGGGTTTTCACCAAGTACATGTCTTTGCTCCATGATCACTATTTGCGGCAGAACTATAGCTTCTGTAGAAGTGAGAGATGATCGAAGATTGTGTTATGGGCTGGTAGGGGAATATATGTCATTTGGGTTGTAAGGTTTCGGATCATTGCAACGCCAAACGTGGTACAAGGAGCACTTCAGCCAGGAGTAGAGCCAACACCGTTGCAAATACTAAACCTCCCATGGGGTAACCGTTTAATAGCTGGTCGAGACGATCATAAAATAGAATCATGGCGGGCAAGAATTGGTAGATTCGACAGCATGCTGGCTGCTATGTGACAGTCTATTGATTACAAAAGCCCCCTCTGGGGGGATATACATATGATTACAGAAAACGCTCGCTGCACGACATATATCAAGATTGAAACAAATATATAAGAAACCATCAAGGAGGGCTTGCCTCTGTACATGTAGTTGATGGACCGAAGCCGTGGTCGAACCCGGTGCAAGGCACTGCCCTGGGTCTGGCCATCGCAATCATGAGCTCGCGATTAGCTCGCGCCCCATACCATTTGGCAGGCATTAGTATGATCCAACTGCTGCCAAGTCCTCCACGCCCAGTAGTTGTCCGAGACTGCATCAAGAGGAAAAACTTCACCCTTCCTGGCCATGATGAAGAAATGATAGATACTTGGATGGCAGATTTCGCCAACACGTTCGAGAGCAAGGGCCATTCTTTCCAAGACAGTCCGGCTATTGCTAAACCTCTCGCCCTGCAACAGCCAACAAAAGTCGTTTAGGTAACAGCTAAAGGCCGGACCCAAGTCTTCAGTTGGGCGAAAATGGCACAATCTTTCGAAACTGAGTAATGCTAATACCCTCAAGCTTATCTGTTCCATTGTTGCTTGCCCTTCCAGGTCTTTCACAGTCTGCCAGTAAAAGTTAATGCCGTGGGGGGAATTGACCCACCCACGGACTGCAGCATCAGCTGGCGAGAGCGCGTAGTAGCACAATAAGATAAGCATGTCGTTCTCCGGCTTCTGTAGTAGTGGCAGGTCACGGTAGACTCTGGCACTAAGGTGTTTCAGTAGGTGGATGTAAAAAGGGGCAGTTTGTATGTGCTCACATCTGAAGTCGGATTGCATTCACATATCCGTGTGGAATCCTAAGGACCAGGTCGGCAGGGAGGTTCCCCGTGTCAGGGAACCCCACTGGCACATACTTGCAAATCTGCTCTTGAAGGCCCACGAGTTCCGGCACCTTGTCTTCATACATCCTACATTGCAGAAGAGCTTGGCGAATTCTCGCTTCCTCGTAGCTGCCCATTGGGACGGGCTCCCCTTGCCCGTCGTAATGTGGGTAAGAGCTGAACAGAGATCTGAAGTGTAAGAGGTTGTCCTTGGCCGACAAGTTCATATCGAAACATTGTGGAGAAAGGCTGATGTGGTCTGAAGCAGACTCAAATACGCCCTGCAGAAGCGACGCAAGTTGCATCTCTGCTCTCGGATTATCGACTGGCCGTTCCGTCTTTCCCTCACGCAGCTTTCGAAGGCGTTCGGTCCACGCATCCTCCTTTCTCTGGATGACCTCGCGCGCGGGAGTATCCTCCAAGTCTTTGAACGAATGGAGAACGACGAACACAAGATGTTGTAGGAACCGTCGGAAGATCGTTGGGTTGGATCCCTGGGAGACCAGTATATCGCGTAGTACGCACGCCCACTTGATTGGTGCTAGGAGCCTGGGATCACGGGTATGGACCCGGTAATAATCGTCAAGACCCTGGCCATGCTTCCCGGAGAAAGTGGCGTCCACGGCGTTCCGAACGAAGCGTCGGCGAGCTATCTCGGACGCTGACAAGACCCCTTGTACGTTGATCTCGCCTTGGCTCGGCTTCGAAACATCATACTGGAGGCCACTTTCAGATGCGAGTAGAAATGGAAACCCAATATCGATGGAAGATTGGACCCAGCGCTGGCACGCCGCCAATTCGAAATATTGTGTGTCTGGGATTTCTCCGACCGCATGCAGTTGGGGGGTAGACTCAATGACAGGCTGAAACATCGAGAAGTGGCTTGTCTGGACAAAACAGCGTTCCCATTTTTCGTCATCTCCTGGCTTCACGAAGAGGTCTTCTGGTAGCTGATGACTGGTCTAGCAAGCATTAGTTCCGTGTCAATATGGTCTCAGATTTGCAATACCTGCTTAATCGCACACTCTCGGTGGATTTCTAGAGTTGGCTTCAGACGACCCTCCAGGTGGCGATACGCAGATTCAGCGCGGTTTCCAGACGAATCGCAAGAACCGGATTCAGCGCAGTGTTTCGACGGATCGCGAGGGCCGGATCCGGCGCGGTTATCAGATGGATCCCACAAAGCAAGGTCCTTGAAAGTATTAGTCGCAGTCAGTAGGATCCGGTGCGTATACGTACTAGGTCATCATCGCCATCATCGCCATCATCGGCCCCTCGGTACATTTTATAAGAGATGATGAACATGCATAGGAAGCATTGAGCAGCGACTTTGTGTGGTACCCAGTTAAGTCCGACTGACATAACAGAAGCAAATACGCCGGTAGCGACCTCGAACCAAGCCAGCCCTGTTGGAATTACCTCATTATCGAATCTGAGGCTATAAATTGTTAACGCAACAAAGGTGATGTGAGACGCGACAGGAACAGCCGTCAGAATCTCGGTTTGGTGTTTCACCAGCAACCAAACCGCGGGGCCTACAAAAGCCACCTGAACAGCGATACCTATCCACAAAATGTACACCGTGTGGTGTGTTGCCCGGCCATAGCTCAAGGGATACAAAACCTCGAAAATCTGTAAACATGTGAGATATTGTCCGAGTAAGGGGGTGGCTGGATTACCTCAGTGCAACAGATGGAGAATACAGAGCTAACCTTCCAGCCAGTAACCGTGGCCTCTGCGGTAGTTGGAGCCACACGGAAGGTCAAGATTGAGAGCACGAGCCCGAGGACGGCTAACAAACAGCCAAGGCTGACAAGGAACCAGAGTCGAAGGCGATCCGGTACATGCAGGGCCCCTCGGAACTTCAGCCAGAAGTAGATTCCTTGGAAAACTACGACGGCCCCGTACGCAAAGAATGCGTCCAGAAGCTGGGCTGTGTCATGGGAGAAATCCATCGAGGCGAGCCTTGTACAGTGGTGAGTGGTAAGGCAACCAGGGAAGTGCAGTAAGATAACAAGGGCAGGTAAGGTAACAGGATACTCCTGTTCTAGTGAGCAAAGCAATCAAGATAGCAAGGGTTTGGGCCATTGTTGCATACGGCCCTGGGGATGACTAGGGCTTATATCAGGCTGCACGACGTGACAGGATTATCGATCTTAGCTTTTATCGCTGGTGATGTGATCAGGGGAGATTGGAACAAGAGTTGTCTGGATTGTGGTCCAAGAATAGCTAGTAGTACTTCGTATGTCAACCGGTTCTGTGTGTGATCGAAGTGCATTACTGCACTAACACCGGGAATAGTGAAGTACAAGCCAAGATACCGCCTTGTAAGCAGGTAGAGTCAACCGGGATGCAAGTGTACCGGATCGTCCACGGGTCAGAGAATACATGACCAAGGTCACCCACGCCAGGCGCTATGCCTGTCCTGGAGAATATTGTTGGTGCCGACAATATTCTCCAGGACAGGCATAGCGCCTGGCGTGGGTGACCTTGGTCATGTATTCTCTGACCTCGTTCGCTTCCTCGATCCTGCTCACTCTAAATCCCATGGGCATTATGGGTATCACAGCAAGCCGTCAGCTCGCAGACTATCTCTTACAAATCTGTCAAGAACACGATGGTGCTGACACCTTGAAGTTCAATTCCGGCCAAGAGCAAGACATTCTCAATTTGTTAAATGCCCTTTGGGAGAGTAGTCCTCTATCGGTGAAGCAGACGGTACAAAAAAACATAATCGGCACCAAACGAAATCGACTTGGGCGAGGGTCCTTATCCGAAACGAAAGTTGTGCTCAGCGATGCCGTCCAGAGCCAACTTGCTCTATGGACGTCGAATCCGGAGGGGGCTCTCCAACCTGTAGCGATTTCTCGAGATCTTCCCAACAACTATGCGGTGTCACTTTGCCAGCATTTACGTGGTCTGAGTGACACAAACGCCGTCCTGAAGGTGCAACGACGACTTGCTTGCGTTGCACTTTGGCAACTGAGAGAAGAGACTAACGGCGACGACATGGCGATTGCCCAGTACTTTTCCCATGTACAATATTCGATCGAGGAGACTGATATCAGAAAATGGTATAACATTGGATCGCGTTATAATTCCATTGCAACCGATTTAGGTGGTTACGAGGCACTCTTCGTCCTGCCGGATGATATTCCAAAGACTGTGTAAGCATGGAGCCAGCCTATCGATACGTCCAAGGATACTCATTGCCTACAGCTGGGAGAGAGCACTCCAAAAAACTGGCGATGACCGTGCCGACTTCATCAAGAGAGTCCTAGAGAGGATTCGCGACGAGATGCCAAAATGTCGAGAAGCTAGTCATGCGATACTGAAGTATCAACTCGCGGCAGTAAAAAGATGGAAATATGAGCACTTCCTTGCCTGGCAAAAAACCGTCGAGCAACCGCTTCCCCAACATCAGATCACCAAGCGGAGGAGAGAGGACGACAATGCTGCCCCAGCTCTTAGGACCATCAATCTCCGATCGTCACGCTCGCCGCAACACGACGATGTCCACCGCCCTCCCACCGTGCTTCTTGCTCAGGGTGGGAAACGGAAACGCCACAATCTGGACAGCAACACCAAGAGGCGGAAGCGAACGGAAGCCACCGAACCGGCAGCGCCTCCTCGGGAGATGGATTCAACAAGCGCGGATTGCTACCAGCCTTGCAGTCCGTCCGCACCGATCGGAACCGAAACTAGCCCCCAGCGCGAAGAAGACCAGTCCCGCCCGTGCTCACAGCAGGTTGAACAAGAGGCTGGTGGAACGCAAGATATAGGCGCCACAGATGGAGAATTCCAGGCTGGGAGTTTGCTCACCGAAGATGTACGGACCACAGACTCAAAGCTGGCTGAGGATTCGACTGTGGCAACAGTCGATGACATCAGTGATGGGTCCGTCGAGAGTCAGGAGATGTCATCCAATGACCTCGGAAACAGCGGACGTGCCAGCAGTGTTCTAGGCAATCCTGGATGCGCAGCGGAGACGGATGCTGAGGGCGCTAGCGACACCCCGCGATCGAGCAACAGTGAGGAGGATTTGCCTAGTCTGTCTACGCGCAGCGATGGAGACGGAGCGCGGTCGGGCTTGCAAACCGTCCAGCAACCTGGCGCATCGTATTTTGTAGACCTCACCGAAACCATGAGCCGGAAAACTCACATCTCGTTAGCGGCCTTGCAGATTGCACAAGGTGGGGGAGTTATGGGTGGACTGCAATACTTGGGCGCCGTCCCGGATGAAGAATCCCAGGATCGGAGTTATAAAGGGCCAACCAACGAAAAAGTTGTCCAAGCTGGGTCAGATCCGTTTATGGGAAGTGTTCTTGATACGGATGGAGCGGACATAGGTGTATATTCGTCAGAATCTCTGTGAGATTGCCTACATTTCATCCTCAACTCTTATAAATACCAAATCAATGTCTCGCCCGAATGGCACAATGCTTATACCATCTCGTACCACAACAACGGTGCCTTCCTCCCACGTGACAGGTAGCCACTGGAGAACTGCATTATTCGTTGGTTTCCCTTGGCGATAATAAACATGGTCTTCCTTTAACAAGGGACAATAAAGGACCAAGCTCTCGGGCGCCGTCCAAAAGCTATCGCCTGCCTTGAGCCGGCATGATGTTGCACGAAGCACAGGACGGTTGATGCCCTTCGCTTTCGCCCAGTCTACGAGCAGCTCGCGCTGGGATTGTCAGTATCTTTTCTTCACGTAAAAAAGGAAACGTACTGCGGTAAGTCTAGCTCTTGTTGCGAGCTGCCTCCGGCTTTTGGTGTGGGGTATCTTCTGTAGGTTTCCCGCGGGCGTTTGGTCGCTGTTCGACTCCTTGTCGGCTTCATCATCGCCGCCCGGTTCTTCACCAGACAAGTCAGAGGCCTCTACGAGCGGTAGAACTTCAATACTTGGCATGATTGGGGCATTGCTTGCGAATAGTCCAATGCTCTGTTGATAATAGTATTGAAGGGAAAATTGTATCATGAATTTTAAAGCGGCCTTTTCGATGCCTGAGTGTGGATCGAATGCTGAGATAAAGCACGCGCTGAGCTACGAAAGGGTTCTGGAAGGCAGCGCGCCAAGACACCCGTGATTCAGTAGCACCCCGTTTCCTGCATATTGCTGATACCCACTACCTTGACGCTTAGCTATTCATCTATCGCAATACATATCCCCTAGCCCCTGAAAGGTATTCTGCGACTTTGGGGAAGCGAATTCTGGAAATGAGAGTGAATCGCCATCAGATAGTGCTTGAACACTATGCTCGTGTTTTCTCTGCTAAACATTGAGCTCTAATAGTAAGTGTACGCTTTCTCTCGCCAGTCCCAACCCCCATTGCGAGTGCGTTTAGAGCCAACTTCCACATTGCCCTAGAGTGCTTCCGTTGAACTGTCGTCACCGAACTCAATATCATCCGTGTTGATTACATTGACGCTGCCTCCAGTTCCATTGGGTTGATCTGGCATCTCGGTATGCAGCGTTCGAGCTAAGCTCATGTAGACAGTTGCGTAGATGTATCTTGGTACTAGTTAAGATGATAAGTTAGCTGCAAATCTCCAGAAGAGGGTGATAGCAACCCATGTATTCTGTAGGTTAAATTAAGGCTATTTTGAGGACTGCCGGATGAAAAAAAGGCAGTGCGCTCGAATTGCGCCTGTGAGATCTTACCAGAGGTTATTGCAGGTATGGGAAGCTAGAGAATGCTGGGTACGGGTAGTGGCTTACATGTTTCGTTGCCCTTTCCTGAAGTTTTCGGATATGCCTTCATTGGTTCTGGATACACATCCTCGTGTTTTATATGCATGTGGCGAGAACCAATTGACGGGGAAAGGGGATACTTATACTTTCAGACAAACAATTTAACTATCAAGAAGCGACAGAGCTTGCTGAACGCTTCTTCCAGAACAACATGGGGCGGGGGATAACATGGTTCTGCCTTTAGTGGCGGTATCAGGGGCTATCTTCACGCCATAGACGCAGTATGGGGGTCGCCATGAAGCTGTCCCGCTTCAGCCTACTGCAAGAAGTCGACCTGCAAGCCACGCACGTTGGGAGTGGTTGCTCGGATGGAGAGCATCCCAGTTTGCCGCGAAGAGGAGACAGGTTGTTGCTTCAACTTAGCCCTTAGCGTTGTTCACCGGGCCTCCATATCACCATCTTCATTGCGATAAAACTATGAATATTGACATACCGAGTACGTTTACAGTATTGGGGAAGGGACCAAGGAGCGCAGTTCTACTGCAGGTTGCTAGGGGTCGAACCATCCTGGAAATTGCAAGCGCGTCATGAACCGCCAACTGCATATAGATTCAACTGCATGTCATGCATGATCCTCTTGAATATAGGACCTACGTTAAATTCAGCAGCACTATGGATAGGAGTGTTCCATAATAGCGCACTCTGGGATGTGATAGCTTGCATATTTAAGCATTTGCAGCTGTACTGGAGTACGACAAACGTGCCCCCCGGAGCGGCATGGTCTTCCGGCCGCGGAGGTTAAGGCCAATCACTCTCATTTCGGAGTATACCCCAGATCTTGAGGAATGTAGGTCTCAGCTAAAACGAACTCCTTCGCCTGCCCTGTGCCGCTTATAGTATGAAGTACCTGAAGGCTTAAATACGTCATGGCCGCTTTTGTCGTACGCTGGCTGTTTCTTCACGGTGGCCCGATTAATAGATCTAGAGATCGGCGTGGGGTTCATTTCAAGAATTCTTATACATCACGTACTGTCCCAAATTCGTGTACCATTTACCTGGGACTAAGCATGTATTGACGGCAACAGAAATTTATGTAGACAGGGGTGATTTCAGGTAGGCTCATCCACGTAAGTTACATTGTTAGAGTTGCACTCTTAAATGCTCCTTGCTCCTTGCTCCTTGCTCCTTGCTCCTTGCTCCTTGCTCTCTGCTCTCTGCTCTCTGCTCTCTGCTCTCTGCTCTCTGCTCTCTGCTCTCTGCTCTCTGCTCTCTGCTCTCTGCTCTCTGCTCTCTGCTCTCTGCTCTCTGCTCTCTGCTCTCTGCTCTCTGCTCTCTGCTCTCTGCTTTCTGCTTTCTGCTTTCTGCTCTTTAGAAAAATGTGTCCCGAAGACGGACTGCTAATGAGATTAGATGGTACGCTGGTAGCAGGTGTAACGCACGAATAAGCGGTGCTCGGCTCTAACTTGACCAGATATTATTTACAACCAAGAATAGATAGAGTAGTCCAACGAACCATGGGATCTGTTCAACCGTGCTTAACAAAGTGGAGCTCAACTTGAGAGAAGGAAGAAAGTTAAACCGGTGGAGTGATAAGCTGATAAGCTGATAAGCTGATAAGACAGAGGCTGCCTACCCCTCTCTTACTCTAAAAGACGTCTACTACTATCGCCTTCTTCAATCAAATCCAAATGCCTTGAATCATGCCCGACTTCAAAGGCATATATAATACATGGCTTCTATCTCAGGCGATGAGGTACTCCGGATAGTTGAGGAAAATGGGTACTGGACCTCGAATGATTCCACAACTGGCGAGCAATCAGATGGCGTTCTAATACCGCGTATTGATCTGCAATCGGCTGGTGCCATGAAATTATTCAAAGCTGCGACGTTTGATAATGAGGTGAGAAGCGCTCAGGCTCAAAGCACGTAACCGGAGCTGATGTATCAGTAGCAAAACCTACAGGTTCTCAACGCATTTGCTGCAGAGCCTGTCGCGATTTTCTACCGAGGATTTGGCCCAACCCAACGGGTTCACTGCCTTCAAAATAATTTGAACGAGAAACCTTCCAATACATCGATTCTGGTTCTTTTTCAATGCTGTAGCAACACAAGGATTGTCTTGTATGCATTTTCTCATCTCTTTCAATTGAATGCTACAAATGCGCCCAACGGCGTGTTAGCAGTAGCCGACGAAGCCATTCGCGAATTTGTATCTTCTGGGAAGATTGTTCCAAAAGAAGTCGAATTACTACATGGCGGCCAGTATGTATATTCTAATTTGTGGGAACACAAGACATTCTGACAATGCAGCAGCATTATAATTGATGCACGGGTTGCTTGGCAATTGTTGCAAAGTAAGGTAGCCGTCATTGGAATCGTTACTGGACCGAAGCATTCCTTAGGGTGGCACAAAATGCCGATACCCAAAGATGAGGATCGCGTAGAACTCATGGAGGAAATGAGAGAGAAAAGCAGGACAATATGTTTAAACTTTACGTGGAAAAACCAGCAGGATGGGTAGGTAGCGCAGCCGTGCCATTCAATTGACAGCTATGCTTAATTATATGGATTGTCCTGTGTACACGATGCGAAGTGCGAGACTGGTGGCTCGCCAAAGTCCACCAAGGAGCTATGAGAATACACATTGCTATTTGCCAGATAGGAAGACCCGACGAGAGCGTCTGCGTTAAAATGGGTAGGGGTACGAGAAGAGGCGAAGGGATATTGTTGACCAACATTGGTGCACTGGTCGATAGTATATGAAGAAGCAAAGGCAGGATATTGGGGGACGTCGGTAGCCTGGTCAATGGTGTACAACCCGGCAAAAGCAGGGTATTCGGGAACGTTGATGGTAAAGCCAGGCCGTTCTGGAACATGATCTTCTCGTTGATCAATCGCAAGTTCTGTGGTCGCACCTGTCAAGTCCGGAAGTTGGGGACTTGGTGTAGTATTGATACCGTATTCTCCATCCACCATACTACCCATGCCCTCATTTTGCTCCTTTGACATATCCTCTGCTTCAATGATAATTCCCGACTGTGCATCTGGCTTATCGCGATGACCCTCAGCATGAGCATGGTCCTCATCGTGAGCATGGTCCTCATCATGAGTATGGTCCTCATCATGAGTATGGTCCTCATCATGTTTATGGCCTTGTGTAGGCCAGTGGTCTGCCATGACTGGTTAGATTTAAGGTAATACTTGAAGCGCATTACTTACCTGTTGCATTCGCCTCAGATTGATTCGATTGCTCTAGGCGCCTTGCATACCCAGACATCAACTTCCGACGTTTTCTAGTTTTCCCCGATGATGCCAGTAATGCATCGAACTCTCTTGTAGCATCGTTCTTTAATTTGAGAAACAAATCGACTGTGGCGAGCCAACCAGGTGAGGATGCGGTAACAGTATGCTCGTCTGCACAATCCTTGAGGTGAGTCGTGTATGTGTCCACATCCAAAGTCTGGCTTTTGCAGATCTGGCATTTCCCCGTCCGAGAAGCGTCTATCCCCTCCGTTATTAAAGCAAAGGTCTCGAGAACGGGCTCACCTACGCTTCAGAAAGAAGTGGCGCTCTAGGTTGTGTCGTCTACTCGAACACGTTGTACACTTGGGACAGCGGTAGGACTGAGAAGTCTCTGTCGCCTCGGGACTCCGTATATTGCCGGGAACTCGATTAACAACGTGGGTTGCGCAATGTTGTGAGACCAGTTGTAAACATGATGTCTAGTCAATTTTAGTACATAATGCTAAAACCAACTATGATTAGACGCTGACCTGGAATTCCTCAATTAAGCATCGAAGGCTTTCAGAAAATTCGGAACAAGTCTGTCCAGTCGACATTGTAGTGTGATACCATAGAATATGGTTTAGGTATTAGATGATAAATTGGTAAATGCTGCCTGATTGATTACCCATTTTATCCAGGCATCTGCCATTTTATCACATGCTGATGCCCGATTGCCCCAGGCTACAAAAGGCTCATCTATCGCCCTGTCCCGCACATCAGCCATCTGTTCCTCAAACAACAGGAGAACAAGGTCTCGTGATGCAATCAATCAAAGTCACGTACGTACTTCACTAACGCACCTATGAAATATCCACGTTAACATATTCTTACGGCAATCTGTTTATTCAGATATTCAACAACTCTATCGACGAAGGAGCCATCTCGAACCTATTAAGGCTTTGCTTTCGTCAAATCTGTAATGGGAGGGTGCGATACTTGCGGCGGCTCGGGGAAAGGCCCAGCTGGCTTCGACTGTACGGACTGTGATGGCAAGGGTTAATTAGGGGTGTGCTGGAGTGGATATTACGGAAATCTAAAGCCTGCTCTGTGCTCTGTGCTCTGTGCTCTGTGCTCTGTGCTCTGTGCTCTGTGCTCTGTGCTCTGTGCTCTGTGCTCTGTGCTCTGTGCTCTGTGCTCTGTGCTCTGTGCTCTGTGCTCTGTGCTCTGTGCTCTGTGCTCTGTGCTCTGTGCTCTGTGCTCTGTGCTCCATACGAGCCCTCACGCTTACTGATTTGGTGGATGTAAGCACTAACGAGTACCCACCTCCACATGACGTCGTCCTCCACCACCCCAACTACATTCTAGACAGGGATGGGATCGCTCTTTGATAATGAAGAATGCTAAGTAGGGCTCAACGGCTGGTTGTTACCGTTTCAGCGTCACCGACCTACTCGAAACCCGTATATGCACAATGTCATAAGGAAAGATAATGCCTATAGCAGCATCATGTATAAGTAGACCCACCGCTGCTTCCCTTGGCATGGCCCACTTAATAGAAACAATTTACGAGACTTCGAAACCTTCCTGATCTCAATCCACAGCCCAAAAACCTCCACCTCTGTGAACCTCCACACCTATCACCATTCGCCTCCACTAAGTCTGTTAGGCGAATCTCACACGATGCCGGAGGAAGCTCAGACCAAGAAATGCCCAAGAGAGGGGTGTGGAGCAACGGTCACCGATTCTGTTACCCAATGCCTAAAGTGCGGGGCCAAGTTGTAGTGATACTGTGAGGCATGTTTCTGATACAAACGTCACCCTGAGACTAACTTACAGGTATCAGATCAGCAAGTCGAGGAAGATTGGAAGCGTAAGAGGGCAGAATTGTCGGAGGGTTTGCTTCACTTTTCACATTCAACATGATCTATTAATTGGAAGTTTCTCTTGATTTTTCACTCAATTCAACATGAGGTATCGAGGTGTTCGTCATATGACAATATCTAGTTAAAGGACAGTTCTATCCTAGGTGCTCATGTTTCTCAAAGTGCAGACATTGGATAACTATCAGTGGCTACAACATATATTGTGGATATATCGATTTTTTTAAACTGTTCCTTGCAATATTATTGGTTGGTTACCGCCCGATTCCTACACTCAACACCAAGTTTATGTACTTCCGCATGTCATCAATCCTTCAATCACTCTTCTTAGAGCCTGCCAGTCTATCAGGATGTGGAAGGTCCCCAAGCTCAATCAATCTGTCTAATTCTGCCTTGTTGCTCCACTTCATGTAACATTCCAGGTACTCCACATGAAGGAACTCCGCTATTGCATCGGCTAGACGATCGCCACGCTTACGGTAGACATCTGAATCTAGCGTCGCGGGCCATCTCTCCATACCTGGTGGGAAGAAGCCAGCGTACTCCCAATCAATCAAAGCCTTGGCTTGAAGGGTTTGTGGGTCCATTATGAGATTGTGAGCTGCGAGGTCGCCGTGTTGGAACTCGTACTTGGGCACTTTTAGAGGGAGAGTCTGCCAATATTCAACATTGCCTTTCCAAGGAGGTTGAACGTCGGGGCTCAACCATGATGGCGGCATGACAAATCCGAGAATACCCCGCTCTTTAGACTTTAATTCGGCGAGCTGTGGCACGACAGTGTCTCGGATGAAACCGAGAGCGTTTGAGTACGCCTGGTCCAAGCATGTATTGCACGGTGTACCGTCTGAATGCTTCCGTGCCTCTGGCATCGAGCAGCTTCGGTCTCGAAATTTGTTCAAAAGAACGCCTTCGATGAGCTCCGTGACTAAGTAGCGCCGGCCATCCGGATGGATTCCATGATCAAGTAGTTTCGGCACAGGAATCGTCGTTCTCCGACGGACTAGCTCCAAGGCTCTAGCTTCATTAGTAATGCGCTCATGGTTCCTATTGAAGACTCATTCAGCGGTCAGTAAAATTCCATGATCTTGGGAAGAGTCGTGTCCTTTTTACCATGATCTGAACCAAACATAATCGGTACCGTCAAGTCGTTTATCATTGAAGGGAAGCCGCGATGTTTTTGTAAAGGTCGTAGCGGTGAATTCGTACGTTACGTCATTCGACCCGTAGGTTCTGAGAACCGGGTTCCCTGCAATCAATTTTAGCACAAAGAAGGCATGAAGGCATGGCTTGACTTACCAACTCGCGCCTCCATATTGCAGAAATGGTGTGTTGAGGACATGGTGTAGACTCAAATGTGTGAAGTAAAAGAAAAAGGTAAGTGGTTGATATAAGACGTAGATATGAAATGCTACCTAGGAACCTAACCCCAGCAAACCCTCTAGCCGGGCGCCACTGCGGATCAACCCTGAAGGCTGAACTCCAGCGCGAACTCCCCCACTTCACACGCTAAATTGGCTGTGCCGCGGCGGGTTGGTTTTACGTTGTTTACTGAACGCCTGTCTCCTCACAGGGTTGCTAGCAGACCGCTGGCACCCTGTTTCCGATTCACAGGGTGTATGTAATGCCACGGTCAGCCACATGTGCCCGCGTGTATCTCTTAAATTGCCAAGTATTTGCACTTCCAACGGTCCTGGCAATCACGATGCGTACCTTTACGCATTGCGAGGATAGATATCGCCGAATATGGACAGGGCTTGTGTCTAGTTAACAAGCACGAAGAACAATGTAAGGCGATCTCTATATATCGGGTCTTCGAGTTTGTGAGGCTGTGTGTGAAGGCGTTCTTTTAAACCGCCATTCTGCCTCTAATGTTATGTCTAGTCAATTGCGCGCTAGCTGAGCCAACATTCAGAGGCTCCCGCGTATTCTGGCTGTTATCTGCGTCGCTATACATTGCTACCACTATGGGAGCTTTAGATGCCGGAAAACCCGGATGTAGCCTCGAGTATCCGCCACAATACAAGGTAAGCCTGATGCGTATTGTACGCGGCCGTAGGGGCTGCACGTCTCATTGGTTCTGTGGCGGGTGGCCTCAACCTCACGAATCCGTCCTTGTGAAGTTGCTCTCGAATGCCTTGTGCCTCCTCCTTTTCTTCATCGCCAGCATCGTACTTTCTTCGCACGCAATGCGTTTTCTCTCGAAGTTTAAGTACAAGTTGGGTCCGTCGAAGACAAGATGCGGTGACCCCACTGGTAGCGCCTGGCAGTGGGCGCCACCAACGTTAGCGTTCGCAAGATCTCCAAGTACGGACACCGCGCCAACCGTCCCTACAGTCTCCCATCCGGACGCAGTCGAGACTACGCCGACCGGTACGACAAGGGCTCATCGCCGATATCCACTACGAACCATGCTCTATGGGGAACCCTCACCGCAAACCCCGGCATCTGGGCTGAAACATACGAGAAGTTCGTCAATTGAAAACGACACCGACTACCAGACGTACTTGGCAACCGCCTCTGGTGCCGATGCGGTTCCTCCAATCGGTCACCTGAGCCCTGACTTGGCCAAGTTCATGGTAGAGCAGCTACAAGAGAAGCGAGAAGAGAAACAGTGCCACGTCATTTTCCACGGCAAAGACATCAAATTCCGCGCGCAAGCCGAGAAGTTGGGCAAAGTCTTCGTTTGGTGCAATGGCGTGCATGGTGAAGGAAGCCTTGAGTGCGCAGCCGTACGCGGCCCTGGCGTGGTCCGGCGTCGCGATCCTTCTGCTGGTACGTGAATGCGGATGCCGGCGTTACCCCCGATGCATGTAGCTTCTTACGAGCGGAGAAGTCTAGCATGAAGCCATGCTCTTGGGCTTCGACTCTATTCATCGTATCCTGGTCTACCGGGGAGCCTATCATGCTGCTTTCCCCAACGACGTCGGCATGAGCAATATCCACACGGTATGGGACGGTCCGGTCGATTTGTATTCCCACGTTTTCGAGTATCAAGCTTGCGTCATCTGCCTTCTATCCAGTGCCCAGCTCACTCGGGCGTGGCAGTATGTCGCCAGCTGGAATGACTGGGAGACGAAGGCATCGCATATCGCCGGCCTGAGCGAGGACTTAAGAAGCGCACAGACATCACGCAAGCAGGACAGGCCCAACGGACTTGAACCCAGCAGCTACAGCAGATATACGAGTCACGAGCATCACTCCAGAAAATCTACGAGCTGCTGGAGCACGAGAGGAAGCAGAGGCGGAGCGAACGCGATGGGCAGCGGGATCGCGCACTCTTGGCCGACCTCGCATCGGACCACGAAGCATACAGGAACTTCAACCTTCCCAAAGTCGAAGGCACGTGTGCCTGGTTCTTAGAGGGTGCGAGCTTTCGCTCGTGGCGCGATAGTGTAGAATTTAGTATCCTTTGGGTCTCCGCCGAGCCTGGTTGCGGAAAGCTCGTGACCTCGCGCTCTCTGATTGACGAGTGGCAGCTCTCAACAAGCGCGCAACTTCTGTTGTCTACTACTTCTTCAAGGATGGTGACAAGAGGCACGAGCACAGCTACAATGCCCTTTCGGCCATTCTCCATCAGCTTTTTATCCGATATCTGACCGGGAAGTTCACGAGCCACGCTCTTAGCCGACAGAAAAATCATGGCCCTTAACTGCGCATAATATTTACCGAGCTCTGGAACACCCTACTAGAAAGTGCCACCACATTGGACGCCGAAGAGATTGTTTGCGCCTTTGATGCCCCCGACGAATGTAGAGAAGATGAGAGGAATGCCCTTATTGAAAAGCTGCACGAGTTGTTTGCCAGTAGCGGAGAGGCGTCGCGTCGCACATGTAGTTCAAATTCTTTATTACGAGCCGGCCATATGATACAATCGAACACTCAATCTGAAGCCTTTTGAATTCTTCGTATCTGCGAGTCGACGGAGATGACCACTCTGCGGCCATCAGCGGAGATATCAACCGTGTTATTGATGCCACTATCCCCTAACTGATAGGCTATCTCACAGAGCATAACTGCCACCATGTCTCCCAGCGTCTCAAAGCTATGAAAACCGCACGTGCCTGTGGCTGCGGTTAACATTTGACATTATCAAAAAAGGACGAGCCGTTATCGCAGGCCTTCCGATGTAGATAGTCTGCTGGAGAAGCTCCAGAACGGGTACGCCGCAGCCTGCGAGAAGCCTCTGCAAAGCAATGGAAGCGGCGCAGACGCAATAGCATGGCAAGGCGGGATGAGGTCGGCCGGTCTTGCTGTACAACGGACTATTGTTCGATTACTAGCGGCCGAATACAAAGGCGAAGTGAGTATTGCGAGGACATTATTACAATTAGCGCAGATTATTATACTCGCCACCCTCGACTGATGGGCATCACGTCGAAGTGCCTCGCGTCTAGGCTCCTTCTCAGTCTGCCGCCGCTTAGAGGCCGCCACACCCGCCCACGATATTGGTATCCTAATGCCAAGCAAGAGTAGGGGTGGACGTAAGGGTGATTTATGAGTGGCACGTCTTCAAGAATGATGGGACCCCACAGATTGGGGGAAGATACGAGCAGAGGAGAGAATGAGAAAAAAAAGAGAGGGGCCTACTCGATATCAATATCCCATACATAGGCGTCGTGGTTTGTCCCCGTGCAGGACTGGAACAGGCTGCAGTTCCCTTGGACGATGCGTTTTTCTTGAGTTTGAAAGATAGTCTGAACAGGCTTCAACAGCTGGGTACTTACAGTAGCTGGATCTTCGATCATCTGCTTACTGTTCATTTGTTGCGAGGACTTGCTACCAAGTGAAGAACATGGCAGATTAACTTTATTAAGCTTGGTAAGTATTTGGTGGAGAGCGAATCTAAAATTATAATGAACCCAGGCCTAGGACTTTTTGACTGGGCTTCTTCTCCTCTTGGCAGGCGCTGGTTTCGAAAACGAAGTGTCAGGCGTAGCCATTTGACCACCTTCCCTTTGCTGCTCATCCTCATCCTTGTCCGCCAACCACAACGCAGAACCAGTGCCCATGGACTTAAGTGATGGCTCTGCAGACTTTGAGATAGGCCAGTTAAATCGGACCACGCCGGCACATCAAAGTCCAGTTTTGTCGGCAACTGATCAATAGCTGAGCGAATCTTCTTCAAATGTTCTGGCATCCATGTGTCGTAAACATTCCTAGTGAATCGATATGTCGTCCACTTCTCTCTACCGTCAAGTGCCGTGAAGTCGAATTTGTGTATTGGGTGACGGTAATATTTTGTTTCTTTTCCGTTGATCACAGGGTAGTAACCATAGATTCGCACAGAGCGATGGTCATGCGATATAGAGAAGGAGAGAACCTGCCGGTTAACCTCTTCCTCACGCTTCACAAGTCGGAATAGCTCAACGATACCCCGCGCCGCAAGGGTCATGCTGTGGGCGTTCTGACGGTCCGCAACGTCCAGCGCTGCGGCCCCACACTTCACTTCACAGGCCATGAACGGAAAGTACATGTAGTACGTGGCCATGAAGAAGGATAGATCGCCTGTAAGGAAATCGCCAATAAAAGGTGACAGCTTCGCGAGCTGGTCGTCGGTGAATGTCTCTCGGCGGAATCCAACGGAGTAGTCTGGCTGCGGGAGGGTTCCGGTCAGGGGGATCGAGTTGTTCCAGCCTTCATTGACACTTTCTGTCAAGTCTTCGAGCGGTGCTGAACCAAATGTCGCCAGACTCTCCGCCGAAGGAACGACCAGCCGAGAAACATCTTGGATGACTCGGGCTTCATTCCTGTTGTGTATCTTCTGACAGGTGGATTCGAAAATATCGTCGCGAAAGAGTGATCTCTTGGGAACCGCTGGCTTATTCTCGAGCAGCATCCTGCAAAGCTTTTTGCTTTCAGTAGCGACGTCCAACGACGACTTGACCATGAAGCTGCCTTTCGTTGATAATAGGGTTTCGTAGCGTGGGTCCCTATAGGGCGC
Source organism: Apiospora arundinis (assembly GCA_039105305.1). Lineage (NCBI taxonomy): Eukaryota > Fungi > Ascomycota > Sordariomycetes > Amphisphaeriales > Apiosporaceae > Apiospora > Apiospora arundinis. The sequence continues at coordinate 1,027,104 of JAPCWZ010000007.1, read as the reverse complement.
ACTCTTTTCTTCGCGCGGCCTCTGGTCGCTGGGCGTCGCAGAGGTCGCGGAGTTCGACCGCTTACGTCCGAGAACGGACGAGGACCGTTTCCGTGCCAGCGCATGCTCAATATGTTCCATATCGGGCTTGGATTATTTGTGCGGCCAATAACCTTCCCTCGCCCAGAACTCGATAGGGTTGCAGTCACTTGCAGGTCTACTCTCGGTATCTTCAGAAGCAGATTGATTTGAAACTCGTCGTCGCTTCGCAGAGTGTTCGAGACCGAAATCTTCACTATCACGAGTAGTTTCGATAGCACGCTTCGATCCTTGGCGGGCAGCTGATAAAGGCAGGTCGGGCGATGGCTGAAGTATCTTGAGACGCGGGCTTCTGCGTACTGAAGCGTGACGGGGAGCTTTATACGGTGAGTTGCGACCCTTCTGGGACGCTGTCTGCGCTCGAGTTTGGGCCATGGCGAGTAAAGCTTTGAGGAAGAAGTGATGTAATCATGTGGTCGCCGCACGTCAAAAAAAAGCTGAAGACCCCGTGTAAGGAGAAGATCCAATGACACCCAGTGGTTAAGCGCATCAGTGTACAGTGGGGATGCTGATGTTTTGGACGAGGTTCAACGTCTGGTGATGGTTCGCGGTTGAATTGGTGACGAGCCAGTGGCCTAAGCTTCGCGTTCCTCTCAGGCCAATCGGTTTTATGCCGTTTAGAAATTGCGGGGTTGCGGGGCGGAATGCTTACACTTGCTATATCAGTGGAGGTGAGATCCTAACATCAAATTTTGGCTTCGGTAGGGTGAAGTCAGTACTTGATTAGAACGAAGACGTATGCTTTACTTTGTGGGCGTACAAGCTGTTCCGGCCCTCGGTAACCCGATTCGACGAGTCCTTCCATCTTGTACAGAGCACCGCTTGTGAGAAAGGCTGAGCTGGACTTGCTTTCCCTCCACTTCATATCAATGCATTATAGCTTGTGGTGAAATCAAGTACTAGTCGAAAGTTGCCATGGGCATTGTTTGTCAGCTTTATTTGCATTCCTTTACCGTCGATTGAAAGGAAAGAATCCGCAAGTCCCCATAAAATGCGACGTAATGCCGGGTCTCCTACCCTCCCCATACACCTTCTCTGCCTGGATACGGAATTACAATCGCGACCTGCTTGGTGTCGCTTCATTCGAGGTCAAAACTGTACCTCCTACTGGTACCAATGTGTGCCCGTGACAGTATATACTGGGGAGCGAATGAGCCCCTCCCATGTAGGTTTGTTAACAGTGCACATATATGACAGCGGCGCCGTGTGCGGTCCACTAAACGTTACAGACGAAGGAATCTGATAAGATCACGGCTAGCGAGAGGCGAAATGCGCTGCCATGTGACTCGTACTCAGCAGTGCTCAGACGTACTGATTCCGGCTCCTGCCCTCCAAAGACAGAGCGATGCCGTAGCCAATGTGACAGGTCTCCTCGGCACTAGAGAAGGACAAAAATGGATCCTGGCGGAATGCAGCTCATTCTCTACAAGTGCCCGTCCATCGGTCCACACAAGACGGCCCTGCATCATTTCTCTAGCTGCTATACCCATCGCTCTTCTCACTAGGCATTAGGCGCGTCGAGGATCACGGCGCGAGTGGAGAACAGCGATCCGACGGTCTGCGCGGTGTTTCACCAGGGGCTACCGTGGGTTTCCGAAAGGTACAAGCTGGCAAGGCGTCTGCTGTACTGTCTGCTATGCGGTAGAAGATTGGCACGGTAAGAAACATACCGTAGATGCGCGTGTCTTGGACTCGTGGGTTCTAATCTGGGGCCGGCGGCGCTATGTCGTTCGTTTCGGTGGTTCTAGACTGCGACCTTCGAGACCGCATCACATCGAACGTCATCCAACTGAACCGCTTCAAAGAAGCTTTCAACAGATACGACGTCGCTAGGCTACTGAAGGGACAAGACGAATTCATCAAACACCACGGCCAGCAGGAATATCAAGGAATTTCCGTTTCGCCAAAGCTGATCCGTCGTTATCCCTGGCTACCCAGATTAGAACGTGGGCCAGGGACCGCGATCTGTCAGGTCCATGCGCCACTGGTGCTAATGGTAGGGCTGTGACACTAGCGCAAACGCCCCCGCTACGTACGGCTAGATAGGCTGCCGTGGTGGGCTGGTTTCGCGCTATTTACTAACGCATATCTCCATTACGATGGTGGCATGTCTCTATGCGCCAGAGGTCCAGTCAAGGTGATCCGCATTGCTGTACTTGGCGCACAACGTCCCTATGTCGCTAGCAGACCACTGGCATCCAATCTTCGATTCTCAGTGTGCATTACTGCCACGGTCGGCCACCTGTATCCGCGTTTATCGCCAATCTCGCGAATCCGAAGCGGCAAGACCCGTTGGCGGCACGAATCGAATACTTGACCTACGAGCACAACTTCTCCAGCCAGAGATACGAGTGATACAAACGCCGAGGGAAGTGGTACGATGCACAGTGGAAGAGGCCTATGGACTCGAGTGTGTCGAGGCCACACGAGACATTTGAGTTTATATAGAGCGATGGATCCTCGTTTGTGAAGAGGTCCGGCTAAGAGACCCACGAAATCTGCGCGATTGGCCTTATCATTTGCACAGCGAAACGTCGGAGATCAGCCGCCGCTTTCTTCCCCACCGCGACAGAAATCCGCGGCTGCCCAACCAAGCTGGACGCGGCCATGCAGTCATTTGAACTGGTCAAGAGGTATGGTCAAGAGGTAGAATGACCTGATCATTGATTATTTCCTAACATCACAGAATTACCGTGACGCCGAGCGGAATGTAGAGGGTCGTACCATCCTGCTGCAATAGATTCGAGAACAAGCTCCCTTAATCGAGGCTGAGTGGAAGCTTGGGGGTGACTCGGATATCAAATTTGTTTCGGGGTTCAAACGCGATGCCGACGAAGCGATGGAAGAAAGAACAAGATGTCCGGGCCGTGCTTCCCAGTACACAATCCACCGATGGTACTCAGCCAACGACGAACCTACCGCCCCGTCGCAGCTCTCGGACTGCGGCCAGCCAGGACCCATCACCCGGCTGCAAGCTGTCGCCAATACACGCCTAAGGCCACGCAAAAGGCCGCAAGCACCAACACCTCCTGCCACGAAGTCGCATACAAGCCCCCGCACGAACCACTACGCGAAGCGACACAACTCCTCCTGAGCCTACAGCCGCCGCCCAACTGCGTAGTTGCAGGGGACTTCACTGCTTGGTACAACGCTTGGGGCCCCGAAGTACCACAGACCCGAAACGCGGGGCTCGAGGTCCACGACTGGGTCGTCGCCAACGGCCTTAGCTACATTGGAGAGATAGGGGTCCCAACATACGCTGCAGGGCGCACGGTCGATCTATCCTTTTCGAACATCCTATTCACGTCGGCCGAGGTGGACGAGAGGATACATACGGGAGCGGACCACAAAATCCTCCGAATTATTATCCCAAGGGGCGGACAGATATCGGTGACGCAGTACAGGTACTCCGTACCCGACAACAAACTCGGAGCTTCGCCGGACTTGTCGAACTTGGGATACAATGCCTTCCATTACTCCCGGAGATGGCAACACCGAAGTAGCTCGACCAGCGCACTACACAGATCCTTGACATCCTCCGAAACGCCCTAGAAACAATCGGCAAACAACCGGTAAATGACGAACGCGACGCGCCATGGTGGACGGATGCGTGCCGAGAAGCCCGCGACGCGTTCCATCGGACCATAAAGCACCACTCAGGGGACTGGAGGAGCTTAGAGGAGCGGAAACACTTCCTTACGGTGGTACGGATGGAGAAGTGAAAATACTGGCGACACAGAATCGACTCGATCCAGTCGGGTAAGGGCCTCTACGAGATAGTCAAGTAGCATAAGCTACAGCCGGCCATAAAAGCACCACTGCTGGTCGTCGGGGATAGGAGAATCGAAGATACATGCCCTACGAAAGGGCCTGTTAGAGCGGTTCACCGGCGCGGAAGACCTCGGTGCCGACCCGATGGAGGTCCCGGTGGTGCCGCGACACACCCTCCCATGGGACGCGTATATCTCCGACGAAGAGCTGACAGCTACCATAGTTGCCGTGAGGAGCTCCTCACTGGGGGCAGACGGAATCTCGGTGCGGCTTCTGAAGGCGTGCTGGTACCCCATTCAAGAACCAGTGCGGGCGTGTCTAGCGGGCACCACCCACTAGCACCCGTTTGGAATATGGATCTATCACCGCCGCTCCGCCCGGTGGAGCACGTTATTGCGGAAGTGCACGGGTTGTCGATGGCATCAATGCCACGCGGGCGAGCCTCGAGTCCTCCAAAGCGGAGCCTGCCTTATCGCTCAAGGAGATGGTCTCGCGCAAAATCCAGGGGTCGAGAGATTACAGGGAAGAACTGATCTTTTGCAAAGAGACTACGGGGTCTGGGGGACGCCTCTTTCAAGGGGTGCAACGGGTAGAGGAACTGGTCCAGCGGGTCGTGCACAGCTTCCATCTCGCAATGAGGGCCGTGGAACGGGCAGGTGTGAGAGCGTAACTATGCGTCGATCTCCATCCTTAGACCTGGCGCATGGCATTCCGTGGAGTACTCCGCACTTCATGAGCATCCCATCGACCTGTGAGTGGTTATAGCAAGCCATATAAGCCAACCTGGAAGCATTCTCTTGAGCAAGGGATTCTGAAGTGTAAGGCTCCATAATCACATAATTGCGTCCCGTTACGACCACACAACAAATATAGCCTTCCCAAGCGCACAGAGCGGTAAGCTGGGTTGTCCACCCACGCCGTTCGCAGAGACCTACAGTGGTAGTAAGCGGCAATGCAATAGGAACGTCAATGGATTTGAACCTACTAGTGAGATACTCGGAATAGAACCCAGACATGCTTTCTGAAGAGAGAAAACGTCAATGCCCGCCATGTCTAGTTCTTCCCAGGACGTACCAATACATGAACGGCACAGCATGCATTGTGAAGCCCGTTTTATAAACACCCAAGAGGAACCTGCATTCTGCCTGGCCGTTAAGCTTGGCCGCTCAACCTCACTGCAGGTCAGCTGCGGGGTAATACCTACCTTGTCCGCCTTCCAGGCTATTTACCATGGCCGCCTGCTTATTAGCCATAACACCTTGATGATACTTGACTGGAAGCTCGTTCATTCTTGCGGATTTTCAACTCGCAAATGGTGAATATGAGTTTTGGGTTTAGCACCGGTGATTTTCTTGCCATCATTGAGCTCGCCACCAAAGTGCGCAAAGACTTCTCAGATGAGTTCGTCGCCCCTGATAGCTTCCCGAACTGGGCTAATTTCGGTTGCTCTATAGAGTCAGGAGTCTCGTCATTGTCATCCAAGATGTTGACATATTTCTCACCTGCCAGGAAATGACCGAAAGCGATCAGAAGGATCTCCATGCTATTATCGATCGCTGCAAAGGCGTTCTCCTGGATGCTCAAAGAATGCTGGACAAATACTCCACTCTCGAATCGCGAACTGGCGGCATCAGAGGAAAAGCGCAAAGAGCATGGAAACAACTGACGTGGGAACCTGTTGAGATTCGAGATCTTCGAATGCGGATCTCGTCCAACATCACAATGCTCAACGGATTCAGCAGTAAAGTCATCAGAGACAAGGTCATAAGCTTGGTTGAGGGACAAGATCGGTTGGCGAAACGACAAGAGCAACAGCACCACGAAGAAGTCCTTGAATGGCTCACGTCAACTGATTATGCTACGCAACAGTCGGACCTCATTTCTCGGCGTCAGGCGGGAACGGGCCAGTGGTTGCTCCAAACTCGTCAATACCGAGACTGGATTGCCAAAGAGAAAGAAGCACTCTTCTGCCCTGGTATTCCTGGAGCCGGTAAGACGATACTGGCATCCATCGTGGTTGATCACCTATGCGATGAATTCCGCACCAACGATTCGATCGGCATATGTTACATATACTTCAACTATCGACATACGGATAGGCAGACACTCAATGATTTGATGGCCAGCCTCGTCAAACAGTTGGCACATGGCCAGTCGTCACCGAACACCATCGTGAGAACCCTTTATGATCGACACAAAGACAGAAAGACCAGACCATCTGTCGCTGAGCTTCGCGATACTCTTCACTTGGTGGCCAGGGAATACTCGCGACTGTTTGTGGTTGTCGACGCACTAGATGAGTGCCAGACGTCAGACGGCTGCCAATCTGATTTCATATCCGAACTTCTTGGTCTCCAGACCACAGTAGAGGCAAACGTTCTTACAACGTCACGCTTCATACCGGAAGTCGCAGTGAGATTCGCCGACACAGTCCAAATAGAGATACGAGCAAGCGATGGCGACATTGGCAGATATCTGGACGGTAATATGTCACATCTTCCAAGATTCGTGATAGATGAATCGGGTCTTCAGACGGAGATCAAGGAAGAGATTATGAAAAGTGTGGACGGGATGTGAGTCAACCATCTTATTTTGACGTGCTTTGGCCAAATGTTACTAGGTTTCTACTTGCCCAACTACATCTTCATTCCCTCAGAGGCAAGCGTTCGCGCAAAGCTGTTCGAAACGCGTTGAGGCAACTCGTAAAGGGGTCAGGTGCATACGATGCTGCCTACAACGAGGCTATGGGCCGAGTGAATAGCCAGCTCTCGGATTTGAAGGAGCTCGGATTGCAAGTTCTATCCTGGATCACGTGTGCAAAAAGACCGTTGACTGTAGCCGAGCTCCAGCATGCTCTCGGCGTGGAGTTTGGCCAGTCATACTTGGACAACGAGAACCTGCCCGACGTCGGTGATATGGTTTCCAGCTGCTGTGGGTTGGTCACTATCGATGAACACAGCCGCATTATACGATTGGTACACCACACGACACAAGAGTACTTCGAGCGATTCAAGTTGACCTGGTTTCCAGAAGCGCAAATCGAGATTACAAGGATCTGCGCTACATACATGTCCTTCGATGTCTTCCATGACGATGCAGGCCTGCACTACTCGAAAGATGGGAAATACCTCTTACTCTATCCGTTACTCGACTACGCAAGCCGCTTTTGGTTATTTCATGTCGAACAAGCTCTCATATACGACAAATCTCGGGATATGATCATGGGATATCTATGCAGCGAACGAGCGCTTACGACAACTTATCATGCTCTGCAGCGTGGTACCTTCAGAGGTCGAGCACCAAAGGGGATTGTCGCGATGCACTTAGTCGCTCACTTCGGGTTACAAGGCTTGATGATACAACTGAAGGCTGCCGGCACCGACCTCGATGCTTCGGACGAGAACGGGGAAACGCCTTTGCTCTGGGCAGCAAGGAATCAACAAGAAGACATGATGCGGTTGTTAGCTGAGCAAGGTGCTAAAATCAACACACTCGACTTCGAAAGGAAAACCTCCCTGCACCATGCCGCCAAAATCAACTCGCTTACCATGCTCAAGACACTCCTTCGCAAAGGAGCTGTACTGACTCAAGATGTTGATAACATGACCCCACTCCATTATGCTGTACTCTCAGGTTGGAAAACTGGAATCACGGCATTATTAGATGCAGGGGTCGCCGTTGATCTTTCCATCAGAAGAGTGCAGTTTGTGCAAGCGTATAACAACGATCGCATGGTTTTTGAACGTTTTGATGGAGTACAGCAACCTGTTCCGCACCTCTCCGGTGCGTCAGGACCAGGGCTCACTCCTCTGCACCTGGCGACGCTTATTGGACATTCTGAGATGGTTCAGTTCTTGCTGCGACATGGAGCAGATCCTGCGGCAAAATCCAACTATGGCGAGACCCCTTTACATCTTTGCGTCGGAGCACGAATTGCCGATGAGCAGATGGGAGACATTTGGGCTGAAGGAAGCCAAAGAATTGAATCCCTTTTCGATATCCTCGACATGTCAGATGAAAAGGAGTGGGATGACATGCACCAGCTTATTCGCAAAGAAAGGCTCGCCATCATTTCCCAGCTCCTGGCCAGCCCAGCCACTCAAGTTGACGCTCAGGACATGAATGGGTCCTCATGCCTACACATGATCGACTATAGCGGTAACCGGTTTTCCCAGGAGATTGCCAATTTATTGTTGACGATTGGAGATGCGGCGGTTGATTTGCGAGACCGAAATGGCATGTCGCCGCTGCATTTGGCTTGCCAAAAAGGTGACGCAGACTCGGTAAGGACATTTCTTGACCACGGAGCGTGCACAAAGCTGCAGGACAACGGTGGCTGCAATGCACTGCACCATGCTGCAGGGTCAAGCAACGATAAGACCCTGAATGCAATACTCAACCACACACAGGATCAAGACAGAAGCGTCGTTGCCGTGCGGGATGCCGAAGGTCGCAACGTGTTGCATCATCTACTCTCTTGGCTCCCCAGCATGGAGGCACTGAAGTACCTACTTACCCTAGGCGCGGGTGTCAACACTCTCAACAATAGCGGCGAATCCCCACTGGCTGCGTTCCTTGGTTCACGATTCCTTCCGTCGGCAGCTGCAAGCTTTGTTCAGGTCTTGCTTGATCGGGGAGCGGATATATTGGCGCCAAATCTCACTACTGGTATGGGTCTGCACCATGTTATGGCCAGGTCTTCAGAGCTCGATCTAGAAGTACTGCGTTTGCTCGCCAGCCAGGGGCTAAATCTTAAGGATGTGGATAACGAAGGGCGGACAATTCTTCACCATGCAGCTCGTTCTGGGTTCTTGACGCAAGAAGCTCTCGAGTTTCTGCTGCACGAAGTGGGTTTGACGTTGAATACCTTTGACAACACGGGAAAGTCACCGTTGTCCTACGCAGTAGAGAGGAAGAACAAGGACGAGACGAACGTATGGAGCGATCCACGAGGGGCAGAAACCGAGAAGCTCTTACTGAAGTATGTGGAACTCGGCCTTTGAAGAGAATGTGGCAGTGTCCATTTCATATGTTTGAGCTTGCATGTTCACGAAATGAGAGCTGGATATCTACTATTTCTTTTCTTCCAGTAGCCTACTCGAGTTATGTTTGAAGACATCAGATTATGCGCTGTCCAAACTTCGGGTCACGAGGTACCATGCAAGGTACCATGCGAAGAGCCCCTGTCCCGTATCTGAAACTGAGGGGGATCCAAGTGAGCACCAGCAGTTTCCACGTTCGATGCGACAACGCGCAGGTCAGGCGGCAGACCCCAAGACAGCAAGCCGCGCCGCGGCCCGATGCATTATCCCCGGGAGAGCACCTCGCGTCCAAGCAGCAGGAGCTGGCCCGCCACAGGGAGGAGCTCACGTCCTATGAGGCCATCCAAGCAGGAGAACCAGCATCCTGTACTCCACCGCGGCTGTCGCGTGTCTAGCGGGCACCACCCACTAGCACCCGTTTGGAATTTGGATCTACCAGGGCCGCTCCGCTCAGTGGAGCACGTTATTGTGGAAGTGCACGGGTCGTCGGTTGCCATCAATGCCACGCGGGCGAACCTGGGGTCGTCGTCCAAAGCGGAGTCTGCTTTATCGCTCGAGATGGTATTGCGCAAAATCCAGGAAGCGAATGATTACGGGGAAGAACTAATCTTTTGCAAAGAGGCCATGCGGTCCGGGGATCGCCTCTGTCAAGGGATGCAACGGGTGGAGGAATTGGTCCAACGGGCCGTGCACAGCTTCCACCTCGCAATGAGGGCCGTGGAACGGGCAGGTGTGAGAGCGTAACTATGCGTCGATCTCCATCCTTAGACCTCACGCATGGCACTCCCTGAAGTACTCCATCTTTAGCGAACATCCCATCGACCTGTGAGTGGTTATAGCAAGCCATATAAGCCAACCTGGAAGCATTCTCTTGAGCAAGGGATTCTGAAGTGTAAGGCTCCATAGTCACATAATTGCGTTCCTTTACCACCACATCACAAATATAACCTTCGCCAGTGCACACAGAGCAGTAGGCTGGGGTTGTCCATCCACGCCGTTCGCAGAGACCTGTAATGATAGTAAGCGGCAATGCAATAGGGGCGTCACTCGGTTTGAACCCACTAGTGAGATACTCGGAATAGAACCCAGCCATGCTTTCTGAAGAGAGACAACGTCAATGCCAGCCTTGTCCAGTTCTTCCCAGTACGCACCAATATCTAAGCGGCACAGCATGCATTGCGAAGTCCGTTTTATAAATACCCGAGAGGAACATGCATTCTGCCTGGCTGTTAAGCTTGGTCGCTTGACCTGACTGCCTGCAGTCCTGCCTGGAGCACAGCCTACGCATCCCACCTCATCATGCGCCCGGCCTATTTACACAAGAAACAGACTATCCGAAAGGCAGAAATTAGACAAAAATGGGGTCGGATGGATGAACTGCTAGGTTGTTCGAGATTCCTATAAAATTGAAAATGGATTATTGGCCCGAAAATCAACTTCTATACCAGCCAAAATAAATAAATAAGACGAATCAGCGCAATGCTCAATATTTGCTGCCCAACTGTGACGTTGCATTGATTTAGCTGAGCCGCCCAGGCCACATTCAACTGTGACGGACCCTTCCGCCAGGGTAGCAGTGGATCCGATCGCGATTTTGTGCGTTCCTAGTGCACAATGGACGTGGGGAGCATGCCGATGAGATGCTCGATCCTACCCCCCCAAAAACGATAGCAGACTTACATTAACAGTACATATGAAACTTTACTCTGCTAAAAAAATGATGGGTATTCGGCCTTAGCTAGCGATGAAAGCACCTTACCGAGGTACTACTCACTCACCGACGGAAGGATATCAACCCCCTTCAACTATAACGCATGTTAGGATGTGAGATATCGACTTCATTGCTTAGAGAAAACTGAGACGTTGCGGTCCTTCTTAGCATCTCACTCTTTATTCTGCGATTGCACCAGAACATCACCATCATGCAAAATTGCTTGTTAAATACTTATTATACTGCCAGGTAATAGAAAACATCAAATCGCGCGTTTGCTCCAGAAAGCACCTTGCCCAATGGGATGTTCGTTTTAAACGATGTGATCTGAAAATAGAACACCGCCCTCAGACTTTTTGGTTGGGCTCTGGCACTTCCAGCGCCTGCCAAGCTTGGCCTAACCAGGGAGTGGGCGGCGCAAATGCGGGGTATCCTCAGAGACATCTACAGATAGAATTGTTTTTCGAGAACAGAACACGAAATAACAACGGTCTCAATACGAAGGACATTTTGTCCTTGTTTCAATGCATTCTACATATCCTCGACTGATACAAAGGCTCTGCATAGGTTCTTAGCTCATATTTCCAAATCTTACTACTGCATGTTTCGGTTGCTTTGTTACATTGATGGTTCGAGTTGCTGGAGGTTCATATTAGAAGTGTACGACAACGATACGGTCCCCAGTCAATAGCGTACCAACTGGGATGGGAGAGCTGAGGGCTCTCGGATGGGGTTGATAACATCGTCAACCTGTCATTCTCAGCCAGCCGACAACGCTCGGAGCAAAAGGCTGGACCATTTGTCTGCGTTTCACAATATAAGCAGAACATATATGTCCATCCTAGATCGTACGGCATTCCTGGCGTGCGGAGGTATATAATAGGTGCTAAATTGTGAAGGAAAGAAACACATGGATCTTCCGGAAAGAAGAGCACAAGAAGCACAAGTCGAGCTCTGGTGCCAGCATAGGAGGGGGGCACTGTTGCTGTAGCTGAATGAAAAGTCACGGCAAGTATGCGGAGAAGATTAAATCCTGATCCAGTATAATAAATACTACGGACGATTACAAGCTTTACTGGCGATGTTCAATGGCTATGATGACGCAGTGCACGACTCATGTCGACAGTAAGTCTCATCACCCCCTTAAACACAAGAGAGGAGCTAAAGCGAACTACTTACTAGAGTCCATATCGCAAGCGCGTAGGGGCTGCGATAATGAATGCCCCACAGAGCATTAGACATTTATATAGTCACAATAAATTGATCCCCGAGCGCCTCTTTTATTATTAACAGTACACCTTAGACTGAAGATACTCGGTAGATCACACCGTTCACTTTGCACCAAATGACGCAACCACTGACCAGTTACATTCGAGGCGAGAAAGCAGAACAGAACATCGATGCGCTGCTTTTGTACTGCAATTTCACATTACCAGGTCTTTCAACGTATTTGATGCCTCCGTATAATTACCAGCTCCAAGCGCCAACACTCAGTTGAAGGTCTTTAGCGTTTACGGTACTCTTGAAAGTTACTTTCATCCATATGGTGGCCTAAATCAAGATCATCCGATCCGATTACCCATAGCTGCATCTCAAATCTAAAACCGCGGCCTGTTTGCCGTTTGCCCAACCCATAATATACGCTCGCAGGCTTCCCATTGCCTGGCCAGCTAATCATGACATGGCCATGCTTTAGATCCAGCGTGTGATGGTCAGCGACTGCGTCTCAGGCACAAGGGATGCCGCCTTCAATAACAATGAGTAGGACCATGCGGATACCCGCGAATGTCTTGAACATCGGCTCGGCCGCATGGCTGACGTACTATTGCTGATTAGTCCGTGGGGGCGAGGGCGCAGCTTGCCACCACAATGTTATAGCGCGTGATCGTGCTGCAAGGTGATGTCGTCGTAGCTTAAGCTGTAGCCATGTGTGTCGTGCATCTTGCCGAGCATGAGACCGGTCGGAGCTCTTTGAGGTTCCAACTGGGGCGACCCATGCAACCTGGCAATCCTGCCGACACGGCCTTTCAGTAACACCACGATAAGGGAAGCAGATGATCGTGTTAGAGGCTGTGGCCCGGCCAAGTGAGGCGCTGAGCGGTGAATGGCAGTTGTCGCTGCTTTGAATTTGCACAGCATCGTAGTGAGGGTGGTGGACGGGCATATTTAAAGGCGTTCTGCCATCATAATGCAAACCTAGCCTGGTATATACCGATTGAACGCCAGCTCGCTGGCATGCATGGCTCACCTATCGCCGTCCGGAAGCAAAGTGGATTCGGCGAGGCACTATATCGCCGCCCAACTGTGAAGGCTGCGATCCAGCATGCAGCTGTCCACAAGTTGCCGGCTTTTTTCGTGCTCTGTCGAGGAGCCTTCAAAATTCTTACGAACAGAGACATTGATTTAAAGGGGAAGACCCTACTGGGGTACAAGAATACTAGCTGTTGCTGGCCATGTAGAATGTTCAAACCAGACGTTTGGTCACGAAGACGAATATTAAGCTGATGGAGGAGGGGTAAGTAAACTGCGAGGCCTAGTTTGTACACAGGCTCGTGTACAGCTATGGAACGGCCCCTATTGGTGCATTCGACAATGGACGAATATCTCAACAGAAACCTGCGGCAAAACATTGCGCCTCAGTGATCCTGCCATGAACTACCCTCCGACTGGCCTGCACAACATTTAGTCAAGTCATACCCTCCCCACTGTTCGTTCTTGAAGATGCGTCAATAGAAACACTCCCCAAATCAATCGTCTGCAAAAACTCTATACCCCTCCTCAGACCTGAAATCTAGAACTTGATTCATATAGAGGTTCCACGGATCGGGGTAGAACTTGAGCTGTATATCGGCATTCTCGATATTAGATACACGGACCAAGATGTACGCGTGAAGCGCGTCATTGTTGTATCTTCGCATCTGTGTGCTTGTTAGTGGAAAGCTGAATTCCTGAGCCTTGGCGAACTCATCGTACCATATCAACTTGGTTTTGGCTGACAAAGAATGCTTCATCGCCGGAACCAGAAGTAGACTTGACTTCTAGGTGGTAGGTTGTGTCATTGGACCAGCCTAGATGCAAATCCATTTCGGCATCGCGAAGCATCTCTCTCATTTGCCCCGAACTGTCCAGATAGGTAAAGTCGGCGAAGTCTCTCTCCTGTCCAGTGAATCGAGGTATGCCGGCTTCGACCCGTAGCTTGCTAGTCCAGTTGTCATCGCACCAGTCTTCTATGCGGCTTCCGAATCGCTTATGGATCTGCAAATAGCTGTTAATAGAAAACATACTTCTCGTATCCTTAGCAGGGTTCATTCACGAAAAGTTCCCCAAGAAATCCAATTTCCCTGAACCGTAGCTCTCCCACGGGCATAACTCGGTCCTCTGTTCTGGGCCGCGACCGTCGCACAGAAGGCGAAGTTGCCTGGTGGATGTTTGAGACACCTGGATGCAATCTTGCAGTATTCTCGTGATCCCGAGCCCCCTGATGAAGTGTTGCACTGGTCGCAGCTGGTGAGGTCTGATGGCTAAAAGGAGAGGAGCCTCTAGTACGTATCGCTAGAGACTGTATGGAGTTTGGCCCTACTCCAACTGCTCTTGGGGCATGCTTGATAGTTAGAGCATTAGAAATGTGAAAGTTACTGGCAACTTGGGCGATCATCTCCGCCCTAGACTGATGTGAAGGAATCAACTCTTGCAATGTCTGGAGGGGTTCTTCGTCTGTGGGAACGGGAAGCCGCTGGCCATGAGGCGGCATCGAAGCAACCTCAATCTGCTCGTCTTCGACTTCCTCGCTGCCGTCTCCTTCTTGCTCCTCCCCACTTCTATCGTCCTCGTGTGATCCCCCCTCGTTCTCGCTGCAAAACATACTCTCGGCCTCATCAGTCGTATCTTCTTCCTTTTCGTCCTCAGGAATGCGTAGAAACCGGCCATTCTTTTCCATGAGGGTTGGGAGGTGGCCAATAGGAGCTGTCATGAGGAGATTGACCAGATTGGTGTCCTCGCCACGGATATCGAATAAGCTCGAAAAATACTCCACAAGTTTGAAGATGACTTCATGGTGCGATGTTGCTATGCCCATTCGAAAGTATATGCTTGTGAATTCGCCGCTTTCTTCTATCAGGACGAGATCCTCCTCTTGTCTGCCTTCAATGCCGTCCAATCTTCTCGTAATCGTGATAAATGGGACCGACCATGCACGGATCTCGGGCAACACATTCATAAAATCTGATTCGTCCGTTAAGCTTGTGAAGATAGTAAGCGGGCAAGTTCTAGTACTATCACCTAAGGGCGCTTACCTAGCAATGTATCGAATGCGGCTGTTGAGAGAGGTTTCCTCCAAAAGATCGCGTACCATCGTTCCAGTTGGGGTGCATTCTTCTTCGACTCTTGCAGAGAGGAACATGTTCTCACTCGCCAACGCCGCAAACACATTTCTTACAGAGTGAATTGTCTTCGGAGATATACTGAGCAAGTCCACCTTTCCCCGGAAAGCGCCTGCCAAGGTAGATTTGTCGGGGATATACCAATTTTCCTCGTCGAGGGCGCGCCAGGTGGGAACGCACATTCCTTCTCCAGATTTGACAACTGGAAATATGGAAACCTCACGAAGCTGACGTTTATGATGCTCTTCTAGCTTCTCTCCTTTGGATAAGAATTTATCCAACAAGAATAGCATTGTGAGGCACCGCTCCACTGGCTTTTCGAATCCCGTATAAAAAGCAGGCATCTCATTGACAACATGTTGGGTGCTGGCTGCTCTTACACCCAAACAGTCACAAAACAACACCTTGCAATCGCGGTAGCGAGATCCAAGTTTGACCACATCCTGCAGCTCAGCAGGCGCGGCCCACACACAAGTGTTGTGTTTGACCCATATGGGCGTTGGATTGCTGATAAATACCAGCGCACTTTGGTCAAAGGCTCTTCTGCTGAATTTTAGCATGTGGAATATTGGTCTAGCCGTTTCACCAACTTACTCAATCTGTGTTTTGTCCGAATCTGCAGCGGCATCCAAGGCTTTATAAACCTTGTGGACTGCTTTCTTGTCAAACTGGTCAAATGGTAGGTCCTTTAGCGACTGGAGTTCACGCAGCCAAGCTAGCGTGTTGCAGGTAGTGAGGACACCAAACTCAGACAAGAAGACCCAATTGGAAGAATGGCCTGGTAAGTCCACAAAAGGAAGGTTCGGACAGCGTTGCCTGAGTTGTTCCGTCGGGACCGCCACGGTTCCTAGAGCTCTGACAATGCCATCCAGACAGCGAATGTTCAGCCCTGCAACAACATCCCTCAGGCGCCTGACGTCCGGGCCTGCTGTCCCATACTTTTCGCAATGGTGCCGCAGCGCTTGTAGCAAATCCACAACGTCCATGTTGAGGAGGAACGTCCATTCCTGAGTAAGCTCCCGGTGCTTCAATAGCACCGGACTATTGTGGAAGGCGTCGGATTGTAGTAGCCACTGCATGAACTCTCTTCGCATCGTCTCATCTCCGCCGCAAATCGTCTCCTCGTAATTCGCGTCGAGCACTGCGAACGGACTCCCAGGACTATCTTGGTACTTCGCGATAAGGCCAGGGCGGAGACGAGGATCGACACAGTATATGGCAGATTTCCGCAGCACACGTCGCCCATCATAACGAGTGATGAAGTGGATAGTGGGAGCACCGATTTGGTCTACGAAGCGTCGGTACTTGAACAGATAAGCCACATCAGCCACCAAGTCACCCACCAAGCGATGACGTGTGTAGAAGTCAGCGTTATGAAGCTCCAAAATAAGACTGCAAACCTGCTTCGGGCTGTACTGTTGGATGCCGAGGTAGATGAGGAAGTCCCGTCTTACAGGGTCTCGACATACTTCAGGGTCCACAATCGATAGGCTCACCCCGGCAGGGACATGTTCATTGTCGTCGTCGGAAGCGAGGTACACATGCTCCATCTTCGCAGTAGTCCAGGTCCCGTCTCGAAGCGGCACAATCGGGAGGTTCCGTAGCCTCTCTCTCAACCCCGATTTATTACAAAAGAGCGAGCAGACTTTTCGATGCCATGCCATGGGCTTAGCCTGAAATGCCGCAGCAGCATCTGACGTAACAAACATCTCTAGGTCTACACACAGGCCATCGATACCAAGCTGGCGGATGCCAAGACACTCGAGTTCCTGATATACTTCGTCGTAGTCAAAAGCCAGACGCGCTTTCAGAATAGAGGGAAGATCAAACAATGGACTACCGTTGAACCTAAAACCCAATGGTACATAGCGAAGGTTCATCGGCATGCGAGAGACATCATTGCTGGTCTGCGATTTGAGAATTGGTGTGACTTGTAGCCAGCGCAAAATCTCTGAATGGAGGTCGTTCCAAAAACTGGAACTGCCTGTTCGTCGTGGAAGGTAACTTGGCCAAGTATAGCATAACCCTTTGCCGGAATCGTTCTGGGGTAAGGTAGCAAGTCGGCCTATCGCTCTCAGGAATGCGTTTCGAATTCCGTCCCGGAGCTTCAAGTTCCAAGGGCATGGGTGTTCCACGCTCTCCCGGCTAGCGACAAGTAAAAAGTCGGCATGAATCAGAAACTATAAACCAAGTTAGTAGTGAATCTCTCTATTTCAATATCGGCATCGTAACGGACCCTGAATCCAAAGTCGTCCACTGGCAGGAAAGCAAACGCCTTCTGATTGGCAACTATGGGTGTGACCTCGTCCTGGACAGGAAATGCTACCATGATCTCAGACGTTTCGACGCCGTCCCTTCGAGCATCAGCGGGAAGATCTGCGACATTGTGTCGCTGAACAATGTACTTGGTCTGGCACACGAGATGACCGCTCTGACATGTTTGAATTGTCATAGTCTCGCCGCCAAAATCCGGGTCAAACTCGTTTCGAATGCGTTGGTAGATCTTGTCTGAACGAGGGGTTGTAACGTGAAGCCGATGCAACTTTCGGAGAAACATCAAAATATGTGGCTCGATCTCCTCTAAGTCGCTCAGAATTCCTTCGAAAGCATGCGTGCTGTCCAGGTGCATGAGGATCTGGGTGTGACCTGGAACACGGTCGTCAGATGGGAAGCGGGCAAGGATAGGCATAATCATGCCGAGTGGATCATCCCGGTTGAATTGGAATTCGTAGTGGCCACTTGCAATCCGAACAACATCGGCTACCTTGAACACCGACTTGAACCCGATACCTTTTTCTCCTATATATCCTTTCTGGCCGTTACTGATGGGTTTCTTGCTGCTTTGGGCCACTTGTGTCAAGGCGTGGAGCTGGCCGAATGTGAAGCCAATCTCGTTGCAATCAGCGCGAAAATAGTTATGCCCGTCTCTCGTGTACAATTGTATGTGGAGGGTAGGCGACACACCACTGGCATAACTGTTGTCATCCGCGTTTTGGATCAGCTCGAGCAGGAAACGGGTTGGGTTCTGATATAGCTGATCGGAGACACTTGGGAATGGTTAGTATAGACTCAACTTGACATACTCCTACCATATCGAAATGCGTACAGCTTTAGACACCCATCGAGATTTACGGCAAGGAACGCATTGCTTTGACTGTGCCTTCCTCCACCTCTGTCTTCCCGAAGTTTCTCTATATGAGATTCGGCTTCGTCCTTGGACGATGCGATGCGGCTCATCTGTGGCATTGTGACGACGGCAACGTCCGATGGCAAGGTAGACGGGGACGTCACTGGCGTCTGGAGAGGATTCATCGCGTGGTGCGTGTATGTTTAAAGAATGATTCCGCACTGAAGCTGGACCATCTACTATACTGTGTTCTCCCGTAGATTTTCGCTTACACCGTTATCCCCGGGGGGGGGGGGGCAAAGAGTGATGCGTTTCTTGGAACTTCCAGCTCCAACCCCTCAAGTGTGAACCACACAGTCGGGACGACGGTTATTGGGCAACCTGGCTGCCAGCGCTAATCTGGGTGTATTGATTGGCCGTTGATTATTGGAAGTCCGGCCCGTCACACCAGAGCACACGGGCACCGGGAATAAATCGACACATTGGATAAAATGTCCTGCAGAGGGCGTAGGAATTCGGTAAGCAGTTGGCATGGAGAGAGCCAACCAGGTGTATCACCCTCGGGATGGTCACGCTTTGTGTGCCCCATTTCCAAGGGATGCGTCCAGTTAGATATGAAAGATCCTGGCCATCAACATGACCTGCAGTTACCAGCACTGGCTCTTGTGATCGCCCAACCGTCTCTGCATGACGCGGGGAAATTGAGCAAAGCGGCACGTCCGCTGTGCATCTGTTCTCGCTTAGCAACCGTGAGACTGGCAGGCGAAGCCCGCTGGTGGTGGGGTGTCTATGTCAGGTCGGGCAGTATTTCGTCCGACGCAGTCCGAAGTGCCCGACGGAATGGTCGGAATGGTCGGTTATGTGGTAGGCAAGACACGGTCGGGATGAAAGATGATGCGTGCCATGATGCCATTCACTACCGCGAACTGCCTTGCCGTCGGCCGATGTGACAGTGTAACAGGCGCTACGCTCGCTGTGCTTTGTTCAGGCTCGGACTCGCAGCCAGGTTTAACTCTCCGACCCGCTCGTTCAAGCAACAAGGCAGGCCATCAACTCGGTCAAAGAGGGTGAGAACCCACGACCCGGGAACTAGCACGTCGATGTGCACATAGTCCAGACCTCGGGTTCACGCGCCTCCCAGAGTACCGTCGCTCGTTGTTGCACTGTAGACAGGATGTAGATGTCCTACGCATTCATAACTCGCAAACTACATGATTGGCCCTGATGAAACACCATGCAGGCGGTTGGAGCGCCATCGTCCATGACTGCTTCAAGGTTCGCGTGCGCAGGTGGGCAGCTAGAACGGCTACCGAAAACTCACACAGCCACTTCGCGGCTGCATTGCTAGCGCTTATCAATTCGACCCCTCTAACTAAGATCATCCGAGGTAACAACGCCGGCGCAAACAGCTGCTGGTAGGTCATGCGGATGATGTTGTATTGTAACGGGGTCCTACCTGTCATACGAATAAAACTTCCTTAGGCCGTTGCTGCCAGGCTCCGCCAACCATTGCACAACGTCGCTTGTTACAAGACGACACTGCGTTGCCAAGAATCTGGTTGGCCGGAGTGGTGACTCTCTGCATATATCCCATGCATAGAAGTCATGGTCTGTCCCCGCGCGGGGCTGGAACAGGCTGTAGTTCCCTTCGACGATGCATTGATTCTGAGCCTGTTGCATAGTATGAACGAGCTTCTGCACCATGGGTATCTCGCATACTGATTCTTCGAACATCTATTGTACACTTGTTGCGAGGATTTGTCGCCCACGTGAAGGCCATGGCAGGTCAGGTTCACCGAGCTTGGATGGTACTCGGTGGAGAGTGCCTTATCCAATAGGGTGGTCGGTCGTGAACGATCTGAAATTAAAAGAGAACATAGTCCTAGGGCTTTTTAACTGGGCTTCTTCTCCTCTTGGCAGGCGCTGGTTTAGAAAACGAAGTATTAGGCGTCGCCATTTGGCCACCTTGCATTTTCTGCTCATCGTCATCCGCCAGTGACAACGCAGAGCCGGCCCCCAAGGATTCCAGATGATGGCTCTGCAGACTTTGAGATAGGCCAGTTGAATCAGACAACGCTGGCACGCCAAAATCAAGGTTTGTCGGCAACTGATCAATAGCTGAGCGAATCTTGTTCAAGTGTTCTGGCACCCATTTATCGTAAACGTTCCTAGTGAATCGATAGGCTGTCCATCTCTCTCTACCGTCAAGTGCCGTGAAGTCGAACGTGTGTATTGGGTGACGGTAATATTTTGTTTCTTTTCCGTTGATCACAGGGTAGTAACCATAGATTCGCACAGAGCGATGGTCATGCGATATAGAGAAGGAGAGAACCTGCCGGTTAACCTCTTCCTCACGCTTCACAAGTCGGAATAGCTCAACGATACCCCGCGCCGCAAGGGTCATGCTGTGGGCGTTCTGACGGTCCGCAACGTCCAGAGCTGCGGCCCCACACTTCACTTCACAGGCCATGAACGGAAAGTACATGTAGTACGTGGCCATGAAGAAGGATAGATCGCCTGTAAGGAAATCGCCAATAAAAGGTGACAGCTTCGCGAGCTGGTCGTCGGTGAATGTCTCTCGGCGGAATCCAACAGAGTAGTCTGGTTGCGGGCGGGTGCCTGTCAGGGGGATTGAGTTATTCCACCCCTCATTTGTTGTTTCTATCAAGCACTTAAGGTCGACAGCACCATATATAGCTAGAATCTCTGCCGAGGGAACGATCATGGGCGTAATATCTCGCAGAACTCGTGCCTCGTTCCTATCCTCTACACATCGGCAAGTTTGCTTGAAGAGGTCGTCCTGGAATAGGGTTTCGGTTGGTGAGCTTTGGTTGGCAGCGAGTAACCCGGAGTAAGTTGCTTTGCTCGCACTTGTGATCCCTTCGTCGGACTCGTCCATAAAACTCCCCCTGGTTGCAAGCAGAGTCTTATAACGTGGGTCTCTATACGGCGCACTCTTTTCTTCGCGCGGCCTCTGGTCACTGGGCGTCGCAGATGTCGCGGAGTTCGACCGCTTACGTCCGATAACGGACGAGGACCGTTTCCGTGCTAGGGCATGCTCAAGACGTTCCATACCGGGCTTGGAGTATTTGTGCGGCCAATAACCTTTCCTCGCCCAGAACTCGATAGGGTCGCAGTCGCTTGCAGGTCTACTCTCGGTATCTTCAGAAGCAGATTGATTTGAAACTCGTCGTCGCTTCGCAGAGTGTTCGAGACCGAAATCTTCAGTATCACGAGTAGTTTCGATAGCATGCTTCGATTCTTGGCGGGCAGCTGATAAAGGCAGGTCGGGCGATAGCTGAAGTATCTTGAGACGCGGGCTTCTGCGTACTGAAGCGTGACGAGGAGCTTTATACGGCGAGTTGCGACCCTTCTGGGAGGCTGTCTGCGTTCGGGTTCGGGCCATGGCGAGACAAAGATTGAAGAAGTGATAGAATCATGTGGTCGCCGCGCGTCAAATAAAGCTGAAGACCCCGCGTGAGGAAAGATCCAATGACACCCAGTGGTTAAGCGCATTCGTGTATCAGTGGGGACGCTGATGTTTAGGACGAGATTCAACGCCTGATGATGGTTCGCGATTGATTTGGCGAGTCGGTGGCCTAAGCTTCATGTCCTCTCAGGCCAATCATTTTTATGGCGTCGGAAATCGTGTAGCTTCAGATGTGCATGGCTACGCTATCCCAAATTATAGATGCGGGGTTACGGGGTTGCGGGGCACAATGTTCACACTTACTAAATAGAACATCTAAGGGTAACGTTACTAAGTGGAAGTGAGAATCAATTTGACAGGTCTCACATTAGACATCGATCCTCAAGTGAAAGATTGGCTTCGATAGGTGAAGTCAGTACTTGATTTGAACGAAGACGTATGCTTTACTTTGTGGGCGTACAAGCTATTTAAGCCCTCGGTAATCTGACTCAACGGCCCTTCTCTGCAAGTTGCAAGCCGACATCTTGAGCAACGCCCATAGATATGCGCCTCCGGTTGCGAACCGTCTAAACAACGTACGCAGAGCAGCAGATGACAAATCAGGAGACTCTCCTTCGGCGTGGCTGTTCACCAGCTTCAAATTCCGCCTTTCTTTCATGGCATAAGTGCCAAAACATCGACGCCAAATCACCAATCACGGCAACACTTCGACAACACTCCGGAGACTCGGTATGGTTTTAAGGTCCCATGAAACAGAGGCCAATAACATACGCTTCATTGTCGCCGAAGAGAACATATTTGAAAATGACGGCTGAAGCTGTACATGGCATCCAAACAACAGAGCAGAGGTGTAAGGCAATGCCTAGATCCTGTTGACGATGCTCTATTCAACTGTCAGGCCTTCTATGGTCGGCGTCGAACCACTAATTTTCTACGCAAATACAAACCGTACCTTTAACGAATCACAGAAGGACGGTGTACTCGCCGTGAGCGATACTCACGGTAGTTGCTAAAAAAGAAAGCGCAGAAGCGGTAAACCTTCATTTTTCGTCTTTCCTAAGAGCATATGGTTTTCGGTTAGGCTAGTCCCCTAAGGACCTCACTAAAGTAGGTGATGAGTATCTTATGTATGTCTAATCCTTGAGAAAGACTTGTGTCTTGCAAATAGTCAATAAATGCCGCTTCCTCCAGAACGTTCGTATATTTCACTCTTCTGTTAATGGAGATTGGAACGATCTGTTCTTTGATGACGCCGGGTCTCCTTCCGGTTATCTTCGTCGCATTCGAGACGGTGCCGCAATCCGGGAAGACCCATGCAGTATCGCAAACCAGGTACCTCCCTCTGCTCCATGTACCGGGTTCTTGGTCGGTACACAGTACAGATAATCATAATAGTCGAGTGACAACGGATGCGACATTGAGATCGTATGCCAGAATCGTAGTGGATTGCGGCCAAAGCGAATGGTTCCATAAATGTCACTCACGCATTAATCTTCAGTGATGATTTCACCCATTGGGAGCTGTCCTTATGGGCTTTATTATGTTTGTCAATTGAACAGTTTTCGCGGATGCTGCGCCTTCGATCCCTGCGGATTGGCAAATGGCTGTTCCACAACGGTGGTGCAGTCGGGGACAGTGTCTGCAACACTGACGGTCGCTCCGGCTGAGTTAACAAGCGCAACGCAGGATCCAAAGTCCACCGCGGACTGGCGATCAAGTCAATCGATAATCCCTACTTCTGCAACATTTGCTTCAACGGCCGTACCGCCTCCTTCTAAACAGCCGGAGATCAACACACTGGCAATAGTCATTGGAACAGTGGGGCCTTCGTCCGTGATGATTATACTGGCCATTTTCCTATTTTACAGAAAAGTCTCGAGGCGACATACTGGCCGAAATGCTGCTGGTCCAGGAACGACCTCTTGGGCCAGCGGAGTAGCGCCATGTGGATTAAATCTACCACGTCCTAGCGAGCTACCATGCCATGAGCCTGCAGTCGAGCTGGGAGCAAATCTAGCAACTATCCATCCTCCAATATCCACAAAGTCACCCAAACCACCTACGCCACCGGGGTCGCATGTCCTTGCGTGCAGCGAGCATTGTCAAGCATCTGCCATACGCGCTACGCTAAGTTCTTCTGGGCGGGCCTGTGACCACGAAGGGGATGTGACGCGGTGGACTGGGTTTTGAATTTGTTCAGTCAGAGCACCAGAGTCGGTGGAAGCACGATCGAAAGGTTTATATCACATTGTCTCTGTTCCGTTCACACGGATGGGGTGGCCACGCCTAAAGTGATGTTTCTCTAAGTGCAAGAACGTAATGAATCCATTTCAAACCTGTTCAAGGGACCTATCCCAGCCAACCGTAAGAATCGACATGTTCGCAATGTGATAGGCTCAACACTGTGAACTTGTCCAATATGTAGTACTATCAGCTTCGAATTTGGCAGGAATCAAGACGATTTCCGCTGCAAGGGTATTGCGGTAAACGAGGATTGAAAGTGACAAGGCCGGGCTGTCTTGGACCATTTATGGGATATCCAAGCAAACCACCCTATACTGAATCCGTCGGTGATGAGACCTGTACATGAGTATCATCCCTTGTTAACGCGGAGAGTGATCTTTCTGCTAGGCATCGGCTTCTCTGCTCTTGGTTTTAAGATGATTTTGGTTGTAGACTGGACGTTCTCTGAAGGGTCCATGGAGCTCTTCAACCGTATCGTGATTTTCGGCCGTAGCTCAATGTTATGTACCTTCTGCGCGTGGCTTTTGAAATGCATTTCGTTGTCCAGTTTCAGTTCCATCGCTTTGCACTCCGGCCTTGGACAGCGGACAGCCTCATTGGTACGTCGCGCAAGATGGCGCTCTACGCAATTCCACATGGTGCCCTTCCGGGTAAAACCTCGGCCACAGAAGATACACGTGTGAACGGCCTTGCGTGCAATTTGACGCGAGTCTAGGAGAGTAGCTGTCCCATCTTCTGCTGGCATGGCCGCTGGGGATAATTCAACCGCGCCGCCTGCGCCGTGCGGCGGCGAATCCCGAACCACCGCCAGAGGTTGCAATGCCGTCTGCGGAGGGCAAACCGGCTCGTGTATCATCGATGTGTACCACGGCTTCGGCGCGAGGATTCGTTGCCCGGGTTCAGGCAGCGCTAAAGAGGCCTGCGATGCCCTAGGTTGGATTGAGCTCTCCGGCGGGGTCTGTATGTCTCCGGGGAGTGGAAGAGGATCTGACTCCTTCGGCTCGATCTTCCAGGCATAGTCAACCCAGGCGTTGATGGCGTCGACCTTTCGGCGCACGATCTCGTCCTCCGAGAGGTCTTCGTCCAAATCACCAAGAATAGCGGCAAGGAGCCTCCGTTCTCGTAGGCAAAACACAACGGTCTGGAGTGGCGACTGGGACTCATGGAGGCCGCGCAACTGCCTGTCGAATTCATCATTGTTCCTCTTTTTGAAGTGGTCTTTACGGAGAATCTCCGCTACCTTCCTGCGATGCTGCTGTCTTGCCACTCGCAGATCGTATTGCATCTGCACGCGCTTCTCTTTGTCGGCACCAGTAGCCTTCGTTGGCCTTCCATACTGGACCGTCAGCGAAGCTTCCAGCTCCTCCCATTGTCTCTCTAATCGACGGATCGTGCTGTTGGGGCCGACAGCGCGCATCACCTCGTCTGAAGCTCCCGTAGGCGCATTCTCATCGTACTGGAGTCCAATGTGATTCAGGATGTCCAAGTAGGGTGACTCGGTGCCACGGCCCAAGCCTGCATCCTGTGCCACAGCGTTCCTCATGGCGTTGGCGTAATACCTCTGATACACCGTGCTGTTTGCCCGGTGCCGCGCCCCTTGGTCTCGAATGGACGGCTTGTAATGCTCTGCCGCCACGTTAGCGACGATCCGGTCGCGTCTGGGGCGACTTACTATCAAGTATTTCAAGATTTCCTCGGCGATATACATACGATTGGAACGGATCAGGTAGCCCAGCCGCTTGTCCCAATTTGCTCGAGTTGTGGTCGAACGCGTCTGCCGTCAACGCGTTGTCCGACTTCTTCGGCCCTTCTATAGACTCCACGGTTCGCCGGAACACGGGCTTGTGCCAGAACTCCTCCTTCCACGGTATGCGCACCGCAGACATGCTGATCTTGGTGTTGAAGAAAGGCTCCGCCCGGTCGTAGCCGGGCAGGTCGACGACCCCCTCCGCCAGTGCCTTGGCGAGGAGGTGAGAAGGGGGGCATAGGACCGGGAGCTTCTCTTCGATGAAGGGATACCAGGTCGGGACCATCTCCTTGTTGTGTCCTTTGTGGAAGCGCAGCAGGATCTGCATCGCGAGACGATCCCGGCCGCCGTCACGGAGGGGATCGCGTAAGATCCAGAGATCAATGTCCTCCCAGCACAGGACTTTCAAAGCGGACGTCGTCCTCTCATCCACCCTCTCACAGACCCAGCATATCTTCGAGCGCGGCTGGATATACTGGTCTGCGTCGTCGTCGACATCCGTATAAGCGTCGGGTTCTCCATAGTACTCTTCTTTCACTTTCTTATGCAGGTTCTTCGATTGGCCATATACCAACTCGTGTCGCCGACAACCGGTCCACATGAGGAAGATACGGATAAGTGCATCGTCCAGTCGGTCGAGCCCGAGTTTGAAGGTCGTCTTGTCTCGTACCCATCGGAAGTGCGCGAGATAGGTGAACCCTGCGGGATTCAGCACTTTTTTGTGTTTCGGTTCGACCCGCAGTCCGAATTTCGGGGCGATCTCGAGTTTGAGGATGAGGACAATGTGATCTTTGAACCGTTTCTCAAGCTCTGCACCGGTATACTTCCAGTACACGGCCGACAGCTGCCGCAGGTACAAGCGGATCGTACTTAGGGTCCCGATCGCTGATTTTTTTCTCCGCATCAGATAACGGCAAAAGGACTCGCCAAGGCCCCTGTTGTCCCAACTCAGGGTCTTCAAGAGGGCTTTCCAGTCGGGTGCGTTGGGCAACTGTTGACAAAATGCAATCCATCGTCGTTGACCGTCGACTATATTCGCTTGCGTGTGGATGGCTCGGTTTGGTCGAGTAGGGCGTCGTTTGTTTCCACGGTCCCAGTAATGCTGGAGTTCTTCGGCGGTCAGTTGCGGGGCTTCTGGGCGCTCGGCCTCCGCCAGCTGTTCCTGGATCCGACCAATCTGGGCTAGGTCTAGGGAACCCATGGCCATTCGTGACACAGAACTTGTTGCTTGAGGTCTTTGAACTTAGACATACGCTATTGCCATGGAAATCTCCAGCGCCGTTTAAAAACAATGATCGCATTCATTCTATCTCGAATATGACCCGCCTAGCGATCTAGGACGCCGCCGATATATATATAGATGATATTGTAAGCCCCATTCTCTGGTTATTGAACTGCTCGATCCCAAGTCCTGGCTTTGTTTCCTACCATGGTGCAGCGCTTAAGATTACGGACCACTTTTGCTGTGCACAGGTTGAACGTATTTCACATGTAGAGTGAGCTTCGACAAGTACATACGCCCCGTAAAAAATGTACTTGTCGGGGGTGTTTGGGGCTTCCAAAAACCGCGGGTCTGGGCTGCCAAAAACGGCAGCCCAAACAGCGACACACGGACATTTGGTGAAATTATTAGGAATTGTCCTACCTGGTCATATTGCTTGGACGCCTTAATACCACAAAAATGCCATACCTCAGCCCAGAAGTCGGCAATGTTGTCAACAGACCATCTGTAGAGACCTGGGTAGTCGTCGATATCCAATTGGTATTTTGCCTTGACATGTTGCAGGAATCTGTGCATGTGAGTCGACTCGGGATCCGGATGTCGCCACAGCTCGGCCGGCGCAGGATGATCAACCGTCATGTTGCTGTCGAGGAACTTGAAGCCTTGGAAGAAGAGGAGGGTTGTGACTTGAAATTCGGCTGTAGATTTTCCTCGAAGTATATGTGTAACTCACGATGAATAAACAATAATGAACATAAAAAGCCGAAGATTGGGGGCCTGATGGAGCTAGATGTTTTTTCCCACGGGGTAGTCGAAGGAGCTACGGCTTGGTGGGGGAATGTACCTAGGTAGGCGAGAGACCCGACTGCCGCCGACTGCTAGACCTGAAGGAAGTAAACTTTGGCCTGCGAGCTGCCTCTGCCCCACTAAGCACCACGCCTGTCCGCTAAAGCCGATGATGACCCCTTTTATACTTACCTACTTGCCCATACGTCTGCTTGCAACATCTCTCGCCGACCTGCTGAAGCCATCGTTAGAGAGTTATATACAACATAGATGCCCAAATTCCACCTTACATAAAGGGCATTTGCTGTTTATCCACGGGTTCAGACTGCAGACCCGGAAGCCACTTTTACAGGTTGTTGAGAAAGACTGGCATCACTACACCTATATCTATATCAATTGCAAATAGTCCGTGGCCGTCAACATGCCTTCTTCCTAGATAACCTTTCAATATCCCTGATACCTATTCAGTGTTGGAGTCAGAGCAAGGCGGTTTGTTACGGCTCGGCTTTGAGGGTTCTACGTGCGTCTTGTCTCATCTTCACACAAGCCGCGAATCTGGCGCGCGTCCCAGAATCCTTTAGGATATTATGTCGGATACCACAGCTTTTTCGTTTGTAACTAGCGATGACAGATCAAGTGCTGTCTGCCATGAAGCGTCACCTTGAATACTCACATTCGTCAAGCCAAAGTATCCGAACGAGCGCCCAGCTGCACGGGTATAGTGGCCCCCACGATCGAAATGCGAAGAAGCTCATCAGAACATATGTAGCGTCACGCCACTGTGTATTGTCGCTTTGTCGGTCATCAATTTGCCTGCCTATGAGCAATTCGAGCCATGAGGCGCTCCAAGCCTTGAGCTAGGCTATGCGTGTGCGACTTCGATATCACCGATGTAGCCGTGGGCTTCACCGGCGGCTCACCATCTGGCGATTTAAGAGCACGGGCTGGGCTGAGAAGAGTACAACGACAACACTTGTTGTCTTGTGGTTTTGATGCATGCTCGTATATGTTTCTAGAAGATACTCAAATCAGATTCAATACCACGCTCAAAGGGCCCTGCTCTACTGGATTTGCGTGACGATATGGTTTACCGCTTTCCTGAATTTGTATTTCACGCGCAACCCATCCATCAGCCCCGTAAGGCTCAATCCCCAGCTCCCCATCACTGGCGGGGCGATGAAGGCATGGTCAAAGTCGTCGGAGGATTGTCTGGGTATCTTGATGAGGATCGCGTAGCATCGCGTGCTGGGCGTTACGATATATGGCGAAATGAGGTTCCCGTGTTGCTCTCACTTAGATATGGGCACGGGTCACCGGATCCATCCCTTCAATATCGATGCATGGCACTGCGAGATCGGGATTCGCCATGGCTGAAGTAAGTTAGCAAGTAGACACCTCTTATCGGGCAACGGGGTTCACGAGGCAGTGGGCGAACACTGGACTCAAGCCAATGGTAGTTAGAATCTTGCACCGGCAAGACCAATCCTCAGATGTGTGCTCATGTTCACCTCCATGGATGCATGTAGGTAGAGTAGGCCGTGCATTTGGCTGGCCAGTACAGAGTAACTGCTCGCCAATCAACGATGCGTGCCTAAGACATATATGGGCGGACCAATCATGCCATTTCGTGCGATTACTTGCATTTCCATATCGCAAGTCGCCATGATCCTATCTCTAGATCCCATCTTGACTTAGTCACCGCTTGCTAACTAGCGATTGAGGATCTCCAATGATCTGATGCTGAAGTAACTATCTCCAACTAGTAGGATAGCCTGCATAATAAGTCCAGCTCATGACTACTCTAACGTGGTCTAGTTGGTGATGACAACACAGCACAAACACCGAGTCTTCCGACGAGGTCGGAATCATTCGATGCATATGCCATGCCATGCCTCTACCAACCACTACCAATATCCCTCAGCAAAGGCCGATAGGATTTGCGGGCAGCTGTGTGTGCCCGACCCAGCCTGCCAGAAGCCCGAACCCCGTCGGGCGAAGTGTAAATGCAATCTAGGCCGTAATTCGAGGAGAATGGCCAGGGCTCGAAGTGGGAACTGCTAGGGGTTGTTGTTGACGAGCTAGATCGAGCTTTTAAAATTGAATATAAGCGTCAGCCTCTTTTATCTCCGGCAAGCCCTTACAACAACACAATCTCGTGGAATTAGGTAGTCCGTGAAACAACGAAAAAAACAAGTTGCTGGACTTAGTCCGTATCGCGATCCGCGTGATCAGTCATCGATGGCCACATGAAGACGATGCTGTCATTGAACCCTTATCAATCTCTCTAGCCTTGGTTTTCTGGCCTTCGGTACAGACTTTACAAATGGATGGTTCCTACGGAGGTACTGGGTTACCACTACCTGCGACATACGTAGTAAGGTGCCTAATAAGCTAGTGCCGACGTTGCATAATGCTTCTTCTGCATGCATGCTCTCTGGCTTCAGGCTTCTGGCACGGGGGCGTTTCCTGGTTACACCGTCACGCGGCCGGCTACTGACACGGCGCATTGCAGCTCTGGTAAAGAACAGCCGAGAATCCAGGGCAACATTCGATGCGAACAACGATGCGATGGGGTTTGGATGGGGGAGGGCAGGCCCCTGAAACCAGCTTGCTAGCTGTGATCTTCTTCTTCTTTTCCTCGCTCGTGCCTCGCAGTCCCTCCCTGATTTTCTTGGGGGAGCCGATCATAGACGCCCCCTTGGGCCAGTACCTTGGGCCCCTTGGCTCGAAAAGCCGAAATGGCGGGCTCCAGTTGCAGAGCCCAACTCGCGCTCTGGTTCGCGAGTAACGCGGGCTTTGGGTGGGGGCTGTGGTTTCTTGTCTGGGTTGTTTGGTGGGCCAGCGGCTCGGATCAGGCGGAATATGGCAATGACAGACGGACAAGGGTGTGCTGTTGGTCAGTTTTGGCCCAGTCCTCAGTCCTCCCTCTACTTATCCCCTCTTTTCACCTCCCCTGTAACTTGCGCTGCACTGCCAGAGCTGCTAACCTAGCTGCGAGCTGCAAGCTGCAAGGCTCACAGACAGAAAGCAGAGCAGCGAGCAGCGAGTGGCCAGTCTGGCTCTGGCTGTCTGGTTTCTGCATGCAGCCTTCCCACTCTTTCTTATCCAATCCATTCTTATCCCCCCTATGTATGCCAATGTTTGTGTCTACGACTACCGTATCTACTGCAAACCATAACACATCCAATTTAACATGCACATCTGAGCGGGTGGCGGTTATCCATCACTATCTGCTACACTAAATGCATGCATGCTACCATACTCAGGTATGTTGAATACATGTAGACATTGAAGAGCAGAGCGAAGCTCAAGGTAAGGTAGGCTGGTAGGTTCGCAAGCTGACTTATACACACACACAAACGATAACCCAGGTAGGTAGTTTGAGGAGAGGTAAACGTACATGTAGATAAGATACCAACTGGATGGAACAGAAAGAATACCTAATGTACATACATGAATGCAAATTACATTGGCGGGTTTCCTTAGGCTTACATTACATACTGTAGGTCTTATTAATGAACAGCAAGCAACACAGCAAGGACATGGGGGGTTGGGTGGGCATTTTCTTTCGGATCGACTGGGATTTCTTAGTGACTTGCAAATCAATAATAATAGCTCTGGTCCCTCCCGAGCCCGCCGTCAGTCTTTTCCCTCTCTTTCCTTAGCCGGTTCGTTGCCTTTCCCGCCAGTCCAGTCCAGTCAAGCCAGCTCGTCGGTCAACTTCCTTCTTCTCAATTGCTTCAATTGAAAGGTCGGAATACCTCGAGCCTGTTCCTGCAACCGGGTTTTGTTATATTCTTCGTGTTACTTCAAGAGAACCAAGAAATTGCCGCCCACGGGAGATTTTGATCCCGCCACACTCCTTTCTCCATTATCTTTAATAATCTCTGAATAAGAAGCGTATCTGCTCAGCATCTGCCACGCCTGCAGCAACAGCAGCATTACCTACATACATAATTACATACTCCTCAGCATAAAGCGTCAGCTCAACTCCAGTCCCGGACGAATCAGCGCTTTCCTCGGTTGCGACGGGAAAAAGCTATATTTGACGTCGACGATTTCTTCCCATCAGGCACTTGCTGTCAATTGGTCCACAATCCGCAAGCGATTAAATTAAGGTGAGTGCGTGATCTGGAAGGAATGCCTGGGCGTTACCGTCCAACGCCACTAAAACACATGCATGCGGTGAATGAGAGAGATCTGAGGGCGCAGAGGCCATGCTTAAGGCGGTGTCGTTTGATTACGCCTAGGCATCTTAGCTTGGCGTCATATTCAACTCGATCATGATCTTTACCAGCCTCAACCCTGCACTGCACCCAGTCCTACATACCATTATCACACCTAATTGACTCTTTTTGTACCTGCTAATACTGAACGCATCTCTAGTCTCTCAATTGAGGAGAAAGGTTGAACCCGAACGATCGCCAATTCGATAGACATGCCCCGAAAAATCTCCCTCCCGTTTACTTCCAATAACATGCCACAAACCGAGAAAAACGGCGAGAGAAGACTCTCGACGTCCAAAGGCAACCGCCTCACCCAGTTCTTCTCTGGTACCCCGCGAAAGGAGCAGGCGTCGGCCCAACAGACCCTCCAGGCCATGCAGCCTTCTATCACCGCGCCGAGCCTGGCTCTGCCCAGCATCTCGCTCTCAACTGCCACCGCCGGTGAAGCCAACCCGGATGAGTCGACCACCCTATTCGAGCCGCCCTCGTCGGAGGAAGTCCAGATCAAGAGACGCGCCGATGCCCAGTTCGGTCCTCTCGTCCACCCTAGCCACCGATATGTCAGCAAGCATCACGGAGATGGCGGCCTGAAGGCCCCCATCATCGATGAGCCTCCCTATTACTTCGTCCTCACCACCTATATCAGCTACCTGTTGCTCATTCTGCTGGGCCACATCCGCGATTTCTTCGGCAAGCGCTTTAGCAAGAAGCCTATGTATCAACAGCTCAAGGCGTCAAACGGATACGCTCCCTTGACCGACGATTTCGACAGTTTCTACACTCGCCGTCTCAAGCTTAGAATCGACGACTGCTTTGCTCGCACCAGCACTGGTGTCCCTGGACGCTACATTTCTCTCATGGACCGTGTCTCGCACGACTTCAACGCTTCTTACACGTACACCGGCACTACCACTGAAACCCTCAACCTGAGCTCGTACAACTACCTTGGTTTCGCCCAATCCGAAGGCCCTTGCGCTGATGCCGTCGAGGACTGCGTGCGAAAGTATGGTCTGAGTTTCTGTGGGCCGCGTGCGGATGCCGGTACTTCGGACCTCGCAGTAGAGGTCGAGAGGGAAATCGCTGCCTTCGTTGGCAAGCCCGCTGCTATGGTTTTCTCTATGGGTTTCGTCACGAACGCCAGTTCTTTCCCTGCTCTTGTCTCCAAGGGTTGCCTGATCATTTCTGATGAGTTGAACCACGCTTCCATCCGTATTGGTGCAAGATTGTCCGGCGCTGTCATTCGATCCTTCAAGCACAACGATATGGCCGATCTGGAGATGAGGTTGCGCGAGGCCATTGCCCAAGGTCAACCCCGAACCCACCGCCCCTGGAAGAAGATTCTCGTTGCTATCGAGGGTCTGTACTCGATGGAGGGAACCATGTGCGATCTGCCCGGTGTTCTGAAGCTCAAGGAAACCTACAAGTTCTACCTTTTCGTCGACGAGGCCCACAGTGTTGGAGCTCTCGGCCCCAATGGACGCGGTGTTTGCGACTACTTCGGCGTTGACCCTGCTAAGGTTGATATTCTCATGGGTACTCTGACCAAATCCTTCGGCGCCAACGGTGGCTATGTGGCTGCTGAACCTCACATCATTGCCAAGCTGCGAAGCACCAACGCGGCGACACAGCTTGGAGAATCGCCTGCCCCGTCTGTCCTCATGCAAATCTCGGCCTCCCTGAAGATCATCACCGGAGAACTCGCTCCTGGCCAAGGTGAAGAGCGTCTGCAACGAATTGCCTTCAACTCCCGATACCTTCGTCTTGGTTTGAAGCGACTTGGCTTCATTGTTTATGGCCATGACGACTCTCCTATCATCCCTGTTCCCCTGTACAACCCTGGTAAAATGTCCGCCTTCAGCCATGAGATGCTGAAGCGCAAGATCTCCGTCGTTATTGTTGGATACCCTGCCACTCCTCTCATCAGTTCTCGTGTGCGATTCTGCATCTCGTCGGCTCACAACAAGGATGATATGGATCGTGTTCTTGCTGCCTGCCAGGAGGTTGGTGACATTCTTCAACTCAAGTTCTCCACTGGTGTTGCTGGTGGCCAGAAGCTCCCAGCTGGTATTACCCCTGAGAACGAAGAGCAATGGCGCAAGGAGAATGGTCTCGAAAATGTCTTTGAGGCCCCTCGCTGGCCCCTGGAAGAGGTTATTGCTGTTGGTGCCGCTGACTGCAAGGGCAAGCTGCGGTAAACGGTTATCTATCTGATATCGCAACGATGCTATCACACTAGTCTGCCACGGGACTTAGGAAGCCATCAAGAATCACGGCATTCCGGCGCCGTGGTTTCATGCCGCAGTGGCTCTACACTCTTCAGGATTGGTTGAGGTTAAGCCGACATTCGCTTATCACTTCACTTCATTTGAACGTCGACCTCCTGTCAAGACAGCAGCCCAAACACGCGAGCAAGGCTTTGAACAAAATGTTTTCGAATTGCATGAAACAAGCAAGAGATACCCCATATGCTGTAATTGTCGTTAACGCACCAATGTCCGTTTAATGATCGACTAGCCTCGTTTGCAGATCCTCCCCTCCGGGAGGGTTGCCTCGTCTTTACGCAAGTGAAGCGGCACAGGTGTGCTGCTTGCTTGTATGACGAGACGGCTGGCGGGGCACGTTGAGAGGAGCCCTAATACGGAAGGGATTGTATGTATATAGACTTAGAATTCATGTACGCAAATGGCAACTGTCGTTAAATCTACCATTGCGACCTTCAAAATCTGTTCCCTTGCTATACGTGATTTGTCCGGCTTTGAGATGCATCTTATCTTGTTTGTACTTATATATACTCGACGCGGGACATTCCGGAGTTCCGTACAGGAGAAATCGTCATCGCAACGCACCTTACGTAGCATAGAAAGCTTATTACGATGGCTTCTGAAACCCACAACAGCAGACACGGAGCAAGGTGTTCCGTTTCCTTCTCCAGCGGACCGGGTTTTCGCGGCCAAACCCCGTCCCATAATGGAATGGCCACCGGCTTGGCGGCTAAATACGCCCGTCTGGGGTGAGCTTGCTACGGAGGTGCAAGATCTGGTTTCCTGTCTAGGTGCAACCTTATCTGTCCACGTCCCGTCTCTTCGTGTCCGCCGCTCTGCTCGGCCTAGTGTTTCAGCATATTGTATATCTATCACATGGTTCCTTGCAATGCTGCAGGTGTAATATATTGTGTACCCACTGCTCAATGCATTCATGGTGTTCTCCCCCCACCATACACCCCGGCCATGGCAAGTTCCCTCCCGCCCCCTTGTCATCGTACCTAACGAACCTCACATCAGTCGTTCCCTTGCATAGGATAGAGTGCCAGTCCCAAAGTGGTAACGAGGGGAGGCTCATTGGGGACTACATAAAAGCCATGGGGCTTTCCCTGTAATTCCCTAGTGTATACACATGCACACTTACTTCGTCTCTTACATACAAAGTCAAGTACTATAACAACAACCCAGTTCAGATTATTCGCTACAGAAGGAAAGAAAAATGGTTCGACAAACTGCTGTTGCTGTCGCCGGGCTCGCCCTTGCCCTGGCGCCCGTCTCATTGGCCCAGGTCTCCGAAGGCTTTGAGAACGGCTGGGACCAGGCGAAGTGGCCCACGTACGCCAACGACTGCAACCAGGGCGGCAAGGTCACCCTCGATAGTTCTACGGCCCATAGCGGCAAGAACTCGATGCGGGTGGACGGCGCCGGCGGGTATTGCGGCCACATCTTCTTCGGCACCAAGTCGGTACCCAGCGGAGATATCTACGTGCGGACCTACCTGTAAGTTTGCCAACCACAGTTAATGATAGAGGTCTCTCTGTGTTTTTCACAGGCGAGTGACATGAGAAAAAGAGAAGAACAAGAAAAAAAAACGGGGTGATAATAGTTGCGAAAAGTACTTAATTAACCCCTTTTCCCCCTGAATTGCAGCAAGGCGTCCAAGGCCCTGACGGACGCGCACGTCTCCTTCATCACCATGCCCGACTCGGCGCAGGGCAACAACAAGCACCTGCGCATCGGGGGCCAGAGCAAGATCCTCATGTACAACCGCGAGTCGGACGACGCGACGCTGCCGGACCTGTCGCCGCAGGGCATCGCGGCGTCCAAGCCCCTGCCCGCGGGCTCCTGGGAGTGCTTCGAGTACCACGTGGGGCCCGACGGCACCATCGAGACCTGGCTCAACAACAACACGGTCGCCGGGCTCACGTCCAAGCCCGGCGTCGCCAACGGCAACGCCGCGCAGTGGCAGCGCAGCTCCGTCAAGCCCAAGCCCACCGCCATCTACTTCGGGTGGGAGTCGTACGGGGGCGACACGAACACGTTCTGGTACGACGACATCGTCGTGAGCGGAAGCCGCGTTGGATGCTAGAGTCGGGTAGGGGGTGGAAAGCAGTGGTTGAGAGTGATTTACGCTGAGCCTAGGATCGTGGTTCGGTTGAGGTTATTGATGGACTTCACTTCGTACATATTCATCGTGAACATAGAGAGAAATTGTATATATGAGATTGTGTATGACTTCATCCCGCGCCACTGCCAGTGTTATGTTTTGCCAAAAAAAAAATGGTTGTGGACGAGCTCCTTATTATGCGAGGTGCGCGGTTGCCCCTTCAGAGATGGTTGCCTCGTTGAAGTATTGTTTGACGCGACTGCCCATATACTCATTTCTTAGCACCGTTGGCAACGTCTTCCACCCAATATCATAAATGTCCAAACAATAACCAAGCCTTGCTACCTAAAACCCGATTTCTTCTTCTTACACACCTGCCTCTGTCCGCACCTTACCATCCGCAGCCACGAACGAACGTCCATCTAAGACACAACTTAGCGAGTCCCAACATAGGAACTCAACAACGCAAACACGAACCCTTGAGTCGGCCCTCTAGTACCCTCCTAATCGCTACTGAAGTCGTCAAAATGGATGGGCTGCCGAGCGTGATAGCAAAGGTCAAGATATCCACCCCCAACAGCACACTTCTCAACCTTCCACCGGAAATCCTTAGGACAATTCTGTACCTCATCTCGGACAAGATCTCTATCCTGGTTTTGCGTCAAACTTGTCGTCAACTAAGGTTCCTTTGTGAAGGTACTGACCTCGTGAAAGCCAATTTCGCGATCACTCCTCCCTTTCAGGACCCCAAGCTTGGGCTTTCGGGCGATGAAATCATGACCTACTGTCAACTGCTGTGGAAGGACCAAATGTGTGGCGACTGCGCAGAGCTGCGCAGCGATTCCAGTCTGTACAAGCAAGCTGTCGAGCGCATATATGAACGTGTGTGGTGCAGTGGCTGCCGCAACGAACATCCAGCCTTCTTGTTCTCGCTCAAGGAGCGCCAAAAGGAGGATGACTCCTCACGGTTCTGTATTGGTCGACAAGCATACTTTCGTCTTTGCAAGCACCATACGATCAGATGGCGACACTTCGAACATTACAGTGTAGACCCGCCGGTTTATTCTAGCAGCATCAGGGACTGCGATGTGTGTCGCCAGAAACTGGGAAGGTATAACAGTAGCGACTTGGAGGACGACTGGGTCAATGTCTGCTACGTTTGTACCTATAAGCCTGGCGTGCAGGACCAGTTTCTCAGTGTCCAGCGCTGCTTCTTATTGGATGGCGTTAACCCGATCAAGAAACCGTCGGACTGTATTGTCTCCGCTCAGGAGTTGAACCCCCCGCTGCGTGCCTGTAACCATGTTAGTCATGTGGGCTACAATTTCAAGCGAGCCTCATCGGCAGTGAATTGGTCGGAAGACCGAGGCTACGGCACAGGCACCTGCATCATGCCACACTGCAAGCTGGCCACGATTGTTGAACGAGTAGGCCGCCACATTCGCGTCTCGAACGACGACACAATCTCCACCACATCTCCTGTCGATCCGGCCTGGCTCGACGCTCTCGACCCCCAGTCTTACCTCAGCGACAACGACGAGCTCACGCGCGGTCTTATGTGGTGTCGTGACCCGAGCTGCGGTATTACGAGATTGGGACGCGCGCGGTACTTTCTCTTTCATCAACAGGACTGGCCTTATGATGAAGAAGAGGACTCGCGTTGTGAGGAGGACGAGTCGTTCAGCGACTGAAGACCCACAGCCATCGATTGACTGTTGGGGGCAGTTTCATAGTGGTCGCCGGTGATATGGATCTACATATATGCTTCGCATCAGTACAAGATGGCCCCGGAGAGGGTTGTTTGGAACGCAACCAAGGGGGCATGAACCCCCTTACGTTTACACCGCAGCGTGGCCGAGGAGCGATGTTACAGCCAAAGGGAAAGATTTGACGAAGGAAATGAATCAACGAAAAGAAATGTATCAACCATGGCAGATGTATCAACCAAGAGTAATGAATTGAGCAATGATTTATACAAATACAATAAACTCGCCTACCTCAAAATCCACATCGGCTATTATATCAAAGAATTGGCATAACCGGAGGCTCCAAAACCGAATAACCAGGGGGATAAGCATTCTACTCCGTACAGTCGTTCACTTTATCCTAATTATCCCGGTATTATTCCATCATTCAAATAATTACGCATTTAGGGCAAGAGGGTTGACTAGTTTATTCATGCGACTCCTAGTGACCTTCTACAAGGGGCACTTCTTGGGAAACTGAACAGCCTTCTTGATGCTGTCCTTGAAGTTTTCTCCATCGACCTCGAGCACGTAGTTCACCTTCTGCAGCTTCTGCGCCTTGGGCTTCAGCGCTTCCTGGTAGCCGATGATGTTTCCGTAGTACGGGCTGGACCAAGCAGTGTCGACATCCAAATAGACTAGAGGCGAAGTTCTTGTTAGCACTGTTTTATTTTCTTTTTTTCTCGTTCTGTTCTGGGATACTTCCATGGGGGAATAGTGGTGAGGGCAGAGATCAGGGGAAAACTTACAAGTCACGGACTTCTTGACGTGCTCGGGGTTCAGGAACGCATACATGGCGATCTCGTCCCAGTACGGCAGCTTCAAGTCCGTGTGCTCGTGCAGCAGCGTGGTGTACGGGTTCTCGACCTCGACGAGCGCGTCAAGGAACTCCTGGTCGGGGAAGACCTGGTTGGCGCCGTTGCCGGCGATGGTGATGGCGGGGAAGTCGGCCGTGAGGGCGATCTTGGCGGCCTCGGGGTCGATCTTCAGGTTGATGTCGGACACGTAGTCGGCCTCGAGCAGGGTGCGGCCCGTCGCGGCGCCCAGCAGCACCGAGTCGATGTAGCCGCCCATGACGACGAGGCCCCGGGTCAGGGATGCGAACTCCGGGTCCATCCGCACCGCCAGCGCGATGTTGGTGAAGGCCCCGCCGCTGTAGATGAGGATCTCGCCCGGGTTCGCCCGGACCTGCTCCACCATCCAGGCGGCGGCGCGCTCGCCCGCCAGCTCGCCCTTGGGGAAGCCCTCGAAGAAGGCGGCCTTGCTGAGATGGCGGGGGTCTCCCGAGGTTGGCTCCCCGCCCAGCTGCTCTGCCGTCTTGTTCTCGGGGGCAAAAGCACCCTCCTGAAAATTGTGTTAGTCTTTGAGTATGGCTACTTATTTACCCGAATTGGGAGTGGAGCAGTAATAAGAATACTGGCTGTTGAACAACGTACCCAAGGCAGTTTGCCGTGAAGCGCAGACCAGAGCTGGAAAAGCTCAGGTGTGTTCAGGAGAGGGTAGTCGGCGCCCTTGTGGACAGGGATGCACGAGGACAGGTTGCCGAGCTCGAGCGCCGCGAGGGCGTGGAGACTCGTCTGCAGGGACCAGGAGTCGGCGGTGTCGCCAACGATGCCGACGACGTCCCAACCGGCGTCGAGGGCCTGCAGGATGGGGAGGAAGGCCACGCTCGCCCAGTCGTTGTCCAGGATCATCTTGCGGGGCTTGCCATCGCCGCCGGCGGTGCTGTTGCTCTTGCTAGCCTTGTAACCGCTTCCCGGGAACGAACCAGCTGTGGCATTGGTGGCGGCGGCGGCGGCGGCGGCCACCACGGCGGTGCCCGCGAGTACGAGGTTGGAAAAGTACATAACGTCTCCGGTGTTAACCTAAGTTTGACTCGAAGCAACGGCGGTTTCTTGACTTGTCCGGAGAGAAGCTGGGAGGGAGCGAGAGGGTTACGGAAACCAGAAGAGGGAGGGGGCAGATATTTAAACTCGAGACATGTCCTTGACTTTATTTATATATCATATACGGGCTTATATCATCATGAGCGCGTCACGGGGGAGGTCCGCACACCGACGTTTTCCTTGTTGCAGCCCACAAATTCCATTGATTGTCGTGGGCAGCAAAGAGAAAGAAAAAAAAAGTCGATAAAGTTCTTGCTTCCTGGTTGTGCGTCCCGCAGCGGACACCCGATGCTCGGCGGTAGTCGAGGTGAGGTTGAGGTTATCCATGCCCGGTGGGCCAGGCAAGAGGATCCCGAACCCACATGGCGAGCAAGGTTGCAAGGAATGCAAATAGTCGGCGGAGTATGCCTATCTGCAAAGACTGCTCTTATCTCCATACCCAGCCTCCGCCCGGCCAATTAGGGAGGACGATATCGTTCTGATAGGGAAGTTCGTGAAGGACTTCGGCTCTGGGTACCGTTAGTGTTCTTGGGCCCCGTTCCTTGAGTCGTGGAACGCGAGTTTTCAAATGAAATTCGACCATAAAACTTCAATATACCTGAGTGAATTGTTGTAGAGATCAGATGATATTTATAACGAGTATTATAAAATCGGATCTATCTCAACACTTAAGAGTGTTGCCCTAGCTGTTTGCACCATCTAGCTATCTGTCTAGCTTGGGGGGATGGAAAGAGCTCCTGGACACTGGAGAAGGTTTTTAGTTATAGGACCACAATTCCCGATAGCTCATGATGCATGACATCAAATCCTACAGAGCAATAAAAACAACGCACTACATAATGAGCTTCGACATGGTATAGAATTCGTGGATTCCAAATTACTATAATGACTATCACACGCAGCGTATAGTTGCGCAATTATTATACATGGTCGTTGTGGTCGTCGCCTTTCGGTCGCCCATATTGATCAATAACACCAAACGCCTATCGGGGGAGTTCATAAAACGTCATTTGCCATGAATGCAAAAATGCCGTCTAGTGACGGTGCAGCTTCTCCTTGATCTTGGAGATTGTGCTCTTCTTCTCGCCCGATCCGGAGTCCTTGTCCGCAGTGCCCTTATCAGCGGCACCCTCGTCCTCGGGTTTACCCGGGAGGCCCTTGGTGACGTGGATACCCTTCTGCTCGAGCAGGCCTATATTTCCAATGGTTAACAACTAGCTCTCGCGCTTGGGCTGGAAAAACATGGAAAACATGTCGGCGTTGACTTACGGTCAGCTTCCCTACCGGCTCCCGGCTTCGTAGCGTCAAAGTCACCACCGTCGGCTTGCAGGCCCGAGGTCTTGACATACTTCTCGCCAGTGCCCTCGCCGGAGCTCTTGGCATGTGGGTCCGAGGGGTCATCCTTGCCCTCGGCATCATCCTTCTTCTTATCATCTCCGAGAATGCCGCTGTCGCCCTTGCTGGCGGCGTCGTCGACCTTACCAGCATCACCGCCGCGCTCGCGGGCGAGCTCGTCCAAGGGCTTGGGACCGGGAGCATCCAGGTCCGGGGCCTCGTTGATGCCCTCACCAGTGTTGTCGACATCCTTCGGCGCATTCTTGGGGTTGGTCTTGGGGTTCTCCGGGTCCCGAATATCATTCTGGGCCTTGGAGCTGTCGGCGGGTGTGTCCTTCGCCTTCATCTCCGTCGTCTTGGTATCCGGAACCTTGTCCGACTCGGCGGCAGTGCCCGTAGTCTTGGCAAACTGCGCAGACTCATGGTGGGGCGCCGTTGTTGTGGATGCGCTTGGCGTAGTGGTGGAGGGCTGCGATGGTGTCTGCGCTGATGTGGTTGTAGAAGTTGGTGCGACGGAAGGTTCGTGGCTGTTCACGCTTGCGGCGCTGGGCTGAGGGTCTGCGAATTGCGACATCAGGTTAACTCGACGTCCACACATCGAACGTTGAGCATTAATATGGCTTACCAATGTTGCCCTTGTCGAAGGGCTCGCCCTTGGAAACGTCGCCCTGGGCGCCGGAGATGGGTTCCTGGCCATGGGTCTCGTTGTTGGCGGTGGTGTTGTCACCCCAAACGGCCTTTGCTGCTGCCTGTGCCATGCTGTTGACGGTCTCCATGTGAGCTAGATGAAAGGATGTAGAAGCGGCTTGCTTGGTCTAGTTTTGCGTACGCGACTTTTTGGGTCTATCAAGGGGAAGGGAGAAACGGGTATCTTCGCGGGGGCGTGGGTATAAGTCAATGGTCTTTGAGTGAAATGGATGCAATGGATGAGAGACAAGTGAGCCCGAGACGGAGGGGCGGTTCTTGGTCGACGTTTATATGGAGTGGGTTCTCTGCTTCTTACCTGCTCACAACAAAGGGCTGTTGACAGGCCAGGCTGGAAGTGACGTCTTCCCTCCATGGGAGCACGGGTAGATTGCGTTATGATACATGGCTAGGTACACTCCTGCAAAGGCCCGACAGTCTAACAGCCCAATAGGCCCCCGGACGGAACTAATATCCGCCCATAGCCCAGTGGAACAGAAGTGGGAAGTGGGAGGCATCCATCGGCTGCGGGATTCCCTGAAGTGGGAAGACGTAAACGGGCTAGAGTAGCCGCTTATTGGGTAATTGGTAATTGTTACCATCCCTTGATTGCATCTATGGATATGGCAACCTGTTTTCCTCTGAGGATGACCATGAGCATAAGGCTACTAAGTATGTACAAGCCTCGGACAAGCAATTGGCCAAGCCTGCCCAGTCAACCAGTCTGATGGTTTCCTGGGGTACCAAGACGGCTATCGTGCCCCCCGCCGTCGCTACAGTATCCCTTAGAGTGCCAATGCCAGATCCAAGGGAGCCATGGCCCATGGCTAGATGGGTTGTAATGATCACGATCCACCGAGGACAAGCGTGCCGACGAAGCGAAAAGGCAGACTAAAACAGTTCACCGTGTGCCTTGGCAGAGAGGTGCATCGCATGTTGATCAATTGGGCTGATTGTTTGTATGTGGAGGGGTAGCGTTCATAGTAGGCAGTTGGTAGGGTGTTCGGGTCCCGCCCAAGCCCCATGACGTTAGCGGGGTACCACACCCAAACGACGTCACCAAGCGAAGAATCCGGGGGTCGCACAGCTGAGGTGGGACAAAGGCAGGATGACGCAGCGCCAGACTTTCCTTGCCCTGCTTCTTGCTTCAGCTTGATCTTTCTTTGACGGACCTTCAAGGCAGCAAGGTTTGGGGCTGCGTCTATCACTGCCCATGGCAAGTAAGTCTGTGTGGTGTTCTAGAATACGAATATCCTCGTTCGCGATATGCAGTGACCTGTCATCCGATCTTATGCCCTCTGGTTACAGAATATGCACGCACGTGAGCAAAGTTCTGCATCATCCTGCCATCCTTCGATCCGACCACCAACATACCCGGCCGTGAAGAGCAAC
The DNA here is from genome assembly GCA_039105305.1 of Apiospora arundinis. Lineage (NCBI taxonomy): Eukaryota > Fungi > Ascomycota > Sordariomycetes > Amphisphaeriales > Apiosporaceae > Apiospora > Apiospora arundinis. Next base: position 983,931 of record JAPCWZ010000007.1, on the reverse strand, counting down.
ATTGCGAATCCGTTTTATCACTAGCTTGCTAGTTAATTCATTTCGATCTCGATCGCCAGCCTTATCACTAAACCATCTCCGTATCCCTTTTCACAATTTTCTTCTCCATCATGTAAGTTGCGTACGGGCCTTCACCACCCCATTTCTCGAGATCTTGGATGTTCGATTCCAATACTTCGAACCCAAACTTCTTGTAGACATTGAGGCCAGCTTCATAGGCCATCATGTATATATCGACATTCATCGTCTCGGCTGCGGCCACGCCATTTTTCACCAACATCGAGGCGATGCCACGGCCTTTGTCGTCGGGATGAACTGCTAGGTAATCGAGCTCTACTCGGCTCAGTCAGCCATACCCAAGATCACGTTTAACGCTTGATGCAAGCACCGGACTACTTACCCATGTACTCTTTACCCCCCGCGAAGTACTTGGCCTTGGCCACGTGCACATGGTCGTCCATATTGGGCAGGTCAATAAAACTCCAATCCGCTTCGTTGAAGTCCCTGGTGAAATCATGCTCCTCCTTGGCGCTCACGGCCGGAGTCTGGGCTTCAAGCCAATCGCCGACGAGGCGATCCGGCAGGATCCACCTGGCGTAGCCCACGATATGTCCCGTCTCTACATCCACGACGAGCTGGTGGCGTTGGTGGGCACGGTCTTTTAACAGGTTTCGGGGCATGCGCTTCGCCGCATTCGCTGTCACATACTCCAGTGTCCGGCCCGTCCACAGGAGTTTGTATCCCGGGCTTTCCCAAAAGGCCCCGATGTTGTTGTAAGCCAACCCTTGAGCGTCGGCCACGGTGCAGCCTCTGATATGGTAAGGGGCCATTGCAAGAAGATAAGGGAATCGCCTAGGTAGGAGAAAACTAGATACGATTGATTGTACTGCTTTCGAAAACCTATACCTAAGTCATTATCATATTCATGGGCCATTTTATACCTCTAATAGCTCGATAAGTCGGCTTACGACGGTACGCATAGCGAGATACTAGGCAGCCGTTTAACTACAGTGTTTTCCTGCAACTGGAAAAGAAAAGAAACCCGCCAGTAAAGGCACCTTCCAATTGAGGTCTAGGGAAATCACAATCACTTTGTAGTGAACTGGGATTTGGTTGATTACGAGACGTGGAATATATCCATACTTTAAAAGTATACAGAATATTTCCCCATGCTCATGCCCATGCCAAAGCCACACTTGTTGTGAGACCTGGAGGATATAAGCTAAGTAAGTAAGTAGGTAGACAAGTTGTAGATCACAGCGCAAGCCACACGCGGCGGGGCATACCACCTGAGCTGACCATAGCTTACTTCGCTTCCTGGCCATGACTCGACGCATGTGCATCTTCCATTGGCTAAGCTTCACTAACATCTACTATTCGTTATCTACGCTGCCTGGGGTAGTCCCAAGAGAAGTCTCGTGCGCAAGCTGAGTGATCTCCCAACACATCGCCGTTGCCCCATCACACGTACGGTGACTACTTAGTCAGGTATTGGCAAGTGAGGTCTCTCAGATTCAATACTACATCCAAAAAGCATGCTGTTACCAACGATATAACAAGGCTTGGCTTTGACTTCGCGGGAAAACATGCGTCTAGTCTACGTTCAAGTTATTATTTCTACTTCTTTGGGTCTTGCCGCAGGCTGGGGCCTACCTCGGCCATGGCGCACCTACTTGCCAGAAAAGCAGCACGTCTTAGGGTCCCAAGTCGACGATGAAGAACAGCGGTCGTCACCACCAAGTTTCTTGTTCGGGAACAGCAAGACCCACGATCAGCCGAGTGTCGGCTTCGTCGCACTGGGCGACTCTTACAGCGCCGGGATCGGCACCGGCTTCGAGGGAAAGGAGGACGAGTGCCGGCTCGGTCTAGGCGCCTACCCCCAGCTCATCGCCTCGGACCTCGCCGCGAAGCACGGCGGACCCAATAACACCAACAACACGTCGTTCCAGTTCCTGTCGTGCACGGGCTCGACGACGGACGACCTCCTCGTGGGCGGCGCGGCCTCGCAGATCGACGACCTCAACGCGTCGCGGCCCGTCGACTTCGCGCTGCTGACCGTGGGCGGCAACGACCTGGGCTTCTTCGAGGTCATGAACGCCTGCATCTTCCGCTTCTACAACTTCTACTCGGGCACGTGCGAGACGGCGCTCGCGCACGCCCAGGCCCGCCTCGACAGCCCGGACTTCGACCAGCGCCTCTTCGTCGTCATCACGGAGCTGCTCGACAAGGTGCGCTGGGAGAAGAAGCGGCCCGGGTTCCGCATCACGGTCACGGGCTACGCGCGCTTCTTCGACGCCGAGACCGAAGCGTGCGACGACATGAGCCTGGGCGTCTGGTGGCGCGGGCCCAAGCTCGAGCGCTGGCTGCGCCGCCGCGTCAACCACATGGTGCTCGCCGTCAACCGCAAGATCGAGCGCGCCGTCGCCCGCATCAACGGGCAGTTCACGCGCGCCAAGGTCCTCTTCGTCGACTACGACGCCGCCTTCGCGGGCCACCGCTTCTGCGAGGCCGGTGTCGCCGAGCCCGACTATGCTCGCAACGAGACCTGGTTCTTCCTCGTCGGCGGCCCGGACAATGTCGACCGGAACGGGACCGGAAACGGTACTACTTATTTTCCTTCTTCTTCCTCGTCTTCTTCCACTATAAGGACAGGGTCGCTACTGTTGGCGGCAGGAAAAGAAGATGATGTTGCGGCAGTAGCAAGCCGATTGATTGACCCTGCAACCTGTCTACCACCTGCACAGCGCTCAGGCGACTGGGGTGAGCTTGCGCTCTGCTATATGGCCATGTCAAAAGCGGAAGACCCTACGTTGCGTCTCGCACGCGATGACGGGCAGTTTGGGACGCAGAACTCAATGTCGCATGTGCCGACATACTACGGCAAAACGTTCCATCCGCGATCTCTTGGCCACGAGGCGATACGAGATAGAATCTATGAGGTCTGGTCTCAGCAGCTGCCCACATGATGGAAATATCCGGTAGAGGGAATCTATACGTACAGTTTGCCCAAATGATAATTTATGATATCCAGTCACAGTACACAAGCCGGTCTCCCAATTGTTATGTGCCCACAGGGGTTGTGGTAATTAAACCAATACCATATCTTTAGAGACTGGTCTGTACATAAGGGGCATTTTCGAAGAAGATGTTTATGAATGGGGTGGAGGCGGTTTTTATTTTCTTATGTTGACCATCGTTGGCGGATGTTTCCTTAACTTTCCATATCCAGTATACCCTTCTGTCGGTATTTCCCATTATTTACCCTTAGCGTAGCTTGACATTGCATAGCCTGGTCCTTCAACAAGTACTTTCCCCCAATGCCCACTTTATGTGATCATGCATGCTTCCACTTCCGTAGGCCCAGCACCTTTATGCCGCCTTGTTTCCTCCACAGTAATACATGTACCAAAATCTAAGACAAATGAGATCCTCCAGCCAGTATTCCCGGATTGCCTCCACTGCCCCTGAATTCAGGGGCCATCTCCAGGGGACACACGATGTCAGGTGTGAACTTCCCTGGCCTTCCTCAACCCATATAACCGCCTCCCCCTTCCTCCCAAGTAAGCCTCTTCCCAGGCTATTTCCAACCTATTTCCTCCCCCTCGGCTTCACATCTTCGTCTGTGACGGAGTGCAGTACAAGCCGGTTCGGGTAGTCTGGCAAGTTCGCCGCGTGACCCTTACTCCAGTCGTAGCCGACAGCGTACGCAAAGAGAGAGCCGTCGCGGTTGAACGCGGTTGTCGTGATAGCGGCTCTGGCCGAGTCGCTATCGGAGCTGCTGCGGCCACCCTTGTTGGCGAGGGTGGAGGTGGCAGCAGCAGCCATAGCAGCAGCAGGGGGCTCGTAGGGCTTGTAACGCGTGTGGGTAACACGGTCCCAGAAGTGGAAGCTGCCGTCCGAGCCCGCTGTCACAAAGGTCGCCGTGTGCACGGGATGAAATTGCACGTCGTTGACGGCGTAGACCTTGGTTGTTTTCTTGTAATCGGGTGCGGAGCGATGACACCGGAAAGTGAAGTTGGTGCTGCGAAGGGCGAAAGGACACAGCGTTAGGAACCGAGGTTTTCGAATAAGACGAATAATAATGATGATAACGATAGCAGCCTCGTTCCGGTCGTTTGTGTTCGGACGTTCGGCGAAAGAGAAAATATGATTCTGCAATACCTTTTTCCATCGCGCGGTTCGTCGACAGCGTTGATGCCGCATCGGCCCTCAATGGACGTGGTGGCCCAGCCCCGGCCGTCGGGAAAGACGGAGACGGCACGCGTCTGGTGCTTGAGCGGCGAATCGCTCGTGCGCAAGAAGACAGATGGGTTGCGCAGATCCACGAGGTGGATCTTCCGCTCCGCGGTCGCGATGACTAGGAGCGAAGACTTGGTATCCATGGCGTAGACGCGGTCGGCGCACTTCAGTGTCGCCAGGGGCTCCTGCTGTCGCAGGTCCCAGTACTTGACAGTCTTGTCCCAGGACCCCGTCGCGAAGAGATGGGCAGGCGACGAGGCCCCGAGCGTGGTGGTATCCAAGAAACGCACGGAGCGAATGGGGGCGTCATGAGAGCCGATGGCGGCTTGTTGGCCTGTGGCCAAATGCAGCAAGTGTGGTTGCTTGTCTGCGCCTCCTGCGAGGACCATGGTTCCGTCCTTTGCGCACAAATTGCCGTCAGCATTGTGCAAATGGTTTTCCACGCAGGAAACGCGTCTCCTGCGAGTAAAGGGAAATACTTGTTTGAACTCACCTATCAGGGGTAATGTTTGTTTGGTATTCATGTTCTTGGTCGAATCGAATAAAGACTGCGTGGTTAGAAAATAACTCATGGACTTACCTTGGCCCAGTCGCAGCTCAGCACAGGACTGTCCACGGAGAGCATCGCAGCTGCTCGAGCGGACGGACCGGACGCGACATCGTAGATACGCACCTTGCCGTCCCAGGACGCGGCCGCGAGATGGTTTGCGGCCGGCGACCACGAGACGGACGAGATGGTGTCTGCAGCGTCGGCCGGTAGAACTGTGTCTGCTGGAGCCGCCGAGCCCATCGTGGTGGGTTTGCCGAAGCTCATTGCAATAGAGATAACGTTAATGATACTATATGTGTGTATATGAATGGCAAATATCTGAATTGATATGGTGATGGAATATATGCCAATGCTATTGGAAATAGAAGATAAGTGTGTTTTCCTGACTTTCAGCTTCTCAGGTGAGATTTATAAGCTGAGCTTACTCATGCGCTACTTCAGCTGGGATCTAAGGTTAGGCAGAAGCAGGCTGCCGCCGGAGTCTGTGTGCCCCTGACCGATTCGACTGGGGAGCATTCCTATTGGCAGGTTATATAATTTTGACATATCAAAGTAACAATCAAAATATAATACTCTTGGAGAAGTCATATATAGTACCTAAAGTACGTGTAAGACGACAGGAAGACTTTTGATATCAATGACCGTCTGCTCAAGCAGCTCTAGCGGGTAGCCCGTCATCTGCAAGGCGTATAATTGGCTCGCTTTGTGTCACACTTTCTACTTTATGGCCGAAAGGAGTCGGCGCCTGTTCTCTTTGATGCACCAAAACCCTGTGAAGCTAAATTGGTAGGATGAAGTCCCCCGCATCTTGATCTTCTCCTTTGGTTTAGGCCGGGGGGCTTCTAAAGCCGCATCGCATCGATGCATCGCAACAATGGCTGAGGCCATTCTAGGCTAGGAGCGCCTCATCTTGGAGAACTGAGTAGCCACATGCACCCTGGTGGCCAGCACCGTTGCGGATAACTCATCACATGCCTTTTGGCCCGCAACTATATGAGGACACCTGGAGATCGTACGTACGAAAGACTATGTTGCATAAATGTGTTTCTTGAATATCGTTTACGCCCTGAAGACAACCCCGGCTTATGAGCAGATATATATCACCGGCCGGCCACCGTTCTAGGGTCAAGTCCACCACGTTCCCCTACTCGGTACGACTCACCTCATCCTGACCGCCACCATCATGGCGGGGTCAACCTCCTTCAACTTGACACGCGAGCAAGAAATCGGCATCCTGGCGCTGCTGATCTACCTGAACGTCGGTGCAGCATGGTATTTCTACTTCAGCCGGAGGTCCGAGGGGTACGACGACTTCGAATATGGCATCATCGGCTCGCCACCAGTAAGCGCAATAGTGGTAGCACCATCCTCCAGCTCTACTGCTGCAAGACCAACGGCTCGTAGGGAGCCGCCCTCCCCTCGGCCCCGTTTCGACGGGCCCAGTGTCAAGTACGCGCTGAAGCGGTGGGCGTTTATCACCGCCAGCGTGCTCCTCTTCTGGGTTGGCCATGCACTCTTCCGGTTTTACATCCTGCTGTTCAAGCTGTTTACCTGGTTGGGGGCGAAAATTGCGGCGTGTGCCTACGTGGTGCACGAAAGGATATGGAAGAGAGACCTGTGGAAGGCCAGGAGAGACTGGGAGAAGGAGTTGGCTATCGACGGCCCCTTTTCAGCTGATGGAGGGAAGACGGCAAAGCCCCCTGCCGTATGGCCGCGGGACAACATGACGGTTTATCGCGCCACTTAGATGGGTTGCAAAAGTAGCAGTGCGATGATCAGTGGAATATGATAGTCACGGGTTGTGATTCAATGTAGTGAGTTTCTTGAGGGAAGGGGGAAGGGGCTGCCGAGTACGGATTCATAATAGGCGTGTGGCCCGACTGCGGTCCGTAACTTGAGCCAATAACAAGTTCAGCAGATTCTACTCCGTTGCCCTTATCATGATATTTCCTTGCACATAAGTAATCATTGGCAAGCTAGTTAGCTAATGTACGGGCAAGATACCTCTGCGCATACCTACCCAGCAAGGGTGCTACGGAGTGTCCATTTCCCGCCCCCTTCTCCCCTTGAGTGTATAGTTTGTGTTGTGTCTGTCATAGAATGAGACAGTTCGTGAGCTGGACATACCTTGAATTCATTTTGGCAGCAGACTAGCTAACACCATTGTAGATGTGATCGGCATGCAGCCACATATTTCCAGTAGGAAAATCCGAATAAGTACGGGAGAATCAGGTAGACCTGGTTCGGATGACCTTCACAAACAATACACAAGAGCTCTCAAGAAAGCATGTCATGCAGTTTGCTTTCTTGAAGTATGCCGAGGAGTGTTTTTTTTCTTTCTTTCTCGGAGTACGGCACGTATAAGACAACGCTCCGTGACTATATGCGCATGTTGTTGAAATTAATCATCGCAATCCGGCTAGACGGAGGATCGACCGTCGCGGCTCCACCTGCCCGAGGATACAGTTGTTTTGTTACATTTGTCTGGTCAGACAATCGAAATCTGCCCTGTAAAATAGCCCTGAGCACTGGAGCTTGCCGGCGGGAATAACGTCTTTCTTGGCACGTGCAAAATAGACATGCCCATGGTGGAATTCCCCATTGGACGGTGACTGGGTTCTGATTGGATTCACGAACCCAACTACAAGATCTGCCGTGGAGTCCAACAACGGGAGGCTCGATGGGGGGGAAGGGACGGTGTCAAGAGGTAATCTAGACAGATAGGAAGGCCATCGGTCAATGGAAGCATTGCACCGATATCTTTGTGCTTGAAGCACACCTCCAGACACAGGGCAGACTTCGGCTTGGTTGATATGTCTTATCGTCGAACACGGTGACACACATATGGCGCAGACCCACGAAGTGGCTGGATAGAAATAGAAACACAAAATGGGATCGCGAGGTGGGGGCAGCGGACCTAACGCAGGAACCCGGGCTCTACCGTTCTCTAGTGATTAAATAGTCGCAGTCAGCCGCACTAATAACCACCTCGTGATGGTGACGAGTCATGGAAAATTCTTTTTGGGAATATGTTTGACCGTGGTGCGTGTATGAATTTGACATATAACATGGAGCTCCTAGTAGGGCAATTGTATAATATAGCCGCGGTTGCTTCTGGGAACTTATAAGCTTCCCTCGGTCGTCCAATTAAGCACCAGCTCGGGCAACAGCACTTGCTTGCTTATCGACCATGAGTAAATCTGGCAGATCCTGATCCTGGAGATGGTTGCCTGCCAGAGAAATGCTATTTTTGACCTCGAGTTGAAACACGCATGGGGGAAAGTCTTACAAGTTTCACATATTACCAGCTGTTCCAATAGCACAGAAGACATGCCGCTTCAGGGTGTCAGACCAGACGATCGTCCACACGCACTGGCAGCCCCTGCAGCTTGTCAGTCTCCTTCTTTTCTTCTTTCTTTTTTCCGAAGCCATCGTGGATAGATCGAATGAGAAAGCCGAGCCGGAGGCTTGAGACGAAACGAGAAGCCTGAGGCTCGGCACAAGCCATGAGCACCCAAGTGCAGCGAAAGCTAGCAGAGACCGATGTGGCAGTGAGGTTCGTCCGTCAATCTGCGTCCATATCGTTGCGACCATCATTGCTCGGTCCGCCAGGTTACATGGTTGTTCGGATGTGGGTGAAGCCGTTACTTGAAGGATCCAGTATGGACCTATATCGACACCAGTGGCATATCCGAGGCGGGGGCTTGTTCTGTGGCCTGGTTCAGGTTCAGGCTAACCGTCGTTGCCAAGTGGCACGACAACCTTCTAGAAAAACCAAACGAAGACCGAAGGATGCGGACGTCCAAGAACGGGAGAGAGCTCCGGGAAGCGGCAAACGAATCGAGTCGGAAGAGCAGAATGGGGAGAAAGGCCCGTAGCACGTACAACGTAGAGAGCAAGCTATTATCTCTCGCAAATGAGACCAATGTAACAATGGCGAAAAACCCGTTGAAATGAGATGGTTACCCTGTCACCGAGGTCCCCTGGACCACTGATGACGGTCTGCAACGGTCGCATTCTTGACAAGCACATGTAACCAAGATTTCTCTGCCGCAGGTGGATATCAGCCGTCAAACGCAACATCTTTGTGTGTCTGCCCACCCGTTGCATGCCCTGACGGTGTCTGGCGCGGCCGTAAAGGGAAGGGGAGGAGGGGGGAGAGAGGGGGAGGCTCTTTAAAGTCAAACTCGTGCAGGGCCAAGCGAGAATGCCATCCATTATCAACCGAAAACTCCAAACCATCGAGTGCCAATGGACCGATCTGGTCGCACGGCGGCTGTCTGACTGACACAACAGCCAATTGGGCACTACATGTACCCAAGAGAGTGTGTGGGCGGATAGAGAGGTTGCGAATCAGGCGCCAACGGAAAGAGCCTACTGGGTACTCCGTACATGACTGGACATGAGATCTTAGGTTATGTAGTACGTACCAAGAAGAAGAAATTGTTGGCCTTGGGCCGAGCTGGTCGAGGCCGGGAATGTCAGGAAATTCGAGTAATAAGGGGAAGCTACCTCCTAAGTAAAGCACATATTGATGAATAAGAATATTGATATTGGTATCAATAAATGACAGACAACCAGTAGGTCCCTGAAGCCTAATGCGATGAGGTCCAGTACAGTAAAGCTGGTGGGGGGTTCAGCAGGTTCGGCCACTTAACCTGAGTGAGAAAGGGACCGACTTTTACGCTACCTAATAATAAAATAAAGTGACCATCGCAAGGGTGCTAAGTAGACACGACGTGTAGGTATGCAGAATAGAAAGGCGACGTATATATATTTACACATAATACCTACTTGGCTAAGTAGACAGACAGTCATTACACACAAACGATAGGATCGATTGGTTTACAGGGGTAGAGATATATGTAGGTGCATAGAGAGACAGACGAATCTATGGAGAATAATAGGTGGAATGGAAAGAGAAAAAAAAACAGAACAGGATCTCCCCTACACGAACGGGAGACGGATGCCAAGAGGCAGAACGTGCAAAAAGAGCGAGCAAAGAAAGGAAGAAAGACAGGGAAGACAAGGACCAGGGCAGAAAAGTGGGGGAGAGGGTGAAGGAGGAACGGGTAGTCTTGGTAGTTCAAAGCACAGCAACCAGCCAGTCCATACCATACATACCTAACCTCAAAGTAGAGCCCACAGTCCACCACCCACCACCACCCGGCACCACCCAGCGGCGGCTAACCTGTTACTGCTTCAGGGCTACTACGACTACGTACCTACAGCCTACCAGCTTACCAGCCTACCTAACAGCCTACAGCCTACACAACTAGTTGAGGTTAGTAGAACTGATTGATCAGTCAGTCTTGGAAGTCGGGCCTGGTCAACAATACTTGATTGATCGATCCATTCGTTCACTTATTATTATCCCCAGTTGCTTCTGCTACACTGTTTTGCTCGCTATTGCTTCCATGCTCCATGCTCTCTCTGGACTTGCTTTGCCTTGATTTGCTTTGCCTGCACCGCCTCTGAGGGCATTTTGAGACACGACGCTTTTTACACACACTTGCTCTACCTATCTCTTCCTCCCTCTCGGTCTACCCACCCTATCTATCAACTGCAGCACTGCATAGCTTTCGAACTCTACTTCTGCCCGCCCTGCTTCCTTGGAGCCTCGCCCGGCACAGTTCCCAAATCCCACTTATTTGTCAACCTGCAGCGTACACACACACACCCTCTCTCTCTCTCTCTGCCTGCAGCTCCCGCACAGCCTACATACTCAATCTAATCGTGCAACGAGCAACCGAGCGTACGGCCAATTCGAATCGACGGCCCCCTTGGACCTTTGACAAGTCCGAATCCAGAGCGGCTCGAGCCTCGGATCGTTTGCTCAAGCAAGGAGAGAGCAAACTGGAGTCATCGTCACCACCTACCTAAATCTGCCTATCGGTGCGACCACCTTCTCTCCACGGCCAGCCCCCCTTCGCCAATTCCCTACGACGCTATTCAAAAACCTATCAACTGGTCTCAAGTCAGCCTCGGGGCTCGCCAGCTATTTGCTTGTTTCGCATTGGCAATTGGCCGGGCTTTCTTTGTGTTTAGTCTTCGCAATTATTCGCACCCACAGGGCAGCCCGCACCTTGGAGATTCGAGCATAGTCGTCCCGCTTCGTGGATTACCCAACCGAGAGACCACCACAAAAAGGCACCATGAATTTCGATTCGGGAACCGCCTACGCCGAGTCGGATGCCGATGACGAGTACGAGAGGAGTTTGCACTCGCCAGTGCTTGCGACTGATTCTGAGATCTCCCCCACCGATTCCGAGGGCCGTTCTTCGACCGAGCATACCCCTACCACCTATGGCCACCGGAGCAGCGCCGATCGCTTACCCGAGACCATCATAACAGAGTGGACTGCCGAGGAATGCGCCGACTTTGTCGCTACAATAGGCTTGGAGCAATATTCGGACCGTTTCTTAGGTGGGCAAAACTTAAGGTATCTACACGCAAGAGCGCTTTGGCTAACGAAGGCTGGCAGAAAATGAGATTGTTGGCGAGGCCCTGGTAGCTCTGCTTCACGATGATCTGAAATCCATGGGGGTGACGAGTGTCGGTCATCGATTAACTATCCTCAAGAGCGTCTACGATGTGAAGAAAGCTCAGGACATTCCCATAGAAAGCGACCATTATGTGCCTCAGTGTAAGTACCGACTGGATGAGACATATCGCCCACGGAGCCCAGCTGACATGGTCTGAATCTAGCTGCCGAAGCCGAAGCTCAATATGCGACAGCTACCCTGAAAGATATCAAACATCTCGTGGAGCAGCTCCGTCTACGCGACGAAAGGATGAGCCTCGTCGAGCAAGACTTGCGCCGTCTCACCGACGACTACAGGCGCTTACGCGAGGACATGCTGCCGGCTTTGCGGCTGGCCAAGAATGCCCAACAACCACTGCCGAATGTGAGCGCCCGGGAAAACCAGGGCTACAGCTACGAGTCGGCCACCATATCTCCGCCGGCGCCGACGCCCTCGTCCATTCAATCGTCAGGGGGAGGCTTGAAGAGGCAGTACTCTACTAAGAAGATTGTGCTGGGTACGACTCCCAAGAATGCTTCTCCTTCCTATATGCAGACTACTCACGAGCGGCCGTCGGTAGAGCAAACCCTTGACCCGGCCAGCGCTGCCGAGAGGGCCGTCCTCTCCTCCTCACATCTCGCCGCCATGAACGGTTCTGGCCAAGCCACGTCGCCGGGTTATTCTCCCAACATACCGTCACCTACTTCACCCCCCACAATGGGCAGTACTCTAGGTTCAAGGTCTTATCGGTCAGACCAGCCAACCCCGTCGTCTCGCTCAACATTTGCCGAGAATGACCACATCTATAATTCCGGTTCTGCTTCGTCCAAGCAGCCGGTGGCCCCACGTCGGATGCAGACTCCGGCCCCAGACACCCCAGGCTCTGGCTCATCGTCGGTGGAGATCTTCAAGTCTTTTCGGGTCAGTATGGATGACCCTTGCTATAAGGTTCTCCCTGCCGCCCTTCGAAAGTATCAGATCAATGCACCCTGGGATCAATATGCACTATATATTGTCTACGGCGACCAGGAGCGGTGCTTAGGCTTGGACGAGAAGCCCCTCATCCTTTTCAAGCAACTGGACAAGGAGGGCAAGAAGCCCATGTTCATGTTGCGCAAAACGAACACAGCCACAGCCGATACAGATGCCCCAGGTAGCGCAGGCTTGAGCTCAACTAATGCGCGAGGAGTAGCTTACGACCCTCCTGGAGGTATCATATGATGAAACGAATCAGCTCACAATGCATTACCGTTGTTGTATACGAGACTTACGATTTTACTCTTATTCTTGGTACCAGTACCCTTACCAATAGTACTCTACCCCCCATCTTGGTTTTTGTCAATGCACATGGTGCAGTTCGCGGGATTGGGATCATGAATTTGCATAGCGTGCGCGTGTCTGTGGCCGAACTGCTTGGATCCTACGTCCTTTCATCTCAGCACATACCGATCTGACGTTTCCACCATCTGGGGATCCATCTATCCGACACGGACCCTGCACAAACCCCCACTCAGATCCGGCCTTGGGCGCCGAGTCCAGCAAGTACCATTGGGATTCCCCCCCATCTGCCGGTCGCCTTTATGGCGTCATTTTGATACAAGAAGCATAAATTCCTTGTTTGCTTCGCCGCGACCAAGGCTTTGGTATATGCCCTCGCCCTCCGCAGTGTCTGTTTGGTCGCATTGAACTCACGTTCGCCCGCCAGCATGCACTCACTCCATGTCATGCCACGCACCGCTGTCAAGTCATTCTGGAGCCTGGCAGTGGCAATGTCGTCAATTGCCTCTGTCATGATTGTAGCAGATGGGACGACTGGACGGCTACCAGCTAAGCTAAACTTGATAGCGGCCTGTCTTTGTTCCAGAAACATGGTCTTTGCAGGTCGGGGACGCCGCTGGGCGATGGCCCAATCCCCCGGTACTGCCCCGGGATGGCCAGAGCTGAAGTTGAAACAGCGCTTCAATTGCCCTAACGAAAATTGAAAGCACTTTTTTTTATCGATTGGAATCACGGTCATCTTTGGTTGTCATATGGCCATTTGGACGGAGTCTACAGCTGGCTAGTGGGACAGCATAGCGACGAACTACTGCAGGGGCGACCGGCGCGAGGTGTCTCAGGATAGAGGGTCCCCTGCTCGTGTCGACGCTTAGTCAGCCTCTCATCAATCCAACCATCTCGAAACCATAGGAGGGAGGCTGTGCCGTGGTGTCAGGTCATGAAGACGGAAAGATTGTTCAGCTGCCTCGTATTTGGGTTCGTCGTGTATCTAACCTAGTCAACACGCGATGGCGGTCTCATGTACATCGACTGCACTTCCCAATGCTACAGCAAGACCGCCGCACCCGCCGCGCATCGGAGAAGCCTACCTGATTGTTATCTACTGTAGGAGAGATCTGGAAGCCACTTTATGATAGAGGAACAAAACTAGGCTAGGTAGAGAAGTCGGTGCCAACACGTCTAGTCGTCGAGGCTGTCAGCTAGAATTGATGAACCCCAATCCGAGTTGGGATGAAATACCAAACAATGTTTCTTCCCCCATTTGCAGAAAACATATACCAAACGCCCAATGAACTCACCTCTCCACAAAATCCATGCCTTCTACTTTCTATTTCGGAAACATGTCTTTGTCGGGATCTAGTGGCATATTAGGTTAAAGGGTCCGGCCCATCTAGCAGTTATCTAGTCTGGTCAATTAGCCCCCGACAGCACCACTCCGTCGGGATCACTATGTCATCATGGTTGAACGACCCTAGGTGACGATCAACCCCCGGCGGAAAGTGGAAACGGAACTACCCAGCTGCGCGCGATACGTAGCGCATCCGCGCTTCAATCTTCATTCTTCTCAGGAATTTCCCAAACGGGCGATTTCGGCGAGCTTGGCAAGTTAGTTAGTTAGTCTATGCTAGGTGGGTTCCAGGAGGAGGGTGCTTGCAGTAGTGGTATATGGACATGTAGCTTCCACAGCACGTCGGTCGGGGGTCCGTGCCGGGCCCGTCACGAAAGCCGCGTTGCTCGGAAAGGGTGGGACAGCTGACGCGGATGGGCTATCATCCAGTCGCGATGACGGGATAATCGGCGATGCAAGTCTTTTGAGAGGATACTGACTAGGTAAGTTGGTGGTACGGAGCACTCGCCGCTTTCCCCATCGATCTAGGGTCTCCCCGTGGAAGAACAAGCAAGGCTCAAAAGCTCCGATGTGAGAAGAGCACACATTGATGTGGAGGATGTGGTTGGAGCCGCGGCCGTGGGTGTTAAATGTCTCGAACAACTCTACTGCCCCCCTTTGTCTGTTTGTCTGGGTCAGGCAAACGCAGTGGCAGATGAGTGCCTGAGCAAGGACAGGCTTTGGTCCAGCCTCAATTGTTTTCCATGTCATGGCGGCGCTTACCCTGGGTTCGACATGGTTTCCTCGACCAGGGAAAGACTACTCAAGCTCGCCTTATACTGACTTGTTGTCAGAGGAGAGTCCTCAGCATTGTCTTCGTTGTCCTATGGTTCACCCTGGTCCTCTCAACAAACCGCTTCAGAGTGCCGCCTGATATGACTCGAGCAAACATGCTACTTGTCTTCCTAGGTCGACAAAGGATAGGGGGTCGGGCAAGCAAGCACGAATCTGGCTATTGTCCTCTGACAAAATGCTGCCTTGGCCGCTGCTGGCTGAGGGCAGGTTGGAAGGGGAGAAAACCTTTTGAGAATTCAACAAACTTGTACTGAGGATTTCCTCGAACGAAGTCAAGTTTACCAACCGGCAGAAGATTATACCACTCACGCTTGAGAAATCAGACTACAAACGGGAGCGAGAATGGTAGTGAAAGAAGAAACCCTCGACTTTGTGATCCGCATGTTCATGGAATCATGCCTGAATCCCGACGTTTCCAGACCTTCCTGGGGAGACCAGGGTAATGACCGCTCCAAGCTCCCTCTTTGGCTTCTCGATCTCCAGAGCCCTTTCGTCAAAGTAGTCCACCGCGAGGACATTCAAGAGCCCCACGCTGTGGAATGGGCGACTCTGAGTTATGCGCGCGGCTTAAAGATGCCGCAGTACCGCGTCGTAGACGGACAAGCTCAACCACTCTACTCATTATTTGACATTCCGTACCTAAGGGAGCGGGTACCTGCCAACGCACTCTTCGACGCGATCGAGATCGTCTACCAACTAGGGATCAGGTATCTCTGGGTCGACGTACTATGCTCGAACTGGGATCCGCATGATCTTGAAAGCCTTTGTCAGAGTTATACGGATACCTTCCAGGGTGCCATGATCAACATACAATTACCAGATCATGATTTTTGGGCTCTCGATCAGCTTACGAGGGAATTGGAGGAGCTCAACGAGATGGCGAAAACTGAGTTCTACCCGACTCTAGGGGGCGATGGCCTGGGGCCAACCACAGGAATGCTCGATGCCACTCTTTTTCTTTATCCATTCTTCACAAACTCTTGGAATTGTCTAGATCGCCTCCTCTCCCCACGAAAGGTCTTTTATTTACCAGATGGTGAGGTCGTCTGGGCTTGTGCCAGCTACTGTGCCCATAGTTTAAGGGGCTATCTCAATGATGATCTGCGCGATTGTCTTATGAGCTTACCGAATTACCCCTTTCCTGAGGGGCAGCGACTGCTGCTATCATCATCATCGCCGTCATCGTCTCTGATGCTAGCTACAGATCGGCTTCAAGAAAAGTCAACGCCTCCCTTCTCCGCGATAATAGAGACATTATCTCGCTGCTACAACATAGTCAATGATAAAGACTACATAGTTATACATCATATACTTGCATACGCATACGGTATGGCACCAGATCCGGGTCACTGGGAGAATGGTATTGGTTCCCTGCCGGTGGATTATATCTGGTGGGGCGATGTTCGATGGACATCGATTTCCGACCTAGGTCATACTACTTACGCTTCTACGGCTTGGCTACTCCGGGTAGGTATTAAATTATGCCTGTCTAGCTACTGGTTTTTTAACAAGCCGCCAACTTGCCGCAGCGCTGCCAGAGACGCGGAGGCGAAAGCCTTACGAGGCCCCCATCGCCTCTATAAAGGGTCTGTCGGGTTGTGCGAACGAGGGTATGAACTCGGATGCGCTCAGTTTAGCGAACCTAAACTCAGGCGGGCAGGCCCGGGGTCCTGGGACTTGTACGCCGACACCTTGTTCGCCTCTTTACAAATAGCCGGCGTCTCGGGACAGTCGACGTTCTTGGGCGCCGGATTAGTAACGGGCGAACCCTGGGGCTTCGAACCACCGCGGATGCGATACAGTAAGCCGTACTACATCTACAGCGAAGAGGAAACGGAGGAAATGAAAGAAATGGGGGAAACGAGGCTGATGGGGCGCGGCATCGTGGACGACCCCCTGTGGCTTCAAAATGAAATGTTGACGATCAAGGCGGAAGAAGACTGGGAGAAAGCCGAAATGGCTCTAGTGGGTAACACGAACCCGAAGCTCAAGAATCGCCGCATCCTCACGCTGGCGTTCCTCATGCGCCAGACCGTGGAGGTGAGAGCGGCGGACCTCCCCCCGCTGCCGCCGCTATGGGGGGCGGAGATGATGCCGGGACCGAGGCTCTGCGTCGAGCACGGTTACGGCTGCCCTGAGGCCGACGTGGTGACCCTCGAGGTTAACTATGGGTTGATACTCCTCACTTCAGATGACGATGATGAGGGAGATGGTATTGACCTGGACCGCTATGAGAGGGTTGGGGTATTCGAGGTGTACGGCGACAATTTTGCTGGCGACAAAGTGAAAACCATGTATTTACGCTAAGAAAAAAAAAAGAAGGATTCAGTCAACAGCCATATATATGTGTACATATATGGGTCCATTTTGATGCAACCGATCCGTGACCTTGTAGGAGTTCACGACTCAGGTTGAGGCCGCAGGCCTGATCATAGCTCATCTACTTCTAGTTGCGTGTCGTGCTACATATCTGGATTTCAACAGCCAGTCAACCCATTGACTGGTCCCCAACCACTGCCACCTATTATGAGTCAGGCTCTACTGCTGGCACATTAAGATAACATGACACTGGGGTGAAGGAACGATACTATACCTAATAAAGCATCTTGGCGCCTTGTCCATTACAGTAAGCAAGCAGGCATTGTAGGTGATATATCGTATGTCTGTATCATTGTGATTGCAGGCATGATGGCAAGTTGACATTTGCTCTATTATGGAAGTTTATATATGAGAAGGATCTCTGTCGAGACCCTTGATCGAGCTGAAAAGGGGGCCCAGAGAGGGGGCTCATCTGACCACTATAGGAACGACGGCAAGGGATGGTAAGGAAGCGAACTACCAATCAATTTACACAGCAAGTTGTCTAAGTTTCATATACCCTTGAGTCCATATACGAATATTGCTTGCTGGCATATGCTAGATATGCATTGTTAGTATAAGTACGCAGGTCCGAGGATGGTGTTATAGTATAAAATGGGGTTCGACATCAGATACACTGACCTTTTCAACCTCACTACCAAGCACTGACGAGCGCAGCAGATAAACAATCTACATAATTCACTCGATCCTGAACTTGTGTCTAAAGGCTTCATCGCTCTGGCAGTAAAGATGCAGTTCACCAACATCCTCATCAGCGGTATGTGCCCCCTTCTCCCTCTGCTGCCAACTGTCCGTTGTATTGATCGCCACGCGCGCAGCTCTCCTAACCCCTCTGGCCCTAGCAAGCCCCGTGCCACCATCCGATGCTGGATCGAATATCAAGAGTCCCGAACTCCGGCGTGCTCCCGGGAGTAACATTGGCTGTGCTGTCAGTAATGGCATTGTGGGTTGTGACGTTGGTAAGGCATATTAAGTAATTAGGGCAGTCACGGACACTGGCGTGCGTACTTGAATGGGAACGAAGAATAATCCGTCAATGATGAGCAACATCACTCTCAATCATATCTTGCTCTCTAGCTGTTCGGAGATTACGTTATCATGTGGTATTGGAGGAAGGTACCTACCTGAGCTATTCAATGTCCTGCGGTACTGCATGGTGGATAGGTTCTCCTTTCTATTTGCATTCCCCCTTTCGTATGCTCGTCAGGGCCTCGCCGGGCCCTTTGCCTAGATACCCAATAGATGATCTATCAGCACGATCGGGCAACATAGTCGCTTTTGTGTTCGATAGGATAAAGACGCCGTGCAACGTCCAAATGAATTGAGCAATATGAATAATCATGGTGTGAAGATTGGTTGGCCAGAGCTAATGCTAGGTACGTCTGTAGACGTTGGAAAGCTCAAGACACTGTAACGTATCTCGCATAATGCATAATACAATCTGCATTACACTACATGGGTGAAATATCTGCTAGCAATTGGGCATCAACACAGCTAAGAAGCAAGGGGCATTCAGGCAGCCGCTTATCTGCCGGGAGCGAGATTGAGACATGGGCGCGCTCTGTGATACGTGAGCTTCTAGTTCGCTTGTTCGGCAGCGTGTCATGCAGCGTCAGCAGTTGAATGGGTATTGTCAGTGCAAGCTTCAGGGGGGCGCGGTTACAGTTTGGCCCTAATGTTCAACGAGTAGAAAGAATAGAGGGCGAAAAGGGGTGCAAAAACTGCAGGCACCCATACGATATATGGCGGCTCAATCCCGAGAGGATGCCCGTATGCGGCAAAGTACATTGGCATGCAGGGAGATGGAGGTCGCCCGGAAGTGCAGTCGTTCATCGTGAAATTTCGAGGGGCCGAGCCGCTTGGGGGCTCAGTCTTCAACAGGGACATGGGTTCCCGTTGGTGCTCGGATATTTGCTACCATGCTCACCAGTGGTGGCGTGAGAGCGTGGCCGCAGAGGATTCGCCCATATGAGAGACCCAGGATTCTATTTGTCAACGACACCTCGAGCGTAGTGGTTTGAAATGGGGCAAATGTTGCACCACCGGACTTGTATCCGGATCTTCCTTGGAAAATGGCTGACAGATACTGACCGATTTACCAAAGGGACATTCGCTCAGTAAGGATAGCACATGCGAGGTCATTGGGTCATTGGGCTGGCAATCGGAACATTCGGTGATGCCCAGCCCGGACGTGTTAAGTTCGATACGACATGAAGTGGCAAGAGATGCGCAGACGCTGATCATCCCCACACGGAGCCTCATACATCTGGACATGCGAAGCAGCCGATGCTGACTTAAAATGATGTGCTGAAGATGGCTGCACCATGCAAGTATACAGCTGAATCGGGCTCGCTATCACATTGCAGCATGGGCCATTCGCCCGGATACCTGGGAGCATCTTCCTCTACCTGCGTCAGAGGGTTACTTTCCAACCCCAGACTCATCTGGACAAAACAATATCGGCAGTTCAAGGGCACACCGGTGAGCCGCGCTCCAAACTCGAGAAAACGAAGAACGGCGGTACGCAACTAGCTTCGCAGGTCGTAAGAGGGCGACACGTCAGCAGAACTACTGAATGCAACACTGAAGGAATGTCCCAACGGGACATAGATCTCAAAGACCGGAGTATAGTACACGTCGAGGAGAGATAGAAGAATGCTATGGTGTGGAATGTGGGCTGCCCCTCTTTCTCTCTCTTCTTCCCGGCTGGGCCAGGGCAGGGGTGCTTAAACGCAACGCCCAGCTTCTACTGACATGCAGCTTATGTGCATATGCAGGCGTCTTTAGCAGGCGCGCCCCAGATCAGTGAACAATGTTGCAAATCGAGGTCCAGCCTGGTTCTTGACGACGAAAGTGGCATCATCGACTGGATGAGAGGGCCCAGGCAAACACCCTACCTCACTTCAGGCAACCGCCGTCGTCTTTAGCTCTCTGGTTGCCTTGTGTCGTTTGCGAACCAGAACACCGTTTTACGCTGCCCGCGGTCAGTTGTTTGTTCACCTGGACCTCTTCCCTGCGCTTGATTCTTGATTGCAGCCTGTACCACTGTTGTTTGCGCAGCCGTTCCTTGTCGCATTCTTTTCTCGTATGCTCGCTGCTGAAGTACTGCTAAGTGCCTGATGTTGGCTGAGAACCTGCAACGATTCCATGAACTCTGGTTGGGAATAAAGAGCAAACCGCCGGTATATAATCCGCCTGATCAACAACAGTCAACATTTGAGGAGGGCGCAGTGATGCAAACCATGCCTGTCGGCTTGACTCTTTGTTTCTTGGAGAGATGCCATTGGCTAGCGAGAAGATCATATTCACCGGGCGATGTCGTGGCTAGACCAAGGTGAGATACGAGTATGCATTAGGGGGACCGATGTCCCCAAGCTCAGATCGGCGTGCGTGGATTGCCTGGAAGCTGTTGAGCAGCTGCCGTGCCACCAGAAGCAAGCCGTCTGCATGTTGTTACCGTCTCAAGGATGCCAGGATGCCCCTTTGATAAACCATTGCTTGCTGCTGGTCGGTAGGCACACATCCTTGCCTGATTCGCTGCTTCACCTTTCTTCCCCGCCCGGTGTTGATGTGTATATCAGCTGGGACACCCCACTCTTGTTAAGAATCAACGAGCCTTAGCTGTTCATCATTCTTCAGGCATCCCAAGTACTGTCCTTGTCAGCCAGAAACCCGTGACTCGGCTGGTAGACAGCACCAACATTGATTCACCACCCCACTCAGCCCCTGAGCTTGTTGTTGCCTTTTTCTTCTCCCCGATAGCCGTCTGTCAAGGCAGGGTCCTCAATAACCGTTACACAAAGCTTCTCCTGATTTGAAGTATCCCTCTCAAAAGAAAATATGGCTGGAGAGCAAGCCTTCTACAAGATTTCACAGCAGCAGCAACAGCATGGACCGCCGCAACATCATGGGCCGCCGCAACATCATGGGCCGCCGCAACAGCATGGGCCGCCTCCTGCACAGCGACCCATGCCCCCAATGCCACCACCAGAGGCGATCCCGCTTGACCTCCGCTTCAACAGGCCGGCGGTGGAAATGACTGATGTCCGTGAGAGCTTCATGACTCCAGCGGATCTGATGGCCAAGTGCACCGAGTATATGGCTTACCGCTTCGACAAGTGCGACAGCAACAGTAGCAGTAACAACAGTCAACTGTTGGACCATGATGCGGAGGATGCTACCGGATCAAGATGGAGCCAGGCAATCCGGACGAGAATCCAGGACCTAACACAACAGGATATGGCCAAGGAAGTCCGCCGTCTGAATTTGCAGACCAGACACGTTCTGGATAAGAAGAGGGGCTTGGTCCCTGTCTTGCAACGACAGTTAGACAGCACCATTAACGAACTCGCACGCTCTGAACACGATCCAACCCACTATCAATGGACACTTGCTCAGATAGATCACAATTTGCAGCCAATAGACCCGGAACCCCCCAGATTCCACAAAGCTGAGCCACCAGTGACAAAGCAGCTCAAACAAAAGAGCGAAGGCAAGAAATCTCTTCATAAGAGCAAACACCGAGGCAAGAGTGAAAGTAGGAATAAAAGCAAGAAGGGAAGGCATTCCTCTTCAAGCAAACGAAGGCATTCCTCTCCAAGCAAGGCCAAACATTCGTCCTATCCGTTGAGCAATAATAACAATGGTCCGCGTTACATGGAGAGGCAATTTCTCACAGCATACTTCAAACGGGCGCCGCGTCCGGATGTTGATGTCAACGCTCTCTTCCAGCACCGGAAGAATATGCAGGCGATGACGCAACCCGGTTCTCTTAATCACCAACAAGATCCACGAGCAGGGCACCAAGGCCATGTCGTCCCGATGCGAGGACTTCCCCCTCCTCCAGGGCCTCCCCCAGGACCACGACCAACAGGAATGCCCCCACAACACCCCAATGGGCCACCGCCTCCACCACCTCCAGTGACCCGCAAGGCAGGCCCCAAGATGGGTCAAAGGAATGGCAACGGGAAACCGGGGCCCTATAGCGAAACAGATAATTCTTCAGCGGCAAGTGACTCGGACTCCGAGTCAGGATCGGGATGGTCGGGAGATGAAACCACGTTGACATCTCCTTCTCGGGGTACCGACACGTCATCCCACCGTGGGGGACACGGCAAACGTGGCCGTAGCCACGACCGCGGTCATAGTCGTAGTAAGACTCGCGGCAAGAGCTACGACAAGGGACGCGGAGAGGGCCGGAAAGTAAGGCGGTCGCGAAGTCGGATGAGAGGGACGAGTCGTCTTCGCTACCACCATTTGCCTCGAGAGAGCAGTAGCGCTTTTGGCATCCCTCATCAATCCCCTAGGATTCATCATACATACGACCATATCTACACCTTGGATGGTGATCGCGTTTTCGTGCCGCCGCCGCCAGCACCACGACAGCCGCCAGTGCCAGCAGCTCCCCCTATCATTGTACAACAGCAGAACCATGCGGCTGAGATCGAGAAAATAAGAGACGAAGCTTACCTTAGTGGCCGCAAAGACGAGAAAGATAGGAATCGGCAACTGGACGAAATGTCGGCGGATCATCGTCCTCCTCGAACCTCGTCACGAGCCAGAGCGGGTTTCCGGCATGTTCCCCGGACCATCGAGCGCCATGCACCGCGGCGTGAGGCGCGCCGCGAGCCACGCCACAAGACCAGGGATCGTGTGCTGCACCACCACCCCCCTTACCCAGACAACGACGACGATGATTTAGAGACTGTTGAGTCTTACTCGTCCGCGGAAGACGAAGGCCTGGGATACCGACCAGAGTATCGCCGGACAGAATATCGTCATCGCACGGTTCGCAGAGGGGATGGCGCCAACTATCACCACCGCACCCCTCACGTCTATCGCCCCCAGACCCCCCCTCTCTCGCCTCCTCTTCGCACCGGCGCTTATGGGAGCGGCCATCTTTACGACACCCCCCCTCATGTTAACGAGTACAGTCGCCGTGACTCGTATCCCGAGATTCGCCGTGTCGTCGACCCGGTTGACCCGTTAGACCCGCCATATAGATATGGATATCATGAGCCCAGAACAAGCGATTACTTTCACGATCGCGATGAGTCTCTGGAACGTGATAATCCATTCGATCCGAGGCAGGAGCCGCGTCTCGACTCACGGTACAGATATTACCACCACCGATGAGGCATCACAACCCATGTTGCAAGTGGATCTTGTTCCCGATGGCTGAGGTTGTGCCAGAGATCCGCAGAAGAAGAAGAAGAAAAAAAGAAAAAGAAAAAGATATGGGTTTTCCTTGGTTCTTTACGTTGATGTTTTCCCCCTGTACTTTGTGAGCGTGTACTGGGCGAAGGCGTGTGATTTCTTACGATACCATTATGATGTTGATGACTTGTATGGGTTTATGGTTTATGGTTTTGGGATTTATGTGAAGTATGATTAATGATGGCTTCTTGTGTATTTGGAAACGTTGATGTTGAGGAGGATAAGGAGACACTCACTCCTTAGTGTATCTTACCTAGAAAACCCTACTACGTTAATACGGATTCTTTTAACTGTAAATACTCGATGTCTAGGACTTTCCATTGACGTAGCTGAGAAAAGATTGATTCAAGTGTTTTAATGTAAGAGTGGGAGGCCCAAGCAGTACATATTATTAAGTTGGAGAGGTTGCTCAAAAGGAGGAGAAACATATCTTGTAGGTTACGTCCCGGGGCGCGAGGCCACCAGTGCCTAAAATCCCACAGTTTATCATGCCCAACGTTCTCCTATTGCACCAAACTGGTCACAAGTGCTGCACATTTGTGACGTATAGTTGGTTGGGAACCGAAGAAAGTGAGGCGGGCACATCGGCTCGCAATAGGATGTCCAATCGGCTAAGCGAAGATGATGGCCATTGGTGGACTGTGTCGGATACGGGTGGTGTATGCCCTCCCTCACATGGCATCCGCCTTCGAGGCTTCTTGGGTACTTCTTGATAAGCTTATGTGAAGAAAACCATATTCGGGACTTGGAGGGGAGTATATTGGAAAGAAAGAACACTGTTGGTTTATTGCATGCGAGATATGGATGTCTTGTTAAGCTTCATCATACGTTGCACATTAGCTTGAGGTTTATCCCACAATAAACCGACTACTAGATGACGTGTGCGTGTCACCAATGCTGAGACTTGAGTAATTCAGTGCATTGCTAATGTATCAAGATAGTGTAGTACACTTAAATCCACCACAATGCTGATACCTGGTAGGTAAGGCATGTAACTCAACGACACAAAGTGTACATCTGAACCAGCCACAAAGACTGGTTGACCGGTTGGCGCGGTGAAGACTTCCCATCCTGCCTCCCTCCACACAAACAAGTACATCGTGCCGGGTCCGTTGAGCATGTCATGGCAGTGCCGTTAGACTCAAATAAACCCCGCGGGCCTCCATGCTGCGCCTCATGCTACGAGTCACGACGGTCGGGGCGGGGGGCTGAGCTGGTGTTTCCTTCCGACGTTTCCTCGGGGGTTTGGCCGGCGTACAAGGCGGCGTCAGATGTTCCTCCGCGTCCTCTCGGGACCGTTTGGGTGAGTGACGTTGACTAAAAGGCGTCCGGGGTTCTTTCGTGCGACAGCCTTGGCTTATTCCTGTTGATGTCCAGGTTAGGAAAATACAAACTGAGTCCGCAGCGGGTAAAACGGCCGTAAAAACTCACCTCCGACGACAATGGCGTTCTTTACCACAGCGTCGTACAATGTGACTGTTCCAGTCGGTGTTTGTGGGGTATTGCAACGGGGCGGCGTTATAGGAGGCTGGCCCAACGACTGTGGCGATTGCAACGGCCGGGAATGGCAGGGCGGCAATACGGGCTTCGTCAATGTCTTTTGAGTCCCCAAGGTGCCGTCGAGTAGACTCTCTCCCGAGAACTGCTGCGCCAGATCAGGACCGGGGCTGTTGTTACTGCTCTTGCCTAGCCAGATGCCGACGTCTGCGATGCCTTTGCCGAATACGAGCCGGGAAGCAGCAGCCTGTCGACTCTTTTTGGGAATCGTGCCAGTACCGTTCTTGGAAGCCGCGAGGGAGGAGTTGTTCTGGGTATAATCAGCGTGCCACGCGAAGAGCTCCAGGCGACCAATCGTGGTCGACTTATCCGTCGTGATGAACCGCTTTCCTGACCTTCTCTCGCGCTGCGTCCTCTTTGTCACCCTTACAGTCGTAGGCGAAGTAGCAACGACAATCTCTTTGCGATATCTATTGGCGCGGGCGGCTTTCCCAACATGTTCTGGTAGAGTATTGATTTGCAAGTTTTTGAGAGGCCCAACTGGGAATTCCGTAACCTTCCTTCGCTTCGGTGACCTCCCCTCGGACTGAGCCTCTTGCGCATCGCAGAATGGGTCGCCTCCGGAAAGTATTTGGGCCTGCCGCTTAAGCTGGGATCGACTGGTCTCCGAGTGTGGAATGCCTGGGAACCCAAAGAACTGGCTGTGCAGCTCGAGGATGTTGGGCTCCCGAGACGCGACATCCTTCCGAGACGCGCCCGCGCTTTTCCTCTGCCGAGTCGTGACCATCACTAAAGAACAAGGCGCGTACGAACTGAACTGCCGTGGTGGGAGGGCAACGAGGATAAAGACGGTAATAAAGAGATGAAGTCGCGAATTGAAGTGAAGTGACTGTAGAAGGTAGACGTGAATGTTGGGGGGGCAACATGAAAGATGTATGATACCTATTGTCTGTAGAATATATTCAGTTTGTGAACAATACAGCACTTGAGGCAAGTGACGCCTCAACCACGGCACCTTCACGTAGGTATTGCCCAGCAACGACTCGACTTCACGAATTATCTCGGCTATGCGACCGCTGCTGTTTGCCCGCGATGGCCAATCTGCAGCAGGAAGCGGCCAATTGATCCTTTGTTTGTATGCGACTTTGTTTCTAGAACCCGATGCAAGTATACATCTGTATACATTTCTACATTCCATGAATATTGGAACAAAGGCATCAGTCAATTTCAGAGGTGCCAGTAGGTGCTCACACGTTTTCACAATTCATAAAGAACATTATTCGAGATGCCTTTGTCGCCTAAGCTTCATTGTTGGCGTACCTTCTTTCTACTGGGACAATTGGTTATTGTTATGAATCATTTTTGGAATGACCAACAAGCTAGGGGTTGGATGTACTTCTATTGACTGTATCTAGTTCCCCCCTATTCAGGCAACTAGAGCCCATTTTAATTGCAGCGGGGTCTGACAGACCAGTAATTGCAAGAACCAAGGCGCAGCATGAAGAGACAGGTAGACTATTCTATCGAATAGCCTTGGCAGCCTTGATGAACTGCCGTATCCGGTCAAGATCTTGTCGTCCGTCGACTTCCACACCACTGCTTACATCAACGCCAATGACACGACCGCCATCAGCGCCGACAGCATTGACAACCTCGGCGACGTTGTCAGGATCCAAACCTCCTGCAAGCAACAAGCGCAACTCCTGATCCTTGGCCAGAGTGGCTTTGATGCCCACGCCGTCAAGCAGCTGCCCAGAACCTGACCCAGAGTCGAGCAATGGAAGGACGTGGTAGCCTCTTGTACCAATACCTGGCGCCTCTGGTATGTATTTCTTGACGACTGGGACAGGAATAGCCGTTGCCCACTCAAGAGGCTCATCCCCATGAAATTGAACGATGTCCAGATTGTATCGGCGCTGTAACTCCAGAACCTCAGCCAATGGCTGGTTCATGAAGACTCCCACCAATAGAGGTCTTGTTCTCCCGTGAGAAGTAATTTTCGATACTCCTGCCGCGAAGAAATCACTGGCGACGTTCTCGGGCAATGCACCCTTAGCATCCGAGGCCGGACGTGAGAACTCATGGATGGCCTTCGATATGGCCGTTGCTGCCTCGTCTGTTACTGTTCGCTTCCGGCCCGGTACCATTATCATGCCGATGAGATCGGCACCTGCCTCAGCAGCAGCAAGAGCAGCCTCGGGTGTTCGAGTACCGCAGATCTTGACTAAGAGATGGTCCGTTTCAGGGGTCTTGGCCGTCGCCTTGCCAGCACACAATTCCTGTATGAATGTGGATGCATTAGGCGCTCGCATGATAGCCTCGCCGACGAGAACGGCATTCACCCCGTCCTTGTGGTTGGCTACCACATCGTCATACGTGTTGATGCCACTGAGAGCACAGATAATGGTTTCTTTCGGAACTAAACTGCGAAGTCGACCTGTGGTGCCAAGGTCAACCTCGAAGGATTCGAGGTTGCGGTTGTTCACACCGATAACCTTGGATCCCAACTCAATTCCTATCTTCATTTCTTCTGCGTTCTGAACCTCAACCAATGGTTCCATTCCTAAGGATACAGAGTATTTGTATAGACGTGTGAGATCTTCGACACTGAGCATCTTGACGATAAGAAGAACAGTGTCAGCTCCAGCAAGTCGAGCCTCGAGTATTTGGTACTCGTCATATATAAACTCTTTCCGCAGAATGGCTGGGCGGTTAGGCATGTTGTTCAGAACTTGCCTAACTGCACGTAGGTCGTCAATGCTTCCTTTGAACCAAGTAGGCTCAGTAAGGCAAGAGATCACACTCGCTCCAGCCAGTGCATACTTTTTGGCCTGAGAAGGTGCGTCAATGTCGAGGGCAAAGACACCCTTGGATGGCGAGGCACGCTTGATCTCGGCCATGAGAGACACATCGAAGGGGGTTTGCCGTAAACGGTCGACGAAAGAAATCAGAGGAGGTGCAGCGTTCAAGTCATAAGCAGCCTGAAGATCTTGGGGACGTTGTGAAGGGATCTGTTTCTGAGCCTCGACCTTCTCTCGCCGGTCGGCATAGATACGCTGCAGTATGCTGGCCTTCTTTGGGACGGCCGCTGAAGCAGTAGAAGTGGATGCTGCCTGGGACGCTGACGATGCAGTAGCCTGGGTTTGGCTCTGCAGGCGCTCGTTTTCAGCCCAGGTACCACCTTGCACGCGAAGAAAGTTCTCGAGCATCTTCTGCCCACCGACTGAGAGAATGCTCTCAGGGTGGAACTGAACGCCCTCTAAGGTATATTCCTTGTGGCGTACACCCATGATGACACCCTTAGTGCCATCGTCTTTGGGAATCCACGAGGTGACCTCGAGACATTCAGGGAGAGTAACATGGGTTCCAGCAAGAGAGTGATAGCGGGTGACAGGAAGGTCCTGGTCGAGTCCGGCATAAACACCCTTGCAATCATGCTTCAAGGGCGACGTCTTTCCATGCAAGATTTCGCCGGCGAACTTGACATCACCACCATAAACATCGAGCATGCATTGTCTAATTACCGGATTAGGCAATTGTCTTGGCCAAAGCGGGATGATGAGCATGACTTACTGGCCCATGCAGACACCGAAGATGGGGACCTTGCCAGCAAAATGTCTAATGACATCTCGGCTAATGCCAGAATCCGTGTGCGGATGGCCGGGCCCGGGACTGATGACAAGCTGGGTTGGCTTTTTGGCGATGAGCTCGTCAACGGTGATTTTGTCGTTCCTGATCACCTCACATTTGGCACCGGCGAGGCACAGGTACTGGTAGATATTCCAAGTGAAGGAGTCATAGTTGTCAATGAGGATCAGGTTGGAAGCTGTCGGGACCGGGTCAGCCGGCTTGGGGTGGTGAGGGGAGTGATCAATCAAATCTCCCTGGTTAGAGGCCGCCATTTTGGCTAGGTGACTACGATGACGGAATTGAGTTGCTCAAGGAAGTAATAAGAAAGATTGAGTCGTCCGAGCGAGAAAGCAATTGAGTCGCCTGGACAAGAAAGTAATCGAGTCACGTCGGCAGTCGAGGTGACTAGGCACACGCAAGGGAAGGGATGGAATCGGAGTCGAATCAATCCGCGCAAAGTATGTTTAATTGAATGCCAACATCAACGGCCGCAGACCGGCTGGGTGAATGAGTGTTCGAGTGACACAAAAATGCGGTATCGCCCCCCACCAAGGCTGAGCGTACCTGCGTACAGTAAGTAGCGTACCGCCAAACTGAGTAATCGCTTTGATATAAGAAAACTTGCCCAATTTCCAGCGGCAAAATAACAAAAATGAATTGAAAAAAATCTGGAGAGCTACCTAATTTATACAATAGTATTAATGTGGTACTTTATTTATTTCTACAGCCATGGAACTGATTCAAATAATCATTTGCTTCTGTTGATGCCTATCTGCATGCAGCAGGCTGATTTTTGTATCCCACATGCAGTCTAACACCTCCCCCCTGTATTTTGGCGTCTAGTGATTGGGCAATACCAGCGAGGGTCTGGTCACTAATGCAAGGCTGCTGATTGTTAGGTACTTGCTGGGCAGGAACAGGGATTGTTTACATGTACCAGAACTGCCCGTTTCCCTCTAGATTTGTTTGGGAGCTTGGACTTTTGAGCTTTTGAGAGAGCTTCATTCCCCAAAGTGTACCTGCACCTTTAGGCCGAACTTTTTTTCGGCAGCTTATCTCCATCTCAATACGTAGGAAACTTGGGTGTTACATTTGCGCCAAACTCCATCATCAATCCATTTTGTAACAACACGCAAAGAAAAGCGTGTTTAGACGCGACCCATCTGTAAAGCTGCCGATTCCCAGAATTGCCAGCCAGTATCGCGTGAAGTCGATGCACTAAGCAGTCCCAAGTGCCTGCTGTCGTTTACAGCGATGGCACCCCAAGCCGTCGACAAGGTTTATTTACCAGATCTAGAGTCTTGCTTGAAAGGCGAAACCGTTGTCCTGTGGGTAGTTACTTTTCACCCTTTCACTATGTCATCTACATTGCTGACCCGAGTGTTGCTAGATCATGGCGCCTTCTGGCTTCCGCTTTATCAGACACCACTGGCCATCGTCAAGGTAGCAAAGCCGTCGTCGAATTCCTCACGAACCCCCAGATCCAGACTTTGTTCACGAAGCCCAACACCGTATTCGAGGCCGGGGATAATGATTCTTACAAACAAACCTTCGAGACCCGAACTTCGGCCGTACAGGTCACACCGACACCCAACGACAAATATGATGTGAAGACGATCAGGGAAGACTCCATCTGGCTTAGCAAGAACGCTCGCATCAACCTCATCGCCGCCCTGCGCGTAGTCGTAATTGAATTCCAGTCGCGAGCTCGGAGCCAGCTCATTGGGGCGATTTCAAGTCAAGATGCCGTCAGCCTTCAGGAAGCCGCCGGCGCGACGAATGCGCAAACGTCGACCGTCATCCCTGGCCTCAACCTATCTGGGCTGCCCGATGCCGCAGAACTGGAATCCGACTTTGAGAAGCACGAATCCAGGAGGCTGCGAATCTTTTCCACCTACCTTACCGAGCGCCGCCACTTTGCCATGTCTACCGACTACATCTTCACCCTGATGCTACAGCAGAGGCTTCCTTCCCTACAAACGGCCACGGAAGCCACCACCAAAATACGCGACTCGTTTCTCGAAGCGTACGGGCTGACCTCGCTTACACCACAAAGCGACGCGCCTGCGAAGACGTACCACGCCTTGGTGTCACGTTATTTTACCGTTGTGAGCGACAGCATCGCGGCATGCGGAGATATTACTACCGCTACCGAGGATAAAGCTCTGCATCGGGAGGATATGCAGATAGAACGGATGAGAACTTTTGTCACGGAGGCGATCCATGCCATGACTGTTGCTTTTCAATTGCTTGATCTGTCAAGCCAAGTCCTTGTCCCGGCCGAACTG
Source organism: Apiospora arundinis (assembly GCA_039105305.1). NCBI lineage: Eukaryota > Fungi > Ascomycota > Sordariomycetes > Amphisphaeriales > Apiosporaceae > Apiospora > Apiospora arundinis. The sequence goes on along the minus strand of JAPCWZ010000007.1, from coordinate 953,148 downwards.
CTGCAGCAATGGTTCCAATTTCTTGGGGATACTTCATTTTTGGAACTCATCGGGTCGACACAAGGGTTGGGCGAGCTCGAACAACCAGTACAATGCCTCGTGTGCTTAATCTCATTGGCTACATTTAATCTCCCCCGGATCATCAAGTCCTTCGCTGGAGATGTGGACATCGACCCCAACACGGAATATATCGGCTCATCAGATGCTTTGGAGCTCGTCCACCAGGTCGCGATTGCAGGTGCAGAGCGGAATATCGCGTCAGCTGTCCCAGTCGCTTTCGCATGGGTGCCGATTCTGCACGGCATGTGGGCTTCTTACCAGGAGCGTGCGGAGCGCAGGGATGCGCTTCAGAACCAAAAGGCTATTGAGACCTACGATTCGGGGACCCAGATGATACCGGGCAGTGGCAGGCGCAACTCTGCTGGCAGTATTACGACCATCGACAAGACCGGATACGATGACTTCTTGGCCAATACGCAAATGGACCGCGAAATTCAACCTGCCCACATGTTGGCAGCCGCAACAACGGACGGAGGCCTGGTCTATGCAATCATATCAAGCATGGCCAATTTCCTCGGCACATCTGAAGAAGCCAGTTTTGCAGCGCCTGTTGGATCTCGGATGCGGATCGTGCTATTAGATCTTTTGACCTCGACATTCCCATACATCGGCTATAGGGGCGAGTCTGTCGGCGCACTCCTTTCAGTGCTTTCAGGGGGCGAATTCGATTATTGGACCGCTTGCCAGCCTGCTACGATATTGCCGGAGCAGAATATCACCGTCCGTGCTCTCCAGGATCCTGGCTTCCTAAACAACTACTTCATGCAAGCCGTTAATCGATTCCCCTTGGAGTTTGTCCCCTTTATCAGCTTGAGCCGCATTCTCGCTTGTGCCCCAAGCACGGCTGGTGAGGTGTCCGAGATGGTCGGCCAGATCTTGCAAAAAGGAGAAACTCTTACCTTCGAGCTTCCCGACCATTTTGACGCCTATCAGTTAGCACACGAGGAAGACAATTCCAATACCATCTGCCTTGTGGAGGACCTTCCTCTCTTCACCGCTGCAACCCCTAACAGGAGGTTAACGTCAGCGGAAGAGGAGAGCTTTGTAATTCCGGCTGGTTCCTTGGGCCGCTTCGTTGTTGATGAGGGTAGAACCGTTCAAATCGACTACCCACACTCTATCCTGGCGTTGCTTGGCAAACGACTCGAAGCTAACGTCACTCCCAACATCTACCAGCAAGAACTTGGTACTCTAAGTGTCTCAGATACGACCTACGCGATTACTATGCTCGCTACGCTTGTTAAATCAGAGTTCTCCGAGGTAGCGAAAGGATCAGCCAACGCGGGCAATCTTGAAGCTGGCTTGGCTGTGTTGGCGGAAGCGAGCCGATCCCTTCCACGTAATAAGGACATCGTATCAGTAGTATGCGAGACTTTGGATGTGCATCTAGAGGGTGAACCAGATCCATCCACGCTGAGCGTTCTGGCTGCTTGCCTGCAGTTTCTGGATGCGGCGCTGCCTCTGTGCCCTGGGCGGGTCTGGTCCTATATGTCCAGATGTACATTGCTCGCTAATGAGTCCAGAGCTGGAAAGCTTTCGCGCTTGATTGGATCCCTGGAAATGTCTAGGCAACGATTTGATTTCCTCATGTCGGCAGTCCGAGTTTTCTCATCTCTGGTGGAAACCGCCATGAGCAGCTCCGTACAACGAAAAACCACCATCAAGTCCTCTGGGCGACAGCAGCAAGTGGAAAACCCTTGGCTTGGAGTGTCCGACAAGATAGTCAGCCAAATCACTCTTGCGATATCGCAAACTGCTGTGGATGTTCTGGAGAGCTCCTCAACATGGCGTTTACAGAGCGAAATCCAGCGTTCGATCCTCCTCCGCGACCTTTTACCGATCATGAACAAGACCATCTTGTACACGTTCAGCACAGATGACATGGCCAGCAAGAAGACTCTCACAGCCCCACTGCAGTCTGCTGCCAAATACATCATCGACAGCTTTTTGGCACCATCTGCAGGAAGCCTGCGAATCCAACCTCTTTTGGCTACCCTCGTTACTGCAGTTCAGTGGCCTGAGACCACTATTTTCACAAATGCAGCCAAGGCATTCACACAACGGACCAACGCGGTGCTCGATTTGGCCACGACACTTGTCAGAGTGGCCAACACGGTTGATCAGTCTTCGACGACCATTGAGCAGCAGTTGTTCAAGGCCACCCCCTTTATCGCGAAGGTAGCCGCAGTGAACGACCAGTACAGACGATCATCGGTGGTGCTGCTTGAGGCACTTGTGGTTAGTGCCGGCAAGGCAAGCGGAGAGCCTCCATCCTTACTTGGCTACCTAGGCCCACAGCTGTCGCGATCCTTTTTGCAATTCCTTTCGACGCTGGACAAACCCTTTGACCAGACCGAAGAGGTTACTTCTATATGGCGGTTCTTCTCTACGATTGTGAGAAATCGACAGCAATGGATGGCCAACTGCTTACTCACGGGCAAAACCCCCCGTGATGCCAGGAACGGCCATGACAAGATGTCGAAATCAACGTCCGATTCGGTTCTGACTCGCGCTCTCGAGAGGCTCTCGCACATTTCTTCAATCTCCACCTCGGAAGCTCTGTGTGTGCTGGATTTTGTCACTTCAGCTCAGAATTACTGGCCCTGGACGATTTTCAACTTGCAGAACCACGGTGACTTCCTCACAGCGCTGCGATCCTACGTGCGAAACCTGCAGCCTTCCAATACGACGGCCAAAGTCAATGCCATGCAGGCATGTGAAGAAGCGAGACTTGCTGCCTACATTGCTGAGACATTTGCAATGCAACTCTTCCATCTGCGGCAGATGGGACAGGCCAATAACTTGGCAAAAGATCTTGCCGCCGACCTCGACTACTTTCTTCGCGAGGGTGTTTTGGTCTCGGGCTACAACGGCGCCCTCCACGCCAACTTCTCTAGGAACTTCAGCAAGCAATATCCCGTGTGCATCTTGGACAACTTCAAGCGTACCCTTCTCGAGCCTAGATCGCTGGGTACCGAGTACTACTATGCACTGAGCTACGCCGACAAGATGCTGCAGTTTGATGCTGGGTGGATCGGGCCTCGAAACAATGGGTTCAAGAGCGAAATGGAGCGAGCGAACATCAACTTGTCTCTCGTAGATGCTCAAATCGTCAGTCAATCTACTTCTGAAATCAATAATCGTTACTAACACTGCTCATAGGCTCTCTTCCATGCTTGGGAATTCCTCTTACTGGAGCTAAGCAACTGCTTGCCTCAGCACGAAAACCTCAAGAAGCAATCATTACAGGTCGCCGAACAATGTCTTGAGGCCAACCAGGCCAACCAAGGCCACGAGCAGATATTCGAGCGACTTACTGACTCGAGAGTCAATCTGGCGCTCATGCTTGTCCAGCGCGTTGTTAATAACACGCCGTCAGCGGGTGATGTTGCCCAGTTATTGACTTCGTTGTGGGCCACAGTCAGCAGCGTTGAAGAGCCCTATGGCTCGGAAAACTTGACTCTGTATCGCACTCTCCTCAAGTTGCTATATGTCACGTTGCGCGCCCAGGTGCGAGCGCTCGAGTCTACGTCAAAGACTGCAGCAGACAAGAAGGCCATCGACAGCGCAATCACGACCGTGAGCCAGACCGTTCTGAGTATACTGGACCGTACTGTAGCCAAGGGGTTTAGGACGCTCGTGGCATTGATCCACGATGCGGATACGACTGTGTTCCCGGAAGACGTTGCAATCTTGACTGCCATAATGCAAGCCTGCCTCTGCATCCCGGGCATCAGTCAAAGCCAGACGCAAATCGTTAACATCATGGCTGCCCATGATGCTGTGCATGTGGCCGTGTCACTTTACTCGTGGTCCGATAAACTGGCCGAGAAAGGCGACCCCGTCTACGGCGAGCTGTCTCTTCTCTTCCTCCTCGAACTTTCGGCTCTCCCTGTGGTCGCCGAACAACTTGCGTGCGACGGATTACTCAACCACATCACATCCGCCAATTTGGCTAGTTACCTCAACCGGCCTAACATATCACCATTCGCGGAGACTGTGGGCCCGCAGCGTTGCTACAGCATCTGGGCCAAGGCCATTGTGCCGCTTCTCCTGAACGTATTGAGCGCCCTGGGCCAAACCATTGCTCCGGAGGTCGGATATGTGCTAGGCCAGTTCCCAAGCCTTATGGCGTCCAGCGTCGAGCGGTTCGAGGCCCCGGGCGCCTCGCGCACACAAGCGGCCCGGAACAGCCGCAGCTCCTTCATCACCACGCTCTCGACTTCGGAGATCCACTCGCTCGCGCTCATCACGCGGATCCTGTCGGCGCTCCGCGCGAACAACGCCCGGGACATTCCGGAGGTGCAGTGGGATTCCGCGGGTCTTCTGGAAAACGTCGAGTTCTGGCTCGGTAGCCGGAAGCTTCTGCGCGAGAGATTGGTGCCGCTGGGACCTCGCGAGGCGGAGTGGAAGGGGATGAAGCCGAGTGACGCCGGAAGGGCGCGTGGCTGTGAGAGTCAGCTGGAGGAGAAGGTGGTCAACCAGCTCGAAGAGGTCCGAATGGTTCTCTCCGAAGGACTGGAATGAGCTTGGTCTATTTAAGGGGGTGGTCTTTTTTCCCAAGGGAAGCAAGCGATGGGGGTAATAGCATGGGGCTGCGGACGAAGAGAACGAGGCCATCGCTAGCTGTTGACCTAGTTAAGGGATGCTGGCCGTTGTTCGACAGAAAAGAAGGGGACGTCTGTTTGCTGGCTGATCTCGGCATGGACAGCAGATCACACGAACGGGTTGGCTCCTTGGTGGAGTTTGGGGCGTTTCTTTTCAAGTGCCTCATGTTTGGAAAGCATTGCAGATAGAGAATATCTAGTCTGAAGCCAAAAATGGGAACTCCTTTTCGAGGCGCTACATATATAAGTAATGAATTGGTTTCCGTCACATCTGGAAGTCCTATGTTATCACTGAATGTTCATCTTTAAGGGGCTGCCAAATGGCAGTGTCTATAGTGGAGGTGAAATTTGTTTGTTGGAGTCGTTATTTTTTCCTTCTTGCTCATCATAGACCACGGCATATATGGCGATGAAGAGCTGTTCTATAGTACACTCAATATAGCCCAGTCACAAGTCTGTTGTTTCTCCCCGCCAGCTCCGAGGAGAAACACGCATCTTTGACCGGGCCAGTCCTGGTTCATCATTATACACATGATTCTAGGCCTTTTCTATCCCTACCCTCTTTTAGAGAGACGGGTGACGGAAAAGAATGCCTGTCTACGGTAAAGATACCGTAGCTCGTGAAGTTCTCAGATGCATTATTCCCCTATTATCCATCCATATGCTTGCAACAAGTTCATCCCAAGCAAGTATGCTCCATCTCCTCTGCGTTCTCTGGCGTTTTACTGACAAAGTCGTGGAGTTGATTTATTTATTTCGGGGGCTGAGCACCCATGGCGGCGTTGTGCTCGGCGAAGCGCTCGCTCAGTCGTTGCGACAGGGCCATCTGCTTCTGGACGCAGCGGGTGATGCAGCCGGTTTCGCGGGTCGACAGGGACTTGGATGTGAAGTCGTCGACGCAGGACATGAAGCAGTGGTCTACCAGGTTGCTGAAGAGCTGTTCAAGTGGGTTTTGGTCAGCTTTCTTTCTTTCTTTCTGTCGGCCCCCCGTTTGTTCTGTCCTTCTGGTCTTGTCCGTAGCAGAAGAGGGGTAAGGAGTCAATCAACAACGTACACCCATGAACTCCTTCATTTGGCGCTTCTGCAGGCGCTGCTCGAGCTCGCGCGACTCGGTCGCATTCAGTCCAAGGCTGTGTGGACGGGTTGATGTATTAGCTGGCTGTGTCCTGAGTGTTTGAAGATGACCCGTTAACAAGTCGAACTTACCCGGTGGGATCCATTTTGGTATGAGTCGAAAAGGGTTGGTTGGTAGTTTGGGGCAGGATGTGTCGAGATGGATGAGCAGTGAACAGAAGCTTTGGTGTTTTGTTGGATTGACGTCGTCTTGAACTACTGGTTACTGAAAAGTTGCACCACCCACTCAACCACTCTCTGCTAAGCTCCGGCCGGGTCCCAATCCCAGTCCCAGGATGACAAGCTTGAGCTGGGCGATAAGATAAGGAAGTGGAGTGGATATACTTGGCCGTCCTGAAGTGTCCGTCAGCTCAGGTACGGGAGTACCAAAAGGATGATGGACGGCGGCGTCGGTGATTCCTTTCACCGCCTTCAGCGCTGTGATTGGCCCCGGGCAATCCCTGCATCTTTTTTGCGCGGGGCAGACCCAGCCTTTGACCGACCGCAGTTGCGCTTGGCTGATTGGAATTTTTGGGCGATAAACGGTTCAAAAAAAAGTTCTAGATAGTGGATTTTATTGATTTTGGGAACTGCCATCCGATAGCAGTAGTTTTGGTCCCTTCTCTCGTCACTCCCCCGAATTCCTCGAGCACTTCAACAACAAATCAACCACTTACTTTCTAACCAATCGCCGAGTCCCAAATAATAAAACTACCGCCAAAATGCCCAAGTCGAAAAGAAACAAGGTGGTGCACATGACCCAGGTCTCCAAGAAGACGAGGGAACACAAGGAGCGCCTTCTCGAGACCATCCGCGAAGCCATCCCCAACTACCAGCATGTCTTTGTCTTCGGCGTCGAGAACATGCGAAACACCCACATCCAGGAGGTCCGGAAAGAGCTGCAGGATGACAGCCGGTATGTTCTTATTCTCTCTTTCTCCCGGTTACTTCCCTTAAACTAGTCGACTAATTCTCGTCCTCTCGCAACAGCATATTCCTCGGCAAGACCACCCTCATGACCCGGGCCCTGGGCCGCACCCCCGAAGAGAGCACCGCCGACGGCCTGCACAAGCTGTCCAAGTACATGACGGGCAACGTGGGCCTGCTGCTGACCAACCGCGAGCCCGCCGCGCTGCAGGAGTACCTGTCCAACGTGACGGCGGCCGACTTCGCGCGCGCCGGCGCCACGGCGCCCCGCGGGTTCACCATCCCCTCGGGCCCCGTCTACAGCACGGGCGGCGAGGTCCCCGCTGAGCACGACGTGCCCATGGGCCACACCCTGGAGCCCGAGCTGCGCCGCCTCGGCGTGCCCACGCGCATGGTCAAGGGCAAGATCGTCCTGGGCGAGGAGGACGGCTCCAGCGACGGCCACGTCGTCTGCAAGGAGGGCGACGTCCTCGAGGCCCGCCAGACCCGCCTGCTCAAGCTCTTCAGCGTCTGCCTTAGCGACTTCGCCATCAAGGTCCGCGCCTACTGGAGCGCCGCCAACGGCGAGGTCACCGTCGTCAACAATGAGGACGCCGCCGACGAGATGGAAGGCTGAAGCATATAAATACAAATGTGCGGCTGTTTTCGTTGTGGAATTTTATTTTATTGCTAGATTCATTTTTTGCATCTCAAGGGCGATACCACACATTCGATGATCTGGTTCGGTTCACACGGTTGGGGACATTACGGCGTTCCGGTATAGGGAAAATTTTTGTCAATTCAAGACTTTCTCATCAATCACACCCATAAAAGAAACCACGTGCATGCAATGCCTAAGTACATATGTAGACAAGAGTGACGGAAAGAGCGCTTACGATGGTGGCTGGATCGCTCGTCGCTCGCTCGGAGCCCCTATAACAGTAAGGAGTTCTTCAGTATCGTCGGGCCGGCACCAGAAAAACTCATGATACCAACAAAAACAATGCAACAATATGTAGTTAAAGACGGCGCTAAAGCAGCATATTCTTTCGAGTCGCTTGGCGCAATAATACATGTGACTTGGAAGCTACCTACTCTTACACCAGTACATGGGGATGACGATGAACTAATCCTCCCTTCCCTATCCTCCGTTTTTTTTTCCTTTCGACAAGTCGTACCAAAATAAATCAAGAAACGCATCGTGTGCTTGTGGGCCAGTAGGTGTTGAATGGTGCTATCATTCCTTACCTCTGACCTTACCTCGCAGAAGACTTTTCGCATTCTCCGACCTGCATATTCAGGCCGTAGTGGTGACAAAAAGCTCCTGCGTAGAAACCCCTACTTTTCCTCCCCGCGGCGATGTCTTTATTCCTGTAAAATACATGCAATTAAGTATACTACCTGTTCAATAATGGCAGTCCTGGTCCTGGTGTATCTGGGGTATCGTATCCAGAGACGGCGATCGTTCCGCTCCTGTCGCTCTCATAAGCGCTGTTGCAATACTTGAGTCGCTCCACGGGTGAAAAAAGTCGGAAGGATAAACAGTCGGCAAAGGGGCATGGCATCCAAACCCAGATGCACCCCCAACGTCTTTTACCTTCTGATTGTCGGCAATGCGAGGATCCGGGAACAGAAGCTAGTATTGTATTGGTGCGGTAGGTGTTCGTTCCTCTTACCCTCGCTTACCCTTGGTGACAAAAGGGAGAAGGAAAGACAACAATAGATGGTGGTAGAAGCGTAGTAGGTGACTTGAAGACAGAAGATACCCACCATCGAGGCAAGACGGCTGCTTGCACAAATCGCCTCGATATTAGTAGCGGCGCAACTTGCGAGGATCTTCGTAGCCTCCCTCATACCCACGTTTCCGGTTGTCGTCCTCTCTGGATCGGTCGTAGTCGCGATATTCTCGGCCGCCTCTGACGGGTTCGTAGTTGGCATTAACGCCGCCGCCGCGATCACCGCCGCCACGATCGCCGCCGCCGCCTCGTCTGTCGCGATCGCCACCGAATCTACCTCCGTCGCGTCCGCCAGATCTGTCATCATATGAGCGGCCACCGCCTCGGTCATACCCACCGCTGGGACCGTCTCGGTCTCGGTCACCACGGTCTCGATCTCCGTAGCCACCGCTGCGGCCGCCGTAGCCAGGACCTGCAGGAGCGTTAGGGGGAGCGCCGAAGCCGTTCTGTTGGCCGAAACCACGGTCACGACCACCGCCAAAGCCGCCACCACCGCCTCCGCGGAAGCCACGGTCGCCACCACGGAACCCGCCGCCCCTACCACCACGACCGCCACCGAAGCCGCCTCCACGGAAGCCATCGCGGCCACCAAAGCCGCCGCCGCCTCCGAACTGGCCGGGGCCGGTAGGGCGAGGAGGAGCGCTCTTAGTATATCCACGGCCGCCGAGGCCACCACCGAAGCGGCGAGGCTTCCATCCCTTAACGGTTCGGCCTCTCTCAACATCTACCTTAATACGTCGGTCTTTGATACGAATACCATCGCAACCATCTAGAGCAGCTATTCACACGTGCGCAGCAACGCGCATTTGTCAGTAAAGCCTTACCAATATCTTATACCTTGGTCATAGGATGGACGGCGGAGGAAGGGAAAGAGATAGGCAAGCTTGAGGGCCAGGTCTCTGGTGAGGGACATGTTGTTTTTCTGGAAGGAATTAATGGCGGCATTACCTCTCATGTCTTTCTCACGCTCAAATACGACGAAAGCATATCCACGATGGGACTTCTTCTTCTTGTTGGGCTTCTCATGCGCATGCGTATCGGCAATTATTCTGATCTGTGAGTGATAAAGTTAGCTTCATGCAGTTTACGGGCCAAATAAGGGGAGTTGTGACATACACGCTCGATGGGGCCGAAACGCCCAAACTCCCTCTCAAGGTCACTCTCGTTCGCATCGTAGCTGAGTCGCGCGACGATGAGCGTCTTGAAGGGGTCGCCTCGAATGTTGGGGTCCTCGGCAGGTTTGTCTAGATGGATAAGTCAGCGGATAGCACTTGTCATAGAGTGACCGCAATCAAGAAGATGCGCGTCGATTGTAGACATACAGCTGACGGGGACCTCCTTCTGAAGACTCTCCTGCGCAGCCTTCTTCTCCAGCTTCTTGCGGTCGCGCATCTCCAGCCAGCTCTCGGTGGGAGTGTAGTCATCTTGGTCCTTGTAGGCATTGAGGGCAGGCAGGTAGTCGGCCAGACCAGAGATGGTGGCAGTCTTGCGCTCTTGGGGCGCTTTGTCGGCGTGTTCGACCCATCGCAGGGGAGGCCGGGGCGCAAAAAGCGCAAGCAGTTGGGGAGGTAGCTTGTCCGTCATCGCGTGTCGATTTGTACGAGTGAGGAATGCGAAAGATACGTCGCAGAGGCGGGTTAAAACAAGACAGCAACGAAGAGGTAGAAGATTAAGAGAGTGACGAGAATTAGCGGATCATATCCCTTTGTTTGATTATCAACATCAAAAACAATGAAGGGGGATGAAGGAGATGGGGGTGTTTTCGAGGAGGACGGAAAGTGCTATGAAAGGGACAGATGCGATGGCCTGGTCGCGTTTTGCTGGATTGCAGCTCTGAGCTACTAGTTGGTTACTGAGGAATTGTTCTCGCCAAGCAATGTCCGACATTTAGGCGGCATTGCACTGCTACAGCAGGCAGGCGGGTAGCCATTGCGCGCTGCCAAAACTCACCAAGCAGGCTGAAGGGAAAAAAGTCACTAGCCCCTCTAAGGCTTAGCTCCAATTATGCTCTGATCACTGGGGGGCAGCCGCCATCCAACGAAAGCTACTACACCCGAAAAGTTTCGCGACGGCTTCAACCTCGAATTGACAATTCCGTAGCTTGGACGAGGTGCAAGCTGTTCTATTTCCACACATTCAAGATGACTATAAGGGCACTGGAGAAGATATCCGTCGGCCAGGTATGTTACTCAACCCAGCTTCCCTACGCTGTCAAGGCTTTTTACTGACCCCCACCCCCAACCATATAGAATGGCATCGGCTCCTTCATCTTGCAATGCAAGCGCCTAGACATCCACTACTGCGACCACTCCGGCAGCTCTAGAGGCATGAAGTAAGGCCCCGAATTCGATTTGCCCATCTGTGTTCTTGTTGTAGCAGAGCCGCAATAGCTGACCAGCAACCTGCCGTCCAGCGCCTTCATCAAGACCCATCTCTCCAAGTTCGCCCAGACTCACCCGGCCATCGAGTTCGCCGTGTCGCCTCGGCCGCGGAAGCACCCCGTCATGATCGGCCACTACATCAACGGCCGGCAAAAGGCCATCTGCGTCGCCAACATGGAGCCCTCGCAGATCCTGAAGAAGGCCGAGCTGCTGCGGGACGCCAGCGGAGACAAGGTCAAGCGTGTCAACAAGCCCGTCACGAGTATCAACGAGAGTGTCCGTGGAGTCTGGTCCCCGTACCACGGCAATGGCATGGCTGTGTAAAGAGGTTACTACTACTACGTATCAGAGGGGAGCATCAATCGATACGACGAGAGGCGTGGGGGAAAGACGATATACATGTATCAATTAGATGTGTAATATGTATCGGCCCTCGAGACGAAGACAGTCCCGGCTACATTGTACTATTACTACGAAGGGAAGGTGGAACGACCGCTTCTGTCCAGTGTATATATCAAATGAGACGAACCGTTCAATGACTACATTCATGTCAGGCGGGATCGGGCGAGGATGCGTTACGACTCTTAAGTTACGACTCATGATTCAAATGCATTAAACACGGTGCAAGAAGACATTTTATAGGGGTATTCGTGACTTTTCTTTCTTTATATCGTTAACCTAAACCTGAACCCATGCCGTGCCGTACCCCTTTTTCATCAAGACATAAAGTCAGCTACGATGGCTGAGACCTGGCTATTTTATATATAGCTCTCGGTATGACGAGTGGTTCATTTCTTGCAGTTGATGATGTCGACGACTAGTAAAGAAGTTAGCACATGCCTGCGGCGGAACTATGGTCTGTCTCAGAGGGGGGTTAAACTTACAGGCAGGCTTCAGGGAAGCACCGCCAACCAGGAAACCGTCAATGTCGTTCTCCTGGGCGAGCTCCTTGCAGTTCTTCTCGCTGACGGAGCCACCGTAGAGGATGCGGGTCTCGTCCGAGGCCTGCTGGCTGACGTTGTCCTTGAGCCACTTGCGGATGCTGGCGTGGACCTCCTGGGCCTGCTCCTTGGAGGCGACCTTGCCGGTGCCGATGGCCCAGATGGGCTCGTAGGCAATGACGATCTTGGACCAGTCGCTGACCTCCTTCTTGAGGGCGGAGAGCTGGGCAGCAATGACCTCGAGGGTCTTGCCGGCCTCACGCTGCTTGAGCGACTCACCGCAGCACCAGATGACACTCACGCCGTTCTCGGTGGCGTACTTGGTCTTGGAGGCCACGACCTCGTCGGTCTCGCCGAGGATGGTGCGGCGCTCGCTGTGGCCCAGGATGGCCCACTCGATGTTGGAGTCCTTGAGCTGGTGGACGCTGTTCTCACCAGTGTAGGCACCGTTGGGCTTGTCGAAGACGTTCTGGGCAGCGACGGCGATCTCCTTCTTCAGGGTCTCGCGGGCGACCAGCAGGTAGATGGCTGGGGGAGCAACAACGGTCTCTGTGATAGGAACGGGTATAAGCTCACTGTCTCGAGCAGAGCAAAGGGGTAGCTCGGGGGTTACTAACCGACGTTGGGGTCCAATTGAGCGTTGTTCAAGTTTTGGCAGATCTCCTTAACGGACTGGAGAGTACCGTTCCTGTGAGCAGACGAATGTCAGCTTCTCTACATCCAAAATAGTTGGTTGTTTTGTTGAGGCCTTTTTCCATGGTATAGCTGTCAAAGCTCTCTGGTGATAGTTTCACGGGGGGAGAGGGGCTCACGTACATCTTGTGGTTAGCGGCAACGAGAGTCTTGCGAGCCATCTTGTCGGATTTCTTGGGTTTCTTGGTATTTACAAAAAAGTGAGTGGTATGTAGAGGATGAGGAGTAATCAAGAGAAAGAAGTTGTAGAATGATGGAGGAGAGGATGCCAAAGCTGAAGTCTGTTAACTACGCGAAGAAGAATCGGGAGCATAGCACGGCGGGGTCCTTACCTGCCAACCTGCTACTGACGCAACACGCAACAAAGCTCAAGAGGACCCCGCCTAGCCCGCCAAAAGCTCCTCCAAACCCACAGCAGGTCTGACCATCGTCAATACAAACCACCGACCTTCTCGTACGTTAGTATCCAATAATCCCTCTGGAAACCCAAACTGTTGAGCCGCTGTCCAGTCAGCATCCAGCAGTGGAGATGCTTCTGGCTTCATCCTTCGTTCCCACTTCGGTTTCATTCCAAACTATCTGGCTATACTAAGACTGTATGTACTCAAAATCCGAGCCTATATCACGCATTTTCCGCTGTACGCTTGTAGCTGAGCTCTGCACCGTACGATGCGGCTGGCATGTCGGGGCGGACAGTCGGGCATCAGTTGCCTTTCTAGAATCTAGAAATGCGATTCGGTCCGAGAAGTTGATAAAGCCCTGCGATATTGGTATATATGTCGCTCCTTGTCGTCGCAGGATAAATAGCAAGTTGACGATAGTTCTTTCTCTATGGTTCGGACAACCACAAAGCGGGCACAGTAAACTACAGAGGTATAAGTGTACGACCATCCCGGCTTTTCGCATCGACCAATAAACGTAGAACTGGGAACACAACTCACAAAGCGCACATGGTGCTGTCCCGTAGCTCTCCTTGTGCCGTTAATGCCACTCATTTGCGTGTCGGACAGAATACGGCCATTTGCGAGAGCCTGGCCCCGAGTCGCCCGGGAAGAGCCGACAGGCCCGCCGCATTAGCCGCTACAGATGCTACCACCCCCGTGGCCACACCAGCTGCCCGCTACCTATTCTATACCACACATGTATGTTAAGATTGGCGTAGACGGAGGCTCGAAAAACCAAATAAAGTACTCTGGGAAATGGTCATTCTAAAGTTGTCTACATTATTTTATATCTATACCGGTACCATTCCATTGTTAAGATTATTCGCGGACGATACCGCGAGCTGGCAAGTGTTAGAAGGCAAGTAGGTTGGCCAGTTTATTTATACGACCCTAAGAGGGAGAGCACTGTTCGTTCTTGCACTGCTATGGAGGCTGTAGGATTCCATGGTTGTGTTCGGCCGAGATAACTACCTACCTATTTAGATCGTGTCAAGATATTCAACCTGCTTAACCCCGTTCCGAGCCCGAGCAGCCGCTCTGGCAGCTTACTTGGCGCACAATACCTAGCCAATGTCTATACATAGACATGAGTGGCTGGCTGGTGCCCCTAATTTGCATCCTCAGTGAGGCTGACATACAGCAAGTCGGATCCGAGGCCGAGTCATAGAGCTGAAGCACCGAGTTTCAACAGTGCTCCGATCAATCTCCGATTTCAAATACATGTAGCATTACAGATACACTGCACGCCCATATCACTTTCCCGTACGCATCTCTTTAGGTTCAATAGTTCTTTATGAATCCTACAGATTGTTATATGCTATGTCTATTATATACAAATGGCGCAATCGATCGATTTGCTAACCTAAGAGCAGGTGTCATTGTGTCTTTTAGCCCACTCCAATGCAATGCCGGATGATGCACCCCCAAACCATGCGCCTCGAAATCCCAAAAATGTCGTCCCAGCTTGCGCAAACGCTGAATGTCTACTACTAAATCGTGATGAGCCAATCTCCCTGAGGCGAGCGGATGCCTATCCATCCTTCCGTGCTGGTCTTTGTGAGAAGGAAGACCAGGTCCGACTAAGGCAGTCGGATTGCTGCACAAAGTCTTGAAGCGGGGTTGTCCCGTTTACCATGTCTCAGCAATGTACTGACCGGCCTCCTTCTTTAGGTCCCAGAATCGCCGAGCTTCCTCCTTCTCCAGGTTGCCTTTCTGCATGGCCACTTGGACCAAAGCCTCCTCAACTCCCTCGCCCATGCCCTTAGAGCTTCCGCAGACAAAGCAGCGTCCATCGACCGAGTTGATAACATACCAGACAAGGTCGGCCTGGTTGAGGACCTCCTCCTGGACGTATCTTCCCTCGCCGCTACGACTCTCTACTATCCGCTTGACGTCGCTCTCGTGGACACCCCATTCGCCGCCATAGATTTCATCGACCAAGGAGTCGCGGATGCCTTGAAGAACCCATACTTTGTTTGCGCAGCTGGCATTCTTCAATCGCCGTTGCACAAAGCCACGGAAAGGAGCGATACCAACACCAGCCCCAATAAGGAGCATTGGACCGTCCGAAATGAATTGCTTAGCAAGGGGGTTCGCCATGAGTCCCTTGAACATGGGGATATAGAGCTGCGGCGCAGCTTCACCGCTTCGCTGTAGTTCGGTGAATTTTCGCGATTGGCGTTCGAAGAAACCCGAGCCAACACCAGTGCGGCAACCCTTCTTCCAGTCGGTTGACTCGTGGACTGTCACGGCAATCTCGATAAGGCGGTGCTGCTTGCCGTCACGGATCTCGAAGTTCTCGTGAGGGTCGCTGGACAGCGAGTAGAAACGTGGCATCAAAGGCTGAAGCACGGACAACAATGCGTCCAGCGGAGGCTTAGCGGACGGGAAAGCATGGAGAATCTGGGACACAGAGACATGAGGCCCAGTGCGAAGATCACAGAACACGCCCTGGCCTTCGCCGGAGCAAAGGAACATCAACACCTTCTTCTCGGTGGGGTCATCTGCGTGCTCGGCCAATACTCGCAGAAGAGATTTGGTGGGTGCGTACGACTGGATATCGGAGCACCAGGTGAGCAGGTCTCGCCGAGTGGTGACGAGCTCACGAGCCTGGTCATCACCCCACACGGTAGGCCATCGTCCCTTGGTAGTCTTCAACAGGACCGGACGATCTCTCAAGAATCGAGGAATGGCCAGAAGGTCGAGAACCTCTTCAACCATTTCGGCATCATTGGGAGCAGAGACGCCGATCGCACCTCCGACCTTGAAATCTAGACCACCCTCATCAGGGTAGTCAGTCATATCGAGGTCGAAGTGATAAGTGCGCTTCTCGGCACCAGGTCTCGTCAGCTCTCGGGTGTTGTGAATCTTGGCAGGGAATACATGGTAAGGAGGGTGAGGCTGGACAAAAGACGGAGGTTGAATAGAAGTGTCAAGATTCTCAAGAGCCAGCTTCTGAGTGACCTGGCGCGCAACATTGCTCACCTCGCTGTCCAGCGAGATGGCCGAATCGGTAGGCGAAGGGGTGCTCGAAGTGCGTCTCATTGGCTGCAAGAATGTTGTCTGTTCTGGTAACTCGGCGATGTTGGACAAGACTGTGGGGATATTGCCGATCTTCAGGCACAGGGACTGAAAAGCATCGTTATCTGGAAGTGTGATGTCTTCGTACTCAAGACCGTCATCCTTTTTCTTGCTCAACTTCATGCAGCAGCCGCCACCGCAGCATCGGCTGATCAGCTCAGTAGTCGTCTCGCCGGTGATGCGCTGGATGTCGGCTGCGCTCCGAGCAATAAGTCTCGTAGAAGCCCGCCGCCGACGCGGGGGTTCTGGTTGCTGGACTGGCTCCTCTTGGTCCTCGGATGCGGAGTCTTCCGAGTATGTAAGTGACGGAGCAATGGACGGTACACTAGGCTCGCACGGAACGCTGTCCTGGGCGTTGCTGACCAGCACCTGGTCCGCTGGGGCTGCCATCACTGCTTAGAAGGTATGCGACTTTGGGTTTCGGTAATGATAGGAATTTAGATGATCGACGCGAGCGAATTCGAGAAGTCGGATCCCAGAAGAAGCGATTGTTTGATTGCGGCGGAGCGAATGTGAAGGGTCGCTGTGATAATAGAGACCTTTTTAATCTTGCCCTTCTCTCTCTGGTTTGCCTTTCGCACCAGTGGTTCTGATGTTGGTGGGTAGTTGGGAAGTTGGTTTATAAAATTCAAGATTTACCCCCACGGGCGAACACCAACCAGATCGGCCGCTCTCGGCTGTAGTTAGCTCGATGCGAACAATGGTTGGGTTGGTAGTATAAAAATCGGATTCTTTGTGATGGATTGGTCTTGAGTTACGAGTAGAGGAGGTATAAACCGAACAGAATGACTAATTGCAAGTCGATTTACAATCAGACCTGAATTGATTGACGAGAGCAGTCTCGATATTTGGACTAGAGAGGGATTTGATTTGTGTTCGTGATTTGTGATGCAAGACTGGCTGGCCTTTGAGCACGCCAGATGGCGGGACCGATCAGATAATAATGGCGGGCGTGCTTGCTGAGCGCTGAACAATGATGACAGACCGGGGACCTAACCGGGGCTCTGAGAAGTAGAGAGGAGGCCTGGAAATTTCCAACTCCACTAGCACCCCCCCCCCCCCCCCCCCACTATTACTCCTTTCCTTTTTTTACTGGGTACAACCTGGACTCAACCTAGACCTGGAGAACATTATCAGATCGCTATGCATGATGATATTGTACATCACAACTCTCTTTTTATGTTTTGTACACGGTCAAGTCAAGCATCACCCTCGCTTTCCGACGCTGATTCACGACGAAACATCCCCAATCCAATGCTATGATAATAAGGATGGTCATTTTCCGACCAGACCAGCTAAAGGTATTGCCGACCCATCGGAGCGTCAGTGTTTGTGGCCAAACATTTAGTTCCGGCAAGCCCCCCAGACAAGCGCATATCATCTGCCAAAGTCGGTATTATGTCTGGTACGACATGCATCATTACATACATCCCGAACCGAACCGACTTACTGTCACCGCTTAAAACCCCCCCTTTCTCGCCAACTGGAAGATTGCATTGCATATATCATAGTCGTCATACCCGTTCGCGTGACCATCAGTGTAAAGAGCCAATCGCACCATTGCGCCTAGGATTTCTCGGTTGGGACCTTCCAACTTCCTCGGCTCGTTGGTTCGGCATACTGTGTCGACGGCTCACTCAATAATGCGTAAAAGTGAGCCCAGTCGGCTGCCGACAATTCCACAGAGTCCATCTGCTGAGCAAACAAGCGGGGGCAATCTCTGGGGGTGAAAGACTGCCCATGCAGGGCAATCTTGCCACCGGCTACCAAATCCGCCAATTGTCCCGTAGGCCGCCGTCGGCGCTGCTAATGATGTGTCGCCTGATTAGGGCAACATTCTCGAAGTCGACAATGTTCTTCGCGCCAAAACATCGGACGATATCGGAATCTGTCCAATCGCCCTGGGAATCCTGGAGAAAAGGCCAATCACACGATAGCATGACATGGCACCATTCTCATTTTCTGTTGGGCTTCTAGATTACCGATCCTTTCGCCCATGGAACGAAGGGCCCTCAGAGGCCTGTGCCTGGTTCTCAATTGGAAATCCCCGTACTCCCAAGAGATAGGACGTCCCCGACCGCTTAAGCTTGGCAATTGCTAAAAACGCACCCCCGGTATTCATCGCGATAGGATCTGATGTCGCCCTGACTAGGGACACTTCCGACCAGCCGCCTTTTTTTAACGCACATGATCTGCTGAATGGTGGGTTATTTTATTTTACTTATTATCACTAACCTCCTGATTTAGCTGAAACCATAAACCATGGCAACATTCCTCGTATCTCTTTCCGAGTCTGACTCGCACACTGTGGTATGGATGGATGGTATGGGCCATTGCTCCCTCTATTCAATCAATGCGTGACTGATTGATTAGATTGATAAGATGAAAATCAATCTCCGAGACCGGCCTGTCCCCACACACGGGATGCTTTGATGCCCATCAGATAACCCTCGTGGCACCAAACGCAGCCACTCACTGGTGTTTGACCGGGGTTGGACCCCATCTTTCGCGGATCTGATAACTCTATAGTGGACTTGTCTAATGTGGCCTTCGCTTCGTTCAACCAGACATGTCTCATCTCGCGGGATGAGGGTCGTTCTTGGTGTCTTAGGCGCCGACATGATGTCCCTGCAGCGCAGCATGGGATAAGAGGAGATGGTGAGAGTTGGTTCATTGCCTTGGCTATCTTTTTGTTGGGAAGACAACTCAGCTATGTAACCCTTTGGCAGAAATATGATTTTTTTTTTATTACTTTAGCGGAATTGCCGCCTGCCCATTTTCCTTGATCGCCCATACGAGCACGTCGCCCAGCATTGATTTCGTCAGCTGGAAAATGTATCCCTGCTCAGTGTGAGATGCTCCCAACTCTTCGGGCCCAGCCTCATTCCGCGGCAGCTACCCGAAAGAACTAGCTCAGGGGGGTCACCGAAATGCCGTTCGTAATTGAATACCTTGGCTGATCAGTTCCTAGACATGCATATTGATTAGTTCTAGCTAATTGGGTTATATCATCCCTTCGGCACACCACCGAAGAGCTGGCAATTAGCTGGCAAATGCTAATAACCCACTGGCGGGTTTGGTTGGATTGGCAGGTTCGTCGTCGTTCTGCTTACTGATGGCCAAGCCTAAGCCCCTTCGTCAGCTAAGCTGCACGACCGTCCGCATCTTCCCGTACAGCTTCGATGAGGTAAAAAGACATCCGGGATATTCGGCAAAAAACACAATGAGCCTCAAGCGAGCGATGCCCATGCTACGTTGCTTGCCACGTAGCAAGCGAGTCGACCTACCCTGTGATCTAACACACAACCTGCCTTGTTCCGACTGGCCTGGCTAGCTGTGAAAGAAGCATTTGTTAATCGACCTTTACACAAACGTCTCGGAAGCAACTGCGCTCAGCGACGCAAGTCACACAGCTGACATTAGAGTTCATTGTTCTCGACAAGACCAATGATCAAAATTCCAGATGCTCTTAGATGTATGATATTATATTGAATACTCGTATCAAAGCCCACGTCAGTGGTGAATAGACTATACCCGTATATCCCCGCCTTCAGGAAGATCCTCTTCGGCACATAGTCCAGTTTTTGGATCCTATGTGTAGTACTGACAGACTCAGACCTTACCACGGTGTAACAAACACCCCGAAGTTCGCGAAAGAGCTAGACTTTGAACACAGCTGCCAGCCATCTGGACTGCGAAGATGTAATTGTATGGGAATATCCCCTGATCGTCAACTACGACACAAGCAGCCGGAAAGGTCTCTGGGTCAACCAAGTAATCAAATACCTTCAGATGGTGAGAGCTCGCCACCGAGACTACAACATACACAGGCAACGATATAAACAAAAACATCTCCTTTTCGCTACTATTTGAGCCGTATCTGGCAACCATGGAGATACCATGTGGCGATGGTCTGAGTCTCAACAGCCTCATATACCGCTGCTTATGTTGTGACTAGACACCAACAGCTTGCCCCGATGGGTCTTATTCTTGTCGAGGCTCTGGACATATCATAGAAAGAAGACTGGGGTATTCGTCATAGATCTCTCTCTGCACGCTGAGCACAGCATTGATCCCCCTCTACCTCTCTCGAGCCTCTGTCTTTAACGACCAGCTTCGCGAATATTACCCGATATTGTACCAATGAGGTTCTTCGATGTTTGTTCAGAGATCGGAAAACTCGGTCATCATGTCCCGAAATATTCTTTTCCCGCACTTGTGCCCGCAACTAAGTAATGCCGAGTTGAACTTCGAGTGACAATGATGTAGAAGGGGAAGTTCATCTATACCGATGCCCGATTTGCGATTACGCTTAACATTGTCACGATGCCACGTTACGTCGAGATACCGGAGATATGTCTCGTAGGGTCAATTGAAACATCCGCGTCTTCAGCCTGGACCATATGGTCAATATAAAACCAAATATCCTGTTCAGCTCGGGCTCCGAGGCTTGTTCTGCCCGACGGCCTGTTGGATGGGGCCTGGATAATGTTCGGCAGTGCCAATGGGCAACCGCGTATTTATCTCCATTCGGGACGAAAGGTTTCGCTTCTGCGCAGGGGCCTACAGTAGCCCCCCAAATCCCAGAATCCACCGGGCCACGCAGCACGGTCACTGGAAACATCAAAGGAACATGACGAAACCAACCGCTTCAATCCCGAGATCAGGTCGGCTCCCCCACCATGAATGGGTTTCCTTTCTTGGTATAGCATGAGTGCCGTGAGTGAGCTGGGGCGTGATCTTCCTCTCGGGCTGTGCTGCCGAGAGAGGGAGAGAGAGAGGTAAGTCGAAGCAAATTCCATGGAAGTGCGAGTTTGAGACAAGCAGGTGAGCGCGGCAATAGTTGCTGTCTTTACCAAAAATAGAGGAGAAGTGCGCCCCAGTTCGCGTCACGGCTCTCCGCAAGCTTGGCTTTCCTACGTCGAAAGCTTGGCCATGAAATGCTTGCAATGCTTAATTCCGTCTAGCCGTCGGGACGTGGCCTGCAAACCAAGTGCAACATGAACTTGCTCACGGGGTTACGGGCTTGGATGCCCAACTGGGAAAACCCACGGCAAAGAAGCCTCGAGTTGACACTGGACAGACCCATAAGTCCCGACCCTGGGTGGGTTGCAAGCAGTCACGATGCAACTATTCTGGGCGATGATCTCTGTTGACCCTTGTCTAGAGACGTGCCAAGAGATTCAAGACGGGCTTCTGGTGCAAGAGCCTCAACCGAACGAAACATCGACCAGATGGACCCGGTAAAGAAAGTGGACGGCAGGTAGGTAACAGGTCACGAACAACATCAATTGATGCGCCATTCGCATCTTCGCAAAATTGCCTACGTTATTGGAAAGTGTCAAAAATGGTGAAGCACCCGCCTGTCACTGCACTGTCACTGCACGGGGCCGTGTTTTCGTCCGGTGCAGAGATCGTCTTCCCAGCCGTCCGTTAGCGCAAGGAAACTTGCATTGCCGTCGCTAGACTTGTCTTAGTAACAGGCCTGCCAGACGTTTTAGGCAATTGGAGGAATTGTGATGCGCTCCAGCAGGCCAGACCGCGAAGCTAGGATTTCGGAGAACAAGCAATCCGGGTCTTAGCATCCCTGGCTGTCCCGTGTTTCAGAACTACGCCGCAACGGCAACACCAGAAACCGAAGCTATGGTCAAAAGCTATGGGTACGGGGTTTTGCGGCTCCTCCATGGCCCATCCATTCCTGGCCTGCTGGCCGCCAGGCTCACACTCGGCCCTGGATGGGGGGTGCAATCCGAGAAGCAGCTTTGGCGTTTGAGCACGCCCAAGCAATGATGGGTGGATGGATGGATGGCTATCGTCAATCGAGATCAACAGGGACTGGGAGTGAGACCGGGACTGGGACTGGGCCATTCATATGAGTGATGTTTCCGACTATCGTCTTTGGTGTGCTTTCTGTCTCTTCTTTTCTCTCCCTTCTATAATCTTGCCGACTCGCCTGCGCTTGCTACACACGATATACGGCAGCGCCATCACTACAACCAATCATTTCCCAGAAAATCCTCTAGATCCGGAAGGCCTTCTTGCCGGGGTGGAGTGACCGATATAGTCGCATCCACAGATCAGCTACACGCGTGGTCTAAACACCCAATCAACTTATTATTCAGCTAGAACGACCGGCGACCACTGCATCGGGTAGAGTTCGATAAACGTCAGATGGCATACAGGAAGTAGGCTCGAAATTTCAAGCGGCGCGTATCGCGGTGCGCTTCCTCGTTCATCTCGGATCGACATTTCTTGGCCAGCAGCCGGGTGACCTAGTAACAGACTAGCGAGGTCAACAAGTGCAGCAGCCCGCTACGACTTGCTGTTGCTGTCTGTGTTATATATCGCCGGCACCAGCAGCACACAGTGGCCGGATCCTCCATCTCCCAGGTTTATATACCCTTCCTGAACTCGGCCTTCTGCTCGACATTCGAAATGCAATCACTACGACCATCCCCGGAAATCATGGAAGAGATGCGTCTTTCCAATAACATCACTAGCCCGGAAGCTCTGCTTCAAGCACAGGAGCCGGTGGGCAGCCGCCTCAGCTACTACCTCGCTCTCCTGGTGGCGCTAGTAATAGCATATCTGCTGCGCCCAAAGTCAAAACAATCTGTATCGGCACCATTTTACAAGGCTTCGCGGACGAAGTGGATGTTCAGTGCAGACAGTCTGGTTCGGGACAGCTATGGCAAGGTGCGAATCGGAGGTCACTCTTGCTGGGTTTCCATCATGTTAACAAACCACAGTTTCGGGATAGCGTATACAACATCAAGGCTACTGAGGGACTGAGGACCTTGATCCCGGTTTCTCTGATCAGCGAACTGAAGGGACTTCCCGAGGACCATTTGAGCGCCCAGGAAGCCATCAAAGAGGTACAAACTTGGAAGCTCACAATATCAATATATCACGTTGCTAACCATCCCAGGCAATGCTTCTCGACTACACCAACTTCGGCCCTGGAGATCATACCAACACATTCCTGTTCTTGATGAAGACGAAATTAAGCCAGAAGCTTACACGATTCATACCGCGCCAAAAATCAGAACTTGACTACATTGTTGGTCAAGAGTTTCCGGAATGCAAAGGTACGCTTTATGTTCTACAACTGATAGTCACTACACCAAGCTTACAAAAGTATCAGACTGGACGCCGATGAAAATACAGCCCTTCATGCTGCGGGTAATCGCAAGACTGAGTGGCAGCATCTTCGTTGGGTCAGAGCTCAGCCGCACAGAAGAGTGGATGGATACGAGCGTCACTTATGCCATCAAGGTGTTCATCGCCGTGGTGAAGCTGCAATTCTTCCCGACTTGGATGCGACCCTTCGCCAAGCATCTGGTCTCGGAGCTTGGTCAAAGTTCGCGCGATATCGCCAGGGCAGAGGCCATGATGAAGCCTATCATCGAGGAGAGGCTGCAGAACGAGGAACTGAGCCCAGGATGCGACCAACCGGACGACTTCACCCAGTGGCTGCTCGACTCGCTCCCAGAAGACCAAAAACGGGACTACCGCGCGCAGGTAAAGGTCCAGCTCGCCCTCAGCGCCGCCTCTATCCATACAACTAGCAACGCCGTGACGGACTGCTTCTACGACCTCGCCACGCACCCGGAATACCAGGAGATCCTACGCGAGGAGGCACAACAGGTGCTCGTGCAGGATGGCGGCTGGGACAAGAAGGAGAGCATGGCCAAGCTGCAGAAGCTCGACAGCTTCATGAAGGAGTCGCAGCGCCTGGCCGGGAACGTGACGACCTTCATCCGCAAAGTCGTCAAGCCCATCGACCTCTCGGACGGCACCCACCTACCCGCAGGCACCAACCTGCTGGCCCCGCTCTGCGGCATCAGCCGCGACGAGCGCTACTTCCCCGACCCGGAATCGTTCGACGGCCTCCGGTTCTGGAAGCTGCGCCAGCAGTCGGCCGATGCGGCCAACCGCTGGCAGTACACCAGCATCACGCAGTCGAACCTCGACTTCGGCCTCGGCAAGCACGCCTGTCCTGGCCGCTTCCTCGCCGGCAACGAGATCAAGCTCATCCTGGCCAACTTTGTGCTTAACTACGACATCAAGCTCAAGGACGGCGAGAGCCGGCCCGAGCCCATGATGTTCATGATGAGCAAGAGCCCCAACCAGAAGGCCGAGATCATGTTCCGGCGGCGGTCCTGAAACGACAAGTACAGCGGGAGGTGTCTAGCCAGTCATCTTCATGTGGTAATAGCATGAAAATGTCCGACCTGGCATCTCTTGTTCGGAAAAAGTTAGAATTGATACGAGCGAGATAACCATGATACCCAACAACATAGAGGTTATGTTGTCAACGATCACTGTCAACCCTTGGGGGCCTGGAGCTTCTGGGTGGTGTGCC
Source organism: Apiospora arundinis (assembly GCA_039105305.1). Lineage (NCBI taxonomy): Eukaryota > Fungi > Ascomycota > Sordariomycetes > Amphisphaeriales > Apiosporaceae > Apiospora > Apiospora arundinis. Next base: position 928,822 of record JAPCWZ010000007.1, on the reverse strand, counting down.
TTTGATACCGAGACATAAGAACGAAAGGATTATGAGGGGAAACGAAAAGCCAGATGAAAAGGAGAAAGGGGAAGGGGAAGGGAAACTACACTGCACATATTTGCTCGACTATAATCATTGACATAGTTCGAATGGGCCCTTCGCTTTGGGGTGGCTCTTCCAGGGTTGGCAAACCCCATTGTACATATATAGGACTTGGGACAACGACGGCGGCGACGTACATATCACGCCCAAACGGGGACGTTCTGGACATAAACATACAATTAGCATACTAGGTGGCGTTCTTGACAAAGGCTTGGGCTAGGAAAGCGAGGCTAGGATGCGAGCCAACTTCAAATCGTATCCACACAATGAGAAGAAACACCAAAATCAAATAACCAAACCATACATATCTCACCATCTGCTTTTCGTGAGTGGCCAACTGCCTGTCCATCACTAACTACCTCAACTTGAAATATTTCTCCTTTTCACATTGAACGTCGACAAGTCACGGAACAAGAACAAGACATGAGCAAATAATTAAGTAAGTGTTGTTGCGATTGTGAGTATTTCCATTATCATACGGGAAAGACTGGGGGTATCTCTAATAACGCAGTAGCGCTCGCAGAATGGTAAAAGGTATAGTAAGTAGTAGGTGAGCGTCCGTCACTACTCCGAGCAGGACCTCCCTCTTGCTTTTTTTCGAAAGACCGTGAAAGTAAATGTTAATCATCATGCCTCATAGCAAATGTCATAATCCCATAAAAAGTGTCCGTCCAGCGTATCCTTGGTTGTTTGGTTTGGTTGAAGAAAGACACTTTTTTCTCTTTCAATTCCGAATCGCTTCCAGAGCCCTCCACACACCCCTCTTCCTATCCATTCTCTTGAAATAACATTAAAATCCCTGAGCCTCCCGAATAACCCGATCCTTAGGAAAGACATCGACATGCAAAGCTGTTGCCTCTTTCTTTCTTCTCACGGGATGAAAAGAAAGAAAAAAGCAACACCCATGTCGAAGTTGGAGGCCCGTCCCGCGGTATAGTCCCAGTATGTGTGTATACCCATTAATAAATAGAGCGTTGCCAACCAGTGAAATCGCCAAAGAAAAGTATGAAGTTGTATGTATGTGCTGAATCGAAAAACGTATGACTGTTGGGGCACGGCGGAAAATCGGAAAGATTGTAAGCGCGGCCCCCTGATGCTTTTGTTCTCTAGAGAGTGCCAAATGCAGATGGGATTCTAAACCCCTCTTTTGCTTCTTGAGAAGCTGGTTGTTTCGTGTAGTTGTCTTTTTGGTACCTGCCCGTTCTAAAAAGGGGTGGTGGTTGTAACGATGGCCTTTTGTAAATGAGATGGATGATATGTGATCCAATGCGGGCTCGCGCCCTTGGTGAAATCTTGGCTATAATCGTCTTGGGGACGTAAATGCCTAACCTGTGCAAGGTTCCTGCGCAATGCTATGCCAATAAGAGAAAAGTAATAGAAGTGGGTTAAATGGCTGCACCCAGGGTATAAGGGGCTGATGTTGTACAAGATGGGATGCAGGAAATCAAAGAATAAAATTCTTCCAAAGCTTCTCTCTTTCAGGGGCCGATATTAGAAGAAGAAAAAAGAGGGATGTCTGCCGATCGAATCAGATCAAACCATCCAAGTTGACAATAAGAGGAGTCATCAGATGCTGGAGACCCGAGTCCGTGTCTCGGGGATCCTGGCGTGGCAGACCATCAACTTCAAGCTGGTGCCCCATTCCTCGCACTCCGCGAGCAAGGCCTTGTCGTTCCAGATGCTGTTTTTCGATGCCGCTGCCGACTCATAGAGTCGGTTGTACCACCACCGCCCGACCTTAGCCACCATCTTAGTGATGTTCTCGTCGCCCAATTCCGTCTCGTCGTTCATCATCTCCGCCAGGCTGCGCTCGTCCTTCGTCTTCTTCTGGCGCTTACCGCCCTCAGGAGGTGGCGGCGCGACATTGGAGGCGACAGCGCTGGCGACGGGGACGCCGACGCGACAGGTCTTGACTTCGCCAAAGCCCTTCTTGGCCAGCAGACGAAGAATGAGATCGGCCGTGCTGCTCAGGTTGTAATCCGGATGTTGCATGTTGACCTTCTCCTTCAGGCGTCTGACTGAACGTCTGGTGCGATTGCCCATGTTGTTCAGATCGACATCCAGAATGGACAGCTCGATGTAGCCGCCGGGCTTCAGGACTCGCCGCGCCTCGGAGATGATGTTCCGGTAGTGGGACTCAGGGGCTGCGGCCGGGAAGCGGAACACTACCGTGGTGAAGCTGTCGGGGCCGAAGGGGAGTTTCTCCCTATTAGAGAGATACTGAATCTGGTGATGGTTTGGTGGCGACATGGGGAACGATGTGGGTGACCGAGCCTCCTTGGAGATTGGGGCTCTGGGCGACAGGTTGAAAAAGGTGGCAGCAGGGTACGTCTCAGCTGCGTAGAAAGACCAGTCATCATTACCGAGCCCATCGAGAACGAGGATCGAGTGGCGCTTGAGCGACCCTACGACAGGAATAAGCTCATCGCGGGCAGGGCTGAAGAGAACGTGGCCAAAAGAGAGCCATTTGCTGACAGTCATGGAACCAACGCGAAGGTTAACCTGAGAAAGTGGCGTTTCTTCGCTCGAGCAACTGCTATCCGAGACCCGAACCGCCGCTCGTGCCAAGTCGATCTTGTTTGACGAAGTGCTGGTACGCTCTGATGGATCTACCGCAGGCTGGCTCGGCTCCGCACTGTTGTTTCGATCACCATAGCCCGACACGAACTCAGAAACTGAAAACGGAGTGGTTGGGGGGTCTGCTGGGAACCGGAACGCCGCATTCAGTCTCGCGGTCATGTCGGCACTGAAATGGCTCGAGTTCGTTCCTGCGTTGCAAGTATCCACAGAGTCTCGGGTGGGTTTCTCTGATTGACTAGGCCCTTGCAGGTTAATGGTGGGTGACTCCAGAGGCTTAGTTATCCTCTTCGCCAGTCTCGACTCGTATGTTTCCAGATGAAATGGGATGCCACGAGAAGATGTGGCTGAAGGTGGGACATCTCCCAATAGGTCGTTGTACTCATCCCAAATCTCATCCTCGGCAAGAGAGGCCCTTGTCTCGGGGACCACAGCATTCTGGTAAGCATAAGTCAAGATGCCAGAGCCGCTAGAAACAGTACTCGTAGTGAAGTCCGAGTTGTTACGAGGAGGGAAAACCAGAAACTCCGATGCCTCAGAAGGCGGTTGGTGTTTAGGAGATGCGCTCTCGGCAGTGGCTGTGGTCGATCCATCAGGCATAAGTTCTGGTGTTGCTGGCCTTGGTGGGCTGGGGCCTTTTGCCACCGACTCCTCGTCTACAACATCATCTCCAAATGGAGGATGTTGCATACTGACCCTGTGGAACGGACGAGAGAAACTCTTGGGGGAGGTCTGCTCCGGTCGGGTATTGACTACCTTTGGTATGCGACCAACTTGAGGCAACCGGCTTGGCCGGGTTGTGGCTGTTTCTGACGGTCTTCGTGCAGAGACAACTGGCTTGGCAGGGTTCTTAACCTGAACCGGCTCAATAGCAGCCTTGGGCTTCTGTTGCGCCGGCCCACGAGGCTCCATTCGTGTGCGGGACTCCGCTCTTGTTCGGGATTCTGCTCGAGGTCGAGATTCCGCTCGAGGTCGGGACTCTACTGGCGGTCGAGATTCTATACTTGGCCTGGGTAAACGATCGCCCATCTGACTACTATTGGATGGTCTCCTTTCGTGCGCTTGTACCATTGATGGTGGAGGAGGCAGGACCTCTGCTTCTCTGAGGATTGCAGTCATGGTCATGTCTTTTCCGCTAGATTCTTCCTCATCCGGTGAGTCCATTATGGCATAGAAGGGGACTGGTTTGCTTTGAACAGGCTTGACTGTAGCAGAGACCTTAGCAGCATCGTCTTTCTTCTTTTTCGCACTCGTGCTGGCCTTATCCTGTGACCTGCTGAACAAATTCCATTTGCGAGGAGACTTGGGACGCTTGACAAGTTTCTTGGGTCCGACTGGAACTTCGATACGCCCACGAACAGAATCTGGCTGCGACTCCGCGAAAGAATCATCCGTCAGAATTGTCGTATCAATGCTACCAAGTGGGGTAGGTGCAGCACTCCGGGTTACAATAGGCTTCGGCAGTCGAAGGGGCTCTTGATCGGGCGAGGAGCGCAGGCGTTGCACCGAACGTCGATAAGCAAGAGTCGATTTCATTGCCACAGCTTCCGAGTCGCTACTGTCTGAAGGTCGGCGGGATTGGACGGAGCGGCGGGGGAACGCAGACGGCCAAAGAGTATTCCTAGTATCGTCCTTGGATGCCAGTGATGCGGAAGATGGGTTGCGAGAATCGATGCTTGGTCGGTAAATCGGCAGGCTCTGATTGCTCTCCGAGCGAATGATCTCCGAACTGGCGTTCCTGTTCTCGATAATTTCGCCTCCAGCAATAACCACGGGGTTCATGCGCTCAAGGAGGAAAGGGTCCGTAGATTGAGCGCTAGCCAGACTTTCCGAAGACGATGCGAGTCCACGGGGAGGGTTTCCAGTATTGCTGCTACGTCTTCTCATATGGCCAAGTCTACCATAGCCTTCGTGTCCTGTGCCTGCTGCGGGTCCTTTTCGAGCGGGTTTGTCCTTCTTGTCTATCTGCGGTACGCTTGTCTCGGTCTTCGTTCGCCTTCCGAACAAACCGAACCGGCTTCTGAACGCGGAAACGCCAGGGCTTGGTGTTCTGGAAGGCTTCGCACTATCTGCCGTAGGAGGAAGAAAACCAGTGGAGGACGCGGAGCGCGGAGCTGGAGTTGGTTCGCGACTGGCTGGGGACTTGACACCAACTGGACGATCAGACGGAGTAGCAGATCGCGGCAAGGAACTTGATGACAACTGAGCGCTTTGCCGCCTTTCGTTGGCATTTGCTGTGGAAAGATTGCTCTGAATCACAGGGAGTGGCCCGCCAAATTGCGCAGCGAGATCAGGGGTTCCCTCTCGGCTCGGCCTGGCTGGCGGTGGGCCCCTTGGTGGAGATGCAACAAGCGTCCTTTGGCCTTCACGTGAAACGAGAGGACTCTTTGCTGGCGAGGGAGACCTCATAACGGGCTGCTTTTTGTCTGGAACCTGTCTGGATGGCGATACTACAGGGTCTCGCACTTTCCTGAGCTTTTGCGGTGATTGTCTGGGAGGCGGGTTCGAGTACGGAGGAGCGGGAGGCAACAACCTTCTCAACTTATCCTCCTTGTCATCCACAGCGCGCACTGTCGAGTTGGACGAGGACGACGTCAAGGTTTCCCTAACCGCTGCAAGTCCTTGCGCCTCGATACCAGTTGCAGTTTTGTCCATTGATGCACTACCGGCTCTCCTATGGGATACTGGAGGTCTTGTCTCGGCTGGACTTGCATGTCTCAATCTTGGGGTGACATTGCGATATGGTGCAACGAGTCCTGGCGAAGCTGAGGACATTGAAGTCGGTGTTGTGTCCCGACTGTATGGACCCGTGCCGGGTGACTCTGAGAATCGTGTCGATGGGCTGCCACTAAATGAGCTCAACTGGCTGTGGCTACTGGTACCAGAGAAAAGGGGCGTGGGCGGTGGAAGATCATGGGTTGCGAGTCTGAACAAGATGTCTCCTGCAGGTCCATCCACGGGAACTCTTATGCCCCGATACCTGTCTAACTCAGGATAGATTGCTGTGTTTTGTACAACGGCTCTGGGTAGCTCAGTTGCCTGTACGACATCCATATCCGCGGGACTCTCCGTAACACCACGATCCAAGTGAACCACATGGGAAGCCGGTGGATGGGGCACTCTCGGAATAGAAGACGATGAGCTGGTCCTTCCTGAGTCGGTTCTGGGGTGGTCAGGACGGCTAGGCCGGCCCCGCGACACGCTTGATTGCTTTCGACGAAGTGTTCTCCGCGGCTGCTGAGGTTCGGCACTAACGTCATCAGAAGACGCTGATCCATTGTAGGCATATGTCGTGGAAGGGATGATGCTGCCGTTAGAATTGCTACTCCAGGATTGAGACTCGTGCGTCAGCGGTGGCCTCCTTGTGGATGCCGAAGGTCTCTGGCTAGAAGATGTTTGGGGTATCCGGCTCGGTGTCTTTGGTTGGAGGTTGGATGGGTATGCTGAGGTGGCGTTGCCTGCTTCCTTGCGTGCATTTCGTGTTAAAGCTGGGGAGAACTCTTCCCGGCTTGTTTCCATGACACCTCCCATCCTTTTCGATCGGAAATCATCACTGCCTCTACCCCTTGAGCTCGACCGAGCTCTGACTGTTGCCATGATGACCCTTGACTTATAGTGGTGATGTTCGGACAAAATATCATAGTACCAACAACTCAATGAATCATCCTCCGATGTGTTTTTATGTAGGGGTTGGTGTCGGGGCCTTCCAAGTACTCTCTGGTAGTCGACAACCTCTTCGATGTTGTGTATATCGGCCGGGTGATGAAGAGCCTGTTCAGTCCTCTCTGTATTACAGTCCGGGTCTCGACGATACTCAAGGAGATATCTTGAGGCTTCCTTTTCGATCCAATGTTGGGGGGACCTAACCAATACCTATGTTCCAGGGTGCCCGGCCTGAGGAAAAGAAGGAAGAAGCAAAACGGTTGTTTGGGTATATGAAAAGAAAAATGTCACAGACAAGTGTACGAACTGAACAAGAAGAAATGTGACGAGAAGACCAGAGCTACCCAAAGCAGAAATGCCGGCAGGGGAGGTGGTGGGTGGGTTGATCTGGGGAACTGTATCCGGAATAACTAGCAAGGTCGTGGTGGTGGGTGGACAGGAGCGCCAAAGGTGTGCTGGAGATCCAAATCTGACTAGTGTGCAATTATACCCTTGGTGATGGTGGGGAGTCGTCGGCGTCTATGTGATGAGGTGGATGACGGCAAATTTCAGCACACTGAGAGAGCGGCTCAACTGTGCAACATTCGAGAGCCGGCTCTGGAGGGTTGACGACCTATACAAAACAATCGACAGATGGAGCCAGTCCGGGTGGGATGGACTAGACAAAAGAGTATATGTATCGAGCAAGTCGTATAGAGAAGAGCACGATGAGATCAAGATGAGTGTGCTTAGAAGAGTAGCACAAGCTCAAGACTGTAAGAAGATAAGAGAGAATGATGGTATATACATAGGTAGATACCTACGAATTGAGTGGAAGGGCACCCTTTGGCCGTGCATCCTGAGGGTGGACAAGGTATCTACTTAGATACACTGTCTTGTTCCACCCCAAGGGTGACATGGAGATCGCAGCAGAGCATGGGTTAAATTTGGGCAGGTGTGGCGTTTAGATCCCTGCCAACGGCCAAGAGGCGGCCGTCTGGATCACATCGCCGGGTCAGGTGTCTGTGTAGAAAGCTGGACTCGCCGAAAACGCGGTCTGGTTGGCGGCGGCCTGCACAGGCGCTGCGGAGACTCTATACTACTACCTGAGCCCCCATAACCCAGTCGCGTCGCTGAGTCACCAAAGGTCGGTCCAGGAAGGGAGCTAGGATTAGCTACTCGCTAGGAGCCTTGTTTTCCACAAGTGTGAGCCGTGTATGCGGTTGTGATGAGTCTTGATCAACGGGTGGACGACTGGCGACCCATTGACTTTCCAGGAGCTTTCCAAGGAGCTTGCAGCCATAAGGAGAGAAGCGAGAAACCTTGTGTCAGCAGGAACACGAGCATGTCCCTAAACGAACTCAGGAACCATCCAACATTAAACGGTAGACTGCTGCGTATGGGGAAATCGGTTTGGGATGATTTGCAAGCCTGCGAGTCAAAGTGCCTTGGGTTCGATCGTGCATATCCAGACGTCCTATGAGAGGGCTGAGCAGCGTTCTGGCCGCTACGATTCGCTGAGAAGCCCCGCCACGTCTGCCGAAACTATTCCCGCTTGGGGCGAGCAGAGAACGAAGAGAGACAAATGGCGCGCCGGTGGACTAACGACTATACTTTCCGAAACTCCCTGCTAATATCACCGACCAAATAACGAAAAGATTTTTTATAGCGCAACTGGTGGTTGCCATCGAAAAATCGGATCATCCATCATATGAGAATCGCATCCTGGGCAGTATCCTGGGAGGATTTGACAAGAGATTTTCAGAATCCGATACGAGGGGCAGCCACTACTGACCTGGAGCGGGTACCAGCGGAGCTCACACTCTGCGCGCTTGCACTCACGACCTAACATTTGAACATTAGTACTGGCACACCTGGAATCGTCAATATCAATCAATCAATCAACCTCAACCCACCAATTCTCATTGTAGGTATTCCACTATGACCTACCTAGTCTGTCTACGTTGAATAGACCAAATGTCCATCCCATGTTGATCTTTTGACATACACACGATGCGTTGGCAATCGCCGTCGGTGTAGTTGCATAGCCCCTTCGCCATGTCTTTTCGGAGGGAGCCTGCCACTCTGTCTGCGTGTTTGCCAGTTCTCAACCCCCGCCACAGCCTTGGTCAAGCTCAACGAGGTAACCTACGTAGGTCCCTGTATCTAGATCAGTGGGGCGGGGGAGCCCTAGCCACATAGCAAACAGCAAACAGCAAACAGTAAACCGGTAACCACGCACTACGCACTACGCACCACGGGAAGCGGCCTGGCCCTTCTTCCCATCACCACTATGTTACGTGTCAGCACTGTACTTTGAAAACGCAACAAAGGGTATCCTGACTTCAGGAGCCACGGGGAGGGAATGACAAGATCGCGCGAAGGGGAAAGCGGGTAGCACAGATCAAAAGACTCCGTAACGCTGCGTCGACGCTGCGAAACCGCTCCGTTTGGCAATGCGGCCAATCGTTGTCGACGAATCCGTTGCGCTCGAGATCAGCAGAAACCCCCGAGACAGATTTGCTCGAAGCAGGCATTCACCCCGCTCACGTGGTCGGGTACGGAAAGAACGTCAAGAATCACGTCCGACTAGCCAGGCATCGGTCCATCAGCACCGAATTTGCGCAAATCAGAAGGCCGCGGGATTATGTACTGTAGTTCTCTGCATCTCTGCAGGTCTTACATCTGCTGCATGTCTTACTGCATGTCTTACTTTGCACTTCTCTGAGTAGTCCATCTCAAGATGCGGGCCACTCTTTCCCGGTAACCCTGCAAGTTGCAAACCCCTAACCTTACGTATGGGAGAAAGGCAGGTATTTCGCAAGCGCTGGGCCCGTTGAACATTTTGCACATGCCACCATCGTGTGAACCTGTCTACGTGTAATACTAGACGGCTCTGTACAACAGACAGTGCTCCGTCATGCCTTCGACCTCCCAGTAGGATTCCCACGATGGAGCAAGACAAACACACTACTGTAATCATTAAAGAGAACCATACAGTAATACCCCTTGATCATAGTTACACACGACAGGGGAGCTGATTGCGAGAAAGTCTTCTTGGGATATTACACTCCAACTATTTGATTCGATTTTTGTGATTGGCTCGGTTGGCACGATTTCCGACCAATCAACAGCTCGAGAACCTATGCTTCAACCCGTCTTCCTGACAGTCGACTACTGTATGGGGGGATGGAGGGGCTACGGTTTGATCTCTGCATGTCTCTCCTTATCCGTAGGCAGTCCCAGGACGACGATTGACATTTCCCCCGAAGCCACCTAATCCTTCGCTTCCTTCGCTTCATTCGCACTTGTCGTCAAAGCAACCCGATTTGCGTGCTTCGGTGCTTGCACATCCCTTTCGATAAGACTGACGCGCCCATGCCCTTCAATGGGCCTATCGATCAACATTGACCCGCCAATTCCTTGTCCAGACTCGGACCTAGGGACTCAACATATCGAAAAATCAGGATTCCCAGAATAGCATACAGTATGCACATACCTTGCAAGTTAGGTCACTGGCCCATCTATCTATCTGGCTGGCTGGCTGGCTGGCTGGCTGGCTGGCTTCAAGGCGACCGTAATAACATCATACATCGGTCACCGAAATGGCCTGGGTCGATAGACATACCCTATGGATCTAACCTACATCGAAAAAGTTCCACTTACTATTCTTGTGTGCGTAACGGGGTACGCACTCCACCAAGGGTCGGAATCAAAGAGTCTACACTTCTCGATTTTAGCGAACGCAGTATTAAGCTGAAGGTTGCATAAGAGTGGCAAGGGTTAGTGAGCTGTCAATGGCGACGGCTCTCACAACGGCGTCCGATTTTTGCCCTGCACGCCCGTCATTTTCCACATGCTGCAGGCCTAAGGTTGGTTGGTATCTCGCGTGTGGCCTGCTAGTCTGCAATGCAACGTCTCCTACTGGGTGGTACGCAGCAAGTGTCGTTGTGGCGAGTGCCGCCCCGATGCAGCACCCTCGGCACCCAAAGCACTGCCACAGCGACACCGTATCTTGGGCGAACCGGCACGACCTACGCACCTACGGCGCGGCAGTGGGGCGGCCGTGGCTTAGCTCTTCCGAAAGCTTCCTTGATTTACTGACGTGGCATGCTCTCGTTGATTCTCTGGACAATTGAGGCCTCACAAACGTCGATTATACACGCAAGCTAACAGGAAAATTTGCAATTAGGCCTCGTCGATTCACAGTGTCCACGGATATTCACAAAAGTCTGAAATCTGGCCGGAACGACTGATGACTAGATGATAGCTGATAACCCTCTCTTTAGTTACAGGGGGTCTGGATTTATGGCCCGCCCGAAGACCCCTGTCTCCCAATTGCTGTCGCTTGTTTAGCCGCGAGCAGGCATGCCGAGGACCACTTTCAGGTGAGCAGGGTTCTCCAAGATCTGATTGGGCGTCGCCATTACAGCACTAGTCTAGGGTCATTCTGATCCGAAGAAGGACCCAAGCAATGAGATCCAGTCTGGTCCAGTTGTGTCTGACAAGCAGCAACAAAATTCAATCTATCGCAGCTTCGCAGCTTCGCAACACTGCATATTCTGCTTTCAGGGGCGCCCAACCGCATCTCAGGGTTCGTTATCACTACGTCCCAAGGGAATGGTTCGGACGACTCAGCCATCACACCATCTCTTTCCCTCGGTCATCCAACGTAATATGTGTTCCTGGTAGACGTGTGGTCCAACACTCGGTGGCATGCCTATAACAGCAATTGCAAGAGCAGTGCGGGATTGACGCGCGGATAGAGACACACTCCCGCGCCAATTTCCAGATCAAGCGGTTTGCTGAGCCATCGTTGAAACCAACGATATACATAGGTAAGCAACAGTGCTTCCGCGTTGAGGCCCGGGGTGTCATCAGAAGGCTGGCCTGTAGGTTACTTACTGTACGGCGAATCGCAGACCTCTGCCTCTTCCCGTACGATGCCTTGATTTCCTGAAAGATCCCGTGCTGGGTCAAGTGATCTTGTCTATGACGGCTGTTGAGTATCGTGCCTGCAATGAATGGAGGTTGATAGCCAACGCGCGAGCTCGCTTGCGTTGCCATCATATTCCTTCCAGACTGCCAAGCACTGGTCTACTGCATGTATGTCTTAGACAGAGTGAGACATTCGGGTCGCCTTGCTAACAAACATCCCACTTCAGCTATGTCAGCTGAGCAAGGATCAAACAGGAGCTTAACGACCAACACCTATTGCTTTTGATTTGCTCCTGTTGGCTCTCAACCCCACGGGGACCCATGGAAGTAGGCACTTGTCAATTTGTCCCATAATCGAATAGCATGGCTTTCATCATTTCTTTTTCTCGGCTGGCAGCCGCGAATTGCGCGTGGTCAACTACGGATTGCAAGATCCCTCATCCATGCTGATTGAATCATTGAATTACTGACCGTCTTTCCGGACCACTTACAAGAAAAACCTCCGAGTTACTAATTAAATAGCCTCTGCTGTAGTGAGGTAGTGCATGATAGACAAGCTCGACGGCGCTGGACCGAATCTAGCGCCTGTCACTGGCCGAGGAGCTAACGAATAGCCGCCAGATTCCTGGGACCCTCTATTCCGCTGTGCCGTTCTATTAGCTATGCTGCTACGATCCTAATTCTAATGACCGGCCTATGGCCCACCTCGCCCAGCTTGACTACACAAAGTGAAGTTATTTCCCTGCTCGGAAGAGAAACTGGCAATGGCGGTCTCTCGAAGAGGAAATCCGCTACCCGCGGCTCGTTATCAACGCTACCGATCTTCCTAGTGGGTAAGACAAGCTCTGGCCGACGATTTCGTCTCGTTAGTACGGCTTGCCAGATTGGGAAGCCGGCGCATTGTCGAAGGGCTGTCTCTTCCTTCGCCGAATGATGGACTTCATTATAACTGCCAGCTATTACTGGCTTGCATTTCTGATATACGTTTGAGCATGCGCAAGTCATACATTCTGCAGATGTTCCTTTCTGAAGAACAACAACAACAAACAGGTTTAGTTAAGTCACGTTATGCGCTTGGTCTGCTGATGCTACGATACTCTCTCGACAGTGGTCAGTCCGTGTCGTACAGGATTCAGACGTAAGCAGCCCAGGAACGCCTCTCCCGGATCTGTCACCGAATTCGACTAGAAAAGTGACACGACGGTTTTCCAACGCGGTCGTTGGCCACAGCAACGTCCCAGCCACTGCGTTACTCAAGTATCCCATGTACTTCCTGACGAAGAGGAAGCACTGGCTCGCCCGATTTCTATGTGTCCTGTGACCTTTCGACGGCGGCTCAAGTTTTCGTGTAACTGCTCCAGGCCGTGACATGGGATTGACTCTTCTGTCACTGAAGCTGCCCAGTTTATTTGGGACAGATGCGAACCATATAGGGTATCTGACAAGAACTGCTGATCAACAGAAAAGAGACTTGAATTTAACTCCTATTCATCATTCAAGCAAAACATTACAACCTAGTGCAGTTCTGTCATTTAGCTCCCCTATATACAAATCCAAGAACATATCAAACGCAAAATCAAGATTGACAACAGAGTAGCTCAGTACAGCTTGTTCTTATCTCACAGATACCACCAGAGCGTCCTGGGCTGGCAATCTGTTATTTGAGGTAAGCAAGTTCTTCATCATTGCTTCGTAGTAAAATCAAGAATTATTTAGCGTTTTTGTCACTCGAAGCTCAGCAACGCGAGGATTTCCATTGCGCCAGCGATTACTCGCCTCTGCTTGTCAGCCTCCTTGAGGCAAGGAAGGATTCCACGTCGTGATTTCATCATTGCTTCGTTCCGTGTTCCATTTGGTCTCATCGCTGCCCCTCTTAGCGAACTCCAGAATCGGCGAGCGTCCGTTCTCGAGGAAGGAGCGAGTAGCTCCCCCCTCCTCGGGCAACATCTTCGTGACTTCTTCTTCTTCCTCATAGAACAAGAAACTAGCCCTATTCTAGGAAACGGTACAGCCATGAAGACAAATAACCTCGATGTCGCCCAACAAAACCCAGTCTGGCACAGTTGGCGCAGTGGTCAAGTGGCCGGAACCGATAATGACTAAATCAAATACAACAAAATCAAGAATGCTAACAGCAGTCCTTCGGGATACTGTGATGAAAACTTGAGCACAACTGGCATGGTGGGGGATGCCAGTTCATGCCTGAGGATCAATTTTCGGTGTGAAAAGAAAGGAGTGTCCTGGATTAAATACTTTTTTTTTTTGGTCATCGCTCTAAGTGAGAAGAGGACGAGACGTCCCCAATACTTTGACATGTGCCTCCCGCAGGATACCCAGAGCTTCTTGTACATATAGTTCACGAGGTCAAGTCCACACTAAAACAGGTTTTTCCAGAGTATCTGGAATATACTTTCATCAATCTTATTCTCAACTATAACATCTTCAACCGCACTCCCATACAAGAGATTCTGCCGGTGTCTTGTTCTGGCGTTTGATTGGCTTGTTACGTTCTGGGTATACCCAAGGATTACCCTGCGATCTACTTCTGAGATGATCTACCGGCTTATGTCAGGATGTCCCGGCCGGGGAACACACAGGAAGATGCCACGAGGCTGGGTGGACACACATCTACAAGCTCCATGGCGCAACCACCGGCAACGGCTCCGCGTGGTTGGAATATATGTGGCTACCCATTTCACTATAGGTATGTATGGAGAGGGGGTGTGTGTTTACTTAACTAAAGGACTGGAGGCGATTCACTTACACAAGGATAGGCTGACTACCTACGGATTTTAGCTGGGGGCGGCGGCCCACATGAAGTTATGAGAGTGGGCTCCGGGGCTGCTTTGGTCTAGAACAAAAGCCACTCTGCCACAGCTGCACTGTACGTAAGCAAGGTCAGCCTACGACGGGGAAATACGGGAAACGATGCTAGCTGAGCAAGTATGTCTGTCTGTCTCATCTTGTGTCATCCAAGACATTCTGACGGGCGACCCTGGGCATACTGATCATATGTCAACTGTCATCATCCCGGCTTTGTCTCGGTTGTGCCATATGTACCTTAGCACTGTGCGTTCTGAAATCCTGCCTAGATGCGCGGAAGGAGTCAGTCATCTTACGACAGTTCAAACCCCAGCCTAGAGGGGCCTTAGGGGTTCCGCCTCCTAGCAGAGCCATGGGAACGGAAGACGGGCGTTGTTGCCGGAGGGGACAGATATGCACAGAATCGCAGACGGTGATTATTGTGTATATGACCAGTTTTATGATCTGGCCCATTGCTCAGTCTTGCGAGAACCGCGCGCCGAGTCAACATCGCTGAGGCTCGCGGGAAGATCCAGAACCTCCTTTCTTGCCCCGTGTATTTTCCGAGTCTGGCGCCGTGATATAGATGAAACATCGTTCTCCTACGAATACTACGGGCATGCAAGTGCGTATACTGTCTCTCCACTCACTCGCGATATGAGGGCAGATTCTTATGGTCGCCATAACCGTGCCGTGGATGCGCCGCGGTATATACATATCAAAGTTTCCCCTGAACCAAGGCAGCTACGCATCAAAGCAGGCAGGTAGATGATAGTACAGTTCAAATTACTGTAATTATGATTAATATTAATGTGTCATGGTATCTGACCAGATCTGTGCCGGGCAGGGTTCTAGATACATATCTGCTATCCCCACATCCTCTTTCAACATCGCCTTCTTTCCCGCTGGATGTAAACTGTCTTGGCTAACGCCCGCGAATCCTATAACGTTCGCAGGGACAGACGGGACGCCAGTTACCAGTACTCAAGCAGAAACCCCGGAAAGAAAATGTTGCTTGAGTTGGCCACAAGAGGTCAAAATCTGGCGCAAGGCCGTCCATTGTACGTAATAATTCGTGAGGTAAGCAACCACGACGAGGGTGTCAAGTCGAGGTGGCCAAGAAGATACTGTGGTGTAGACGGTCTGCAAAGCAGTGTATATCCACTGCGATAACCTCCTCTGCCTAATACGCAACTCGGATAGACGAGAAGCGAAACGATCAGGCGCCATGGCCTGCTTGCTATGGGGGTCATTACAAACTGGTCTGGCAGTTTCCCATGTTGGGTATATCCAGGTCATACCAGCCTGATTCATCGCATGTTGTTTGGTCGATGTATGCACCTCTTTGGATTCCGAGGGACATAAGGTACGGAAGGCTGGATCTGTCGCACAGCCGTCAAGACGAACTAAGATGCACCGAGGGGCGCACACCACGGGGCAGCGAAGCCATATTTTCCTTGAGCGTTCTGTTCGTATTACACCGCATAGTTGATAAGAAAAATTTGATATACATTTCTAGCAAAGCTGCTTTCCGATTCCTGTTTTTTTCGTTGACGCTCGAGCGATGATACGACTTCCTATCGTGGTGGTGGTTATCCCTGAAAAAGCGGTTGTCAAATTCACCCGCTCCATGACCACCATCATGGTCGTCTCATAATATTACAAACGGTTGTGGCCATCGACTCTCGAAACACGCAGAGCCTGACCACCCCAGTATTTCGTATCGCAAAGGGGTGTCCTGGGAGATGCGCGCGGAACCGTTTTAGTTGTTGCTGGCGAACCTCTTGGCCCTCTCCTCTGCCTTCCTCTTCTCCTCGGGGTTATCGAGGACACGACTCGGCTTGGAAATGCCACCAGCGTTCGGCTTGCGATCACGGTCGTTGCCACCGCGGCGACCACCGTCACGACCACCGCGTCCGCCGCGAGGGCGACCGCCGTCATCACGGCGACCACCACCGCCCCTCCGAGAGTCGTTGTTGGATCTCTTGTTCTGGCCACGCTCAGCATCGGCGCCTCCCTCGCGACCACGCTTGGGCCGACGCTCGGGAAGAGCCTCATCCAGACCCTTGACGACGGCCGCGGTGTCGTCGGCAGCGGCGCCGAATCGCTTTGCGCGCTCAGCCTTCTTCTTTTCTTCCTCGGGGGTCTCTTCTACGATACCGAAGCGCTTGGCGCGCTCGGCGCGCTTCTTGGCCTCCTCATCTGCCGCGGACGCAGGAAGGTGAGCGGAGAAATCGGGCTTGGGCTCTTCGGGCTTCTTCTCCTCCGTCGCTTCTGTTGTTGCTGCTGCTTCTCCAGTCGCGTTCTCCTCGGCCGGTGCTGCTTTCTCTTCCTTCTTCTCTTCCTCCACGGCGGCTGCGGGCGCCTCTGTTACAGGCGCAGGCACACTGGCTTCCTTAGGGGCCTCCGCAGTAGGGGGAGGGATCGCAGCGGCAGGCGCAGGCGCGGGCTCCTCATCGTCCCAATCAATCTCATCCTCGGCAGTTGATGCAGTGGTAGCAGCGGGGGCAGCAGCGGCGGCGGCTAGGTACTGTTAGTCGGCTGATCGATGGTGATCGGGTGGCCAGTATTGCCGAGATGGGATGGTAGTCCATCGTTGTTTCTAGCGGCGGCGCATAGCAAGAGTGTGGATGGGAATTGATTACTGACCAGGTTTGGCAGGCGCGTTCTCCTCGTCGTGCTTTTGTAAACGGGCAACCAAGTCGGCCTTGTTTCCGGCGACGGGAAGCGACTTTTCTTGCAGAAGCTTCTTGAGCTCGGGGACCTTGAAGGTGTTGTAGTCTGCCATTGTGACGGGATGCGCGACAGGCAGTGGCGCGCAAAAGTGATGGGTTGTGTGGACGGGCTTGTATGTGTAGATGTGACTTTGGGTTGCGACAATGAACACGTGTGGAGTGGAGGAGGGAGAGAGAAATTTGCGATGAAAAGGAAAGGAATGGGATTGGGTTGTTGAGCGATCAAGAATGCGAACAATGGTGGTTGCGAGGAAACGGAAACGGAAACCCTTCAAAAGCGAAGGACCATGACGAAAATGCAAGGCGCGTTTTCCCCCTTGGTCTGCTTGTTTGGCTTGGCAACAACCAGGCCAGATCGGACAATGGAGAACCAATGGGTTTGGACCGTTTGATTGGCCACGGACGCTGGCCAGAATGCTAGCTTCACTTATCATGCTGCTGTCCTGGACCCACACTAGCACTAGCTGCCCGGAGCTCAAGCTCTGGACGGACTCTGGAGCTGCCAAAGCTGCTGCTGTCAGCTGTATCGCTAATCAATTGTTTCATTCACTGTTGTCAATCTGTAGGTACGGGAAGCTGAGGTCTACTTTGAGTCCTCCTTCATCGATGCTTGAATCCATTTCCTGCTAGTCTCAAAGGTTTTCTTCAACTCCTCCGACAATTTCTCATTATCAATGGCCTTATGAGGGCTGGGGACATGGCGACCCTTCTCTACGCCTGGTCGAGCCAGCAACTTATCCCGCCACTCCTTGAGGGCAGGAAACTCCTTGATATCGATTCCAGAGCCGGCTTCGTCAAATACTAAAATCAGCCACATAATCCAGATATAGAACACATTTCCAGGCTCAAAACATGGGCCTCAACAGCAGATAACAAATCACATATTAGATGGAACTCACCTGCAGCGGCAACCCAGCCCCAGCACGAGATATCAGCAATGGTGCATCGGTCCCCGACCAGATACCCAGAACTAGATTTCTGCAGATGCTGATCCATCACGCGGTAGAGGCGACGAGTCTCATTCTTATATCGGTCGATGCCATACTTGATCTTCTCAGGGGCATACCCTGACGTTTTGTTAGCTAGAAAGCTCCCCATCATAGAAGCAGAATAGACAATTACTGTTGAAGTGGGCGAATTGACTGCGTGCAAGTGGATGGTTAGTATGGTACTATCTCTGATCCTCCATGAGGGCATTCGCTAACCCTTGCATAGGGCCAAGACCTCCCATTTGCCAAAATACCTAGTTGGTCGGTATCATTAGCACTGTCATCACCGTGAAGTTGTGTACGAATGGCTTGTGTACCCAGTTATTGACTTCCCAGTGTTCCCGCGAGCCATACGGGTATGATACCCTGTGGTCCTTGTCATATCGCTCAACAAGATACTGCATGATCGAGCCACTTTCGAACAGTTTGATGGTCTGTCCATCTTCGAGCTTGTCCGTCAAGGCAGGGATGCGGCCATTGGGATTAATATCGAGGAACCAGGGTTCCTATAATAGTCGCATCAGCGTGAACTGACTTCTACCGCTTCTCCAGGTAACGGGGTCTGTGTCGTTGGCGTTAACCAAGATCGTACTCATACTCACCTTCTGAGTGTTCTTGGTAAGCTCGATGGCAGTTGTCTTCCAAAAGGGTCAGCTTGGGTCGCTCTGGCTCCAGCCTATTGCTTGCGATACACACCTGATACTCGAGACCAAGCTCTTCGAGCAGAATCGAGATCTTGATGCCGTTCGGCGTTTGGGTCGTGTAGAGATGGATATCAGACTGCTGCGCCATTCTGTTGGTGTTGATATCGCCACTCCTGCTGCATAGCTGAATGTGGAAGACCCAGACCGCAGCGCTGTGTCGTTATATACTCACACGGGAGAGGGGTAGGGGTCGCTGGATGATATCACTGCATCCGCAACAGCAGATCTCCAACATCGATGACAAATATAAAATGGCGTGATGCAGATGCCACATTATAAATCAGGGGAGGGCACCAATTGACGACACGAGAGGAACCAACTGATTTATAACTTGACTGACTGATTGATTCATTGATTCATTGCATATTGCATACTGCATTGCATACAGGACGGCGCATATTTGCGACGTTGCTGCCATCCGACTGACCATCTAAGTGAACCACCCCATATTCTGTACATGCACTGGTTGTGCATCCTGATACCATTCAGGGTTCCTTCCTCGCCGCTGCTCTTACTAATAGGTGCAGCGGAAAGAAGAAGAAAAGAATACACGCAACCCAGAACAAAAAGAACCTGACCGAAGAAGAGAAAAAGAAAAGGAACCGCAACCACAACCGCAATGGGAAAATCCACCGCGTCTCAAAAAATATCGACTCCGCCCGAAAATAGAGAGGGTCATATGTGGTCGGTCGCCCTTTCCCATGGTGAACAGAATGCTCAAGTAATTTCCTTTACTTGAAACACAAGAGCTGGCTCAGGCCAGAGCCTTTGGTGGGCTCGGGGTTGCCAAGATCGTTGCGGGTGGCCTGCAGATGGCGGAGGCCCTCCTCGAAGACGTGGTTGACGCCCTCACCGGTTTTGGCCGAGCATTCAAGGTACTTGGCAGCGCCTATGCCGTTGGCTGCCATGGCGCCCTAGTGAAAGAAAATATCAGCAACATGTTGATTCAAGTTCTTGATAGGCAGATTGTTGAACACGTGGTGTTGTATCAACTATGGGCCGGACTTACCTCACTTGCTCCGATGCGAGTGTCGAAGGCCGGGAAAAGGGGGGCCCACAGACCCGAGCCGACGCGGGTGTCCGTCTTGAGACCCACTAGGAAGACAGGGGCACCTGGACAGTATCTTTGAACCTCCAACATCCACTGTTGATTTTGATGAGAACCAAGTTAGCGATCAACCGAACCTTTCATCCCCATCATGGGATTCTGAACTGTTTCTTGAAGGATATTGACTTACTCTGCCTTGAGCATGGGCGAACTTCTTGTCGCTGTTGACGCTGAAGCAGATGAAGACAGCATCCCAGGCAATGTAAGAGAGGCGCTGAAGTTGATGCAGCTCGAGCTTGCCAGAGGTATCCCAGAGCTCGAGGTCGATGATCCGGTCATCCATCATGACAGGCTGCTCATACATCTCGTACTTGGTAGGAGTCCAGTTCTCGTTGAACATATCACGGCAGAAGCGACTGTAGGGTCGTCCAAGTTAGTAGAGAATCACGTTAATCCCCAGAGTTTGGACAGCATAAGAGAAAACATTACTCACAGAAGCATGTTCGACTTGCCACAGTTCTGATCGCCCACAAAGACGAATCGAAGGTGAGGGCGGCTAGGCGAGACGGGGATCGGGGTGCCAGGAGGTGAGGGGCTGCCCAGGACGGTCGAGCCATCAAGATCGCTGCTGAAGTCGCGGTATAGGTTCATGGTGCGGTTGATGCCGCCAAGAACGTTTCCAGGGAGGTTGCGGGTAAACTGGAGGAGGCGATCGCGACGTCGCTGCTTAATGGGCTGTTGGTGATGATGGGTGGAGTGGTGATGCTTGGCTCTCTTGTTGCGATGCTGGCCTCCGTCATGCCCAGCTTGAGAAACGTTGGATGACTTGTATTTTTGAGGTTAGCTTGGGATGTGAAAGAGCGAGAAAGGTGAAATTCGTCTGATGGGGTTGGAATGTTTTGTGGTCACTTGTTGTCATGTAAATGTGAGGAAGGTGGAAGGAGAGAGCTGGGATTTTACGATTGATCAATAAACGTGGGTACGTACCAAGCAACGCTTCTCTCTCAGAGCATCAAATGTATCGACGGGCTCCTCACGAGTGACATCCGGAATATCAAAGGCCCATCTCAAGACATTGTTGTTGGATCTCCAGATGTTGGAAAGAGAGAAAGAGAAGTCCTTAGCAATAGGAGGATGATACTGGGGCTCCTGCTTGGGCGAGGTCGGGATTTCACCAGGTTGATGAGCCTGTGAAGGCGTGAAGCCAAAGTCCCTGGACAGCTCCGAAGAGAGATACGTGAACTCTGCCATGGCGATTAGGCAAAGTGAAGGTGAACGAACGAGCGTGGTGTTACAGGGCAAAAGAACATGAAATCAACGAATGCCAAGAATAATTGACAAGAAAGGGGGCGATGAGAAGTGCAATCACCACATGATGGTGAGATGGAAGAGAAGACGTCCAGTCTTGCAAGCCCGATGACGGATTTTGTATCTTAGGACTGGCGACTTGCTTTGAGAATTATTTCTGGTGGTTTGAGGACTGAAGGCTCCCCGCTGCTCAACCTTCGCACAAGCTGGTATGTGTTCGGGTCGTTGTCAACTGAGGCCCTGTATCATTTTGGGGCAGAGCTGGCAAATGCAAATAATTATCTTCTACTTGGTTTCGTTCGAGGCAAGTAAACACCGGGTTGTAAACAAGCATACATACAGTGCACACCGCAGAAACCTCCGTGTTCCTCACCTTTGGAGCAGCAAGCAAACTTCTTCAACCAACTATTTATTGTCCTACAATCATGGAACAAATTGGCGATGTGTTTCCAACATCTAATTGAGTACCTACCTACCTAGGTCTACTACAAGCACCGAGTCTTATTGCACAAGTGTGTTGTTGCACAGCTACCGAACGAACTAATTGAGGCATCAGTTGCAAACAGAATGGTTCTCCCCTATCACCCCTTTATCATGGGCCAAAGTAGACGACTCGCCATTGCATCAATTAAGGTAGGGCCTACCTCCCCCAGACTCACTCAAGAGGTCCAAGATGTAACAGGTAGGATCAGATGTTGTTTTTTCTTACAACCTGACCAACTTTTGTATACACTAGGATTGAAACTGCGCTGTCCACCCTTTTCATGTCAAAGCTCGACATTGCTTATAACAAAATTGAAATTCCTCGGGTTCGCACTTTTAAACTGATGAGATGCATAACGAATTAACTCTTCAAAGTTAGAAAAGAGTTTCGTGAAGAGACGACCCCTCGGAAGGGGATCTGTTTCCTTTGTTTTGTTTTGCTTTGTCTTGCTTGCTTGTTGGTGATGATTTGGGGGTATAACATGGGTATTAAGCCAGCTAGTAAGTTGGTACCCCTGCTGTCTTAACAGTGGGTGTTAATGATGTCAGCCATGTCTTAAGACTCGGCGGATATGACAACAAAATCAAGGCCAGAGGAAGATTGAAGCATACCCTGGGTAACATCGCGCTCAAGGAACTGGACAGAGGAATTTCCATGTTGCCGTCCATCCTCAATGCCTTCGGCCATCATGATCCGATGGGAATTGAAGTTGAAAGGCGGCTTCCATTTCCTGTTTTGTGTGGCTGCAGCTGCAACTAAGACATTGTGCAAAACAATAGAAGCCACATTGGCAGGGGAAGCTAAGAAGTTGGTTGTCCGGGTTGGAGGTATGGTAAGCTGATCATATGCAAGCCATGCAGACGATGCTGAGGATGCATCAGCTGGCCCTCTGAATTAGCAATGGTTGGTAAATGAGGTAAAGTATGATAGATGGCAGCAGCAGGCTTATTTGTCCATCCGAAATTTCCCATCGGAGGGAAATCGATATCTGGAAAGGCTCTATCTGTGATTACCAAACCATGTAACTCGGTTGAAGGTGCGAAAAGGGCCAATCGTGTGCAAATCGGACCAGTGTTTACACCTGGAGCGTGGGATCTGTCCCTTTAGGCTGGGAATTAAGCAAGGCCCAGGCCTGTCGGGTGGTTTTCATAAACAAGGATGTAGGGCATTGACAGGGGTAACTCGGGTTGACGATGGTAGGATGGCAGTGGGAGGGGGGGTTATGGCTGACTACTGGACCTGCTGATTTGTCTGATTTGCCCGGGAGTCGCAGATGGCCCTCTTAAGCCCTTTTGAGCCCCGCTGCAGCTCACTCGAGCTTGCGACCAGCCCAGTTGCCAGCCATCAAGGATGACCCACCTCCAAAACCAGGTGGTTCGAATGTTTACGTTTTTGGTATCAATGGACAACGGCCTGCCCAAACCTGACGAAAACCATCCCGCCGACAAGGACAAGATCAGTGCGGGCTGACGAGTGAGAACCTCCCACCATAGCATCAACACCACCAACTGAAACTCGTCGCATATCAACACCCAAGCCTGCAGCTCCCAGTGGCCGCTTGCTCATTCCCAATTCTCTTTCCTTTCCTCGCGTTACATTCCGATCTGGGACGTGCGATCTCGGTTCCTTCCCAATGTACAAGCTTCGGGCATCTCGGTCAACCCTGATCTCGTTACTTGACGACAAACAATCACAGCTTACTGCGCATGTCAGCACTGCGATAGCCGCTCCAGACGACAGTATGCTACTTAGGTAGTACAGAAGAAGGTCAGTTAGTTCTACAGCTTCGAGTGAGCTTGCGTTTGCTGTTCTCCTTGGGCAGGGAATGCCACTCTTCCCACTAAATGCCCAATTTGATCGACCAACGCAGCGGCCACATGCAGATCGGCACGCCCAACCCACCTGGTTACGCACTTCCAGCAGACCTTTAGGAATGTACGATTAACACTCATCTTACCTGGTAGACAATGACGCTCGACGATGATAAAGATAAAGACAAGCCGGCAGATCCTACAACTCCCCATGCCACCACGAAGGGCAAGGGGTCGGCGCCCGGCAGCGCTGGCGCCACCCCCAAGAGTGCGCCCGCTGCTGCTGGGGGGACACGTCCGAGATCTGCCACTACGAAACAACAACCGACCCTGCTGACCGACTTCTTGCTGGGGCGACCATCACCAGCACGGGTCGCAGCGGACAGAGAAGCAGCCCGGCAACGGCGCATGACGCTGGAGCAGGTCAAGCAGGAAATGCGCGCAGAAGTAGTGCGCAAAGTCCAAGCTCCGGGTGGTGTCCACGACCGGGTCAAACTATGGCAAAAGAAGAATGCCGCTGCCATGGAAAATGCTGATCCGCTTGCTGCGCCAAGTGAACCCAGTGACATAGGCGTTCAAGTTGACGAGCAAAGCGTGACAGAGGCGGACCGCATGAGAATAAAGAAGGGCGAGAAGAGGAAGTCTGCCACGAAACCAATAATAGTGGTGGAACATGACAACGATGGCGACGAGACGGAAAAGGAAAACAATGGCTCCTCTAGCGTCGGCTGCCCGCCTAAGAAGCGAGTTGTCAGCGACACCAACTGGATGAAGAATAGAAAGAAGAGTCCCCCGAGGAAAGCGTCGCCGAAACCAAAACCGGACCTGGGCAAAGGGTCGCCTCTTCCCAAGGACTTCTTGACTCGGTCAACTCCCAACCCTGCCGTTAAGAATAAGATCAAGGCCTGGGCCGAAAAGGTCGAGATTCCGGAGGAGCCACGGGTGAAGCGATACAGTGTTGCACGGTCCGTGGGAAGCGGCGATGGCATACGGGTGAGGTCTATGATGTCTGGCGGGGACGATGCCAGTGAGAGGACTGAGGACTCGGAGATTGTCGTCGAACACAGAAAACATCGCAAGACCAAGTCTGCACATGACGATGGCATACGGGTAACCCCAGTGAAGAAAAAGACAAGCGACGACGATGGAATACGAGTAATTCCCGCGAAGAAGAAGACAAGTCAAGACGATGGCATAAGGGTTCGACCCCAAAAATCAACACTTCGGGACGATGGAATAAGGGTCTATTCCAGCGAGAGAGGAACATCCGAAGGTGCCAGTACGGTTCGTGCCCCTTCAAGCCATAGGTCACGAGGGACCAGCACTCGCGCAAGCAGCTCGCGCCGAGAGCCCTCCTCGGAAAGGATCGAGGTAATCGAGGACCCCGAGTCCGAAGCCCCAAACACACCCACTCGACGCAGCAGTGGGAACAAATCCACCAAGCTGTCGGGCAAATCGACAGCCAGAAGCCACGCAGATACTGGTACAACCATAACGGAAGATTATTCGGACGAGGACTCGTGGTCAAGCGGATCCGAGGACTCGGCCGATGACTCTCGTGTAGACTCGGATGTCCCGTCCAGCCTCCCGTCAAAATTAGCAGAGATCCCCGTGGGTTATTCTGCATTCAGCGAACTGAACTTGCCCGCAGGCGGGCAGCCAAGGACAGTGCCAAGGAGGCCCAAGCCGGCGAAGAGAAACTCAAGCTTCAAGGGCGCTACCAACGTCCTCAAGCAAGCTCTGACCCAGGGCAAGAAGATCATCACAGAAAAGGTTGACCCGCCCCCAAAGCCGGTTGCCAACCAGCCGAGGAGCATCGAATCATGGCTCAACAAAACCGTTGACCCGTTTGTGGAAGCTACTACATCAACTACTGCACCAAGCTCAGTGCCCGAGACTAAACGGAACTCTGTCGAAAAGGTGCCCACCAATGAGAGCCAAACGAGGCGTTCTACTTCGACATATAAACGCAAATCAGTAGACAAGCCAGCAGCCGAAACGAGATCGTTAGCCGAAACGGAATCGGAACTCACAGGACTGACTTCCAGTACCGCCGATGACACAAATACGACCCTTACAAGAGAAACTGCAACTACCGCCACTGAGGAGACAGAGACGATCTTATCGGAAGATACGGCTTCCGTGGATGCACCGACGTCAGTCCCATCGTCGAGCGGGCTCAGGCGAAGCCGAGCGACTAGAAGTCCCTCGTCTCCAATCAGCAAGCCCGCCGCCTCCAAGAAAGGCTTCAAGGACCTTTTCAAGGAGGCATTCCGTGGTGAATCCGCTGCACCTAGGCCGATACCCACAACCTACCCTAGCTGCTCTGAGGAGATCGAGATTGATGATCATCAATGCGATGACGAGAGCGAGCACCCACGCAAGACATCTGGCTCCCGCACAAACCTGTCATACCTCGATGATGAGTCCTCATACCTCACAGGGTCAAGCAGATCATACCTCACAGAGTCGAGCAGGTCTACACAACCTGCTACGTACCCGAAACGCCGACCTCCCACCAAAGGCGTACATGAACTGTCGACCATTTTATCAGAAAAGTCTGGAAACTCATTTGAATCCGATTTATCCTCCATGCTGTCTGATTCGACAGTAACTCAAACAAACACTGCTTTTACGAGAGGCACCGAGTCAACCCTCTCTCGCCATAGAAGCAACAAATCAGGCCTCAAGCGGCGGCTCACGAAACATTCCGATCTGGTTTCTGTCCTGTCATTGCCGGATGAAAGCCCCAGACCGGGCCGGAGCAGCAGTTTAAGGTCCAGGCGTAGTGTACGTCGACCGACAAGCCGTCCCAACTCCGCAACAGTTGATGCGCTGCTCCAGGAGTTTGCTCGTGACGAGGATTTATACCTGCGGGAACTGAAGACTTTAGTAGATGGCGTTATTCCAGTCCTCCTCACGCAAGTGGCACAAGGCAACGACTACTCTCATGCCGACTTATTAACATCTTCATCTTCTGGCAAGGAGAAGGTGGATAGTAGCGCCAAGTCCGTGGTGCAAATGGGCATTGCCCTGGAAAAGCTCCGAAATAGCCATAGGAGATGCCCAATGCATGACGCGCACCGCCTTCCCCAATGGCTCGATTCGGTTTACTCAGTCTACGACCAGTACCTTGATGCCTGGCGACTTGGCTTCCAAGATTTGATCGTAAATCTTGCACCTCGCTCCCCTGACGACGAGGACTCGCTCATCAACGCACTTCCTCGCAATGAGCAAGGAGATGTACTTAACGAGGACGGAGAGCGTGTAGACGTAGCGCATCTTCTCAAGAAGCCCCTCATTCGTGTTAAGTACATCTCGAAGTTTATCAAGGTAAGCTGCACGCCGTCAACATATTGATATGAAAAGTAGTACTAACATGATGCAGGGTTACCGACAAAGCACTGGCACTGATAGATATCAGGAGCACGAGAAGCTTTGGGAGAAGCTTGAGGGGAAAGTACGCCGGAGGCACAAAGAAGAGAGTGCCAGGATTGTGGATGAAGATGCCATCAACACCGACGTGACCCGCGTGCGAGACCTGAAAACGTTGGAGGCTCTCGACAACGTCCGAATTGACCGCTTTAGGCAAGTATATGCCAAAGATTCCTTCGCCTTGGATCTTCGCCATACCAACGGGCAACGTCTTGACTGCCAGGTCGAGCTCATCTCCCGGGATAACCAGCTGTTCAAATCAGATCCGGGAGATATCTTAATTAGAGAAACTGGCAGCCGGGGCCGGACTTGGCTGCTTTTCGCTCCCGTCTCGGGCGGGAACTGCTCCGCGCGGAAGGGAGACGCTCCCGGTGAACTTGTTGTCATGATCAGAGGCAACAGAGACGAATGGTACCAAGTCATCACACTTACAACAGATAACGACGACCAAGTGGAGGACTGGCTCGACATTCTCGGTACAAACCCTGTGCCCCCTGCAGTATTCAAAGCAGAGGCAGCGGGTCCCGAGTCCCTCATTTTGATACCGCAAGCCACAAAAGGCGATACACCTCTGGGAGAAACGAAGCAGCGGAGGGTGCCCTCTATACACGCGCCAATCAGGTCCGATTCGAGCCCTGAGGTGAAGACTACAACACCCCCACGCTATCACTCAAGGACAGGCAGTGCTCCCACAACACCCACCTCTCCACGCAGCCCATCTCTGGAGAAAACACCAACTCAAGAGTCATATTCTAGATCTCATCGTGCTTCAACCTCGTCACCCAAACCGCGTGAGGACCGATCCCATCCTCTGCGCGAAGAAATGCGGCCCGAGGATCTCATCACTAGGGAAACGTCGCATTCTAGCAGATCTAGTCGTCGTGAAGATTGCCCACCACCTCCGCCAGCTCACCGGACTCCCTTGTCGCAAAAGACCCCGGCACTTCCTCCCCCTGAGCCTGCATCGAACAAAGTCAAGCGACGGGGCTCATCTCCGCTCAAGCACGAGTACCATCCTTCCGATATCTCTTCGCAGGGATCAGAATCTGCATCAGAATCTGAAGAGGATGACGACGAGTCATCTGACTATGAATCTTCTGATGACGAATTGGAGGCTGCCGACATGCCCGAGACAGCTCCCGCCATTAGCATCAAACCCCAAGACGATATACCTGAGGACTTGATAGCCGAAGACAATCTCCCAAGTCTTACACCGTCTGCTTCGGCTTCTCAAGCTGCATTGAGCCAGCTGGGTGGCGGCAAAACGCCAACATATGTATATCAATCGACGGCTTCGATATCGTACTGGGATAACAAGAGAGGATGTTGGAAGGACCTGTGGCCCGATGTCTGCTCGATCATCACGACGCCTGGTCTTATTGAGGCGTACCCCATTCGTGGTGACACGGTGCCACGAGAGGACGAGCGCCCCCTTATCGCGCTTGACCTTACCCCTATGGTCATGCTGCGAAACAGTACAGTTGTCGACTTGGAGATAAGGTCTCCGGTCCTCAGCTATGCCAGGCTCTACCAAAAGGTGATGAAGGTGGAATCGACGTTTTTCCGATTCCGCACCGCGTCTTACAATGACTGCGAATCACTATACATGTCCGTGCATAAAGCCCGAATGGACAATGCTAAGTACAAAGCCCTGGAGGAAGAAGCACGTGTCAGGGCCTTTGGCCAGAACCAAACAAATCTGGCCGTTGACGACGACGGGTCATCCCGACGTCGCAGCTGGTTTGGTCGCAAGAACAGCTACCGCGCGTCAACCCGTGCGCCATCCCAATCAGGCGGCAGCGCCTCACTACACTCAAGCGTGTCTGCCACATCGTTCCTCAAGAGACTTATGGGCGCTGGCAACACGTCTTTTGACATTAGCATGTCGTCAATTGACAAGCAAAACCATCGTCTCAGTGCTGATCCGAGCCTGTACACTTCCTCATCAGGATCAGGCACCCCACCTCGCTCACCATCTATCAGCGCTGCCCAGAGCGGCAACGCCAAAATGAGCCTTACAACTAACAACCTCAAAATCCGCTTGCACCTCATGGTGTCAGCAAGCAAATGGGAAGACCACGGCAACTGCACACTCGAAGTGACGCGACCCGATCAGGGGACCCGACAAAACCTCAAGAAGTATCAGGGTCTAGAGAAGCGTATCATTGTCACGAGTATCCCTAAGAAATCGGCAAAAGACGAAACACCCACTGTGCTCCTGGACGTGGTCCTGGGCAGCAGATGCTTCACTCGACTGGGTAGCCGGGGAATTTTATTGAACGTGTGGGAAGAACTCCGCAACAAGAAGGGAGAGGTCACCGTGGGTGACAAGGGAGGAACAAACATCGGCCAGGTCAACAAGTGGTGCTTCCAGTGTGCCACTGTGACCGAGGCTGCTTGGATTTACGGTTTGGTGACACAGGAAGTTGTCATCGCTTAGATCCCGCGTTGTCGAGTGAGACAACGCATTAATATGCGTGAAAAGGGGGAGGAAGTCGAATTGAAAGATACCCAGGGAAGGAGTTAGGGCATGGAGTTGGCACAGTTTGGAATTTTCGGTTTTCTGCTATTACTCTACGGGATCACCCCGCCCCTAGACACACTTTCAGTGTTATTTCCTTCGTCTTTCCTTTGTTTGTATAAGAGGAAGCCCCGGATCTTTCCCAAGGCTGCGGACGGAGGGTTGTATTGCATCTACAGGAGCATGGCGTCAGGATGAATTTCTGAGGCATGGTTGGCCCTTTCGTGTATACGGGGCAACAAGTCACCAATTAGGGAAAGGGTTCTGTTGCATAGACCAGGAGGGTATTCCACGGGTTTTTCTTTTGGTGGGAAGCGAGGGTGAAGCAACGCTTTGTATCTGCATAACTGGTTGGTGGTGGCCAGGCTTGTTTGTAATATGTATATTCTAGTTTTCCTATGGCCTTCTCAGAGGCCTCTCATGATCTATCTGATAATTGATAAACATGATTTTACTTAAGATGTGTTCAAACGATGAGATAACTGCGTGATGTTCGGCTACTGTATAACAACCGCCAACACCCAGGCAAACGACGGGACAATGCTCTCCAGCGGCTGATCTGCTCACCCAGACAACCATGACCACAGCTCTTAAATGGAAGCCTGCCGCCACCACCATAAGATTCTCCTTGCTTACCACCCATAACATCAAGTAGCGTCGCTCATTATGAAGCTTCATTTCAGGAAGCGAAATATGTACCCCAGATATGCGTAAGCTCCGAGTCCACCACTAGGTAGGCTCACACATAACGAACGCCACCAGTCCGAGAGCTGCCCGGCCCGTAATCTGGAGATAAGAGAGAGAAGCAGATACAAACAGTCAGCCTCCCACGGCTAGTTCGCCCATCCACCCATCGCAAGTCCGTGTAAACTCGATCGAGTCAGTTACCTCCGCTCATATCCGAAAAATTGATTCAATTGTTGGATTTTCTTGGTCAGTCAGTCAGTCAGTCAGTCAGTAGAGCTGGTGGAAATGGGGATATTTCTATATTTGGAAAGAAAGTAAAGTTCAGACCCGCCCCCCTCTGTAGTGTCTGAGATAAAGAGTCCTTCAGGATTCCTCTAGACCCCACCACATCACCAACTAACCAACCCAGCAAGCAAGCAACCTGCCTGTCTGCTGTGGATGATTGATTGATTGATTGGGCTTTCAACCCTTCTTTCTGGTGTCATGTCATGTCATATGTGCGTATGGCAGAGGTAGCGGTGGTGCACAAAGGGACCACCCCTTCTGCATGGTATGTAGGTACTGGGTGGTGTGAGTCTTGTACCTCACACAGTTGACTACTTACACAATATGCGTACCTTATACACACCCCATGCCAAGAAACTTACCGGGTAGCTACGCCGCCCGATAGATGACTGCTTGTTCCTTGAGTTCCTAAGGTATAGTGAAGAGGATCTGCCGAACGGGCATGCGTGATCATCAATCACATGGGCCGCCCGAAGGAACGAAGTTGCGCCGCCGGGAAGATTAGTTACCTAGTTATCTAGAGACCACCGCAACGGAGGCACCAACGACAACAGCATCACCACCAACACCGCCAACGAGATGAGACTCCGTACGTCAAGATAGTGATTACTGGCCAGTTACTACTTGTACGTAGACTCAGTTTAGCCACGGAGAGAAGGGCTTGCCTACAAACGAACACAGTGACGGGCCTAGTAAGCCAGGTCACTTTTTTTATTTACGGCTGGCAGCCTACTGCGCCGTACTAGACTGATCCTTCTACGGGATATTATGTCATGAGGAGCAAGATCATCATCGTTCATGATCTGTCGTTGTTGGCTTTCCGTATAGAGCAGGCAACTACTCGTTCATCGCCAACAAGGCTGCCTGTCAGCTGCCGGAGCGGCGGCTCAACGATTGACTACATGTACATCCTGCGCATACGCTCAGCCGCCCCCCGCGCAGTGAGATCTTTCAAAGCGACATTTTGCATCTCGGCCGGCCCACAAGACACGCGATTTGCGACGCAGTCAGTTGGTGGTCGTCGTCAGCAAGTAGCAACAACACTCATGCAAGGCAACAACAACACCGTGTCCGCAATTGTCCATCCATGTAAGTGGGAAGCAAGTAAGCGTACCTACATAGTTATGTAGGGTCTGCCATCCTGCGCCGTAGATCATTGCCGATAGGATTCACGACATGGAGCGATAATATGGGGTAAAGAAGATTATATAATTTTCCCAATGTCTTATCGAGTATGGAAGGCTAAATGACACCACCACAGCAACAGCAAGAACAACAACAACAATAACATCGTCATTGTTTTTTTACGAGTTGAGTTGGGTTGAGTTGAGCTGGTGGGCAGTGGGATGGATTTCCTGGCTACAAGCAGCCTAGGTTGGGATCCTGGGGGATTTGGCGATCATATTTCTTTCTAAATATTTCTATTCTTAGACGAGCCAACCCCGGAGAGCCTTCCGATGGATTTGGATTTCGACAGCCACACACCATCAACTGCCCAGTGCCACAATTGGGTCGTTCTTTGCCTCACCGTTTCCTTAACAATCTTATTTATTTACTGCTGATGTAACCACGTTTTATTTTATGGTCATGGTGAGCCTTTCTTAAAATTGCGGCTATGTGGTTTAAGCTGTATGAGTAGATGGTCATACTGTCATCGACGAAAGAGGGTTGTTTTTGTATTTGTGTGTAAGAAAAAGGTAGGTAGGATCAGCCTCAGCCCCCGCGCCTGTGCTGGGCTGAGCCGCGCTTAATCCAGGTCATCAGTCATTCAAGTCACCCATCACGCCAACCAAATTATCCCGACCAGGGAACAAGGCTGAAAGCTGGACTGTCAGCTGAGCGAGATCAAGCTTCGGGCTTATTATATTTTATCTCTCTGTCTCTGTCATGCCTGTAAGAAAGAAAGTAAGAAAGCGACAGCGACAGCTACAGCGACAGCTACAGTAGTCGAGTCACTTTGAAGCGGACACTGTGCAAGTTACATCTGGTTCTTTGGCTTCCAAGCGGCATCAGCCTGACGGCGTGGTTACAAGGTGCTTCCCGAGTTGGGATACAGTAAATTACAGAGCCGCCATCCTGCCAAACGGTGAGGCTTGCATGCACGCCGTGGAACATCCTTTTTGGGTTTGGTTTTGTATCTGCCTGCCTGTCGTTTACACAGCGCGCGCAATGCAATGCAATATTTGTCCGTTGACGGGACGTTGACGGGAAAACATAATGTCCGTGATATTACCCAAAAACTCCGGGAGCCACATTAGCCATGTGGTCGTGGTCAGGATGTCGTTGTAGGCCCCCCCAGGCCCCCGGTGCGTTCGGTCAATGGGAGATTTGTTGCGGAGGAGGTTTCAGGAACGAAGGGACCGAGGACCCCATCGTCGATATCGTATCGCATCCCAGGGTCGCTCTTTTGCAAGGGTGTGTGTGTGTGTTGAATGTTCTCGTTCGCCGTTCTCCGGTCGATCAAACACACACAAAAGCCAATTGCGCTAGCAAACCCCCCAACAGCGAGCTGCACACCCAGAAACACCCATCGTCCGTCTTGAGTTACCCGTGCTTTTCATTTCAGGCTGTGTGTTACAGGTTGCACTGGCCGTTTGACTTTACTCTTTATTCTTTTTGGACAGCACACGACAACACTGTACTGTATGTTTGAGCAAAGTACCCGCATCGGAGTATACATCGATCCATACTTACCTATGCAGAATGGATCAAATGCTGTGTTGTCGAGAATAAGCTAAAGGGAACCACCTGCATGCATGCAGTGGTGTAAGAGAAAAGAAAGCAGAGCACGCAGAGGTGGTGGTCCCAACCGCAGAGTAATCGAGTCGCTTGGCATACAGTACACACCTCATAAGCATGGCGGCGGCGAGGTTCGAATCCCGATGACTTCAGACAATGCGCTAGACAATCGGGCCCAGCTCAGATCTTCCCCCATCTTCGAGATCCAGTTGTTTCCCGGTATCAGTATGTGCTGTCAGTTTGCGCGTAGTCCAACAGGTTGAAAACTGGTGGCTGGATGGCATTCTGCGATGGGGCTCTGTTCTCGCATCCCAGTTTTGCTGCAGTACTCTGTACCTATCTCGCTATGTAAAGCACTTGTTACCTAACCTGCTTATGCAAGCATGATGGAAGTTCGTTACATCCAGTACAGCGTAGCGCGCATTTTTAAGAATAGACAGCAGACGTAAATTGGTAAAGTAGCATCGGGGGGCATTGTGAAAGGTATGCACTAAGCCCCAACCAGAATAGCGCCAGAGATGATGTAAAATCCGCCAAGCAAGCATCACATTGGCCAGATTCTTTCTCACGGTTCGGCGGCAGGATCCAATGGATGCAAACCAGGAACTAGGTTGTTACTACCACCACTGCAACCTTGATGACGCCACTGCACTGCCAGTTGGGATAACCCAACAACGCATACTCTCTATAATACTCTCTGCCTTATACCTGCCGGGCATTGCGGTGTATGACTTCAGCACCCATCATGGCTGCTGCGCGATGTCGTAAGGAGAATACGCGTATGTATTGAGAAGGATTCCTCAACACAGGGAAGTTACTCTTCAAGAAGTGGCGTGACGAGGTTGGTGAGTGAGTGCGTGTACGTGTGGGTGTGATCAACACAATAAAAGAACAGCAGCAATAGTTGTAGTAGCCTGTTTCTCACCCAATCTCATCCATCCGATAACGTATAATTCTGTAGTGGTGGTATATCTCGGTGAGAAGAAGAAGGGGGGCAGGGCGAGAAACACTTTTTTGCAGATTGAGTTTCTAGCTGCTTACATGCACATACGGGTACACACTTTTGCAGATTGAAGACAAAACACAAAACATGCCTAAAGTTACGCGCCTCAAAAAGGTGCTGTGGTCGGGTTTCGGGTCGGGTTTGGGGGCAAGGCTGGAGATACATACACATGAAGAGAGAGAGAGAGAGAGAGAGCGAAAGATGCATATGAAAGGTTAGAGATTCAGTCCGTCGGAGAGACACCGGAGGCACGGCGGCACGGAGGCACGAGTTATGCAGCGCCCAGATCAGAGCGCCAAAGGTTGATACTCATGAACAAGCACCTGACAGTAATACTTACGATCTGGTACATGCATATCCCGTACAGTACTACATATGCCACATAAATTATGGCGAGGCCTTACATGCGACGCATTTAGGTTATCCGCTATGGCAATTGCCGGGCGACGTCAAATCTTGCGAAGTTCAGATGAAAGAAAAGCAGGGCCGGACAGGGGGGGAGGTTGGGTTGGGTATGCCCGCCGTAGATCTTTCCCCAGCCCACAACGACAAGTTGTCATCATCATCCAGGGCAAGGAAACTAAGCCAATTAGTCCCTGGCCTCATTACTGTATGCACGCAATCAGGTTGCGAAGAGCGCATCGGAAGTTTAATGGCACGATTTTCCCATGGCCCCCTTCGCCCCCTCCCCCTCCAGCTCGTGACAAGGAGGAGATGAGGGAGGAAAAGCGCGCACGAAGAGCGAGGGCAGCGCGCGTGGCGGGTGGAAATACAGAGCGAAAGCCAGTCGGAGAGAGGTATCGAATGGATTCCGATCCTCATGGAAATCAAGGGGAGAGCGGCACAGTTAGCATTGTATCAAAGCTTGCACACGTGGGGTTAGAGGGGTAAAGGGGGTTGTTGACCAGAAAAATAGAAGGGAGAAGAAAATAAAAAAAAAAGAGGATGTATTCGTACATGCCGACGACAAGCAGCAGTTGTCGGTCTGGCATCTGTCTAGCAAGACAGAGTTCAGATCTTCAACTCCAGCCATCATTCGTCGACAGCTTCTGACGCTACGCATGTCCAAAAAAGAGGGTGTGGGGGGATGGGTGTGAGTGATCTACATGGTAACGGAGCTCGAGTCTAACTGGACGAGCGGTCTCTCCCACGATACCCACCACGAGTCTTGATTGGCCTGTATGAATATCTTTCGACTTCTGATTAGGCGCTGTCTGTGTGTGCTGGGCACTGGGCTTGGACTTGTCAGGACTTGTCAGGACTTGTCACTTTGGGCCCTAGCAAAGAATAAACTAGGCACGAACGTATTTGACATTTTGACATTGACAGTTGGACTGTCTGTGTCTGTCTGTGGTGGCGGCGACTAAAGCCAGGTAGGAGGTATCCTCTGGTTAATGGTGGAATATCATATGATGCCAGTGGGATTGCCCGTCCTATTTGTTCCGTCAAATCTCATTACATGTAAATTCGAGGGTGGCCGCCTGGGAGACTTGTCGCAACTTTATTAATCGTGACTGGTAACCTGATGGATCCAGGGCCTGAATCCCTCTACCCTGGGGGCTCCTACCACTGACCAGCCTACCTCCCAAAGCGACACCAGTAGATCTTCAAGCCGACTTACCGAATTGGAAACCCCACACTGCGTACAACACCACACCACCTGTTAAGTAAGTATTTTTTTTCCTTCTTTCTTCTGCGCTTTGCTCCATTAAAAAAGCACCATCGCCCGTCCGATATGTACGTCAAAAGGGGAATTCAGCGGTCAGAACTATGTTACATTTTTGCGCAAATGAACGTCAATGACCAGTGCTCAGATTCGTTGCTAGGGCATCTGACAAAACGTAGCAATGGATCGCGGATGAGAGGAAGGAAGATTGAAACCTGCGAACGAACTGACTGGCTGATACGTGGGGTGTGGCCCTGACAAGCAAGCCCCGAGTCCGACATATCCCACGACCGCTTCCGTGACAGGAGCATAGCTCCGAGGATCCCCTTTCTGGTGAGACAGACAGGTCGGGCCAGTGTTGCTTGCCGATTCATACATACACCACACCCACACATACACACACATACACACATTCAAGGTCCTATCACCTTTTAGACATGCGCTTAAACAACACAGCAGCAGCATCAGCAGCAGCTGTGATGCAGGCAACAGTAAAGCGTGCAGTAGTAGTAAGACAGCGCTCTAGTCATTGTCCACTTCACGATGACCGAAGGTGAACTCGCTTGCTTCCTTTTTCCTCATCTGGATCCGGATTCCCACAAAACCCGGTCCGGCTACCTTTTTTTCATCTTGGCAGCTAGATAGAGAGAGGTAGAGAGGTAGCGAGGCGGAGAATCCTGTCTAAACATAGTACGATTCGGTTTGCTAGTGAGTTGAGGAAGAAGGAAAAAATTGGTGACGAGCACCACAATAAAGACATCCAGCAGCACTCGGTGCGGTGCAAGTGCAAGTGCAAGTGCAAGCAAGCGGTACTAGTATCCCCATACGAGAGGATTCAGGAGCCAGGACACAGCCCAGGATCCATTTCGTTTATTCTCTGCTCAGATCACCTAGGGGTATCAGCAGCATGCAGTGAGCACCATCGTCGGCGACGCCTTGTCACCGTTACGTTACTGACTGATTAGATCCTCATGCGTTGTAGTAATAGAGTAAACGTTTGACTCCGAAAGGACACCCAACGATGCCAAGGCTAGCGCGCAAAAAGCAGATGATCCAATCAGGACCCCGGTTGATCTTAGGACACCCTTTGTTCAGGGGGGCCAAGTGGGAATCCTCGACTCCCACCTCTAGTGGGCATCCTTGGGGCCGCCAGAAGCTGCAGAATTGTAGAACTGCAGAACTGCAGAACTGCAGAAGGGCCACCACTGCAAGGCCCGTGGTCTCTGGTCGGGTGAATGTGAATCGTCAAGGACTCAAAAGCAGCCAAGGGCAGACAGCACTAGCTCTAGCTGGAGTTCCAAGACTTGGACTAACCAGAACTCGACCCCACTGGTCCCTCGCAGTTGCAGCAGTCACACCACACACTCCAAATGGAAGACTCACTCACACCTCAACTGGATGGAAAACGTACCTGTACCAGTACCAGTACCAGTACCGCCCGCGAAGAAGAAAGAGATGCAGGATGAGGAAAAGCGCCCATCACAAGCGTGGTCCCTGGAGGTAATGGCGGCGAAGTTTAGGGAAATCAGAAAATCAAGAAAGTTCCCATCCCATCGCAAGCTTGCTGCAAGATAATTGACTAGAAGCAAACGCAGCATAGCTAGCAAGAATCAACGTACTCAACAAGCTCGAATTGGAGTCAATGCCCAATGGGACCCGAACATGGCTTTTCCTGTTTATTAGGCGACGCATTCCAATCTCTCGCTCTCTCTGTCCCGCGGCCTCTTCTTCTCATTCTGCCTCAAAGATCAAGAACCTGTCTCTCATCCGTCATTTTGTTGCTCTCTTTTTCCTACCCAAGTCGAACAGCCCCCGACTGACTCTCCACGCCCACTGCGCTGCCACGGCTTACAAGTAGCTGGTCGCGTAGCGTACTTACACAATTCCCATGCTCAATTTGAAACAGCCCCCCAAATCAAGCCAGGGCGTTCTCCCACCTGATTAAGCAGACTCCGAAGAAAAAGGGTACCTTCCCACCCCGGTCGTGTACTCCGTGCAAGAGTGACCTCTTCCCACTCTTTTCTGGCTCTACAGCGTCACCCTGTAACCGTCTTGCCAAGGTTCAGGGGTTGTCTTTTTGACAGGCCCCCTGGCCACTTGAACTAAGCTCGACTTTCGACTTATACCGTACCCTTGATTTGGTGGGTGTGTAGGAGGTACGTCCCCATGTCCCCCATCGCCATCCCATAGATATACATGTATGGCCATCCCGCCTCTCTCGAGTCCTTTCCCATTCTTACGGAAGGGCTCTTTTTCAGTTAAAGACCAACGGGCCTCCCTTTTATTCATAACCCCAATTCCACATACCCGTCTCGCGTATGGAAATTGCCTATTTTGCAAACACTCACAAACATTGAATCAGGTCTCACAGGGAGAGCATTCCTCAATCTTGAACAAAGACCCACCACCACCACCTTCCAACACACTACTTACACCATATAGCGGCCCTTAGCCATGTCTCTGGCCGAGAGACCTCATACAACCCGCGAGAAAGAGATGCCTTGTGATTCTTCTCTTTGTGACATTGAGAAGAAATCAACCTCCACAGAACGAGCCTGCGATTCCTACTCGGCTACATCATCACCTTACGACGAGCCCATATTAGACGACTTTGTCGAGATGGACGAGACTTCCCTGATCGCACAGGCAACCGCACAGATGGTCCAGAGGAAAGCTATGGACGTAAACACACCCCAACTCCCCCGGAAGAGCTCCCGGCGAGCCTCCCGGCTCCTTCTCAGCGACTTGAAGATCGACACAGTCGACCCCAGCCAGACTCTTGTCAACACGCCTCACGACGTATATCTTTCTTCCGAGGAGGATGCCTCATCATCTGCTGGTGACTTCTCAGACTATGACTACGACTCATCAAGCGAAGCATCACAGCCGTCCCCGGTTGGGCGGAAGAGCCACGAAGACAAAGCACGCGTGGTGTCGGTTATCTTCTCGGGAAAGCCATGCATAGTGAACCTGACAGGGCCCAAGAGGGCGGCGTCTCCGGCGGTATCAGATAAGAGCAGCAGCAACAGCAGGCCGCAAACAAGTCCCAACGCTGAGCGCTTTGACGATTCAGCTCGACGACCTGCACCCTTTACCGCTTCAAGGAACAGCAGCTTCTACTCAGTAGCCTCGGTGTCACACAGCAGGTCGGGCTCGACCTCCTTCACCCGGCGGAGCAGTCTATACTCAACAGACTCGGCGAGCCGTCGGCCTCCTTCTTTCCTGAGCATCGACCCCTTCGCCCACGGTAGCGACTACTCTCTGGGAAGCAAGGCAGAGACCACCACCCCGCGGACACCGCGTACGCCCACCGCTGTTTTCAACCGGATGCAGCAGACGCTGGGCCTTCACCGCAGGCGCAGCCGGCCCATGCTCCATGAGACCAACAGCAAGGCGACGAGCTCAAGGGAGAGCTTCTTCTCCCTGCGCACGTCGTCGTCACTCAACCTGACCACCAACGTGTCACCGGAACCCCGCCCCAGCCCGTTAGACCGGACAGCGACCACGCCAGTGGAAGCCACCGCTGTGTCGCCCCAACAGGCCACGACGCCCCGCCGGTATTCCAGTGCATGGAAGAAGATCGCACCTTCGGGTAATTCACAACCCATGTCACCGTTGAGCCCCGCTGCTGCAAAGAAAGCAATTCTCGGCACGTTGCACCTGAACAAGCGCAAGAGCCTACGGTTATAAAAAAAGAAAAAAAGCAAACCAACAACTAAAAAAAAAACATCACTCCTTACTATTTGTGTGGACTTGTGAGACCTTTTCTCACGGTGGCATCGAAGCGGGCGTTACATGGGGGGCCCATGGCATGGAGTTTTAGCGATACCACACATCATCGGACATGACTTGGGGATCTGTCCGCCGTCTACTGTGTTTTTTGTTTTTGATTTCTATTATTTACTTATGGGAGGGCAACTTGATGATACCTAATGATTTTCTGGGACAACTATGGACGGAATGATAATCACGGCGGAGTTGGACGAAGGGGCTTGCATGGCCCAGCACACTGGGAAGCCGGGGTTGGGAAAAAACGAAGCGCTGGAAGGGAACAGCAGCGAGTATCAATGGGTAGCCTAGGTTACTACTAGTTAGAAGCCACACAATACACCGAGGGCTTCGAGAAGTCCTCCACAAACAAACATCCATATTATCATCATCCATCATATCCACTTGTGATTTGTACCATCTTAAGCGACGATGTTGCAACCATGAAACCCATACTGTACAATTCCCTGCCCAAAGGGTTCTCGATACGCCAGATCTGCTGGTTCTCTAATCTGTGGGCCGAAATGGATAACTCCAATCTAGTGCCTGGAAGATCTCAAGGGCAGATGACCGCTGATTAGATTAAAAGATGCTGATCTTGATTGGGGATAAGCAGGCTAGAGGGGTGACCAAATTTGAGGGACGCGTATAGCTATTTCGCGATTCGCTCGGATTTCATCATGGCGTATCTTGCTCAACTCGTTGTGTGTATGAGTGTGTTTCTCATCCGGCCATCCGGGTGGTGTGTGAGCATCGCTTTCTTGTTCGTTCAGTTCAGTTCAGTTCACGTTTCGGCTGAGGGAGAGCCCGCGTTTCAATGATCAGGCTATCTCCGGGGGTTTCGTGTTTGTGCGTATGCAGCGGTGCAGCAGCAGTAGCAGTGGCAGAAGAAAAGAAGCGCCTGCCTGCCTGCCTGCCCGCCCGCCCCAGACGAACGGGCCCTGGCTAGCAGCAGCCAAAACCCCACTGGAACAGGTCCCGCGAACTGGCCGCGAACCAAACTGGCGGCTCACGAAAAAACAGGTATTGGCTAAAGGT
This sequence comes from Apiospora arundinis, assembly GCA_039105305.1. Lineage (NCBI taxonomy): Eukaryota > Fungi > Ascomycota > Sordariomycetes > Amphisphaeriales > Apiosporaceae > Apiospora > Apiospora arundinis. The sequence continues at coordinate 888,558 of JAPCWZ010000007.1, read as the reverse complement.
TGACTTGACCTTACTTATTAGTGCTTCACGGTTCAAGTCGCAGCTTCGGTATCACAACAATAATAATAACAACAACAACAACGATAAAGGAGGCTAAAAGAAATGCCGAAAGCCATAGCGCGTTATGCGTGCATTGGCTTAGATGGCCTCTCTGAGCAGATCGTCGGGAGTGTCAGACTTGGTACGATTTCATATCACATTCATGGCATCATCATACGCCCTTTTCCTCGATCAACCGTTGTAGCAGGTGGGTGAAGCTACCACAAGTCACTTGGCCTGTGTGTGTTACGTGCTTTTGCCGGTGTTAATGCTCGACGAGAAATGCGTCAACGTGCATACATACATACATGCGTTGCGGTAACGCGGGCAAGGCAATGATGCTGCTGCTGCAACAGTGCATGGGACAAGGAACAGGATTCATCGTCACCGCCATGGAAAGCCTTGCTTTTTTGCGTTTCTATCCATCTAACTAGCGCTTGTTCTTGTTTACATAAAAATAGTACCATGGTAGTTTGGGGATGGAGCAGCAGCGATATCCACACCGCAGAAGATGGAAGCAAGCGAGCAAGCATGCTTGCTTACCTAAACTTCGAATCCACCGAGTCAGAACTCTATCATATTGAAGTCTATCTCTATATCAAACAAGAAGGTTTCTGTTTATAGCAGCACATCTTGTCTATGCAGTATACCCCAATGACGCCGATATATCACATCGCGATATAGATAGAATAAGAAGAAACGATCGCAACCCTAACTGACTCGCAGGCCGGGCCTTTGTTACCTACCTGGGTCTTTTGGCAGAGTTTACTGGGTGTACCCTTGGGCACGCAAACCACCACACATTCGTCCACACACGTGCTAGAATGTTCGGGGAGACGGCATGGCCATCATAAGTTTTCTTCCCAACGCTGAGCCAGTAGTAACGAGCAGAGTTGCGGATCACAGGTGAAAACGTGGCAGCATCGACCACAGGCACACAGGCACACACACACCTACGATATCCAACCAACCGCTGGCCACTTGGCAAGAGAGGGGGTGGAATGAGTCGGAAAGGGCCCTGGCGCCCCCCATAGCATAGTTGTCCCCATATCTCTGGGTAAAAGAGCGGCCAAGCCAAGGGAGAAGAAAAGAAACAAGCCTATAGAACGGCTTGTTATTAAAAGCTCCGCCTATTTTACTTTTTTTTCTTCCCTCCCTTCTTCACATGCATGCTGTGCAGTGTGCAGCCAGTCCAGAACGAGATCCACCAATCGTCGGAAAACCGTTGCGATAACTTGCTTCTTCTTCTTTTGGTGGTTTGTTCTGCCGTCTTGTCGACGACTGCAATGCATGTGGTGTGCGTAGGTGCGGCGTATCCACCCCTACAACGGAGAACGGAGAACAAACCACCAACTTCATCGTATTGGTGGCAGATGGTGGGGAGAAAGGCAAGGACGGCAAAGAAGAGGGGTGCGCCGGCGTGGCACGATGTGATTCTTTCTTCTTCCTCTTCCCCTCCTGTTACAGCAGCCACCCGATGCTCGTTGGTGATGGTCAGGCACATAGGGCATAGAGATAGAGGAGTTGCTGCTGCTGCTGCTGCAGTGGCCTCACTCTGGATAGACTGGTCTCTTAGATGTGTGGTTAAAGATGCCCTGTGTTGGGTCTTTACAAAAGACGGTCAGGCCGCGGGGTCTGCAGAGAGGCCTGTCGTTGGCCCCAGGGGTTTTGCTGTTGCATAGATTATATCTGCAAACTGCCGGACACTATACGGCAGAGTATACACACATCCGGCCCTTGGTGCTATCGCCCATCGGAGTTCCTTCCATTTGTAGTAGTAGTGGTTGTAGTAGGTTGTTGGTCTTTGTTACCGGTTGTGACCTGTGCTTGTTACTTGCCTCTTTACAGTGATAGTCCGGCCGGCTGTCTGTGCATCAAATTTGTTTCCCCTGCTGAAGAACTACGGATTAAGGTTGCGGGACTCAAACGCGCGCAGAGGACAGGCCGTGGCGTGGTACGCCTCAAGAGCTGTCTGTGTGCCCCACGTTACCTCGAGATCTTGGCCACCCGCCAGGTCTCGGCTCCCAGGTTTGCGCGGGTTTGCATGAACAAGTTGGACCAACGCATGAACGGCGAGCATGGTCTTGCGTATAACAAAGCCTCTTATCCAATCTATATACAACTACACAGCCCAAGAGAATAGGGAAGGAGGATACCTCTAATCAGAGGGGGTCTATCGCCGCCTGACGTCGTCGCCTCATCAATTCGCTACAGTCAGTACAGCTTCACTTATCTCGCCGACCGGGCTAATAGTAATATGTATATGCGCACACATCATAGACGGGTGAGGTGAGGGCGGAAGGGATGTCGAAACGGCGTTGCATCATTCATCTCCCAGAGGCAATCGGCCAAGTGTCAATCATTACGTCGATTGGGTATTAGTCAAACCACGACCAAGACCCAAGTGTAACAAACGCGTGTGGTGACGAGATCAATCGGCCAACCATCAATTCAGAAGGCATCAAAGCGTCAAGAACGGAGAGCTCAGACAGTTCTGGTCCAGAGCCTTATCATGAACCTTTCTACTGCCATCACCGATGAAGCCTCTACATACCATGACATATAGGCGCGGATCTTATCATACAGCCGACGGCCAGCGAACCAGTCTTGGGTTGAGTGACACCCGGGGCGGAGAGGGATCTACTATTCTTTCGAAACAATGTTCAGGCCAAAATTCCTCGAAACGCGACACAGCCGTAGGCCAGGAGGTTTTGCCCCTCATCAACCCGAGAGAGATCCATCTATTGATTGATTGAACCCCGTCCTGAAACCGACCACACAAACTCCTGGCTTCGCCCAACGATATGATAGTATAATCCATTGTGGTGGTGGCGGCAGCCCATGTACTCAACTAATCGATGTTAGTACCTGCCACAGGCTCCCGAAAGAAAGGCAGCAGGCGACAGGCACCAGGGCAAGGCAGGTTGAGGTTACCTTAGTGGTAGGTTGCTTCAGACAAGGACCAGCTCTGTTGCAAGCATCCAGACACCCAACACCATTCTCCCCTAGAAACATTCTAGCGCCTCGAGCATCAAGCTGCATCGAATTGAATTACATAACCTGCATTCGGGTGAGTTTGGGGATTAGTTCTGACACATCTTGACGTCCTCGACCCAAACGAACCTTTCCTTTGGGTTCGACCCGTCGATGCAAAGCGTTTCCTGTTCCTGAAGATCTTGGAGGCTATAGCGCATCACTGCAACCGACCTTGCTACAACCTACTACCTCGTTTGCATGCATTGATTGTGAGGGCTGCAAATTGGGGTCTGCAACTGCTAATGAAGATTAATGAAACCGCAACGCACCGACAGAAAGCACCGACTTTTCCCAGAGTGACGGGACGCTATGTATGGGGTCCATGGCCAATGTTGGTGTGTGCCCGGCCTGCTGGTCACAGCACAGTGTGGCATGCCGACAGTACTTCACTGTAGGCCATCATGGCCTGTATGCAAGCCATCCATGTAGCGCGAGCCGCCGCCGATGACAATGTCGACAGGTACTGCATGCATGTCAAAGAAAAAAAAGATGATAGGTATGGCATCCTCTCTCTCCACCAAAGCGTTTGCTAGCCATACCGACTCTTCCCGCAGTCGTACCATATCCTGTCAATCATTAGCCGGGGGCCCCCAAGTCACGAGAATTACCTAGAGCCCCGGTGTGTATTACTGTGACACTCATTAGCCATGGGGGGCCGGTCGTTTGTTACTCAAAATCCTTCGGCAACGCCACCAACTACACTAAAGCTGCTGTCAAAAGAAAAAAAGTCGAGGTGGAAGAAGGGTACATACGTGTAAATACAGTAAGAAAGAGAAATGAACGGCGTGGTTGCTAAAGGGATCCTAAGCGAGCCCCGAACCGGGATCTTTGCTCGACGGTTGCAAATTGGGGGCTTTTGGGGGGTTGCGGTGAAGATTCCCTACTGGGCAAGGGAGGGTTGCCATTGAGTCTATTTTATCCTTGCATTCAACCCCGGATTGCTTGATTGGCTCAGGTCGACGATGCGCCCTTTTTCCCGTATCGCTCCTTTGGGAAAGTCTTCGGATATTAGGGGGGAAAGGCAGCTGCACGTGTTCTCGCTCTTTCTGATTGCTGTGCCGTATTGCAACTTCATCTCTTCAATTTTTGACCCCCTGATCCTTCCCATGTCCAGTTGAGCAGACCGACTTGGCGATCAATCTATAACGTTGATGACAGAGCTAACCACATGTTGATGGAAAGTGGGCGGAGGATCCTCCGATTGTAGATCCAGCTTGGATCTTGACTCGTGCTAATAAAGTGTTTGGTAGCGCTCTTACTTACATACTCAGAGTCCACAAGACGCTATAATTATCTCTGGGTCTTTATACTGCTCCGTTCATTGGGATTGTCCAAAGTGGGAATGACTAGGTATATACTAGCAGGTATGTGTACATGCGATAAGTGGGATTATATCTGCGAACCCGGTTCTCTGCTAGTAGTTGCACAGTAAGGACCTGACTAACCAGCCTTAGCCCATAACTCGGGCTTAGGATATAATCAACCCAGAGGGTCGGGGTCGCGCTACGATCTAGAAACTCCTCTTAGTAGGCAAAGAAGGTATCCACATAACATCTCGAGCCGGGGGTCCCTTCTAGTACTTATGGAGAAGGAGGTTGATTACTTTAGCCCCGTGGAATTGCGTGACCTACCGATATAGCCGTGATGAAAGGGGGTTTTCGAGTTGGCCGGACCGAGCGGTGAGGCTAGTTGTAGTTGGGGGGGAGGGAAAAGATATCTATCTACGTTAGAAGAATCAGGGAAACCTTCTAGTCAGTCCGCGGCCGCCATCGCGGGGCGGGAAGGGAAGGAAACTTGGTTATTAGCGCGTGGTAAGATGAGAAAGGGGGTCTTCATCCCGACTTTTCCCACCCCGTGCCGTTCGTAACAATCTATGTCACGCAGGCCACAGGAGACCGTGCCCGGCCGCTACGCGTCTATTGCATGAATCACGCCCACACGGAGCCTCATCGACTTGGGTGTGCGTGCACTGACTGGTGGAAAGAAATCGGCTCTAGGGGAGATAGAATACTCCGAAAGAAGCTCGGTCACGGCGGGTCAGGTGATTCTCTTATCTTAATGAGGTAAGATGAGAAGAAGGAGGACGGACCACATGCAGGCAATATATATCAGACAGAGCTCGAGAGACCGGCTCGGCTTCTGCGCAAACTGACACTGGCGCCTCAGCTGTTAGTGGTGTGGATTGGTTGGAATACGGGCATGCGTATCTCCTGCTGGTCTTGGTTAACGGGCGAAGGCGAAGGCGAAGGCGATGGGATGGGATTCCATGTCTCTGTCAAGATGGGAAATCAGGGAATGCCATCGCTTAGGTAGCTAGCCAGACAGCTCGGCTGTCAACCGAATTGCACTATACTCGGGAACACCGTTGCTGTCCCGTGCATAACAGGCGTGTGTGAAAGGGTTGCTCCGTGTACGTCCGGGCCGATGTTTCGTCGGTCCGGAGGGAGTGGAATTGCTCATGCTGCTCTCGCTTGCCTTGCTTTTCTCGGCAATGGCAGTGAACAGGACGAAAGTAAAGTAGCTACACACTAACAGTTCTGTGAAAGGTTCGGTCCTCATGTGGTACTTTAGCTGGCTATTGTGGGTTTTCATGGTCTGATCGAGATAGTGGCAGGAAAGGGTGTAGTTGTGTCCCAGTTTCCCAAAGCGACCCAAATAGGGGTTTGTGTAACACCTGGCCTAGAGACCGGCGACACACTAGAGACCTGAGGGATTGAAATAGCACCAGCAAGAAAACCATCCGAGGTGGCTGAGATGGGAGTTCCAATTCATTCACTGTGTTCACTTTTTGTTGATGGACTCTTACGGGGCATGTGCTTGATATTGATGACTCCAGTCTCGTGTAGGAAGTTCGCTGGTGTACACTGAACGACACGATTTGACGTGTGTAATACTTGGGAAGATTACCATGCCTTTCTTGTAGGCGGTTTACCCGGGGTGCAAGCCAATTCTCGCTGTAGATGACAGTGGCTGTCCATTAGGTGCTTCAGACACTGATACGAGCACTTGCCATGGTATCGATCTGTCAACTTGGAGATCTAAACCTTTATGAACGGAATGAGCAGCTTTCCCATGTAGTCTCGGCCAAGTATTGAAGGGATCGTTACTTCCTCGGTTTGAAAGAATAGGCACAGATTCTGCGATGAAAAGGAGGGACGCCTCAGCAAAGGAGCGGAAGGCTTGGAAGCCCTCACCATTCTACGTACTAGGGTGAGAGGAAGACGCCTGGATGGTTGAATGGCTCCGTGACACCATAGATCTACATGCTTACATCGTAATGAAACCATTTTGGATTATCTGGTACGCCCGCTAATGTCCTCAGGGCTGGTGATAACTACCCTCCCCCTTTCATCTTCTCCCCCTCGACACCCAGGAGTTCGTTCAAGATAAGTTTGAGCTTGACTGAGGTGTCAGAATAACTGTGTTCACAAAAATTGAGGGGCTTCTCCGGTATTGATTCACGCAGTCATCCATTCCTGGCAATCTCGATACAAGGTAAACAGCTGGGAAAGCCGGTTTGAGGACGTTCAAACCGTTCGTGAAGCCTTATGCGCATTTGAGCCATACTTCACGCAGCCCCTTCCCTTCCTACTCGAGTCTGGAATCCCCAGATTAGGTCCTCTCACCTGGGTCTAGAAACTATATTACCATCAAGTAGCAAAATCCTGTACGCGCGTCATGGTCTTGTCCCATAGGTGCTGATGAAGAGGAGGATTAGTGTGGTCAAGAACGAGAACCCCAAAAAATATCGATGTACTAAATCAACTTCGAGCATCAGTCTGGTCAAGCTGCAACCGAAAATGTCTCCTGGTCATCTACTTAATGAGATATAGTATATCGACAGCAGCGGTCATGAACGAAGGCCTTGAATATAATGAAGTCCACAAAAGACTTGTTTAAAAAATGAGAGAAACGGTAGACACGGATGATATGTGGCAGCTCAAGTTTGTCGCCTCCCTCACTTGGACGTAAATCGAAGTCGTGACCTCCATTCACCATCAAGCTTGCCGTACCCTAACATCTGGCCATACGGTGCGAACTGCGGGTACCCTCGTCTTACATACCACTCAACCAAATGGGCCACACCTGATTGCTGCATCCTACTCGTTCCTCCCGGGAGAAGTCCACTGTAATTGGGTATTATAACCTGCCTACATGTTCCTTCTTACTTAGGTAGACAGGTACTCAACCAATTCATAAGCCAGGTAGTCAGATGGGCTGATTAAGCAGGTTGGGTGATAACAAGGGGGTTCACCTTCAGTTCACCTTTCACTTACACAGGCACCAGGTAGCCATAGTTGTGTCTATGTATCCAGTCAGGAAATGATCCTAACTCGAGATGGTGTCTGGCTCGCCACCCTTGATTCATGGCAAGGCCGGCTGGCCACTGTCATAACCCCTTTACTTGGCCGTCCAGGTAGAGATGGTAACCGAATGGGAGGAACAAGCCCCCTAGTACCTCTGAGCTCTAGTACCTCTGAACTCTAGCATTGAATAAAGAGACAAGTTTCCTGTCATCCTCTTTTCTCTTGCTTTTCTCTCTCTCGTTCGTAACAATCTAAATCGTCACGTAATTTGTCGAGTTCCACAGCTCAAAACCCAGCGGTATATTCTTTGGGCCAATGTTTCTCCACCCTCAAGTATGGGAGAAGAAGTGGATGACATAGCACCAATCCCTTTACCCGCTACTGCTGCTTCTATTCTAATTCACTTCTGAGAAAGGGCGAGATATCCGTGTGGGGGCACTCTTCGTCGAGAGCCCTTCTCGGGATCAGGGACATCCATCTTCAGGCGTCCTATCAAGCAGGCAATTGCCATCTTCGCCGTCCTCCCCATGGACCTAGACATTTCAGCCCAGCTGCTCCCTAAATAGATGCCTTGTGCTCCAACCACTACGAATGAATACGATGATGTCTCAGCCCAAAGTATGCCTTCACTTAAAGCTAGGTCACCGACTAAGGGGCATCAAGGAGGGAAGAATGGCAGAGAGAGTGTGTGGGTAGCCATTATTTTTAGAATCAACCCGTCGTCGGCTTCATCTCTAACCTCAGCCATACCAAATAGGTAATCTTATACTTCAATTGAACGAGTGAATCCAGATGTCCGCCATCAGTGGAACTTAGCAACTGCGTATGCTGCCAAGCTTGTTCGTCTTATTACTGCCATAGCTCATATTCAATATCCATAACAAATCAGGACTCAGAGACCCAATGAGACGCATACATATGCACATTTCCGCCCGGTCCCGCCAAGGAGGGAAACATTTATCGTTGCGCTGCGTTCCGAGCAGAGCACAGTCAGGGCCCCCTTGGCATAATCTGGGAAAAGGGGTCGGAGGTCGAGGGAAAGGCGGGTCGGGTTGACCTTCTAACAAAACAAGAGATAGGAAGCAAGACAAAACAAAACAAAACAAAACAAACCACAGCGCGCCCAGAAAACATGACATACATGCAGGTACCAATATTCGATCCGGCCCCATACTGGATACATGCTAGGAAGGCTTTCCCTCTTTTCTCTTGTATGACCAGAGGCGCGTGGCGCAAAGCTTAAAAATGCTTTTTTCTTCTTCTTGTCTCTCACACCCCAAAATAGTCCTTGGCTAATCTTGGAAGACTTCCACATTATGTCTCACCTCTCTTCTCAATTGTCAAGTGGCGAAGAATTGGATGGGATTGAGCTGTGCAGTAGTCCGGCGTGCTCTCTGAAATCCTAGGTTATGTTGCCTAGGGTCAGGGTACTCTGGGCTCACGATGTTCGTTCATGGATTCCCATCGTAAACTGTCATTACTGTTGTATTCTCCAACGTCTGGGGAGCGGCTCTGTAACTTTGCCGCTCCGACCCCTCTCTCGGAGGGTGCATGTTCTTGAGTTTAGAGAAGCATGTTGCCTCTCAGCTCACTTGTATGACCTTTGCCCATTCCGTTTAGAATTTGATCGAACAAGACAATTACGAGTGCGTGCTTACCATGAAAAACCAAGGTGAAGGGGGAACAGTCGAGCGCCTGTATTGTGGAAGAATTAAGCATCGAGATAAAAATGATTTTTTGACCAAAAGCTTCACGTTACAAGGGCATATGTCTCAAGAGCACGAATGATTGGTACAACTGTGAAAGGCATTAAGAATTATGAACTTTAGGGTATATAGTACAACTCCGTAAAATGTCCAATAGAAGCGATGGAACCACTCCATCATCAAGAAACGTATTCGATCTGAAGCTTATTGCATCATCTTGACACCGAGCTGCTCGGGCTGCTCGAGGACGACGGCGGGTCCTGCAATGATGGTCTCCGCCGTGGGTGCGCCAGGGGTATCGGCGATGACGGTCACGATGACGCCCTTCTCCTCGAACTGGGCGGGGATGGTGATCTGGATGGGCTTGGCGGGCCAGTCGCAGGTGTCGATGGGGACGGAGATGTTGGCGACGCCGTGGAAGAAGACGGCGTAGTACTGCTTGTCCTCCTCGAACTTGGGCTGGTTCTCCGGGTCGCCGAAGACGAGGTCCAGGTGCGAGCCGGGTGCCAGCGACTTGGTGTTCTTGCTGGCGCCGAGGTTGGCGAGGTGCTGGTTGGGGAAAGGGTACGGGGGGTTCTCCTTGGGGCAACTTCCCGGGGCAATGAGGCCGCTCGTGCCGCCAAGGATCTCGTTGGCGTAGGGGAAGACCGTGTCCGACGGGCCGCCCAGCGGGTTAATCTTCCAGATGTCCATCAGCGTCCACACCTCGTGGCGTGTCTCCGTCTCGGCGATGGCCATCATGGCACCCTTGGCCGTGTTGAGCTTGACCTGTTGTACCAGGCCAGTGAGGAACGCCATGCTGGAAACCTCCAAGATGGTGCCAAGGGCAAGGAAGGACTGAGGGTCTTTGTAAGGGAAGTTGTATTTGCAAGCGCCCGGCTTGACCGAAGTCTCGGAGATCTGGTTCTGGAATATGCGGAGATGGCCGGCCTCGTTATTGCGAATTTCCATGACGCGGCTGTAGGTGGTGTTGGGCATGCCGGCCGCGATGAACGACGTCTCGTTGAACATCTCGACAGCTTGTTGGTAGAAGCTGAAGATGATCCACTCGGCCGCCAGCAGGTTTTGCCAAACCTGGTCGTCAACCCCCGGGGCACCCTTCTTGGTAGGCAAGATGGGGTCTCTCAGGTTTCCTGGCCATGTCGGGTCTTTGCCCCAGTATGTGTTGAATATGGGGTCCTGGCCTGGGACGGGTCCGAACTTGGGATCCGCGAGCTTCTGCGCGTCAAGGAAAGCAGCGCTCCGGACAGGCTCGACAGGCTTGGAAAGGGTGACGGCGCCTAAAGAAGCCAGCGCACATGCGCGGAGGAAGTGTTTTGCACCCATTGTTAATAAAGATTATGCCCTGGAGGAAATATGAAGGAGGGAAGAGAGATGGGTTTTAATTGTCAGATTGGCTGTGCAGAGAGGAAATCAGAAGCCTTTTGATCGACAGGAAGCCTGTTATCTTATGGATTTAAGACAACTCACAGTTAACACGGGCTGCACAACACGACGCGTAGCCAGCCACAACATCTTTGACAGGCCAAGCCAGACAACCGAGACTAGGAGATTGGTGGTGCCGCAGGTGAGCTCATGGAATCATGAGCCAAGGCTAGATGGCTCAATAGGTTTGAGTCGATAATATCACCCAAGTAGAATCCACTTGCATACTTCCATGAGTATTATGGCTGAGATGGCATAGCCCTGGTCTCAAGCCATCCAGCTCGAGGGGAGCTGTTGATCGACAGAACCGTCAGGTCGCTTGGACTGAACCAAGCCATTGGATACTTTTAGGACATTAGCATGGCCATGAGCATGATGGGCTGATGCTATGTTAGACTTGGGATGGCAAGTGCTGCTGGGATGGAAAGAAAATATGGCCGAACGTGCAGAATGCGGCCAAGGAAGTTTAAACCGCCACCATTACACTGTGGTGTGTGTGTGTGTGGGTGTGTGGGCTCAGGTCAGGGGCGAGGGATAGGCCATAACAGCATCCCCCAGTACGTGCTCCTACCAGCTGTATGTTATTATTATCATCGCAAAGGAGCTGAAGTTCGAGAAGTCTCGAAAGTCTTGCTTGAAAGACGCGCTACAGCCATTGCCAAGCCGATGGCAAGCCAAATTGCACTCATAGCACTTCGCGAATGAATTCATCTGCTTCCCTCGCCATTGGTGGATAGGAGGCCGGCGTCCAATGGGGTGTGCCCGTCGGAGGTCCTGTATTGTTATCATCAAATATGTTCCAGTATAGCGGCTGGGCAGGATGAAGATCGACATCAATCTAGGTAAACGCGGCTCGGGTCTTTTCGCAAAGTTGTACCTACCCACCGTAGTTGAGGTCTATTTATCAGGCCTGACCGAAGCAGCCGGCTCTTGGCCTCCAATCTCAAAATGATTCCAGTGTGATCACTTGATTCCTGACTACCTAATACAATGCGTTGAGTTTGACATCAATCTTTGATCCTTACGATGCTTTCTTGGCTAGTCGTCGGGCAGTATACTGGGTGAGATGCGGGTCGTCCAAGTACAGGAAAAGAAAAGAGTCCAAATCTTTCTTTTTGCTGAACCCCATGGGCTTTCTCGGAACACCCAATACCGAGCCGTAGCGTGGCGTACAGAAGGCGCAGCTGTCGTCTTGTGGCAGCCCGAGATTCGGCCCAAAACCATCTAGTTCTAGCAATCACGATTGCATCATCCGGACCTTTGTGCCAATTGGGGAAGAAGAAGCATGTGCGAGCGACTTGCCGGTGAGGCTTCATGTACCCCAAGCGCCTTTTCCACTTTCCCGCAGAAGGCGCCACAGGAAGCGAATATGTAGCGTCCGCCTTCCGGCTTCGATACGAAGGGGGGGTGCTTTTTGCTAGGCGAAACGGCCACCATCCCGCTCGATGTCGCGATGTAAAGCCATTTTGGGCAAGGTGCGTTGATGAAGATCCCGCATCTAATCAATCGGCACTTCCTGAACTCTATACTCTTTCGGGACTGCTTCTAGAATGCTCATTGGACGAAGCTTCAACCTCCCAAAGACTTGGCTGTTCGCTTAAGAAAGCTTGCCGAGATGGCTTGAGCTGGTGCGAGAAAGCCCTACCTGATGATGCATCGATCAAGATCTCTCACCAGAACCCCTCATGCCATCAATAGTGGCATCTGGGCATGAATTGATTTTGTATGCTCCCATCGGCAGACAAGTGCCGAAATGGTCAAGAAGCAGACCCACGACTGCGTCCGGGACTGACTGACCCGCGGGCCGCCTCGGTCGGCGCCCGTCTTGGCTTCTAATCCGACCAACCCTGGTGACAATGTTATGAAATCGTTTTAGTCAATCACTAGAATACCTTCCAAGCTATATACAAAAGCATTTATTCCCATTAGTGCACTCTCGTGCTTTAGGCATAATATTCCTATTATAAGGAGTTGCGCACAACTCTCCAATGGCTTTACGCCAAATACACATATCTTATGGCCTAGCAAACTGCAAGTGTGCGTTGTTTCACGCTTAAGAGGCCTGCGGAGGGCCTCGCTTGAGATTCGGACCAACGGAGGCGTGTTAAAGCCAGCCGCTATACGAAAGCGGGCCCGCCGCGCCCCTCCGTATGTCATACATATAAAAGCCGGGACGTCCAGGGTTGATGTTTCCCAAACTCGAAAGGACCGAGTGTGCAGTAGTTACATATCTAAGTTGGTTTCCATGGCAATTTATTTGGAATTCGCCCTGACTCAACATCGGCTCATCAGCTCACATATCCTGAAGGAGAAAACCCTCCATGGCGATTAATAAGAAAGGGTGGGCAAGTCTGAACTGTGCGCCGTTAGATGGCCCCTCTTTGACGTCAAGAGTCTAGACAGCTCCGTCACTCCCGACCACTGCTCTACGACCGTACGTAACAGCCGAGAAACAAACAGGTAGACAATAGTTCGCAAGGACTTAAAGCTGGACGATCCGTCGCCTCTAGAGAAACTCATAGATAATATATTTTGTTACTAATTTTTGCTCTTCGCCAAACCACTCCGCTGACACCAACACACCGTACACTGGAAATCATCGCTTCGTACAGCCATTCATACATCTTTAGACCCAAGAGTGAATAAAAAGATACCACCACCATGGCAAGCCATACGAAGGCGCTAGAAGTGAAGAAAGTAAGTCTTCAACCCACAGAGGCCCTGAAGAATCGTGCTTACACAGGCGCAATAGCTGGGGATGCTCGGGGTCGGGAGCATGGGCGCGATGATGTCGCTACTGTACGCCGAGCATGGCGCCGAAGTGCATTTCTTTGACCCAAGTACGTCCCGCCACCAGTACCGTCCAGAAAACAAAGGAGCGAAGTTTGTTGTTGCTAACCCCGTTAACCAGACGAGAAGAACATGGATGCACTGGCCAAACAGGCCAAGGACATCAAGATGGACAGGATGGTGGTGCGGGAGAAGAGCTACGAGGCCGTCTGCAGGGCCATCGAGACCCGGGGGGAGCCCAAGGTCTTCGTCTTCAGCACGCCACACGGCGGGCCTGCGGACCAGTGCGTCGAAGGTCTCAAGCCCTATCTGAACAAGGGTGATGTCATCGTCGACTGCGGCAACGAGCACTGGACCAACACGGAGCGGCGGCAACGGGACCTGAAGCCCAAGGGCATCCACTACATTGGCTGCGGCGTCTCGGGCGGCTACCAAGCCGCCCGCGCGGGGCCCTCTATGTCGCCGGGTGGCAGTCCCGAAGCGCTCAAGCTGATGATGCCCTTCTTCGGTAAGGTGGCGGCCAAGGACAGCAAGGCGCGGCCGTGTGTGGCGCCCGTCGGCCCCGGTGGCAGCGGGCACTACGTCAAGATGGTGCACAACGGCATCGAGCAGGGAATGATGTCGGTACTCGCCGAGGCGTGGCTGATGCTGAGCAGGGGGCTGGGCCTTCGGTCCGACGAGATTCGAGACATCTTCAAGGCGTGGAACGCGGAGGGCCCGCTCCGCAATTGCTTTCTCGTCGCCATCGGCGTGGACATCCAGGACGCCAAGGACAAGAACGGAAAACACGTACTAAGCACGGTGCGGGACAAGGTGGTTCAGGACGTGGACGAAGAGGAAGGTACAGGCATCTGGACGTGCGAACAGGCCGTGGCAATGCACGTACCGGCCTCTTCCATCCTCGCCGCACACCTCTTCCGCTGTGCGTCCGCCGACCTGGGACGACGCCAGAAGAACAAGAAGTCGGCGGGCGGGGGCGTGGAAGCGCGCGGGCTATCTATAGACTCGAAACAAAAGTTCATCGAGCAGCTACACATGGCGACGTACTTCTGCTTCCTGACGTGCTTCGCGCAGGGCCTGGCCCTGATCCGGGCCAAGGACAAGGAGCAGAAGTGGGGGCTGGACTACCGCAACATCCTGCAGCTCTGGCGCGGGGGGTGCATCATCAAGGCCGAGTTCATCACCGACATCGTGCTGGACCGGGCGTACGCGCGGCCCGACCACGACGTCGACGACGTGCTGGGCAACCCCGAGGTGGCGCGCGAGCTCACCCGGCACTACCCGTCGCTCAAGGCCGTCGTCCTCAAGGCCCTCGAGGCCGACGGCTTCGTGCCCAGTATGAGCCAGTGTCTCGAGTACTACAAGTACGAGACCTCGACCGCGCTGCCCACCCAGTTCATGGAGGCCCAGCTCGACTACTTCGGCCAGCACATGTACGACCGCCAGGACGACCCGGTGGGCGGGCCGACCAAGGGGCAACACCACCACGAGTGGAAGCCGGCTAAGGGGTTAGCTGACAAACGAAAGTAATGGCTACGGTTTTTAGGATGGCACTCAAGTCATACCATCCAACTCTTTTCTTTGATTTTACCTTGGAGTTTGGCGTAAAGTTAGAGGGGCTAGTAAAATTACGACATATACGATTGTTTTGCATTAATTCAACGAATTGTTCGGACTTGAGAATGAACTATAACAGGACCACATCCCCCAGTGTGATTTGATCTTTACCAGCCAGTTAATAATGCTATAGACTCGCTTGGAAGCCACGTGAATCGCTTGACGTACTGCTTTGACCAAGGGCATCACTATATTCAATCTGCATATCACCAGTGGAATGAATTCTGCTTGCTGTTTGAAGATTTCACGATACCGGATATCCATGTTGAAATCTTGGTTTCTCAAGGACCAGCAGTCCCTCAAAATCCAACGGGCAACTCCTCGGCGCTTGCCTTCGGCAGGCACGCCAATCAAACGCAGCACAATTCGACACCACCAACGTACTTCAGCCCCAAGAGCACCTTCGTCTGCCGCTTGCAGGCGGATAGCCGGGTGAGTAAACCGCTGCAGCTGTACCCATAAAACCATGTGGTCACACCAACGTTTAAGATCTACGTGTAAGTCCGAGAGGAACCGTCTCAGGACTCGAACGTAAGTCCATGAAGACGAATTAGATACGGAATGGAGCAATGGACGGAATTATAGGTGGAGAAACCGGAGAGCATCTACTTCGGGAGCGGTGACGGTTTAAGGTCCACTATCACCGGTGCCCTCGGATATGTGAATATGCGGGAAGGTCCGTGTGGTAGAGACGACAGGACCAACCCGGCCAATTGACGAGGATGACCCTTCCTGACATTACTTGGGCGTGGCAGGAGGTGCAGCAGCAGCTGTTTCTAGACGGCGAGGAAGCCTGGCTCTAGGCTTTCACCAAAGTTTATTATCCGCAGTATTCTCGTTTCTATTGTGTGCATATGCTATCTAGAGGTGGCATTTTGTCTTCATCTACAGCTGCGTGGGGTTCATGTTCGGGGGTGGATTTGACGAAGGTCACCTATTTCCGGTGGTGACATGAATCGATATTCGTGATATTGATATGCAAAATCAATGTTGTAGAACGCTCAAGAATGTGTCCATATCATACGCCGACAATGCAGGACCGAGGTCAGAGCTGCTGCTATTACGTTATTGCACCAGAGTCAGCGTAGGACTACTGGGTCAAGCCTGCCATTGCTATGGAGCAGACAAGCAGATTCTGCAAATAGTGAGCACTATCTATGGAGTTGCAGCTGGGGTTGAACAGCTTCCAAAGCCGAATAGTCGAGCAGTCGGGACATGGAAAAGTTACGGCAACGAGGTTTGACTGCGACTGCTTCTGGCAGATTTGCGTTTGGAAGCGTCTGGTAGGCGTGACCTGGCAACAAAACTTCAAACGGACGCAATGATCAAATATCGTAATTGGATACATCAGCTTCCAGAATCAACCTAAAATCAATAACGATATTATGAGTACGGAGGTCCCCTTATAAAATCTTGTTACCCCCCCCCCTACAATTACCTTTACTTCTGATAGCACTTGCATAACCGCTAATAACTAATAACAATTAGTCTATATATATATATATATACTTTTATAAATAATTATTAATTTTATTATAATTTTAAATATTTTTAAATTTATTTAAATATCGATAAATTATATTATAAACGCCTTTCCTTTTTAATTAACCCTCCCTTTATAATACTCATTATTTCCTTTTAATTCGATAATCTTTTTAATATAATACGGTATCCTTTTAATTTAATATTAAATAATATCTTATAATATATTTTATTAATTATTAAATTATCTATATATACCTTTTATTTAACCTTTTAACGGCCCTTTATAAATAAAGTTCCTCTTTATATAAAATTAATAAAATTTAATAATATTTAAATTTAATAAATTATTATACTATAATAACCTTTAAATTTTATAAAGGTTATATATAACGTTTTAATATTAATAGGAATATAATAATACTTTATTTTTTTAAACGATAATCTTAAGCCTCTCTTTTATATATTTTTTTATAAAGGGGAGGAATTTTAATAATAATATCTCTTCTTAATACTAATATTAATTAATCCCCCCTTTATTAATATATACTAATTTATTAATCTTTTTAATAAACTTTTATATAAATATTTTATTAAGTTTATTTCGAAAGCTTAATTAATATATATTATTTTATATTTCCTAATCCTTTTTTATAATTAATTTTAACTTAATATTTATCCTTTTAAATACCTTATTAACGGCTTTCTTTTATATAATTATTTTTAAAAGTTATATATAATAAAGCCCCTTTATATTATAAATAAAATAATTTTAAAATATAAACTTTAAATAACCTTTTTAATATTCATATATATAGGATTTAATAAACACCTTTTCCGCCTTCCTTTAAATTCAATACCCCCTTTAACGTTAATTTAAAACGATATTAATCTTATTAAACTAGATAATATTTTTCTAATCTTTTAAAATCTAATATTTATATACTTTATATTATTTAAGCCGAGCCTTTTTTATTTATTTAATTAAACCTAATTTATACGTAAACTTAATTTTTTTATAACTAGCTATTTAAAAGGCTTTTTATATAATAGTTTCTAATATATTAAATATATATATATTAATATTATTAATAATCTATATTATTAACTTTTCTTAGCTATATTAATTATAATTAATTATAATAATAATAATTAAATTAAACTCTTCCCCTCTCTTTATTAAATAGCTTAATTTAAACTTATTAATTAATTACTTATTATATATAATAAAAGGTCTTAAATTAGGATTAAATTTAACTTCTTTTATTTATATATATTATCTTTAAATAATATATATATCGATATTAATTATAATTTATATATTTATATTAATATAAATACCTAATACCTTAAATATAATAATTAATATATATATAACTAAACCTATTTTAAGCATATTATTTATAAAATAATATATAATTAAATAAAGGGAAAAAAAGAAAAAAAGAGAAAAAAAGAAAAAAAAAAGACTATAGCCATAATCAGCTAGCAAAGAATATACAGGGGTTATCTACAAGGGTTATCTACAGGGGTGGTTGTAGGGGGGGGTAACAAGACTTTGTAAGGGGACCTCCGTAATGTGTCAGGTAACCGTCCAGTGTAAGTGAGGCAAGTGCCGTGTTAGCATGTTAGCAGTTGCCTGGTCCTGGTTCCTGCCTGCATTTTGCTTCTCAATCCATTCAATAGCGGGTACCTGCAGTAAAAATCTTCTTTTCCTAGGGCACTTTTTGGGCACTTTTGGGCACCCTGAGGACCAGCACCCCACCAGAAAAACAGGAAGGCTGGGATTGGCTGATCCCTCAGCGTCGGGGCCCCACCCAGCTCTGGATTCTGCTGTATAAATATCTGCCTTCCCTCCCTCTCTCTTGGGATTTCTTTTCTCTTTTTCTCTTCATGTCGACAATACTCTAAAGAATCATTTCTATAGTTTTTGTCCCAATCTCTGTTTTCTCCAAAACAGCTACAGATCCGACCCTGGTTGATGAGACCAATCCCTGCTACTCAAGAGTGAAGCCTTTTTCTCAAAAGGTGGCCGCAAGGCTGCTCCCACTTTCGCCCTGTCCGCAAGGATGGCGGTTCCCTTTCACGAGGAAGCTGTATAGGAAGTATTTGATGATCTCAACCCCGATTGCTGCGGTCTGCCTTCGGGCGCGCGGCCGGGGTGGGTGGCAGTGGACGTCTGACAGGCGTTTTCTTTTTCTCTTTTTCATTGCTTGCCTTGGTTCGCCCTTGGCAGTGAAGAAGAAGTCTTACCGATATTTTGCCAAACAATCGACATCTCGTCACGCATGCCCGTCCATTTCTTTTTTCGTGCCGTACTGTACGCAGGCAGAACCAAATAATCTGTAAATCCCGTTGGATTGGAGGCCTAGACGCCATTGCCATCCATTGGTTATGTAGGAAGATTTATTTGCAAGTGTGCCTGTCGATATCTGAACTTTCGTTCCCCAAGATGGAAAACGTCTACACCCATCGTGTATCAAACCATGCCAGAAATCACTTCATCTACCATATTATTGCATTTTCTTTTTGGTCAGATGTTCTGCCTTAAAGATTGTCTTGCCATCGCGACATCATGAACCGATTTTTGCCGATTTTTGCGAGCCTCAAACAATCACATCAAATACGATCTAACGCAGTTGTGCAAAGCCTGGGGCATGCTGAACAAACAAACACCCTGGGAAGTCACGACGTAAATTATTGGCCGCGTAAATACCAGCAATACACAGGTCATTCAACATGTCACAATGCAATGAACCCAGATTACACATATTGTTCACAATACTTTCAATTCCAATTCCGCTAGCTAAGTTAAGTAACAGGTTATTTTATGTAGAACGACGAAAGACATCAGCTCATCCGCTCGCCCTCGAGATTGTCATCTACCCATCTACAGCGGTGGCAACTCCTCACGACATATGGGACATTGCAGCCGGAACCGCATCCAGCCTTCAAGACATTCCGAGTGGAAAATGTGTCGACATGGTGTGACCATGTACACCCTCCTCGCGAAGACGCCCGCCACGCCTCCGACGGCCGTGGGATCCGCCTCGCCCGACTTGATGACGGGGACCTCGAGGACCTCGCGGCAGATGGCGCAGTCGATGACGTGAATCTTCGTTGTGGGCTTTGTTCCCGCACTGCCGCCACTTTCGTCACTTCCGCTCTTCCTCCGCTCCAGCGAGGGGCTGCCCGGCGCCGACACAGAAACGAGCCCAATAGGCAAGCCGCCGCTCTCGACGTTGTCCTCGCGCAGGATGGGGTGGTACTCCCAAGCCTCGGGCATCCAGTCTTTGGGCAGGCCGAAACGGGGGCCCAGCACGTTCTGCCCCACGAGGATCCAAATCTGGATCCAAAGCCAGCCGGCGAGGACGGTGAAGGCGGTCCAGTCGGGCTCCGCGAAGGCGAAATTGTCCTTGGCCGTGTAGAAGTAGGAAATGGGCAGCAGCCGCAGCACGCTCTGGCCCACAACGAAGCGCCACGAGAAGGCGCGCCGGCAGTTGCGGTAGATGTTGCGGTAGATCTGGGGCACCCAGAGGGAAAGGTAGGAAAAGGCCAAGAGGTTAAAGTAGGTGGTGCGGATATGCGGTCGCCAAGTGATCGCAGCCAGAGACAAGAACAGGATACCAATGCCGATCAGGATGAACCGGCCAAAAATGGTGCTCACTGTCGGACCTGCTGGTGGTGCAGCAGCGGCGTTAGCAGCCGTCGCGGGAGCAGGTAGCCCGCTTGCCGTCGTACCATTTGTAACCTCTTCGATCTCGGCGTCAATGTCCTGATCAGACGGGATAATAATAGGTGGTGATGGTGGCCTCGGGTTTGCGCGCCGAGCGGCGGTGGATAATATAGTATTGGAGGCAGCATCAGGGTTCGGGTTGGGCGGTGGTGTAGTCGTGGTGGTGTTCGCAGGCGTCTCAGGGGGCCTGGGTGTATTTGCGGCAGATGTGCGCTGCCTTTCTCTTTCCTGTCTCCTCCATTCGGGCTCTTGCACTTTGAAAATCTCGATCAGAAACGCGACAGATACTATCATTGCCAAGAAGGATGCAACTGTAACAACCAATGATGGCAGCATAGTAGTCGATGCCGACAGACTCCAAGCCGATGACCCCAGGAAGGTGACACCGTCGGCTAGCAGTATGATGCTCGCAGTGTAAAAGCTAACACGACCCAAGGTCGATGGTGTTGAGGTCTCCTTGATCTGCATCTTGAGCAGCTGAACCTGGCAGAAGATTACCAAGGCGAAGCCCAACAACCAGGTGCTCACGCTATGCAGCCAGAACTCTTGCTTCCAACCAACAAGATGCAGTCCTTCAGCTTGCGTGAACTCGGGAGGGCCCCTTGTCTCGAGGAAAAAGGCGCAGTCGGGAGAGAACATGACAGCAGACATCTGGAGTTTTGGGTGACGCTGCTGAGGAGCCCCCCGGGGGAAGCGCAATTCATGTTCTAGATCCGCGATTGCCTTTGCCACATTCTCCGGGCCGGTGAGCATGGGCTCGACCTGTAAAATATCCTTGTCTGGCGGATGAATCTGTATGTACGCCACATACTCGCAGTGAGGTGCCGGAGTCCAGCCTTCCCCAGGAGAGTCGAGGCTAGCGGCCCACGGGTTTGTAGGATCGCTGAATGTACGCCTTTCTTTCCTTTGCAACACCTCGTCCAGAGTCCTGTTTAGCAGGGATTTGCTAGATTCGTAAAAGTCCTGCCGCGTCGTCAGATGTGGCAGACCGAAGACGCCTGCAAACTTCTCGCTGGTCGTCGTCAGAAGCAGTGCTCCCTGCCGGGGCCAGTGCACGCCATGCAGTCGCATGTCGAAGCTGGCGCCCGTGCCTTCATCGTCATCTATCGTGACCGTGGCGGAGACTTCACGCGCAGCCACCTGAGCCGACGGTAGGGGACCTTTATGACGATGCGGCCTTTCTGGCTCGGTGCCCGCTTCCTCCTCGTCTTCGATCCGCAGCATCATCTTGCCCTCGCTCCCCGTGGCGTTGCGCAACCAGTCGGCCTGCCGGCCCACCCACTCGATGCCCGGCGTCATGGCCGTCAGGTTGTAGCTTCCATGGACTCGGTGCACCGAGGCGTTGCGCCGGACCCAGGGCCCCTTGACCACCCCAGAAACATTCTGCCAAACGGGCGACTGGGCGTCCGGCTCACCGACGGCGTTGCGACTCCATGCCTCGCAGCGGCTCTTGAATCGGCCCAGGTCGTCCCATGCCAGCCCATCTTCCTTGCGAAACCCTGTTAGGTTGAGATAACCCGTAGGAATCGTGATGTTCTTCCCGACATCGAGGTCGGGCGGCGGGTTTTCTTTGTCGTCGTCGAGGTGGAGGTGGGGGGCGAAGGCGCCCCAGTCCGTCGTGTTCAGGACGCCATGCGCATGTCGCTGGCGCGCAAGTCGGGCGCGGGTTAAGGAGGGCGCGGCGACGAAGCCCGGGCCGTTATCGGGGCTCGTCGCGACCCAGAAGAGGAGGATGATGAGGAAGACAACTCGGGCATTGTCTTGCGGAGGAGGCATGGCCACACGGACGGGAGGGGAGGGTAGGATCACCGGGTGGTGGGCATCGTAGCTTCCTAGGGAAAGAAAAGCAAGTCGGTCCTCGGAACAAGGGGGTCTACAATAGCAGGATCCCGCCTATCAGACAATAATGCAATATTTCGTACAAAGAGGTAGATGCGTACTTCAAGGATAAGAATAGAGTGGCCGAGTCGCGTGGTGTACCCCGAAGTTTATTAATGATGCCTATTACCTACCTTAGCTGCAGCGCCGTAAGTGAAGTCACCGGCTTGTCGGTGCACTTGGCCGAGCTAGGAGAGCCCCCGGCCCACCCTGGTCTTCAGGGGTCTCGCAGCAGCTAAATCGGAACAGCAGGGGTTTTAAGAGCAATTGAGCGCATGCCTGGAGTACATGTAGTACCTACAGATACGGCAGCATCCCGCCCGCGTCTAAATTGTTCAATCAACTGTGCATCTTCTCTATATTGCCCAAGCAAGCATCAGAGCAAACCACCCGCGAAACGAGACACGACCTCCCACAAAGAGAACGACAATTTCACCCGACCCGAAAGCATTTGACCACACACTCTGCCAGCTATATCTCACGCCCTGCGACCGACCGCGCCAAGATGTCGTCCAAGAAACCCGAGCCCAACAACACGAACGCCGCGAACAACAAAGAGGAGGGAACTGTACGTCGTGACTTGCAGAAGTCCACAATTCGTTGCCAGCTACTTACGAAATATTATACATATAGCCCTCCGACGAGTTGACTGTCGTAGTGGAAGAGTTGCTCAACTCCCTTTCCAACAAGTTCGCCGGCGTTTCCAGCGAGATATTCGCAAAGAGTATGCACTACCCACCCAACTGCGATCGGACGACTTGGGACAACGAATTCTAATCCGATTTGCAGTGGACGAGATGTCACGCCGTTTGGATAACCTCGAATCCGCTTTGAAAGCCAGCCAAGCAAGCGATTCGGCCTCGGCATCAAAACCGTGAATCACTCAATGCAATCATTTCTACAGACCTATTTTAAGGCCATACTATAGGGAGGCTGGCGGCAAACGAGGCGTTAGGGAGTTTAAATCACGGACGGTTGCTTTGCGTAGAGTGCGGTAGATATGGATATGATTCTATTGTGTTGGCTTTGTGTCAAGAATAGGTATCATGCCTAATGCATTTCTCATCATCGTCGTAGCGTCAGACGGGTGTCCAATCGCTTCATGAGTGTTTTGAACCCTTGTTTACAACTCATCCTTCTCGCCAGTGACCTTGTCGGCCATATCCTTGAGGAACTGGCGCAGGACGTTGGTCTTGCTCTGGAGCTCATCGGCCTTGGCCGGGGCCAGGCCTCCCTTCTTGAGGATACCATCCAGACGAGCAAGCTCCTTGGCAACGTAGGTATCGCTCTTGGAAAGCTTGTCGAAGACACGGAGGTAGTACTCGGCGTACTTGTACTGGGCGTCCTTGGAGAGACCAGCGGCGGCCTTCTTGGCCTCCTCAGTCAGGTCGGCCAGCGCGGCACCACCGGCAGCAAACTTCATGGCAACCTCGTTGAGGAGGCCAATGGTACCAGCGGTGGCATCAAGACCGCCGCCAGCAACACGGTGGGTGCCGGTCTTCTCGTTGAGGAAAGCGACGAGATCGGCTTCGGATCGGCCACCGTTGTAGGCCTCGCCATCCTTGGAGCCGGCGGGGAAGAACTTGATGGTCGGGTACGAGGTGACGCCCTGCTCGGAAGCGGTGGCCTTGCTGTTCTCAGCCTCGGCATCCACCTTGGCAACGACAACGTTAGTCTCGAGGATGAAGTCCTCAGCCAGGGTCTCCCACACAGGAGCCAAGCTCTTGCAGTCTATCAAAATAATTAGCACACTGAACAACAAGGAATTGGACGAATAGGATGAACGTACGGCCACACCAAGGGGCAGTAAAAGCAACAAGGACGTTCTTGTCGCTGCCAATGATCTCCTTGAAAGAAGCATCCGTCAACATGTTAACCTGGCTGGGCATCTCCAACTTTCTCTTGGCCTTGACACCAGTCTTCTCGGTGATGAACTTGGTCAAGCTCTCGAGATCGCGTCCGCCATTGTAGTCTTCGGGCTTGTCGCTCTTCCCATCGAACCACTTGAGGGTAGGGAAACCCTGGATACCGAATCGCTTGCCAAGGGACTTCTCGGCATCAGCGTCCACCTTGGCGATCTGGACATCCTTAGAGGCGGCATAGACACCAGCGAGCTCCTCGTAGACAGGTGCGAGGTTCTTGCAGTGGCCGCACCACGGGGCGAAGAACTCGACCAGGGTGGGCTTGCCCGACTTCAGGACGACCTTGTCGAAGTTGTCGGGAATGAGATCAAGGACAGCGGACTTGGCTGCTACGGCGGCAGCAAGGCCGGAGAGCACGAGGCTCTTAAGGAGGACCATTTTGATGTAATAGACACAAAAAGCCTGATGAATTGGTATGTAAAAGAGATCGATCTAGAAAACCGCGATCAAGATCAAAGAGATGCCACGTCTTATATAACGCGGGGTTTGGGAGGGTTATAAAAAAAGAGCCGGCTCTCTTTACAAATGCTGAGAAATGCGCTGGAATGATGGCAGACTGTCGAGGCAAGCTGTCCAGTTGTCGGGCCCAAGCTCCAAAGGCAGCAAAGCTCCCTCACCTTGAATGGATGACGACCCGACCCGTACTAAGCAGGCTGGCTAGGCTGGCTGGCTGGCTGGCTGGCAGGGGCAGGTGGCGTTACTCCCCTCCCTCCAATTACCAACCAATGCTGATAGTCAATTCAATCCGTCCATAGCTTAACTGCCTGATAAGATAAGGCGAGATTGTCAGATTGTTGAATTTGTGCACAGCCATCGATCGAATGGCTCACTAGCCACACTTCACCAAGCCCCCACCAGCATCAGCCCCCTCCGGCAAAGCACTGACCAGACACTTTCCGCTGGTGGCTTCCCACAACCCAATTTTGCAAAAAAAGGCCATTCGCGCGAACATTTCGACTTTCCACTCCGATCTTGTACATCGACGACCGACCAACGCCTGACCTCGCCAATCCGCAACCGCACACTCCCACCCAAGCAAGCTTAGTCTACGTGACCAGCTGCATCGACAACAAACCGCCATCATGTCTCACGAAACCGTCTGGAACTCTCGTCCCCGCACCTACGGCAAGGGCGCCCGTGCCTGGTACGTTTCCTGTTGGAGAGGAGGACGTTGAAAAAATTACCGAATCGGCTCGGCGATGATGAACTACTGCCGCCATGCTGTTCAGAGGAAGGGAACCTGTACTAACATATTGCCCTTTACTATAGCCGTGTCTGCACCCACAAGGCTGGTCTGATCCGCAAGTACGGCCTCAACATCTGCCGTCAGTGCTTCCGTGAGAAGGCTGCCGACATTGGCTTCGTCAAGGTACGAATTGATCCGAAATGCCAACCACCTGCGCGCAATTCCCCCCTGCATGCGGGAGGAACGAAGAAACCCCAGCGGAATACTAACGTCCTGCACAGCACCGTTAAACGACCGAAAAAGACCAACATGTCTTTACTCATCCCATTCCATCATCTCTCTTGCATCTTGTCATCTACGATACGAACAACGTTCGCGGAAATGGAGTTGGTCGGTTTATGATCTCGCAAGGGGAATAAAAAGGGCTCACGGTTTCCCCTGGTGCATTCACCTCAAACATTGGAGGGGTTGGGCTTCGTGGAAAGGAATAGCCAGGACTGCGATTAGGTCAAGCTAGTACACCACGACAATGCATATGGATTTTTGATGACAACCTACCGATCATCCGATTTTTACTCTCGAGTCTCGAGCCGCGTTTGGTGGAAATGATACTGTGAACGACTGGATATCGGCTTCGCCAAAAAGCACCTTTCCTGGGCTTCGTTATCGATTTACTCCGAGAGAGACTGATGAGAATGTTTAACTTGCTTGATGCTCATCAAATCTGCGAAACTGATGACACCCTAGTTTTTGCTTCGTGCTAATGTGTTATCTGGCCCCGAGTAGTCTAATCTGGTGGCATAACGCTTGCTCGGATTTTCTGCGGTTTCTATCTCATGATGGCTCCCTGTGCAAGTGTTTTGCTCCCCGTTTTTGAGATATCAGCAAACCATCCAATTCCCATGTCGCACCTTCAAGAAATTGCCCTTACCTACGGAGTTGGTTTCTAAGTATATCTGACTGCGCCTGAAATAGTCTCCTCGATGTTCCTCCCTACCGTACAACCACTATACTAACCCAAGTACTTATGTTTATCCCGGACATAGTGATACATATCAGCCTCAGAACATGATCATTCTGTCCCCGCTCACAACACTCTGGATTCCACGTTGCACGTTCTCGAAACGAGTGAACCCACAACTCTCGCTCTCGAGATGATTGATGATGGCCGCAAGCGACTTGAACTCCTTACCGCACCCCCCGCGGTTGGGGCAATGATACAGGGATTGCTGATCTGTAGCCGGTGTTTGCGGCGTTAGCCGCATACTCATCATTCAGACACACTCGCACATACATACACACTCCTCGTCGCCCTTCAGTTTACGTACACAAGCCGGCCGGCTGATTGAAACCTGGCCGGGTAACTTACTACAATGGTAAGGTAAAACGACGTATAGCTGGCACTTACGGATAGGGGAGTTCAGATGCTGGTTCAGTCCATGCAGCAAGCTGAAGGCCCGATGGCAGAGGTAGCACTCGTAGCAGCCGCGATAGGCGTTATACGAGTTCTCGTTGGCCTCGTAGTGGGTCGACCCGTGGTAGCCGATCAGGTTCTTGGTGAAGACGCCGCCGGTGTCCTTGCTGCGCACGAACTTGTACAGCGTATCGCGGTTCAGACCGCTGGCTACCGTGCAGGAGCCGGACTCGAGGTGGTGTGTCAGCCCCGTGGCCGTGGCCCAGCTGTTCTTACAGAAGGGACACTTGATGTTGTGGCCCTGGTGCCGGCTGGAGCGGAGATGCTATATTGGGGGAATAAGATGAGAGTCTTGGTTATCATGGATGGCTCTCGCTTCACAGATCACGTCACGTAACCCTTTGTGGGGGAATGTCGGCTATGTAAGTAGTTAACTGACCTGGTTCAAGTTGTTATAGCTCTGGAACACCCTGTCGCACTCGGCGCAGTAACTGTGGTCTTCGTGTTCGTGGTCCGCCAATTGGTCCTTGGTCGGCCAGGTCGAGTTGCAGCGGTGGCAGTCGAACTCGAAATGGTCCAGGTCGTTCATGTGCTGGAACCGCGCCGCCTCGGACCCGAAGGTGCGGCTGCACGAGTCGCACTCGAGATCCGGCCACCGGTGGCCCGTCGATCTGACATGGTTATCTCGCGACTGCCAGGTGTTGAAGGACTTATAGCATGAGCCACACTCCCAATCGTCGTAAAGCCCCATGATGATGATAGTGTTTCCTTTTGTCTTTTTCTTGGTTGGTGGTGTGATATGACCGGATGGGCTCAATTGCAGAAGTGAAGGGAAAGAGGAGAACAGACGATGTTGGCGATGGCGTTTTTTCAGTTTCAGGATACCAACCTCGTCCACGATTAGTGCAAAATCAAGCTTGAGGGTTTTGTTCGTGGGTAAAAGAGTTAGAGGGAACTGCATTGGCGAAATGCACTTTCTAGGAGTTGCGTTTGTTTGTTTCAACGCCATGAGACCTACTCCCCGATGCCTGTCTGTTGAGGCGCTGTCCACAATACATTCGAGAAGGTATAGACATATCAGACCCAATACGCCTTGAGGCCGAGACCAGATGCTGCACCAAAAGAGTTTTTTTATTTGTCTCATGAATAAGGCGAACTTATATTGCCGATGATATTGGGGAAATTTTGCCTAGAACGACGAATGATAGAGAACAAAAGGGGTTTTTCTTCTACTTAGGAATACCTGAGCGAAGCCATCGTGGCCAGGGATGTTGCATTAGCAAACGGCTAATAATGGCCGAGCTGATACATGGATAAAAAGCACATTCAAATCAGGCATTCGTGACCTTCACAGCTGTTTTCTCTTTCAAAAGTGTATCGGCCAAGGTAACCTAGGACCAGCAGGCAACACCGTGCCGACTGGCATCTATTCCCGCCCTATATCAGCAGTAACACTAGCAGCAGTTGCTGCTGCTACTGCCTTCTGGGGGTCCTTCGTCGTATTGCCCAGAAGCTTGGTGATTTGAGTCTTTTCTTCTCCAACAGCCCCGACACCGTTTTGACAATGTACGATCCCTCGTTGACAAGGCGGAGGACTGCAACACCCCCAAAAGAAAGCAGAAAACCACGGCAAGTACGAGCAACGTATGGGCTGGCTGCCATTCTGGACACAAAGGCTCGAGGAACTCGGCGTCGATAGCCATGGGCGACCCGCCCCCCTGTAGTTGGTTTGGACGGTCTGACCAGGCGCAGAAGTCTTCGCCTAGCGCCTTGTATCTATTTCGCTCCCCTCTGGAGTTAACGGACGGTAGTTTGATTCAATGGGGGGAGAAAAAGGAGCCAAGTACTCAAGCCATGCCAGGGAGGGAAGATACGCCACCGCCCAAAGATAGAGGAGAGGCTACTCACTCTTCGCAGACTGATGTGAATCCAGACAGCTTCGCATAATCGATCAAGTCGTGCCTTGACACCGATGCCTTGTCGGGGGCTGCTGCCAAAGTAGCAAAACCCATCTCTTCCACATCCTCGGCGTCCTCGGCTTGATTGTATTTGATCTGTAGGGGGGCCATAAAACCGAAAGAGGAGGATACGGTGCGATTGTCAAAGACTGGGCAGTCGTTGTTTCACTTGTTCTTCTACCGAGTAGGAATGCCCTCGGAAACGACGGCGATGGCGACCGTAGTATATAAAGGAAGCAAGTAAGTTCGGAGAAGTAATGATGAAGAGAAAGGTATTGCTGTCTAGGATGGCTTTCGGGCAACCCAATGGGAAAGGGGGAGGGAAAGTGGCCATGTCGAATAACAGGCGACCTACGTATCAATATGTAAGAGAGCTTATGCTGTCACCACGTTTTCGAGTATAGTGGCGAGTATAGTGGCCTTGGTGGTTCAAGTCTCGGTAAATGCGTAACGTTGCTGGGTGTAACACGCGAGATTGACGGACCCTAATCCCTCGCTGAAAACCGCAGCCGAGACTGACCGCGTACAAAGTGCCACCTCTCAACGTTCACAAGCCATGATGGATAGCGGCTGGGCCTGCCGATGTCAGCCATAATGTTGCACCTTGAGAACACGAGCCAGAGACGTTTATGATTTTGTTTTATTGGTATTTGTTTCATTTTTGTGGTTTCTGTCAGGCTTTCCTCGTTGCAAACCAAAGCACAAGAGAAAAGTCGTAGACAAGAATAGAGGGGAGATGACATGATGTCTAAGCTTCTTGGAGCCAATAAAATGTACACGAGAATTCTTCTCAAAATCAGCGGTGGGTGTTGTACATTTATACATGTCATGTCCATATACGGGTCATCTCAATAAACTCCTTGCCCCCCATGCCCGCAGTCGTAGCAAGCCCACCCGAGTTCGCTCGCTCATCCCTCGTACAGATTAGGTATAGGTAAATTCGTGATACCAGTAGATCGTCTTTCTAATTTACTGGATGATTCGGGTAATGATACCAGTGGCGACAGTGCGGCCACCCTCACGGACGTTGACACGCTGACCAGCCTCGATGGCAATGGGGTTGTGCAGGTGGGCAACCATCTCGACGTTGTCACCGGGCATGATCATGCGGGACTTGTCCTCGCAGTCGTCGGGGAGGAAGAGAGCGCAGGACTCATCGGCAGTACGCAGGAACATCTGGGGGCGGTAGTTCTCGTGGAAACCGGTGTGACGGCCACCCTCGTCCTTGGTGAGAACGTAGAGAGAGATCATGAACTTGGTGTGGGCCTTGACGGTGCCGGGCTTGACAATGACCATACCACGGCGGACATCCTCGCGGCGGATACCACGGAGGAGGAGACCGGAGTTGTCACCGGCGCGGGACTCGTCGCAGGACTTCTTGAAGGTCTCGATATCGGTAACCTTGGTCTTGATGATCTCGCCACCCTTGCCGACAAGCTCGACTTCGGAGTCCTTCTTCAGGAGACCACGCTCAACACGGCCCGAGGCAACGGTTCCACGACCAGCAATGGAGAAGACATCCTCGACGGACATCAAGAAAGGCTTGTCCATATCACGCTCGGGTGTGGGAATCCACGAGTCGACGGCCTCAAGAAGCTCGTCAATCTTTTCCACACCAATCTCGGGTCGCTTGCCTTCCATGGCCATCAGGGCGGAACCCATGATGACGGGGGTCTCGTCACCCTCGAAGCCGTAGTGGCTCAGCAGCTCACGCATCTCCATCTCGACGAGCTCCAACATCTCGGGGTCGTCAATGGCATCGACCTTGTTGACGAAGACGACAATCTTCTGGACACCGACCTGGCGGGCCAGGAGCAAGTGCTCTCGGGTCTGGGGCATCTGACCATCGGAAGCGGCGACGACAATGATGGCACCATCCATGTTGGCGGCACCAGTAATCATGTTCTTGATGTAATCGGCGTGACCGGGACAGTCGACGTGGGAGTAGTGGCGGTTGTCGGTGGAGTACTCGATGTGAGCAGTAGAGATGGTGATACCACGCTTTCGCTCTTCGGGAGCCTTGTCAATGGCGCCATACTCGAGGTAGCTGGCCATGCCCTTCTCGGCCTGTCGCTTGGTGATGGCGGCGGACAGGGTGGTCTTTCCATGATCGACGTGACCAATGGTACCAATGTTCACGTGAGGCTTTGATCGCTCGTAGACAGCGTAGGAGCGGTAGATGTTGAGAGCGGCAGAGACATTCTGGGACTTTATTGACTGTAAAGGATTGGCAGTGCTACCGGTTCTGAGCGAAAGACGGGATGCGCGCAGGAAGGGCGCAAGTGTTCTGAAAGCGGCCGACATCTTGAAGGACGACTGGACCAGAGGCACCCAAAACCAAGATGATTGAATCTACGACGGGAGGAGAGGGGAGAGTGGACGATGAATGGGGTCAAACGTCGTTGGGAATGGGGAACGGGAATGGAAAAGGGACAGAATAGCTGCTTCCTGCGTCCCTCCTAGAGATTGCCGTGAAGCTCGCACTGCTAAGAAATATTTTCGTAGCGTATCCCGGCTTGGGCCAATCAATTGACACTGAGATGATTCTCAATTGGATTGGCTCCAATTGAGCTGCTGCCCCACCAGAGCAACTTACCTTAGGTATGCACAGAAGTATGCACACTGGACAGCTCCCACCACACTTCCCAAAAGATTGCTGCGTCACGTCACCTAGATACTGGAGGGTGATTGTGGCTAGTGAGGTAGGTGGCTGATAGAGTCAAGCCACGTCGATATATACCGACGTTGCTAGACCACATCGCGAAGACTTGGCTGGATGGATTTGCGTGGCCCTTAAAGTATAGGTAGGCTGAAAGTATGTAGATACCTAGTTCAGCTGAGGTCAGACAGACCATACTGTCGGGAGTATCTGCCGGGGTGTAGTCTCCCTCGCGATATGCATCACTGCTGACTGGCCCCCACATGGTCAACGAAGTCCGAGTTCTCAGACTCATCAGCAAGTCGTTCTTGACTGCCTCAGATCATATTGATGTATTCTTTCCACACACCACTATGTTGGGGGTCGTTTTCTGTCCACCGTCGTGTGTATAAGAGGTGGGTAGCCTGCAAGTTGCCGCTCATCTTGTAGTCACCTATCGAGTCTCGGCCCAATAAGTGAGTGGTTACCTATCTTCTCATGCAGACGTCGTCTATTGTTGTCGCTACACCATGAAATCTAGCACCTCTGGTCTACTCCTGGTTAGTATAGTCTGTGCCCTGCCTGGGACCACGGTACCATCAACCACACTAGCGGCCCATGGCCTGTTCCTGGGAGCCAAGTGAGATGGCCAATATGTCTTCGAGGGAAGCATGATCACGGCAGACGAGACGGCCACGACATACGAGCTTCAATGCCAGTCGGGCGATCTCAACCTACCAGGGTTTCCCACCACAGCCTGTGATCCCAAAGATCCGGTCAGAAGATTTCCAACAACAGATGGGAGGACAAAAGTACCGGGGTGGTGAAGCAAGTGGGCGAACTGAGGGGTCACTACTACACGGTTGGGGCTTTTGTCATCAACTCCTAATAACCTAAGCAAGCCGCTTTTAATTCAAAAGATGAATCCTGTTCTATCTTTGTTTGTAAAAATACGCAATAAATATTTACGGTAGTTGAATCGACTGAGGTGTATGCGTTTTATCTTGAGGCGCGCGCTTTATCTACTTATACTCACTCAGCAGCAGCAACGCAGTGGAAATGGCCGACTATGTCTTCACCCGAGACTTTCTCGACAACAACCGGTTCGTTACCGACAGAAAATACTCCCCGTTAAATTACTGATCTCAAGAAGCATCAACCTGCTACATTATTTCTGGACCAAGACCTTTGGTTACGTGATCCACCCCAAGATCCCACTCGATAGCATCCACAGAGTGGCTGACGTAGGCACGGGCACCGCGTATATGAGCCCCTTCATCTCCTTGCTCACAGATAGATATACATGGGCTAATGAATTATGTGACCAGGATCTGGTTGTTTGACGCCCGGGACCAACTTCCCGAAGGCACGCAGCTGGATGGCTTTGATATCTCGTTTGATGCCGCTCCGCCAACTGAGGTGCTCCCGTCCAACGTCCGCTTCCAACACTGGAACGTCAAAGAAGCTGTTCCCGATGGTCTCGTAGGGGCGTTCGATGTCGTCCACCTACGTTTCTTTGCCTTCGTCCTTCTGAATGATGAGATCCCAGCAGTGATTTCGAGACTCTTCCAAATGCTGAAGCCGGGAGGCTACATTCAGTGGGACGAGGCCGATCTGGAGACCCTGCGCTTCGACAAGGCCAAGCCCGAGACCAAGACGGAGGACTCCGAAGCCCTCTTCAAGCTGTTGTCGGTCCAGGACCCGCGCTTCAAACCCACCTGGGCCAATCACCTCACGGAGCTCTTCGCCGAGGCGGGCTTTGTCGACGTCGAGAGGGGCACCAAAGACGCGCCGCCGCATTACGCCTTCCAGCGCCACGAGGTCGGTCTCATGATCCACGAGATCATCGCGCGCAAGACCAAGAACGAGCACATGGCCTCCGAGCTGCGACGTCTCCTTCCGGCGGTCGTAGAGGAGACAAAGAACGGCGCTTATGTGTCGTCTTTGATGCATAGCGTGATTGCGAGGAAGCCGTAAGGGTGGCAATATTTATGAACACCTACTGTACCGGGTTGAATATCAGCTGAAGCGACTCGGTGAAGTCACGACATGTCTGGTGCTTGGTGCAGTTTCCGGTTAGAACATATGTCAATGTCATCACATCGGATAAGACGAAGAGCAAATAAGACTATTGGGTGGCGCAGCCAATATACTGAAGCATTCAGGTACAACTTCTGCACTACTTACATCATCGTATGACTGAATTGTCATTCTATTATTCTTTTGACCTCACCAATATCTATTGGCTATAACGAAGGAA
Source organism: Apiospora arundinis (assembly GCA_039105305.1). NCBI lineage: Eukaryota > Fungi > Ascomycota > Sordariomycetes > Amphisphaeriales > Apiosporaceae > Apiospora > Apiospora arundinis. Next base: position 855,164 of record JAPCWZ010000007.1, on the reverse strand, counting down.
AATCGATGAAAGAATTACCCTCCCAGCCACCCATCTTACAACGAAAACCTCACCGCGTGCACGTCCCTACGTCCTTTAGCACGTACAGCTGGCTGTAGAGATCCGTCACATCGACAAACATGCGAAACGCCCTCATCAGGTAGCTCTGGCCCTCCCCAGCTCCGACGCCAGCAGACTCATAGCCGTGTCGAGCCCGCGCCGCTCGTACTCGGCGATCCACAGGAGCTCCGACTTGGCACTGCTGCTGCTGCTACTGCTAGGTTTTAGTTTCCTCCCCTCCTCCTCTTCTTCTACTACCAGTTCTGCTGCTTTTGCCCCTTTTTCTTCTATTACTACTTCTTCGCCTCCTCCATACGAGGCAAACGAGGAGGACTCGGCAAAGTTAATCGAGTTCAAGTTGCACTCCTCCGCGTCCCGTACTAGCGACCCGTGGTCGTTGTACATGCGGCACAGGAGGATCTAGCGACACGCCAGCTGCTGCAAGCGTCGTGACAACCTTGGAGGGGCACATATATCAGACGCCTCTCATCGAAGGATCTCAGAGATTGGTGAACACGATACTTTGCTAACGTTCGAGTACTCATACATGCGTTCCAGTGGCAGGCTCTGGAAATGATTGATACTAATCTGACATATGCCTTCGAAAGTATTTGAAGCAAGGAGGCAGGCCAGTTTCCAATGCATACAGACTACATGTAGGTTTTAACTAGATCAGAACCAACAGGCTCATCGTACACACCATATTGTGACTGCATAGCGGAACAACAGTGCAACTAAGATGCTCCGGCATATTGGCGTTGTTAACCTAACCTGACCTAGTATTCTCCGTGCCTCCTATTTATCTGTGATTCCACGGGGGATGGTTGTCGCGAATCTAGACGCTCGATCCACAGTATCGCAGGCCAAGCCAGCTCGCACCCACGATCATATCATCACACTACCGACTGAAAAATATGGCGAGCAATCCACCTAAGCCAATCCTTGCCTGGCTGACTCGTAGGTACTACACATTCACTATACTGCACTATACTACACTGCGATAAAGAGCATCTGCTAACACTAATGGCTTCCCAGCACCTGGCCCTAATCCTTGGAAGGTTAGTACCCATATCGGCCCTGGATGGCTTTGCTGAGACCATTTCATCTGATACCATGTTCTAGGTCATCTTCCTGCTGGAAGAGCTCGGGCTCAACTACGACATCAAGTCGTTCAGCTTCGAGAACGTGAAGAAAAAGTCCTTCACTGACGTGAACCCCAACGGTCGCGTCCCGGCCAGCGAGGACCCCAACACGGACCTGACACTCTGGGAGTCGGGCGCCATCTACCAGTACCTGGTCGAGACGTACGACGGCGGTGCCCACCATGTCTCGCACGGGGGCTCAAGGAGCGCCAGCTCTGCAACCAGTGGCTGCACTTCCAGATGAACGGCCAGGGCCCCTACTACGGCCAGTGCGGCTGGTTCCAGCACCTGCACCCGGAGAAGTACCAGCCCGCCATCGACCGGTACGCCAACGAGATCCGGCGCGTGCTGGGCGTGCTCGAGGGCGTGCTAGCCGAACGCCCCGCCGGCGCGCAGTAGCTAGTAAGCAGCAAAATGACCTTCGCCGACATGGTCTTCGTGCCCTGGAATTTCCGCCTCAGCGAGGTCCTCAACCAGTCCTGGGACCAGGTCTGGGAGGGCTCCCCCCCCTCCCTCCCCCATGTCCGCGACTGGCACGAGCACATGGTCGACCTGCCCTCGTGGAAGCGGTCTATGGAGATCCGCGCCCGTCTCATGGACGAGCAGGGCTTGCAGTGGAACGGGGTTCCCAAGGGCATCGAGACCTTCTCGGAATACGAGGAACAGATTGCTGCTAAGGACAAGAAGGCATGAGTATGGTCATTGTCAAAAGACATCAGGGAGATGTAAACAGTTCTTTCTCCATAGATCATCCGTCCATAGCTCAAGCTTCGTGTTAGTCGCTGATCATAAATCGTACAACCTTGGATGTTGAGAAATGCATTTTGACTATCCGAGGCGGGATTGAAACCTGTATAATCAAACTTGCTGAATGCGAGAGATGATTGAGTTGTTCCAAGCCCGCGAAGATGTGACTGGTAGATCCGTGGGATAGAATTCCTGCCCGCCATTTCAAGACCACATCTCGAGCTTCATGGTGTTTAACCAAAGGGCTTGGGTTGGATATTCTTCCAGAATCATGCGTACGTAGTCATGCCAATCGTCGTTCCAACCGCCATTAGCTCATGTGGCCGTCGAATATTCCCAGTACGTCGGATACCACGACGAAAACTCCCAGTCGATGATAACTGGCGTCCCATCAGGCTGCACCATAACGTTCTTCCTCTGGAAATCGTTATGGGTAAATACCGGCGAGCCATCACCGCGAAGAGCAGTTGGAAGAACATATTGGTAATACCGAGTCTTATGCACCATCCGCTCGCTTGTATCGAAGGAGTATATCCGAAGAATGCTCTCTATCAGTTCGTCCTCGGTGGTAAACGATGTTTTGACAACCTCGAGGCCCGCCGCCGTTATCGAAAACATATCGTCAAGTGGTGGTCCGCCATCAATATTGCCGAAGTAGCCCGGGTGCTGTAGTTGCCGGATTTGGTCGAAGTAAGACCGAAGGGTCCCAGCAATGGCAGTTTTACGGGCATCGTCCAGACTACCCCATAAGCCCACCAGCGTCTCGCCTGGCAGATATTCCATGACAATATATGTAACAGTTGACTGCTTCTCCTAACGCTGGTAGATGGCGTAGACCTTCGGGACTGGCACTGTAGTAGACTTTGCCACATAGAGCATATTATGGGCCTCGGTAGGGTGGATATTAAAGCCAAACTTCATGACGAATGTCTGCTTTACCTTTACGACGCGAGAGCCACTGGACTCGTGAAGCAAGACCTCAGAGCCATTGATATCATTTGGAGTCGGCAGAGGAGCGAGATAGTCATGAGATCCATCCTCGAATAAGACATCGTATGGCACTGCGCTGAGCATCAAGGAGGTACGCCAAGTGAACTTATATTGTCAAGATCCGGAAATGTGCCCGAGAGCAGGTAAAGAGAAAGATGAAAAGAAGAAAGTGGGATGCCGGGAGGTGACCCATCAATAACATTGAACAGTTGGCGCTTGGGGTTGCTGCCTAACCGCCTGGAGTGACAAGTCTCCAGGAATATGACCACTGCTTCCAATCGAATTGCAGGGGGATCAGTGGGGCTGGCCCTCTGTCCAGCGCGTATATATCCAAGCCGTACCATCAGTCAATGGCGATGCACGAAAGCCTGTCGGTGGCACCAACTTCGTGATAAAACCCAATCGCCGTAACCACCACCAAGCCTTACAACCATACTCCCGCAGTTAATCATCTCACAAGAATCACCCAAAAGGTTGCCTTGCTGGAACAACTTCAGGACTTCAATATGTTATACAATCGTATCTACCTCGTTGAAAGATTAGGCACCGTACGAAATCATCATGCCATCTTCTTAGAAACCCAACAGAATGGCTCTGGAACTCTCATCCATGTCACCGGCGATATCCAGAACGGCATGACATTGGAAATGAAGGAAACATCCAAGAGTCCTGACTTATCCGCCTCTTTTATATCCAAGTCGCAGCTGGGACTGGTCAGGGTTGAAGACTTTTCTCGTGTCCAGTCCATCTGCCGCGCCAACCCTCCTCCCGCGAAGCAGTTTAACGGACCCAGAAGAATCAACCCTGCCCAGCCTCTCCGACGCTGCCAGGAGTGGACAAGTGAAATTGTTAAAAGTCTCAGGGCTGAAGGCGTTCTCCTGAAAGTTTGCTCGTAGAGTGTAGTTAAAGCCCTGGCAGGGGCCGTTCTAGAATGCCATCGTATGTATTACATTCATCTGTATTGGAGGTGTGTGGTGGATTAGGCGTCTTAAAACTCAATGGCTAGAACTGGTCCAGCCAGCCTGAAGAACAAATCTAAGTACAAAAAGCACACATCCCCTGGCGTGTCTCCCATTCCCTATGGCGCGTCTCCCATCGGGACTTCAGCCTCGTTGTTGCATCTAGTTTCTCCTGCTTGGCTAAGCCTACTAAGGACCTTATCTCATCTTCCATTTGGGATAGCCGGTATCGGTGAGCGCGCTGTTCGTTGTCATGTAAAGATTTATCCTCATTTATGGGCAAGGGTGTTGGCGTTCTCCTCTGGAAGAGTTTCCATTTCCGCCCTTTATCAATGACTACATTGAAGCTTGCTAGATTTTTCTTGCGTCTGCGTCTACTTTCAGACGAGAAGAACTGGATTCCTTTATGACCGAAGGCGCCGGTAGCCTCAAGTAACGGGCGCCCCAAGATGATGTCACAAGGCAGGGCTGGAAGAACGTGGAAAACAGCACGGTACTGCGCGAAGGCCGCATCTGTGTCACTTTGGTCGTCGTATTGTGACTTCTCGTCGAATACCAAAGCATCTCCCCCTGGGTCTAGCGTGTTTGGTGGACTTCTCCAATCGAGGCGGAAATTGTTGATGTACACTTGCCCCATTGTCTCTGATATGCTGCCGTCGCCAAATTGCAGACGACGTCTAACCTCGGGCCTGTCGTCTATCCAGTGGCCGTCTCTTTTGGCGTGCTCGAATGACATGAGGTTGAGATCTGATCCTGTGTCGGCCGTCGCAACTACTCGTCGGCCATCAATAGAGCACTGTATTTGGTTCCGAGGTGATCCGATCCAGAGAACCGAGTCAATATCATCGTAGGCCTTGGGACATGCCTTTAGTAGGTGGCTGTTTGTCGTAAATATGGCATTCTTCTCCAGGAAAGGCATGCCTAGGATAATAGGCACGGGGCATTTCTCAAAAACGTAGAACCACTCCTTCCTCTTGCTTGGAACCACCGACGACGGAGCGGCTTGCGGGATTGCAACTTTGACGTATACCCGGCCCACGGCTCTGACGGACGTCCCATTACCGAGCTCGAAGAGCTTTCTTCGGTCGTTTGGAGTCCGCCGGATTTTGAGCTTGTGATCGCGGGCCCAGTCTTCCTGCATGATGTTTTCGGACGAACCGGAGTCGGGACAGGCCTCTCCTGCATGGTTATTAATGGTAACGGCGAGAACCCTCCGCACGTTCTTGACATACTGATGTTCTGTGCGTGATATAAGTCTCTTGACGGGTAGTAGTCCTGGGCTTTTCGTTACCCCTCTCGTAATAAGCGACAAATCTGAACCAGTATCAATGAGGGTAGAGTCAATCCGATAATCTCTCCCATGCCGCTCTTGGACCCAAGCTGGTTTATGAAACCACCGGTTTTCATGTGGGGGAACTCTCTCGTGGCCATCTGAGTCGACCGAAAACAATCCACATGTCCAGCTAAGGGGCATCTCATGGGGCATCTCATGATGCTCGAGTTGGGTATCCTGACGGTCTCTCCGAGATCGCTTCGGTTTGCCATAGGCACTCTCGAGTGTAGTTTTGCCGACAGTAGTCGAAGGCACACCCAATATCGTTTCCAATTTGGCTCGGATTTGTTCTGAGTATTTGTTAGTCAGGTTCACAACATTTTCGATGTTCGAGGCCTGCATCTCACCTTTCGATATTTCACTGAGTGATGGAAACATATCACTGATGAGTGATGCATGGAGGCGTTTTTCGACGTTGGTTTCGTCGGAATCATGCCTTATAGCCTCACCGGGCTCCTCAGCGATCCCTTTTGCCTTGCGCTCAAAAAACTTCTCTACATATTCGACAGGAGTCTCGCGTTCGTTATATTCTCCCCCTGTCTCACAGGTTATAGAGCTGGAGGATATCAACTTGTCCTTGAAGTGTGTCTCAAGGTGCTGCTTCATGTTATCGGCACGAGTGAACTTCTTGTGGCAGGCAGGGTAGGTGCAGTGCACCGCCTTCTTGGCAGTGTGGATTTTGGAATGCCGAGAAGCGTAGCCCGAGGTGATGAAGGTTTTCTCACAGCCATGGCTGTCGCGATACCTGCAGGGGTACCGCTTTGCGGGGCGGTCTTGCACAGCTGAGCCGGCCGGGCTGATCTCGTCGTTCCAAGTTCCGGTCGTAGGGGCCTCTGCCTTCATGGCATTGAACCTCGTAGCTAATATCTCGGCCTCTACGTTTTCAACCTGTTGCTTTAACCTTGCAACTTTCTCTTGCTGCTCGATCGCCATAGCCGCCGCAGCCGCTAAAGCCTCCATCTCTATTGCATGTTGTATAGTAGGGACGTGGAAGAGTTAGTCGATTGCCGGGTCAATTTGAGAACTGTAACGTCTGGTACCTAAGTCAATGTGGCTGGAAGGTTGCTGTCATGTGCAGAGAGAGGGCAGGGAAATTGACAAGCGGCGTTGGCCCGGTTGATATTAAAAGAAAAAAGAATCCATGCCAATGTCGGGCAATTCGGTATTCTGAAGGAGGGATAATTGCTATGGGCAGCGAAAGGTGATAATATGAGTTCCATTCGAGGCACCCAACCTATCTGTAGGGAAACAAGGCACATTGTTGCGCCTTTCCGCGCAACTGGCAGTGACGTGGCGGGCGGTGGCGTCCCGTGTTGTATTCATTGGCTTGAAAGTGCCAAGAAACATACGTGTGCAACTCGAGCCGTATCTTAGGCATTCTTCGGCGCGCCTTGTTGCGGCTACGTACCGGGAGGTTTTATTGCTCATATACTAGTAGTTCTACACATGTAGACTATGGCGATAGGTGCTGCAGAACCTTGAAGGCCAAATCTAGCATTCAAATGTGGCCCATCTCTTATGAGCGTTTTGCTTCGCCTTCATTGAGGGTTGTTTAATCACGCGGGATGAATGGAAACTCTTCATTCCAGAAGCGCGAGCCGATTAATGGCTTCCCGAAATTCGCTGACGCCATCACGCAAGACCCGGACCGAACGGGCACCATTTATAGGCGTTTTGACCGGCTCGCGTCGCGCGACCTATTGCTCATGGAAGCAGAGATCGCGGAGCTAGAAGCCCTACAAGACAGATACGACGAGGACGATCGTGCTATACACGATGATGTGACTTGCGAAAGCCACAGCAAATGGTCAGCTTTCGAGAGGCTAGCGGAGGAAAGGGACCCAAATGGCGATTTCCTCCATCCCCAAATTCATGAGAGAATGCGGTTGGCATTATCGATCAGGGACAAATTGTTGAAGTACCGTTCGTATTTGTTCTATTTGACGCCTAACCGCCAGATGGTCCCCTTTTCATAATGGGCACTAACAGAGTGATTATATAGATGAGGCCCTAGCCAGGCACCAGCTTCTCTTGAACCTTTCTCGGCCAGCTCCCACCACCGTAAGGGGTATGAAGAACATGTTCAGGGGCGAACAAAACGGCCAGGGGCAGATGTACTCGGGGCCACAGTTGTGGGGTCGTAGTGAGCAGCGATTTGATGACGTTGATGACCTCGTCGCCTTGAAGGTGCTGGCAAACCAGGATCGACTGTCGCAGTTCGTGCTTAATCATTGCGGGTGGCTATTTCGAGTGAGTCTGGCCCGTTGGATAGATCGTTTCATCTTCGCTTTTATCAACTCTCTTTTCTAATACCGTAGTAGGAACGGCAAAGCCACGGCACTTCCGTGGTAATATCTGAGAGGTCAGTGGATAAGGCCACCACAGTGCTAAGCTCGATCATTTCCGCTATGGTCCTGTTCGGCTCTATAGTGTCGCTATACTTTGTTCAGAACCCATACGCCCTGCTGGGAATGGTGGGCGGCTGGACGATCCTGTTCGCCGTGTGCGTGGGTGTATTGACCAATGCGAAGCGGGACCAGATCTTCGCAGCGACAGCGGCATTTGCGGCTGTCTTGGTGGTTTTTGTCGGTGAGTCGTTGGATAAAGGCCGAGGAGGCGGTTCAGGAGGCCCGGAGGGGATCACTGGTAACTGTACCTGCACGCCAACATGAAGGGCAGACAAGACGGTTGGAGTCAACTTACAGGAATATATTTCTTCAAAAAGCCCTGCTGTAGAGAGACCCATGCGTGCTTTGTTTTGTTCTAGATATTGGCGAAATGTCTACGACCGGGCTCAGGGAATTTCTTCCCGCTCATGCTTGCGCCTTCACAGGATCCGTTTTCGTTCTATCAATAGCCTCCTTGTGAAAGAGGACTGGTCCTCAACCAGCCTCGAATGTCGTGGGGGGCTGCCGCTTAGGAGAGCTTTATTCCCGTACTAGTTATAAGTCAGATTATGCCATTCGTACGATGAGTATGAAAAAGATGACGAAGTATGATCCTCACTCACGAGCTCGAACAGCACGTAGCCTGTCAGACTTGCAGAAGCGGTCTTGGCGCAGCTGCGGGTAGGGCTGATCACCCCTGGGAATAGCCCATCTTCAACCCTACTGTCGTCAGCTTGCTGACAGGAGGGCGACAATTGCCGAGTTATGTGGGTATATATGACTGTGTTCGTACTCTGAGAAAAGGAGAGGCGGCTTCTGTCCGGTACCCAACCTCGCATCCTTCCAGGGAGCCGTGCTGATTGATGCGAATGCGATGTGATGCGACGCTGGAAGAATGGAGCACCGTGATGCAAGTTGTCTTGTGACACGCTTTCACATCTATTCCATGATATACCCATTACTTTAAACCACTCCTTTAAGCTCCTTCTCCTGTGTAGGTTCATATTTCTTGCATGAAACCTAACATCATCTTGAAAGATCGAAATTAATGATGTACAACCGACTATTGAGAAATTATGCCAGGCGAAATATTGCGCAGCACCAGAGGTCCCTACAGCACGCTCGAGGTCTCGTACCCTGATCCTCAGGACAAGACGGTAGTTCCGGTGGCAAACGAGAAGATCCCAGACACGTCCCGTGATGGCAACATCAGCAATGGCACAAACAGCCACCTTCACAGCAGTGATGACCAGAACGGCATGGAAGCCGTCCAAGAGAACGATACGAAGGGTCTCCCAGGATATAAAAGACCTAGATGTGGCCTATCGCCTTTGACCTTCTGGGCACTCGCGGTAATACTGAACCTGGTAGTGCTAGGGGCCATAGGGGGCGGCATCGCTGCCGCGGTCTTGCGTCGGGACTACAAATCCGAAAATGCAAACATAAACTCCATACCTGACCCAGCTGATGGTGCTGGACCCCCGCCCCAGTCCCAGCTTAGCGCTGTGAACTGGACCGACGCCTCAAACAAGGACCACAAAACCGTCTTCTACCAAAGAGACGGGAAGCTGTGGCTCAGCCAGTGGGACGCGGGCTCGGTCAACTGGACCCATCTTGACATCGAGTCTCGGCTCTCGCCGCCAGCTGCCGGGAAAGAAGCCGTCGCGTTGAACCCGAGGACGAACACACCGCTAGCATCCGTCGTCGCGCCGGCCGCTGCCGATGGGGGCGGAGGAGGGCATCCTGTCATTTATCTGTACTACCTAGATGCTGGCAACACTATCCGCGACATCCGCACCACAGGCGACGGTACCGCCTCGAATGCCATAACTTGGGCCCCAGGCGACCTGTGGTCGAAAACCGCCGCGCCGCTGACCGCCACGGCCAACACAGGCCTGGCGGCGCTGGCGCACTACTGCGCTACGGGCTGCCTGAACCAGAATCTGGTCGTCTTCCAGGACCGGGGGTCCCTGTTCTGGGCCGACGGGCGGAACTGGTCCAACGCCACACGCAACCTCAGCGCGCTCTCGGCCACGAGCCTGGCCATGTTCCCCGCTCCGTTCCGGGACGCGAGCTCGGGGAAGCAAGACGACTCCCGCAGAACGCAGGCGCGCCTCATGTATCACCGTGACGGGCGGATCGATGAGTACATCTTCAACGACAAGGTGGCATTCGGATGGAACCCTGGTAAGCAAACAAAAAGACATCCGCGTACAGAACCAGTTCCATCTCGCACTCTCTCTTCTTCCCACCCCTCTTGGTCTAATTGCTGACACTTTGCCGGGCACATAGGCACCACCGGAATCATCGGTAACGTTCCCAACACGCAGCGGTCCCCGGGCCTAGCAGCCGCCGCCGCCATCGACAACGCCCGCGGCCTGGTGCTGGCGCTGCGCGCCGACGGCGTCGGCAACCTGACGTCGAGCTACCTCCCCGCAACGGGCCTGTGGAACGCCAACCAGCCGAAGATCCCGAAGCACCGGAACCTCGTCACGTCGTTCGACGCCGACGAGAACGGCGGGGGCAGTAGTAGTAGTACTGCCGGGGCCACCGAGAACAGACCAGGCGGAGAGCCGCCGCTCGCGGCCATCGCGCTCACGTCCGACTATCTGCTGTACACGCTGTCGGGAGACAACACTCACATCCGGCAGTGGTCCTGGTCCGACGCCGGGACGGATACATTTCGCTTTACCGAGAGGGTCTTGTGATGATGACGATGATGATGATGGCATGGCGTAACGCGGGAGAAGGAAGATCTTGGATGGGGTTTCTATTTTTAACTTGGATGGCCGATCTTAGGGCTGTTAAAGTGGGCGTGGATTGGCTAGGGGTTGGTTGGGCAGTGTATAGGACCAGGTACAGTAGAGCTATAGAAACGTGCTCCGCACTTGTCTCAATTTGCCTGACCTGCCTAGTGATTAGCCTCTGCAGAGGGATTAAGATGCTTACTGTTGAGTCGTCATTGGCTAGGGAACGGAATGCATACTGCAGATCACATCATCAGCAGGATCGTACAGCTGCGTCAGGCCGGCCCGAGTATTTGGATTCTTCATCGAGATAGACATATTGCATCTTGCATCTTGCATATTTTTTCCCTCGCAAATGCGAAGAAACAAACTCGACAGACAACCCTTGACAACGCATCAAGTAACAAATGAGTGTGCCCTGCTATTTCTCAAAGGCTACAGGGGCAAATCTCTGTAGCGTGCCACTAGTGCCGTATTCCCGGACGACAGCTCGTTTGGCTAAGGGCCGCCAATGGCTCAAGAGCCAACCAACCGCGCCCTCTGAGTGAGTGGCCGCCAGGCCCCCGGGTGGCCTCGCGTAAAGTCTTGTATGGAGTGCCCAACGAAGGCCGGCGCCAGGAGATAGTCTGATAGTTCAAGCCCACGGATAGAGCAAAGTCCGTGACTGGAGCTGCATAGGTGCATAGGTGCAATTCGCCAAGGCCTCCTAATGGGACCAATGGAACCCCATGGGACCCAGCCCCCCGGTACTCGCTTGCTCTGGCTCTCTGGCCCTCTCTCTTATCGCATAATGAACTACGGGCAAATCGTTTCGAGTTGGCCTGCCTGTTGTTTCCTTTCGAGTCGGAAAAGCGACTTGGCCGTCGTTTCTACTTGCCCACCCACTCGCCCGCGCACTCGTTTCTGGACCTAGGGTGAACAACAACAACAATCGAACTATAGGCGTAATAGTAACGTCCCTCTTATGACTCCCCACGATTGTTCAGAAGAGGGAAGGATTTAATAAATAAAAAAGCAACAGAGTTTATTTATTTGCCCATTATGAGGGTCCTCTCTTCGCCCTCCACCACCCTCCTCGCCGTATGGCTCTGCCACCTCGCCGCCGGGGCCGGGGCCCTCGAAAACGACTTCTCGTCGTACCCGTCGGGCGCGCAGAGCTGCCTGTCGCGGGCGGCCGATAGCAGCAAGTGCAGCGGCAGCACGGGCGCCGAGATGAACTCGTGCCTCTGCACCAACAAGGGCAACTTCGTCTACAACACGGCGTCGTGCGTCGCCAAGGAGAGCCCGGGGGACCTCGACCCCGTCTACTCCACCCTCAACACCAACTGCGCGGGCACGGGCGTCAAGCTCACCGTCTCCCGGGACGCGTTCATGGCCAAGGCCAAGGCGGCTACGGCGGTGACCACGTCGGCGACCAAGACCAAGGGCCCGACGACGACGACGGACGATGGCAGCTCCACCTCGGCGACGGCCACAACAACGACGTCGGACGATGAACCGACACCGAGCACGACGGGTAGCGCGACCGCGGATAAAGGTTCTTGGTCTTCAACCGCCAAGGTGGGAGTGGGCGTCGGTATCGGCGTGGGCGCCAGCGCTCTGGTACTGCTGGGCGTCATGCTTTGCAAGCGATACCGACGAGGGAAGCGACAGCAGCAAGGCGGCGTTGCGGGTGCAATTGGCGGGCCAGGGCCAGCGGGTGGCCCTATGGATGGCAGCGGATACCACCAGCCGGGCGGTCCCCATTCGCCGTACATGGGCAGCGCGTACGGAGCCGACGGGTCGACGATAGCCGGGACCATTCCGATGCAGCACACGGGCGGCTCCAACAGCAACATGACGGGCAGCTGGAACAAGTCGCCCGTCAGCCCAATGACGACGCCCGCGTCGATGGGAGGCTACTGGGTGCCCGGCCACGATGGTAGCAGCCGGAACAGCCTGATGCCCCCGCAGCAATACGCGCACGCCCAGCAGGGTCAGCCGCTGCTGGCGGAGCTCGGGGGCCAGGATCATCATCCTTCCTCGCCGCCCGTTGAACTTCCCGCGCAGGAGTATCAGCCGCAGCAGTACGAATTGCCGCTTACGCAGCCAGCGGCATCTCACCCACCTCATTCAGCACAGGCGCCATATCAACAACAGCAACAGCAGCAGCAGCAGCAGCAGCAGCAGCAACAACAACAACAACAACAAACATTTTCGCAACCATTCGCACCTCACGACTACGGGCGAACCCAAAACCATTAAAATTTGAGGCTAGCACTTGCCTGTAATAATACCAGGCATTCTTCTTGGCCAAAACGGTCTCACTTTTGTAGAAATACCCAAGAAGTAGATGGTAATCCTTGAGGAAACTATTGGGCATTGGATGGCGTAATGGGAATGTATATGCAATAATTAGAACGGAAAAGTCTAATTCTACGTTAGATGGTGATTATTCCATACTGGCCTTTTCACGTTCGGTTGCATCTTAATTTTGGGAGCGTTCACTGGCTGTCGTACATAGCGCATCGCGAGTGATATCATTATCCCCCAGTGGGGTCTGTGTTTTTGGAGTCATAGCTCTTCGTTTTAGGTAATAATACCCAGCATTTAGATACACTTGTTTATACAAATACAGCCACGGCCCGCCTGATGAAGTCAATCACCTGACCAATAGGTGTGCTTTTATTTATCCCAATTCTTGCTGTTTCTGCCAACACCTCCTATAACTAAGTGTGTAGGTTAGATGAGGCGACCCGGCAAGGGGAGATAAAAATTGCCAACATGGGGCTTTCTATCGTCGCCCAAAAGTCCAAATGGGTGGCGACATCACTCCCTTTCCGTCGACTAACGCGCCGGCTTTCGCGGTTTGTGTGCTCGCGTGGATAGCTGTCGGCTCTACTCGGCCAGCTTCTTCTTGCTAGCACCGCTCTTGACGCGGCGGGCGGTGGGTCGGTTGATGTGGTCCTGAGGAATCCAGCTCTCGTCGTAAGACTTGTCAACGCCGCTGCCCTCGCCACCGGAGAGAGGCTCCTTCTCGATAACAACGGCCTTGGGGGCACGTGGCTTCTTGGTCTGGGGGAAGAAAGCGGCGAACCAGGTGTTGTAGACGAAGTAGCAGATACCAGCGAAGGCGGCGCTCAGGAACATGTAGAGGAAGATGCTGCAAGTACGGGTTAGTATATGCATGTAGCTATCATAAAACCATGCGATAACCTACATCTGAGGGTCGAGGATGCTGGTAGGGGCCTCAACAATGCTGACGGTCTGATCGGCGACCTGGACCTGGAAGATCTGGTTTGCGCCGTTGGTGACGACAGCCATGAGGTTGAGACGAACGTCCTGGGGGTTCATGTCCAGGGCGAACGAGTAGGGAAGGGACTGCTTCTCGCCGGCGGGGATAGTAGCCTCGTATTTAACGGAGCTCAGGTTGCGGAGGATGCCGGCTGAGGGGTGCGAGCCCTCAGGGAGCTCCTGCAGGGTGTGCAGGGCACCGCCCAAGAAGGCGACCTGGATGGGCTCGGCTTCGTTGTTGGTGATGTCTACGACGGCCTTGGTCGGGCGGCCGTTGACGAGCTTCACGCCGAAGATGTCGGCCTCGGGGAAGGTGGTGGCGACATCGGCCTTCAGTTCGGCGGCAGGAGGGCTACCGGCGTTGGCATCGAGAGGCTATAGTGACAAGAAGGAAGTATTAGCGGGTCGTTTTGTGCTGCAATGCGTCGGAGTAATATTTTCGATGGCATCACGCGAGCTCTTTGCGACAGAGCTCTGAAGCTTTGGCGCTTGACCAGGTGGGGAGTATTAGGATGATGAAGACTTACAGAACCATCTTGGGCGAAAACCGAAACGACACGGAGAGCCAATGCGGCGAGAAGCGAGTACTGGAGAGCAACCATGGTGGGCGAGATACCTGGGATGAAGAGGGAAGGGGAGGATGAAAGGTGGTAAAAGGGACAATTGTGACAGAGAGAGTGCGGAGAGGTTTCTTGTTCACCAACGACAAACTAACTGCTGTTGGAGCTCTCGCCTAGGAAATTGATTGTGTGAACGTGGCAGTTACAAGCTCCAGGCTCTTGGCCTGCTTGGGGTAGCTGAGAGCTGGGTCGGTATTGGGGCCAATAGCATGTCCTAATTCAGCTGTAGGTCCACCTTTTCCCTTGACCCTCGTCATTGTTACTTTGGCATCATCCTATCCACATCGCAGCTCTCAAATCTCAAAGCTATCGACAGCTCCTAGCCAGATTGATAGCTCATAGCCTTTTAGCTTAGTATATATGCATATGCATTTGTATAATGTATATTGTTCAATCCGTCATGTTGAGGAATTGATTTGAATTACATACAGCACCACACCCTGGCTGTGAACAAGACAGAGGAAGCGGCGGCCGTCTGTCTACACTGCCCGTGACGGCGTAATGAAGCCCGTGCAGTCGCCGAACCCTACTCCGTTACCGCAGTACGCCGTCATCCTGACCCCATCGCCGTCCTGGAGATAAGTTGTTTGCGACCCGTCGGCCAACTCTATCTGCACCTTGCCGCCCTTGGTCAACTCGGCAAGGCAGCCGTGCGCATCGTCCCCTTCGCCGGACACGGTACCAGTCGCCAACACGTCGCCCGTGTTGAGGTTACAGCCGTTGACCGTGTGCTGAGCCACGAGGTCCCGGAATGTCCAGTACATCCAGGACACATTCGACTTGCATATCGTCGTGGCCTTTTCGCCCCGTACCAGTTCGGCCTCCAGCTTGATGTCGTAGCTCGGCTTTGCCTTGGTCTCGCTCAAAAAGCTGCTTACTGCAAGCTCCTTGGCCGGTGCCGCTGTCGCAAACGGCTCGAGCGCGTCTAACGTCACTACCCAGGGAGAGATGGACGTGCAGAAGCTCTTACCGTTCATCGGGCCCAGGGGCTTCATTTCGAACCCTTGAATGTCTCGAGCTATAGCCGTGCAAAGAATCAGCAACTTAAATCGTGCGAGGTAGGGAACGGCAGGATCTTACCACTCCAGTCATTGAGCAAAACCAACCCGAAAATATGGTCATCTGCGTCTTCTAGGGCAACACCGTCTCCCAGCTTGGAAGGCTTTCCAATGATGGCAGCTAGCTCGAGCTCATAGTCCATGGCCTTGGTTGCCCCGAAGCTGACCGAGCCGCCTGCCGCAGTAACACCAAGTGGCCTTCGCACCTGTGTGCCTGAGACCACAATTGATGATGAGGTACCAGTGTATCCCACCGGATAGTGCAGAAACGACGGGGGCATTCCCTTCTTGCCAAAGATGGCTTCTTCCATATTCTGCACATGATCCTTGGAGCACGAAAAGTCGAAGAATCCGGCTACAGAAATTGGCATATGGAGCGACGCATCGCTCAGTTTGTAGCCAAACTTGGATACCACTGTATCATCCCCAAGCACCTGTTTCAAGCTACTTCGAAGTTGCTGTAGGTCTGATTTGCTAACGGCTGCCAATTCATTCAGAGTTGCCTATTTCAACATTAGCAATGGTCCCTTCCTCATGCTCAGGAGTAGCATACCTTGGTAAGCGCCGATTTCACAATATTTGAGCAGTCTAGAGGCAGATCTGCCAGGAATATGACGAAGTCATTGAGCCGAGTAGCCACTGCCCTGTCGGGATGCGCACTGCAGCTTGCAATACCGTAGGGGAGGTTTGCAAGCGAGAAGTGTTCTGTGTACACCATGGTTCGTTAATACTGGACTTGTCAGTGGGCTATGTGGTTTCCTTTGATGTTGGTGAGTCCCCATCTTCTTGAGCGATGACACCCACGATAATAGGCATAAAAGGTAGGGAGCCGATTCGGCTGTGTTTCTGCGTCCGAACGAGTACCCCGCCCCCACCGTGCCGAAGGGACGAACTATCTGCCGTAGCATGTTGAAATATGCATTATCTCAGTCGGGTTCGGACGGTGCTCACGGAATCCCAAGATTATGGAAGACGAAGTCGGATGTACCTCAAAAGTGCAATAAAGACGTTGTCACGAACATAACTACCTATATGAGATTACCCACTAATGTTACACTAAAGATAGATTACGTTGCCATGAGCAGATCACAGGTGAGTTACATCAGTAGGGCCTTGAAATCTGGATTGTTTTAAAATAACTTGAGACTCGTCATTTCATCCTACTATTGATCTATACGGATCATATGGGTCTATTCAAACTATAACTCGGTCCCTCCCCTTTTACCCCTTATTTCTGCGGGATTACAGGCAGTGTCACGTAGTTCTCTAAGCCATCTCCAAAATGAATGTGATTCTGCCCAGCGAATTTCGAGGTTGGCCTGTTGTTAGAGGAAGAAAAAGAAGCAGTTAGCCAAGTATACATATTAATATAGTACCAATAACAGGTTGGGGTCCCATAAGTTTGACTCGAAGGGAAAGAGAAGAGAGACTTACCTATCCGTGGAAGAATTGTGCTGGAAGATGCCCGAACCCTGCGTGTCACCGCTCGCGACCTCGAAGACGAGCCGGTTGCCCTTGTCGACGACGACGTTGGTGGGCCAGATCTCGACATCCACCCCGTAGACCTCGCCGGCCTTGACGGGCAGCACGTCGGTCGAGAAGTACTCGCGGTAGGGGAGGTAGGACCGGTGCTTGGGGTGCTCCGGGTGCGTCTTGCGCATGCTCACGCGCAGCCAGCCCTTGCACAGGGGCACGGGGTCGCCCGCGGTGCCCGTGTAGAAGATCTCCTTGGAGCCGGCGTCGAGGTGCCGCAGCGTCACGAACAGGTCGATGTCCTTGTCGCCCGACGCCTCTTCGGGCGTCAGGGACACGTTCAGGTGCGCCGTGACGTGGCCGGTGATCTCGGTCTCCTGCTCGAAGGGCGCGGTGGTGAACTGGACGGCCTCTTGCTTCTCCAGCGTGCCTAGGGCCTTGTAGGACACCTTCTTCGACTCGGAAGCGGTGGGCTTGCTTGCGGCGAGGCCCTGGTCGGCCGTGAGGTAGAAGTTGGTGTACTGCGTCCGGGGGATTGGCCACGCCTCCTCCTGTCGCTTGGGGTACGACTTCTCCTTCTCCGCATCGTTGAAGCCGACGTTGCCCTTGCGCAGCGTCACGGTGACGGGCGGCACTTTCCCGGGCACGCTCCAGCCGACGCGGTCCTCGCCCTTGAGGAACGCGTCCAGGAAGCTCTGCTGGAGCTCGGCCTCCTCCTTGTAGTAGAACGGCAGGTCGTGGCGGCCCGTGATGAAGCGCAGGTACTTGAACTTGGACCCGGCGTGGTTGTAGCCCTCGACGTTGCCGCGCAGGTGCAGCAGGATGCCGCCCCAGTTGGCCACGCTCAGCAGCGGCACCTCGATGTCCTCGGGGCGGAACTCCTTGCTGGCGTAGTAGGGCTCGTCGCGGTACTTGTGGGTGGCGTTGTCGACCGTCTGGTCCTGCCGGTTGGCGACGAGCACGTCCTCGGGGAGGTCGCCCTCGATGGTGTCTTCCTGACCGCGCGCGCCCGGGCCGTCGGGCGGGAATTTGAGTTGGGACCGTCCGGCTTTGCCGTACTGGTTCACCAGGACCTGCCGGTTCCACCAGACGCCGATGAACTTATCCGAGAGGATTCCGCCGTGCTGACAGCGGTCGCGGTAGTAATCTGACATGCCCTCCCTGAATGGCTTATTGTTAGAATACGTTTTGTGCACTGTAACACCCACACCAGAACTTCCCCCCTTTCTTCGTCTTGTCCCTGTCTGAGACTGGAACGGATGAGTGAGAATGACTTACCAGGGAATGATAGCTGCCAGCCCCTTGGGCTTCCGCGCCGCGACGCGCCATTGCGTGCCGGCGTAGTACGAGATACCCAACAGCCCGACCTTGCCGGTAGACCAGGGCTGATCGGCCGCCCACTCGACGACGTCGAAGAAGCACTCGGAAGTGCCCTTGCTCATCGTATCCAGGAATCCGGGGCTCTGGCCCAGACCCCTCTCGTCGGCCCGCACCACAGCGTATCCCCGCGAGGTCCAAAAGACCGGGTCGGGCGTCTCCCACGCCGAGTACTTGGAGCGGTGCTCCGGGTTCACCTCGTTGAAGGAGCCCGTGAAGAAGGTCGCGTAGGGGATGTCCTTGCCGTAGGGCCCGTACGTGCACAGCACGGGGAACTTGGCGCTCGCATCGTCGCTCAACGGCAAGTAGACATTGGCCCGGATCGGCAGCTTGGAGGCCTTGAGCGGGATGGACACGTTCTTGAGGAAGCGCAGGTTGTTCTCGCGGTCGTCGGTCGTGGTCTGCAGATCCCGAAGGGGAGGGGTTTGGACTTCCATGATGAAAGCTTGCAATGTCTCTCCTGTTTGTTCTCTTTGCGGCTTGCTCACAGCACGACGATCTTGGCGATAGATTTGTGACTGAGATAGCAATTAGACAGATGTTCTTTTCGTTTTCCAAGACAGAGTACTATGCTCAAGGTTATTATCTTCTCGTTTCAATTGATTGTGACAATAATCTATGTCTACCCCTCGGCAGTCCGTCTTCAGCACCGTAATTACTCAGGCTTGGGACGAACGCCACTTGCACCGGCAAGTGGAGGAGGGGAAGCCCGGCCGGCTGCATAGCAGCAATGCAGTTCCACGCTTCGGCATCTCTAGGCGGGGGTCATTATCCTGCATCAAAGAGAATGTTTCTAATCGCATCAAGAAAGCCAACCGGCTCTGTTTATGGATGCTTCCGATCACGGCAATTATATAATTTGCGTACCTGGCATTGAGATATACTGCCAAGGATACGCCGCATTGGCGGACGTGGGGTCGTTTCGTGAACATACTCCATACTCTCTTTAGATTTCTGGCTTGCAAAACTACTGAGTGATCTGAAATGAGTAATACGTTTTTATGATGTTATGAGCTAGTTTTATAGTTGTATATACTCCAATTGCAAAGAGCACGGGTTTCAATTCTATATCGTGGCTACTACTGTACGGAACCTAATACTCGCCGCCCACCTTCCACCTGAAGTACGTGTTGTTGAATCGCCCAGCTGTTTTCGACCAGGCCCAGCGTGTAAACTGAGAATTAAGCAAATCAGTCAGTCTAACAACCACCAATTATACTTGCACGACTCAAAAAAGGGGCCGGGGGATCAGGCAGAGGGGGTCCCCAATTAGCAAGTTGTTGCAACTCACAGCAGTAAGCCAGACGCCGTGGAACATGTGCAGTACAAACGCCGTCTCGATCGGGTTCGAGCCCCAAGGCCGCACCTCGCGGTTCAGGTTGTAATTGATGGGGCGGTATCGCGGGACGCCGCGGTGTTCCGTGTCCCAGTCCGCCGGGTTCTCGACGTCGACGGGGGCGGCGTGGTCGGTCAGCGGGACCCAGGTGGGAAACTGCCCCTGTTGCTGCTGCTGCTCTTGTGGTAGCAGAGGCGCATCTTCTCCTAGTTGTCGCTGCGCAGTAGCTAAGTCTTGGGCGCCCGTGAGACGGATCTCGTAGTCTTGCAGTGTGTCGGCCAATGTGCTGGTTATGGGGTTGTCTGTAGTGGTGACGGACATCTTCGCCTAGATCTTGTCGCCGCCCAAGCTGGTTGCTCACGACAATAGTAGTGTGCGTTGGGGTTGTTACTTGATGAGGAGGAAGCAATTGACGTACGACTTGTCGCAACAGGCGAGCAATCAAGACTTCAAAGTTGCATGAGATTGAAGGTTCAATAAAGTTAGTAAGTAGTAGTACATAGCATGGAAAGTCTCGTATCGCGCATTGGAGACACGCATCTCCCCGTTTCGAGGGTCTGGTGGTCTGGTGCCATTGGGGGAGGAAGGATCTGGGGTAGAGTGGGCAGCGCATAGGCGACCCTCAGTCCCCCACTTACCGGTCGCATTCCCCCTGGCTTGGTTTTTGGGGTAATGTGGGCGGATGGACGGACGGAGTATTCCGGGGGGCATGTGAGACTCTCATGTCGCAACAGCTTTCCGAATTGGACGGGCAAGCATTACTCAAAATAATCCAGCTAGAGGTGGCTTCTGAATGTTGACTAGACAGACTTGCAGACAATTCAGATCTCTTTTGAATAAGGGGTCGGAAACGGATATACACTCGCTTTCAACTCAAGTATTCTTACACCAAACACAATGCCATCGTCTCCAGATACTATCGCTATTGAGCGACTCCAAGACGCCGTGATCGACGGCCGAGCTGAGAACATCAGGTACCGCCAAAATCAGCTTCAAAGCCTCCATGCCAGCTTGCGCGAGGAGGCCGGCGGCATTTGCGCCGCTCTGGCGAAAGATGCGCAATCGTCCAGCGCCGAGGTCGAGGCCGAATACTACCTGGCCATGGACGCGGTCCGGCATTTCTACGACTCGCTCAACTTCGCAGAGGAGCATGAGAAAGAGTACGCCGTCACCCACGGCAAGGACAATGCGACGCGGAGACTAGGAGCGGGATTGGTCGTGATCCGGCCGACAAGCCACACGAGGTTCTACTCCATTGTCACACCGCTAGCTGCGGCCATCTCGGCCGGCAACTGTGTGATAGTCGAAGTAAGTGGCATCTTTGGTGGTTGGGTTATGTTTTCATCTGCTTATACAGAGATCTATCGTGTAGCTCCAAGATACTATTCTTCAACTTGATTCCGTCCTGCGAAAACTACTCCCGACTTCGTTGGATATCAATACATTTTGTCTCACCAAGACCATAACCGATTCATCAATCCTCGAGACAGCGCTTCTGGTGGACCAGACGAGCGCATCATCAAACACGACAAGCAGTCTCACAAACCAGCTGCTCTCATCCACAAGCACTCGCACCGTGGCCATCGTGGACCGGACGGCCGATATCCAGGCGGCAGCTAAGGCGATCACGAACGCGAGGTTTAGCTTCGGCGGCACATCAACTTATGCGCCGGATCTGGTCCTGGTCAACGAGTTTGTGAAGCAAGACTTCTTTGAGGCTTGCTCCAAGTATGCGACACTCGCATTTGCGAAAGAATCTGCTGCGAGGAAGGTCAGCGGTAACCAGAGCGAAGAGACCCGGAAAGCGGTCAAGGACGCCGAGGACAGGAAGCAAGTCTCGAGCTTTGGCTCCAACGACTTCAAACTCATCGACATACTCGATAGGTGAGTGGTTTAACTTATAGAGCCCCTGACTGTTTACTGTTATCTAACATGCCTATCCCAGATCGACGCCCCTTATGGATATGAAGATCAGTGGTCGATACCTGCCCATCGCCACTTGCTCTGGGCTTGTGGATGCCATCTTCACCCAGCAGTTCGAGTAAGACCATCCAACCAATTTTCCATCGACGGATTCAAGAGATAAGTCTAACAAAAAGATGCAGGAACCCTCTTCTCGCAGGCTACTTCTTCGCCGACCCAGGCTCTGCCAAATACCTCGCGCACCATCTGCCCTGCCACGTCTCCTCTCTGAACCAGATCCCCGTGCAACTCCTCGTGGGCCCAGCCGCGCCCATCGCCCACGACGCCGACTACCTGTACCGGTACAACAAGGCCATGTTCTCCGTCGCGCGGCCGCAGTACGTCGAGCCGCTGCCGGCCGCCTTCGTCAAGGCGGCGGACCTGCTTGCGGGAGATTCGAAGAAGAAGATAACCCCCTCGGCCATCCGGACTCTGGCCGTCCAACCGCTCAAGCCTACAGGACAGCCCAAGAACGGGCAACTTGGCTTCTTCGAGGCTGGTTTCTTGACTATGGCCAGCATCACATTGTTTGGCATCCTCCCTATCGTGGGATATACTACGTGGATCACGTCGAGGAAGGCTATTGAATTGGCTTTACGTTGGAGACAACAATAAGTGCCCAGGATACTTACCTGTGGTAGGATACTCTTCGAAGTTATATTAGACAAATCAAATCAATGTATTGTCGCTTTGGGTGTACATGTATGCACTTTTATGTACTTAATTGATGTGAACGCAAGTCATATATCTCCAAAACATAGCGAAAGACATGAGGGTATCAAAGTAGATCGATCATATTGTAAAAATAACACCATCCAATTGCACTGCATCCCGCCTCTCTTGTGTTCATCATTGGCGTATCGGAGCCCGAAAAAACCGAAGATGGCAAATAAACAATCTGAATGATGGCTCTCCATGTTTTGGCGCATTGGCTGAGTTTCTTGTCCAAACTTTCTTAAATTGCCCCCCAACTTCGTCTATGTTTTGGAGGTCGGCAAGGTGGAGGGCGCATACTTGGGAAATGCAATCAGACTCTACCTGCAGTGTGGTCGCATTCCTAATCTTTTCTGCAATTCTCTCGACAAGATTAACGAAGGCAGATCTCATCTCATCTTGGTCTTACGATATGGCATGATATTGCACATACATCATCACAGATGAAGCAGACAACCAACCCGTGCAGCCAACTGCCCTTCCCCCCGGGGATTTCGTGGGGGAGGGTTCCCAACCGAGCCGCCCGCTACGGAAAGCGGGTGGAGGGGGAGAAAGCAGAAAGGCTTAGCTTCATTCAATAGGCGTGTTGGGATTTGGGGAATCCCGGTCGGAACCCTCACCTAGGCATGTTAGTACATCCATCCATACCCCCGTGCGCCCCCACCTGGCAGCCGGAAGATGGACGCAATTGCATGCGCTTCGCTTGGCTTGGCTCACTTGCAGCTGATCCCGTAGAGACATGCCTACCTGGCCAAGATAAGCAGCGAGAAAACCAGTGGCGATTCGGCTGGCTGTGATAGTAGTAACTTGCCATTTTGGGGCATTCGCTTGCTGTAAGCACGGAAAGATATACCGGCTTTACAACATCAGTGGAGTTTCAACCTGAAGTATTCTCGATAGCCATCCCACTCACAAACTACACACAGCTGCATTATCAGCCAGCTCCATCTCATAGCACCAGCAGCGCAGTCTCAGCTATTGAGTTAGTAAGCTCATCTTCCACTCGATAGAGCTACTAAGAGGGAGAGACCTGCAAAGGGAAGACCAAGAGAGACCATACACCATGGCGGTTGGCAAACGAGATGAAGAGGGGCCCATGGCGCCCGTCCATATGTTCTCCCATGGCTCGACCATGATGCTGGGCGAGGAGTCGGCGTCGGCGGACTACTGGAAGAAGTGCGGCGATGAGGCGCTGGCCCACGGCGTCGAGCATGTGGTCATGATGGTGAGTCTCAACACATCAGCTCCCTTTGCTACTGGCATTCGGGGCTGTATGTGTCACACGTTCACATCGACTTCTACATGTCCTATCTCATCACCTCTCAATAACAAACCAAACAAAAAACTGACAAGCAACCACAGGGCGCGCACTGGGCCACCTCCCTCCCCGGGATCCTCATCTCCGCGCACCCGAAGCCGGGCAAGTCCCCCGTCGCCTACGTGCACCCCAGCAAGTACCAGTCCTACGCCCTGAACCCGGACCTGGCCTACGTGCCCGTGCTGCAGCAGCAGCTGGCGGCGGCCGGGATCCCGAGCGCGCCCGACGCCACCTTCGACTGGATCCACGACACGTACCTGGTGCTCATCCGCATGTTCCCGGGCGGCTGCCCGCCCACCACCATCCTCAGCATGAACCAGACCTACGACCCGCACTTCCACATGAGCGTGGGCGCGGCCCTGCGGCCCCTGAGGGAGTGGAGCCGCCACCGCACCCTCTTCGTCGGCTCCGGCGGCGCCGTCCACAACCTGTACCGCAACGTCTGGGGCCCCATGCTGCGCTACCGCGACAACTTCGCCCAGCCCACGCCGCCCGAGCCCTGGGCCCTCGACTTCCGCCAGGAGGTCGCCTCGGCCTTCTGCCCGGGCCACGAGGAGAGCGTGCCCGCCGAGGAGGCCGTGGGCGGGCGCGTCATCCGGTCCAATGCGAAGCAGGGGGGTGCCGGGGGCCCCTTACTGCGGCGCAAGATCACGAGCCTGATGAAGCATCCCAAGTACCGCGATGCCCACGGCACCGACGACCACTTCATGGCCACCATGTTCGTGGCGGGACTGTGTGGTGGACGGGGCGACGAGAACATAGTGGGCGAGATGGGGGCGGAGGACTGGGAGCTGACCAACATGTGCAATTCGCAGTTCACCTTAGGATCTTGGGCTGATGTCAAATAGTGGAGTTAAGCCATCGAGCAGGAGATCAAGGATCTGTATGTATGTAGATTTGTAGTAAAGAAGTAAATAGGTAACCCACATAACGATCTTGGCCATGTCAAGGGTCGGATGAATAAATTGGCCAACACTCCAACACGGTGATACGGTACACTGCAAGAATGCCAGGGATAATAGCGGAATAATAACCACACGATACAAACAAGGTGGACGACTAGAACAATAATTTTGGTAAGCTGCCTTCGTTGATGCTAATGTAAATGTACTCATGCCGCCATGTTGAGGCTGACTTGGTGGGTAGCTTACCCCTGAGATCTAGAAGCAAACTACTATGTATGGTATGAAAGTTAAGATACACGACCGATTTGAAATTCCATCGCCCAGGACCAGTGGTCTACCATTAGTGAGTAGCTCAGCAAAGCTGGCAGACGCGTCAACACGTACGTGAGGTTAGGGTGAGGTGGTGAGGTAGCCGTGGGAGAGCTCCGGGAGCTCGACGCGTACCCGAGGCAGCACCCAGCCAAAACACCATAGCTAACCCAGCAACAACCACAATTACACAAGTACCTCCCTTTAAATATTTAAACAAACGATTCCCTTACTGCTAGGTCATAAGAGGCAGCAACTTATGGTCTAGTGGTAAAAGTGCCGAGAGGCCTTTTCGTATTGTAGGGATAGAGCTTCACACTCCTTGGTGGCGCCGATGCTTTTCGGTCAGGTCAATCCAGGTGAATGGGTTCGATTCCCTGCTTGAGCTTTTGCATTTTTTTCCTTTTCTTTTTAATCACAATTCAAATTTCCTTTCCCTTTTCTAATTAGTCAACACCCATGACACAGTAGTTAGTTAGGTGTTCGTTCCTCAACATGCCTCGACATATCACGTCAAGTCCATGCTGTCCCAACCATCCATCCCATCCATGATATCGGCGCCGTTTCCAAGACTCCCCAAGTTGCCAAAGATGTCATCGTCACTGACCCCCAGCCCACCACTGCCCGTAGACGTCATATCCAAATTCATGTCTCCCGGGCCTCCCAGATCCAAGTCCATACCCGCGTTGGCATCATCCGCAACCAACCCCTCGTTGCCAGCGGCAGCGAGGGCATCGCCCAGGGACGCGGCCGCACTCTCGTCGATGCCTAGGGAGAGGTCGTTCTGCAGCATCTGGGGCGGCTCGGGCATCACCATCTGCGTCTCGACGCGCCGGTAGAGCCGCACCACGATCTCGGCCAGGACGGGGTCAGCCTTCTGGATCTTCTTAAAGTCCTCGGCCTCCCACCGCAGCGCCTGCCGGAGTGAGACGCGCGTCTGCAGCGGCGCGATCTGGTGCGTGGGGTCGCCGAGCATGGCCGAGGGCGGCGGCGGCGGCGAGATGTTCGTCACGTCGGGCGCGCAGACCAGGGCCGTTGCGACGTCGTAGACGATGCTCGCGCTGCCGGCGTCCGTCTGCTGCTTGATTTCCTCGAGCACCACCTGCAAGAACCGCTTAGGCCCTATGATCTTGAGCGCAACGAGCATCTGGCGGTGCGTGTAGGACGTGGGCATGATGTTCATGCCGGGGTTCATGCCCCACTGTACCAAGCCCTGCAATACCTGCCGTAAGGAAAAGGTTAGAGACGAGCCCTGGCTGCTGTTAGTCCACTGCTCGATTTCCTTATGGTCTGCGCCACCGGTTCGTCTTGACACCTTGACGTTGTCCTTGATAGCCTTCAGCAGAGGGTCAACCTCTTGACTGCTGGGATTCTGGCGTTGGTACGACCGGAGCGAGTGGTCTAGCGGCTTGGCCACCAAGTTCAAAACTGCGGATAGGAGGCTCTGCGCCTCGTTCGAACCCTGCTTTGTAAGGATGATAAGATTTAAAATGCTGATAATCGCCTTCTGCTCTTGGCTTCGCGCCGTCCGGAGTTGGTTGGCCATGTAGGCGATTGCCGGCACAAGAGACGGGAGAAGAAAAGTGTCGACCAAGAATTCAACACCGCTCTTCAGGCTTTCCTCGCTCAGACGATCCGTGCTAAGCGCCAGTACTGTCTGGTAGAAGAGAGTCGACACCAATAGGTAGAAATCCTGAGGAGGACATGAAGACATCAACTCGTCGCCCAGGCCGCCGCTCTCATTATCAAAGAGCCCCTGGATCCAACCACGCAAATGCTCCTTTTGCTGTTCGGAAAGGTCCTCAAGGGGCTTGCTAATGTTCCCGGTACTTAGGAGCTTGGCGATGAAGGAGTCTTGCGACCGAATGCCAAGATCCGCAATCGTAAGGTCGTACCTAGTAGCGAAGGCCAGGACAAGCAACAAGATGGATCCGAACTCCTCGTATACGGGCTGGTATTCGCCCTGGTCATCATCATACCGCCAGTTGTCGAGCAATTCGCATAGCGGATGTAAGAACACTATAGGCTTTTCAAACAGCAAAATGACATCTAGTGATAAAGGCTTCTTGACCAATTGCGCGCATAGTTGTTTCAGAGACATCGTCTCTTTGCTGTGGCACAAGCGTACGATAACCTGGAAGAATGCAATTAGTATTTGCTCAGAGCCTCACCCGGACAGTAGACTTACTTCAGTTAGGGCTTGGCAAACTGCACCAACATTGCCATCCATATTCTCTAACTCGCCAACGAGACTTTGTACTCTCTCGGGATCAGTCATGCACTGTTGAACCAGCGTCTCCTTGTTGTAGCGGCCGCCCGCCGGCAAAGTCTGATACGTGATTTCGCCCAAGAGGCCTTCTATGGCCGATTCGGGGATAAGACCGTGCAAACAACAGGCAAAACAGAAATCTTGCCGGACATTATCCGTAAAGGTGTTGTTGCTGTTGGTCACCTCGAACATGGCGGAGAGCGTGGGGAAGGCGTTCGTGTCGACGTGGGTAAGTGCCTCCGTGATACAAAACTGCGACGTCACTGGCGGGAACATCGACGTTGCCAGCGTCGCGAGGAATATGGGCAACTTATTGGTCAGATAAGATCTCATAAGATGGGTCGTTCTCGGACCCTCATTGCGGAATACTGCGTTGGCGAGGACGTCGAAGGAGGCCAGTATCAGGTCGATGGTAGTGGTTTGTATATCGCCATTATAGCGGTTGTGTAGGTAGCTGTAGAAGGCTGCATCGTCTATGAGCGGCCGTCCCACGAGGCATGCGTTCAGGTAGATATATAGCCCAGCACGGGTATTGCTTATAGGCACTTCTGAGATCACAAGGTTGTCCAGTCCCATCGTGGAGTCCAGAATGTCGTCTATCTCGGCGTTGGCAGCCTCCTTTTTCTTATCGGCCGGCTCGAAGCTGGCCAGGGTCTCGGTTCTAAAAAACTCCAGGCGGGCCGCAATTTGCGACGAACTCTGCATGATGGACGGCACGAAGGTGCTCAGACTCTCCGACAAGGCCTTTCTCGCATCTTGGGCATACGGTCGACTGAGCGCCTTAAGCACAATCTGGTTCTCGCACACGCCCAGGAGCAGCATCACGAACGCGGCGCGCGACGTCTCCATGTCGTCTCTGGACTCGGCCAGGTGCAGCTGGCCCAGCACGTCCTGCGAGAAGGCGGCCGCGGCCGACGTGAAGAGCGCCATCCACTTCGCGATAGCCTTGCAGACCTCGAGACTCTCCCTCGCCGACCGGACGCAGGTCCCCAGCCCATTCGCCTTAGTAAGGCGGTAGAATATAGTTTCCTCCTGGCCGTAGGAGCTCTTCCAGCGCATGCCGGCCGGCGCATGCTGTTGTTCGGCATTGAGCACCGTCAGATGCTGCTGCCCCGTCGCCTCGGCCAGGTTGTGCGAGGTCGAGTATTTGTACAGGGCGTTCAGCAGCGACGGCGTGTCGATCAGGCGCTTCTCGATCAGGACGTGCATGTAGCGGGGGATGCGAGGGTCGAGGCTTTCGCGGTTCGCGGGCTGGGGTCGCAGGAGCAGGTCGGCGGCGGCGGCGGGGGAGATCGGGCTCCGGGCGGACAGCACTGAGACCTTGGATGCGAAAACGTCTTCGTCGATGCGCTGCGTCAGACACTGGTCCAGGAACTTGGCCCAATTGTCGACGGCCTGGTTCTGGTTACTGCGGCTTTGCCCGCCAGCCGAGGCGCCGTCGGATTGCAGGCCGAGATCCATCTCCATGTTCTCGTTATACTCTTGTTGTTTGTCCGGCTCTCCCTCCTCCTTCGAGAACTAAGAAACTATGCTGCGATAGCCTAGGGGCGTGATATCGTATCCATTGAAAACGGTTGTGTAGCACAGCACAGGTGCAATTTCCCCCAAATCAGTTCGCAACCGCTGTCGCCTTCCAAAAGGTTCGAATGTCGATAGAAATAGTAACCGGTGATATTGCACAAACTATTCAAATGAAGTTATCGAGACCCGCGAGGCTGAATTAGAGCTGATAATGAGCCGAGAGCTAGGTGATGTTTTTGGTCGGTCTATTTGGGCCAATCCGAGCTCTCAAATCGCGACTTCCGTCTAGTCAATCAATGGGCTCATCAGGTAGGTGCGTCTAGACGCGCCCGCACGGCCTGGACCACCAAATATACATCCCGACCAGTGAAGATCAACGGTTGTCTTGGAGGATCCTCACCACTAACTAACAAGTGGAATCTACTACGATCGCTCTTTTTGCCTTCAGATTAAGATCGACTTCAGATGAGAAATAGTCCTAGTTTTGATAGAAAAATGTAGGTACATGCCCTCCTGCGCGCCTTAGCTTTTACGCCTGCAGCATGAGAGAGACCCCTAATCTTCTCATGCATGCGTTTGTATCTTACAAGTATATTAGTTCGGATGTGGGTTTATGAGCTGGGCTGGGCAGGGGATCGACAGCGACGGAGTATTTATAAAGTGCGGCCAGGTGCGGCAACTCTATCACGCCAAACACATTCATCTAGATGAGTGTGTATTCAGCTCGGAATAGCTCCGGGGCTGAACACGTAGTCTGATGCGGGTTGGGTGGAATTTCTTTTTTTACAACTCCCAGCTGATCAACTACATGCAGTACTGTTTTCCCTGCCATGCATAGATTGATGCATTGGGTTAAACTCTCTTGTGCTATCTCCAGCTTCATGGCAGTGTCATGCGCCCGCTCCCCTGATGCGGCACCAGATGCGGCATGCCGCTTTCCAGTGCACACCACCACTCGCTGCAGATCCAACCAAGCGGCACTCCTCCTCTATCAGCAGAATGCCGTTTCGGGAGATGTGACCAAACAATCAACAACGATTCAGCCCATGTCCAATCTGATGCTTCCGCACGCCAGCCAACCTCGAACCGGAGGCTGTCTCTAAACCACCCAACCGAAATGCACTTAGGCCGCCCCAAATTGGATCGTACAAGATAGGATAGATAATCGCTTGCTCAGAAAGAAAGATAAATAAAAGGGTTCACAAGAATTTGTTGATAAAAAGGGGGGTGATCTAATAGTCGTCGTTCGTCTATCCCCGTTCGCTGCTCGAGATGCATTCTCTCTTTGGCTAGAATGCAATTTTATTTAGGTCGAGCCAAATCGAGAGAATTCACTGTGGAGCTGGTCAGGCATCTTCCATTTTGATATGTTGGATAGGAGAGTTTCTCTCAACCTCTGGGGACCGCGGCCCGACCATCCAGTCCTGCATCGCCAGCCACTCGCTCCAGTTCGACTCGGCGCTAATAATCTCTTTCTCCGTCACGTTCTGCAGCGGCCGCAGGAACGGGATGCTCTGCTCCTCCCCCATGTCGTAGTGCGACTTGACGTCGAGCCAGCTGGCGCTCTTGGCCGCGAACAGGTAGTTGCGGCGCTCCACCTCGTGCATGGGTCCGATGCCCAACGCCCAACTGTCGCCGAAGAAGCCGTGCAGCACCGCGGGGAAATCGAACCCGGTCACCACCAGGCGTCGTATATAAGGGTTTAGGGTCACCGCCATGGGGTTTTGCTGTCCGCTGGGGCTCGGCATGGGCGGCATGGGGAGTTTGCCGGCTGCACGCGAGGTCGGCGAAGGCATGGCGGAGGGTGAACCACCGCCGCTCATCCTCGAGGTGAGCACGGGGTTTTGTGCTTTCTGAAAGGGAAGTTGGATGTTGATAAAAGCCGCTACGGCCTGCACAGGCGGCGAATGCTGTGCATGGTCTAGGAAGTAGCGGACGCACGACTGAAAGTGGGGGTACCACTCGAGTATGTCGAACTGGTTGTGGTTCTCTTCCATTGGGAAGAAGCTGCTTGACGGAGGCATATCCGGGCCGCCGCCCCGTGCTCCAGATGTGGCCGATCCTGACGGCTGCGGCGAGGGTTGAGCCTGGGGGTAATGGAACATGGGAAACGAGGATGGCCCACCGCCTCCATGTGGATGAAAGGCCATGACTCTTTCTTTTTTAGTTAATGTCGTATGAATAGCTGTGTTTCCAAGACTCGGGCGGAGATTATCATCGAGTTTGTCGAACGGGATATATGGGTGTGTGTGGTAGAAATCGCGGGCAACCGCGGCGAACTTTAAAGGACAACCCGCACCCCGATGGTGTCTAATAACACGGATTGGGTATGGCCCCTATGTTCGTCTACTTGGGTAAAGTGGCTACCCGAACAACAAGTGGCTGGAACGCAGCAGTAGCCCAGGAACTAGGTTTGGCGGGAGCGGTAGGTAGTAGGTAGCGAGCGGCGTAGCAGTCAAGTATATATGTGTTGCGTGCAGGTGGTGTCAGCCGCATTGATTTGATATTTGGTACACCAAATCAGTGTCGAGCAAGCTGGCCTGACTCAGGTACGCCGAGTGGAGTGCTGGGTGTCGAGTAAGTGAGTGGAGAGAGGCGGCCGAGTCCTTGTTTAATACTGACTGTAGAAATGGCTGCTGCCGGCGGTATAAGAGGGAATTCTCCCGACGCGGAGCTGGGGGTTCACTCATGTATGCCAGTAGATGGTAGATGCAACGACAACGACAAGTGGCTACTGAGGATTCGGAGGAGAACGAGAACGGAGTAACGTAGAGTCTCGGTAAACAGTGGCGACTAAGTATACATGGGCAAACACTGTTTTCGAACGGAACCCAAAGTCGAAGAGGAAAGGGAGAGATGGAAAGAGAAGGGAAAGAAAGAAAACAGGGCCACGATAGTGGTTGGAGGGAGGAGCCGTCTCTTGGTCAGGTAAAGTAGCTGAATTCCGGATGAGGATATGGGATACCCATGTAACTCTATGTGAGAGACTAGGTACAAGAGCAGTAGTAGATAGATCTGGCGCCACTGAGGGAGCCGCGCCGCGTAACTAAGCTACTAGAAGGAACGGCAGTAGTATTAGCATGTAAGTTAAGTAGGCAAGTAGTGGAGCGGCCGATCACGCTTGTGTACCGAGTGGGCGAACACACCGATTCCGTAACTCACAGTGGACAAGTGATATGATATGTAGGGAGGTACTTGTTGGACGGAGTGGGTAGTAAGATGGAGAGAGGGACTATGTAAAGTAGGAGTAGGCATCTAAAGTTAGAAAGAGCCACCACTCGGAGTTGAAGATGTATTGAGTAAAGTATACTGCTTGCCCCTGGTCGCAGCGTTGTAGGGCCGTGTATGCAAAGCTGTGACTACTTGTCTACTTGGTCCACGAGGTTATGTACCAGATGCCAGACCTATTGGGGACCAAGTCAAGTCAGAGGAGGTATGCTTGGACGCTTGTACTTGGTATTTTTTTTTCTTCTTTCTTTTTCTAATGATGCCGGGCCAAACAGTTGACATGGCTGCGGGTCATCGGGAAGTGGCCGTGGTAGGATGTCATAGATTGCTGCAGCTTCATGAACCAGTCAAATTTGGCACAGGGATCATGACGGCTGGCGCAAATCAGTTCATTCGCCTTGCAAACGGGGGTGAACCGGGTTGTGGACGGGAATGTGTACATTACATACATGCCAACATGCTGGACAGTGGGCAGTGGACAGTAGCTAGAGTGTAGAGTGGGCAGCACATGCAGGCAGACAGGGCAGGGTGGATGAACATCAAACCTCCATGTGGTAAGGTGGTAAGGGCAAATAGGTAGGTGAGTAAGACGAGCAGAAAGAGAAAAAAAAAGGCTGACAGGAGGAGCCATTCATTCATTCATTCGACATGCAGGTAAAACCGGAGATGCAAGGACGCAGAAATCAAGGCGAATAGATTACCGTAACGAGCATATGGTCATAATCGTAAAGAAATGGCGAAATGCCTGCAAGCATCGACTATCTGGGAAAAGAGGGAGGGATACTTATCAAAAAGGAACAGATTTGAAGGGTCCAAATGGGCAATTGGTGTCATGTATCGACCAGGGTGAATGCAGGTCGGAGGAGACCTTTACTGTAGTTAGACCTTTCTTGGTCCAAGCTGTCACGTCACAACTATGTAGGTATGTACTATCCCTGGCAGAAAGAACATTGAAAAAAAAGGAAGAGATTCAATGTTCTTCCTTTTCAACTGTCAGAGTGTACAAAGATCGATCCGTATGAGCATGTTCGATGACTGCATGTGGTTGCAGTGGTTGCTGCTAGTTGTTTGGTTACCATATCACGCAACGCAACCTCACTACCGGAGGTGCATACGAATCCTTCCGGAAGGGTTTCGGTCCAAGATTGAGGTGCCGTGGTTGTATTGTCTTCTGTTGAGTACCACCATTACTACTCTGCTACTGCTACTAGGTGCTAAGGTGCTAGTGATGGGTGTCAGTGGACCGCAGATCGCACAGGGCACCTTCCAAGGGTCCCAGGGTCCTCTCCCAAAATGGTCTAAAATGACTGAATGACAGGGCTTGGACTTGATGGGAATGAGATCGCTTTCGCATTCTTTCTCTCTAACGATCTGGCCTTGGGCGATTCCCATCGCGGTGCTTAACGGTTTCTAAACCCATCGGACGATTCTTATGTCATCACTGTGGGTGGGTTTTGGATTTTAATGTCCTTTCCAGTCATCATTGAACAGTCTCTCCCATCAAATATGACGATGCACTCTGCACCTACATGTAGGCATCCAAACAGGTTAATTGGTACCTGTTTTACCCGCCCAACTAACTGCCTGCTTGTTTTACTCGCACAGCGCTGCAACACGAGTGAACCGCACTCGATACCAATCAGCCACAGCCACCTTGGGCATGGGCGATTATGGACTGTCCAGAGACATGCAAGATCTGGTCGAAGCATTCTCGAATATCATCTCGGCCCGTTGTATTGGAAATGATCCATCATCTATCTGCCCTACCTACATAGCCCTCGGCTAGCCTGTGGCGTTAGCTAGCTCAATTCGACAGCCTTTATTTAATACGGGTGCAGTACCAAAGGTAATGCAATTTGGGCAATCTCGAAGGCTCACGTATCCAATCGAGGCTCGCGGCGGCGCCGTTGCTTGAGTTTGAGCGGGCTGGTTCAGGGAGCATGTCTTACCCTGAGATCAAATTTTGGGCAACCCGATACGCTGAGGGAATCGCATTTGTCAGACACACCTCACCTTGTAGACCTCTAGACCTCGGCAGAAGCTGAAGTCGGGGTAAGGCGACGGGACGATGTGGCTAACAAACAAGAGTCCCATTGACAGCCGTGGTGACAGGCTGACAGGTCCGCACCAAACACCCGCATGCTTCGTTTTTCCAATATCTCAATACCCATGTCTTGGGCGAATGGACGTTCTATTTCGCATTTCTCACGTCCTATTGAAAGACTCACTCTCGGCGCATTTGTACCACTCAGAACGGGCATCTCAATGAGCGGCTTTTTATTCGCTATCGGTGCTATGCCCGCCGTTTTCTGCACTGATGATGAGAGGGGCCGCACCAGATCCGCCCTCCGACAGGGATCACCAAGGACCCTGAAAAAAAACGCAACCACGCGCCAGTTGTGCTGCTCCAGCTTCCAGGTTGCACCAACGTGATCGTGTTGACTGTGTCGGCCTCAAAAAGGCTGTCGTTGCTGCCCGCGGCGGTACGACCTCAAATCCAAAACGAGGCTCCTGAATATGAAATCCTCCACTCGTTTGGCTTGAAAACGTACGAGACCAAAAACTGGGCTCTCCTATACTTGAGTGAGTAACTAATGAGATCCCGGCAGGCACATCACAACACAGCGATGATAATGCGGCCGATTAGCGACGTCGCTCAGCATATCGCATCCCCCAGGGCTCAGTCTCTAGGGCTCTCTCTCTCTCTCTTTCTCTCTCTGGTGATGATGTATCATGTTGAACCTCAACCAAAACATGCAGTATGCTGTAAACGACGATGCGCATTCGGAAAATACGCACGTGGTGGGTGAAGCGGATACATTTGATGTGGAGGCTAACACGATGTCATGTTGTTGGCCAGCGTCTAGACTACTAAGTGGTTACAGTGAGCTTCTGTTTGAAGCAGTCCACCCATTGTATACTTATGCATATTTGCCGCCACTTGCGGCCTGCGGGAACCCCCTTAGTGGGTGATGAGAATGGGCTGTGCTGGGGAAGCCTACCGGTTACCGAAAAACAGCTGATTGACCACTCAACCCTGAACCAGATCTTGGGGATAGCTTTTAGTGCCCCGCGGCAACACTCCTGCATAGGCAACCTTGCCTGTCTCATTCTTGTATCACGAAGGAGTGCTGGCCTTCTGCAAGAGCGAAAACCTTCATGCGGCAGCCTCGGTCAGCGAGCGGGACCTGTACCCGTCCTCTCGGGCAATTTCGTGAGCATGGCTACAACGAGTGGCCAACCGCCGAAGTGGCAAGATATCTGCTGCGAACGACAATAGTATGCCCGCTGAAATCGCTGCAGGTGTTGGCGATATGGCGTACGGCAGTGCGCACCAAAAATCACACGTGTAGGCTCAGAGTATGGGTACCAGGTAGAGTATCGGACATAAGGCGGGGAGACTGATGGATGGTGCAACACTCTCAACGGCGTACTTAGAGACTCATCCGTGTCACCTCTAGAATGCGTGTTATGTTGACCTATCACCTCAATAGGGTTTAGCTCTCGAGAAACAGGTATCCGAGACAATTCAACGATGACAGAGCTCGAGTAAACGGATATCACAGGGATCGACAATGTTACATAATGCCAGTGTTCAGCACGCGAACGGTTCGTGCAATATTACCGGACCCTGGAAGATCCTATAGCCTTCTTCCATTCTCAAACAGCATCAGATAAATAGGTGATAGGAGCCTGGCCACAATGGGCGAGCGGCATATATCCATACATGGGTAACGGACTTTTCCTCTACTGTAGATGTCAACGGCAGGGGGAGGAGCCGCATTCCGTATTCCGTAATGTAACGTCCCCGGTCGATCTAAGAAGGAGCACTGGGGTCTTGACAATCGAGGCGCCGCTGAGCAGAGTAGGATTTACGCCCTCAGCCTCACTCGCTGATCTTCTCCGGCGCTTGACTGCATTCGATTCGCTCAGACCGCCCACCACCACCACGACGTAGTGCCGGGGGTGCGGATTGGGAATGAAACCCTGCTTTGCCTATTATAGGGAGACGACAACTTATACACGATCTCGGACTATATTCTTCGTCATTGGATGAGCCCATCATTTCCAAGCTCTATTGATCTGTGCACCACTGTAAGTTTGACAACTCTCCCGAAAGAAACCCAGGGCTTGTTGCTATAATCAAGGCCAACAGACGCGCGTCAGCCCAAAGAGGACAATGGATGTATATTACTCGATGAGTGTATCCCGAATTCGGAACGAAGGAGACCCTGCGACTTCGAGAGAGGTTTGAGATTTGGACCAATCCACGAACCGACCTGATCGGGCCCAGCTAGAAAGAATATGGGGTGATGATGATTTGTCTTCCAATGCCTCACTCAACCAAGGTCGGAATTTTTCTGTCAAGTTGGTTGTAATACAAATCACTGTCTTATCTGGTTGAAGAAAAAATCTCTTATTTTTTTCATGATGTCAAACGCAGACTGTCGCACCCTTTCTCCCGTCTTGACGAATTGCGTTGCATGAGGAGGGGCAACCGTATAATAGGGTTGCATTGGAAGGGTGATCCGGAGGGTCGGTACTGCACGAAGGGATCCATCAAATGCAGGCGCTTGCTTTGCTTCGTGGGTTAAGTGAATATGCAATGTCACCCTTCTCAACCACAAACTAACACGATTTTAGCCATGTGTGATGGATGCATGTATGTATGTGTATGCGTGTATTGTGCATACTGACTTACTTGCATCCCTCTGTAGTATTCGATCGACATCATATCATGACATAACGGCAGCGGCGACGGCATATACGAATACACACAAAGTGGAAGGATGGGGATGGTGAAAGCAGCCATGATCTTCACGGGCACTACATCCGCCCCATTTTGCCGTTAGCATAGGGCCAAGGAGCATTGCAAGTAGGCTGGTAGGAGGAGGATGTGCCGGGGCCCGGGTGAAGATCCATTATAGTCCAGTCCCTCTTTACACGTCTGACGACCGGGATTGTGGGCAGTTGGCCAGAACGGCCGGTGGAACCGCCCTTTTCTCCCTCAACCACGCGGCAAACTGCCGTGGTTTGGCGGCGACCCGTAAGAAGCCATGTGCTGTCTTTCCTTTTCCCCTGCATCGTTTCGCCCTGGGTGAATATGGAATATTCCGCACCACCAGAATCGCATGATACTTCCTGGTCTCGCGTTTACTGGAGAAAAGGAGGAGGAGGACAGCAGCATGCATGCAGGGCACCGGCTTCGGCTTGGGGGAAAGACAGACAAGACGTAAGCGACACACAGCATCGCCCCCTTCCGCACCGACTGGACTGGCACCTAGATTGGAAGGACGGCGTACGAACTTCGCCCTGGATGCTGGTACTTTGACCAGGGCGCAAATCAAGGAAATGAAAAAAATCGTTGTTGGTAAGCGTTTTTGGCGCCGTTTGATTTGATCGAAGAAGCCTCGAAAGGTGTGCTGGTTGGTAGGTCTGTTTTTTGGTCTTAGTCAGGGCCGCTTTGGTGCGAACTATCGCAATGCCCTAGAGGCCTTCGTTGTGATTAGTGCCAACGCCTCCCTTCCGGTAGACCGCTGTGGAAAGTATTTTCAGATTGTGCTTGCTGGGTTTCCGTCCTCGGAAAAGGCCAAGAAAGGAGGAGAGGCAAAGAATCCCGTTGAAGGAGTAACGCACGTTGAGATGATGGCGCGTTCAAGATGACTCGGCCAGAATGCTCACTCTATGCCATTGGCCTTCACTCCTAATGACAGAATCAAGATCCATGGTGAAGGCAACTCCTTCCAGCTCAAGTTTATGGAATCAACGAGCTCGGAGACTGTGTTGTAGTTTCAGGCACGGCAGCACGGAGTTTGTTGATGGCACTCTTGATATTGTAGATCGATCTGACGATACGAGGAAACAACATCCCGTGCAGAGTTATCTTGGCGTTCTTGATGTTATTTGTTTCTATTCTGGAACGCTTCTGGCCAAGATGATCATTGCCAACTCTTCATATTGGCAGAGGAAAGGCGTAGTCGAGTTGCCGCCACGGCATCGTGAAATCTCCCAGCAGGTGTCTAGCGGAATCGACCGCGCGAAACCTTCGCCATGGCATGATAGGGCTTGGGCCGCACATCAAGGGACAAGAATCTTACTGGATCTATGGAAAGGATCTAGTCGAAGTTAAGCTGGATACCGGGAGTGCGTAATAACAGGGAAAAGAATACTGTCATAAACAGCCTAAGTAAAGGATGCCTCGCCTTTCTTATGTATCTTACGCTTCCATACTCGTGGGGGTTTCCTCTTCTGGTTTTGACGTTTCTTTCTCTCTCTCTCTCTCTCTCTCTCTCTTTTCTTTCTTTTGTTTTCTTGTCGATCATGTCAAATATCCTACAGCGCTGTCCAATATGAAACGGGCGGCTCTCATCGGTGCAGCAGCAGCGTCCTCCGCCGTCAATGCCGAGTGGTTCAAGGGAAGGAGCAGCAGTAATGAACAGAAATGGGAGCCGGCAAGGGCGACAGTCAGCAGCTCCGAGTATACAGACTCGCTGGGATGGACTCCGAGGCCGACCCCTGGGCCAGCTGAGGCTGCTCTCCGGCGCGAGTTGCTGAAGAGAGGAGGCACAAGTACCTGTGCTTATTTCCAAGGAAACACATCACGTAAGTCTGGAGAAGCCCCCTGGGCAAGGTATTACTGTCAGTGAGCCACGATTTTCTGACCCGACATCCTGCAGCTTCTGCGGCCATAGTCTGCACCAGCGGCGCGCAATGTATCGTCAACGATAGCAACAGGGCCATGGGCTGCTGCAGCTCCAGCAACATACAAGCCTGTAATATTGCCACCTTCTGCGTTGATTCCACTGACGCTCAATCCATCACGACGCCGGCTGCGCCGTATACGCTGCTCTGTCAGGCATCGACGGCCCCCAGCTGTATTATGTACACCTACGCGAGCGACTCGCCTTATTCCGGCTATCGGGCGTTCTCGTGTGGGACAAAGCCAGGCGTCTTGACGGTGGCATACACGGCCCCCGGGTCGCCGAGCACGGGCATCACGAGCGCCAGCGGCGCGACTACGACAACGGCGCAAAACTCGCTGCCCTCGGAGGGAGGAGGTAACGCACCACCGATCACGATCTCTTCATCCTCCTCCCCTACGAACACCCGGTCTTCTACTGCCAGTGCTAATCCTACCTCAGCTGGCTCCCCTACGAGCACATCAACCACGACGGCCGCTGGAGGCGGCGTTGGAGGTGGCAGCACATCTTCGCCTTCGTCTGCACCAAGCAACGAGAATAGCAGCAACAACACGCCGACGATTCTGGCCGGTGTCATCGGAGGCGTGGGAGGTCTCGTCATCATCCTCACGGGCATACTATCGTTCATCTTCTATACCAGGAAGAAGAGAAAGGAGGGCAATGACCCCAGGAACCGCCCGCCCATCGAGAAGGTCAAGCGGCCTTATATGCCCCCGGCGTTTCCGAACTCGTTCGACTACATCGCCGCCTACCGGGAGGCGAGGATGTCGCGCCGGCAATCCGGCCGCCCGCCGTCGGGCATGTCGTTCCGGAGACAGTCTTTCGTGCGGTCAATGCGGAGACGGTCTTCCATGCTGCCGTTCTGGAGACAATCCCAACATCAGCAGCAGCAGCAACAGCAAAATCAACTGCTGCAAAACCAGCAGCCACAGGGACAGCTCCAACGACAGTTGAGCCAGCGAACAGCGGGCGCCGCCCCTCCGAGAAGGTCGGGAGACCTCAAGAGGATCAACTCCTCACGCTTCCCTCAGCCTCCCATACCGGGACCTCCTCCACGTACCGTCCGCGATGTTCGGCAGGACGAGTTCGACTTCGGCCCACGTCCGTCACCGACCTTCAGCATCCCTGTCAACCGCAATAACCGCGGAATCGGACCGGTACCGGCAAAGGCAGCCTCGACGCTTGGGCGGCCGCCCATCACTCGACTCGACTCGGACAGTGGCAGCAACATTGACCGGGTGAGCAGCATGTCGGTCGAGGTGTCGCCGCAGCATCGCGGAGGCGGAGGAGAAGCCAGCGGGACTAGCAGGGCGGGAGTAGGACACAAGTTTAGGGGAGGAGAAATAGAAACAGGAGTAATAGGCGGCTTACGATTTAGCAATACCGGGACCAACGACGAACCGGCGAGCGCGCACACCGACTTCGACTCCCGGTTCACGCCGCCCTTCATCCACTCGCCGATGAGTGCGCACTGGCGCTCCGGCGACATAGGCATCGCGACCGTCCTGGCCCCGACGTCGGCTGCCGTCGCCAACAGCTCTGGTGCCGGTGGTGGTGGTGGCAATGGTAATGACCGCATTATCTCGACGACTGGTGCGACGGCGGGCTCGATGAGTAACAAGCATGACTCCCACGCATTGCCCTCGCCACGCTCGCCGCGGTCACCGCGTGCGCCTCAGCAATACATGCTGTACAATCCAAAGTACGGGCCTCCGAAAGAAACGTCGGCCAAGCGGCCCGTCGGTCATCTTAACAAAATGCAGTAAGGGTTGTCCAAGTATGTTGGGAGAAGAAGACCCTGGATAGAAGAGGGAGGCGCATCATCCGATTAACTTATTTTGGTATAATGTATTCAGACGTAATAGGAAGGCTGTATAATTTCATATGTAGGTACTTATCTAGAGAGAGACGTGTTAGAGTATACCCACCCACACCTGTTAAATTTGGGAAGAACGTGGAAAACATCATTACTTAGGTGCAGATAGAAAGAGAGAGAGAGCACTTGGAGATGTATGCGAGTATTATGGTTTGGCAGAACCCCACACTGGCTGGCTGGCTCTTGACTAAAAGTAGCACCACTTTTAATAGTACGTTTGTGAGTCGTCTTATCTTCACATCTCCTGTGTGACCTTCAGACCACCTCTAGTCTTTAACTTCATGATATTGAACAATATTTGACGCAGCTACACATATCAACCTTCAAGATGGTCAACCTGCCAGA
Organism: Apiospora arundinis; assembly: GCA_039105305.1. Taxonomy (NCBI): domain Eukaryota; kingdom Fungi; phylum Ascomycota; class Sordariomycetes; order Amphisphaeriales; family Apiosporaceae; genus Apiospora; species Apiospora arundinis. Next base: position 814,535 of record JAPCWZ010000007.1, on the reverse strand, counting down.
GCTCCCGGCCAACTACGCCACGGGCCTGCGTCTGATGGATGAGGCGCACGCGGAGGACCCGAAGCGGACCTCCTCATCTGGTGCGGGCAGCGAAGGAGAAGCTATCCCGTACGAGCTCCACTATGCTCGCAAGATGACGCGCTGGCTGGGCGAGCGCTGTCCAGACGCTTCGCCGACTTTGCAGTTGGCATGCCGCGCCCAACACTTCAAGAGGTGAGAGAGAATTTCATCCGCCTCGGCATTCTTCAGACGGGCTTAGTCAGATGCTATCGAGCCGATTGGATGGAAAGGGGTTGCTGATATGATGATATGATGATGCGATGCTAATAAATTATCCCAGATGGGAGATCCCCCGGGACTCGTACCCCATGACCCGCCCAGGCTACCTCTCCTGGCGCGCCAAGCAAAAGTCGCAGGCCGCCGCCACCGTGGCCGCGCTCCTGCGGTCGCCCGCCGTGCAGCCGCCGCTGCCGGACGCGGACGTGGAGCGGGTGGCGGCGCTGATCCGGAAGGAGAACCTCAAGGGCGACGCGGAGACGCAGGTGCTCGAGGACGTGGCGTGCCTGGTGTTCCTGGATGACCAGTTCGACGACTTCGAGCAGAAGGACGACATCGACGAGGATAAGATCGTCGGCATCCTGCGCAAGACCTGGGTCAAGATGAGCGCCCCGGGCCAGGAGCTGGCGCTGGCGATGCAGCATAGCGAGCGGGCTAAGGTGCTGCTCGGGAAGGCGTTAGGGGGCTCTTGATCAGGTCAGGTCAGATCATCAAGCGTCAGAGATTTCAAAAAAGGAGAGGCGATTGGCATTAATATATACTATCTCTCCCCTGAGCACCGAGACTTACGAGCCGGGCCTTATTCTGAGTGAGCTTGAGAGTGAGTTAAATAACAGGAGACAGCAAAGACTCTACTTGGGCGGAAGGCATGATTATTGAATATAAAGACACCATTGTTGTGAGTCAGATCGCCCATCCCAATACTCAAGAACGTTATTAAGGGAATATATAGCATTCACTGAATTCTTCCCCTGCCGCTCTGTTGTTTGAAACGGCATGAATCGGTGAATACAGCCACTTTCGCCTCCGGCTCCCAATCAATCCTGTAAGCCACCATGGCTACTAGGCTTTCCTCGGCGACGGTGGACTGTGAAACTCCCTCTTTTTCATTGTCGAGAGACTCCACCAGCCCGCGCTGGGCTGGTAGAGGTTCTGCACCAGTCGCTTGTAAGGAGGGGGTTCCAAAGTGTAGACAACAGCACGACCGTCGACGATGTATATCGTCAGGGTGGCAGTTAGCTGAGGCCAGCATAAAGTAGTATGGTTTGATAACAACTCTCCTCCTACCATTCTATCAACCCCGGCGCCCCTGGATCCCCGGATATCGCGTCGCCTGTATCTGTCAGAGGTACCTGGACTTCTTCGGCCTCCCCCCTCCCCGACTCTCCCTCCCCGACTCGCCCTTCTCCTCCTCTCTTCCGCTTCCGCTCCCATCCTGGCGCCCAGTCAGATTCCAGTTGCACCATCTGATGATCAGTCTTTGTTGAACCGGCTTCTTTTATTCTTCTTGTTAGAAACAGAACAGACAACATACTCAACAGTAAGACGATGGGGTCTTTCCATGCTCAGGATGACAAAGGCACTGGACTGAGACTGACTACAGGCCAGCGAGCAGGAGCAGGTCTGGCCGCGCCCGTGTACTATCCCGGGCGGGCACGGGGTCCGGAAGCTCCTCCGCGCTATGCTACTGCAACTCGCGGCTTCAACGGCGAAGACGACCAGGACGGCGATAACAATGTGACCGACTCTCAAGCCTCAAACCATGGAATCGAGTCTGCTGGGACATCAACGGCAAGAGAGTACTTTGAAGTGGTAACTCGTGCCCAGGCCGTTGCTCGAACTCAGACCCAGAAGGCGGTGGAGGTTTGGTTACTTGAATTGTCCTCTTCCTCTCCCTCGTCCTCTGCCTTACCCTACTCCTCCCCCTCTCCTTACTACCCCACCCCACCTCCCACCCAAGTCCCGAGTGCTAATAACCACCACTCAAGCTACCACTTTTGGCCCTACCAAGATACATTGAATACGAGTAACATTAGCAGTAGTGGTGTTTGCACCAGCCAACGACAACGACGACGACGACGACGACGACAACAACAACAACAACAACCACACCAACACGCACGAAAATCATCACCACCAAAACATTCTTCCACAATGAAGCACCCCCAGAGCTTCAATCCCCATACACCTCCACATCAGACGGCAGGTTATCACTACAGTGCTCCCCCTCCCCCTCCCAACACGATGCAGCAGCCGTACCAGCAGTATCCTGAGCACCAGCAGTACACGATGACGCCTGCTTTTCCTCCTTCTATTCCCCAACATCAACCTCAGCCGATGGTGATGCAGTCAAACAGAATAGATCCAACGGAGATGTGGTACAACTCGATCCCGGAGCCTGCCGTAGGCCCTTTCACGCCTCCCATCCCGCCCATGCGCGGCACCCAGTTTTTGCCTGGTCTCCATGCCATGCATCCCGTAAGTGATAGTTCTTTTTCTTCCTTTTTGAATCTTTCTCCTCTGATTACTTTTTACGCTCTCTCCCTCTATCTTACGCAGCATTTCTTATTCTTCCACGCATCGTGGTTTTCCCTGACCGGCACGTTCTACTTGCCCTTCTTTTGACGCTTGCCCTCCTTTCCGGAAAAATGCACACACCATATTATCTTAAGGGCCGGCCCATCAAGTACCAGCAACCCGATTGCGCAATTACTGACAGAGAACAATAACCAAATGAAATGAAATAAACGTAGAATGCCAATTGCTAACCATCCCGCACCCCAGGTCGAGGCCCAGTACTACATGTACATCGCCACCAAGCGCTGGCAGGAGACGCCGCACTCCCAGACCATGTTCCCCAACTTCGCCGCGATGCCGCTGCCCGCACTGACTTTCGCGGAGCGCCAGGAGATGAATGGGCTCCGCGAGTGTTTCGACAAGGGCAGGTTCCCCGACTACGCGTCGAATAGAACCCCCTCTGTCGTTGCCGCCGCTGCCGCCACCGGCACTGTTCCTCCCATCAAGCCAAAGTATTGCCCTGATTGTGGCACTGCCTCTGCCTCTCCCAAGCAGAGATTCTGCCACAACTGCGGCGCTAACACTGCTTCTATCGGCGTCGACGAAAACAACAACAGCAATGGAGACCAGGCCGCCACCGCCCCTGCTCCCGCCGAGGCACCTCCCAAGACCGCCCCTGCTCCCAGCCGCCACGATGAGCCAAACCACCAGGAAACCCCCGCCGAAGCCGCCGCGCGCCGCCAGTACGATCTCACCAACCACGCCTGGTTCGACATCTTCCGCAACCTGTACCCCCCGCGGCGCCGGTTCACGCCGAACCAGTCGTGGAGCCGCCGCGACTGCAAGATCCTGGCCATCCTCGAGACCAAGTGGGAGGGCGAGAAGTGGCTCGAGATGTCGGCCCAGTTCTGCAACGCCACGGGTCGCTACGTCGACCCGGAGCACCTCAAGTACAAGATGGAGAACGACGGGTCCCCCCTCGAGAGCGATGACGACGGCGACTACAACAGTAGTGACAGTGAGGTGGTAGATGATGACGGTGATGATGATTCTGCTTCTGACGAGGAGCAGGCCGAGGAGGCCGGGGAGGCTACTCCGAGTCCCGGGTGAATTCCTATTTTGGCTTGTAACTCATCTTCTCTGCCTTCGAAAGAGAATAACATTGTTTTGAGCAGCTGAATGATGTTGTTGTCAGGAACCTGCACGAACTCACTCTATGTCCCCATCCTTGCCCTTTCTTCATTTTCATTTCTTCATTTTTCCTTTCGCCCTTCACCGTCTGGGACACTTGCGAGAGTCTCATATGCAGTGTGGTCTACACCATCAAGCCGATGGTTCTGTACAAAGACGCCAATACTTGCTTTTCGCTGTTCAACTGGAATATGAGGGGTCCAATCATTACTGTGTTGTAAGAGTACTTTTTTCACGACAAGGGGGGAGAGATAGCATGGTTGGATGGTCCACGACGAAACATCTTCTACGGCTCCATCGTCAGCGCAGATTCCAGGGTTAATGAGTGTCATCTCATTGGATTATAGGATCTACTGCTCTCTGGACACTGCCACAGGATTTCTTCATTCTTGTTTTCAGCTATTAGGCAGTAAGATCGAGCCGTTATAATGAGCTGTCGATCAAAAGATAATGTCTACTAATATGAGGCGAATCAAATTGTCAATTTTGTGAAAAGACTTTGGCCGTTTCTTACGGAAGTGCCTCTTGCCGCTACTGTCTAAACATCATCAGTAAACCTTGAGAGTTCGAAACGAGGAGATGCTGGCATTCGAGTCCTCTTGGCCACATAACATGAAGTGAGATAAGATTTGCAGAAATTGTTGGCTTTCATAGCCATTAAATAAATGCTAGCTAAAACATATCAAAGAAGTATCCCTGCGCACCTAAGATGATCCAAGAGATCATCGGGGTATCATCAAACAGTAAACCGCTATCGGCTGAAGCCTTTCCTGAATAGGAGCCCTCCAACATGCAAATGCTTCGTCAGATGGTAGAGAATAGGTCCCCCGTCGGCATGGACACCTCCATGTCTTCCAAAAACCACAGATGGCATTCGACTTTCGAAGCTGTTGCTTGGTGTCTTGGGTCGCTGATTCCCTTTGGGCCTAGGAAGAAATCAGGTGTACTCGTCCTTGTTCTTCAAGGGGCGGCTGTGAAAATATTGAAGCTGTTCATTGACCGCCGTGGTTTGTTTCGAGTTCTCCGTCAACCGTGGCTCGCCATACAGACAGGCATAGCTGTATCTCCGACACGAGCTCAATACGTACGATCCGATGCCGAATTTTCGGGTGGGGGTCGTCTGTTCTGCTCGTCGGAAGCTACTCTGCTAAGTCCTGGTGACCAAGTCGAATCGTGTCAGGCTTGCGCCTCGTTCTCGGCTACCCGAGGCCATGGCCCTAATTTACAATAACCGCAGTGTTGCGGGAATCAATAAAATTTCCCGTAACACTGCTGTAAGTCATGCCGATTTCATATAGGATTCTCCATTCCGGCCGCAGGTATCGCTGTCGCCACGCTATCGTTCTGGGAGGTCGCCACTGTTGCTGGGCTTTGGCCCCGACTCCTCGAGGGGTTACTTGATCCAAGGCCCCGCTTCATCATCTTGCCAAGGACCGTGACAAGTTCACAAGCGTCGTTGAACATGTCGTCGTCCATGCCTTCGCTTGCCTGGTACACTTCGGCGATCGTGTCTTTTGCCAGTTTTCTGCTGCCCTCCGCGTCGTGCACACACTCGTAGAGGAATGCTGCATACTCCGTCCTGACGGACAGCCGTAATGAATGCGATCCCCACAAGAGGCTGTCCGCCAGTGTAACCGCCTCTTTGAAATACTGATGGGCTGTTGGGAGATAGTCCACCGATGGCAGCAAGAACGACGCCACTGCTTCTGGTGTCGGATGCCCGAAGCCAGGTGGTGGGTTGACGGGTCCTCCCTCCATAGGATGAGTCGGCTGTAGTGAAGATCGGGCTGTTTCAGGTACGTCGTCTCGCGCAATTCCCTTCCCTTTGTCCATTTTTGACGCACTCATCCCGGCCATTGTAGCAGCGGCAACCAATGCTTCAGGGGTCATGGTCGAGACCGAAGGATGATTATGGAATAGAACGAAGATGTGATAGAACGAGGCCCGGAGCTTGTATGCGAGTACTTTGAGCTCTACATAGTCTCCCACCATAGGCAGAACATATTGTTCTAGCATGACTAGTCCTTCCCGGGACAGCCATATTATGTGAAAATAGAGCTCGAGTGACTGTGTTGGCCTTGTAGTGTCTAAGCGTCGCTGTTTTCGAGCCTTGACAAGCTGCCCGGCAAGGTTGATCGAAAGGCCCAGTATCTTGAAGAGCATAGACGCAAGCAAGGCATTGTTGGGTTCTACAGCCCTTGCAAGCTTGCCTAAGAATTTCTGGTCGACCTCAGAGGAAGCCATCGAGACCGACCAGAGGTAGAGAAGTTTGGCGCTTTCCTGTCAGAGCATTAGCACCGGTTACGGCACGATTTCGAAATCGCAAGGCGCAAGTAGCGCAGGGGCGTGCTTTGTTTATCACAGTATGTAATTGTACTACTGGACAACATCAAACACAATTTGGCCGCAGGACTGCTCCAAAACGACGCATCTTCGAATGCATGGAATAAGCAAGTCGCTTACCTGGTCTGACTGCGCTCTCAAGGCTCCGAGATACCCGTGTGAATCAAGAAGTAGCCCGGATGCGCCTGGAAGTGCCGGCCTCGTAGAGCACGAGAGTGTATTCGGATGTGCTGGTCGCTTAAGTAGGCTGCTGAACGTTGTAATGCAAGCGCGATTTGCCAAAATCCTGGGCAGGTTCCGTCGCAATAAAGTCGAGATTCAGTTCAGAGGATGCTTTCCAGCTAATATCCTAGAGACTCCCAAGATTGACAACCGTCCTAATAGCCCCTGGGGGAACCCTATTGGTTTCTGGAAATAGAGCTTTCTCTGTCAGAGTTGAGGCTGGGCTAACCGCGGAACTTCTGACTCCCTCGTAGTAATCCCAAACCCAATCCAATGGGAAAGATGCAATTAGATTTAACAATAAATTGAGATTACAGATGACTGCAAACACAATGGTTAGCCCAATTGCAAAGCTTCGTACCGTTCAGCTGTGGGTAACGGGGCTTTACCAAGCCCGATTATTGGAGCAATACTGACCAATATGATACAACGAAAGCGAAATAAAATCAAGATTGGGTCCTGACGAGCAAGCGGCCAAAAAGATCGGCCAGACTCCAATGGTAACGAGCGTTATTTTAGATCAGCAGCCGAAGAAGATGAGAAGAGCGGATGGTCCTAGAGAAGGCTGCTGGCGAGTGAGGTGAGGGCGGCGGATGGTGTATCACGTCGTCGACAATGAAGCATCTCGACGTCGAGTAACAGGGCGCTGTGACGAGTTATCGTGAGTACTGGGGGGCGGTTTTGCTAATAGGCAGGCGGTATATATATGATCGCCCCTACGCGGGGATAGCCTAGGTAACTCAATGATGAGCTATCGGGGAGGCCAATGGCGGTGTGAGGTCAACCCGGAAGCGTGGGCGCTTTCAGGCTTTTGAGATGGCACTATGTGGAGTAGCCGTTTTTTCGAGGGTCCGAGGCTCGAGTGACAAGCGACGGGAGCGAGCGACTGGCACTTGGTCCGTGATGGCAAACGCCCACGAGGTCTGGTGATCTTGTGGGCTTGTTCGGCCTGGCTCAGCTTGACGTCAAGGAAGGAGGCTCAGAGGGGAGGGAACAAGAGTATAAAGGATGGGGAAAGCAGAGACGAAAAGCGAATCGGATTGTGCATGTAGAAGTGGCCAGTGTATGTAAGTAGTAGTAGCAGGTAGTAGTAGTATGGTATGATAATATGTAGGCGTGGATGTATGTACAGGTGAGCGTAGTAAGTGGGCCTCGAGGGCTGGTGACAAGCCAGTCGGGGCGCTTGTATTATCTTGTATGTATGTACGATGCTGGATCAACCAAGAACAAGACGCATATTAAAGGAGAGCTGCAGGTCGAAGCGTTTTGCATGAACGCGCAGTGGACCGCCCCCTTCCTCAGAGCAGCTTGGTGCAGTCAGATGGCGCTGCAGGAGCGAGACGAGCGAGACGCCAGACGCGCGAGGGTGAGTGAGGGTGGTGAGCAATATGGTGACCGGGGGCGGGTCTCCCTCCAGCGTGGTAGTCTTTGGAGTGGAAAACTGTGACGCGGAAATGGGCTGGTAACGCGCGCGTGGGATTATCGTGATTGGTAAGAATATGAGCAAATCAGAAAATTCCAAAAATACAACGAGCGGCAATTGGCAGAGACACAGAGACCCTGATCCTGATCTTGATGAGTGAGCGTAAAAAGTAGGTTCAAACAGGTATCGACGATTGCAAGACTACTGCAACCGTGGCGATCAGGGTTGCGGCGCACAGCAAGAAAAACGAATGGTGGCCGTTGATTATGATGCAGATGCCCCGATTTCTGGCCCCGATACGATGCAAGGCAGTTAGTTAGTTGACTGACTGACTGATTGACAGACTTGGTCAATTCACTCGCACCACACTCTCGAGTCTCCAGTCCCCGTAACCGAATCGATCAGAATGGAGGAAGAGAGAAGAGAAGATCCACGAGAACAGGTGAAGGAGATGGAGTAAAGTGGAGCAGATACTGAGAAGCTGGCCCTAGCTAGGGAGCCGCCCATTACAACCTTGCAAGCTTGCCATACCCATGATGGATGCATCATACCAGGATACCAGGCCAGACCAGAAGCAGACCTCGTTGATTCTAGGTCCAGTAGGTAAGCGCGAAGTACTGTACCCAAGCTCGGAAGAGGAAACCGATCTATCGTCTCGCGCAAAGCGAGCGAACCGCTTCTTCAGGGTTCTTCCGAGGACGACATCGTGTAGGCCATCAATGATCTATCTTCTGGGCCACGTAGCTTACTACGTAAACGTAAGGTGTATTCATGAGCTGGTGAGCAAGCTTGAAGCCATCCAATGGACAGCAACTCAATTGATCAATCATGCGCCAGAAGGGCTGGTTTGCCGTGCTTCGAGATTTATTTTATTAGACCAATTACCTCATACCTAAACTAAATCTCCGAGAGCGCCACCCAACTTTAGAAGTTCCTACCAGGCATTCGGTATCTCTCCCCTCCCTTCTGCCTTCTCTCCCACACAATAAGAAAAAAAGCCAACAGACGTTTTCTTTTTAAAGACATAAGGTTAGTGTTTGGTGCTTGGCCCGAGACAAGAGGAGTTCGGTCGATATCGACTGTCTCTGTCTGAGACATTCTGGGGGGGGGGGGGGGGGGGATGTTTTCCGATACCCATCAATGGATGTTAGGAAACGTCTAAGGCATACGCAGGGTCTAAGACGAGGTTGGGCCCTTGTACCGGTATACAGATACTTCCATTTGTTGATGGCCCTCGGCTGTCGACCGTCGCCCGTCGTCCTCTTTCATCAGCCGCAGCGTCGCCCGCCCTCGGCTTCAATACCTAAAGCGTGAGTACCTAAAGCTAGGCAACCTGCTAACTGAACCGACTCGCCAAGTGGCACAGCGGGCTGGAGCTTGCGCATCGGCTACCCGTCCAGTAACCTAAGCCGTCCTCGCGCAATGCACTTTTGCGGTCAAGTATAGGTAATCGAGCCTGCCTGTCTCAACTCGGACTCCTCTCGACCTCGTGGTGTATTCACCGAGAAGGCAAGACAGAACAGACAGAACAGACAGGACAGACAGGAGCTTCGAGCGTTACACAACGGTTCTCATGCGGTGGGTTTCAAATTTGATGGCTGTCGCCTACAACTCATTTATCTCGAGCCTCGAGGCGCATGTCATCAAGCAGCTAGCCGACATGTGGAAAGTTGATGTCGTGTCTCGTCGTGTCGTCTAACCTTACCTACACGATACCTTGGATACCAACCCAAATTAACCTACTTCTTTGGGAAGCTTCCACGCCAGCCTTCTCCCAGCCACCCCATATTTTCGTATCTTTCCTCTTCTGCAACCTGCAACCTGCACTCAATTATTTCCACTACGGGAGCTAATATAGTGACTGAGGCCAAGTCTACCTAACAACCCAAACTACGCAGCCAGACTCGAACAGAATCGCCGGTATAACAAGGTAGTCTGAATGGTGCCAGCGCATGAACAAACTTAATCCCAATGACCTCACCGGCATACATTATACGGCAGAGCTCCCGTTCTCATTCGCGCACGTCAAATCGCCGTTGTCTTTTCGCCCTGCGGCCGCGCAACTAGGCGACGCGATGCGGTCTTGTTATATGCGGCCGTCATCTCTCTTCCCATTCCTTCCCTGCTACGAGCAAAACAGCAAGGCACGCAAGTAGGCACGCAAGTAGGCAGGCAGGCTCTCCCGTTCTCGTCCCGCGTCGCTACTTTTTTTCGTTTTTTCCCACCTCTTCTTGGGACTGCGGCCACCATGCTCTCTCATCCTCCCTTTTCGACCTGCACGGAAACAGTTACACCTTTGACGGCTATGCGGAAGATCCCAGAGGAGAAAAGAGACTGGCGGTGAAGAGCTTCGGCTTCAATATGACTTTTGCCTCTCTTTAAATCAGCCACGGCGAGTTTCACCAACCAGCCCGCGTGTAATGTAACAGCAGCTGCATATCAGCGCAGCAAGCAGCTTCCCAGACGGAAGCAATGCCTGTCTGGCTTGTCTTGTCTTTCACCCTACCACGTTTTTCCCTCCGACTCCGACGATTCACAGAGACAACGTGTTGCCTGTTGTCGGCCGCCTTTTCTAGATTTGGGCGTAGTGTAAAAGGTGAGGACGGTAGGACAACAGCGGCGCATTGCAGGCAGAATACCGAAGACAAGTCGCACCCACGAGCCCAAATCACTTTCTGCCTATATCCTTAACCGGTGTCGGCTTTAACAACAACACTGGCGGCAGCAGCATTACCCTTTTCTGCATACGTATGGATTCCTTCAATCTTGTAGCAAGACTCGACCTACTGTGAGTAAGGGGCCAGCAGGGCGGGGAAAAGAAGGTAAAATAGAGTTCTCTATGCTTTTCCTTGGTCCTCTTATCCTTCTTCTTCTTTCCCATTCAAACATTGCGTTCTGTTTGCTCCGAAGTCGACCACACCCAACCCACCCTTGACCCTTGGAGGATGAGGCCAAACGAAAGGCGGACGGAATCTCACCCAGCCAGACCCGTCGGGTAGATACCTTTGCTTTTAGGCTTCCGCGCAACACACCAACACATCAAAAAGAAAAGGATCTTCTTCAGCAGGATCCTATCTGAGCGAAAGCATTGACGCCCTGTCAGATCTAGTTTTCTGATGTAGGGTTCCTGCATATTTCAGGAGGAGTCTTGACTTCCTGTCATGTTTTATCCAGAGACCGAAACCCCCTAGACATGACGGATTCATGGCCGAAAAGGGACCCCACACCCCCGAAGATCCCCGCAAACAATCCAAACCCTCACGTCTCTTTTCCCCAGGATTAGGCTATTAGCCCCGAAATTGTCAAGGGAGAGACGAGAAAGCAACTCTACCCTCGTGGCAACGTGGATTCGATGCCTACCTACCTACTAGATCTGGGCTAGAATAGGCTTGCTACATATCCCCGTCATACTCCTTCAATGAATATGATAGGTCGGATTTTACCCAAGCCGACTATCGAGTCCAACCCAAGGGATGAAGAAATGATAGTGATGTGCGCCATGCCATGTATGTATGTGTTATGTTTGCCAAACAAAAACTCAAGGCACACGCGTTTCTGTATATAAACTCAGCCATGATAGCTTCATGACGACGGTGGGTGGTTGCTTTGCACACAGATCGCCCTCTGCTTTTGTGACCTGTAACTTGGGCCGGAAGATGGGCAGGGCAAACTTCCCGGTCGAGCATATGTGTGTCTCTGTCTGAAATCCGTTCATTACGACAGCATATAGAGGTCATCGTGTACAAAAGGGGACGACATCTTGGGAGGTGTACTCCCTTCCGCCCTTTCTTCTCCCAGGCGACTTTCTTTGATACCACCCAAAAATAAAAATAAAAAACTATACCCCTCCAGAAACGGTTTTGACTTTCTCTCTACAGTCTATACCATTATAGCTTCTTTCAGCCGGACGGGTTCCTCCTTTCTGCATTTCGGAGTCTAGAAGCCTTCGTTGCGTCTCTTGGCGAGATATACATCCCATCATCACCATCATCGCTTACACGCTCGCATACACATGCATACATATACACGATAGTCACGTATACGCAGACAGACTTGTTAGATCCAAAAACTCAATACCCACCACACAGACGCACTTATACATACATACATACATAACCATATACTCGAACTCACAACACTTTTCTGGGTAAACCATACACACTCACTCGCTTCTCATAGAAAAATATACATACATACACACACACACAGAGAGAGAGAGAGAGAGAGCAACGCAAAATGTGTAAATACTACGCCCACGCCTTCGTCTGCCACCACACAACCTTTACCTTTGCGCGGTACTGCACGTCGGCCAACTTCACGCAGAAGCCCTGCGAGCAGCGGCAGATCTGGCACACCATTGGCCTCGACGAGGCGTGCGACGAATGTCAGATGTGGTATGTTTTGAAACTCTCGGGTGTCCTTATCTTATCTTTTCCTCACTTACATGACATTATTATGCATCCCCCCTCCTGCTGGAACACACCTGACTTTCTTTCCTTCTTCATTCATTCATTCATCCAAAAAGATTCGTATGTCAATACTGACACTGAGATACTCAAACAGGTTCCCAGACCAGTACGGCTCCGTCATGCCCAGGTCCAAATCAAAGGGAGCAGCTGCTCTCGCGGGCGCACCGCCAGCGGCAGGAGCCCCGGCCGGCCCCACGGCCGCTGTCGCCGGCGCGGCAAAGACCAGCAGCCGCCCGAGGAAACGAAGCGCATGAAATAATGACAGAGATAAGGAAAAGAAAAGAAAAGAAAAGCAGAAAAAGGAATCTGGGAGAGGACCCGTGCCATGTGTCTAATCCTAAGGACTCTTGGGGAGTTGGGACAAGCACACACACACATCATGTTGATCAGCGGCCAGAGGGCCTCGAGCCTGCGTGTTTTTGTTTTTCTGTTTATTTTGAGCGAGCAACCTGTTTGTTTCCTATTTTTGTATTTCTCCTTTTCCCCTTTTTGTTATCTGGCGAACAAGGGGATATATACCAAAGAGTCGTGTATGACTTGGGCAACCAACGACACTTCCTCTTCATCTTCGCTTCTCAGCGCCGGCGCTATTCTCTGACTTTGGATTCATACCTATATTTGTTCTCACGTTTGGCAGATATGGAAAGGGGAGGGAGGCACGATGTATACCGTACTGCGCAAGCATGTATGCATGTATACGTACACAAGGACGTTATAGCTACGCAGCCCCAGGGCAAACAAAGTCTGCAGCAGTGGACCAATAGAGCAAGCTCTTGATTGTTTTTTTAAATGACTTCTTGGTTGCTTTTTCTCTCTTGACGGGAAAGCAGCTATCAGTACTTTAAGTACATAACATCTACGATAACGCCAGTTCGTTCAGCTTGCCTCAGACATATGAACCAGATAAGCCACAATGCACCTGCATGCATACTTTCTCTCTCCCATCACACAGCAAAAAACAAGAATAAACTCAGCCGCCGAACGTGGGATGAAACCAGAAGGGATATCATATCATGCAACAACTCCAGACTCACTCGCCAACCAAACCCCCATTTATATAATAATGATTCTTTCCCCTTTTTTGTGTACATGCGCCGTTATGTTGTATTGCCCACCCATATGGAAGCAGAATTCCCCTCCGCCCACCAAGACCGTAAACCCCATGATGTCTATGTATTGATACCACTTTTTCTTTTCCCGCCTCCCCTCCCACCAGGTTTCATGATCTCATACACGAATTCAAATATTCATGTTGGCTTGCTTTCTTCAACGTCGTGCCCCTGTTGCGCCGTCGATTGGTCACTGTTCGTAAGGGGTCGTTTAATGCCGAGTTCTCGTCGCTCGCTTCGAATCGCTCGTGTCCCACCCTGATAACCTTGATCACGTTGCTCAACCCCAGGGCCACGCTTCCCCTTCCGATGCGCGTCATGGGCCCTAGCTGGGATACGAATAAGTGTTGGGAGCCCGAACCGTCTGATACTAGCGGCATCGTCTCCCATTGTTCTCCTCTGCCGATTTGCGACAGCATCCATACCTCCCAATCGTCGTCGTTGTTGTTCTTGGGTGTTGTTGGCCGGCTATGGCTATGGCTGTTGCGGCGCCGGCGGAGGGTGGTGTGCCCCTGCGTTGGTGGATAGCCGTTGGGGGTGACCTGCTTGACCACGGTCTTCTTTCGTGCGCCAACGATCATCCCGGTCGGTAAAGCTTCCCAGGCACCGGGGTCTGTGACGACGCGTCGAGTTTCGCGTGTTCGAGGCCACTGGCAACAGGTTTTGCTGACCGGTTGGCCAGGGGTACGGAAACAGATGGATTCGCCATCATGCTGTGGAGTGTAACTTTGTACAACGAGGTCTCTCGTGAATGCGTTAAGGTAGGCAAACGTTAGGAACTTCAAACCAACCGAGCCACATTGCATCTGACGCCGTTTGGAGTGGAAGCATTTGAGCGATCGAGGCTGGATGGGGTCGGTTCTGAAGCAATGCAGTGTGACGTAGTCCGCAGCGTCAACTAAGTCAACGGACTGACTGCGGACAACGAGTAGGTATCCAAGTTCAGGTAGAGTAACGATGGACATGAACTCCTTCTCCAGCGGCCGCGCTATATTGACGGCGTTTGCAGACCATCCACAGGGATCCTGCGTCAAGCAAAACACCTCCCCTTCTCGAGAAGAGCTAATCAGCTTGGTAGTGCTTTTTGCTATAAAGTTGTTAGCACATGTACTACACGCAAAACGGGGGAAAAGAGAGTTGAGACGAACGTTTGTCCACAAGGGCATCGACCGACACGATGACACTTTCCCCAGAGATTACATAGCTGCCAGCCTCCCCTCTGTCGGGTCGTATTTCGATCATGGTGCCGTCGCGGCGAACCAGAAGTAGGCGAGGCAGCCCGTGGGTATCGTCAGCAGTGAAAAAGAACGCCTCGGGCTTGTACCTGCAGGGTTTCACCGGAATAGACGGGCCCCAACATTGCTCATGGAGATCCCATAATAATACATTATCTGTTGTTAATAACGCCAACCAATGAGAATCATTGATACACATGGCTTTGGGAAATGTGGTGTCTAGGATGTCGTTGCCCGAGAGCACATAACTAACGCCGTCTGCTTTCATATCCCAGACTCGGATGACCCTGTCGAGTCCCACAGACACAATTATGCCATCGGCAGAAGCAGCGAGCATGGCAATATCCAAGGAATGACCCCCGCTGAGTGTATCGATTATCAGCGGAGGCTCATCCGCGCTGTCCGAGTTGTTATGAGACTCTGCCAGCTCATCCCACAGTAGATAGTTCATGAGCAGCCGTACCGCGGCTGCGATGATGAGGATCGAGACAATGAACGGCGCGGATTGGTGGCGCACGAAATCATAAACGGCGGGGAGAAAAGGGCGCTCATGCACGTTAGGCTTGCGATCTGCCCCCTTCGCAACGAATACAAGCGGGTCGTAAACTTCTGCAAGGTAGCTGTGCGCGTCAGGCTTAATGACGTGTATGACTTCCCTTGCAGTCTCGTGGTCCTGAAGTCGAAGCCATGAGGTCGGACTCCTAGCTTGATGAACGTCGACGGAGAGCTGAGAGCGCGGGAATTCGGGAAACTCATGCCTCCTGCCAATGGTTAACAATCGGCCCAGCGACTTCATCAGACTCCCGTTCTCGAAGAAATGCCATTGTGCTATCAGCACGAACCCAATCATGACCACGGTGCCGGCTACACGCGTCGACATGGCAATTTTGCCTTGAAGCATAGCATCTGTCCAGGATTGGCGAGCTTGGATCTCGGCCTGTGATCGGTTATTCCGGATCGAGGCTTTGTTCAGCGCGTCGCTGAGTTCAGTGCGGCGCACATCGACGCTGAGAACCGAGAGAAAGAACGTAGATAAGTAAAAGAAGTCAAACACAATCGCTATAGCGGCGAATGTGCAAAAGGCGGAAACTCCGGGAGAGACAAGCTGGGACAGACCCCAGAGAATCAGGAGGTTCTGAGCCACACTCGCAAGGGCGACATGTGTCGTTTCACCAAAAGCGTAACCGATCCGGTTACTTGTACTGTCTTCAGAAGGAGTAAGGATGACGGCGTTAATGAGCCGGAACACGTTTTCGAGGCTCATAGAGAAAATGACAACTGGGTATGCAAAACTCGGAATCCTCGACAGGTCGATCTTGAGAATCGCGCAGACGGTGAAACTTGACATTATAGAGACGGCAAGCTGCGCGATGACCGTCACAATCAAGCCCATCTTGGACTTGACAGCTCTCAGTTTGGACAAACTGACCACAAAGTAGGCAAGCGTGAGCGAATAAGCAATGCCAAGGGCCAGAATATCCTGTATCGATAGAGGCCGGAACTGAAACTCATAGAGCTGGCTCGGCATGCTGACGCCGTCGCGTGGATACACGTCGTACCGGTCCGACATTTTGGCGGCAAGTTCTTGGGCCTTGGTCTGCCAGATGCGCCCGATGGGCGAGTTGCGACGATGGATCAGAGTAATGACGAGCGCGTCGGCGGCCACCAGGCGGCGATCTTCGAAGCGCTTGCCGCTGAACACGATGGAATGGCGGAGAGTGACATTGACGGACGATTGCTGCGTCTTCCTCGCGTTCACAGTCCCCAGAATATTCAGATCGTTGTCTATCTTCTGCGGGTCGCAAGACCAGTACTGTAGCGGAGAATGGAAAAACCAAGACTCGTCCGTGACACCATTGATGATATGAAAGGCGTCGCGCTGCTCATTGCTCAAGTGCAAGGCGGTAGAGGCATCGGCAACTTCCAAGGGGCTTTCCTGGAGCGGGTTGAAGTTGGTCGTCGGGCCAAGAAGCTCGTCCTGCAACTCGAGGGCGCCGAGAAGCAGGTCGCGATCTAGAGCTTCGAAATAGTTGCCGTGCACCCAGATGTACCGCATTATGACATCGGGCTCAATCGGGCCCTTACCCTCGAGGGGTTGCGCATCCGTCCAGACATGATGCGGCAGATTGGAGGCTCCGTTGGTGAAATCGCGGGTGTAGAGGAAGGGAAACGGATAGACTAAAATCGAAGCGACGGCGACCGATATGAGTAGTGTCGTGACCACATGGCGGGACGCATATCGGCCATATCGAGTGAAGACGCTCCGCAAGGGATGACTGGGAGCAAGTATAGGAGCTTCAGTCGTTCTTTTGCCGAGAAAGAGAGAGCAGTCATACGTTAGTTATGTTTCTCGTCTACTACGTCTTTGCGGCGGTGCCGTGGGGGTCAGGGTTCCATGGAGGAAAATACACACCCTCTGAAGGGATAAAGTAGGTACCAAATCATCCTCCGACGCAGGTGATGGTATTTTCCACTTCAACTTGGGTCGGTGATTGGACGTAAGGTTGTCTATCTCGGTGAACAGCGCATATGGAATTGCGCAAAACTGGCCATTCGCTATTACGGAACGTGGGGGCGGTCATGATACTGAAGCTGGGATTTGGCGCAAGGAGAGCATCAGCTACGCGGTAGCTGAGGTTGACGGGGCAGTCGACGGGAAGAGGGCGGACAGATCTGGAATCGTCAATCGGGGGTTATTTAGTAGGGCATAGCCTCTGCGCCAGTGGTTGACTCGAGAAAGAGCAGTCGAAGGCGTACATGAAGTCGATAGTTCCGTTGCAATGTGGCAAGCTAGACGAGACTCGGGAGCCGAGGGGGAAAAGAAAAGTGTAGGGTGTCCATTTATCTGGGCCGGTACGGTAGCTCGAGGGTAGGTGGTGCTGGAGGTAGTGAGGTAGCGAGGTAGTGCCTGGTCTTAAGGCGCAACTGGTACACTAAGACGGCGCGCATCAACAGGCGACATGTACTTGGATGTACTTCAAGTTTACTACTTGCAGTAAGTGGCCTCCTAAGTGACCTCCTCCTGCAGACTACCTACAGTGCTGTAGGTAAGGTTATGCACCTTATGCTGCTGGGACTGGCTTGACTGGGACTGGGATGGGATGCAGCTAGAGCTAGTTGAGTCTTGTCTGTCCTTCCGTGCCATCTTGAAACCACTTTTTAACTCAGCATTGCATCGAACGCAATCCAACCCGCACTAAACGATAACGAATGATGTTTAGGTTGGGTTCCATGGGCTGTTGTATGGGTAAAGAATACATACGTCACACATCAGGTGGCAGCAGTATTTTTTAATCAAATAACACTGATGAAAATGTAATGTACTGCTGACTTTGACCTCGATCTTGAACTTGATCTTGACCCTGGCATTGACCTGGACCTCCTCTTCTGCTATTTGCTTATTGGGATTGATTGATTGATCAAGCTGATCTCACGTCAACCCAGACCAGAATCTGAGAGGGATCTGAGAGCTGAGCCGCACGGAGGGGGGTGGTAAAGAGGATACTGGGAAGGCCATTCCGCCTGTCCGCTAAAGGACGATCCTCGGGCCAATTTGATTACAGGCGAGGCAGGCTAGGCGAGATAGGGCTCCTATGCTTGAGCCAGATGGTGGGGGTTACACTAGCCTTTACGCACTAACGGAAGCGTCCAGCCAGCTCAGCGTCAGGGTTGCCTGGCGGCCTGCTTACAATTAGAATAAACAATACCTCACCAACTCGGCCACTGTCAGGTTTCCGTGGGCCCGCCCCGCCTGCCGAAGCCCGCCAACCGCGCGAACAGCAAGCCCATTAAGGACAAGTCGAGTGCAAATCCGTTACATTCTAGAAGGGACTAAGCACGCAGGGAGGCTATACCTCTTCAGCATGGACTCATGGACTCATGGACTTTGCGTAGATGGCACGATGGCCGAATGGGGATTCCGATCAGAACACGGGAAGACGATTGAGCCAACTGCCCCTTTTACGAAATATCTTTTGATCCTGGGCATCATTAGGCCCGGAAAACCCACCCAACCCGTTTGTATGTAATTTCGACGTAAGCACCATGGCAAGTTGCGCCGCCATCGGTCTGGAACACTTGCCTGGTAGTCCAGAACCTTGACGTTTCTTTTTAGGTTTGTGTGTTCCTGAAGACTGTCTGAAGGAAAACTAGTGGTAAAAAGTAAATGAGCTACGGCTGTCACGCTAAGTAATGTCGGGGAAGTAGTATGAAGATCATGTTCTTGATGTGCGTATCTTACATGAACTACTCACGTACGTTCGTGGCACAGAGGCACAGGGGCTCAGGGCCACAGGGAATGAATGAATGCATGTACATGCGCGTATATTCGCCAGGGCCCAGGAGGAGTAGGCAGGTGGGCAGCCAAGCAGGTAGGAGGGTGACTTGTGCGTGCAGTGCGTGCATCGAGCGCCGAGGAGTGGATGCGAAATATTCATTAGCCAACTTACAACACATAACACATACCAAGTACATGTAGCCAAGAGGAAGGAGGCGTGTGGACTAAGTCCCGTCAAATGCAAAAGCCACGAAGCACCTTAACTTACTGTGCCATGCACCACGATCCACGATCCAGGCGGGCGAAAGGAAAACATTGACACTCCGAGCCAAACCATCCAATCTCTTGGAAAACATCCCCGTGGGGAATGGATGAATTCAAAAAGGAACAACGTTTCGGTTAATGTTGGCCGACTGGCTAAGCTGCCATATGGACCATGGACCATGGACGAGGTACTGCTATGTTGCTATGTATGTCCGCGGAGAGCGGAAGCTACACTGTTAGAATGGGCTGGGATCCAAGCAATAGCACGTAACTGGATACCGGTATATTCTACTACTACTCGAGCCATATCAAGAAATAGGAGATCATGTTGCCATGGCGCGTTGTCGAATGACGGCCATTGTGTAGATGCGGATATATAAAATTCCACGTATATTCATTCCATCTTGATTGTACCTAATTACTATACTATAGTTATTGAATCAATCAATCCGTCACATGCAAAACAAAAACAAACCCCGATTCCAATCTAGATGCGATGCTGTGCTGTCCAAAGTCCGATGCAAGTACAGTATGCAGGTATGCAGGCAGAATTCTAATAGCTTGGGCCTATCAGTCCCGGATCCGGTATGTGGGACCCGAAGCTTGAGGTCAATTACAAGTTTTCGCCGCAACACCACAGACGACACAAACCGCACACCACACCACAAGCTTAGACACACCCCGTTCCGATCCCAAGGCGACTCCAAGAAGGGGGACTGCCTCCAGGTTGCGTCAGTATCGTACGATAATAAGCACTTCCAGCCCATCGACAAGGCCCGGGAGACGCTTGACATCTAACTCGCTTCCCATAGGGCAGAGTGCCTGAGGCCCTCTTCTTTCCGGCTCGTCGGCGACAAATGTTAATTGCAGTGCAGTAGCGAGCTCGCGAGGTGCGAATAAGAATTCTTTTTTTCCTGCTCTCCTTCGGTAGTAACCGAACAATTTTCCGCCCGCCAATCCCGGGTGCCCGTGTATTGACGATTCGGGTCCACTGCCGAGACGAGGGAAACAGAGAGTGAGATTCTGAAGTACTCCCTGCAAGCTGACAGCAATCGGGAACAATTTCCATACCACACGCCCCCTCCCCTCCTCTAAATCCTGGTCCCTTGTCCCCTCCTCCCCCCTTTCCGGAAAGAGGGGGCCAGCTAGATGAACGACACGACACTCGACATGACGACCACGATGGCGGCAGCGGCGGCGCAAGGAGACGATGTTACTACTGCTACTATTACTGACCCCATCGCCGAACTCATCACCACGTACCACGAGTTGAACTCGTCCGTGATAGAGGAGTTGGACGAGGAACCCAGCCCCTTGGAGTTTATGCGCTACGTCGCTCGCAACACGCCCTTCGTGGTCCGCGGGGGTGCGCATGACTGGCAAGCGACCAAGACGTGGGACGTTCAGTATCTGACTCATTTTCTACGAGACCATCATGTCAATGTTGCTGTAACGCCGCTTGGGTTAGTTGTAATGCAAAAAGAGAGAGAACGTAGAACTGTCCCTGATCATAACTTGTGTTTTGTCCACGGACAGAAATGCAGATGCGCCCACCCTCGATGAAAGGGGTAACACTGTTTTCGCCAAACCGCACGAAGAAGACCAGTCCTTCCCGGACTTCATTGAGTACCTCACGAAGCAGGAGACAGACCCCGAATTCCAAGGGTCTGAGATTAGATATGCACAAACACGTATGTACATACCTGATTTTTTTTCTACTCACCGCTTGAACCAACCTGTTGGAGGTGGCAAATACACACACCCCTGAACTCCTGACTATCTCGCTTCCCCAGCAGTCCCCAGCCAAGCCAGAAGAGGTCGGGCTAGAAGGGGCCAAGTGCCAAGCTATCAACAACTCTTGGGGATCAGAGTTCCTAGCCGAGCGTTTCAAAGGGCGGAATATAGTGATCCATGACCATACCATTCTGTCAAACGGAACACACTGGGTCCCCCGGGCCCCGGAACCACATATGGAGATGATGATTTGATCTGGAGGTCCACGCTAAGAGCTATGATCCCCGAGAATTGGTTGTTTGTCTGTTGCTCTGCGCTTCTATCTCCTTCCTTTCCCCTCTCTCGAAACCCCTATTCTTCCTTATCTTCTCCATCGCCTAGCCCCCTCCCCTCCCTAGCCGAAGTCTGTGCCTTGTCTCCTCTCTGTTTGCCTCGCTTCCCCTAACCGAGAAAACCAAATTCCCCACAAACCAGAAAACGACAATCTGCGGCACGAGTACCGCGCCCTCTTCTCCCAAGTCCAGCGCTCCGTGCCCTTTGCCCGGATCGCCCTGCAGCAGGACCCCGACGCCATCAACTTGTGGATCGGCAACTCGCGGTCCGTGACGGCGCTCCACCGGGACAACTACGAGAACGTCTACGTCCAGGTGGCGGGGCGCAAGCACTTTGTGCTGCTGCCGCCCCTGTGCCAGCCCTGCGTCAACGAGAAGCCGCTCCGCCCCGCGCACTACGCCCGCCACCGCCAAGAGCCAGGAGACGGCCATGGCGAAGAAAGTGGTGACAAGCTCGAACTGGTCATGGAGGAGGAAGGCGACGACGTCCCCTTCGCCACCTGGGATCCCGACAACGACCGGGCCAACGCGACCAAGTACTCCCACCTAGCGACTCCGATGCGCGTGACGCTGGAGCCGGGCGACATGTTCTACCTGCCGGCCATGTGGTACCATAAGGTGTCGCAATCATGCAACGACGAGGGGGTATGCGTAGCCGTGAACTACTGGTAAGATCGATATCCTGTGGTATTCGTACACGGGACTGGACTATTCACTAACAAACGATCTTGCTGCAGGTACGATATGGAGTTTAGCGGGCCTCTATACCCCTTGGTCTCTTTCGTCCGCAACATGAACTCAATGCCCGAGAAATCGAGTGCCTAAAGCATGAATGAAATACCCGTACCGAGTTACATAGCCTGAATACAGAGCTGGAGAGCAGCAGGTAAAGCACAGAAGAAACGTGGAAGTAAGCGAGTAAAAAGCGCGCAATGCATGAAGAAGAAGAAGTGTTCATGAGTATCATCTATCCTAAAGCTTGTATAAAGTTCCCCCCTGTTCAACGATTGGGGGCTACTCAACAGGGGGGAAGATCCATGTTTCATCACAAGCGTGCCCCTTCCTCCCCCTTTGTCTGACTGACTGATATATACCTACCTACTCCAGAACACCGTACACGCTACCCAACAATACAAATATGATGCAATGCTTGCTTCCATTGGGCCCTCGACCCCTCATCCCATTATGCCCTCCTCCCACTCGTCCATTGGCAACCTTGTTCAC
Organism: Apiospora arundinis; assembly: GCA_039105305.1. Classification (NCBI taxonomy): domain Eukaryota; kingdom Fungi; phylum Ascomycota; class Sordariomycetes; order Amphisphaeriales; family Apiosporaceae; genus Apiospora; species Apiospora arundinis. The sequence continues at coordinate 792,139 of JAPCWZ010000007.1, read as the reverse complement.
ATATTGGTTCGTACTCCAAGTGGATTCCGGGACATCTCATCCAAGAATCGGCCCTTGTCGTCGCCAATCTTACGCCTGAACAGCGATAGGTCCTGGAGAAGCTCTTGCATATAGTCCTGCATGTCGTTTGCCTTGTCCTCCTGAACCTCGGACGAGTAGCCGTCGTCTGACTCGTCATAATAGGCCTCGTCCACCAGCGAATCGTCGTCCTTGTCGTCTGCGTCTTCCCCGCCATCTGGGGCCGCGTTCTCCTTGTCCGCCTCGCCTCCCTCGACTGGTTTATCGTTAACTACCACTTCGGGGATCGGGTTCTTCAGGCTCTCAAGAGCGAGCTTGAGATGAAGTCGCAACGCCTCGTTCTCGGTCTGCAAACTGCGGATCTTGCCCTCCGAGACCATACTGCGTTCTTCCATGAGACGCTGCATGGCAACGACACGGTTCTGGTACTCCTCCAGGCGTTCCTCACTATCCTTGTGGTCCTTTTCGCGTCGGCGCGTGTCTGCGACGCTGAGCTGCAAGACCCGGATCTCCTCGGCCATGGCGGCAATCTGGGCATCACGCTCGGCAGTAGAGATGTGATCCTGATTGACGATGGCGCGAGTACGGATACGTTTGGCTTGGTCGGCATATCGAAGGGTAGATAGGGTCTCGTCGTAGTCCGATGGTGCGATACAGGCGATCATGGCTGTTTTGCTGTTGCCGCCAAGCGAATCTTTAAGCAGCCATGTCAAGATCGAGTCTCTGTACGGCACAACGTCCTTGTTTCGCTTGCCACGTTGTTTCGGGCTGTCTGCCAAGGCTGCGATGACACGTCCCAGTGTCGTGAGAGACTTGTTGATGTTGCTTCCTTCTCTCAGGCGGGCGCCCGTCGCTTGGGTTGACTTGGCCCGCTCGCTTCCTGCCAGATCCACCAGGCGGATTCTCGAGCTGCGCTCCGTCGTCTCGTCTGTCTCCATGTCGTGGTGGATTTGCTTGAGCATAATGGTGAACACTGCGTGACTGCGACTACTTGTATCGTTCATTTTGGTGCTGGCCGTCGTTCGCGATGCGTCGCCCTTCCTCATGTACCGTAAAATCTCCGCGATGTTTCTAACAGGCACATCCGTCAAGTCCTTCACATAAGGACCTTCAGTTGGCGACTCGCGAATCTTCAGGTAGTAGGGTGGCTGATTGGGGTGAACGGGGACCAACAGGTCACGGACGTGTTCGTTGTAGACCTCAAAGTATGAAGCACGGACATGGTAGGAAATATTGGGCGTTTCCTGCTGCGCGGCCTCAATACGTTGGAATAGATCTTCGCAAGTCCTGGGGATCAGTCCAGGCTGGTCGGGCGTTCCCATCATGGTGTAGGACTTTCCAGACCCGGTCTGGCCATAGGCAAAGATGCATGTGTGGTAGCCCTCAAAGTTGTGGTCCAGAAATTCCTCACCCAGGCAGTTGTAGACGTCCTCCTGTTCCGCATAGTGCCTATCTTTGCGGTCGTGGCTCCAAAATGAGTTGTCAAAAGTGAAGGACTTCTCCTCGATAACCTTCCTGCTCTTCGCCTGGCTGTTCCCAGGTTCATCGTCGGGAGGCGCATGAAGCGTGGTCATCTGTGTGATGGGGTCCATGCTTATCAAGCAATCCGTATCCTTCTCAATTTCTGAAAAATTGCCTCATCAGCTTCATTGTTCTCTTGACCGCCGTTCATATCAGTGACCTAGATGCTAACATACCTCGAGGCAAGAAAGCCCTCACTCTGACCACTACCTTCACATTGCCACCGCCGTCCACCGTCTTCATGTGCGGCGGCATTGTTCCATCGCGTGAGCGCAGCGAAGGAGTCGAAGCGGACGACTGCGCATAGAGCATCGAATTCCGGTGGTGGGGACCCATACTGCTGCTGCTGCTGCTACTGGTGATGCTACTGTTATTGTCGATCTTTCTCTTTCTCTGGTGGATTGTAGGAGAGACAATGGCATCCAGCATTCCAGTCTGGCGCAATACCTCAGCTAGCGATTCGCAAATGTCGTCAATGGTGTCGCGATATCGCAAAGTCAGGAATGCGCCGTACATCTGGGCGAGACTAGAGCCCACCGCCCAAAGGAAGTGGGTTGATTTGGGGGGACCCGCTTTGTTGATTTCTGGATTTTGGTTGCCCGGGGCAGCTGCAGCTCGCGCTCCTTCTTTTCCTGACGTGGCATGTGCCTGCACCAACGATCTGCGCCAGGGTCACCACTTAGTTCAAGTTAAAACTTGAATGTCAGGCATATGCGGATGTGATGCAGGTGCCTGCTTTACTCGTGGAGAGATCCAGATATTGATGCTTCATATCCAGAAAAATTATGGAAGTTAGCACTATAGATCGAAGTTGATCTTCGTGCACTGATTTTGTTGTCGCGCTGATTACTTGAGCTTCGGCCTGGTTTTGGTTTGTTTTTAGGGCGCGCGGCGGTCATATTGAGAGGTTCGGGTGAGACAAGAAGACACAAGGGTGCCCAGGTGCACGTTAATCTGATATCGATTTGCCCACCCCAGCCAGCCGTTTGCAACGCGATGGGAGGGAAACCAGCTGGGCCGGCTGGGTCACATTGTTCCCACAAGTATCATGAATCCAGTAACATGAACTAATAACCTCATAAAGGGCAGAAATGTTGAAATGAGCGTATCCCAAACAGAACACACATATCTAACCTGTCTAATCTATAAAAGCTGGTGCCATAGCCCAAGTCTACCGTCTACATAAGCAGTCTATTTCCTTTTCAACCCATTGCCAAGAAGTTCAGAACCAATCTCATTAATCAAATCCTTCTCCTTGGGGAACTTGTCCGCCTTCGAAGACACGGTTCCTTGTGCGTCCATCGTTCTAAGGAGGTCTATGAGCTCTCCCTCCAAGGGCATGCAGTAGCCAAGATATCCTAAAGCCAGAAGCATCCCGTGTAGCGCTTCGGCCGACTCCTCCTCTTGAGAGATGGCCTCCAGCATTGAAGCGGCCAGCTCTACCTGATCACCCTCGGGCAGTACATCTTCCAGTGTCTGCCTTCTTCTCATACTGTTGGCTGAGGCGAGGTTGAAGAGCAATGAAGCAGCAGCCACTCGTACACTGTTGTGCTTTTCGTCAAGGAAACTCGTTGACACCAGTTGCGTTATGGGGTTCCGTAGAGAGGCTTGAGTCAGAATCTGGTCGACAAATAACGGACTTGAGAACAGGTTGCAAGCCAACTGTAGGGTCACAAGACGCAATGCGTACGGGCATGCCGTCTGGTTGTTGACGTAATCGAGGATGCTCGTGATAGACTCATAGCCAGATTCTTCGGCGAAGAACCCGCTTACGCGTTGATCAACGAGGGCGCTTCGGAAGAGATCAACCACAGCAAACATGACATCTACCGGTAATTCTTTCAGAGCCTTGTCTAGATAATTGGCAAATCCGTGTAAGTCGGAGACTGTCGCTGCAGCCGGACCCTCGGCCTTTCTTGTCTCAATAAAATGTTTTAACCCGAGGACGGCCGGATCATCGGAGCCCATCTTGGACATGAGCTTGTCTAGCGGCGGCACTTTCTCGTACAAGACTGGGTGAACTTCTGGATCGGCAAAACGATGCAATTTGAGCATCTGGTGTGGATGCGATGGCGTCGCCATCTGCGCCAGTAGTCCCAGATTTCCTCGGAGTTTGCTCGCGTCGGCACCCATCCAACGCTCCTGTTGCTCGCCCCTCAAGAAAGTGATGAACGTCGGGGTAGCGCTGATGCTGTACTGTTGGCCAATGTCGAACGCCAGAGACGTATCCACTTTGATTAATGTTGCTTTATCACCAAGCTCTGCAGCCAACTGGTCGTAGAGAGGATACAGTGTCTTGCAAGGTGGGCAAGTTGCGGATGTAAAGAAGATGACGGCGCATGTTTTCTTTGCACCCTCGAGTAGCGAGTCGAGCTGGCGCACAGTCGAGACACTTCTTACGGTACCCATTGCATGGCCAGCATGGTGCCCACCATTCGTCTCGACTACTGGCTGCCGCGCTGATGATGCCGCTCCTGCTGGGCCGGCTCGCGGGTCAGTTTGAATACCCAGAAGACCACCTTGTTGCGCCTTCTTTGCCTGGACCATCTGTTCCAGCTGTGGCAATATCATCTTGCCGAATGGAGATTCGAGCACGGCATTAGGCATATTGCTGATATGCTCTGGAATCCCTTTGCCTACCAGGAAAGTAGCAAAGTCATTGCTGAAGTTGTTGCAGTTGTGTTTGAATAAGTCGTATGCCTGCGCCGTGAAGATATCCCTTAACGAGTCGACGTACTCTATGATAACTTCCATGGGCAGCTGAGTCTTGCCAAGGTGGATGCGCTGCAAGGGTTGTCCTAGATGCGATGTGCCCGGTCGAATGGTGTTGATGCCGCCATCATAAACCCACTCCGTGCCGTCTAGTTCTATCGACGTATGATAAACAGCATCGAGTTGAAATCCTAGCAGGGCCATAGACATCTGACGGGCCATCCCGTTTGAGAGGTCGTAAACCAATAGATGAACATCCATGGCGGGGGGTGATATCGAGAATATGCACGGGTGGTTGCTTGCGTGTGCTTTAGGGAGGCAATGCGACTTACACCCTTCGGAACTTGTAGACTTGTAAGTTTGTCTGCGTTGAAACTGCTTGAGTGAGCTTTGCAAGGAAGGAAAAAAAAAATCAAAATCGAGAAATACAATCGTTGAGTGATGGGAAAGAATAAAGCGATTGGAATCTGGTTTGGCTAGAAAAAGAATAAAGACGAAGAGGCTGGCGTTTCAAAAGATCAAGACGTTTGAAATCATAAGTCACAAGGTGGCATAAAAGGCAGCGGCTTCTTTTACGTCACGTCAGCGCTGTGGTACTACATCTACTGTCAGTCAGCGAATTCTAGAATCGGGTGCTGGAAGCTTCCCCGAAGGCCCGAAGGGCAATTGAGAGGCTAACTGTGGGGCTCGGCCGTCTGAAGGCGAAGACTGGCAGACTGGCAGACTGGCAGGCTGGACACAGAAGTAGGACACAGACACAGCGCCATACTCGGTACCTGCCTGCCCGCCCGCCTGCCTAGGGCAGTTCCCAGCTAGCCAGGAAGATCCTACCGGGCGGAAGACAGATTTGGTGTGGCTAATCTACGGAGTGCTGTGCGTGCTTGTTAGGCCAATTCTGGGCTACTAAAAGTAACGAGTGGCTCAAATGCTTGGCTTTCAGCTTAGCGATTCAGCTGTCCCCCTTTAGCGGTAGTACTTTGAACAGTAATAACAGGTGGCCAGGGATCCCTTCATTTGGGGTAGATCGTTGCGCGTCCTAAGGGGCAAGAATACTGGGCAGACAGAACAAAGTGCTGAGCGCAAAGGGGGGAGAACACGGAGATTCCCACTTTTTCAGCTCACTTGGAAAGGACGACGAATGGCCAAGCAGCAGCACCAAGCAATGCCAGATTAACCTTGCGTGGACTGCCTGGCAAAGCCTAGGAGCGAACAGACAGATGAGGAAATTCTTCGAGATTGCATACTCCATCCAACATATGCACTCCCACCCACGCCTTTTCTGCTGTCTACCTCCCTATCTGCTATTAGAATTAGTACGGCCAGTACATGTATCCGTATCCGACGTCGATTCTTTCCCTTATTTAGAATTGGAAGCGTGTCCTAGTCCTAGTTCCTCCTCCGTATCTTTTGCCCTGCACCTTCCCGCCTTCGCCTTGTCTTACTTTCCCCTAAGGTTTTAATCAACGTCGGTTCGCAGTACTCTTCCTGCCAATCGTTACTTTTCTTCTTCTTCCTCCTCACCTCACGCTCGTTCTCATCCCTCCCTCTTTTGACCCCACGTCCCTTCGGCAAAGGGGCGAGTGTGTCTGGACCAGCTGTCTTTATGCGACGAACATCCGTCTCGTTACCGACGAAGCAGGTTGCTCGCGACCCTCACGAGAAACCCGGCCGCTACGAAAACAATTACGGACAGCCTCCGCACCGCGGTGAAACCGGCATCCTGGAGAAACTACCACCAGCCGGCATGAATTCAGCACAAAAGGCGCGGTGGTTGAAAACCACTGCGATCGTTGTGTTCCTGATCTTCCTCTTCTACTACTTCTCCCCGAGAGGCGCAGACATCTACACCGGCGTCGCCCCTTCGACATCGAAAGGCGGCCAGACTCCTTCCGACTCGTCGTACGGCACCGATAAGTGCACCAAGTCCATCTCCAAGGACAAGCCCATCATCCAATATGTCCTCATGATCGACGCTGGCAGCACTGGATCTCGTATCCACGTGTACAAGTTCAACAACTGCGGCCCGACTCCCGAGCTGGAGAAGGAGGAATTCATGATGACCGATAAGGCTGTTGGTGGCTTGAGCAAGTATAAGGACGACCCCGTTGCTGCCGCGAAGACCTTGGATGATTTGATGGCTGTTGCCATGAAGACCGTTCCCGATAAGCTCAAGGGATGCAGTCCTGTCGCTGTCAAGGCGACCGCTGGTCTGCGCATGATTGGCGCCGAGGCCAGTGACAAGATCCTTGAGACTGTCCGCAACCACTTGGAGAAGGACTACCCCTTCCCCGTCGTTGCCCGTGAGGAGAATGGTGTTGCGATTATGGACGGTTCCGACGAGGGCGTCTACGCTTGGATCACGACCAACTACCTGCTTGGCAAAATTGGCGGTCCTGACCAGAGCCCTACCGCTGCCATCTTCGACCTTGGTGGTGGTTCTACACAGATTGTCTTCGAGCCGACTTTTAAGGGAGCCGCCAACGGCGGTATGCCCGAGAAGATGGCCGAAGGTGATCACAAGTACAAGCTCGCCTTCGGTGGTCGGGACTTTGAGCTGTACCAGCACTCTCACCTGGGCTACGGTCTGATGGCTGCTCGCAACTCTATTCATCTCAACCTTCTCGAGGACATTGCCAAGGGTCAGACCGACAATGCTTGGCTCAACAAGCCCATCGTCAACCCCTGCATCAACGCTGGCCAGTCTGATACCATCAAGGTCGATTTGGGTGATAACCACCCTGCTCTCGGCAAGGGCAAGATCGAGGTTAACATGACCGGCCCTGCCGCCCCTGCACCGGCTCAATGCCGCAGCATGGCCGAGCGCATTCTGAAGAAGGATTCTGCTTGCACGCTTGCGCCCTGCTCCTTCAACGGTGTTCACCAGCCCTCGCTTGCCAAGACGTTTGCCAAGGAGGATGTCTTTGTCTTCTCCTTCTTCTACGACCGCCTTAAGCCCCTTGGCATGCCCGAGTCCTTCACCTTGCGCGAGCTCCACGACCTCACCAACACGGTGTGCAGCGGCGAGAAGGCCTGGGAGGTCTTCGGTAACATTCCTGACGCTATGGACGAGCTCCGTGGCCGCGGCGAGTACTGCCTGGATCTCAACTTCATGATTGGTCTCCTGCACACTGGCTACGAAATGCCCATTGACCGCGAGGTCAACATCCGCAAGAAGATCAAGGGCAATGAGCTGGGCTGGTGCCTCGGTGCTAGGTAAGTCATTGTTTTCCCCTGCTAACGCTCTTGTTGACCCAATGCTAATATACTATTTTTCAATAGTCTGCCTCTGTTGGCTAAGAACTCTGGGTGGACCTGCAAGGTGTCCGAGATTCACTAGGAGGATCTTGAGCACGATACATTAAGGTTGGGATGACTTCTCTGCGTGCATGCAATTCATCCATATCTTAGGATTCAAGAATAATGACACTGGGAGGAAAGGCTTGGTACGGATTGAACGAAAAGATATCATTAGCCACACACACATCTAAAGATGCAAAGTGTGGTCGGCGTTGTTGGGTTTCATCATTGTATAAAATACGGTGCACCCCAAGTGGTGGTTTCTGGTTAGACAAGTTCTAAACCAAGAAACAAAAAGATGTACAGGAGACGAAATTTATTCATGACTACCAATACCAGAACGAAAGATGTATATATCATTTCTTGACTTCGTGACAGTACGCCGTATCTGGTCTCTCATGTACGTAGCACTGATATGAAACTACATACCACATTCACAGAAGTGCTATGTATGGGAATGCTCCGGTGATTTTGCATATAGTATTACTTATTTAGACTGGGTATTTGATTACTTACAAGGCCGCGGCCACCATACCTATTACGTCCTCCACGACATCCTCAGGCCCAACCCCCTCGAGCAGCTGCTCGATGGCCGCGGCATCGCTGCCCCACTGAATGCTGCGCTCCTTGTCGGGCGCGACGATGCGGACGCGGTGCAGGTAGATCTTCTTGGCGGCGAGCACGACGAGGGCGGGCGTGACGTAGTCGAGCCCGTGCAGCGCCGCGAGGCTCTGCATCAGCTGGCCGAAGTGCTTGGTGGCAAAGGGCGTGACGCCGCTGCCGTGGCCGCTGCCCACGGCCCGGTGCATCCGCAGGTGCGAGATGATGTTCATCTGGTACCGCAGGACCTCGATGTCGATGTGGACTTGGCGGCTCGCCGCGGCTAGGGCGGCGATGTCGCTTTCGCTGAAGCAGGGGAAGGAGGACGTGGGGGAGGTGAAGTCGGTGCGTATCGGTTGCGGCTGTGTACGTGCTGCTGCTGTTGCTGCTTTGGGCACAGGAGGCTCATACGCGCTGCTGGGCGCGGCGAAGTATTGGGCCGACGACATGCTGCCCCGTAGGCTCCGCCGCCGGACGACGCTCTCGCCGCTCAGGCTCTCGCTGCTGCTGTGGTACCTGTCCCCGTCCACATCGACCACGCTGTCGTTGTCGGTTTTGTTGGTGTCGCGGCGGCGGCGGAGGCCACCAGCGGCGACAGCTTGCTCCTCGCGCTCCTCCAGCCGGGCGAAGCCGTCCTCCGGGTCGTGCCAGTGCGCCACGTAGAAGAAGTCGTTCAAATGCTCCGTGACCCGCGCCTGGCCCGCGCTGTCGGCGCCCAGGACGGCCACGAACAGGAACTGCTTCGGCGCCGCCTGCACGCTCGTGCGCGTGAAGATGCGCCGCGTCCGCAGCAACTCCAGCGCCTGGATCTGCACGGCCTTGGGCGCGCGGTCCAGGTTGCGCGCCAGCACCACGTTGGCGATCTGCGGGCTGTGCGTGTATGAGCTGCCTCCTCCTCCTGGCTGGTACTGTTGGTTGTTGTGGTGGTGGGAATAGGAGGTGGTCGATAGGGGCGTTAGGGCTCGGAGGGCGCCGCCGCCGCCTCCGCCATTGTTGTTGTTATTGTTACTGTTGTTGCGGTGGTGAGTCGCGTGCGAGGGGTGAAGCTTGTTGTTGAAGTAGGATTCGGCGGGATGCCCACGCGTGAGAACGGGCGAGGACGAACGCGAGTTGGCCGATGCGGCCGGGGATTGCGGGAGGAGGATGGAGGCGGCGAAGTCGTCGAGGGTGGTTTGCGCAGTGCAGTTCACGACGGCGGATTTGAGGTTGAAGGTTTGGGCGGCAACCTACTTCGTAACAATAGAAGCTATATGTCAGTCGACGCAGTCCTGTATCGTTTTTGATGGTTGTGAGACCGTAACCTACTAATTGCAGTTCCTCGACCAGATCATCCAAGTATTCGGGCTCGGTGCTAACGATGCAGTGTTCGCGGCTCATGAGACAGAGTAGTGCGGCCAGATCCAGGTCGCCAAGACCCTGGACCTTCTGCAACAGTTCCTCATCCTCCATTGGAATACTGGCAGAGGCCTCTCAATGCCATTGGTGGTGGTGTACTGGGGGAAACAGAAGCGGCAATACACAGTGAGGGTGGTTTTATTAAAGTGCATAAGGTTGGTCCCATTCGGAATGACGTTGGGAACTTGGGGCGGCCCTTGGGGCCCTTGCAGGCTTACGGATAGTCCCGGTAAAGCCCACCCGATCGGTACTACGGGTCCTGCTTTGCCCCTGACTGGAGTCCTCGACTTACATATTGAATCCCGAATACCAATTGTCGAGCTATTCCCATGTAACTAGTTGCGGAGGATATTTTCTCAATCAACAATGCATGTCGATTTATTCCATTCATGGGATTCCCCCATGTCAATAAAGAAAGGCGGCATTTACTCTGCTAGATTCTCCCAGTCAAGAGAGGATGCAGTCTGTGGCTAGCTAGCATATTTACTTGATCACACGCAATATAGCCCCCTGACTATCAGTGAGTGTCATAGCAATGTAATAATTAACACCGATCATGGGTGATTGTTAGGAATAAGTTAAACAGTTTGTAACCCATATTGAGTCGGTAGGTTCCAAGCCTCGAGACTTCTCCATCGGTTTTCGGAGCACTGCATGACTCCAATTCGAGGCATTGGCCTTCGACAACCTCTCCTGGGCAGCATCCAATGTTGCGTATTTCTTAGTGTACGCAGACGCAGTCTGTTCATACTCCTCCCGGGAACGCAGATAAGTCGAGGCGATCTCCGGCACGAGAGGGTCATCGATCTCGGGATCGCTGAGGAGAGATATGATGGCCATCACGACTCGGCTCATGACCACCTTGACGGTCCAGTCAAAGAAATCCAAGCAGATCTTTCCTGTGTTGTCGACGTTAGGGTGGTATACTCTCGTCAAGAACCGAACCTCTGGTGGGCCGCTGACCGGATATTCCTTTCCCCACACAATACTGAGCTGGAAAACACCAGTACTATACGGGCTTTGCAAGGGACCCTCAAAAGTGACGACCGCCTTCACGCTGCCCCCCTGGGCCTTGACGATTCGGGTGGTCATGAACTTCTCCCCCGAAAGGTCAATTTCATTCACCATGCGCCGAAGACACCGTTGTCTACCCGTCCTGGCGTACGCCCAAGCATTGGCTCGCGTGTCCAGCTGTCGAATTGAATCAAGCTGGGCACCCCATTCTTTATCGCTGAGCGAAAGCGTCTGGAACTGTATGCTCGGTGTGTCTCGTGCTAATTGAAGGCAGTAAATGAAAGAACAGAAATAACCAATAGCTCTCAAGTCTCTGTATTTGACTAAACTATCACAATCTCCTTCACTTACGTGCATGCCACGGCGGATCAAGGGTGGCATGAAAAGAACGTATCGAAGGAGAGTGACGTTTTCAACAATGACAGGGTCGTCATTCAATATCGGGTCAATTTTGAAGAGATGAGCATACTCGATGTCCACGTCCGTGTCCCCGTCCCAACATGATCGGCTACATATTGGTATACGCTTGCACGGATGGTGAAGGCGGACAACCATGCCTTCCACAGTGGTCGTAAGCTGTCGAAGCTTGTCCAGCACCCATGGCGGGTTACTGGTAATAATTTTCTCATATTGACTTCTTGCTGAATCGATGATGTTATTTCTTTCAGCTTGGTGTTCGGAAGCCCGAACGGATTTACGGAACGATAGCTCCTGTCTCGTCCATAGATCTGAATGCTTGCGGTATTCGGAAACCAGACCCGGTAGCACTTCATTGACGAGAATATCATCCTGGTGAGTCCGTATACCGTTGGGAACTATGAATGGATTCTTTTGCAAGGTTTCCACAGTCGCCTGGGCTGACTCTTCTTCGGGAGCAGTAGCAAAGGTCTCTGTACCAGAGCTTTTATCATCATCATTGGTGCGTCGACTCCCGATACTCGTAAGCTGTTGACTTGCCGCATCGGATATCAGTTTGGTTGGCATCAAAGATTCCAAAGTAGACAATGGAGCGAGACTATGCGATAAACCCACATCGTGGATGCTCTCAATCTCGATCTCGGTGGCCTGCTGCAGATTTACCCTTTCGAAAAGGTGTAATTGTTCTGTCACAAAATATAGCGCATCGATGCGGTCCTTTAGCCTTTGTAGCAAAGTCTCGAACCTGGATTTGTCCTTCAACGCCCAGCGGAAGGCGCCAAATATACCGACATGACTCTTTGTGTTCTTTATACGTTGGATCAAGCAGCGCAAATTCTCATCGGAGGAATTGTCGTTATCACTCGGGGCTGGAAGCTGCCGGGAATATCCGCTGAAGTCGTATGTTCTCAGACCCTTGTATCTGGAATCGTATCTTTCCACAAGCTCGTTGGTATCCATAAACAGGAGGGCGATTAACGCCAGCTGCAAGCGGATATGGAACTTGATCTCGGGATTGTCTAGGCGGCGATCATATCCGCCTTTGTCGAAGAAGCCTGATATTCTGGCCCATATTCGAAATCGTAATATTTGGCTGGCAAAATCTCCCTGGAGGAAAATGAAGTCCGTTCCGACAGAACGTCCATTCTGAACGAAGTCAAAGCAGTCGATACACACAGATAATAGACCAACTACTCCCAGAGCGCCTAGGGTGATGCCAACCGGCTCAGCCATCAGTCAGCAAAGGGAAGATGCTGGGGTTGTTTTCTGGAAAGGGGTCAGGGGGAAGAATTTGGTATGAGAGAAGAGACCAGGAGATCAAGACTTGATTCCTAGAATCGAGAAACGGGATTTGAACGCTCGAGGGAGAATATAATTATATGGTTAGCTGAGGAGTCCTTCAACCGTTGGGCAGAAAGCAGGCTGTGCAGAGTGCCATTTCAGCCAATAAGTATTGCCAGTTGAGTTGACACCATCTGCAGTGCATATTGATATGCCCGATTTGTGTGTGTGCCATGGCGGAGCATACTTTGGGTATAAAACAGCTCCAACGCTGGTAGATGAGTGGTTTATGTATGCATGAATGGTGCATTCCGACTTGACGTGTCACGTTGTCGGCGTGCGGAATATTTCCGGACATGCAGAAAACAAGCACATGAAGGGGACGGTTTGCACGCAGGGAAACCATGAGGGCGGTCAAGTAACAATTGATATGAGGCTTTAATCTTCTAGCTTTGGATGGTATGAATAACATTTCTCCCGCTGTTTCCATAACAAGTTTACATATAACGTAAGAAAAGGAATGGACCTCACAGGACAACCGTGGGGATCAATACAACACAAATGGGATATGTTGGTTGTATTATTAAAGTCTTAAAGACTTTATGCGTTCCAATCGTTTTCCGCTCCAGTTCGTCCACCACTATAATAACATAAGTTAGCACACAATATTCTTGCCCTCGCTCATCTGCCCCCCCGGTGCGATATCATGAATTGACAGTAGTGATTACTTACGAATTCCAAAACTTCTTGTTCACCTTATCGTCAGCCGCAGAGGCGGCCCGATCGTGCCGCTTATCGAAGTCCGAGTTATGCTGTTCGACCTCCCGTTTCTGCTCCTCGCTCAGCCCCGATTTCGCACCAGGCATGCTTTGGTTCATGATCTTGGGCTGGGGTGTGCCCTCGCCTTGGGGACCCTTGAGTGCCTCACCTCCCTTCTTGGCCGCCTGCCCGCCAACGGCGCCGCCCGTAGGGCTGGAGCCGGTCTCCTCGGCCTCCTTGGACCGCGAGCCGCCCGACTGTGCGCTCGCGTCCGCGGGGCTCTTGCCACCGCCGCCGCCCTTCTTGTTGGCCTTGGTCGGCCCGCCACCGGTGCCCTTGCCGACATCCGGGGGTGCGGGGCCCGGGTGCTCGGCGCTCTCCTGCGCTTTGGAGGCGCCCGGCTGGCCCTGTGGGTCCTCACTGCCGTCACCGTAGCCTTGGGCCATCAAGCGAGGCGTGGTCGCAATGCTGCGACGGTAGACCACTGACCGCGTAGTCATGGCGGCGCTGGGCGTTGCTGTGTGAGCTGCCCGAAGGGCGTTGCTGATGCGAATCGTGACCATGTTGACGTGTTTTGATATGTGTGTTTGTTTGACTGATTGGGAAGATGAAAATCGTCCAATGTAAGGTGATGTTCAAGATTGGGGTGATGTAGAGCTGTTTAAAGTTGTTTGGAATAACTAATTACTTAGGGTAATGTCGTGTAAGTGATGTCTGTTGAAGTAGCTGTATATGATGATGGCGTATGACATCATGAGCAGCAGTACATGTAAGGAGCTTGAGGAGCTTGAGCTGCACGCGGGCTTGCACATCGCTCGATGCGTCCATGACCGCCACACGCCCAGGAATTTGGGGTTCCGTTGTTTGTAGATCTAGGATCAGTCTCTCCGGGTAGCCGTCTTTCTGACGCCGCTCGCATGTAGAGTTTCTGGGATCTATGATGATGCACTCAACCTTGAGCGTAGGCCTCAAACTGAATTCCATTGAAGTAAACGACTGGCCTTCAATAGGCAAGATGCACAGTTGACCTTGTGTGGTTATGGCTTCAGTTAAGTAATTTACGTTTTATTTTGACTTACAGTGGCTCATTATGTTCCCAAGCAAGTATTCCATATGTGGCCATTCGTGGATGAGCTCTTTCTGTCTTGTGTAGCCATAATAGACATCATAATCTCGCCAACAGGGTATGGTGATGAACTGGCCGGAATTTGGCATACCGATATTAGGTGACACGGCATACTGAAGTCAAGATGAGGGATTAGTTTCATCCCCAAGCGCCCATCAAAGAGCAAGCAGCGCAGTGTGCATTGTGCTGTGCGCTCTCAAGCTTTGCCAAAGAATAGTCACCATAACGAGCGACGAGTGCTCCGTACTTAATCCCTCAGGCCGAGCGAGCTCTTACATATTAGTACAGCGACTCTTTAAAAACAGACTTGGTGGTCGGGATATGAGCGACTGGATTCCTACTAAGAGTCCAAATGGGGATCCTCACGCAATATATCTTTCTGACTGTAATTACCAACTCATAGCATAGCACAATGCGGTGTAAGAAAACCGAGTGGCTGGTGATCGCTCTCTGATCTGACTCGGGAACATAGCAGTACGCAGGCAAGGGCAGGTTAGGCAATGATGAAGTAGCCCACTGGCTGGTTACAGCATGATTGGACGCTTGGGCCATTAAATGTCCCATGGTAACAGGCTACTGAACAGGCCGCATTACATGCTGTACGCTGTACCCCATTGCAGTCCCATTGCGGTCATGGCTGCTGGATGGGGCGTGGAGCACGCCTGGAGCGATAAGCCACCGCTGCTGCCCATTGCCCATGATTGCGCATTGTATCAGCCATCCCAGCAGGGTTTAGAGCTCCCAACCGACCTTCAATTTATTAGATAACCGCCTTCCCTCAACCTCTACCTACAACCCATCAACAACAAAGCAGTCACCGCCACCCTCCCTCTCGAATCCCAAGCGGCTTCCAACAAAGACCACACGAGCGCATCTTTCTTGCGCACCATACAAACGCATTCCGCCCACCCCAACTCCATCGCAACGGTCGCTAGGCCGCCCGCAATACTATAACGATCAACTTAGCCGCCGACTTCGATCCTCATCATGGCTTCTAGGAAGAAGGTCCTGCTGAAGGCATGTCAACGTCCGAATACCCCGGATCTTCAGATAAATACCACAGCTAACCGTTTTAATGCAGGTTATTATCCTCGGCGATAGCGGTGTTGGCAAGACGAGTTTGATGAACCAATATGTCCGTTCCCCCATCCGGCTCGCCGTCCCCAGATCCGCCAATCCGAGTCTGGTGTTTACGGGATAATGTTTGGAGCAGTCATACTGATTGGGATGTCGTCAATAGGTCAACAAGAAGTTCAGTGCCAGCTACAAGGCTACCATCGGTGCCGATTTCCTGACTCGCGAGGTTCTGGTCGATGATCGCCAGGTGACTATGCAGGTAAGAAAGGCCCAAGCGGAGACACGGGGAGAAATCAGAAGCATCCGAAACACAGTGCGTACAGGACTAACGTATGCAAAACAGCTCTGGGATACGGCCGGCCAAGAACGATTCCAGTCTTTGGGCGTTGCATTCTACAGAGGCGCCGACTGCTGCGTGCTCGTTTTTGACGTCAACAACTCCAAGAGTTTCGAGGCATTAGACAGCTGGAGGGACGAGTTCTTAATCCAGGCGTCGCCTCGTGACCCGGAAAACTTCCCTTTTGTAAGACCCCTTTTTGGCCTTCGGAGACAGGGAGCATCTACTCACACAAACAACAGGTTGTGCTAGGTAACAAGATCGATGTCGAGGAAAGCAAGCGGGTGGTGAGTTCCCCATTCTATTCGTGTCTGCCCTGGCAGGGTATCTAATCCTCGAGTAGATCTCCAGTAAGAGAGCGGCAACCTTCTGCGCCTCGAAGGGTGACATCCCCTATTTCGAGACCAGTGCGAAAGAGGCCATCAACGTTGAGCAAGCTTTCGAAGGTATGCTTATGTTTTTGCCATCCCCTAATCTCTCTTTGCACTATACTGATTAATATGTTTGCAGTCATTGCTCGCAACGCGTTGGCACAGGAAGAGTCGGAAGAGTTCAGTGGTGATTTCCAGGATCCCATCAACATCCACATCGAGAATGACCGGGATGGGTGCTCCTGCTAAGGGAGACGTAGTCGAGGTGGGATTGACATACTTTCTGGGACCTCGTTGGGCTGCGTACGGCGTAATTGGTTTTTTCAAGGCGTTCATAGCATCGCAACTACGCTCAAGATGACTTGCATGGCACATCTGTTGCTGCGTTGTAGCATATTTTTCTGCATCTGAACTGCGTTCCTTATCCGTCACCGGCTTGTTGCAAGAAAGTGTCCATTGGCAACCAACAGTCATTGAGGCCAGGAGGTATCCAGCATTCTGTATGGTCTCATTCTACGATCATGTTACTCGTTACGTCGCCTGGGAAAACCGTTACATAACGGTTGAGATGTATCTATATATCACAATGTCATGACTACGTAAACCAAATTCGTCCTATATCATCGCAACTTCGCTCACCAAAGAAACGACATTCATGCACACAAACTGGTAGTTTGATACTAGTACTTACTATGGAACTGACTGAGAAGTAATCGAGAATATATTTTGCTTGCAAATTTGTTTCCCAGGCGGCATGGAATCCTGTTTTCGGGTATCCGAACTCGAGAGAGCCTTGATACTGTCTTCCCCATACAGTTATCTCTGGGGATAATTCTGACCCCCGGTCTTCCCTACGGAAATAAAGGAGAGGGAAAATGAGACGAAAGAGCAGAAGAAACCCCTGTCCCGACGTCCACAGCACCCAATGCGGCATCTTCCCGATCCACGCAGCCCAAGAGAAGTTCTATAAGTACGAGTCAGGTCCCCTGCGCCGCCCTCAAGAATGTCAACCTTGGTGCCTATCAGCAATACTGTTTTGGAGTCGGGATGGCCCAACGACGTCAGGAACACGGCCCGCCCTGCTCTACGGCCCGCGGGGTGGACCGGAGCTTGGTGGCTGTTGGTGCCCGTGCCGCTTCATCGTGGGGTTGTACGGGGAGGGAGTTCTTGACATGGTTCGTGAGGTCTTGGATACGACAGTAGATTGGGCGCCAACCTGCAATGATATATTCGGCCCGGCTATTTCCTGGAGTCTATAAATCACTCACCACCTTGGCTTATATCGAACACATAAAGCCAGAAGCGCACGTGACTCTTGAAGTCTGGTGTTTTCGCGTCTCTTCAGGAACCGAAGGTAGCAAGCAGGTCTACCCTGCAATACAGCAGCGACAACATTGTACATCAGTATTCATCTGAAGATATACTGATGCCTAGAACCCAGTGAGTGAGGTCCGCGATGTTCATTGGCTCTTATTGTAGCTTCGGCGTGAATTCACCTAAAGTGAAGTTAAGCGAGTAATGGGCGTTGCGCGTCCAGGGTGTTGAGGTTTAATGGGCCCTCCCTGACGGGCTGATGCAATTGGTGCTGCGGGGGCCAAGTCGCCCTGTAAGTTCCGCCCCCGATCCCAATGGCGCCCAGGGGAATGTTCCGATAACACCGAACTGCGAACAAGTCAATGGACTGAACATCTGTGAAACTTTAACCTCAATACGACTGGCGTCGTTTGTTGACTATTGATTTATTTCTACCAACTCATATCGACTCAGTGTGCCCGGCTGCGAGTCAACAGGACCTTCTCCATCTCCCGATTAAGGAAATAATCGGGTTCTTTCTTCAGGGAGCTGGAAATAATCACGATCTAGCTGAGCCGATGTTGCCGATACACCCGCTGTCACCCTCATCCAAGGCCATCCATCAGACGAATCCCGAGCGATAGTTTCAGCGCCGCGGCCCTGAATCCTTTCAGTCTTTTCTTTCCTGCCGACTTACACCTTATCAAGCTGGCGACCGCTTCCGATTTAGCATCAGCAACATTAGCATCATGGCTCCGGTAGAGCCACTGATGCCCGACAGCCCAGGTTTTGAAGATGATCTGCCCAGGCAAAGGACATCGAATTCGTTTGAGCTGTTGGAGGACCCATCATCGACACCCAACCCATTAAAGAGAAACAATGCGCCGACAGCGAAGCGGAAATCAGGGATTGCGAACGTCGCGAGGAGGACACTGGGCCTCGCGTGCCTGGTGGTGACTGTCTTCCTCTGGACAGCCTCCAATTTTCTCGCTAGTGTGAGTTTCCATTGATCGATTGAGCTGCCCCCGGAGTGGCTTTGAGACGATAGAGATTCATATCGAGATCCCTCCGAAGCAGCGGAAAGTGACAGCAAGCTAACATTGCGCTCGTGGTGGTGCAGTACATTTTCTCAGATCATACCTACGACAAACCGTTTTTCGTCGTCTACATTAATACATCGATATTTGCGCTTTCTATGATACCCATAACGATTAAGTACATTATACAAAATGGCGGATTTGGCCATGCGAAGGCCGTGGCGCAACAGTGTTGGGACGAGCGCTCCCTCGCGCCGCTCGACGGGCCTCGAGGGAAGACACAGGCAGACGAGGAAGACGTGACAGCAGGCGAGAGGCTTCTAGGGGACGATGAGGGCAGCAATGATCAGTACAGCGCACCCAAGCCCGAAGAGAAGCTCACATTCCGTCAGACGGCGAGGCTGAGCCTTGAGTTCTGCATGATCTGGTTCTTCTCCAACTACTTTGCGTCGGCCTGCCTCGAGTACACGAGCGTGGGCAGCGTCACCATCCTGACGTCGACGAGCAGCGTCTGGACACTTGTTCTCTGCGCCCTCATGAAGGTCGAGAGCTTCACTGTGCGCAAGCTGGTTGGAGTCCTGGCCTCGCTGGCCGGCATTGTGCTCATCTCCACCGTCGACCTGTCGGGTCAGGACAACGACGAGGACCGTGGCAACTTCCCGCACAAAAGCCAGCGGCAGATCGCCATCGGCGACGCTATGGCCTTGTTCAGTGCGCTGGTGTACGGTGTGTACGTGACGGTCATGAAGGTGCGGGTGGGCAACGAAGACCGTGTCAGTATGCCACTTTTCTTTGGGATGGTGGGCGTCTTCAACATCATGTTCCTATGGCCACTTTTCATCGTCTTGCATGTGACCGGAATAGAAACCGT
The DNA here is from genome assembly GCA_039105305.1 of Apiospora arundinis. NCBI lineage: Eukaryota > Fungi > Ascomycota > Sordariomycetes > Amphisphaeriales > Apiosporaceae > Apiospora > Apiospora arundinis. The sequence continues at coordinate 773,013 of JAPCWZ010000007.1, read as the reverse complement.
AAGTTCTTCTATCCCGCTTGGAAGGAAGGAGAAGGCGAAGGAAGAAAAGACTGCTGACACAATCATTGTAGTTTGAGCTGCCACCCACCAGCAAAGTTCTTATCATTATCATATTGAACTCGATATCGTCCTTCATCAGCGATATGTCGTGGGCCTACGCCATGTTGCTCACGACACCGCTACTTGTGACGGTGGGTCTGTCGCTCACCATCCCTCTATCCCTCATCGGGGAGATGATCCAGTACCAGCAGTTCTCCAGCTTCCTGTATTGGGTTGGTGCCGGCATTGTACTGCTTTCGTTCTTGTTCATCAACCATGAGAGCGTCGACGAAGACCCGCAAGACAAGCCTATTGCTCTGGAAGACAGCGTTAGAGCGGCGGAGGTGTAGAGCGGCATACATTTAGTTGTATTTTTATTTATGAAACTGAAGGGCCTGGTGGGATTAACCAATGGCACCTTAGAGATCTTGGCGGTACCTCATGGGGACAGAGCGGCATTCAAGATGACCCGGATCTATCTAGACATCCACACATTTGTGAACAATTTAGAATACATAAATGGAACTGAGCCTAACAACGTACCCAGCCGACAATGCTTATCGATGTGATTACCTAACGAGAAACTTCGAAACACCAGCACGCATTCGGTACGATCTTTGTGTTGCATATCGCCTATCTATATCGACTTCCTGTACGTGAGAGCGTGCTGGTCAGGTAATGGAGAGGCCGTCTGAGCCGACCAGCCACTCTCTCGATTGGACGATTGGAGCCCCGGGGCTATGTCCGCACAGGCTAGATGGTCCGAGATGCATCCCTATTCAATCTATTGGATCTCGCCAAAAAATATCCCGAACACACGATGGGTGATACTAGCCTTCCTGTCACTCGATCGGCAGGGGCTCTCTCCGCGCATGGTTCTAGATGGCTCTCTCCGCTTCTTTCGTATAGCAACTCTCGGGGGAGAAGCATGTTTCAACGTACTGGAGTTCAGTACTGAAGAAAGATTACTGCCTGAGTTTGGCTCATCATCTCTCGACTGGAGTCGGCCCTGATGTCTGTCCCATTGCGAAATTTTCACCAGTGGCAGGTAATAGGAAGGAATACTCGTGCCACTTCCGCATGTTGTTGGCAGTGACTGACTAATTCTTCATTCTGAAGTTTGTTTGTTTTCTCCCTAATGCATCTCATAGCTCACTGTCACGATGGTGCCTGTGATTGAAGCCGCTTGCACATAGCATCCGCCAATGTTCGCTCGAAGCGCTTTTCTATACTCCATCTCAAACGGGCATGCAGATCGTCGTTACTGAGGCAGATCGAATGATTTGGACGGGCGACCCTTGACTAAGCTAGTTGCGCTCTGCTTAAATGTCTAAAAGGCGAACGGTCTAGAACCGCCGGCGGTAGAGTGGGAGGCTAGGGATGGACTAGGGGTAGGCAGTAGGGGCATGAAGACCGCACCCCAGTAGCCGCGGCTGCTGCAGGTTGGGAGAGGGGAGGGGAGGAGAGGAGAGGAGAGAGCAGGGCAATAGCAGAGACAACAAGGCTCGATATATTTTTGGTCACAGTATTGTGGCATAGCATACTGGCGACTTGGAACTAGGTATGAACTGACTTCATACGACTACACGTATCTCCGTACGTATTGACGCAGATCAATTATGGGTTATCTGACGTGAATATTGAGTTAACGTCGATAACCAGACTGTCGGGGCGAGTAACCGCCACTGATGACATGGGAAGTGGGGCCACACTGACGAAGTAAAATGGCGAATTTGCTAGTATGGGCTTTCTTGATAGTCCATTGCTCCGGCTCCAAATCCCATCATCCCTTCCAGCCCTCCAGCCTGCCAGCCCAGTCTGTCAGTGGTCAGTGGTCAGCCCTCCTCCCCCATCCGATGAACAAATCGGTTACATCAGTCAGCCCTTCCTTGGCTCGCTGCTGGGTTTGGTCAAGTTTGGTGTCACAAGATTGGGTAGGGGGGACACAAGGTTATATCATCCCAGCCGCCTAAAACGTTCCTAAAGATTGCCAAGGGGGACAAAACCTCCGAATGGCCTGCATGACTGGCTGACTGGCTAATCAACGCCGTGCCCACGAGATGATGTAACATGTGCATGCTGTGGTTGACCACTAATTTTCTCCAGGTCCCCTTCCGAGTGTGGTAGGTAGCAGAGACTGGAGAGAGAGAGAAGAGGTCAGGGTCGTTACCCAGTGGTCCGCTTATTTGTGCCGACTGTCCTGAATCAGAAGTCGCCCCTGCTCATCATTGGGCGGTTCCGGGTGTTGGGGCTCGGGGTTATGCCAAATGCATGCCATCTCGAGCCCGTCTTTGCTTCTTTCCTTAAAAAGAAAGAGGCGCGATGCGTGGCAGACGTTTCTTCTTCTTAGCCTGACATGTACATCGCTGATTCACTTGTAAGGCTACGATCTCCGTCTCTGCCACAGCACTCGCAAACTATCATTGGGCTTCCCGGTTACATACTTACTCTCTCCGTCCCCTTATCGCCTACTACTACCTACCTGTTACCACCTACCAACTGTAGTTGGTTTAGTTTCTACCTGGTATACACATGCTTGCTGGTACCGAACGAACCAAAAGAATAACTGCCTGCCTGGCCTACGCAAACACTACAGGGAAACCATCCTTCCTTCCACCAACTTGCCTCATTCCCGGAAGCGACCGAACTTCCTCGCTGTACTTCTCTGTTCGAGGCGATCGCAATTGCTATCTCCAAGTCATCTTCAGGTTGCTTCTAGGTAGCCTTTGCTGACGGAGCCAAGCATAAGGCGTCGCTTGTTACTTCCCACGTGTACACTCACTCGCTGGCAGATGAGCAAGCCGGAGCTCGTGTGACTCGAAAGCACACTGCCCACCCTGAACTTCAAGCCTCATCGTGACTTGAAACCACCACACACTCGTTTTAGTCTCTACCTCTGCGAACCCCTCTTCTACATCTTATATTCAGGCCACACCCAACAGATCGACTATGTTCTGAACAAGCCCTTGGGATCTCTTATACACAATTACTATCAGACCTGTCGCTGCTCAGCATAGCAATTTCAGCCTACCGCGGTTGAACTCCACCTAAATGCCATCCAAAATCGAGGAGACGGGCCGGCCTCTCTCTGAAGCGATTAATATTGCGACGAGACCGGTACATACACAACTGAACAAGCTTGTCATTTACCGTTTACCTCTGGCCGTCCCTCCTCACGCACAGGACCCGTCCACCTACGTTTCGGGATTGTTACACCTTACACCTATATACAACAGCTTCGAATCGCTATGGCGGGAGGTTCTGAATACGCCTGAACCATCTTCCACCGGCATCGCTCCAGACGAGCACTCTTGCGAAGTGTGCAAGCCCTCGGCCGCGGTTCATCACAGCGCGTATGTGCTCGACGCACCCCACGTACCCGCAGTTTGTTCCCGTATCCACTCCCTCTTACACCATGTCCACACGCCGGACCTGGAGCGGACAGAGGCCCTTGCCGCCGATATCATGTCCCTGACCGGCTGGTCCACCGAGCTTCTCGAGGAGCAGCTGAGCGTCGCCGCGGAATCCCCCGTTCTCGCCGCGTTCCTGCAGCGCATAAGCCAGTCCGTACGGGCGAGGCCCCACGTGCTTCTCGCCTACGCCTGGGTTCTCTACATGGCGCTCTTCAGCGGCGGGCGCTTTATTCGGGCGTCCCTGGCGCAGGTGGACCCCTCGTTCTGGAACACAAACTGCCTGTCGCTCAACCCGGACCTCCCGCTCCGCTTCTTTACGTTCGACTCGCCCCAGGACGGCGACGAGATCAAAGCGTCGTTCAAGGAGCGCTTCACGCAGTCGTCCGGGAGCCTCCTCACCGAGGGCGAGAAGGCCGACGTGGTCGACGAGGCCAAGAAGATCTTCGAGTTCATGATCGAGATCGTGGGCGAGCTGGACGGCGTCTGCGGCACCGGGTCGCCCCAGGACGTTAATAAGGCCGACGATGCCGGCGGCGGTGGCGGCATAATGAGCCGCATGAGCAAGCTCCTCGGCCTCCGCACGCGTGACAGCGTGGTTATCACCAAGGAGCGGCGCGCGTGGGCCAAGCTGCTCGACGAGAGCAGGAAGGCGGATGACAGCCACAGCGGCAGTGGCGGTAGCGAGAACGAGACATCGGAGCCTGATTCTCCTGGCAACGGTGGTGGCCACCTTCCTACGCATGGCATGAAGAACCAGTCAAATGGAGAGCATGTCCACTTTGCGGGCAGCACTCGGTCCGAGTAAAGGAGGAGGAGGAGGAGGACACTGGTGCCCGGTATCAGCTATGTCCTCTTTAGGATCCAGACCAGCACTATTTGGTTGTGTATTGGATGGATGAAGATCACAGGAAGCGCATCATGAGAAAGGGTGGAGTTTTGGAGTTTCTTTTTGGACGATTTGCATACCTACGATACCCCCTATGCACCCTTGAATACAGCTTGCATCAATAGATACCTAGATAGATCTTATTGACAACCGTTATGATATTCTTCAATACCTCCCATCCATCATTCATGATATTGTAAGTCCTGATGTGAGTTTTTGCATGTACTCCGACGATATCGGGACCTTGGCGATGACTACGGCTGTGATTTGAAGTGGAGAGACTTAGTACATCTGTCTCCGTTGGCTTAGTGATTTATGAGGTGCTTTTCTTTTCAGCTTTCAGCTGCTGGTCGATGATTGAGGTTGTCATCCCCCCTGGCTAGAGTCTATGCGACATGCTGTAACTTCAACGAGATGGGTCACAACTCAGGGGCAGACAGCAATCTCAATAATGCTGTTTCTTTACGGCTGAGAGAAAGGAACAGTAGGCATATCAAGCTCACAATTTCGGCGACCATTGCAATTATGTTTTCTTTCCCATAGTGGATTTCATATACATTCTTTTATGCTATAGTGACGTTAGACATATATATGCTTCATGCTGTATATACGAACTATCTGGGTATCCTTGTAACTATGCCGCAAACCCGCCCGGTGTAAAGACAAAAAATAATATAAACAGAAGAAAACAAACACCGCCAGCGCCTTGCTATGCATTGAGCCTTGGTTTCCCAGGCTACGACAAATACGCCATTAAGCAAACGACTTAATCTCTCTCTCTCCTATTACCACTCCGACCCCCGCATCACCCTCGAGCGCTTCGAGTTCGTATACGCCGGGAGCTTGGGATCCACGATGGGCCCATCATCGCCGCCGCCAGTGCCGGGACACTCGTTGAACCAAGTGTAGGCGCGGTTGGTGACGGGCAGGACCTGGACGAAGTCGGCGCGGCCCTTGCCGCCGAGGTTGGCGAAGTGCATGTTGGCGCCGCGCTCGCCGATGCCCGGGTAGAGGACCCCCCTGTTCTCCCAGGTGAAGGAGCTGCCGCCCGTCTGCTGGCGGCCCTTGTTCTTCATGACGGTGCCCTGGCCCGTGTACTTGTCGACCCAGATGAGGTCGGCGCGCCCGGAGCCCTCGACGTCGGCGAAGCGGATGTTGGCGCGGTCCCAGCCCTCGCTGAACTTGATCTGGCCCACGTCGACGATGCCCGTCTTGGTGTTGAGGAAGCCCGTCGTGCGCCCGTCCTTCTCGAGGCACAGGTAGTCGGCGCGGCCGTCGCCGTCAATGTCGGCGAGGCGCAGGCCGCGGTCGAAGAGGTTGACGCCCCAGCCCTGGTTGCACCGGTTGGAGCCGTCGACGAAGCCCTTGTACTCGAACGTGAAGCGGCCCGTGGCCTTGTCGTAGCCGTTGCGCCACCACTCGAGCGCGCCGTCCGACTTGCGCTGCGACAGGACGTCGCACTTGCCGTCACCGTCCCAGTCGGCCAGGTGGATCGAGCGCCGGTTGCGGCCGATGTTGAAGAGCGTCTTGGTGTCCTCCTTCCAGTTGGGCGGGCTGTGGTTGTTGACGTACAGCTCGGCCTTGTCGCCGGCCGACCAGACCCAGACGTAGTCGTCGGATCCGCTGCCTGTCATGTCGCAGTAGTAGACGCCGTCGCCCTTGCGGCGCAGGCCGCCCTCGCCAAGGTTCTGGAAGACGGTGACTTCGATGTTGTTGCCGGCCGGCTTCATCCAAATGTAGTCCAGGCGCCCGGAGCCGTAGACGCGACCGAACTTGATCTGGGAACCGGGTCCTGCGCCCGGGTGCGTCTGCCCAGCGGAGACCCAGTCAGGCACCATGCCGGTGCCCCAGCCGCGCTGGTTGATCCAGGTCTCGACCTGGCCCTGGTCGCCGATGTACATCCAGTCGGATCGGAAGTTACCGTTCAAGTCGCCCATGCGGACCATGTTCTTGTTGGGCTTGCCCTTGCCGGTGAACACAACGTCGCCGCCGCCCTCGGCCCGGGCGAAGCTTTGCCAGAACGAGGGCTTATCGCCGGAGCCGGCATTGCGCCAGCAGCGGATGTCGCCGTTGTTCTCCTGTATGCAGTAGTCGGCGCGACCGTCTCCATCGATATCGGCCACCAGCACATCGCCAGGGCCGTAGGGTCCGGGAGAAGCTATGACCTCGCCGACGCTCTCGAAACGGGGCGGGTTGCCGCCGCGGTTGAGAGCCACTGTCGCCTGCCCCTGAGCGCCAATGCACCACAGATCGTCCAGGCCGTCATTGTTGATATCGCCCCACACGTGCGCAACGTTTCCGTCGCACCTGAACGGCAGGCTGAAACCGATCGTTGACATATCGTATCTGCCCCCATTGTTGAGGTAGTAAGAGTACCTGTTAGAGCCATCGCCCTGTCGCTCGATCTTGACGAGCTCGTCCGTCTCGCCGCCGCGGTCAGCGCCGCCGAGATTAACGAGCTGCGCAAACTGGTATTGGATCGAGGACGAGGCGGGCACCGTGAAAGAAATGCCAGGAGTAGAGCGGTGTCGGTAGTTTCCATCGTCGGCGCCCGTTCCCTCGAGCTGGGTCTGGACGGGGCCGCGACCCGCACTATCCTTGGATTTGGCACACGTCTTGGAGCCGCCTCCGGCGCCACCTTGAGTCTCCTTCTCGTCGTTGATGTTGCTGCTGGGTGCCTTGAGTTTACTCTCGGCTCTCTGGAAAGCCGCCCACCAAGCTGCGGCCATCTTTCTGTAGCCCTCATCGGTAGGGTGGACACCTGAGACGAACTAATTAGCATCCTCTTAAAAGCGATTCAGGGGCTGCTGGGAGAGCTCATTAGCTTCCTCTTCGCATCGGGTATATCTCACCATCGTTGGTAATGTCGCTCATGGTAAGTTTCATCTCGGCGATGTAAACCCCGTTGGCCTCGTCTTTGAGGTTCTTGTACTGCCTGTTGACATTTTCGACGCAAGATTGGCGACTGGCCGACGGCACAATTGTGGACAAAAGGATCGTCGTTTCCGGAATCTGCTGCTTCAGAAGGTCCAGCATCGCCTTCATTCGTTTGCCGGCGTTATCCACATCGATGTTTTGTATGCAGTCGTTGGTGCCGGCATTGATCATGACTAGATTGGGGCGCAGGTGGGCGTTGTCCTTGGCAGCCCCCGTAACTTGTGAGATGACCCAGCCCGGATGGCCTTCGTTATCCTGTTCGTGGGGAAGGTTCCAAATTTAGTATAGCTATTCATTTGAATAGATAGGGCTATGATTGTATGAAACGTACCTTGTCGTTCATGTTTCCGTCCCGCTTGGAACCCACCATATTCACATTCCACCCGGCGAAGCGAAGCTGGTCCCTGATGTGCTTTCGGTAGCCGTTGCCATCGGTTGACTGGATGCCCTGGGTGATGGATGCGCCGAGAGGCATGACTCGGAGCCAGAATTTGTCGGCCCTCGTGCTTAAGTCGTTTTCCCTTTCGTCATTTACATACAGCGAGGTGGCGTTGACCTCCTGTGTTGAATCCGATACTGATAACGTCGAGGGTGTTACCACATCAGGGCCGAATTCTTCGCCGGTCCATGGCGAGGGGCCGTCGAGAGTTGCTGCTACACCTTGGAGGACGGCGCTGGCAGCCAGGAAGGCTCCGCCAAGCATCTTCATGGTCGCTGAAGAAGCCATGGTGCGAGGTCGAGTCGTGTGTAAGTGAGCACCAATGAGCGAACGAGAGCAGCCGAATTCTATATACTCGCTTGGGCCATGAGAGCAAGAGGGTCGATCATGACCGTTCAGGGCCACCCTCCATCTTATACAGAACCCATGGTGATCCTGCTTATTGCGGGAGGACTGCGCCGGAAGGATCCTGGAATTCAGGGTGGTGCATGTGGATCTTCATTTTGAGTCGCGCATCCCATACGAACATGAGAGAACCCTACCACACGGGCGCCGAGCATCGAGTTCCGCCGGCGCAGTTCTGGACCAGGGGGGTTCCCATGAGAGCCCACGCTAGCAGGAGCGTATACTCGCGCACGAGGCAAGCGAGACCCCGAAATGGCGTTCCCATTCTCCGCAAACAGTCGGGCGACCCACTTGAGAGCTCAGACTATTAGAGGCGACTTGCGCCGTGCCCGCACTTCGGGCCAGGCTAGAACACATCGTGAAAACTCACCCGCATGTAGGCAGAGAAAACTTCGACCGGTCCAGGTCCAGAGACAATCGATAATTCGCCTGCAAGAGGCAGTCACAAGACGAACATATGCGAGAGACCTGAGAAAAAAAAAGACAGTGAGGCTATGTCTAGACCTCTAGACCTCACCGCACATTCTTGCGAGCTATACAGAGTAAGCAAGTGGTAAGTCATCGTGAGATAGTCGGGCGGGGATGGATTTTGGACTTCGGTCAGCCCAGGCAGGCTATGTGGTCTCAAACCGTCCCATAAATTATCACTGCGCGAGTGAGTGCATTGTCAGATATTAACTGAAGAGGCGGCACACCCGTATACCCGTATAGACGCAGACACAGACGCATGCGGCAGAGCAGACACACATCTCGCACGAGTCTCGCATACACGGACTGATAATGGCAGTAGCACAACAGCGAGCCTTCTCCGATCGAGTGCAGGACGGGCAGAGCGAGCCAGCTGCGACCATGGCAAAACGACGATGATCTTGGAAGTGAGCAATAAGTCGGAGCCGGGCTTCCTTGGCATTTACATACAGTCCAGGTTCCCATCCTCATGTTGGTGTTGGTGTGCCATCCATCTGGTGGTGCCCTGTTTGCTAAGATTAAAAAAATGCATGCAAGGGCGAGGACCTGGTGCCCATCATTGCCAAGATCGGACGTGATATTATTTTTGGCATGTTCGGTGATGCCACTAGCTCCCACTTGGGGCGAAGCTTCTTTTTTAGGGATGGTCGTCCCTTGTCTTAAGTTGTATTCCCCCCATGCTTGCCCTGTCAATCGCTGCCTAAAGGGGTAAGTAACCTGGAAGAATACCTAGCTAAGTTCCGCAGTAAAATCTGGGCGTCAGCATCCTTCCATCGATCCCTTCCCATGGCTTTTTGAAATCAGAAGGGAAGGGAAGAAGAAAAGAAAAAATGTGTGTCAGAACTCTGGTTCGTCTGATTGCCCCAAGCAAACAGGATCAAGTCCGCTTGGTTAACGACCTCCGAATACAGTAAGCTTACAATGTAGTAAGTACCCAATCTACTATGCAGAGCGGTAAATCATCACGAGTATATAATGGTGCATTGTGACATTGTAAATTGGGAGGAATGTGTGCCAATTGCTTGGTGCGATTGGCATCGTCTCGTTGGGGGAGGAGTCTTACAGTACACGCACCTGCTAGATTACATCGTACGTTCTAAGCGACGCAGTAGCTCGACCAGCACACACACCTTTAGGAACTGATCAACTCTTTTTCTCGGTCCATGTGGACTGAGAGTGTTCAGCTGTCGCACTTGGAGTTATAGAGCCTTGGTACTGCAAAAGGTGCTAGTAATCACGGCACAGGCAGAGAGTAAAGTAGCAGCTTATAGCTCACAGTAGGTAGTAAGTAGTAAGAGCTTAGAAAGATGGTTCTAATTTCCAATAGCGTCGGCAAACGACAGCGGATTCGGCATGCGTCCGACTCTATTGCGCTGACTGCTTCAGGTCTAGGCCAGCGCATGCACTATTACATAAAGCCAGTGAATGCACCTATAGCTATGTAGATCGCCTTTTGTCATGATTGGACGCCATGTTATGTATCTATCTGCATTGTATAATCACGAGCCGCAGGCTGGCCTAGACGAACTATTCTTACCTCAGCCAAGGGAGCCCGTCAGTCGGACTATCATGCAACACCCGCCTCATGTGAGATTTAACGAGCTGCAGAACCGTCATTTTCTAGCCTAGAACACCAAGCTGATCGGATGGCTCACGGCACCACACTTCGTCTGTTGGCAAGACACACTTACTACCACCTACCTGGGGTGTCTAGTGCACGTGCAATCGCCTGATCTGGCCGCCGGCTGAGTATCAGAAACACCAGCGGCAGCCGGCTTCGGTAGAGAGAATAGAATAGGTAGAGTTTGGATATGCCGAGCTGAAAATCAATTTGAATCATATAGGCAAAACACACTTGACTTCTATCTATACGATCTAGTCTCGAGGTCATCCAGCCTAACTCCGTCGCTAAAGACAAATACACAGAGAGAGAGCTGTACATACAAGTCGAGTCCAAACAAAATAGTCCTAATACGAATGCTCAAAGGGGTATCATGCATTCCAACCAATCGCATACTGGCTCCAAGGCGCCTCTCCAAGCCTCATCCGGACACCATCCCACTAGTCGGTCCATCACTACTCATCGTCATCACTCTCATCCCCAGACCAGTTCTCGATCTGGGCCCATCCACAACCCCAACGCCGCCCGCCACTTTCGCCATTGACCCGGAGATCACGCGCTTGCTCCCGCCCTTCGTTCCAGCATCGGACCAGGTAGTCATCCCCCACTGTAACGAGTTTTCCCTTGTTCGTCCACGACAGGGCGCCAACCTCGCGATCGTGGCCACGCACCAGTGGCGTGCCATTGCGGATGATCGGGATATCGTCCTTTTCGCTTCTGGCCAGATTCGTGGTGCTGTTGCTTCGTTGAAACAAAGCTCGACGAAGTGGGTCGGGCTGAGACGGCGGCAGTGAGTTCGGCACATCCGAGGAGCTAGCAATGGTCGAGTCTGAAAGCGAGAGTGACGCGGTAAGCTCAGCCAGGTCGTGTTCAAAGTACCGCTCCTCCGTAGGGAAGACGACCGCGCAGGCATCACTACTGCCTACCGCGAGCATCTCCGAACGGCCTTGCGCGGCAGGGCGCACGGCGGCTTTGACGTAGAAGCTCGTCGCGTGGAGCGAAGGGTGGCGGAAACCGTACAGAGGACCCAGCCCAGTGTGCGTTGCGCCATGCCGTCTTCTCGAAACTTGCGAAGACAGCTCGGGCGCGTGACCCAGGATAAGGTGTGCAGTCGAGTAAGCGTAGACGGTGTTATCCTTGCTTAGGGCATACAGCCGCGTGCTGTCCGTGTTCAGCGATAGCGAGGAAACACCGAACGGCCTCCAGCGTGAGTGTGACGTAGGCGGTGCCGTAGTCGATAGTGCAGTCGCGACTTTCCGTGACGAGGACCGGATATCCCAAAGCTTGATTGATGCATCCGCTTCGCAGGCTGTGAGGAGTAGGTGCTCCCGTCCTTCTGGGAGAAACTGCATAGCGGTCACAGACACGTCACCTATCCGACCAGGCAGTTCGCCTCGCGAGGGCGTGTCGCCGAAACTAACGCTCGCGGCCTGTTGGACCTGTCTCTGGGTTCGAGCATGGGCGTGGTAGATGCTATTTACCACACACCCATTCTTCGGCTGACGCAGACGGTAAGCCAAGGCGTTGTCACATTTGACTGCTGCAGGAATATCTTGTACTGGCCCTCGGCATCGAAGATCCCAAATCTGTACACTGCCATCACGAGATGACGTCGCTAGAACAGAGTTGTTAGATTGGCCCGGTTGAAAACGTACTTGTTTCAATGAGGCGGTATGATTCAGAAGCACGGCGATGGTTGTCTGTGTCATCATGTCGATGACCCGGCCCGTCTGATCACCTGATGCAGTGGCAATCAGGGAATCATCCGCGGAGAAATCCAAATCGATGATTGCGTTGCTGTGAGCCTGGAACGACAGGTGAACTTTGCTAAAAGGCTCTGAAGAAGAATCTCCAGACGAGTCCAAAAGACGAATCTGGCCTTCTTCATCACCAACTGCCACTAAGCTATTGGCTGCAACGATGTTAGTTGATATGAACATGTAGGTACGTTGATGATGGATAGTTTGTATACATACTGTGACATGCCGTGGTGCAGAAAGGTATGCAACGGCCGACACCGTCCTGGCTCGTGCAGCTGTGGACATCCTCAGGGTGACTGTAAAATGTGCTCGTCTCCGTTCTCCAGTCCGTAGTAGGACACGACATGAACGATCTAGAATGGCCAGCCCTTGGACGGGCACCTAACTCGCGCTGCAGCATTTGGGCACCCAACCCACGAGCAGTCAAAGGTGCAAGCCGCTTGACCGGTTTGGCTATAGGGATATCGTCGTCATCGTCACTCTCCTGGGAGCCCAGAACCCCCTGGCTTGACTGTAGTGACCCGATGGGGCTGAGAAGCGCAGGTTTGCTGATAGGGGAAGGCTTGATGGAGCCATACTCGAGAGGCTCGGGCCGGCAAGGCGATGATTCAGGGGTATGGTTGAATTTGCGTCGTTTCGTAGCTCGATCGTTGGAGGCAAAGTTCTCGTCTATCACCTGGTCCTCGTCTTCCTCGTTGGGGGGTTGAAGAGGGCTAGAAGGTGCTGGTGTTTGGTAACGGTTGTTGATCTGAGGGCCTGCCAGATCCCTCAACGCTTTCCGGGCCGGGCTGATGTGGGTTGAATGTGACCGCAAGTTAGGCCTCGGGGTGAAGAATCGTTTGAACTTCCTAGGAGTGATGGACGGATTTCTTCGTTCCTTGCCATGGCTGCGTCTCGGAGGCGATGAAAGATGTCTCGAGCTCTCCTTGATAGGAGTGCTGGATGTCATGACGTTATTCGAATTACCAGTCTTGCCAGTCATGCTTGCCTCGGTACTTGGAGCTCTTAGACTCCAATGAAGCAAATACCGCCACCGGGCTATCTCTCTCTCTTTCTCTCTTTCGCAAAGAGTAAATGGAAGAGTCGATTATAAAACAAGGGTTGGCATATTAAAAATGGACTGGGGGAGGACTGTACAGCGGATTGCAATGGGACAGACAGAATTAGATGAGATGACAGAAACGCAGTGGGGGCAAAAGCGTTTCCGGGCTACGGCTCTTTAATGGGGTTGGACCACGAAAGCGGCGCGACGCGTTGAGATCACGTCCCGCGATGGAGGCTGCAGATGCACTTTACACGAAAAGACGGAGAAATGTGGGTCGTGCTAGCTGAGAGGCGCTTGGACTGGATGGTGGCACTCATTGGCCGCCCCCCCTGCAAGGCCTGTCTTCCAGCACCTAGCCAGCCAGCCAGCCCCCACCAAGAAAGACCCCGATAAGATTGGAACTTTCTTTATCTTATCGCCTCGAAAAAAATAATGGTCGCTGGAGAAGAAGGAGAGTGGGACGGCAGCAGAACAGCGTTGGAGGCTGCTTTCTGACAAGACAACCCGCCTTCACTCGTGTATCTTCAACACGTTTAATTCGACGTCCATCACCCTACAGCGGTGATAATTCGTCAATATGCCTTTCCAGAAGAAGACCGGAAAAGGTCGTCTGGACAAGTGGTACAAACTTGCCGTGAGTATTTGCGCGCGCATTCATCTTACACTCCCAGGAGAAATGCTAATTGCGAACTGTACAGAAAGAGAAAGGTTTCAGAGCCAGAGCTGCTTTCAAGCTGATTCACCTCAACAAGAAATATGGCTTCCTCGAAAAGAGTCGGGTGTGTCTGGATCTGTGTGCTGCGCCTGGTGTAAGTCAACTCCTGAGGCTCCTGCTTCTACCCCTGCGTCGCCATCTGCTAACCGTCAAATCAGTCATGGTGTCAAGTAGCTGCCCAGACTATGCCCCAGGGTAGTATGATTATTGGTTGCGATTTGTCCCCGATCAAGCCCATTCCCAATGTCATCACCTTCCAGTCAGATATTACGACCGATAAATGTCGAGCCACAATTCGCCAATACCTCAAGACGTTGAAGGTGGATGTCGTGCTTCACGATGGTGCGCCCAACGTCGGTACTGCCTGGGTCCAGGATTCTTTCAACCAAGCCGAGCTCACGCTCCAGTCCATGAAATTGGCGACCGAGTTCTTGAACGAGGGCGGTACTTTCGTCACCAAGGTTTTCAGATCGAAGGATTACAACTCTCTTCTTTGGGTCTTCAACCAGCTGTTCGCCAAGGTTGAGGCAACCAAGCCTCCTTCTTCCCGAAATGTCTCTGCCGAGATCTTCGTCGTGTGCCGCGGTTTCAAGGCCCCCAAGAAGATTGATCCCCGATTCCTCGATCCCAAGACTGTCTTCGCTGAGTTGGCCACTGCCGCTCCCAACAACGAGGCCAAGGTGTTCAACCCCGAAATCAAGAAGCGTAAGAGAGAGGGTTATGAGGAGGGAGACTACACGCAGTTCAAGGAGATGCGCGCCAGCGAGTTTATCCAGACTCTCGACCCGATCGCTATCTTGGGAGGATACAACAAGCTCTCCTTCGACCAACCGCCCAATGGCGATGTCGCACTGGCTGCATTGGACAAAATGCCAGAGACCACCGAGGAGATCCGACTTTGCTGTGCTGATCTGAGGGTTCTCGGAAGAAAGGAGTTCAAGCTTCTGCTCCGTTGGCGTCTCAAGGTCCGCGAGCTGTTCGGATTCCCAACAAGGAAGACAGCGGCACAAGCCGCTGCAGCAGAGTCGGAAGAGGCAGGTGAAGTTGCCGCGGTCGAGTCCATGGACGAAGAGTTGAAGATGCAGGAGGAAATCCAGGATCTGAAAGACAGAGACAACACCAAGAAAAGACGCGAAAAGCGCAAGGAGAACGAGAAGAAGCAAAAGGAGATTGTGCGCATGCAAATGAACATGATGGCGCCCATGGATATCGGTTTGGAGCAAGATGGCCCCATTGGCAGGGACTCACTGTTCGCCCTCAAGAATGTGGACAAGAAGAATGCTGCCGCCAAGATCGCCAAGGGCAGAATGGCAATCCTGAAGGAGAGCGAGAAGAAGGATGACGATAGTGGATATGGTGAGACCGAGGAGGACGACGTGGATGAGGACGACGAAGACAGGCTGGACCGGGAACTCGATGGTATGTACGAGCAGTACCAGGACCGCAAGTCTGCAGCCGACGCCAAGTTCCGTGCAAAGAAGGCGCGGAAGGAGCATGACGATGGCGAGTGGGGAGGTGTCTCCGCGGATGAGCAGTCAAGTGATGAAGAGCTTGAGCAAGATAGCGACAGTGACGACGATTCAGATGACGAGGATGCGGCGCCAGCAAGGAAACTGCTCACAGATCTTGACAACACCCCGGAAGAAGAAGGCGGCCTGTCTAAACGGGCGAAGAGTTTCTTCAACCGTGACATCTTTGATGGTATCCTGGACGGCGAGGATATCGAGGAGGAAGAGGTGGTGATGAAAGATGGCGCAGCAGATGAGGACGATTCGGATGCTGAACTCAACGCTATTATCAAGAAACAAGCTGAGAGGAAGAAGAGCAAGGCAGACAAAACCAAGGCTCAGGAGAAGGAAAAGAATGGCTTCGAAATCGTCAAGTCTGACTACAAGGAGGACGATGACTGGGAAGATGAAGACAAGCGTCGTTCGGATGGACAACCTGGTAAGTCACAGTCCATGTCCTGTTCAAGCGACACCTGACTAACTGGCTACAGATATCGATATCATCACAGCCGAGGCCATGACTCTTGCCCATCAACTGGCAACTGGCGAGAAGTCCTCGTATGATGTCGTTGACGATGGTTTCAACAAGCACGCCTTCCGTGATCGCGACGGCCTGCCGGACTGGTTCCTGGACGACGAAGTGCGCCACGACAAGCCGCACAAGCCCATCACCAAAGCAGCCGCCAATGCGCTGAAGGAGAAGATGCGTGCGTACAACGCGCGCCCGATCAAGAAGGTACGCGAGGCGAAGGCGCGTAAGAAGTTTAAGACGGCACAGCGCCTCGAGAAGCTCAAGAAGAAGTCCGACATGCTCGCCAACGACGAGAACATGACGGAGAAGGAGAAGGCCGAGAGCATCGGCAAGCTCATGAGCAAGGCCGCCAAGAAGAAGCCCAAGGAGAACATCCGTGTCGTCGTCGCCAAGGGCGTCAACAGAGGTATCCAGGGCCGTCCCCAGGGTGTCAAGGGCCGCTACAAGATTGTGGATCCCAGGATGAAGAAGGAGATGAGGGCCGAGAGGAGAATCGCCAAGAAGCGGAAATAGACCTTGAACTAGCTATAGCGCAGCACATAGACAGCTCTTGTATATACCTTTCCCTTATTCAACCTCCTATAGACCGTGATGTCGTGAACTTACATTTCCGGTATTTTTCAATCACAGAGCTATTTAATGTCTTTCGCTTCGAGTTTCGCTGCAATGTACTTAACACGAGAAATGAGATTGAACGATATTTTGAAACCATGTAACTCCTTTTCACTGTATTTTGGTGGTATCTACAAAGTCCAGCCGTGGAAGACTGTGCGCAAGGTAAGATTCGGAGGCTCGACAGGCTCAGAGCAAACCAAAGATCACAAACGTCGTACATAAAGCAGCAACCTATTATTTAAAAGAGTACCCCCGATTACCGTTTGCCAGCATTCCGCCTGCTCTTTCCGAGCCTGGCTGTTTTCGGTGGCTTGCCCTTGGTGCCCTGCTTCATGCCCTTTTGGCTGAACCCGCTCAGATCGCCGGAGCTGATAGCATCGCCCGACTTGGAGTGGCGCTTCTTGCCACCGAAACCGTACTTTTGGTCCTTTTTCATGCGCTTGTTGTTGGGTCGGTCGCCGCCGCGGTCACCGCCGCGCTTCTTCGAGTCCTTGCCGCCCAGCTCCTCCTCGACAGCGACGTCGAACAGATCGGCCTCGTGCGTACCAAGGTCACCAGAGTTATCAGCGCGTTCTGTTGATATAGCATGTTAGTTACGGAACAGCAAAAAGAAGGAAAAGTCTCCATGCGTAACACATAGATTTAACCTGGTAGTAGGTAGAAAGGGGAGGGGCGGCGGTATGGACTTACTCCTCTTCAGGGTCTTGATCTTGTCAAGAGTTTCCTTCTTGGCCTTCGCACGCTCCTGCAGCTTGTTGACCTGGACTTGCTTGCCGAACTTCTTGAGGTCGCGCAGCTTGCGGGCCTCGGCCGAGGCCTTCTTGGCGCTGGCCTCCTCGACGAGACGGGCCTTGACCTTCTCCATCTGGCCGTCGTCCTTGACCATCTCGGCGAAGTAGTCCTTGGGCCGCGAGAAGGGCACGTTCTCTGCGCGGAGCATGGAGCGCGCCTGCTTGACGTGCTCGAGGGCCTGGCCGTAGAAGGCCAGCTCGCGCTTCAGGTCGTCCATGACATCGGGGATGTTGGTCTCGGTGGGCGCGTCGCCGGACAGGGACATGTGCGACTTAAAGGGGACCGAATTGTCGGTGGCTATGGAGATGCGCTTCAGCGCCGCCTCGAGGGCAGTTGTGTTGTTGATGGTGAGGCGCTGGTGCGGCACCAGGTCCTCCTTGTCCTCGTCGTCCAGGTCCTCGAGGTCCTCTAAGGCGATGTCTTCCTCGGGGTCCTCCTCGGAGTCAGACTCTTCTTCGACGGGTGCGGCCTTCTTCTGGTTCTGCTTGAGGGCGGACTGTTTGGGTTGTCGCACGCGCTCGATCTTCTCTTCCATCTCGACTTCAGAGTCGGAGCTGGCACTGTCGTCCAGGTATGCGCCCACATCCATTTGCTCTTCGTCATCGTCTTCGGAGTCCTCGTCGTCGTCGTCATCAATTGGCTCGCCGCCCTTCTTGATCTCCTCCTCAGCATCTTCCCATTCCTCTCCCTCGCTGTCGTCCTTGGCCCCACCAGTCTTAGCTTGCTTCTTCTTGGAGGCTTCCTTGGCCTTCTTCTTCTGGTGCAGCTTCTTGAAATCTACACCCTTCTCGTTGGCAAGCGCCATCTTGAGGCGGCCTTTGGTAACCATGTTTGCGGTTGTGGGAGTGGAATTATTCGGTGTTTGGACGGGTTGATTAGGCTGTCTGTTGGTTTTCCCGAGTCTTCTCTCAAGTCCAGCCAAAATTTTGGACTGCATCCCCGATAAGGTATTTTTTCTGCCGTTATCACCCCCACTTCAATGCGCTGGGGCGATACTTAGGTACTTCAGTGACAGTAGGCGGTATGCGTCTCAATGCCCAATGCCTCTGAACGTCAATTGATCTAATTGATGGCAAGTACTCCATCGTGCATCGTGTCGGTCTTATAATGGCATAAATTTACACAGGCATCGCGCATTCCCCTTTCATCATCTCGTTGACTTTGGGGCAACTAAGTATCTATCTGAAACCGGCCGGACCTATTGGATTTATCAGTACAGACAAACTGCCCAATCTCATATGTCTACGTGAACATTCGACGCCGAGTCACCTTCAATGACCAATATCCTCGGAATATTATCAGCAACCAACATTTTGTCAATTGTATCTGAGTCTGTAGACTCTCTTCAACTCTTCGACATGATTCAGTAATTGATATGTTCCAGCATCATCTCCCAATGCCCTATCGTACACTGGATTCGGCTCCCACGCTTGCAACCTTGAAGACTATGTTGAAATGTATCCATACCCCATACAACGACTGACAACCAAGATAAATGCAATATTTGGTTTACATGGCAGATGGCCCCGTTCATCCACCCTGCCTTGGTTTCTATAAATACCTAATTGGAGTTTTGACCATGATTCGGTGCATCGACTGTTGTGTACAGAACGGAGCCAGCGACCATGGCAGTGAGGGTGTCTTCCCAATCCTGATTCTAGGTCATGCTTTCAGGTCATCTGCCCAAGGCAATCGAATTCCTCGTCCATATAGCATGTATTATTTTACGACGGCTCTATGGTGGCGGGTCCGGAGGGATTATAAGCGACTATCTCTCCGCCAGACACAGCACCATAACGTACTACAAGGTCCCAGTGCCAAACAACATGGAGGTAAATCACGTTCGCAGTCGGTCGTGATCAATGTTCCATGATGGAACCACAACTACTGTCCCATTCCGGCTACTTGGGGAAGGAACTCGGCAGATCGGCGCCTTGTTGGCATTGCTTGGGGCTGGGGCGGCCGTCTATCTTTAGGATACGAGGTCGTGCTGTGTCGAGCAAGATCAGAATTGGTCAGAACCCACACAACTTCTTACTGATCGACGCGGAACTTGTATGCCAGCAAGACAGTATAGTTTGATCGTGGTGCCCAATCAGCTCCTGGTATATTCTGTTGCCTTGGCCTTGGCACCCTTTTATTCTGCTGCCTAAGTACTATACACGGGCGAGTTCCACAAAATTGGCATCTGGGTCCCCGTGTTGAGAGATGCTCCAACGGCTCTCCTGATTGCTTCCCGCGGGCAGATCCTCGATATGCTTATTGTAGTCGCCAGTTGTGCTGGTTATGGAGAACACACAGCTCGTGTTTCATCGAGACGTCCATATCCCGCGCGCATAAGGCTGTTGGCATTAGTTGAATCCATCATAGAGGATGCCACCAACCGATGTCAGGTCATAGCTTTCCCCTATGTATTACCTCTGTGGTTCCTTACTTATAGCCGACCTACTCTTCCCCTGATGGTAACGAGAAACCCTTGGTCTGTATATTGCACCTTACCTTGAACAATACAGTTGAAGTCGTTCCCAAACCCCTACATTCGCTTTACTATCCCATCATTTAGTGAGTCTATTTCCAATACGTCGGCTGCGCAACCCTATAAGCGCCCACCTGACCTAAGCAAGAACAGATATCATCATGTCGAAAAGAGAAGCCCAGAGCTTTTACGCCAGAAGCCAGGTTGACGCCCCAGCTCCAAGCCCTGTCGAGGCGCCAGCAGCCTCTCGCCATGCCGGTGCCGATTCCCAAGAGGCTCCTAGTCACCATGGCTGCCATACAGTCTGCTGCTGCCACCATGCCCATCACCCGGCACCACACCATTCGTACCGCGAGCCGACCACGGCCAATGTCGTTCCGGTCCCGTTGCTCCAGCGCTGGTCCGCTCTAGCGCAATGCCCTGGGTGTCACGAGATTGCACCCACGGTCGTCCAGTACAAGTCTGGGAAAGGGACTCAGTAAGTAATGGCGACTCGTCTTCCGAGTCTATACAAGTGCTCTTCTTCATCCATACCCCCCGCCCCCCTTTCCGTTCTCTCTTTTTCTTCCTCTTCTCCTCAAATTGCGCGACTCCCTCTGGGCGGAGAGATGGGTTGCTTTCGCCTCTCTGTCAACCATCCCTTGGACGAATTCCGGCTGACAAGACCTTGAACGAATTGTAGCTGGATGGCCACTTTCTTCTTTTTCACGACCGGCATTTTCGCATGGGTACCGTACTCCATGAAGCACTTCAAGAACGCGCAGCATTCGTGTGTGCATTGCAAAAGAGTGCTGGCCACCTATCGCTTTGGCAGTGGGCCCAGAGCACATGTTGTCTAAAAGTTGTTCGACCGGACGAATTCGGATTCGGTGCCAGGGGTGGTGGTCTACATGCGGTCGCAGATCATTTCAATAAGTAAGGGGCAGGGGGGAAGATGTGCCGCACAAACAAGTCAGATGGGCCATTCATTCAATTACTCTTTCGACGATGAAAAAAGTCTTGGCCAAGAGGCTCCGTTCTTTTCAAAAAACTACGATTTCTTACATGGTCTTGCGAAATACTGCGCAGATAAATCATAAACTCATAACGACAGAGCCTTGCTGATGGCCAATATGATAGATACTTATAGATAAAAGTGAGCGAAGAAAGTGATAGGTCAATGTCCTCTTTGTCGGCGTCGGTACTACACCCAATTTCGGTAACCCTGCCCTTCTCAGTTTATCCCTTCCTCATTCCATTGGAGCCAACGTGCGTGCATATGTAATGTAATGTCAGGGTGGCGGGGTAACCTGCCACGGCAGAGTCGGATACCTGCCTTTGTTTGTAAAGCGCTGGAACTCCCCCGACTTGAGGATCCAGAATGTCTTCACATCTGCAAAACAATCGAAAACTTTACCGGCGGATGATCAATTGGTGGTAATTTATCAATATGAGCGTCGTTAACGAGACAGCCGCCCACGCGCAGGGCCTGCTGCAGGGCCTCAGCCCGTGGTACTCCGCTGTCTTGCTGCCGCTTGCCCTGCTGCTGGTATTGCAGCCGTGGACCACGTCAAAAAACGAGCCACCAAGCATGAGAGCGACCATCCCCTATATCAGCAATGGGTATCAATTCCTGGCGAATAAGCCCCTATTCTTTAAGCGCCTCGAGTAAGAAAACTCTCTAATTACATATATCCCCCAATGGCTCATTCACGTTCATCAATCTCACGACTTATACAGGAAATATTTCAAAAAGGCTAGCATTATCAGATTTAACCTCGGCCCCAAGATTGCCTACATGGTCTCCGGCGCGAACAATATCCAGAACTTGTTCAGATCAGGGCAAGGGATCAGCGACGACACCATGTTGCTCACCGCGGCAAAGTATGTTTGGGATTTGCCTCGGGAGGACCTGGACAAATTGATAGGCGACAGGAGCGGTCGTTCCAAAATACCCAAATCCGGATACGAGAATGTGCCATACCATGAGCGGTACTGGTGAGTAGAGCACCCTAGAAACTCTCTCTCTCTCTCTCTCTTTTATACGAAGGATGTTGATTGACGGGATTTTGTCCCTAAGGGCCCTCCATCACGACATATACGAGAAATACCTCACGAGCAAGGAGTTCTCGGACGCATCAGCGAACAAGTACTTCGAAGTCTTCTCCGAGAGGCTGGACACCAAGTTCCCAGTGGGAGGCGGTTGGACGACCCTCTCCCTCAGCGACATGTTCCGGGTCGACATGGCTCACTGCGCCATCACCACGCTCATGGGCGAGAAGATCCTGGAGCTGAACCCGGGCTTCATCGACAAGTACTGGGCTTTGGAGCGTTACCTGGCCGAGTTCCTCGTCGGTCTGCCCAAGTGGCTGAACCCGCGGCCGTACCGGGTCCGTGACGAGATGACAGTCATGACGCTGCGGTGGGCCCGGTCGGCGTGGGAGAATTTCGACTGGGATGGACCAGACGCGGACACGGCGTGGGATCCGCACTTCGGGTCCCGGGTCATGCGCGAGATCTCGCGGTGGTGGACCGAGCACTTTGCCTTTGAGGGGCAATCTGGGTTCTTTGCCACTCTTCTATTGGCGTGAGTTTTGAGAACCCCCTTTGACCCCTGATGCCACCCTCCCCCCTTTTACTTTAGCGCCTTACCTAATACTGATGCCTCACCATGTTTGTAGACAAAACTCCAATACGATCCCCGCGTGCATGTGGTCGATGCTGCACCTGATCGAAGACCCGGAGCTGTACCAGGCCGTCCGGGACGAAGTCGCCACCGCTATCACGGTCGACCCCGCCACGAACGCGCCCACGCTGGACCCGCAGGCGATCAGCAACCTGCCGCTCCTCAACGCGCTGTACATGGAGACGCTGCGGTTCCACGTGACCTTCAACATCATGCGCGAGGTCTCGGAGGACACCCAGATGGACGGGTACGAACTGAAGAAGGGCGCGTGGCTGCAGGCGTCGACGCAGATCGCGCACCACGACGAGTCCCTGTGGGCGCGCGACGGCCACCCGGCCTCGGAGTTCTGGATCGGCCGCTTCCTCGAGTACGAGGACAAGACGGAAGTGGTGGATAAGGCGAGCGGAGAGAAGAAGACGACACGCGTGCCCAAGTTCAACGGGACTACCCGGCCAGGGTCCTGGTTTCCTTACGGTAAGTAACAAGGCCCGGTGTCTTAATTCCACCCCCTTTTCTTTTTTTCCTACCCATTGATCCAACTTGGAAGACATTTATCTATCGGTCGAGACTAATATCCATCTCCAATATAATAGGTGGTGGAGCGGCCATGTGCCCCGGCCGCCAGTTCGCAAGATTGGAGATCCTGGTCACGGTGGCTCTGCTAGTCTCCAAATTCGACATCGAGTTCCTTGAATGGACGTTCAAAGACGGATGCAAATCAGACCGCCCGGGTCGGCCTGACGAATCAGAACTGGGCTCCGGCGTCCTCAAGCCGGATCGGGACATGAAGGTTCGCTGGAAGAGACTCTGGTAGAAGCTCACAGCCAAGGTTTGAAGGTGCCGGAGGGAAACGGTGCGGTCCGTCGGGGAAGAAAATTGAATACCTCTGAGCGATACTTCCATATTTGAATGCAAGAAATACCCACATATGAATACTCGTATACCGGTGCCACATCACGCTACACAGGAACACGAAACACACTCTCACATGTAGTAGTGCGTACGACCGATCGCAAATAATTCAAAAAAACAAGAAGTAAGTATTGTTCATCAAAGCATGATAGTAGGTAACATTAATCGTAAAAAGTCTTATTATGTACTCGAAGTAATGTGGTCATGCCTTATCTAGCTTAGAAGCGGGTGAAAGGCAACCACTTGCCTCTCAAGGTGATGTTTACCCAACTAAAATAGTTATACATTGTCAGTAGTCGAACCTTGATCAAACGGGGGTTTACACCCGAGCGAGATTCACGGGAGAGGAGACGTTCTGTCTTGTTCAGAAGGGGGAGGGACAGAAAAAAAAAAGAAAAAAAAAAGAAAACTTACGCAACGCCATCCTGGTCCACCTCCTTCTCGACCTTGGACGAGAACGCGATCGCGCTCATGATGCCGTCGCCGAACTTCTCGTTCATGACGGCCTTGAAGGCGTAGCCGTAGTTCTGGACGATCTCGTAGAGGCGGTAGATGAGGGGCTCGACGGGCGGCATGGGCCCCGCGCGCCCGCGGTCCGGGAAGCCGCCCATGGACTTCTCGAGCTCGGCGCGCTCGACGCCGAGCAGGCTCGAGAGCCGCGTGATGTCCTCGGCCGAGGCCTGCGCCTGCCCGTAGAACAGCGCCGCGACCGCGACCTCGCCCCGGCCCAGCTCCTGCGCGATCTTCTCGAAGGAGAGCTGCTTCGTCGCCTTGGCGTCGAAGAGGGTCTTGGAGTAGACGGGCAGACGGTCGACGATGGTCGACTGTTATAAGTTAGTTGTAAGCTGAAGTGTCTTTCTTCACATTCATGTCTTGTACTTCTCTGGTTCCTCGAACGCCATGGAGAGGGGTCGGGCTCGGAGTAGGAGAACACTTACATCGAGAGTGGCGATCTTCGAAGTGTCAGACATGGTGAATTAGGTGATGATGATACAATACGAAGTATATACAGTAGCCGATAGTTTTATTCTTAAAACACACAATAGAGATATAATATCCAAGGTGAAATAGGGTAGGATTGATCTGATCTTATACTAACGGTGCAGATCACGCATCCATGCATGTCTCCAATGTTTCCGCTCCCCCACAGCGCGGCATTTGACCCAGCTGAACGTCATGCATGTTTCCTTCCCCGCCTTTATGGTGCGGAGATAGACCGGGATCTCGGGATTGGCAAGATCTATCGACGCCTTTTCTGATACATGAACTTGCGTTATGTCTGCGGTATCGGTATTTGTATGTAGTATATTCTCTCAATTTGTATATATCGCAAGTGCCACTACTATTAAATCGATAGTCAAGCTGTACTCTAGCAGCTCAGCGTGGCAGTCTTTCCGGGTACCACTACATGCTCACTATCGCCTTTGCACTTACATGAACACCGATTCAGAAACCGGAAAATGCTTGAGAATCAATTCATCAGCTGTCAAAAAGCGCGATTAAGAATACACACAACGCCGGCGTACAGGAGTTCCATTTAGAGGTGAATAGATCATGGAATAGACCCCGAGTGTAATGGCTCAACGCCACGCTCACAGTACCATGTTCCACCTAACCGCGTTGCTCCTCATCATGGTCAAGATCCCGAGCGTCAGGTACTTCTCGTCCACCAGGTTGAGCCCGCCGTAGGTATCGCGCAGCTCGTCGCAGAACATCTGCAGCGCCCAGCGCGTCTCGGCCGCGGCGGCCTGGGGCTTGTTGTCCAATCCGAGCGCGCCCAAAACGCAGATCACGTCCGAGTCGAGGCTGGGCTCGATCATCTTCGGCGTGCTGGTGAGCTTGCGGTACCACTCAGGCATTATCTGGCTCGTAATCTCGGGTCGGCTCCGGTACTCCTCGAACGAGAAGAAGGTCGCGAGCTCCTCCTCGCTCAGCGCGGCCCGCGTCGCGACTTTCGCGGCCTTGTAGTCGTCGGCGTCGCCATTGAGGTGGCGAAGACGCCGAAGGCGGTCCTCGACTGTCGGTACTTCGTAGAAGGCCTTCTTGTGGTCGGCGAACTGCTCTTCCTCGGCGGCGAGCCACTTTTTAATGGTGGCCTGAGGCGATCCAAACGTTTCATCGCTCAAGTCTTCGCGGAACATCTGCAAAGATACAATAGGATTACGCACGCCCAGTCCACCGAGCTGAGATGGAAGGAATATGAAAGCATTGGGGATGCCAGTGATCCCGAACCGTTCCTCCATCTTCGCTTTCAGATATTGGACAACATTGCCCGGCTCAACTGCGTCCTGGCTCCCATTATCCTGCCCGTTTGACGAGCTGAATAGCGAAGCTTGCATCCGCTGATATGTTTCGAGAATACTGTCTATATGCTTGGTTCCGAAGCAGAAGGCAGGCTCACCAAAAGTGTGACTGAAGAAACGTCCGATGCAGCTGTTCCACGTTTGAACCCAGCTCAGGATGCTATCACAGGCAGCAAGCTGCTTCCCCAGCTGAGCGACATGGATATCGACCTGTTCCTGGTCAATGATCCATTCGCCACTTTTGGGGTCGAGCAGCAGATGGCCAATCTCAACAGGGCCTTTTGGTAACACAGACTCGATCGCAGGATCTCGGGGTTTCCCCTCGTTCACCAGATACACGGATCCCGTCTTGTGGTCGTTGAACTCAAGGCCCATGACTTTGGCGAACTGCTGCATCGCTTTCCATGCCTTGGCGCAGTGAGAAGGTCGTCCGGCAAGGAAGAGATCGTCGTGAAGCCGATATAAGAGCAGCCCCGACTCCTTATTGACCACAATGTCCATGGCAAACAAGACGAGCTCGCCTATAAACTTCTCTGTGGCATGGGCCATGGGGACACCGCGCCGGCGGATCTGGGGGCCTTTGGATTCTGCCCCGTCGGTAGCCG
This sequence comes from Apiospora arundinis, assembly GCA_039105305.1. Taxonomy (NCBI): domain Eukaryota; kingdom Fungi; phylum Ascomycota; class Sordariomycetes; order Amphisphaeriales; family Apiosporaceae; genus Apiospora; species Apiospora arundinis. The sequence continues at coordinate 746,877 of JAPCWZ010000007.1, read as the reverse complement.
GATTGACGTTGAGAGGGGCTTCCAGAACCTTTCGGTAAAAGTCGATGAGCTTGTCGGAGAACCCGAAGAAGCGCATCACTGCAAAAATAGTAGAGTGCGAAAGGCCCGTGGCATACCACTGAAGGTCTGACTGCAAAACCACAGCATCCCCATGCTGGGCCTGGCTGATGAGTGTTTCTGCGGCAATTGTACGGAGCAAGTCCTGTTTGATGTTCTGGAAAGGGCCTTTCTCGGTTCCATCGTCGTCTGGGACGCCATCGTACGATCCAGAGCCAAGCGAATCAACTGTCTTCGGCAGCTGCGACAACAAGAATTGCCGCATATAGCGACTTTTGCGCTCCAACTGGACACTGCTATATGGTTCGAATCTTTCGTTGATATAATATTCTCGTCGCAGTCGTTCGGCTTTGTCTGGCTCGGGTCCTGGTGTCCAGTTCCAATTCGGCGCGAATCTCACGAAATCTGTGAGATGCTCCCTCGCGAGATTACAACAGCGGATTCCAACAAACTCGACGAAGATGGCTTGGAGGACGTCCTCGTCCATCCAGATCCGGTACTTGCCGTTCAGTTGCTGGCGAGGAAGCACCGGGATCCCATCTTCTCCGGCCTGCCATTGCCAGGACTCAAAGTCGGCATAACGCATATTGAGAACGTCGCCGATCTCCTTGAGAGCAGCCTCGTTATCAAGGAAGTCTCGAAGAGTAGCCTGTTTCTCGTCGGAAAGAAGATCCTCGGCCAGGAGCCCTCGTAGACACCACTTGAGACAGTTGGAGTCAAAGGGATTCTTCTCGTTCATGACGGCGTCCCCAGACTGCTGCATCCGCCCGCGCAGCTTTTCTAGATTCTTCATTGCCTCGTCGCCTTCGAAAAGATCCGCCATAAACATGTCGATCTCCACCCCGTCCGTCTCGAGGGGCTCAAAAACGACACGCTCGAACTTGTCGCACAGTTCTTGCAGTCGTTCCTTTTGACGATCAACGACTTCGAACGAATCATCATCCGCAATAGGGGCTTCTTGGCTCATGGGCGCCGTCGGCTTCATCCACTCAGTCACCAGTCTGGTGTACAAGTAGGCCAGTCCAAGTTTTCGGGACTGAACCTCGAGCTTGGACCTGAGCAGCTCCTCCCAGCCTTTCAGCATGTCGGCTGGCACCGACGCATCATACCGAGCTTGTTGGAGCCAGTGCTTGATGTTCTTGACTTTGTTGTCATGCAGAGGCTCTGGGTAGACATCGTTCAAGCCCTGCAACAGGGCAGCAATGCGCTTCCGAGGATCATTAGGGAACTGATCTGCCTTGGTCAGGATATCCTGCTTGGCTTTCTCATATCGAGCCTGCTGTTTCTCTATCTCGCGGATCTTGGTGATAGAAATGGACTGCAGGGTACGTGACAGAACTGAGGCCGGTGGAGTCATCTTCTTACATATATGGAGGACTCGTATATATCTTTGTACGTTGAAGTTGAATTAGTGAACTAATGACTTGCAAAGAAAAATAGAGAACAACTCCGGCTCCAGGCAGTCCATTGTGGGTTTGGATTATATACTCCTAGTCATATTCTTTTCTTTTAATATCATTGCTCTGCGGGAGCCTGACCGACATCTCTGCCTGGGCAGTTCAGCTTCCTTAGGGAGCTGATTGGGCTGAACGTCAATAGATTCATGAGCTTGCAGGCGGGGTGCCTGTTCTGCCTAGAACAACCCCGGTTCGCTGTGCTGTCATCCTGCCATTGTAGTAAGCAAACCCGCCAGCCTCAAGGTATTGGACGGTAGTACTTTGGGCTCTCGTGGCTACCTGAAGCCGTGACAATTCACGAAAGACTGATGCTGTTAAGATGCCGATGAGATCCACGATGTTCTCGGTCGCACTTCCGCAACCCCACAGGAAACACTCCGCAAGTATTAGTAGTAAATATACGGTAGATGCCCGGGAATCGAAGGTAGATAGATTATGAGCTAACGTCTTACGAAGATAACGTGAAGATGAAGCTAATCGCGCCACCGAAACCTGGATTCGATGGAGGGGTAGTTTCATGCCCCGCTAAAGCCTATTGTCGACTTCGTGACGTTTTCCAAGTTTCTCCAACCGCGGCGCACTTTCCGTCGCAGCAAGTCCTGGCAGTCATTGGCGAATCATCTCCTATTCCGACAAACTGCTGCAATTTGAGATCCTTACTCAGCGCCCGCCCATTGGGAAAGAAATCCGGCGACCAGGAGACTACAAACATAATTTGGATGCGATAGACTTGCTAGTACCGAACCCACCATTCAATACTTGCTCATCCCGTCGCAACCTACGGCCACGCAGTATATGCGCCAGTTGGAGCACAATGTCAAACTCGCAGAACCCGGCCGCGCCGGCCGAAATCCACGAAGGTGACAATCTCTCTTTTTCCAGCGATGACGATATGAGAGCGGTCGAGGTGTGTCCTTCCTCCTTGCTTTTACCCGATTGCGCCTAGCCGACAAACAATTACCCAAGGTAGCCAGCCGCCTTACACAAACCCTTCTCTTTCTCTTCTAGGTCTCCTTCGATGCGGCCAGTCCATACCGGAGGAAGAGCTCCATGGCGAACGGCGACACCTCGCGACCGCGCCTGAACCCGCCGCTGAAGAAGACACAATGCCTCGTCCACCAATTCCTCGAGAACGAAAGGTCGGGCCGCCAGCGCCGGGCTGAGAGCTCCGAGGACGTTTCACGGGAGGCTGGGCTAGATCGCATGGTCGAACCCAAGGGGCAAACCCGCCCACAACACCATCATCACCACAAAAGCAAGAAGCAGCCTTTCATCGAGCCGGATAGCGCCGAGTGCTCGGATGCAGGTCAGACAGATGAAAAGTCCTGGAAAATGGCTGTTACCACGCCTCATGAAGAGCTGGACCTCTCCGCCGAAAACCACGAAGTGCACAGCAGCCGTCTGCTTACGAAGAAGCAATTGGGAGAGATGGCGTGGGGTGTAAGAGAGTTGAGCAGGCGTCTAGGAAGTGTCCGGCTCAAGTTTGAAGCGCGCTCCATCTTCATATTGACAAAGGTCTTCGATGCTGAACTGGTCCCCAAGACGAGGGAGGTCACCAAATGGTTGTTGAGCAAAGAAAGGGGGGTCCAGTACACCGTCTGGCTACAGGATAACTTTAAAGAGAACAAAAGATTTGATATGAAAGGTATGCTCGAGGAAGTCAGGCAGGAATACATCGAAGCTGGGGACTTGGCACCAGATGCGCCGATCAGTACAATAGAGAAACGTGTTCGCTTCTGGAACGAAAACATGTGCCGGACCAGGCCGCACACGTTCGACCTTGTCATCACGCTGGGAGGCGACGGGACAGTCCTCTACGCCAGTTGGCTGTTCCAGAGGATCGTGCCTCCGGTTGTCAGTTTCGCCCTGGGCAGCCTGGGTTTTCTCACAAAGTTCGATTTTGCCGAGTATGAAAGCACCCTCACGACGGCACTCAAGCATGGCGTCACGGTCAGCCTCCGGTTACGGTTCGAAGGCACTATTATGAGAAGTCAGAAACGACGCGCTCCGGAAGTTCAAGACCAAGACTCAATAAGCGATCTCGAGGCCCTCCAGCAGAGGGATCTCGTCGAGGAGCTCATTGGCGAAGAAAAGGACGACGACCATACGCATCGGCCGGATGGCACGTACGAGATTCTCAATGAGATTGTTGTCGACCGGGGTCCCAACCCAAGTAAGCACATGCGCCTTTAGTTGTTGAAGATTCATGATCTGACTAACCTACTACAGCCATGTCGTACACCGAAGTGTTTGCGGATGACGAACATTTCACCTCCATCTTGGCTGATGGAGTATGTATTTCGACGCCCACGGGTTCCACGGCGTACAACTTAGCAGCCGGAGGCTCTCTATGCCACCCGGAGAACCCCGTGATGCTACTAACCTCCATCTGTGCGCATACGCTGTCATTCCGGCCCGTCATCCTGCCTGACACAATTGTGCTGCGCATAGGAGTACCCTACGACGCGCGGACGAACTCATGGGCCAGTTTCGACGGGCGGGAGCGGCTCGAGCTCTTCCCTGGTGACTACGTGACTATCAGCGCCAGCAGGTTTCCCTTCGCCTCGTGCGTGCCCCAGGGCCGCCGAGGCGAGGACTGGGTGAACAGCATCAGTGGCAAGCTTGGCTGGAACACGCGTCAGAAGCAGAAGAACGAGGGTTACCAGAAATTTGGATAACTGGTTATCATGAGAAACGAATCATTAAAGTAGGTGTTACGTTGGGACTGGAGCTTACCTCGGGCGTGTCAAATGTAACAAGCGCAAGGTCTTAATGGTCATGCCCTCGCAGGCCGAGGTAATCTATTTCGGGATCTATTTGATGCTATGTCACATTATCTTTTTCCGCCAATTAACAACTTATTCATGCGAGGGGGGGTTTTGGAGTTCATCTGATGCTCGTAATTCCACTCAGGTCCGTGGACAGATACGTGAGTGCGTTCGGCTTCAGCCGCATACGGCTGCTGTCTATTGTACGGCTATAGTAAGGCGTTGTTGCGATTGACCTAGCCGCACGAGGCGAGCAACGGCGCAAACCTAATTCTGACCTGAGAACAAAGCCATTGACTCATCATCTGGGATTCGATAAGGCAAATGCCGTGTACCACATTGTACATATGTGCTAACCTACTATGTCGCACGAAGTACGTCGTACGTAGTAGTGCTGCTAAAGTAAGTAGCTAGGCGGGAGCGGCCGGCTGGTCAAACTTTCTTCAGAATAACGAAGCTTGGCTTGATCCCATCTCAGCCTGAGTTGGGCGATCCTACCTATGTAGGATAGACAAATACAGGCACATACACAACACGACGTAGGTCCACACAACTTCTTCCTATATTGGAAGATAGAGCAACTCGACTATATCTTACTTAAGTGGCTAAAGAAACCCAGTCTCTCTGTCTCTGACTCTCAACCTCCCCGTCGGCCGATCGGGAGGCCGGCCGGTTGGTTTATGCATACTGTAGAAGCTGAGCTGTGCCTATCGCAGCCCAAAGAGGAAATCCGACTACACCGTCATTGGCTCCGCTTTCCACCCCCCTTGCTTGTCGCCGTTTCACATTCCAGAAAACCTGTCTCTCTATCTCGGTCGATCAATCACAAGTGTCACGGCGCATTAAACACCCAAAACCCTGTCGAACGTTTCTATGCGTCCTTTTTTTTTTTTAAATAGTATCTTTTGTTCTAGCGGCCAGCGGTGGTCACCGTCTTTTTTCCCGGGTTTTTCTTTTTTCTTGGCCCTTTTCTTTTCGTCTCATGAGAGAGTGGTTCTAGACAACTGGGGGAAATGTTTCCTGTCTCGGGTCCTCTTCCTTGACCACTACTACCTGCCCCCTAAACTGGAAGGAGTAGGGGACCTGCCTCGGTCGGTCAACTCGGGGTTTTCGGCGCGCAACCCGATCCGAGGTTTCACAACGACCGTGTCTATACGGGTCGTCTGAGTCAAGTGTCAAGCGATGCTATTTATGCGCAACGGAGAGAGTGAAAGAGCCTTGCCTTTATGTCTCCAGGAATCCATATTCATCGACGATAAGCGAGCTTCTCTTCATACTGTACCAAGGGCATTGGCACGCGTCTTCAATGCATTTTCAATACTACGTAGCCATGGCGTTACTTTCCAGCTGTTTCGAGCATCTCGTCGATGTATACCATAGATAAGTATAGTCGGTATGGACTTCGTCCGAGTTGTGAAACAGTATCCTCTGAATAACGGTAATTTAAGAATGTTTGCAGAGGAATAGTCCCCCATAGATGATGCAGAACGAGCCAGGGCTCTTTGTTGTTTTGGACCACTGAGACGAGGTTAGCAAATTAGTCGAGCAAGTGTCATCCAGAAAATCACACGTTTGTTTTGTTCATTGAAAATGATGAAAAATAGGTGCCGAAGCTTGTTTGTACTATTTGTAGTAGGAGATGATCGCTCTATGATGTAAACAGACGGCCGAAGCCCAAAACTTGCACGCCTCAAATTAACATAACCACCTCCCCGGAATTGCCTCTGCTTCTTCCTGTTGGGTGTGAGGTGTCGTAATGCGTAGTAAAACAATCGCCTGTCAAAATGCTTGCAACTCCTTTTGCCCATGTGCGTGCTCTCCAGTTCCCTCTCCGTCGCGCAAAGGCCGTTTCCCTTATCCTTTTTGTTCAAATCCCAGTGTTTCCCTCCCAAGTGGTATCATCGGACATGTTGTAGTACATAGTTCGCTAGGTTCGCAATTGGACGGTTCGTGGCGGACCGGAAGGAGGGTTCGTTTTTGGAGCGATTAATCGAATGTAGTAAAAAATTCATATTATCCATAATAAGGTTCCCGTTCCCAAATCCGTTCTTCTTTTACTCGGCGTCTTCGGATGTCTCCACGAAGGTCATGGTGAGGCCCTGAGGGTCGTCGACGTTGAGGTTGATTGAGTCAATGCTGGTTGATGTCGTCGTCTCGCGCTTGTTGTCCTCATCCCGCTTCAGCATCGAGGCAGCGACAGCCGGGATCGACTTGATGTCGCGTGTCTCAGACTTCGTTGTCTGCAATTCTGTTAGTTAGAAAACACACTTGTCAGCAAGGCTGTGCTTTTACTCGAGACCGAGTAGCTTTGTGGAATGAATTTGAGACTTACCAGCAGGGACGCCACGGCGGACGTACATGGTAGTGACCTTCGTGCGGCGGCGAGGCTGGGTAGACTCGTCACGCTTGCCCATAGCCTTGGCGGTAGAGGCATCGGCAGCAGCGGCCGAAACACCGGCAGAAGCGGCGCCTTGAGCCTTAGCAGCAGCACCCTCAGCCTTGGCAGCGGCACCACCAGCAGGGCGGTTGTCGACAATGATACCAACACCAGCACCCTCCTTGCCGGTACCGAGCTGGACGATGGGACCCTTGACGAGGGCAGCCTCGGCGTACTTCAGGGCGCGGTCGAATCCGGCAAGGTCACGCTTCTCAGGGGCGGTATCCCTGGGGGCGATCTCCTTGCCCATTCCTTGGAGGGTTGAGACGGAGGAAGCTGGAGCTACAGGGTCAGTACATGATGGGAAACACTATTGATGATGTGGAGTCTATAACATACCTTGGTCTTGAAGAGTGGCATCGCTGGTGGCGATGGCAGTGTCCGGAGTGGCAGCGACCTCGGGAGCGGGGGTGCTGGGCTTAGCAGCAGCGGGAGCGGCGGCGGCGGCGCTCTGGCCCTCGGTCTTAGAAGATGCGGCAGGAGCGGAAGCAGCCTGGGAGCCAGCTTGCGAGGCGGGAGCAGCAGCGCCAGCGGTCTTGGCGGCACCACCACCAGCAGCGTTCGCCTGAGCAGCGCCCTCAAGAGTCGTGAAGAGCTTGGATACATCTTGGCCACCTCCGAAAGATATTTCACCATCACCGACTACCCTGTTGTTGAGTTAGCTCAAGTCGAAGACGAAAAAGGGGGTTAGTTCGGCAGGGCCACGTACAAAGCAGGCGAGTAGGCACCAAGGTTGATGTTCAAGGGAAGGGCGTAGACCGAGGCGAAGAAGCCGGCGGCGGCGACGAGGCGGTAGCTGACCATGTTGGCGGTTGGTTGGTTGGTTGTAGAGGGGTTGTGGAGGTGGTGAAGTTTTGTTTGGGTAGATTAATAGAGTGACTAATAGTATAAACAAGCGACCAGCGGCGACCAGCGTAGATGAAAACGGGTGAAAGAAAGAAACGGAATGGAGTATTGATTTTCTGGGACCTGAGCACAGCTGGTTGAAGACAAGAGAGTAAAAAGTCGAGATGCCGAGCTGCCCTTCATATATACCAATGAATCGCCTCACGAGGAGGAGCGAGCATCTCGTCTCCCCTTCTTGCCCCTGTGATGGAGCTAGAACCTTGCAGACAAGGTATACCATGCTCATCACGGAAGGCACATGGTCCCGACCGCCAAGGCGTTTCTATCGCGAGATAAAAATATCTCCCAGCTGGACTGGCAAAGACTCGAGGGACTGGAGGCCATAGCCTAGACGTCAAGGTGATGGAGAAGCTGGAGCCAGCGACCCTGGTAGACGACCCCTGTTCATCGGCCAGGCCAAGCAGGTCAAACGGTGCTTAGCCGTGAAACAGCGAGTCATCGTCGAGGGCGGCGAAGAGAGTCAAGATTTTCGCGAGATATTCGAGATGAGGGCGGGCCTAGTGCAGCTGAGGTTACCATGAGGCTCTTGGCTGAAGATGCCAAGCCAGCTAGGTCCCGTCGAAGCGTCAATGCGGCCGGCGCAATTACAGTAGAAAATGGACGGAATACCCTTACCAACGGTGGTAGCAGTGGTGGCAGCGGCAGAAAACAGTGCTGTGAGGTGTGTGAGACACGTTCCATTGCCCATGTGGGTCAAGCACTACTGTAACCTGCCAAGGCCGACAGCACTTGGTTAAGGGTGGGAACCATCCTAGAACCATCGTAGCCACGGCCAACTTCAGGGCCTACTTCTGGGCCTAGTGCTGTCCCCCGCGCCCAGACACGACAAGCAAGATGCGAAGCTTTCTAGGCACTTGCCTGCGGTCCACGCCCAGGCCCCATAATCTAGACCGCTGCCTCCGCAAACGAATTGTGTGCCCGTACAAGGAGCTGGGGATATCGGCTATAAGTTGCAGTGGTATAGCTTTGCCAAGACCAGTAGAGTGACGCTCCTGTTTTGAATGAGGAAACTTATTAGAGCCTCTGCTATCGGCCTAGCTTGAGGTATCAGACGAGACGGGGTTGTTCAAAGAAACGACTCTTGTCATTGGCCAGTGCTACAATAATGTCTCTCAAGAGGAACACTGAGCGGCATGCGCCTAGCAAAACGGCCTAGTCTGGTCAACATATGTCAGTTACATTGGTTGGTAGTGGCGTTTTGCGTCACCTTCTGCACCTCCAAGTCAAATGAATAGCTCCATGCCGACAGGTACATCCTTCCGGAGGCGAGGGCGCTGAGCAGCTCGTGTGCGACTCCTCTAGAACATCAAACAACACATAGTTTTTGGTGTCGTGACTGAGCAGAGTCTTCGGACGACACTAGATTGTTTCCTCTGGTTTGTCGTGACGATAAACTCAGCTGGACGCGGCAAACACTACTCAATCGCATGCTCATCTCTTCTGCGCGCTTAAAGTAGCATTTTGGCAGTTTGCCCAGCAATGAGATCGCGGGTAGAAAAAGAATGATGACTTGGCGATCCTACACCAGATCGTTAGACTTTGCTGTCATAAGCTTGGGAAGCTTATCATTCATAGCCGTTTAGGTTTATGCTTGAAGTATGCAGCCAAGCCAATCCCACAGCACCAGGTGAACCACACAAAATGTGACCCAGCAGAGAGGACACACACAGATCCCGCTGCTATCTGGCCAATGATTCGCGATAACGGTGCCCAATAGTCTACTACCGTGACGTTTCAAGAGGACCGCATGCCAAGATGGAAACGAGGTGGCCCGGCGGCCGCCAACAGCTACCTAGACAGCGGCGAAAGATGGGAAACTTCAAGTAATACCGGTAGGTAGATTCTGATAGACCTGTTTGCAAACCCTTGCACTGCTTGCGCCTCGGCTCCCCCTCATTTTGTTCTGTGACCGTTTCCCTCTTGGCAGCTACCAAAGAGGGAGGACGATGAAGCATTAGAACAATGAGTAGCGCAGTGCTAGCAAGCAAGCAGAAATGATGTGCCCTCGTGCGCGGGACAAAAAGGGGGCAGAAGGTCGAAATGTTTCGAGTCCAATGCTTCAGATTGGTATGGGGAAACGCTTTGGGTGCAATGTGACGGTGGCATGGGGCTGGGACTCTAGGACTAGAGCTAGTTGGTGCACCATCTCCGAGAGAGCGATGGCGTCGATGCTTGTCTATGCCCGCCTAAGGAATGGTCTCAGGGTCCCTTGGGTCCGCGCCCCCGGCGGCTTAGAGGCAGAGAGGTTAGTCAGGAACTGCCGGAGACTTTCTTACGTTAGGTATCATCGAGTGAAAGAAGTCTAGACTCTAGACTTCAAAGAGGTCGAAGAGTTGTTTAAACCCCAATTGCCGTCCTCAGCTCGATCTAGTGCCAAACTTCAAGTTCAATCTTGGCAAAGGAGATATGGCCCGGAAGGGAAGAAAGCTTCAACACTTGTAATATCAAGACTTCAAAGTGCGGGAACTTCTCCGAACCAGCCAGGATGTGCTTTCCCCAGAACGAAAAAAAAGCCCTCTATTCTCTGTCCTGCACCAAACTTGAAGGCTCCCATGCTCCTTCCTCATCCTCATTTCCCATCGAGGACAGTAGTCTTCAACCAAACGAAGGAAAACATGAAGGAAACAGCAGTGTTGATCAGCTCCTACCTTCTGCCATCTGCGAATAGGCGCCATTCAATTGTCAATTGTCAATCGGAGGCAAGCCCGAGGCCCCTGTCGTTGAAATGCTTGGCCGACATCACTCGTCAGCACTAGCGGGAGGAGCTTTAGGCAGAAGTCGCAGCAGCAGCAACATAACGTTGCAAGCGAAAGCAGCATCATCAAGCCTCTCCTCCATCAATCAATCTATCACATCACACCCCTTGATTGCACGTAGTTTGTCTTTGATTCACGTGTTTTGAGCCCCAATTGATTGAGTCGGGGCTCCATCTTGAAACAATGGCGAGTATCTCTGGCGAGAAGTACGCGCTTGTCGACACGGACGCTAGCCCAGCAGCGCCTGAACGACAGCCTCGACGCCGCCCGAACTCTGCATCGTGGCTACTGAAGTTGCTCATTGGACTCGGCGCCGTCTGGTACTTCATATCATGGCCTCATGCAGCAGCACCGGGTGACAATATCAAGCCTTCGAATTCAAGCACAAGAGATAGCATCTGGAGCCAAGTAAGCACAACAAGCCTTTTTGTTGCAAGACTCTTTGGGTTCTTGCTCCTCCTTCGTCAAATGTTCCCACCGTATAGTCACTAAGTGCGGGATGTACACATGCATGTAGATTGAACCCAGTGAAAAGCTTGAATGGCATCCATGCTTTTATGGCGGGCAGCGATGCGCCCGTCTAACGGTGCCAATGGACTATCACCGCCCGTTGAACGAATCGGCCAAGCACCCCAAGGTCCATATCGCGTTGGTCCTGGTCCCTGGCCACAACCGCACCGATGACCCCATGTCGTATAGCGAGTCACCTCTTCTTTTGAATCCAGTAGGTTTTCGCGGAATGCTACCCCGAGTGTTGCCGATCGTAAACTCAAACACAAATTAGGGAGGGCCCGGCGGCAGCGGTGCGATGTTTGCGCGCCTTGAAGGCCAAATAATCCAAGGCGTCGTCGGAACGGAACACGATGTTATCGGTTTCGACCCGAGAGGAATCGGTAAGAGATCCCCCACCCGGATCTATAAGGAGAGATTCCTACATCGTTTGATCACGTTCATACTAATGCGCTGCAATTTGTGATATCAGGTGCAACTACCCCAAAAGCCGACTGTTTCGCTGCCAATGGCTGGAACGGAGTCGATGGCCAGAACATGGGCCTCATGAACAGGGTCACGTGGGACATTTCCGGTCATGAGATCGGCCTTGTTAATTCGAGCAACGTAGCTTTGTCCAAGCTCGATGTTCGCGGCCGGGCTCACGCCAAGCTCTGCCAGCGAGTGTCGGACGAAAGCAGCGATGGCAGCATCTTCCAGTACAGCAGCACGCCCAACGTGGCCAGGGACATGCTCTCCATCGTCCACGCCTGGGATGCATGGAGGGATTCTGCTGCTGAGACTGCCAAGGCTGCCCAGCCCCATCCGGAATCGGATGAGATGAACTCTAATCGGGACCAGTCACCTCAGGCTCAAAGTACCAAGGGCAAGCTGGTCTTCTGGGGATTCAGCTACGGCACCCTGCTCGGCGCAACATTTGCCGCCATGTTTCCGGAGTCGGTTGGCCGTGTTATGTTGGATGGTGTTGTAGACGCCGATCACTATGGTAAGCATTAGTAACCCTCGCTCGCTCCTGTCTGGCCTTGCTGTATATAGACGGCCGACTGACTAAACTCTCATTAGTGGGGCCCGTTTGGAGGGACTCTATCGCCGATTCCGATGCCATCTTTGACAAGTTCTTTAGCTTTTGTGTTGAAGCCGAAGATGAATGTGCCTTTTACCAAAGAGGCGATACGCAAGAGGACCTCAGAAACCGTTACGATGACCTTATAGCGAGCCTCCTGGAGGAACCCAGGATTGTGACCATCGAAGGAGGCCACATGCCTGTGATACTGACTGCCGGTGATATACGAATGGTCCTTTTCCAAGCTCTGTACACGCCAATCCAGGCATATCCTGGGGTTGCGCGGATGCTGCATATTGTCCACACAGACCAAGGGCTGGAAAGGCTCATTACTCCACTGATTATGGGCAGCCTGTGTTCGGGCGTTCAGTTGCCTGTGTGGCCCGATGACGCCCAAAAGGCCGTGATGTGCAGCGACAAGCGCTACAAGCTCAACGAGACCGTCCCCGAGCTGGAGAAGCTTTTCGAGGACATGTCCTCGATTTCGTCCTTCTCCGACGTCTGGATGGGCCTGATGATGGGCTGCAACGACTGGACGATCGAGGCGAAAGACCCCCCGATGGACTGGGACGACCACCCGGCGCGCAAGCCGGCTCCCATCAACACCAGCTTCCCTCTCTTGTTCCTAACCAACCACCTAGACCCCGTCACCCCCCTCTACGCGGCCGAAAAGATGACGCGCAGGTTCTCGGGCGCGAGCCTCATAGAACAAACGGATGGCATGGGGCACTGCACCACGGCGTGCACCTCTATGTGTACCATCCGGCACATTCGCGCGTATATCAACGAGGGTAAAGTGCCCCGCGTGCCCGACTTTGACAGCTCGGATCCCTCGAAGAGCTGGGAGAGGTGTGAGTGCCACGAGAAGCCATGGAACTCTGTCATTCCTCTTAACGCGGCTGGGCTTGAGGGACATAAGTTGAACGGCGACGAAAGTCTTCTGGAGGGTCTCTCGGTTGACGAGGTGCATATGATGCGCAGCTGGAGCCAGTTCGGCCGCAGCTTCGCGGAGCACAAGATGAACGCCCAGTTCGGGCAATACCAGAAGATCAAGCGGACAGTGTTGGGTTTGCCTGAGTGGGCGCCAGCAATGCAACAGGAGAAGTGTTCTGCTCGCCAGAATGCTCACTAAGTAATCATAACATGTTGCTTTGCGGTAGAAATCATTTCTGCTTCTTGAACAGCGCACTGCAGTAGCTAGCTTATAACCAAGGTCTGCATGGGCTTCCAGTAGACGATAAATTGACTCTTGTATCGTCTCGAATCATCGTATGTAATTTGAAATAGGAACGGAAGAAATGTGACTGCACCATCCTCCCTGTGGCAAGCCTTGCCAACGCCGTGGAGCACGGCCATTATCTCATCTGCCGGCCTCCAAACATAGACGTACATAAATGTACATGCGCGAGACAAGGTGTCACTGTCCCATGTTCTCACAGTCCACGTATTTATCCCAGTCGCTCACCTCCCCTGGCGTATGGTGCAGGAAGAACTCACCCCTTGTCACCTGGCTCTTGCAACAAGAAAGTGTACATGTCTTGTGTTACATAGGATCCGGAGAGGTGATACCTAGCATACGGGCAGAACGTCGAATATACCTTGGTAGATTACACTTTTTTCTTACTAGTCCCCGATACTGGGGTTTTCATCATGCTGCATCTGTTGGAACACACCAACAACTTCGATATGTTTATATACTTCAGCAAGCCTCTGTGCTGTGAAGCCAAGCCCCGTCCGGATCTCAGGAGAGGCACCACGATCCAGCAAAAAGCGTACAGCCTCGGCGTTCCCCTTAATGGCTGCGGCATGAAGGGCCGTGACGCTCTGCTCACGCATGCATCTTGGAAACGATTGCTCCAGCTCGGCACGGTCCCGTCCAGGCGCGCCGGTGGCTTCCATCGGATAGTCGAAATGGTAGACCCAGTTCACGTCTAGCTTCTTCTCGTCCAGCATCCATCGCAGTGTCTCCACGCCGCCGTTGCCTGAATGGCGCTCGGCCAGGGACAGCACGAACATGTCGGGCGTGTCGCTGTTCTGCAGCGCCATGGCCGGCAGCATGAGGCGATTCGTCGGGTCCGTCGCGATATTTGGCTGCGCTACCCGCGCGGCCTCGAAATAGGCGATGCCGACTTGGGCGTCCCTGCTTTGGGCCGCGATCGCGGTCAGGGCCTTGGACGGCTGTGCCCACTTGGCCTTGATCAGCTCGGTCCATACAATGACGGAAAGATCTTCGGTGTTGTTGATAAGAGGCGAGCCCTCCATCCGGAAGAGGTTGCGATCTCGGGGCAGCAGGCCGGACCCCTGGAGTAGCGCGGAGGCCACTGACCACCGCTTGCAGAAGATGGCCGTCGCCACCATCGCCTGCTGGAACAGGGGAGATCGAAGCACCTCAGCATGCTTCGGATCTTTCGCCATCTCCTGCGTCAAAGAGCCATCATCGTCGTGTGGTGCAACGGACCCTACGTCCGAAATAGCGAAGAAAATGTTCATCAGATCTTCAACTATGATTCGAAGCAAAGTAAGCTTCACGTATTAACATTGCTCTACTCGTGGCAAATAGGATATACTTGGTGGGTAGGTACTAACCATGAGTGTACTTTGCGACAGGGTCGGTTAGGCAGAGGGAGAATGCGGCGGCTAGCCAACCCCAGCGACCTTCATCGAAGCACTTCCGAGCCATGGCAACAGGCTCATCGTCCTTTGTATGGGACACTCCATCGGGGCCAAAGTGCGCCAGACAGCGGCGGAGGAATTCGTCGAGAGTGATTTGGCGTCGGATGGCTTGGTCGACCGTATCCAGGAAGCAGTCAGTCACCCGCCATTCCAGCACCGCCATCCTTGAATTTGCAATAAGGATATGGACGACAGCTTTTGTGCGTCGTTGGAGGTAGTGATATGGAGGTCGGAGAGGTACGCAGCAGGGAGGGTGAGAAGCTCAGCATATCCGCGAAGGAAGAAAGTGAATGTTTAATAGGCTGCAGGGGCAAAGGATAGAGAGGGAGGGACAGGGAGGCTATGCTGGGTCTTTGATGCATGTAAGGATGTCAGTACCGACGATGCAACCTTCCCCTTATGTCCTACTCATCGCTCTTATACGTCAGCCCGTCCAGCAAGGTCAAATATGCTGTGTAAAAGCTAATTTGGGGGTTGAACGAGAGCCTCTAGACTAGGATGTTGCGATCTATATCATCTGTGCAACATATAACGCACGGCATATCGTCCGCGGTGCGCGGTGTTCGACGTTGGTAGGAACAAGTGCCCCTTCGAATTACTGGCCCTGCTCACACTCGCGCCTTAATTTCTCCGTGTTGGTTCCTCCGTGATATGTTGCGGGATCTCTCCGAGGTTGAATCTCGGTCTCGAAATCCCTGAACTGGAAATCAAAGCCAACTCTTTGTACCTAGGTAGCTATTACGGAGGTCCAACTGGGGATATAGGATGCCATGCACCAATACATGTGGTGATATCCGACCGTTATACCTAGTTGTCAACATTATAGCCAAAATGTAACACATGCGACTACCCCCTACTGGATTCTAGAAACCACATCCGCTCTCCAGCATATAAGAGAACGGAATTTAGACGGTGCTGAGGGGCTCTTACTGACAGGAGGCGGAGCTTGGCCAACCATCTTCCCCTAGAACTACAGTGAGTGGGTCCAGCTGGGAGCACTGCCGAGAGGACTATCAACCATTCAGACACCAGATCGAGTCACACCACTCGCAACCGCTGCTTTTTCTTGAACAGAGAGGCAAGGCAGAAACGACAGTCATCAATGTCATCGCCACGCTCAGCCTCACCCCATCACAGCCCAGCCCAGCCAGGCTCTCCATATGTATAATGCGAGCAGCCAAGATTTTATGCCAAAACAAGGCCTCTATCAAGAACTTTCCGTATTTGCATGCCTACAACAGAGCAGTAGCGAAGCAAGCCCACTATGGAAGCTCTAGCGGCTATTGGTCTGGCAAGCAATATCCTCCAATTCATCGAATTCGGCGTCACGCTGGTCAGCGAGTCCTATGAGATCCACCAGTCTATCAGTGGTACCACCAAGGAATTCGATGACTTAGAGCACATGTGCGAGTATGTTGGTCGCCTGGGCGCCGATTTGGAGAAAGCGCCACCATTGCGCGATAACTCTGTTCGGAGCTCGATCAGGGCTGAAGACGACCTGCTCCAGTTGGCCAGGAAGTGCCAAAAAACCACAGAGGCACTTCACAGCGACTTGAAAACGCTGCACCTCGACGGTCACCATCGCGGAAAAGGTGCTAGTTTCAGACGGGCTCTAAAGGTCTCGCTGGGCAGGTCTCGTATCAAGACTCTGGAGAAGGATGTTGAAAAATGCCGTATTGATCTCATGCAGTGTCTGATGGTTATATCGAGGTGGGTTCCCTGACTGAGTAGCAACCCGCAACCATGACTTATATTCTTACATCAATTACCATAGCCACAAACAATCTACCATTGTATGCCAATTGGAAGAACTCCGGACGGCCAACCTCAATCTCGTTCAAGATCATTCCACGAGTTTGCACGATATAACCGCCTTGGTTCAGAATATCAATCAACAAGCAGCAGTCATCCAGGGCACTCAAGAGGACAATGAAATTCTACTCGAATCACTACGCCAACAGCTTGCAGCACTCAACGCCAAATTCGACAGGCGGTGGATGTTGGAGCACTCCATAGTTGAGAGTCTGCATTACGATACTCTTCACGTACGGCATGACTCGATCCCGGAAGCCCATATCAAAACATTCCACTGGATACTGGAGAGACGTGCTCGCAATAAGAGAGGGGTCGTCTACCCTCGTTCCACCTTTCTTACATGGCTCACAAAAGGTGATGGCTTGTACTGGATATCAGGAAAACCCGGTTCAGGAAAGTCAACTCTCATGAAATTCATCGCCGGCCATGCCAAAACTCAGGATACCCTGGGGAAATGGGCAGGCTCAGCTGAGTGTACCATTGCCGCTTACTACTTTTGGAGCGCTGGGACGAGCCTCCAAAAGACCATTGAAGGCTTGCTCCGATCTTTGCTCTTCGATATTTTCACCCAGAAGCCTCAGCTTATGCAAATTGCCGTCCCGGATCTCTGGTATGCACACAGTGGTTCTATTTCTACCCGGCAACATGACCCACAAACTGTCCAACCTCAGAGACACTGGTCGGTTTCCAATATGACAGCTGCACTTCAGCGATTGGCTTCCGATACCAGTGTCGACCAGCGTTTCTGCATCTTCATTGATGGTCTCGATGAGTACCACGGAGACCACCTAGACGTCATAAAGGTGGTTAAGAGTCTGGCAGAGGGGCGGAACTTTAAGCTCTGTGTCTCCAGTCGACCGTGGAATGTCTTCGAGGACAGCCTGGGAGGCGAACTGGTCAAGAAACTCTACGTTCACGATCTGACGGCGCATGACATTCAGGAGTATACATCATCCACCCTTGGGGAAGACAGCAACTGGAAAGCCGGGTCCTTGTCCGACCCTCGATATCAAAGCCTGATCGATACCATCACGAGTAGGGCACAGGGGGTATTCCTATGGGTCCTATTGGTGGTTCGTTCGATCCTGGAAGGAGTAAGCGACGGCGACTCGATATATCTTCTCGAGCAACGTCTAGAGCGGATTCCGAGAGATCTCGAGCCCTTCTTCCGTCAGATACTATCGTCAGTATCCTCGTTGTACTACAGGCAGATGGCGCTCTACTTCAGAGTGGCGCTGGAAGCGATGCAGCCTCTGACGCTTATGCACTACTACTACCTCGACCAGTGCTTCGAGTCCCATCAAAGCGTCTTCGATGCTCTCATCAAGCCCATGGATAACTACGACATCTTCACCCGCCACAGTACGATGCGGCGGCGAATCAACGCTCGCTGTAAAGGGCTGCTCGAAATCCATCTGGTTCCATCCGAGACGAGACCATACCTCTCGCACCAGGTCACATTCCTTCATCGCACGGTGCGGGATTATTTGCGGACTGACGAGATGACGAAGTACCTGGAGAATATACTCGACGACTATCCAGCGAATACTACCATGCTGACTGCATACATCGGCCTGTTGAAGGCACTGCCTACGTCCGGCAAAGTGGGAACTCTGTTCCAAGAGGCCTTGGTCTATGCACACCGAGCAGAGAAGGAGGCCCCCGAAAAAGCCATTATCTGCGTCGAAGAGCTCTATGACATCATCCCGGAACGCGAATTCCTTCCTAGTGACTCTGTACAGATGGCTCGTGACGTAGTGGGGAACGGGCTCTGTGAGTTTGTGGCCGAATGTATTAAGGCCCGCCTCAGCGGTTTCCAAGACGTCAAGGAGCTGATACGCTATGCACTGGAGAGTAGCAGGTCGATGAATCTGGGACAAGCTGATATGACGGATATGATTCGCCTACTGTTGAGCAAAGCCACGCAATTTCCATGTATCGACACCCAAACGTGGGTGGATCATGTATATCATCTTTCGAGGATACTTGACTGGACGAAGAGCAACCTCGACTTTGTGAAACGGCAAAAGCAAATTTTGGACCTGGTGCTGCCATGGGTCCAGAGCGTAAACGAAGGTGAATATTGCGGAAACGTGGCTTGGGGTTACCTTCTCGTGTCCGTTGGGGCATATGACTGGCTTACTACTCCAAAAGCCCTTATTGATGCTCATGTTGAGCTTTCCCTGGCCGTGTTCGCACACGGGGCCGACCCAAACGCTTACTATCACAGCCGCACTGCGTCTTATCACATCAGGACACACAACAGTACAGTATTCGGCGCTGTATATGGCATCGTCCAGGATCAAAGTCCGGCCCTAGAAGCCGATAAAAGTCTGGTGTCGCCTCGAAAAGCGGTTCGCTGGAGGGTGTCATCAGAGATATTGGCCAAGCTGATCGAGGCCATGGTAAAGGCTGGGGCTGATCTCGGTGGTGAGGTGGCCTTGGACGAGAAAAAGCTCCAGAAGATATTCCCACGCCTGACGGCCAGCCATCTCATAGCTACCATCAGACACCAGAAGCAACTACAAGCGCAGAGAAACACATTTGCAATTGGACAGCCTATGGAGTGGGTGAAATGGGCAGCATCATGGGTTTGGCGCCGTTAACACTCATTAAAGCGTTCAGTATCGCAGCCTGTTGCGGTATTTCAATCTACCTATTTCTTAGCGGATCGATGCATTTTATTCGACTATGATAGTCAATCTTATCACAGAAATCTAGCACATACGACCACATCCTGCTGAATACTAGGGATCCCGTCCGCTCTCCCATATATAAGCAGCAGAGAGCCGAATTAGTACTAGGGTCGGTGACGACCTGGGAATCCTCGGTGTTGTATGTTTTTTTTCGCAACCGTGCCTGGCTGATGATACCCCTTTTTGGTGGTGGGTGCCTGCACTATAACCTACATCTCTCTCACTCATCATGGCTTATATCCCAACTTTTGAGCCAGTTGGGCCCAGACCCAGATTCACCGATCAGGATAGGGAATCCTTTGCAGAAGCGCGCATAGTAGAGGATGATATCGCCTTGTTGAATCGGCCAACCTTCAGCCCTCATGTTCCGTACTCCTGGGGTTTCACCATCTACCGCGCTGTGCCGCCGGGACAAGGGCAAGATGTCCGCTTCACCAAAGGCGTTTGACGGCTGAACGAGTGGATGCGATGGAAGATCCGCAGCCGTCGCTACACCGACGAAGATCTGACACGTTACGAATATCGTCCCGAACGTATGCCGCAGCCACAAGAGCATGGCCGCTGGGACGACGTGGCTGCTCGCTTGTGGAACGAGGTCATGGAAGAATATCCAAACGCCGACCGAGTAGATACTATGGTGCTAGGAGGGGAGGACTTCACACCCGTTGGCGAGGCGTTCATGGCCTGGGTGGCCGGGGTAGAGGGCTTGGATACATCGCGCCGCAACACGCGCTACGACCTTTGCCTCATTATCGACGAGACGGACTTGCAGATGCTGGTGGATCTATGGTGTGGTTCCAACGAGCGCGGGGATTGGCGCCGGACGGGTGGCAGGGCCGTATGGAAGAGGATCCGGTGCAGTGGGACAAGATCCGGTGGTATTGTACTGCTAGCGCTCGTTCGAGGAACGAGCTTCGGCGATATCGGCGTGAAAGGGCTGCAGCTGCAGCCGTCGCTGTGAATACCAAAGTATAGCACACGTAAGATGTATACAGAGATTGAGGATTTGTATAGGTAGGTATCTGCTCAGATCACTACGGAATGCTAAATCCTCCTCCTGGCGAAAACAGCTCTCCCCGGGATCACGATACCGCGTTGATATATTTCAGTACATCGTCACTGGGGCATCTCTTGATCTTACAATCGTTATGGGCGGCATTCGATAGGGGGACATGAGCGAAACTGCGATAATTTAGAAAAGTCAATTTCCGAGTCGGTACACTACTTCTTATTCTCTGACGACCATGCCTTCCTTTTCCTTACTTTCATCCTTCCAGCTTGACTGCTGCCTTCTTAGCCTCCAGGGCCGAGTAATTCCGCTTCATCGCCGCCTCGGTGAACTGGGAGCCGGTCACCAGGGGGTACTTCTTCAACGGGCCCTGGATTTGGCAGTCCGTGTTGGGCTGGTTGAAGTAGGCCATCGAGTATCGCGGGCCGAAGTAATCGGCCGCGGGGTCCGACGGGGTCTTGACCCGGTGGAAGGTCGACTTGAAGCGGTCGTCGGACCACGACATGAGCAGGTCGCCGATGTTGCACACGATCTCGCTCGAGCCGGCGGGCCCGGGCTCGACCTTGGTCCAGACGTCGCCGAGGCCAAACGCCGTGAAGACTTCGCGACCGGGACAGATCTCGAGGCCGCTCTGCCCGGGGCGCTGGAACAGAAGCGTCAGGAGATCCCAGTCGGCATGGGCGCCGGCGCGATAGTAGTCCACAGGCACAACCTGCGTCGGGTCGAGGGCGAAGTAGTGCAAGAGGCGAAGCACAGTCTGTATATTGGGTTTGGTAACGTCATGGTACTCGACGAAGTACCGGTCGGGGAACCCGAACCCCCGCGCAAAGCAGACCATCAACCGCTCCGAGACCGCCTGCACCTTGTGCATGAACTGCAGGCTCTGCTCCCGGAACCCGGCAAGCGTCGCCTCGGGCAGCCACATGCCCTCCATGTTGGCGCCGTACTGCATCTGGTACGACTCCTTCTGGTCCGGCACGCCCGTGCTGGGCCGGACCTGGGCCGCCTTCTCCCAGCCGACGTTGCGGCGCGAGAAGGGGACAGCGGCCTTCACCTCGTCGGGTAGGGCGAAGAAGCGCGCGGCGTTCTCGAACTGGGCCTCGATCTCCTCGGAGGAGATGCCGTGGTCGACGATGACGAAGAAGCCGTCCGTCTCCGCCGCGGCGACGAGCTCTTGGGTGATCTCGTCGATTCTGCTGTCGAAGTTCTCCAGGGAGATCTTGGGGATGCTGCGATCAGAGTATTTTGTAGTGGCCATGGTAAGATATGCGATTCAGTAGTAACTCTTTTCAAGACTGGGTATCGCCAGAGAGGGTGTTCATCAAATCGTTATCCCTTTTATCAACCTGGGGCTTTCACCGTTTGTTGGGATACGAAGTTGTGACCAGCTTGTGGCTTTATACAAGCTTGTAAGCTTGCCGTTTTGGTGGATCTGTCATCCCTTAAGATTAGTTTGTGCAGCATATAGACGCTCTTTGGTTAGGTCCCGCGTTACATAAATGCTCGGCCAATCCCTAGTATATTACGAAGATTGCAGCCGCAGTACATGGATTATGAGGCAACTGTGTTGGTATCAGCGGACGAAGTTGAAGATAGTGGTTATCAACGCGGGAGCGACCGTTGTAGATAAAATGGTGTGGGTAAACTCTGGGTTAGTTAGACTATCTGCGGACTTGGTATCTCCCAGGCGGAGGGGGCCGCTCGGCATATATGCCCCGACGTTGCTGCAGTATGCAGGTAGATGAAAGTGAGCTGCAGCTGGCAATGCAACCCCGCCGGCATGCTCGTGTTACTCTACGAAGGATGATAGCCAAAGTTTAGTCTATTTCTCAGTTAGCATGCATTATTCCTCAGCGACAGCGGGCTAGATGAGTTGGATCCTTGAACTCACTTACACCCCAGTTGTATCGGCTCTGGCCGGTTATAGCACCAACTGCGCTCTTACACATTACATTAGACTCATCTGGAATTTCTCTGCTGTGACAAGTCACAGTCATCACAGACCGGCGGCTGTACTGAGTGTCGCCAGCATCAAATGACTCCGTGCTTGCTGTAGAAGAATCTCATGGCTGTTTGGACTGGGTCATGATCTACTCTCTCAGTCAATGCCCTCCTTGCGTTCTCCCTTGCTAGATATGCGTCCACCATCAACGGGTGCGTCCTCTCTGAACCATCAACTTCTGTGTGGTGCGGAAGCCATTGCGAGATATCGCATCGATGGGTATTCCATTAACCACATGACAGAGCCATAAGCCAGGATCGAAACACCAGGTGCCACGTTGAAATCACCACCAAACATCGGGACGGCTTGCCTCTGTTGATCATATTCGTCTGTGGTGTGGTTTCGTCCATGCTGGACATCCTTGCCACGACCTAGGTCAGCAATGTTGACATTGAGAGCATCGAGTTCAATCCTAGACTCCAAGAGAGTATTCTCTGTGATGGCCTCGGTAGCTTGGTCGGCACTTAAAGGACTGGGCTTCCTATAGTCAGGTATGCTCTGTATCCCCAGCTCTGAGATGTGAACGATATAAGTTGTGACGGCCCAGAGTTCAAACAGGAAATAACGGAGACATATCTTTGAGGTTTGCGCCTCGAGTAGGTCAGGTTGATGCGCTGCAGTTTTCCTCATCATGCTGTCGCGCAAAAACCAACTGTCTGTGCGCGGATTTTGCAGCCAGACTGGCTTTCTCAGATGCTGAGTTACGATGGCGATGATGTCGCCTTGGCTGGGTCTAACCTGCTCGGCGAAACGCGGTTCATCGTCGCGGCCGTCGTCGTCAATCTAGTTCTTCCACCAGACGCAAGCCAGTTGAATGAATCAATTGAAGATCAATCTGGTCCTGAAGTAATGAAGAAGCAGAGCTGATGTGTGTGTCTGGAGAAAGTTGAGTAAGTGCTTGCGATACTTTGTCCTGTCGCTGCCCCCCTCATGTGCACTCTTGAAATAGGACGGAAGTCCGACTAGCACTGTATTACACTTTCGTTAAGCGGGCGGCTTAGACATAACCCAAAGTCTTATTCGCGTATCTGCGTAATTGACGATGCAATGTCCTACTATACCAGGCCATGAACAGGGTAAGGTATGCAAGCTTGACAACATGAGCCACAAGGAGACTATAGGTAAGGAGGATGCAGCGCAAAATTGAATAGGGGACAAGAACTGGTGAGTGAAAGTGAGGTCTGGCAAGCTATGTGGCTCTCCTCTCAGCCATTATTCCTGCTGCGCGGGCTGTTGGTCGGACAAATTCGTCTCGAGGTAAGACAAGCCCGCGCGACCCGCGCCATATAAATCAAACATTCCATATTAATAATGGGCTACCTGCAATACTCCCCGAAATTTTAAAATAAAATCAAGAAATTTGGCAGCAATACCACATCCATATTTCTTTTGGCGTGTAAGATGTAAGTGAGCAATGGAAGTTTAGGTAATATGAGCGAGCTACCCCTGTCAGCTCCTTAGAAACGTGAGGCCCAGAACTGCCGGGGAAGGGACGCTGGTAGGGACGCTGGTAGGGAAGCTGGTAGGCACTACTAGGGGAAGGGACAGGACGCTAGGCCCGTTGTGACGATATTAGAATAAGTACCACGTACCGACGCGAACACTCCATGTCATGGGCGAGCTTGCTGCTGGAAGCGCGTCTCATCAATCAGTATTGCGACCAAAGCTGCAACCGCACTCTCCTCTCCCCCCAGCTTTCCCAATTTTCTCCCATTTATTTATTTTATTTTCTTCACATCACCAACCACCATCGCAATATCTATCGACACTTGCGATTCAAATTCTGCGATTTTTTCTGATATTGTCAGAATTAATACTCTCCCAATTCCCACATCACAATGGCCCCCAGCAAACCTACTCGCGGCCGTCCTGCGGGACGCGAACCTCGCGCAGCCGCTTCCGGCACCCCCAAGAAGACAGAGCCCATTACCGCCGCCGAGTCTGGTGAGCCCGTGGTCAAGCGTGGCCGCGGCAGACCCCCCAAGAATGGCGTGAGCAAGGTCGTCAAGCCTCCTCCTTCCGGACGTCCTCGCGGTCGCCCCCCGATGGACCCTTCCCTGAAGAAGCCCGCGCCGCCCCCCAAGGAGCCCTCGGGCAGGGGCCGCGGCCGCCCTCCCAAGGCCGGCGGTGCTGCCACCCCCAAGAAGCCCACGCCTAAGAAGCTCACCACCTCCACTAAGAAGGCTGGCATCGCCAGCGCCAACAACGCCCGGCTGGCGCGCGCGAGCCGCCGCAAGAGCAATGACGTCGCCGAGGACGTCCCCGTTAGCGGCGAGGAGGACGAGCAAGAGGACGATGAGGAGGAGCCTGTCGCTGCTGGAGATGACGATGAGGACGATGAGCACGCTGGTGAGTCCGAGTCCAACGCGTGAAAATTTGGACGCGTTCGTTCCTCGCGGCCACAGATACAACACCTCTCCCCCCCTTTTACTGTGGGTGCGCGGACGCGTTGCCAAAACGCCCCCCCTATGGTGGACGCTCACCAACCAATCACCTCCAAAACAGACAGTGATGTGGATCTCGGGATCGAGGCTGATATGAACGCTGGCGTCCCTTTAGACGACGACGAAAATGAGGACGACGATGCGCCGGGGTACGTGGCTGGCGACATTGATGTTGAGGTATGAACCCCATTCACCCACCCCCCACGGTCGGGTCGCGGCGGCGGATTGGCAGGGTTCTGACCAAAGTCCTCAATAGGACGATTAGAACATTACCCCTCGGCCACCATACTTCAAAGGCTTGATTGCGAGTGCTTTTCGGAGGATAAGTGGCGTTCAAGGCGGTCCGTAACACCTCGAATCGAGTCTACGGAGCGGATGGATGTGTGTATGGATTAAAGCGTTTGTTTGGTCTTGTGTTTTTTGCTCATATGGGAAAGGAAGGGAATACAGGAAACAGTCAGGCGTCTGGCATTGCTTCCAAAAACTTGTCATCTTAGTTTCATGAAGGGAATGGACCAAAAGTGCTATTCTTTCTTTCTGCCTGTAATCGATATGCCTTTTGCTCGATAGCGGTGAAGAGTGTGTAATGCTAATCCGACAGATTGGGTTTGTTATACTTTGGGGCTACATACTTTACACGAAACTTGAGTGCTGCAGCCGCATGCATAGATGGATCGCCTGCATCAACCCAGAGTACCTAGGTATGCATCATGTTCCCTAGTTCCATCTACCCAGCAATCAACGAGTTCATACTTCCACAACCAAGGTACCACCATCACCAACCTATGACACCTCTACGCACTAGATTTATCTCTTTAATGAGGTTGCCGGCTAGTAACTTGCACGTGAGCTTCTTCCCGCCCTCGAGAAAACAGTACCAGCAACCACCACCGCTGCTACTCCTCGAAAAGCCGCTACGAGAATGTGGATGAGATGACCGTCCGTAGCGTCAACGCTGACGCATTATTCGTGCTTACATCGGAAGGTGACTTCGGGCTGCATCTAGGCTCGAGGGATTCGGGGGGTTGCTTGAGTGCGGATGCGCTACTGGCGTTGAAGAGGGGAAATAGGAGGAAATGCATAGCCATATCGCATTTCATCAGAGTACAGGTAGACGATACCATCTAACTCCAACTCAGACGAGAGACAGTAAGAACATCCCATGAGCGTAATTTCATCTTGACATTGCAACTCATGAAGCTATGGAACACGGCTTTAGCTAGTTCAAAGAAACAAGGCCCCGACTATCAATACATAAGAATTACAACCCCATTCCAACACAAAATCGCTCTTGCAAACGCTTTCCTCAATGTACAATGTCCCATCCTCAAGTGATAAGGGACAGCCCTGCCGATGGCCTCGAGCTGGTTGAGAGGACTGGATATGTCTGCAGTACAAGGGACATAGAGTGGCCATGGGCCATGTGTACAAAAAGTACCAGATATCAGTTCAACTGATCTCACATGTTCAGTCCTCGGTACCCTCGATCTCCATGCCCATGGCATTGGGCATACCAACAAGAATCTTCCCCTTGGGTACTTTTACTTCCTTCAACTTCATGCACCCAAAGACATTGAGGTTTTTCAGCTTCGGACAGGTGCGGAAGATGCAGCCCACAATAAAGTCTGTCACCTCTTCGCAGAAACTGATCTCCATATTCTCCAACTCGGGGTATTCCTTGTCAAGAGAAAAGACGTCCTCAAAAGCCTCCCGCTTGATATGTCGACAAGCGTGGACATTGAGGTGCTTCAATGCCTTCCCCGAGTGGTTCATCAGAGCACGGAAACCGTCGGAGCAAAGACCGTTGAGATGGGCGTTCTCTCGAGGTTTGGCCGAGTCGATGTGGCGGCACTTCTCGAAGTCGATGAATGTGAGTGGCTTGTTGGCCCAGTCTTTAAATAGTCTGGTAAAGCCTGCATCCGTCATGATTTCACTATGCGTAATACGAAGCTTGCGAAGCGACGTGCAATTGTCGTGAATAGCATCGAGCACGCGGTCATCCAAGTCCGAGAGACTTTCGCCCGTAAGTGACAGAGTCCGTAGTGATTTTCCAATGCTGTTGATGACCTTAACGTAAGGCTCTGTTGAGGTGGGCTTGATCAACTGGATGCTTAGTTGCTCTAAACCTTCGATCGCGGCTATATGCTCAATCCCTTCGTCTGTGACTTGTTGGTTGTGGGCAACCTTGAGGCATTTGAGACCTGGGCAGGTTTCTTTCACTTTGGCAGTGAAATTGTTACCCACGTGCTTATCTGTGAAGTACACTCGAAGGGACTTGAGATTCTTTCCCTTGGCCACCAGAAACTTGTTCCAGCTCTCCTCCGAGACAAGATTGGATCCGTGAAGATAGAGGCTTTCGAGAGGTGTCTGTCGAGTGATGAGGTAGTTCATGACCTCATCCTTGAACTGGATGGCATTCTTGAGCTTGAGATTCTTCAGCTTTGGGACCATCTGGAAAATGCGGATCAAGTCATCAGACCCCAACCGCGCTGCATCGTAGATTGTGACGTCCTCATAACCAGACTGCAGAAACAGATTAAGACTGATCGGGGTCAGGATACGGCGTTTGGACACCTGGCGGGCAACTCGATCGACGATCTGGGCCGGCATATCGCCCAGATCATCAGCAAGGTCGATATTGTTCACCAAGGTCTGAATGCACATGGTCATCAGACTCTTGCTTCCGATCACACCGTCCAGCCGGTTGCTTGCCACCTGTCGTCTGGCAGCACCTCGAGCTGC
Organism: Apiospora arundinis; assembly: GCA_039105305.1. Classification (NCBI taxonomy): domain Eukaryota; kingdom Fungi; phylum Ascomycota; class Sordariomycetes; order Amphisphaeriales; family Apiosporaceae; genus Apiospora; species Apiospora arundinis. The sequence goes on along the minus strand of JAPCWZ010000007.1, from coordinate 719,542 downwards.
TACCTTCTTTTTCTTTTGGCCCTGTACGTCTTTGTTGTCTTGGGCAAGATCCTTCCCACACTTGTTGCACAGAAGGCCTCCGCCGGGGCCGGCTCGTGAGTAAGGGGTGACAGTGAAGCGCTTGTCGCAAATCTCGCAGTTCTCCATCTGGCCTGGCAGAGGTGTAGCCCTCTCAGCGAAAATGGCTTCGGCTATGTTGTCTGAATCGGAGTCGCCCTCCTCGCGCTTACGCTTCTTGAAAGCCTTGCTTTTCTTGATCTTATCAATTGCAGCGGCCTGTGCCTTGCGCTTCTTTTCTGATGCCTTGTTCGCAGCAGTGGCAACCTGGGCTGCTTCTTCCGCTTCGGCTGCTTCACTAGCTGCGGCATTGGCAGCGGTAGTAGAAGCTCCTGCATCTGTACTCTGGGGATTGGAGGCGTTGGCCGCATTGCGACGTGCCTCAGCATCTTCTCGAATCCTTGTTGCGGAGATATTCTGAGACTAGAAGCATAGTTTTAGCATGAGCTAGGCAAACGGTCTTGGAACGCCGTCATACTCACAGCCAAAAAGTCCGTCAATGCCGATTGGCTGTGATGAGAGTTAACAGATGATCCTCAAAGCTGGATGATATAACAAAGGTCCACCTACGGGCCTCTTATGGCACGCCCAGCTCGCTGCTGGCGGTTACTCCTTTTGATGGGATGTTAGTACATGTGAAGTGAGAAGGAATTTGCAGGTTGGCGGCTTGGAGCGACTTACATGATGAAGGTGGGAGAACAGTCAAGACCGAATCTTCTCAATAATATGAAAAAGGCAGGTGTATGAAGAAACACAGATGAGTTTGAAGTGAATGAAACAAAGGCTTTGCGAAAATGCAGTAAAGTTTAGAAACCGTCCTTTTCACCTCAGGACAGGAAGCTCAGGTGAGGTCTTGATGAGAGGTGAGTGTCGCGACATGAACTGGATAATAGCTTTACCAGCTTGCTTGGATGTGAGCCTGTCAAGTTAACCACCAATTGCGAAGAACTTGTCAGTTGTCACCCGGAGAATTCGGCTTGTAGAGTCTCAGGGTAACTTGATCAATCGACCTTGTTGTTTGTTTCTGTCGGTGTTAATGAGATAAGATCCCTGCTGTCCGAACAATGAAAATCCTAGTCTCGGAATTGCCACTGCTGAAATGCATAGGACATAGGACGCGTTAAGTGAGCGCATTCAATGCTGGCACCGGCTGGGGGGGGCGAGCTGGACGGCGGGCACTAGCTCAGGGAGGTCTCAGCGGGGTACATGTAGCCTGGAATAAACTGGAGAAGGGAAGGTACCGGTACCTTGCATACCTTCTAGAAACAGCGCACGACAGCAATGATTGGGTGATACAAAGAAGTAGATCAACTAAGAGATTCGCACGATCCAGTACCCCATCAACCCATCCCAGCCCGTCTGCAGAGGTGGAGTCGATGTCTGCCTGGAGTTACAGGGGACCAGCGACTTCTTTAATTGAAAGAAGGCCGAAACAGCTCCCAAAGTCACCTGCTCTCGCGGATTGAGCGCGAAGTGCCCCTCCATTGCTTCTTCCCATTCTCGCCACCTCCCATGGTCTAAGGTCAATCGAGTTGGCACCATCTCAGATTTTCCATCCCAGTTCAACTGGTCAACCAACTACTCATCTCAGATTTGTCATGTTGGCCTGGGTTTTCTCAATCATCAAGGTTACACGATTGATTGGCCCTCTCGAACTCAGGTCAACGGATCAATCTTTATCTTCTCCCAGTCAACTATTCAAGTGCCTGTCACTTCCTTCACTTTTTTGATTGGGCTGGGTTCTTTGTCGATCGGAAGCTTGATCCCTCACTACACCCTCACCATCTTTCCCACTCATTTCTCACCATCCTTACTACACAACAGTTTTTGATCGCATGAGAGCATTCTGTCCTGCTGTGCCTCACCTTCACTTCTTACATCCCTTTCCGGTAGTTCCCCAGGTTCCGGTTCCAACTCTTACGTAACAACGGCCAAAAATGGCACCCCGAACTAGACGATCCTTGGCCCTGGGTGACAATGATGGCCTTGAGAGCTCCTCAGCTATCCCGACACCTCCTAAGAGAGGTCGCGGCAGGCCACCTAAGGTGAAGGCCCCAGCAGTTGAATCCGAGTCTGTCTCGTCGGCTCTTAGTCCCGCAGGCTCAATCTCGGAGAGTGGTGGATATTCAACACCTGCTACGAGCAATGCTGTAACCCCAGCCCCAACGGTCTCGACGAAACAGACTACTGCCAGACCCACACGAAGCTCGCTCGTTGTGCAACTCCCAAGTCTTCCCGCGGGTCTTCCAACTGGCAGGGAAGGTCCTTCGGATGACGATGAGGATGGGGACAAGAAACCCAAGGGCTTTGGTGCACTCACTTCAAGAGGTCGGAGAGCCCGGAAGCCTACTTCATACGTTATTGGCGATTCAGAAGACGATGACGGGTTTGGATCCAACTATGATAATACCCCAGACTTGGCTCTGGCCCGACGTCTTCAGCGCGAAGAAGATACGAAAGCTGCCAGAGGCGACTCGCCCGACACGGCTCTAGCGCGACGTCTTCAACTTGAAGAGGATATGAGAGCTTCCGACGAAATCACTGTACAGCCCTCAAGCTCAAAGCTCCCTCCCCGCAGAAGTGCAAGGAACTCGACTGCGGCATTGGTGGATGACGATGACGAAGAATACGTTGAAGACGTAATCAGAAATCTTTCCCCGGCCACAGAAGTGAAGGGCAAAGGTAAAGGCAAAGCGACTGTTGGCACGAAACGAAAGTTTCCTGGCAGTCGCCAATCTGCAGTCGTCGGAGACTCCGCCGAGGACCCGGACGATGATGACGAGGCAGAGTATGGCAACTCAGAGGAGGATAAGGACGACGAAGAGCCATTGTGGAACTCGGCACCTGCACGGAAGAAAAGTAAAATTACCAAAACGCCGTCCGCAGCTGCAGCCCCCGATAGTGAAGACGAGATTATGGCTACGGTCTCACGCCGCCGTGGACGTGCATTGTCACTCCCAACTAGTGATGAGGAGGACTACTCTCTTGCTTCTGAAGAAGACGATAGTGCTCTGAGCTCTGGAGACGAACTCGACCAAGGGGATAGGCCAGCGCAACGCCACATTGAAATGCGACGTCAATACAGACCCCATGCCAGCAGTCGCAGGCAACATAGAGCCCGGCAACGGCTCGAGACTCTGCACCCAGAATTGACAACGATGTGGAAGGATCTCAAAGACATGCCGGTTATCAAAGCTGGCAAAGCTGATCAGCCCATGTCGATCTCCCGACAACTTAAGCCCTTCCAGCTCGAGGGACTTGCTTGGATGAAGGCCATGGAAGGCCTCGAGTGGAAAGGAGGTCTGCTCGGTGATGAAATGGGACTGGGCAAGACAATCCAGGCTGTTTCGCTCATTATGTCAGATTACCCAGCAAAGAAGCCCACGCTGGTCCTGGTCCCACCGGTTGCATTGATGCAATGGACGGCTGAAATCGATTCGTACACAGACGGAAAACTCAAGACCCTCGTTTTCCATGGCACTAACGCGAAAGCGAAGAATATGACAAGTGCTCAGCTTAAGAAGTACGACGTCCTCCTCATGTCCTACAACAGCTTGGAGTCTATCTACCGCAAGCAGGAGAAGGGTTTCAAACGCAAAGATGGTCTTTACAAAGAGAAGAGCGCCATTCATGCAATCCATTTTCATCGCGTTATTTTAGACGAGGCCCATTGCATCAAGGTTGGTTATATTTTCTCCGAAATGTATCTCGAATGTTGGCAGCTAACACCCCTTGCAGACACGAACCACAATGACTGCAAAGGCTTGTTTTGCTCTCAAAGTCGACTATCGTTGGTGCCTGACGGGTACACCTTTGCAGAATCGAATTGGAGAATTCTTCTCTCTGATCCGGTTCCTCAACGTCAAGCCATTCGCCTCGTACCTCTGCAAGGCTTGCCCTTGCTCGACACTTGAATGGTCTATGAATGAGGATGGTAAATGCAAGCACTGTACGTTACACACCTTCTGTCACGAGTTGGTGTTCTGACTAATGAATTTCAGGCGATCATAACGCGATGAGGCACGTGTCTGTGTTCAACCAAGAGCTCTTGAATCCCATACAGAAGTATGGCAATCGTGGCGAGGGCCAAGAAGCCTTTAAAAAGCTGCGTTTGATGACGGATCGAATCATGTTGCGACGTCTGAAGAAAGACCACACCGACTCTATGGAGCTTCCTGTGAAGGAGATCTACGTTGACCGCCAATTTTTTGGCGAAGAGGAGAATGATTTTGCTGAAAGCATCATGTCCAGCGGTCAACGCAAGTTCGATACGTATGTGGCACAGGGTGTTCTTTTGAACAACTACGCCAACATATTCGGTCTGATCATGCAAATGCGTCAGGTCGCCGACCATCCTGATTTGATATTGAAGAAATCTAGCGAGGGCGGACAGAATGTCCTGGAGTGCTGCATCTGCGACGAACCTGCCGAGGAAGCGATTCGATCCCGATGCAAGCACGACTTCTGCCGCTCCTGTGCCAAGAGCTATGTCAATTACCAGGAACAGCCTTCGTGCCCCAAATGCCACATTCCTCTCTCCATCGATCTGGAGCAGCCTGAGATTGAGCAGGACGAGGCTCTCGTGAAGAAGTCATCGATCATCAACCGCATCAAGATGGAGAACTGGACCTCTTCATCCAAAATAGAGCTTTTGGTGCACGAGCTCCATCGCATGCGGAAGGACAATGGAACTCACAAGTCGATCATCTTCTCGCAATTCACCACCATGTTGCAGTTGATTGAGTGGCGTCTTCGCCGAGCCGGCATCACTACGGTTATGCTTGATGGAAGCATGACGCCAGCTCAGAGACAAGCGTCCATTACTCATTTCATGAACAATGTGGATGTTGAGTGTTTCCTCGTGTCGTTGAAGGCAGGTGGTGTGGCCCTCAACCTGACCGAGGCTTCCCGTGTATTCATTGTTGATCCGTAAGTGTTTGCCTCTATTTGTGTCTTTAGACGTGTATTAACCGAACTATAGTTGGTGGAATCCTGCTGCCGAATGGCAGTCGGCTGATCGATGCCATCGCATTGGCCAGACTCGGCCCTGTATCATTACACGGCTCTGTATCGAGGACTCTGTCGAGAGTCGTATGGTACTTCTTCAGGAGAAGAAGACCAACATGATCAACTCGACGATCAACTCGGACGATGCAGCCATGGAGTCCTTGACCCCCGAAGACCTCCAATTCCTTTTCAGAGGAAGTTAGATGTCGGGCCTTTATAACATTTTGCAGTGGTCTGAGTTGTCCTTCTCCAATGTGAGATGCACCCTACACTCTGTGCTTTTCCAATCTGAATAGAGTAGAGTCTTCTCTATTTTGGAATCTACAAGCGGACAAGAACTTGAAGAGGAAAAGGGATATTCAGTTTGAATTATGTGGTTGCTGGTGATGTGTGTATGTATGATAGGAGTTCACGGAACGAGCTATCTGGCTTGCATCGGACGAGAAACGAGAAGCGACAAACTGTATTCTAGTGGCTATACCCCAGATTTTCATGAACCTTTGCAGGTAGCATAGATAGACCTCATGAATGAGAACAAATAATCAATTAATTGCCGATTGCAAAGTCCATTAAATATCCTCTTGATGAGAAAGATACTTGATCATTATTATGCATTTGTGACACTGTTTGATGCTTATTAGTAGTAGTCATTTTTTCCGCTGAAGGTACCTACAGTTCGCTCTAAAAATATTATGGCCAATTAGGCAGAAAAGTGCCCTCTTGACTAATAACCATGAAGCGGTGTCATGTTTGACCATTAAAAGGGTTGTTCTGCGTTGTAACCTGGTCTTTGTTACTCGACCACTTCTTTTCATAGGCAATGCTCAGTAAATCTCCAGCACTATCCCATTGTCGTCCTGTCTGATTGAATTCAGCAACAGTTCTATAAAAGTTCCCACTGCGCTTGCTTTTTTTTAGTGGGGAGTACAGACATCGCATTAGTGCATACAACTCAAGCTCGAAGATCGCTTTTATACATCCACCGTACCTCACATTCAACTCAACCAACCAGAGACAACCACCATGTCACAGCAACAGCCAAGTCCTGCGATACAGGCCAAAGTCGCCAGCGAAGGTAAGCAGCAGCAGAATAACCCCTTCTTCTCGTCCCCGACGACGACGAACTCTCCCCCCTTCGAGTTTACGTTTGAATGCGCAAGCCATGGACTGGAGCTAATCAAGCAATGCACGAGCACAGCGGCGCAAAACTTTGTGGACGCCTTCTACGAGACGCTGAACCGCGGCCGGAGCCCCGCGCAGTACTACGTCTCGTCGTCGACCAAGCTCACGACGGTCGGCGGCCTCAAGCCCGACATCAGCGTCAACGGCCGCGTCTGCGGCGAGGGCGGCGTGGCCGAGTACGAGGAGCTGCTCAAGGCCCAGGGCACGCCCGTCCACTACGAGGTCCACTCGTTCGATGCCCAGCCGCTCAACCCCAACTACGTCATCGGCCTCACGCCGGCCGAGCAGCAGCAGCCCATCAGCACCACGCGGGAGCGCGACGTTGCTGAGCGGCTGAGCTTTTCGGTCCAGGTCTCGGGCGCGGTCAAGCTCGGCAAGGGCGAGGACGTCACGGAGAAGGACTTTAATGAGGCCTTCGTCCTGGTGCCGCACTGGGAGTCCCAGGGCCGCAATGCGAGCAGGAACGCGAGAAGGTATCTGGTCGTTAGCCAGAACTTCCGCTCATTTTAAGGGAGGGGAGGTGGTGTGGAGGTGATGGAGAGGTTGGGCCTGGGTGCAGAGGATAGGAACTACCGAGAGAGGAAGAGGAGGAAGAGGAGGAAGAGGAGGAGAAGAATCGCTTTCAGAGACTAGCAGCAGGCTATCGAGCGAAACCATGGATTCATCGCCAAAGCCCGTGCAATGTCACGGCACGCTGACTAGAACCTGAAGGAAGGAGTAGTTTAGCTATCTCTAGCCCAAAAGAGCATATACTCCCGCATAAATAACTCGCATTGTGACTTTGTACTTTTCGGACAATGGTAGAATGGGACAATGCAATCATGAATTTGTGTTAGTCTCGTTATTGACACGTAGAATGGGCGTCTCATAACAAAGAGACTCATGACGATGGCCACGTCCGTCTAGTCGATGTATAATAGATACACGTTACACGTATAGGGTAATTCTAGGGTAAGAGAAAGTGAAGGGCGGCTTCACCTGACAAACTAGCGACGAGCAGCCTGACCTGGGTATAGGGTAATTCTAGGGTAATGGAAATGCTGGCGGTTGAGCCCCGGGCACCTGGATGGGGAAGCTCTTAAGGAGCTTGAGCGTGCGGCCCACGGCTTCTGGCGGAAAGCAGCGGGTGCTAAGGCTGTTATTGGAGCAAAATCCTGGGGAAACGCAGACAAGACTTCTCCTAGTGACCGTTAGAGCATGCAGGTCGGGGGGGTTGGGTTAGTATAGTGTTTTGTTCTGCATCTGCAGGAGAATACGACGAGTCTATATATCATATCACGACAACTCTCAGGACCGCGTGTGGTGATCGATAGGCTCGGCCGGATACGCGACGGCGCAGATAAACCAATGGCGGGTACAGATTGCGCCCTGCGGCCGACCTGCGGGTCAAGCCCGAAAACCGGAACCTTTGCTGATTTTTGCCTCGAGGCAATTTGGGTAGTTTCATTCACTCCACAAACTCCGGGGCCGTTCGTTATCAAAGACAGCCACGCCTGAGAGTAGCACTGACTAGCGAGTGTCAGAGGGATGCGCGCATGCCCGCACCTGATGATGAGGGAATGAGCACCGAACCGGAGGCCGGAGGGGGCTAACAGGTTCGGTTGGCCCACTTTACTATTCACTGTTTGATTGAGGTGCTCTAGCGGGCAAGCCGTACTTCTGCAAGTGATATAAAAGTACGAACATGCACCTGAGCTCAGCGGTCGATCGATACCAAGAATCTTATCATCTTATACGAGTCTCACAACTGCTGACATATATTAAGCTGTATCTGCTTCGCCATTGAGATATAAGATCTTGGAATAAGAACACACCCGGGCCATATTTGTGTTATCCAGTTTCATAGACTTGCCTTGTCGGCATCTATCCGATCTTGCAGGAATCGTATCCCATACCACCCCAAGACCGCCGACTCCCACGTACTCTTTCACCACTTGAAGAAGACATGGGTTCTTATTCTTCAGAGCCGGAGCCTCAAAAGCTCTGGATAGAGACACCATGCATCCCATCAACCCCGATGTCCCAAGCAGCAGGCTGGTAAGTCTCTCAGCCTCTTATCTTCACTTCACAAAAGGGGTGGAACCGCTAACGTTGAAAAACAGCAACATCTTCCTCAAACTCGAGAACCTACAACCCTCGGGCTCCTTCAAGTCCCGCGGCATCGGCAACATGATGTACAAAGCCATGCTGTCGCAGCAGCAGCACCCTACGGGGAAACCCGCCCATTTCTACTGCTCGTCGGGCGGCAACGCGGGCCTCGCCTGCGCCACGGCCGCCATCACCCTCGCCCGCCCCTGCACCATCGTCGTGCCCCTCAGCACCTCGGCCTTCATGATCGGCAAGCTGCGCCAGCTGGGCGCCGAGGTCGTCCAGGTCGGCGAGCACTGGGCCGCGGCCGACGCGCACATGCGCGAGCACCTGTTGAGCGCCGACGAGGCCGGCGTCTACGTCCCGCCCTTTGATCACCCGGACATCTGGGAGGGCGCGGCGACCATGGTCGACGAGATGGCTGTGCAGTTGCCGCCTCTCCTGACTGCGAACGGGACTAAGGGGGTCAGCGATGGGGTGCCCGATGCCATCGTGTGTAACTGCGGCGGCGGCGGTCTGCTGAACGGTGTCATGGAGGGTGTGGAGAGGCAAACGAAGAAGAGATGGGCTCCTCGTGGGGGAGCGGGACCGAGACGGCCGCGGGTGCTGACGGTCGAGACGGTCGGGGCCGATAGCCTCTACGCGAGCGCGCGGGCGGGCGAACACGTCACCATCCCCAAGATCACGAGCATCGCGACCAGCCTGGGCGCGACGCGGGTATCGGCCAAGACGTGGGAGTGGTACAGCCGGTCAGCAGCGGCCTCGGCGGATCAGAATGCCCCGCCCGCCACAGACCTGACGAGCGTCACGGTGACGGACGCCGAGGCCGTCATGGGCTCGGCGCGGCTCGCCGACGACGCGCGGATCCTGGTCGAGGTGGCGTGCGGTGCCACTATCGCCACCGTCTACAATGGAGAGTTGCGGCGGACGCTGGGCAAGGGGCTTAGCGACGAGGAGTGGGCTGCGATGAATGTCGTGGTTATCGTGTGCGGTGGCAGTAACATCTCCTTGGAGATGCTGAGCGCTTACCAGGAGAAATATGGTGTTTGAGCGGTTGCATTAGAGAGAGCGTGAAATTCTGCATATACTCTAGAACGAGATATCATGTCATTGCGGCTTAATTCATATATAAAGTTCAATAAAAAATATGGACAAAACGCATGGCCTTCTCCCTGTGTATTTCGACGCCGGTCTATGCAAGTATACACCTCTTTAATGACATCTAGCTAGCCTCCGTGGATAGTCCAGATCGATCGTACTTCGCCTCCCTATACCCCTCTACAGCCTCCTCTCGCTGCTTGTTCCCAACGAGCGCAGCAGGCAATAGCACCATCTCGATCTCACCAAAGTAGTTCACGTCCCCCCGCTGCTGGAACCCGAACCCCGTGAAGAGCGCGATGCTCCCCGCGTTGGACGCCTTGATGCGCACCACGAACTCGCGGATCTCGAGTTTTCTGCCCCCCGCTGCTGCTGTCTTTTGCGTTTCCTCGGCCATCGTCGCAGCATATTCGCTCAAGATGCCCTCCCGGTTCCGCGACACGAACTCCAGCAGGGCGCCGACGGCCGCCTTGCCGAGTCCCCTGCCGCGGTCCGCGGCGCCGGCGATCATGACGTCGACTTCGGCGCGGACGAATTCTGCACCACCCGAGGAAGAAGAAGAAGTTTGTGCGCCGTTCTCCTCTTCTTCGTCGTTGTCGTCGTCCCAAGGCGTCAAGAACATGTTGATGTCGCCGAGCATGCGCTTGGGCACATCGTCCCGCCCCGCCACGACCGCCTCATCGCCGTCCTTTACAGTAGCAGCAGCAGCAGCAGCAGCCTCGAGCGGCCGGCACAGTATGAAGGTCAGCTTGTCAGCCGAGGTGCGCCAGGAGACCTGGTTCTCGTATTCCTCTTGGAGCGTGAGGCGGTCCGACGCTGTGGCTTCCCGGATGGCCTTTTTGTCTCGCCGAGTTAGGACTCTGATTGCTTTCCTTATCGTATCCACCCAAGCGAGAGAGATTCTCAACACTATGAAATATGAAGACCTAAAGGAAAAGACTTACCTCATCTTCCATCCATGTATGGTACTGTGGGACGTGATGCGCATCGTACGGGACGAGCAGGACTCGCGAGGTGGAGACCGCTGGTTGTTGGGATTTCTCACAATTAGCACTCCGTTTTTTTCGACGTCGAGATACTTGCAGTGGGAATGCCTTTTACCTATACTCTCGTTGTATCTCATGTTTACCAGCTGGATTTGTAATCAAGAGGGGCAATTTTGTAATCTAGACCGAGTTCACCGGGCAATTGTGTTGTTCATGGAAATGAAGTTTAAAATGTGTGAATTTTTCATTGGGCGGAGTCGTACGAGAAAAACCGCAGCCGTCTTTCGCTTTTCCACTTCTCGAGCCGCCGCTACAGCAGCCCCCTTCCATGTACAGCCCCTAGCCTGGGTATCAACAACCTCCGTTTTGATTTTCTATGAAGATACATGAGTATACATATGTACAGCTGGTTGTGTACAACATTTCACCGTCCAGACACCAGATCAGCCTTCAGCCGGGATAGGTGGGAACAGACTACTTTGTGCACCTTCGCCAAGGGCTACAGCAGAAACACCATATGCGGGATCACTGTCAAAACGAGCATGATCAAATGTTCTCCGTCCTTGACCAACGCCAAGTCGGTCGAGGAGTCCTGCCGACTTCTCGGGCATGAAAGGCTGTAGCAAAATACCGGCAACGCGCAGAGCCTCCGCGGCATGGTAGATAATCTGGTGGGCAGCCTGGAGTTCCCCTCGCTTCACCAAGTTCCATGGCTCAGTGTGCTGCAGGAGTCGATTTGCCTAAGAAGTGAGCCACGTTAGGAATTAGCGAATAACTTCCGATAAAGTTAGGAACTCACCTGGAAGACGACCTCCATAATCTCCTTTAGTGCACGGCCTGGGTTCAGCTGCTCTTCAAAGGAAGCAGCCGCCATTCGACTCAGGCCCTCAGTCGCCTCTCTGAGTTCTGTGATCTCCGCTTGCATGGGTTCGAGTTCCCCATTGAGGGGCTTGAAACCGTTTCCATGGGCTTGTTCGATTATACCTCTAACGTTCCAGGCCTTGGAGCGCGTGACACGATTCAGCAACCCTCCTAGACCACCCTGCAGACCTCTCTTGTATCTCTCAACGATAAAAGAGTTGTCGTAATCGGAATCCTGGGAGATGCCACCGTTATAGATCATGAAATAGCGCATGGTATCAACTCCCCATCGATCAATGGCGAAAAAGGGGTTCACAACGTTGCCAATCGACTTGGACATCTTTCTGGAATCCATCATCCAGTGCCCGTGGCTCAGGACCCGCTTCGGGAGCGGCAAGTCAAGCGCAAGCAATAATGCCGGCCAGTATACGCAATGGAAGCGCACAATATCCTTACCAATAATGTGGACATCCGCTGGCCAACCGAGGGCACTCTCGGATCCCGGTGTCCACATAGGGTAGCCAGCTTTTGTGATATAGTTGATGAGGGCATCGACCCAGACATATATGGTCTGGCTTGGATCGTCGGGGACTGGAATGCCCCAGCTCAGTCGACTTACGGGACGCGACACCGAGAGATCCTCAAGGTTGTTCTGCACCCAGCTGACCACGTCAGCCATGCGGCTAGCTGGCACCACCCATTGCGGGTTCTCCTTGTAGAATTGAAGCAGCCTATCTTTCAGGTCGGTCATTCGGAAGTGGTAGTTCCTTTCTTCAGTCCATTCGACTTCACTTCCCGTCTCAATTGATGCTATGAATGGCTTGCCGGTCATGGAGTTGACCCGTTTCTCGACCATGTTCTCGGGGTAGAAGGTCTCGTCGCTTACGCAGTACCAGCCCTCGTGTTTCGATTCGTAGATGTAGCCGCGCTCGCGCAACCGGCCCCAGAAGAACTCGACCGCTTCGCGATGGTCCGGGTCCGTCGTGCGTATGAAGTAGTCGTTCGACATGTTGGCTTTCTGTGCCAGGTCCATGAAGGTCTCGGCAGTGCTGTCGCAGAAGATCTTGGGCGGCACTTCCTGCAGCTCGGCGGCGCGCTGGACCTTCATCCCGTGTTCGTCGGTGCCTGTGCACAGGTAGGCCTGCTGGCCCTTGAGCACCGCCCAGCGCTTGAAGACATCGGCCATGACCATGGAATAGAGGTGGCCAACGTGAGGGGCTGAGACAAATTAGTCGGCGACGTCAGCTTTCCCAATGGCCCACGGCATGTGAAAACATGTTCACAGCTTACCGGCATTGACGTAGAATATGGGTGTCGTCACATAATACGGCTTTGGGGCAGCAGCAGCAGCGCTCTTTCGAGCCAAGCTGCTGCTGAAGCTCCTCCGGTAGCTGGGCAAGGCGGATGGCCTTGGTGCGCCATGGCGTGTACACGAGGAACACACCCAGCCCGCACGAAGGGCTGTGTACAATGGCGATCTGGGCAGCTTCAAAGCCGAAGCTGTCAGAAAGCCCTGCATGGTTGCGATGGTAGCTTGGTTAATGTATATTCCCCAGTTTCTTCGGGACCATCCAAGCTCGAATGGAATTGTTCAATGTCGGAGCTATTGATAGCTCTTTCCCCGACACACCACTTTGCGCTAGCGATTGGAAAGGTACAAGCACTGTAAACACTGTGCATAGTGGATTGAGTGTCATAGCAAATTGGCGTGGAAGCCTTCTGTGGGGCCTGCATCTTCGTCCAGAACGTTTTTATTTTTCGGGGAACCGCTATGGAATCGGGGAGCGGCCCGCCCGCAGCCAAAGACAGAGAGAGGGGAGGGGTTCATTGCTACGTACACCGATCCCCGAGACAAGTCCCCCTTTCCCCTGGATAACTGATTGGGCACTTGAGAAAATGCAAGACAGCACGACAGCTGTCAATGAACTGTCTGGATTCTGGAGTAGCTGTGTGTCTATGGGCTTGTCTCATACTACCATATTATCTACAGTATTGCTTGGCTGTAACCTCGACTCCAAGTCAAACTCAATTCAACGAAGCCATGAGATACATAGATGTTCACCGTTCACAATGGTGGCTTCAAAACCAAACCCAAAGGAATTGGGAACGATCCGATTGGAAAGATGTAGATAGCAAGCACTATGTGTCCTTTCATGACTCATGGCATCTTCTGATTGGGTTGTATGTAGTCTTGATCAAGACGGTCAACGGTGGCTATGTCCACCATGGCCGGGGGGCCAAGCTCGCAGTTGGGCCAGAGGTCGTTCAAGAGGAAGTCGTACAATGGGAGTGAATGCATTCAGGCACTCAGGTACTGAAGCCCCCCCAAAAATCACTTACACCATCACCATCTATTTGATGTGATAGCTGCAGGGGTCCATGGTTATGTGTTTATGTAGTGGGGTCTGCCCCCAACCCATGGGTTTTCCAATTGGCCAATTCTGACTGGCTGGATGGACAAGACTCGCGTTCCGCGACGTCGGGACTATTGATGCACTGTACTGTACTGGTAACTGGTAATTTACGGGAATTGCCCATTTGGAGAAACGGCCGATCTGATTGGAAAGTTGTCCAGAAGTCGCAAAGGGGGCCGTCCATAGTCCACTGACCACTGACGACCTTGCTGACCGTCCGTAGTTGTATCAACAAAACAACTAATAAGCCTCGCAATACCTTTCTCTCGTTGGATATACGGATACTACCTCGCTACTACTTTATTAAACTTCACTTCATTCCCTACCCCAGAGCTAGTTGCTGTCCGGTCTCTACTATTAATACTTCCAACAGCTCTCGGCGAATATCAGACCTTGGCTGTTGGGCGCATTCGCATCATCGCCCGCCCTCTCCCTTCACGACTGGGCCCTTGACTCGCGAAAAAGAACCGACTGCCCTTTGTGCAACGTACAAGACGCAATCTCCCGCTCACTCTACTTAATTACCTGCGTGTCGCGTAAAGCTCTTGTGTCACCTACCGCTTCGTACGATAGTGCTGTCATCCCAGGTCGCTCTCTCTTTTAGACTTTGCTAGAACACGATCTAGAACAAGGTCCTGTCACATCTGCCATCCGAGCCTGTTGCCGTCTTAAGGTTCGTTTCAACCAAGGGAAAGCCATAAAGGCCTTGGGACCTCACCTGACCCCAAGTCGGCCCTCGCTTTTTGGCTATTTACCTACCGCCTTCACGAATGACTTGCGTCCCCCTTACGCCCGAGAGCGAGACTTCGGATATGTCGAACGGCATCAACGGCACCAACGGCGCCAATGGCATCGAGAGCATCGAGAGCATAGAAAACCTGCGCCTCAACGGACGCTTCACCGGCAATGGTGTAGGAAACGGCATAATTCCTTCGCATGACCCCGTGAGAGTAAAGATGGCCCGCAAACAGTCAAGTCCCATGATGCCCGCCTTCATGGTGTCAGCCCCAGGTAAAGTCATCGTGTTTGGAGAGCATGCAGTGGTGCATGGAAAGGTAAGGCTACGCTGCACAGAAGGCTGCAGGCGCATCTGCGATGCGCAACCTTCTTCCTTCTAGCGATATGGGACACTGCTTACACATTCTGCTTCACAGGCTGCCGTCGCTGCCTCCATATCGCTACGATCATATCTTCTCGTTACGACTCTCTCCAAATCCAGGCGCACACTGATCCTGCGCTTCCCCGATATCGATTTAAACCACGAGTGGAATATCGACGACCTCCCATGGGATGCATTCCAGCACCCATCCAAGAAGAAGTACTATTACGACCTGGTAACGGGCCTCGATGAAGATCTCCTGGCAGAAATCAAGCCCCATCTTGCCGACCTCTCGCCTGATAAATCCGAGTCAGAGAGGAAGGTGCATCAGAACGCGGCCTTGGGCTTCTTATACCTCTTCCTCTCGTTGGGTCAGCCCAAGTTCCCAGGCTGCATGTATACTCTACGATCAACGATACCGATCGGTGCAGGTCTTGGAAGCAGTGCGTCTATCGCTGTGTGCATTTCAGGGGCTCTGTTGCTGCAATTGCGCACACTCTCCGGGCCACACCCCGACCAGCCGCCAGAGGAAGCGCGACTACAGGTGGAGCGGGTGAACCGATGGGCATACGTCTTCGAGATGTGCATCCACGGCAACCCATCAGGCGTGGACAATACATGCTCTACACAGGGCAAAGGTGTGGTCTTCCAGAGACCAGACTACCAGAAGCCTTCCTTGGTCAAGCCGCTCTGGGACTTCCCAGAGCTGCCCCTGTTGCTAGTGAACACTAAGCAAGCCAAATCCACAGCCGTCGAGGTTGGCAAGGTCCAGAAACTCAAGGACACCCACCCGAAACTAGTGGGATCGATCTTGGACGCCATTGACAAGGTTACACGCAGTGCAAACGAGATAATCGACGGAGACGAGTTCGACAGCGAAGACGAAGAGAGTCTCCGTCGCATCGGTGAGCTGATGACGATCAACCACGGTCTTTTGGTCTCGCTGGGAGTCTCACATCCTCGCCTTGAGAGGATAAGAGAATTAGTAGACCACGAAGGTATTGGGTGGACCAAGCTCACAGGCGCCGGAGGCGGAGGTTGCTCAATAACGTTGATGCGGCCTGGTGTGCCGAAGGAGAAGCTTCAGCGTCTGGAGGAGCAACTCGAGGAGGAAGGCTATGAGAAGTTCGAGACGACCCTGGGTGGCGACGGCATTGGTGTTCTCTGGCCGGCTGTTCTCAAGAATGGCCTTGACGAGGATGAGGAAGGTGGCATGGAGATTAATCTCGATAAGTTCCTCAGCGCCGAAGGTAATGAAGGAGTAGAGAAACTGGTGGGTGTCCATAGCGGAGGTGCTGAGCGGGAAGGCTGGAAGTTCTGGCGAGTTGAGAGCCGCTAATTAGTCGTTGCAGATGCCATGGCTTTGCAAGACATGAGGCTATTGAGCTACCTGAAAGAGCATCTTTCTGTATAGCTTCTGTCTTGGCTTAGCTATGCGCCTGCGCCGAGGGTACTGATGTCTATGATTCGCTACGTCGCTTTGCATGCCACGGATATATGGAAACCGGTATCTTGATCTATACCTTAATGTTGCACGTTTTGTTGTCTAGAACTTTTATTACTTAGAATTTAAACCTTGCGGTACAATACTTTCTGTTTGCGGCAGATTCTAAACAGAATTCAAATTGGAAAATTCAATTCCAGGCTTCAAGAAAATATAACACCATGTAGTTGGCTTAAGCTCTTGGACGGGCAGGTGTGGTGTGGTTGATTGCACTCTCCGAGCATGCCTGAATCACTGTGCGCACCAAAACTGCCCATCCCACTTGCCCACCCACATGCCACTATCATCATAACCCCACCATAGAACTCGACTTGCGATTAAGGAAGCTCCAATCCGCCGAACCTCCAAAGGCTATGTTTCCTGACCAAAATGCCACCTAAGAATAGCAAACCCGGCGCCAAAGCCAAGGAATCAAGTGGTGAGTGGTGATCAGAGGTGGTTTATTCACGGGATCGGTCAAATTCGGCTGACTTGCGCGAGCAGCAAACCAACAAGACGTTGCAAAGACCCAGACCGTTTTCGAGCGCGCCCAAGCTGTCTTCGACCTGACCCGACCGCCCTACGACAAGGAACGTGAGGAGCGCGGTGGTCTTCATGCTCTCTCGACGGTAGAGAAGACAGCCTACGCCAACTATTTCTGCACCGCACCCGACGAATACAGCTACCTGCCCAAGAAGGCGCAAAAGGAGCTGTGGAAGCAGGTCAACGAGTCGAACCGCCCGCTGCGACGCGGCCAGATCGACAAGCCCAAGCCGGATCAGTGGGGTAAAGATAAGAACGGTCGGAACATCGGCGAATATACCGTCCAGCAGTACGAGCAGCGCATCGAGAAGCAGGCTCAGCTCACCTGCGTGAAGGCCCTCGGACGGAGCTTCGAGAGCAAACGGCTCTTTGCCAGCAAGGGCCTTGTGGACAGTAGCACGGGCGAGAAGTATACTTTGACGGAAGAAGACATCAAAACTGAGAAGCTACGGCGAAAAGAAATGGCGGCTCTCACAAGGGAACTCTACGGCACGAAGATGGGCCCGTACTCGACGGACCCGGAATGGGACGATGTCGTGCCCATACCCCAGATGGAGCCGGAAGGCGCCTTGGCGGCTATAGCATACCCTGAGGACTATGCCGAGTGTAAGAGCCTTCTGATTAAACCCCAATGCGGAATGACAGCCTGCTAACACAGCTTCGTTGCAGCGATGTCCTATCTACGGGCGGTCATGGCCGCGAACGAGTACAGCCCACGCTGCCTTAAGCTGACGGAACATATTATTTCTATGAACCCGGCTCACTACACCGTCTGGCTCTACCGCTTCGCCATCATCCATCACCTCGATATGCCGCTCCTGGATGAGATCGAGTGGCTCAACAACGTCGCCCTCGACTACCTCAAGAACTATCAGATCTGGCACCATCGACAGCTGCTCCTCGACCATTACTACCCCACCATCGCCGACACGCCTGACGAGGTGAAGCGCTTCGCCCGGACCGAGCGCGCCTTCGTCATGGAGATGTTTGCCGAGGACGCCAAGAACTACCACGTCTGGAGCTACCGCCAGTACCTGACCCGGAAATTGGGCATGTGGGAGAACGAGGAGCACGGCGAGATCGACAGCATCGAGGGCATGATCGACGACGACGTGCGCAACAACTCGGCCTGGTCCCACCGTTTCTTCTTGGTCTTCTCTAACCCGCGCTACGCCACCCCGGACTCCCACGCCACCGAGCCCGATCCCAAGGTCCCCGCCGACATTGTCAATCGCGAGATCGCCTACGCCCAGGCCAAGATCGAGCTGGCGCCCCAGAACCAGAGCCCCTGGAACTACCTGCGCGGTGTGCTGGTGAAGGGCGGCCGAAAGCTCGGCTCGGTGCAAGATTTCGTTGAGCAGTACGTGGACAACCTGGGCGAGGAGACGGAGCAGGTCCGTAGCTCCCATGCCCTGGAGCTCTTGGCGGATATCTACGAGGATATCGGCGCCAAGGAGAAGGCGGATCTGTGCTGGAGACGGCTGGGCGAGAAGTGGGACCGCATACGTCTCGGGTACTGGGAGTGGAAGCGAAGGACTATGGAGGCTGCCAGCAGCTAGGGACACAGTCTCCCCCAAGAGTATACGGCATGTTCGCTTACGATGGGGATGTAGTAGGCACTGGTATTGCTAGGTGTATTCTTATAGGATGGCTAGATCCAGTCCCTATGCAACTGCATCCATAAATTCATTGTAGATGACGTGCTATTTTGATAGTAGCATTACGGCAGGATAGGATTAGCTATTCGTATGCAGGCACCCAGCTGGCGCAAACCAGGCAGAATAAAGGGGGGGTTGGCGCATTACCCAGAACATCATCACCGTCAAACAGTGATTTAGGTATCGGCTTAGCCTTTGCTTGCATAGCGTGCATAGATATGAAGAGTTTTGAAATTGATGTGTTCTGTTGCTGGTGAATGAACGAATGTCTAGAACAGTATAAGAAGTGACTAACGAATCCGACCTTCCTGCCGGGACTCCTACCACCCCTTTTCCCATAATGTACATATACATGCTCACTTAAATCAGTACCAATCGTAAACTTATACCAGAACGCCAGCCAATGCTCTTGTACATTAGCGTTTCCCATCATCCGAATAGCGGTCCTTGCCTCCCTATATCAGCGCCCAGCACCACTGCCAGACAAGTTCGCCAGGAACGAGGCCAGCACGGCGACAAAGGCGCAGAGCCCGACCAGCGCACGACCGTAGTCGGTCTCGAAGTGGGTGATGACGACGACAAATACGAGAGTCGAGGCGCATGTGATAACAAATGACAGGAGTTTGCCACTGTCGGCGTGGAAGTGCAGCAGTCCCACGGGAATGAGCAGTAACACGGCGCTGGTGCACGTAATGACCATCTTCTGTAGGCCTTCTAAGCGCTGCGCCCGGACCTTGTAGCCCACTACCTCGCCGGAAGGCCCGCGCAGCGTGTCTCGGGTGTAAAAGCAGCAGAGGATGACGGACAGAAATTTCTATTCGAAAGTTGTTCAGCTTTCAGTAGGGTGTGGGTTTCCTTCGAGAGTCTTCCCATAATGCCATTGTGTGGTCTACACTCGGACTTACCTGGAACCCGCGTGAGGAGTCGTATAGTATGCTTTCGAACCACTGGTGGACCGTATCGCGGTCCGTGTTGACGAAGTCGTCCCGCGCCCAGAGGTACTGGTTCGCGGCGCGACCCGGCAGGTGGTCTTTGGTGATGTCTTTGTAGTGGACGCGGTGCTGGTGACGCGAGGCTCGTGGCATGGACTGGAAGTCTCTGTGCATGGTGATGAAGTGGTCTGCCATGAATTTCCACGTCATGGTCAGCTAAAGTTGCCCAATACATACTTGAAACCTTCTTTTCTCTTCACGCACAGTATTCTTTGTAAAGGGTCGTGATTTTGTCCATCAGAAGAGCCCTTTCTTTTCTGTGGCCCGTATCACGGCTGGTGCCATTTTGCTGGATAGGGGGCGTGGGTTCGGTTTGTTGATCGGCAGTCGTGCGTTGGGTTTGCTGGTCAGGGGTAGTCTGCGGAACTCGATGGTCGAGAGCAGTAGGCTGGGTTTGCTGGATAGGGGTGTTCTGCTGACCGGCGGTGCTCTGGCGACGGTGTTCACCGCCGCAATATGGGCTGAGGAGCTCACGACGGTCGAAGGGGAGAAATTGCAATGTGCCGTTCTGTTCATCTTTCTTGTCTAGCTCTAGGAGTTTTTGTTCGAAGCAGTCCAGCTCGACCTCGAATTGAACCAAGATGCGCTGCATCAGGTTGCTGAACTTGCGATGGATGCCGGCGTTGGGGTAGAACATCTGTCGCGAGGCGATTGCTGGCCATCCTCTAGGCGCGCAGTTCACTTTACATAAATATTAGTAGCAGTCTCATCCCCTATGCATTGGAGTGGAAGAGGTGAAACTCACTGATGTCTTCATCTGTGTAGAGATCTGGGCACTCGCTGTCTAGATCGCAATCGTCCTCTGGGATCACCCCTAAGTTAGTTTCCGGCTGGCAATATGGCATTTCCAAGTGATACCTACTATAGAACCTGGGTGTCTTCATTGCATCATCTAGGTCTGGATGGAAGCGGCTTGCCCCTGAAGGAGTACTTGGGTATGCTTCAAGGTCCATGATTGTCTTGTAGGTGATTCTGGTCTTTGTGATTTGAATGCTCTTGCCTACCTGAACATCGTAACAAATTGTGGGATCCAGTAGCCAGATATATACTCCCATCTCTGTGTCAGCCGCAGCTCGAGGTCAAATACCATAGCCGCACAAGCGCCGACAAGAATAGAGCGCCAATGGTCGGTATCGCCATGCTGAAGACTGGTGAGGCTCAAAACCAGGGGAGGGTGTACGGGCAATGGACGATGTGGATGCTGGTATTCTGTTAAAGCCAACACTTGATGACTTCAAGACCTCTAGTTGGATATATGCACTGCATAGCTCGTTTACCGCTCAATCTTTGCATAAGGTCCGGTCCGAGACACCTCGGGGGCGGAATGATGTCGCCAATGATGTGCGGCAAGCTCGGGATGGTGTGTAGAGCGCATCAAACCTGACCAATTCGGATACCCAACAGCGAGCTAAGAAAAGGCACCAAAACCATCAACTTCGACGAGGCTGACGCCATCTTGAGCTCTGACTTGACATTGCTGTCGCTGATGGCGCTTATGGGAGGAGTTGGAAACGGGCCGCACACCCCTTTTTACGCAAGGGTCAAGACGGAACCAATTGAACTATGGAAAGAAATAAGAAATGACCTCATGGATATGATGTAAATGGTTATAGTCCGCGGTTCCCTCGCCTATTTTGCGCTATGGCTCTGTGGCTCTTTGGTGGTTCGAGATTTCTTCAGTAAGACCAGGGAACTTTCCGAAATAACAACGTGGCATATGTGCGGTGGTTTATCTGTCAATTTGAGTAAGGGACACAAATAATAGTAGTATGCTGTTTGACCTCTCAGGTCATGTCGCTGTCAGCAGTCTCCTTGGGGTTCTCGACTCGTTGAGCCGGTCAAGACTATAGAGGAAGTACTGCCTTATGCGCAGCGGGATCCCGAAGCTTACATATACTCCAGAGCGGCTCGATAAGTGAGGATGTTGCTTCCACAATGTCAAAAATGGCAGTAAGGGGTGATTCTCTTCTTGATCTCTGTTGTAGAGTCTTAGACATGAATTGTCACTGCCTTGTTTCATAGTTATAGAGCGAATCTTATACGTTGAGGTTGGGTTTCAAGAAAATTGTAATTGTCAAAGATAAATGAAAAGATCTGGAAAAGGGGAAGCATCGTCTTGCATGAGAGGGACTGATGATCTAGATACATAGAACATAGTTTCTCGCAGTGGGTGTCTGTCTCCATTACATTGCAGGTGATTCAGCCAATACCATAGACTCAAAGTCCAGAGGAACTACCTAGTAACGAAAAGAAAACATACGTAACGACGGTAGGTCACAGGATTTCTCTCAGCGGGGAAAAACACCAAGATGCAATGACTGGGCCATTGCTTTCGACGTGCCCCCAAATATGATCATTTCGATGATCGATCACATACCGTTACAATCTTCCGGATACGTGTGACGAGTTGGTTATGGTGTAGCCCGCCCGAGTGCTCAGCCCAGAACGCCAGCAGCCGCCGCTGGACATCATTGGTGCAGCTGCGAGACACCATCAACATGCATATGTTTGTCATATTGTCATGGATTCTTCCCAGGAAAAGGAAACCCCTGGTAGTAAAGGCCAGCGAGGCATTGATAAATAGTTGGCAGCCGCCCCTCTTGTTCCCATGTGCCATCCTCTGCTTTTTCAAGGCCAAACCTAGCATGTGTGGTTTAGGTTTCCACGGTTCCACCTGAGCGACAATTGATGCTTGTCCTGATAACTTTGACCCCTTACTTGGCATACCGACTCATAGCACCTCAACGGTCTTCCAGGGGTCAGGTGTTCGCGACCGAACTCCACTAAGGACATCTATCAATTCAGGATCTCCGGATAGCGACCCCCATCGACAGTAACACCAACGTAACGGATTCCCAGCCGTCTGGATGATGAGCCAATGATGCTGGTCGATAGTCAATAGCGGCTAGGGGGGAAAGACTCTTGGGGGTAATCTGACAGGGGGCTGCATAGCATCTCATCCCGTTCGACCGAGCACATCATCCACCCCACGCATGGTGTCCAATGCGACCACGATCTTGCTCCTGCGGGGTACACAACGACATGGCGAAATCGGTATCGCGCATTGCATAGATCGACCACTTGCTAGTCAACTCTATGTTCAGCAGAGCAAACTTGCTTTCGCTGCGTCGTACCATTACTGGGCGGGGTTTGTTTGCCCTATCTCCACTCCGCCATCCCGGGCTGGCTTTGGTATGGGTCTCCTTTTCCGGGCCAAAAGGGGCGGGCCGCATATAGTGCCCGGATCCACGACTCTCTTTGAACCTCGGTGCCGACCATCCCCTGGCATTGCTTCAGTCAGAGCAGGTATCAACTTTCATGAAAGGTTTCATCAACTTCCCGAAATTTCAATTGCAGGCTACAACCACTAATTGCCACGTTCAAAAAAGCCCTGGACGCAATTCATGGTTGTGAGTTGGCATAGCTGTGTGTGCTCTGGTGAAGCAAGAGGGTTACCGACAACTCCACTCAATCGGTGCATTTTTGGGTGCCGGCTTGCTGGGTGGCAGCTCAAGGATGTTTGTTCAGTGAGCAATTGATGGCTTGGGGGCTTCCTGGCTTAGCCACAACGGCCGTCTATCTGCAAAACCGACATTTGCATTGATATGGATATGCCAAAGAGGCATGGGCCGGGGAACAAACAAATATCATTGTGTTATTTGGGAAAGAACCTGCATTTTCTCGGCTGTTTGGGGCTATCGAGTTCTGATCGGTGCGCAATGAGAAACACCCATCCACTGTGCCGGTATTCTGTTAGTGGTTGGGCCACTGATCTTGGGTTCGGCATTCACGCCGACCCATGCCCCCCATAACCCCGGTTTGCTTTGTTTCGGGATTGGACTCTCTCAGCCAAAGAAATATGGCAAAGGTTATACAACTGACATAAACAGAAGCCCCTGATGCGACTTTATATATTCCACATCGTTCTACACCGAGAAGAACAAGGTCAGGCTGACGATTGGCCTGACTCCAGCTTTTCAATCGCGATGGATGCTTGGCCAGGATGAAGTACAAGGGTACTACCGCTGCTCTGGATTTCGAGCTATTGATACCCCCCAGGATAACAAGAGATTGGCTTACCCGGACGGCCAGCTCCCATGGTTGCGCGGGGTTTTCAATGCCTGCTGAAAATCTCACGAATTTTCCGATTCAGCAGCTCGGTAGTCCAATCGATTGGCCTGTACAGCATCGAAATAGTCGAACCCTATGGCAACGACCTGGAAGACAACCACGACCAGGAGAGTGAATCTCTGCAAGACCAAGAGATTCGGCTGACGGCTGATTAGGGTTGTTTGTTGGTGTGCTGCGGAAGGTGCATTACTAGGTACCTAGGTGAATGTCTGTGTGTTGCCAGGTTCCCAGGACCCCTGAACACCCCCCGAGCGGCTTCTCCAGGTCGCTAATTCAACCAGTCTATCCCAGCCAAAGGACAAAAGTGGCGTGTATCTTCTTCTTATTCCCAACGATGGAGAAATTGGTTTTTGTCTGGTTTCGACCCGGACATCTTTCTATTACCACGAGACTGGTCAAGCACCATTATGGTCGTACTGCTCAAAAAACAGGGGTATTACTTTTCGCAAGATCGTCTATTGCCGGCTGCGATGGCCTTCCCCCAAGCCCGAATGTTCAATCCCCGCCGGGGGACATAACAGACCAGAGCACAGCCTGCCGACTAGTGCCCATCCCGCTTGATGCCAACACGATTGTGCATCGAGGCAGTCATTTTTGTGTCGTATCTTCTCATCTACTTCACTCTTGCTGAGCATAGCCAGCCCTAATGGCACCCAAACGACAAGGGGTCCGACGTTGAATGCGCAGGTAGTGACTCGCAAGCTGAAGCATCATTGGTCCTCGTTTGCTGAAGCAGGTCTGGCGATCCATCCATTCACTTGACATTGGAACGCACAAATGGAGCATGTGTGGGAGTATTTCGAAACCCCCAAGTATAAAAAGTTCAGTCCGCCCCTTTGCTTTCATTACTATATCTAGAAAGAAAATACACAGTCTACTATTAACCCAATTTAACCCTTCAGTACGTTGTCCTGACCGAACTCGTGCCTGTAAGTAGAGATCTCCTCCGTCTCCTTCTCTGCCGTTCAATAAGCAGCCGTGAAAAGGACTAACAATGTATAGTTCGACGCGTCTCTCCTTCCTGTCAACCAATACCCCACCCAAGAGTCATGCCTCCTTCATCCAATATCATCACAGACCTCGCAAAGAAACTACCATGGCCACGCAAGCCGGAGCCAAACCGCCCACGATCTAAACCGTCTTCATTGACACGATCCGGTAGCCAATATATAGGGTCCACCACCACCGTAGAACACAACCCGTATTATACGTCAGCATCGGAACCACAGCAACCGCCAGCACCACTATAACGTGAATGCAGGACGAACCTTCCTCAGTGGCGCAGCGGAAAGTCTACATATCACACTTCGTCGGGATAACTGCATACGATACGTCTGAGAAAGGGAGCTCATGGCTTGGGAAGCATAGAGTCTAGGGTGTTAAGGTTATTAGGGTGGCAGAATGTCTTTTAAGTCGGGTAGAATTAGGAATAAAAGCACGTTGTCAATCACTGCATGTCGAGTTGCGCATTCACGCTGATCCCTCCTAGCTGTCCAACTATGAACAATTCCAGCCCCTAAGGATTCCCCGCGCTCGTAAATCTCAGAGACATCACTGTTACGACTTACTGTATGCGGCGATGTGTCGGCTCGGTAAATTAGATATATGTATGGGCTGTGACGACTCTCGTACCATG
Organism: Apiospora arundinis; assembly: GCA_039105305.1. Taxonomy (NCBI): domain Eukaryota; kingdom Fungi; phylum Ascomycota; class Sordariomycetes; order Amphisphaeriales; family Apiosporaceae; genus Apiospora; species Apiospora arundinis. The sequence continues at coordinate 694,307 of JAPCWZ010000007.1, read as the reverse complement.
CTCGAGAAGAACCCGTGCCGAGTAGTGGCTGGCTCGGAAGCTCTTCAATTCCGATTGTCACAGGCTGTTGATGTTTCGTCCATATCACAGTAACGGCAGTGGGTGCTAGATCAAGATCAAGCTGACGCCCCGTACTCTACGGACAGCTGCCTGCCTGAACCGCCGTGGATTGCCGTAATCGATTACCCCTGATTGACGCTATGTTCTCAGGGATGGTTTCTGTACCGTTCAATCTGTATTTTGAGACCATAAGTCTATCATTTTCTCATAATGATGCACTTCAAGGTGTCATCGACGATATGCGGGTGGTTGAAGGGGTAATGCGTCTAGGGGTCTCTTATGCTCTCCACCACCACTCAGAAGATATGGGAGTTTTACGTCCAATACCCTCGCTACACCGGCATGGTCTGAATATGATAGGTCCCTTGGGGGCCCTTTTCAGTTCCCGCGTCTCCTTCGCTTGCTGGCCGATCCCCTCGAAAGTCGCCCGGTCGCTGAGAGAAACATTGACCCCGGCACTCCCGCAGTGTGCGCGCCCAGGTCTGACAAACCCATGTAGGTAGGCAGAGTCTGCCAGAGTGCCTCCTGTTACCCCAATTGTGTATCTGGACGCCGGGAGCGACCCACGGCGTCTGGGGAAGCACGCATCTGCTCCAATCAAGGGACCAGCCATTCAAAAGCCACTTCCAGCTCTCCCGGTCCTTACAACAGCATACATGTATGCCGGAACCTTGCTTAACGTGATGTGGTGACTGACAGCCGTTTACATTCAAGGTACCTTCTTTGTACCATAATCTCTTGCGCGATGTCACCGCCACATGTAGCCGCACATCTGCTAATTTCAATAACGACTTGATGACCCCTACACCCATTCGATTGACAAGGGAACCTGGCTTGCCGTCAGAGCATATCTTGACCACGCCAAAGGAGCGGTGAGCGGGCTCGGTCTGTTGGTTCATACTTACCACCGGGCGATACTTACAGTATAGACAGCCTGGTCTCTCAAATTGCGCAATCTTGTCACCCCTGCCTGCATACAGCTATCTGTGTCAGAGATTTGCTGCAAGATGACGAGGCCTTGCCAAAGTACAAGGTACGCCCAAGGGATACAGAACCTCCCACTCCAAGGCTCGGCCGAGAGATCGGCCCGGAAGACAAGATACCGTCGCCCCATGCTCCTATTGGCAATTAGTCAGAAGACTTGCAGGTTTCCTCATCAAGAAAGAGCCTCAACAAAAGAGTAAGCTGATTCGTCCGCTCGCCGACTGCGATTCAACTACATCTCGTGCTTCTCCAACGTCAGTCCATCAAGTAGCTAGGGTTAACTTTTCATCCTCTTTTTACCGACTTATAAAATCGTATCAGAGTCATTGGATTGATGTCATTAGGGGGCTCAATGAATGAAAATAGCATAATTATGCGCCGTCATAATAGGCTGCGAGTTCATATGGAGGATAGGGGGCATCCCGAGCTTTGGGTATGCTATAAGGTAACACGAGAGTCGTTAAAAGTAACCACCAGACACCCAACAGCAAGCTCTTCCAGACTCTTACTTAGCGAGAAATGCCGCCAGGACTGCTTCAAATGCGCAAACCCCGATGATGATCTTGACAGTACTCCGCTCGAAGCACGAGATCGCGAGCACGAACAGGGCGACGAAGGTCAACACGACGCCGAACTCGGCAGCCTTGGTCAGGTTGCCGAAGAACAAGATGGCTACCGGTACGAGCAAGAAGACCGCGACGGTAGGCGCCAGGATGAACCTGCTCAGCCACTTGAGGATCCGGGCGTTGTAGTCGCGCTCGGCGTCCCCGTTCTCTTGACCGGGCATGGGCGATGGGGCAGGACGATTGAAGCAGCGACAAAGAGAGCAGAAGTACCGACGGAAGAACCCAGAAATTTGCTTCGATCCGCGAGAAATGAATAATGTCAGCATGAGTTCACAAGCTCATGAAGGCTATTCGACAGAGGGTAGGTTGGGCTTACCGATAGGAAAGGCTTCGTGGTGTACAGGAGGCCCTCGAACCGCTGGTGTAGCAGGTCATTGTTCGGGGTGACGAAGTCGTCCATGTTCAACAGGAATTGCGCAGCCGATGGAGTCAGTTTGTGCTTGTCGGCGATCTTCTCATATAATGCATAGTGCTGTTTGTGGGAGATCTGGGACATGGCTTGGATTTCCCTGTCGTGAATAAGGCACTCATCTTTAACCTAGGTCAATATTTTGATCTGATATAAAATAGGGGCAGGTCGCTTGGAGTTCATAATACTCACAGTATTCTTTCTTGAGCACCCTGATATGGTATAGAAGGTTTTCTTTCTCTGTCATATGCTTGCGCCTGTCTATTTCCTCCTGAGTCGGCTTGTGATTATCGTCGGCAGCGGAAGGATCGGGTAGCCCCTTGCAACGCGCTACGTACGCGTCGCGATCGAATTGGAACTGGCGCAAGGTCTCTTTATCTTCATCCCCTTCCATTCGAAGTAGTTCAAGCTCAAGGCAGCCAAGGCGCTGTGCGAGGTCCAGCAAAACTCGCTTGCTCAGGAAGCCGAACTCTCGGTGGTTGTCTTCGTTGGGATAGAATCGTTGCCTCGCAGCAATCCACGACAGCCCTGTACGAGCATAGGCTTCTGTGTTTGAATAATTAGATTGACATTAAACTTCCAAGAAAACGCGAAAGTCCTTCCACTCACTGACGTCGTCGTCTGAGTACAATTCGGGATGTTCGCTGAATTTCTTCGGTCGCGCCTCTGAATGGATGTCTATTAGCTCACGAAGCCTTTAGACCAGGTACAGTCACCACATACGAGACCTCTTGGGAGTTGGGAGTAGACCAAAGTTATCGCCACCAGCTGGATTCAAAGGGCGCATTCCGATGGGTTGAGTTGCGTCTTCCATGGTGTGTCGAGAGCGCTGTCATCTACGGGCACACCAAGCTCATGCTCTAAGCCCCGAAAAGGGCGAACCCACTCCATACTAATATACGTGCCATCTGAATCAGTTCTTCAACGAAATAAATCAGGCTGTATCCGTCGAAACAGTTGCAGCGAGGCAACCTGCGCTTTGTTGTCCAACATGGCCGTTTACTTGCTTCAGCAAATCTGGTGGTGCGGAAAAGGGGGTGTAAGACAAATGGTTGTCAAGACGCGGTTTTTTTTAGGACACAGAGACCGACTTCACTGCCTATCAACCAGCGGTCAATTGGGTGTATTGATGGAATAGGTTGGGTGACATGGCATGCCGATGCTTTCGTGCAGGGACGGTCCGTAGGTATGTATGGGGGCCGGGCCGAGGGCTCTCCAATGACCTTGAATTATATCGCGAGATGGTGTGAAAGAGATAACACACCGGTTCACTTGGTCTATAGCGGTCGAGAGCATATGGGTGTATGCCCAACATGGTAACGGTGAGGCTGCTGATGGCTACCCCTGAGCCGAGCTGACTTTCCCCCTGCCTTTATTCTCGAAGTTGGACTAAAACACCAATTGCGCTTGCGTTTATATATTTCAAGAATCTGCAATAAACCAAAAAGGCACTTTATCGGAGCTGATGCAAGTAGTATATGGTAAATGGAGAGAAGGAAGAAGACTGTCGATAATGTGAATAGCTGTCAACGAAAGCGGCCCCATCTGCCACCCCTGCGATGATGGACGTGGAGAACTGTGTATGCAAGTAAGACGAGAATCACCAAGCTTGTTGGTGTGAGGAAAACAAGGCAACGGTACCATGCATGTAGCGGCTATTTGGAGATTCCAGTCGGGTCGCGATATCCACACCTAAGAGACCGGCTGTTCCTTTGGCGCCGCGCCCAAAGTCCAAGAGGTGATACTGCAGAAATGTTCGTAGGAGATCGATATCGAAAATTTCAGTAAAATACTCTAGATGCCAGGCGGATACTTTGCAGGATTGGTTGACGGCGAGGAGATGGTCGGCAGATTTACGCTCAAATTGTGTCTAGTATGGTCGCCCATTCAGAGGGGACAAACACAAATCAATATAGTAACATAGTCCATCTCTCTTGGGGGTTTGATTGATGAAACTGATATTATAATTGATGATTCCATTGTCTGTACAGGTTGAGAATCAGCTGGCTCTTGTCACCAACCTGGCCTACCAGGGGCATAAGCATGCAAAGTCAATGGATGATTGCACTCACTACCTCAATAACATCATCAAGCCCAAGGGAATGAGCACAAGACCGGGAAGTATTGATCAATACCAAGGCAGGAAGGCAAGTGTTTGATGTTTAAACCCCTTTATCACTTACCTACGCAACGCGTTGGAGATCAAATTTCGAATGGAAGATCGTGGACTGAGAAAGGCCCGGCATCGCGGGACAGTGTCTTGTTCCCGCAAGTCCAGTTGCGCAGCTAGTTACTACCTAGGTAGGTCAAGTGAAGAGAGCCATTCCTGAAATGTATTCTGGTGGTATCCTGGAGATTAACTGGGTGACCGCGTATAGGGGCACATCAATTGAGCCAAGGCGTACATAAGCAACACCTCGTAAGTATATGTATCTTATCACGTCTTTCTCTTCTGATATGGAGAAAGAGGAGTTGGTCAAGATATGTAGCGCGGTGAGATGGATAGTCCACCAAGAGTCAAAACAAATGGACCCTACGGAAGGCGCTACTGCCACGGAGCTATTTCTTTAAACAGACAGCTCCCATGTTGGTTAACGTACGTTGCAGCATCGTAGAGCCCCTCAATTGAACTTCTCTCTCAAACAACACTAATCTACAAGAACCGTTTGGCATCGTCAACACCAATCCAAAACATATTGTCTGCCACGCAGAAAGGAAGAGGCTTGGGCCTCAGGTAAGCACTGCTTCGAACGTCAATGTCTTTCCAAAAGGCATGGGAAAAGGGGTTTACCGCACGCAGCCCAACTGCTTTCCAGTTCCAGCCTGGCTACTTTACCCAATTAGAAATACAACACCTGGTACTCCGTAGTCAAGTTGGATATAACGAGGGCGAAGCGGGCGCGAACCACACCCACAGCGTTGCAATATGCACTGTTCCCCGCTCCCTACCAATGACCACAAAGGGAATTGCTCATTCGTTCACTCGCTGAACGGGGGTCGGGTCTGCGAAGCAGATCTGTCCTTCGTAAGCACTCCTTGAGTAACGTGACCAACATACATCCAACGAATCATCCCAAGGAGGGAGAAGCCGTCCGCTCACGCGATCTACAGACGCGCCCCGCCGATGCATTCCTGTTGCTCCGGTGTTTGACCGGCCGTAGACGACGACGTCCGTCCGCGAAGGTTGCCGTCAGTGAAGTCGCATACCCTCACGCTCGCTGGCATCATGAGCTGGCCATTCATTTGAAGGCGTGAATAGCGCACAGCCACTTGCAATCAGCCATAAGCCACATGGGTCAAGCCCCTGGGTGCTAATGGTGACATACCAAAGCCAAAGCCGCCCCTGGATCTGTACACACCAATTGTACAATTGACAATTGAAAGGAGGGCTGGAGGATGATGGTGTATAAGGCATGTCTGCCTAGAACCACCGAGAATTGATTATGTCGTCGAAGTTGAAGGAGCGCAAGGAGATGACCAACACACAGTGGTCGGGTTGCCTTTGGAGGCTCGCCCATATTGTCTCTTACTGAGCATCAAAGGGGCAACAGGGGTGAGCTCGATTGGCGGGGTTTGCTCCGCAGAGCTCCTTTACACAAACAAGAGAGAGGAAATCCGGACAGCATTCGAGGTCAAAATTACGTGGAAGTGCTATCGGGTAATACATTGCATTTTGGGGGTTTCGGCACGGTATTTGGTACCTCAAATCGCGGTCGCGACACGTGCGGACGGGAGATCGTATGAGGTAGGGGCAGGGGAGGGAGCGCTGGGCCTCGCTATGGCAATTACCATGTTACGGCGCGACGCAGTTCACCACCACCCCAAATCACCACGACAACGTACCTTTCGCGCAAAGACGAGCGAGTCACCTCTCCTTTCCTTTTGCATGCATTTGGTATCAATCATGCGAGTTTGGTGCACCCAATAGCCGTCGAGGCTTCTGTCCTGGGCTTGTCCGTTGAGGCTCCTGCCGCCGATCCAATGCTGCGCAAAAAATCATCGACAAGATGTTCCCTTCGTGTACCCCCCTCGTGTACCCCCCTTCTCATCATTGTTCCCATCGTGTACCCCCCTCCTCCTCTGTCTCATCCTTTTAATTCTTATGGCTCTTTCCCTATTCGCTATTCGCACTTTAGTTTTATCATTTATGATATTTTCAAGCTGTATAAGCCCAAGTACTGGTAGGTGCATGAGGAGACTATGTATTCACGATCGTTGTCTCCCCCCATGAGGGCTATGGGAAGATTTGGGCCTTTGGAGGGGCTATAAGTACAGCGCGAGTGGAATGGAATACTAACAGCGTGATTCTTTCTTCATCCCTCGAGAACGTTTACCTCAAAAGCTCCTCGCAATTCAAGCTGTCCATTTTCTAGATTCAAGCAAAGGCTTCACCATCCAGTAAGTGTTCTTTTACAACTATTTGTATCCTCAAATGTTGGCTTGCAGGTACTGTATCTTGGGTGTCGATCACTGCTTATACAAGAACCTAGCCACACATTACCCTTGTGTGCGGAAACACTTCCTTGACTGCCTCACAACCCCTCGACAACTTCTCGACAACTACCTCAACTGCAACAATGGGCTCTGGCCAAAGCAAGGATGAATCACGAAACTCAAAGAATAGATATAGTACTAGGAACGGACATGGGGCGAAGAAGGAAAAGATCGAAAAGAAGCAGCCGCCTGAGAACGTTAAGGGAGGAACACCTAGCAAGGACGGACCTCATCATGGACGGCAGCCCCAAAAAGTCAGCAATAAGACTGAGTGATGCAGTGGCCGGCAGAGGAATGAACACTACAGGGTGGCCCGAAATTGATTCATAGAAGATCTGGACTTTGTTTCCTCCTCAGTGTACTTCATGTATCTTGCTTAGATTTCAAGGAAGTTTCATTCGCATGTACTAAATGCAACCTGACGTTCCTTGCAGGACAATTTCTTCATGGTGAGTAAGCTGGTCTGCCCTGTTAAACTACCATGCTTGCAACAAACACTGCGGGCCGACCCTTGAACAATTTTTGGCGCCAGGATCAAATTTAAAATCTCATGAAGCAAGGGATACTACACTTGATGAAGTTGATTTGCTGAAGAAGCCCCATTTCTACATCACGACAGTTAAGTTTTTGCGAACATGCGCATCCTGGCTCCAGCAGCTTTCTACCATCATCTTCTTGGTTCCATATATGCACTCCTTCACAGCGCAGGACTGGGATCGTCTCAAAGATCATCGCGACGTATTCTGGGAGCCTCGTGCCCGCTGCACAACAGCGTGTCAAAACACCAGCCCCATTTGAAATGCAACCGATATCAGCCATCTACGCCCGAGATCTAAACGATGGCCTCTCTAGCTTCTTGTATGCGTTTCATGTCCAATCAGCGGCGCATCCTCATCTCAACTTGTCCGCAGCCATTGGCCCCTCGCTTCCCATCAAGGGCTTAGCTAAGGTAAACACCTTGCCGTCCGCAAGCTGTGTAACCAGGTCCGAGCCAGATTGGCAACGTCTTTTCACAGTGGGCCATGACGTTATACTAGCAATGACACATTCAAGCGTGTGATATTGCAGAGGTAGAGGAATGTATCGCCAAACGGCCTTTGCAGCTGCCTCCACTGCTCGTTTATGAACGGCCGCTAGCCAACCAGGCCAACATCTGACTCAATCAACATGCGAGACACCTAGGACACTACGCCATCGGGCGAGATGACAAGTCATATATTTTTTCTCTTTTGGCTATGGTTTGTTCGCTCTCAACGGTTGACATGCATGGCAAGTACATACAATTGATGGCTATGAGTGGACGAGCGTACACGAAGACCAATGAGACTGACTGCCAACCTCGACAGCATGTAAACCATAGGCAGGGATAACGTCGAAACAGGCGGAGGTCGATGGCATCTGCACAATCCTCGACCAGAGGCTCCATTTCCGTCGTAAACGCCTGGGCACGAATAGATGCTTGCCATAGATGGCATGATACTCGACTGGCAGTTGGGGTGTCCACAGCGAAGGCAGAATGTAATGCCAGTACTAACCGAGCATTTGACAGACGAGCGAACCACTGGCATAGCAATTATTGCTAGCTCCAGAGGTACCGATCCAAAACGAAGAGGCGCTACCAATTTGCGGCCTCTTTTCCGAAACAGGGGGTTCATTCTGCCTTGCCATCTGTCTGTGCTGTGTGCGCAAGTTACATTGCGGTAGCCCTGCCGCCTTCGTTCGGTTCCAGCAAGAGTTATATTGGCTGCTGCAGTTGGTTCAAAGCTCTTGTCTCGTCATTGAACGTAGCTTCTACCAAGCTCCTCAGGTGCCACCCCATCCCTATACGCATGGAGATGGGATGTACCTGCCCAGCCCTTGCCGTTATTCTAAGTATGGACAAATAACCAAAGAAACGGTGGGCTCGAGTAGTTTGCGTGCTTGGAATACCGCCTTCTGCCTCCGCATGGCCGGGGAGGTTTGATGCGTTATGGCTATGGCTGCCGTTGAGGAGTACTTGAAAGCCCCTCTCTGACGGCAACTAGCAAACAATAGGTCGTATACGGCACTGTCCCTCTGCCAGGAAACTGCAGACCATCATGTCTCTCCTCCCACAAAGAGACCCCCAGGGATCCAGCTTGCTGTGCTCCTCGACATGATGGAGCCACCTGGTGGTGTGCCTAACCGATCCAACGGCACGTGTCTGTCTTTAGGTATGGTGGCTCAGGGCCACCAGTGTTGCTCTACACCTGATACTGTCTCTTGCATCACGCTTTCCGTTGACTAAGTGCTCCGCCATAAGGTTGAACTCCAGCTATGCAGCACTGTTTGCCATTGTCAAGCGTGAAGCACCCCTGATGAGCCAACACTGGCGATCAAGTCGTCACAGCCGCACGCGACCGCGCCTCACAACTCACTCCATCACTGAGAGCCGGTGACATCGAAAGCTTCTAAAGATGATGGTCGATGGCTTGATACCGTATGTGCCACCTTCTTAGCAAGTCTTATCTACTGACCCATCGAGTATCGACATCGAGTGCCGCGACAAACGACAGACCCACGAGGCTTTTGGCCACCACACGCACGATCCAGCTACACCACCTCGACAGTGTTCTTCTGGTTCATCCAGCGATCCATGTCCAAGCCGAAATGACGCGCCTAGAAGCCCGAGCGATGGGGTGGCTGGGAAAAAAAGGGGTAATCACTGCCACCAACCCACACGGCGCGATGACGCTTGCTGATCTGGATGTATAACAATACTAGGCAGCAGCTTCCGGCCACTGTCCAGCGCCATATACTTGACCAAATACCAGTACTCGAACGCGGCTGATACCAGCATGCTCACTTGCGACTGCGTCAAGCCGGCGCTCGCCGACAGGGTGCCATGTTGCCGGCCAAACCCATATCGGTTTCGACATAGGCGAATCTTTAGAGGGTAGGTATCGCGTAAGATCTCCAAGAGGATGAAGTGACAGAAATCTGCACTCCATGATGCCGTTGGGTCATAGCATTGTAGCAGCCACGACGGCTGCCGCAAGAGACGAAAGCTATATGCGCGGGCAGGTATGCCATTATAACTTTGCCAGCTGGGCCGTCATATATGGCAGCAGATTCAAATGAATGTTGCATGTGTCATTTCTCATGAACTAGAATCTGGCTCATTTCGAATCATACTGTAGATACCCCTTTGTAGATACCCCTTTGTAGATACCCCTTGACACCTTAGCCGACTCTGCTCTCCCTCTCGGAATTGAGTGCCTCTTCCTGATGGCATCGCGAGCCCAATTGCTTGCTTGTTTCGAACCCCTCACTTTTGATGTAAGTCATGGTCTGGTCTCGTGAAGGTGCATATCGAGACGTCTTCGTAGGGTTATTGTGAGGCCTTTTACTTCATTACGCTCCAGCGGTTCTGGTCATGTTCAATGTCGCACGCACTGACTCGAATTCGGTGGTAGTGTCGTTCCTGTACCTGAACCCTGAAAATCCATCCCGCAATGTTCCCCACGAGACCACCCACCTAGCCACAAAGCTGAGCCCCACATAAGCCCCACTGTAGGTACAGTCAGCATGGTGCATCCTCCATTGGAGGACAGCTGTACAGACGTGATTCTACTAACCTCAAGGCCTAAGGTTAAAGAGATCCACGACCCGCTCTCTACATCAGTGCTGGTTCGACGTTTCAATCTTCGTCAACCATCATCTTCTCCCAACAGCGCGCATACGAGGAATTTCTAACAACGACTGGACGACTGTTCTTTTCCTGCGTACTTTGCGCCATTTGGCATTTCTTGTTTGGCATCGGGGTTCCCCGGCGCGTCACTCAAGATGGATCTGCTCCAGGTAAGACACAGACAGCCTCGTCAACCATACCGTTGAACGCATCACAGCTTCACAACATCACTACATCACAACATCACAGCCCAACCAGAACCAGAGCCAATCACTAACTGTCTTTTTTCAAATAGCGCCTCTCGCAGACGCTGGACCGACCACTCTTCCCCTGGAAGAAACTCATCATCGGCTTCTCCGTCGGCCAGTACCTCTTCGAAGAGTTCCTGTCATGGCGCCAGTACCAAGTGTTGAAGAAGACAAAGGTTCCCAAGGTCCTGGAGGCCGAAGTTTCCCAAGAGGTTTTCGAAAAGTCACAAGACTACGGTAGAGCCAAGGCCAGGTTTGGCTGGGTTCGCGGACTCTATGGACAGCTTCAGAACATCGCCTTCATCCACTTCGACGTCCTCCCCAAGCTCTGGGCTTGGACCGGAAAGCTCCTCCTCAATGTCGCTCCGGCTCGCTTCACCGGCGAGATCTCGCACTCTATCGTCTTCGTCCTGTCCTTCATCCTGATCCAGCAAGCCCTTTCCCTCCCGACCTCCATCTACCACACCTTCGTCCTCGAGGAGAAGTTCGGCTTCAACAAGCAGACCCCCAAGCTCTTCATCACGGATATGCTCAAGTCGAACATGTTGGCCTTCATCATTGCCCCGCCTGTCCTCGCCGGTTTCCTCAGCATCGTACAGAAGACTGGAAACCAGTTCTTCTACTACTTGTGGTTGTTCGTCGCCGGTCTCCAGGTCTTCATGATCACCGTCTACCCTATCACCATTCTTCCTCTGTTCAACAAGCTCTCTCCCCTGGAAGATGGCAAGCTGAAGACCGACGTCGAAGGCCTGGCCAAGAAGCTCAAGTTCCCTCTGCAGGAGCTGTTTGTCATCGACGGCAGCAAGCGCAGCGCTCACAGCAACGCCTACTTCTTTGGTCTGCCCTGGAAGAAGCACATTGTCATCTACGACACCCTTATTGAGAAGAGCAAGTCCGAGGAGGTTACCGCCGTCTTGGCCCACGAGCTCGGTCACTGGAGCCTGGGCCACACCACCAGACTGTTTGGTATCTCTCAGATTCACGTCTTCTACATTTTCACCCTGTTCTCCGTCTTTATCAACAACGCCTCTCTCTACCATGATTTCGGCTTCATCAAGGAGCACCCTATCATCATCGGTTTCATCCTCTTCTCTGACGCCCTGGCGCCCATGGACACCGTCATCAAGCTGTTGATGAACATCATCAGCCGACGCTTCGAGTTCCAGGCCGACGAGTTCGCCCGCAAGCTCGGATACCAGCAGCAGCTGGCCGCCTCTCTGATCAAGCTGCAGATCCAGAACCTCAGCACGATGGACGCCGACTGGATGTACGCTAGCTACCACTTCTCGCACCCCATCCTTTCTGAGAGACTCAAGGCTCTTGACTGGACTCCTAGCGGCAAGATCACCGAGGAGAAGTCCGAAGAGACTGCTGCTGAGAAGGCTTCCGGAAGGGAGCTGTGATTGGGCACCACGGTGTTGCAAACTAGCGGCGGAAAGACGTCGTATTTGGGCCGGAAAGCCTCAGCTTGTACTATATGAAATGCCGGTTCGCGTTTCCCCATCTTTTTATGGGTAGCTAAGATAGCCGGGACGGTAGTTGTGCCAGGATGCCCCCTACATTGCGGAGTTGTCTTCTGCCTTAACCGGTTATGGATGGCAACTGGCAATGGTAGCGGAATGGCAGTGCGGCAGGCCTAAATGAATCTGGTCTCAATGCTTTTGAAATCTAGTTAGAGGCGTACCATGGATGCCTGCTAGATATATATTTGGTCATGCGAGCTAAGTAGAGCGGTAGATAAGATGGTGGATTCATCTTACCTATCCCCTCGGTCGCGTTATTGGTGCATTCAAGCTTCAGGCCGTAGCACCCCTACATGACATGACCTGCCTCGTCTCTACTCGCAACCTGATATAGACACACTCCAGCATTGCTGATGAGTTACCAATTGCCAACTACTTTATATACCTTTGCCCAATGCGCAGTCTCCTTCGGTGAATCCTGTTAGATCTTCCCAACCTCAAGTTCCTCCCTGTCGACCAAGACAGCTCACGGCATGTGTCTCATGTTTGCCTTGACTCTCCCCAGTAGCTGTTCCGTCGTATCGCTCGACTGCGGATGGAGATCTCGCTGTTCCGGTCAAGCATTCCCCCTTCTCATTAGCTCCTGGCGTCGTGTCTCATAGAGAGGGGGATGAAGGAGAAGATGTAACTTACGTTGGCCAACCACCTTCGCAGCTCTTCCCTCGTCCAGGTCTCGGGGTTGCCCTTCGGATCGCCCTCGGCCGGGAGCAGGTCGCTGCCCCAGATCATGTAGACGCTGGCCGCGGCTATGAGGCCGGCGAAGCCTGGTTGTGTGTCAGTTTATACAGTTCCTTGGTGTAGTGTGTGTGTCCATAGAGAGCGTGCTGAAAGAATCAAGGCTAAAGGATAGAGCCGTACCTAGAAAGGCGTTCTGGGTCAATCGAGTGAGGTTAGCTACGATTCAGTAGTATCAAGTAATGAAAGGGGGACCAGGAGGTCAGGGAGCTTAGTGTAAAGAGAAATTCAATGGACGGCGGTGTGTATATGTGAATGGTGATGTAAAGTGTGGTGGTGTGGTACGGTTCGGCTCAATTCAGTGGTGGCTTACCTTGGATTTCATAGCATTGTCGATAGGCGTCATTTTCCTTGCTGTCTCTTTGCGCAATAACGAACAAAAGGTTTGCTTCTTAATACCAATGCAACCGGGAGTTGAAGAGCTAGGAAATCGATTTATATTTTGAGAGTTGTTGATGAAGTTGCGATGCGAAACAGTAAGGTGGCAAGTGACGCGGCCTAGAGTCAGTCAAGTCAGGCCACGGCATATACATCATCTGCCTAATTGCCCCTCTATAACCAGCGGTAGAGCATTGTGAAATGCTGGCCTCAGAATTCAATCAGACCACGTTCATAAACTTCACACCTAGTCTGTTATATGCAATGTCAGATTTATAGTCATTGACTAAGTAGTATATGCTTCTTTTTTTAAATCCTCTCTTCAATTGGATAAGATTCAGCGCCTCTAAATAGAATGCATACCCGACTATAAATTGACTGTCGTCTACGTTACTCACTTATGCATCCAGCCCGTCTAGCTCTATGAGTTTGGTAACTATTTTGATGACTTCGTTCTCATGCACATCCGACTGCGGGTTGTTGACTTTCAGCGCGATCATGTTGTCAACCATACCGCGGAGTCTAGAGACCAACACGCCGATTCTCGCCCATCCGCGTAACCTGATCAGACAGATGTTAGTAATTGACTCGCGTAGAACTGGGGGATTACATCTTGGTGAATCAAACATACCTGAGCCATCCATCGACAACCAATCCCCTGCCCATGGTATCGAGCTCAATAGCACCGGAGAATAACAGGAGCGTGAACGCGTTGAAAGCTGTCACATGTTAGCACACCTGTACACATACTACATGTTCCAAATGATTAATAATATAGAGGAGGAAAGAGACTGACTTACGAGTCAAATCGCGCACGAAGATCTTGCTCGTCGAGATCATGGTAAAGTACGACACGAACGCCGCGTTGCCCGCGAACCCCTGGTGGTCGAACAGCGTGCTGCTAGGGTGGATGAAGACGCGCCCGTTCTCCTGGGTGTAGTAGCGGATCGTCTTGGCCTCGGGGTCGAGCTCCACGGCACCCGCCATCGACGCCGCGAACTTCTTGTCGGGGAATTGGATGCGCGCAATTTGCGGCGCGAACGCCGACGCCGTCAGGGCCCGAATAAGGGACATGGACGACGCGGACGCTGGTGCCGCGGACGAGCCACCGCGCCTGCCGCCTCCCTCGATGCTCTTGTTGAAGACGGAGGGCGAGGCGATGCCCATCTCGACCAGCGCGGAGTAGAACTGCGTCCGGGTCGCGGCGATGTCCGAGAGCGTGTTGTAAGACATGAAGTTCTCGTCGCAGTAGCTCCGCACCTGGCGCTGCGGCATTCTCTCGTCCATCATCGCGCTCCACTGCTGGAACCCTCGAAGGTCCGTCAGGAGATCACCGTCGCCCTTGGCGAACCGCATGCGCGCCTCCTTGGCCAGGTCACGTTTATCCGGCGGGGAGAGGAAGGGGCTCTTGGTGCTTAGGATCGCCGCAATAGTGACGGCTTCATCCAAGCATCCAAAGATCGATCCGTAAACCATAAGCTTACCGCACCGCAGATCGGCAGGTATCATAGCCAGTTGCTGACCGAGGGAAGTAAGTTCCTCGCCGTCGAGGGCACCCATTCTCTGCAACAGCTTGATAGCGCCCTCCACTGCCGAAGTCGAGGGGGGTGTGGGTGTTCTTGCTAAGAAGCCAGCCACGTCGGTGGTACCCATGGCTCTTACGGACAGACAGAGCTGTTCGAGGGCGACACGTCGAATTTCAGGTTCGGGTCGCTCCGCCATCTGCTGCTCCAGCTTTGCGGTGTACATCTTGTAACAGATACCGGCTTGCACACGACCAGCACGACCACGTCGTTGCTTGCAAGCTGCTCGTGAAGCCCAGGTCTCCTCTAGCTTTCGCATGTTGTTCATGGGATCGTAGCTCGTCTCTTTGACCCTACCCGTGTCGATAACAGCAACGATGTCATCGATAGTGATGGATGTCTCGGCAACGTTAGTTGCGACCACGACCTTACGCTTTCCGGGAGGAGGACTAGTAAAGACTCGTCGTTGCTCCCGTGTGTCCAGTGATGCGTGCAACGGCAGCACATGCAGATTTGACTCAGATCTGAGCTCGTTCACTGTCCGGTTGATCTCAGCAACACCTGGAAGGAAAATCAAGATACCGCCCTTCTTGTTGCTATCGTATAAAGCTGCATCAATTGCCTTGGTCGTCTCTGCAAGCAAGTTGTAGTTGATACGAGAGCCGAGTTTCTGGATAATTTTGTTGACCGGATCCAATGATTTGTCCGGGTCAGCAGGACCATCGTCGTGGTATCGGTCGTATCCCAACTTGAAGTCTGTCATGCGAATGATGTCATCCAGGTAGTAGTCGTCGACAGGATAAGTCCTGCCACTGATCTCAACCAGACCGACGCTGAGGCCCTCCATTGTGAAATAGTCTCTGAATGTCGCGGCGTCCAAAGTGGCACTCATGAGGACCAGCTTAAGATCCTTCCGACGCTTCAACACATCACGGATGATAGACAATAAGAAGTCGGTATCCAGACTGCGTTCGTGAACCTCGTCGATCACGACGTGGGTGACATCAGCAAGTGAAGCGATAACATCCTCGGTCCGTCCGCCTGAAGTCTGCAGACGTCTCAGCAGCACACCAGTGGTGACAAAGGTGATCCTGGTCTGAGCACTCGACTTGTGCTCTCCTCTGATCGAGTAACCAACTTCTTCTCCGATCTTGTAGCACCGCTCCTCACTTACGCGGTCCGCCAAGCCCAGGGCAGAGATTCGGCGAGGTTGTGTGCAAATAAGATTTGCCACATTACCGTAGCCCTTACTGTAAAGATCATCCAGGATGAACTGAACAGACTGGGTTGATTTACCACTACCAGTTTCACCAGCAATGATGGTCACCTGGTTGCTCAACACGGTATCGACGACCGTGTCTTTCACTAGCCAAGCGGGCAGTTTCTGCCGTTGTGCTATCATTTTCTTGACAGCCGGATCCTCTTGCCTTCTCTGCCACGACTCTTTGCTCTTGGGGTCAGTAATCCACTTCAGGGGTTTCGGGTGTCTGGCCGTCTTGCGCTTCGCAATGACATGCCGCACCTCCGATGCGGTTGAAGCTACCCCTGAAATCTCCTTGAGCTTGCCAGGCCGCTGGATGATATCGTTGATGTTCTGTTGAACCCAGTCGATAACGAAGTAAATCTTCATAGGCTCACCACCCAACGACTCTCTGACATAGGAGAGGGTCTTCTTGATGATACTGAGTTTGATATAGGACGGGAGCTCCGATACCATCGCTACTATCAACTCAGTAGGGTATCGCGAAGATCTGTGTACTTGGATTGCCGTAGCAATGTTCTTGTTGGGTCCATTCTCGACATTTTCGATGGCGATTTGGCATACTGTATCTGATATGCGTTTGTATTGCTCACCAAACACGGACTCAAGACTCTCCATCTCTTCCTCCCAGCATTCCTCGGGTGTGTTCAGAATGAGTGGTTCTTCCGGAGATCCCGGGGAGCTTGCAGAGCTATCGCCACTAGCCATCAGAATAGTCTGCAGAGCCTCCGCAGTCGCATCCTCGTCACTGTCGTTGTCATTGTAGACCTTTCTACAGAGCTCGACAGAGTATCCTGACTCGGAAAGCCGTTTTACCGCTGCTTCCCGCTTCAGATCGGATGTCGCAGCTACCGAAACGCCGGCGCTGTAATTTCCAGGCAGCGCCCACTTGGGCAGGTCGTCCTCTGGGACGTGGATGAGCAGCCATTCCAGGGTTTCCTCCCGGTCCTTGCACTCTTCCACAGCCTCCTCGATATGACTGGCCTTGAAGCCCGAAGTCGTGAACTCCTTGATTATGCTTTGCTTCTGTGCAGCTGTCATCTTGACACCGTGGGGGTTCCATATAACCTCTCGCCGAAGTAGATCCTCAAGCCGCGAGCGTGTCTTCCGACCCATCTCGATCTTGGGCACTGTGGTCCAGCCTTTCATAGGATTGGAACCAGCCCCTCCCGAGCTGCCCGCCGCATTGCTTCTGAGGACCAGCCCATTAGCGCCCGGCATGTTTCTGGCCTTCTCCTTGATCGCTTCTTGCTCCTTGCGCTTCTTCTCCTTGGCGACTTTTTCGTCTTCGCGCTGCTTCTGAGTGGCAAACGGATCAGCGTCGTACATCCAGCCCTTGCCCTCCGCCGCATCCTCTTTCTTGAGCGCTCCAAACTCCTTCCATAAGTCCCTGTAGTCTGGGGGCAACATGGTATGAATGTTCTTCATGCTGCACACCCGGAACAGGGCATAGGTGGCGGCCGCATGACGAGCCTCCAGGGCCGTTTCCCTGGTGACCAGATGCTTGTGGGTGGGAGGCAGCTTGAAAGGCGGCAGGGTTTGCATCTCATGAGTTTTGGGGTGCTTGGCACGCATCGTCACAAAGCAAGAGTAGCCATCTGCGCTTTTGTTCATCTGAGACACGTATCAATATATTAAATTCATCGAATGCATCTATCACGCTCATCTCGGGGATGCTCACGTTATCGTAACTGGGCTTATCCCATTTTTGCTTCTGACAGTGCTCCGAGAGCAAATTAACTGGCAGCTTTCCTGTCCAACTGGAACCGCCAATAATCTGCTTCACAGTTGGCTTTGGAGGGCCTGCTGGTTCCTCTTCAGCTGGTTTAGCCGGCTTCGGGCGTTTGGGTTTGGGGTCTTTGTCAGAGTTTGTGAACACGATGAAGTCATCCTCTCTGGGAGGTTTTGGCGCCTTTGCAGCGGGGGCCTTTGCCGGCTTCTTCGAGGACGCGGCGGGCGCCGCTGGCGCCGGCGTGGTAGCCTTCTCCTTGCCCTTCTTCACCATCGTGAAAATAAACGGTGAGAAAAGTGTATGAGCGTCAAGCTAGAGAGACGTGGGATCGTCGCTGTGTTTGGCGTTCAATGTGCAATCCGCAAAGAGGTTTCCAGTGAGGTCAAGCAGATGCCGGGGTTTTCCAACGCTAAAGCACAGTAAGAAATGATAAGCCCGCACTAATGCAAGGGGGCCAACGGAAAGTTACAGCGCATCTTCAGGCAGTATACGAGGGTTTAGGGGGAACTAAATGGCTCCAAAATACAGTGTGGGCAACCAGTTGGAAGCTACGAGTGCCTGTGTCTTTCTCGCCTCATACTTGAGTCATCTTGTAAACATTTTTAGTGAGTGTGCTTGCTCGTACTGCACGTTGAACAACATCCATCAATCTCTCTTATTGGTTTGCATGTCTACCTGCGCTCATCATTCCACTTTATCACTGGAGGAAGTGCATGATAGGTAGCAGCTTTCTAATTAATCAAAACACATCATGTCCACTACCGAATCAGAGGGGGAGGAAGCCATAACTGGTGGTGAGATTGCCAGCACTGTTATTGCATCACCATCAGGCACTGCTACTGAGGAGACCACCACCACCACCAAAACACCAAGAAATGCCTGTAAGTAGCCTAAAGTCATGACACACCCGCCAAGTGCAGTATGAAGATAACCTGACAAACCAAGTCGCAGAACTCATGACCGCAAAACCAAATATGGGTCAAATATCATCCAAAGGCCACAAACGGCGTGCATCGTCGTCCGGACAGGCCACCGCCTCCCCCGCAACCACCTCTTCTGCTACTAACAAGAAGAAGCGGTCGTTCGCGGGCCGGGACGGGCTGGGCGCGTACATCGCGGACCCCGCGGCCTTCCCGCCGAACCGGGTCATCTACTACAACGACGACTTTGTGGCCATCCGCGACATGTTCCCCAAGTCCGCGGTGCACTGCCTGCTGCTGCCGCGCAAGGTGCCCGTCGACGTCGAGATGTTCGAAGTCGTGCGGTCGGACCCGGCCTTCCTCGCCGCGGCGCAGGCCGAGGCCGCCAAGCTGAAGCAGCTCGTGGCCAAGGAGCTGGAGCGGAAGTTCGGCCGCGAGAGCCGGAGCAGCGCGCTGCGGCAGCGGGTGCTGGACAGTAGCAGTAGCAGTGGCGATCCCGAAGCCGTTGAGAAGGAGGAGTGGGAGGGCAAGAAGGACGGCAAGCTGCCGCCGGGCCGGGACTGGGCACGGGAGGTGAAGGTCGGCATCCACTCGAACCCGTCCATGAACCACCTGCACATCCACGTGCTGTCGCGCGACATGGCGTCGGACTCGCTCAAGCACAAGAAGCACTACAACTCGTTCAACACGGACTTCTTCGCGGACCTGGACATATTCCCCATGGACGACGGCGAGGTCTACGAGCGGAAGCACTCAGACTGGTCGAGCCGGGATCTCGTCTGCTGGCGATGCGGCAAGAACTTTTCGAACAAGTTCCAGAAGCTCAAGGAGCACCTAGCGGAGGAGTTCGAGGAATGGAAACGGGAATAGAGTAGAGCCATGACGTCGTTACAAGAGCACAGAAGTTTCGCTAATGAATATAAATGAAATAAATGAGTACCCTCATAGTATAAATAACGAATGGGTGCCTCCAGCGGCAAAATTGCAATTCATCTAATCTAAACTCATAACGCTTCATTCTACATGCCACTGTACTAGATAAGGAAAAGGTGCTGTTGAGCTTTTTAAATGCTACATTTCAATCGGTGCTGTATCCCCCTGTCCCTGGCCGAAAACCCAAACTCATGCGTAAAAAATAAAACAAAGTGGTATCTCATTGCAAATAACCTCGAAAATCGTTTGGTGTTGTATAAATGTTGTCACAATCTTTTGTTGAATCAATGTAGGGGATACATCGGCCTCGGGCTGGGCCGCGCGGCCATATAGTCGTCGTTCTTCTTCGCAAGAAGTCGATTCGTCTCATCGGGAACTTCTCTCGTGTTGTCCTCGGGGGTGTCCTTCTTATCCTCGGTCTCCGACGCCACCTGCGTCTCGACGCTGTCTGCCCTGTGCGGGTGCGCGCGCTCCTCGCTCTCGGGGATGGGCGCCAGCAGCGCAGACTCGGTGCTGAGACTTCTCGATCCCAGAGCGGGTACCTCGCAAGCCGGGGTGTCAGGTTGAGGGCCAATCTCGGGCGACATGGCCGCAGCCCGGAGCGCGGCAGCAGCAGCAGCGGTGTCGTCAAAAACTTCAGTGTTGCCGCCGTCGTCTCCCGTCACGACTCGCTCGAGCGGCGCCGTAGCTGGAGCCGCCTTAGGCATGAGTCTAGAGTCGAGCTTCAAGACCTCCTGGGCCAGGCTGCGCACGCCCGATGCGATGAGCTCCGGACGCTCCCAGGACAACAGACCAGCCTTTCCGGACGCTCGGTGGGTGTAGAGCACCTTGTACTTGGTCTTGGCCCAGGCGGGGCACGCGTAATCCTCCTTGGTCTCGTGCTGCGGCAGGACCTGCACTACCGACTCTTGTGCGGAATCGCCAGATGCTTTCGCCGCCGCCGCCGCCGCCTCCTCGCCCAGGAATACGGTGATGGCCACTCGAGGCCGCCACTTCTTGGCTACAGGCTTCTTCTTGGTGGGGGTTTCGGGGTGGTGCAGGCTGTGCGCCCAGAACCTCATTGCTGCCTCCGGTCCAGGCAACCAGGCCAGTTGCGTGAAGTTGACGACCTCCGTCGGGGTGAATTCCTTGTGGGGTGCCAGGAGCTTCAGGTACTTGAGCATGAAGACCAACAGACCCGTTGGCGAGTCGCAAAGGGCATAGGCCAGGGTGTTCGGCTCCTGCATCGCCAACTGCTGGTTCAGCGCAATTTGTGCGGGCGTTTGCGATTTCTTGTCTGCGGAGCCCTTGACAGGCTGGCTTCTCTTGAGGGCCGAGAAATCATCCTTGTGGTAGGCGAAGATGGGCGCGGAGAAGAGCTTCGCGATAGACCACTTCGCCCATGCAAGCGGCGTCTCCTGCAGTTTCGGCTGGGCCAGAGGGGGCGAAATGAAGTGTGCGCCCACGCAAGAATCCGGGTGCTGGGTCGCCAGGTAGCTTGCCAGCTTCCAGTCGATTTGAGCAGGGGACGCCGCCCCGGAGCCAGCGTTGGTGACGAGGTAGTGCGGGTACTCCAGGCGGTTCATCAGGGAGTTGAGAATGTCTCCCGTCGTGGAGATAACCGGGGTGTTGTTTGGCAGCGCATCGCTGAAACCAAGCCCCGGCAGCGAGGGAATGACCAGGTGGAACGGTTGCGCGCCATTCTCAGGCTCTGCAAAAGTCTTGAGGATATGCCCGAATGACAGGCAGGTAAGGGGAAAGGGGGGTATCAGAAGAAGGGGAAGGGCGTCATCTGTGTGAGAAGAGCGGACGTGAATGAAGTGAACCCGAATTGGCGCTTCAGCGTTCGGGATTGAGAAGCCAGTGCGAAACTGAGGCAACTCGTTGAGAGCTGCCTCTTCCGAGCGCCACTCGTACTGTTCAACCCTAATGAAGCTGTTAGTCCATTGCGACGGTAAATCTCGCGCGAAGCAGCCTTTCAGAACAGGACTCACCAGAAATCAATCAGCGGCTCAACCATAGGCTTGGGCTCCCACCAGTCCACCGAGTTTGGCTCTGACTGTTCATGAGGCAATCTGGTGATCTCGAGCTTTTGTTGCGTGAGATCGATATATTTCGTTGACACCTTTCGTTCAGAGTCAGCGGGCGCGAACCACAAGGCGTCACCAGAAATGTGACTGATCGGCGGTCGCTTGGCGCTATACTTACATGCAATTGGTATGGCTTGACTTCCTCATCCGGAGGGGAGCTACTTCCAGTCTGGCCGGCAGCGGCAGCAGCGTCGTCGCCTTGTTGCTGGTTGGCCTCGTCGCCAGCCATTATCCGCGAAATCGCCGTCGTGTCTGTGAATGTTCCGTACATGATGGCGGATGATGTGATGAAGCAGAATAACGATGAGAATGTGTCAACGCAAAAAACAACACACGTTCCGCAAGACAGTCAGTCCCCCGTCTCTTACCTCGCGCGCAAACCCATTTAATTATATCTGGGTGTGGCTTGACAGGGACCGTTGTGTGGCAAGTGATGTTCCCTCCGCTGGCCTGTCTTGGCCCAAAGGGTGCTAGACCCGCGCTTGAAACAGGATTTTACCTGCAGAACCCCTGCCCGACGGCTAGACCCCTGTGCTGCTCTTGCTACCCAAGGACCCTTGAAGGCAGGTTAACCAGTCCTGACCAGTCTTGAGAGAGTAATCAAGGGAAATCAAAGGAAATTCGGCAGGCAGAAAAGGATGTGGCGGCAAGGAGTGGCGGTGTCTGCATTATCTCGACGGTTCATGCAGCTATGCAGATCAGCCCAGCCAGCAAATGAAAAGCCTGAGACGCGGTTTCGACGCTTATCCTTTGCGCAGAGAGCGGCTCTACCACAGGAGCGGTGAACCCATGCCTGGCATCTGTAGAACGCTCAGGCGCTGTATGGCCTGGACCAGACGGCCAGCACACGTTAAAGTGGTGACTGCAGAGGTCACACTGGACAGAAACTTAAGCTTAGCTCGACGGGGAAGACCCACGACAAGTGTGAGCTGTTTCGCGATAATCAGCCCAGCAGCACGTCGTTGGAGGTTGGTCCTACCTGCAGGCCTGCAGTCCTGCGGTCTTGCGGTGGGCGGGCAGCCAAGCAGCCAGCAGCGGTGGGCAGCTAGGCAAGGTGGATGCTGTAGCCTGTCCAGTAGCCTGTCGGCCGTTGCAGCTACGAGCCCGACGATTCGGTGCTACTCGAGTCGACGACGAGCTCTGACTCGACGAGGGAGCAAAAGGTCAGATCCGGTCCCCGTCGAGGACCCGTCTCCATAGCTGAGTTGTACAAGTGGCGGTGCATGCGCATCGCATGCCCCCTTCCCCCTTCTGCTTCCTTCCTGCTTCCTTCCTGGGGACCCTGGCACCCTTGTTCCTCGCGGAGATGATCTTCGGTCAGCCCTTTCGCATCTGTAGCACGTCCGAGAAGAGATGCGCAGAAATAGTAGATTCGGTGTCATTGAAGAAGAAAAAAAGACTGCATGATTATACATATGATAGCTGTTTGATTAATATTATTATGACAAGCTGCATTATCCTTGCCGGATTGGACGGGCACCAATACATAGATCGGACCAAGATTGCCGTTCTAAAACTTCTATGCCTCCACTCGGCCACTATATGCAACTCTGCATGTTACCACTTACCACTTCTGGGAGAACCATGGGTGCAAATGGGAAACGCTCCCACCGTCTCCTGTCCAACCTCCGCGCTAAGGTAAACATTATCATGTACTCCATCTACCTATCGAGATATCGAAAGAGAAAAAAAAGTTTGCTCTACCGTCGCGTCGGTGCCCGATTGTGACGTTGACCACAGGCCATGAGACTCGCGATATGCGAACACATCTCCGCATACCCCGCGGTTGCGCTGGTTGATAGGATCAAGACGAGGCCCGTCTCTGGCTGAAGGGCCACTTCCACTCGGGCGCTGTCCGGGTAAAGACCCTTGATCTGCTCTAGGTCATACGCTCGGTTGCCCATCGCCAGCGCAGAAGAGGAAGTCGCGTTCGCCTGTGAAGACCTAGGTTGCAATAGTTGATTAGGTCAGTCCGTCGGTCAGCCAGCCAGCCCAGCCAGTCAGCCAAGCTTCGCATGTGAAGATTGATACATATGACTCAATGACAGCTATCAAAAATCTGTATCCATTCGCCATCTGCACTGCACGTACCATTACGGGTCCCCTTGTATGTATCCATTGAACACAGACCCAACCCCGACCCCCAGCGATAGAAGCTCGCCGACAGCGACGGTCTGCCTGATCTTCGCGTTTGCAGTCCAGAATAGTGGACTCCCCATCGTCGATTTGCGGCAGCCAACCACCTAGGCCACTGCCAGCGATCCCAGCACCAGGTAGCCCACTGCCGCGGTCTCCGAACGCGAGGGGGGTTGTCGAAGCCCGCCTGCCCGCGGCATGAGCGGGCGTCGCCGACCTCGAGCTGGGCAAACTTGGGGCCGATCTTGAACCCTGTCAGCAGGGGCGGCGCCGCCGCTCTGTGCATTGGGGTAGCGCGCGCTCCATGAAGCAGCAGATAGATGGTCACGATGGAGCCGTCGCTGTGACCGACGTGAACGATCTTGGTGGGCTGGTCCTGCGATAACGCGAACGAGGAGGGGTTGGTTGCCTCTCTTCGCGACTCTCGCGAGCCATCAGCAGGTCGCCCACCGACGCCAGCCGCGTGAGCTTTCGAATGCCTCGGTTGTGCGGGGATTGGAAGACATCATCGTTGGCTTGGATGATTTTCTCATGCCCGTCGGTTGTAGGTAAGAATGTCATGTCCTGCTCACTTAGCGGTGTCGACGTACGAGCACTTTGCGGGCTTGTGCTCACTCGCATCTACCAAATTCATCGTTACTAACATCAGCATTGCTTCCCGCCCATTGACGTTTCGCTTCAGCATATTGCTATACTATCCCTCTCGTCAGAGATCACCCCCACGGCTGGCGATCTGGGGAGCCTCCGCTTTCTTGCTGGTTTGCTCTGGCGGGACACAACTGCGCGCTGATGATGAAGCCATCCCCCACAGCCACGTCCCCCCGATGACTTGCTGGGTGGCGCTGGGGATGACGAGATGTCGAGATCTACCATCCACTCTGCCGCGTCGACGTCTTTTTCGACGCGTAGCGTACGTAGGGTCTGATACAGCACGTTCATTGCCTGGATAGGCACGGGCATTTTCGAGCTCCACGTATCGTTTGGACGGACTATCCCGAGACTATACTATACTGACCCCACAGAGCGCCAAGAAGAGCACGCTCATTCTCACTGCAAGATCATGACGCGACATGGTTATTGTGAGTGGTTTTGGGAAGCCGTTTGGCCTTTGGCTCCGTTCTTAGGGCAAGCTTGACGTGGATACTGAGGATGGCAGCTAAAGACGCATGCGTATAGCAACTACGTAGCGCCGTTCTGCACGATCTGAGCCCCTATAAACGGTGTACGGTTCATCTTCGAATCAGTGCCTCTCTCATGAGCTTGTTGCGATCGCTGACATCCGTAATGGAGGTCTTTCGATCATTGGGCACCTATAATGACTTGAGCAAAGTTCATGGGTCCATATTCATAACACAATATCATACCTAATGCAAAAGGAATTGTCATAATGCACTTGGCTATTTCGGCGATCAAGGGTCCATACTAACTAGGTGGCCATGTCTCCAGCCACGAGTACCATTGATATTCTGAAAATGCCAATGGATAATAGGTCCCAGTCTGACTCGCATCTCTGGAAAGGAGGCAGCCTACATGATCTTCGCCCTCGCCGAACGGCATTAAGTCGGTGCTTGGGTGACGAGTATAGGTAATTGGGGACCATAACTTTTTACAATGCCCTCCACCGCGATTCGGACTGATACTCTTGCCAGGGGTGGTGAAACTGTGGGGTCCATACCTCCCGTGCCTTGAGGGGGAAAAAAATCCTCAATACATTGCGAGAAGAGAGATTTACGCATCTATAATATCTGTGATACCAGTGGAGTAAGGTCACCGCATGTTCTCTTGCGTCTCGAATTGCCAGATTGGCAGTCAGGCGACCAGCTCGGCGGCCTCCCACCCATACGGCCTTGCGACTTTCCATTGTGGCTGGAGTGGTAGAGTTGTTCTTGTTCAAAATCAATACAATTCGATACTAGTCTTTCTTGTAATTGACATTTCGGCGAACTGTTTTGTGAGAACACGAATCTTAGCATCGAAAGTGCTTGCTATTGTATGGCGATAAAGTCGGAACCATCACGACTATCACGATGCTGCGAAAATGACTATTTACTAACAATCTCTCGTTGAGGTAACACAGATCTAATGCAATGTGACCTTACTACGAGCTTGGGAGCTCTTTGACGATTGCTCAGCCAATCAGGCCGACGATTTTAGATGTGTAAGTCCCAATACGCAGAAGCAGCTCAAGGTATCCCAAATTTTGATGAGCAAGATCCGGTAGGTAGTGAGCTCAAAGGGAGTGCAAATGGTCGATGTTTGCCATTTAATCTACCTATAAGTTAAGTATGGAAACCCGGAAGTATATGAAAAAAGGCCCTCTGAAGTTCACGAATACAACAGTCTCCCTACTGTGGAACATGGAAGCTAAGCTGTTTTCGCACCGGAGCTTAGGGTGCGTACGGCTTTCGCGATGTAGAGAAAACATGAACTATGGCATGCTCCGGCAAGGACGCCCGAGTGCATTACGAATTCTAGCACCTTCCTTTTCCACACGACTCACGACGAACACATGTTAGTTGGCCGTTGTTGGAAGAAGCTCAATCGGGAAAGCACCCTACCCTAGTACGACGGGGGTGGCACGATGCGGGGATGGTGCCTCGGTACTATCTAATTTAGTTGCCGTTGCCTCTAGTGAAGACCACCCGGGTCCCGGGTCCCTTCCTAGTTTCCCGGAGAACACCATGTGCTTGCTTATACGTGATAGTGGATTCTAGAGACTCTCAAACGGTTCTGTACTGAGTAAAATACTTGAGATCGGACCACAAAGACAGACGCCCCCATCACATACACCATTATGGGCGGTCCCGAACGGAAGACGACGGTCCTCCTGACCGGCTGCTCTGAAGGCGGCATCGGCTTCGCCCTGGCGCAGGAGTACCACCGGCGCGGCTGCCGTGTCATCGCGACGGCACGCAATCCGGCCAAGATGCAGGCCCTTCTCACCAAACAGCAAGGCGACCGCGGTACTGAAGGCCTGAGCCTGGTCCAACTCGACGTGGTGGATCCGGCGTCGATTCAAGAAGCAGTGCGGGCCGTCACGGACTTGACAAAGGATTCTTCGCTGGATATCCTAGTCAACAACGCGGGAGGCGGTTACCAGGCCCCGCTACTGGACGCCGACCTGAACGAGGCGCGGCGGCTTTTCGATGTTAACGTCTGGGGCGTGCTGGCGGTGACGCAGGCCTTTGCGCCGCTCCTCGTCGCCTCCGCGTCCGCCGGGCGACGGCCGCGCGTCGTGAACATTGGGAGCGTGGCGGGCATTGTACCGGTCCCGTGGCAAGGCATCTGTAAGTAATATATATATATATATATATATATATATATATATATATATATATGCACACTCATGTGGATGCATACATTCGTTACGATGACCCTCTTAACCCCCTTAATACCCCCCTACGAGACTCGTTCACTTACACATTTCCCACAAACCAGACAACGCCTCCAAGAGCGCCCTAGCCAGCATCAACAACGCCATGCGCCTCGAATTCCGCCCCCTGGGCATCGAGGTCGTGCACATCGTGACCGGCGGGATCGCGACCCACTTCTTCGACAACGCGGCGGCCACCCAGCTGCCGGCGGACAGCATCTACGCGCCCATCGCGGCGGACATTGAGCAGAACGCCGGCGGGGCCCGGGCGCGGGAGACGCAGGGGTGCTCCGTCGAGACGTACGCGCGCACCGTCGTGAACCAGACCCTGAAGACGAGCCCGCCCACGTCGGTCTGGAAGGGGACACTGGCCACCGTCGTCTGGCTTGGGTCGAGCATCGGCTGGGACTGGATCAACGACAAGATCATCGAGCTGCTGTGGGGGATGGGCCCGCTGCGGGCCAAGTTCCGGGCGGCCACGTCCAAGAAGCAGCTATGAGCGTTTTTTCACCTTTTTGTAGTCATAATTGCGGATTCAACCATTGTTGCTTTCATATGTGGGGTGGGGGTTGGACCGTTGTAGAAGAGGCATAAGGGTTAGACAGAACAGGTGACAGCAGTCTGTATCTGCGTCTTATTGTTATTATTGATGATACCTCTTGTTTCTTCTTTTTCTTCTTCTATATCCAGTAGGTCCGCCTTTCCTCGTCACTCATAAACGTAAATGCTTCAAGGCAGCCGGTTTGAGAGCGTCTTCATGATGCATATGCCATTTCTTCATTTCATTCCACAACCCATGAAGACGGTTCGCAACTGCCCGCCAAATCTCGACATTGGTCGCTTCTCTCCTACGATGGCCCAATTGAAAGACGACAGTACACCTTGTGCATAAAGGGTTATTGGCTGGAGTCGTCATCCGTAAAAGCCCATACAACATTATTGTGAATTTGTAGAGAATTCCAGCCTGTGAGAAGATCCAAGTACCGACTGAATCATACAACGTGAAGTATGGCGAGGCGTCTGTAGACGGCAATTGCAGACAAGACCTTCGGCTCTCTCGGGGGGTTCGCTTGGCTTCCTGAGAGGAATCGCATGCCCAAGTCGGTAGTCGTGCTTATGCCCAGAGCTACCTATTGGAGGCCGCATGAAAACATGATCGCATGTCGCAGCCACCAGTAGCTTATACACTCGTCAACGAACCCTGGTGATTTCGATATTATATGGCAGCCGATCAAGCCCTCGTGTTTGAGCAATTCGACATGGCCAAATTGATTTCTTCCGGGATACTGGGCGCAGTGCCTTGTAGTATATGCCAGAAAACTGGCCATCATAATCCGTTGGCGCACCAGACGACGTGAGGCGAAGACGCCCAATACAGAAGATAACTGTAGCGTACCGAATTGTAGTCGAGAAGTTTGTCCGTGGGCGCAATTAATAGCCTCCGTCGATCGTAGTCCTCGGTCGGCTCAGTCGCCTGTAATTTTCGCATGTCTGAAGTATTTCATTCCCACCCAGGCCGTCACAACCCAAACCCAAGCCATGATACAGGTTAAGATCATCAAGGACGGATAGTACCCTACTATGGGTAGCGTAGGATCGTCTTCGAATTCGGGCGGCGCATACGGTGTTGTTCCGACATCCCATGCCCAGCTCCAGACCCCGAGACAGCTTCCCATACCGATCACGAATACAGTCCAAGTCACTATCAAGATCACCCAGCCCCACCATTCCGTTTCGCTGTAATCATATTCGGAATCGGAAGGCGGGAGCGGCGAGGCGGTCAGGCCCTGTAGGGACAGTGGCGACTTGGCATGTTTTATCGACCGTCGGCGCTGGATAGACACGGACGGGGCGCGGAGAGCTTTGGAGAAGTACGACTCGGAGCCCGAGGATACGGACGAGACGGTGGGACGTAAAGGCGATGCGGATCGAGTCTTTAGGGAGAGGATGTCCTCCTCATCTGTCGTCGAGGTGTACGACGAGATGGTAGGGCTAGGTAGTTGCGCGACGGGTCCGGTTCTAGGTAGAGGAGGGCGGTCTGCCACATCGGCTCGGCGAGCATACCCATCCATCGAGGGACGCGGCGTGATGTCGGAAATCCCCAAACCGAGAGCGGAATCCATGGGCGAGACTGGTGATGCTACTAAGGTTTCCGACATGGGGCCAGAAGTCACGATGACCTCGGGCGGCTGTGCCCTGGGGATGGCAATGGTAGTATTGGTGTTGGTGTTGATATTCAGCGGGCTCCTTTCGCGCTGTGCGCCGCGGCCCAGCAAGGCAACCTTTCTCAAGGAACCCTTACGCCTGCGCGTCTTTATTTGCTGCTGTGGCGATTGCTGGGATATGGGTGCCAGGGCACGGGGCGGGCGACTCAGGGCGTCATCGGCGATATCGATGTGTCGCGACTCTTTCAGGCTGGCTCTGCTGTCGGAGGAGCGCAAGAAGTTGGGCAGCTTGGACAGGATACCGCCGCCAGAAGAACCGCTCCTCTTACGGTTGGTTATCTGAGCGGCGGCGGCCTGGGTCGGACTAGTACTCGACGGTTGGTTCTCCATTTTGTTGGTTTCGCGAAATGTCTTGTTGAAACCTTGACTTTAGGTTGGGTCGTGGCGCCCATCAGACGAGAGAAGCTTGGGCGAAACTGCGGTCATTTGCGCCTCTATGTACAAGGAGTTGATGACTTGCAGTGTCTTGGAGAGACAGAGAGACAGGCGGCCTCAGCATGGATACCGGTAGATGTATATTTGATGTGAACGAGAGTCGGTTACATGCTGATCGTTTGTGTGCTGGAGCTGTCGAGCCGCATAAGACAGAAAAAACCCCATATGCCTTTGCTGCGATTACGGTTCGAGCTTGAATCTTGATTAACGAAATGGCCACAATACGCATCTAGCAAGTCATTGCTGCTCATTGGCTTTTTCGCCAGAGGCTAGTGGGGAGACTCCAAAGCAGCTACAGGGGGCACTAAATGATGGCTCAGTTGCAGCATCAGCCTGGAGGGTTAAGGTTGCAGTAAATGCCCCCTAATCCTCTCAGCTGTGGGTTGAAGCCACATGACACCGACCGACCGATGGATGGATGGGCCATGAAAGTAACGCATCATTCAACCTGAAAGGTGATGTTCTAAGTTATAGAGGAAAACACCAATTGATCTTGAAATATATATACAGACAGTTACCAAAGAAAAACGAGGGTGAGACAGCTGCAACGGCCGTTTCCATTGGTCATAGCCGCCATGGGAAATGCGCCTGGAGATTAGCACTCTCCAGCGCTCCCCAAAATCCAAAAAAAAATCCAAGAAATGCTGCACACCCACCCGCCCGAATCAGGTCAAGCGCCAGGAACGTTACGTAGCCGAAGTCGACCAGTGGCCCATGTTCATCCACCTTCAAGCTGGGGAATGAATGACCAGTAACCACAGTAATTGTGACACTCCCGCTCCGTCCTATCCTCGCTATCTCATTGATATGAGCGCGCTGCCGCACGCCTTTATCAATGGCTCCTGGTAGCCGTCCCAAGCCACTTGATCTCCATTCCGGCAAACCTCCCATCATCAGGGCATCGCCGCCGCCACCGTCGTCGCCCGATCATCGCAGCAGCAGCAGTGCCGCTTCCGACGACGACTACACCTACTTTGGAGAGCACGACCATCAGCACGACCATCACGACCACCACCGCCATCATCAGAGCAACACCAGTGCCCCGCTGCTACGCGTCCCTAACCACGGCGACGATCATCACGACGACTCCGGGCTCTCCTTTTACGACCCCAATCGCTTGTCGCCTGTCGCCCCGACTTTTCACCAAAGCTCCTCGCTGCTCTCGCCGACGTTCTCCCTCGGCACCATGTCGTCGCGCCCGTCCTCGGCGGCGACCGATTCGCCCTTCATGAAGGAGAACACACCCCCCGTCGACATCCCCGTCTCGTCTGCTGCCGGCGGTGCGTCGAACAACAACCCCTTCAACTTTCAGACGCAGATCATCTCCACCTCGCCGGTGAAACCCAACGTCGGGCAGCGACGTGGCCATAGGTATAAGCACAGTTCCATCTCCACCCAGCACCAGATCTTTCAGGAGCCTCCGCCCCGCCCGCCGCTGGCGCTGCCGCGCGACCTGCCGATCCCCACCCTGCGGGAGGCGTGGAAGTCAACGTCCAAGGACCAGCGCGGCCGTCTGTACTGGTGTCTCTGCCATCTCGTCGTAGCCATCGGGGTCTTCCTCTCGGCGCACGGCTCGCTGGCCATGACCGCCCTGTCGCATCTGGTTTTCTTCGACGTCGGCAGCGCGGCCGTCTGCGTCGTGGTCGAGGTCCTGGGCAACTTCGAGGTGTGGAAGCGGAGCAGTATCCGACACCCGTTCGGTCTCGAGCGCGCCGAGGTCCTGGCCGGCTTCGCTATGAGCGTCTTCCTCATCTTCGGCGGCTTCGATCTCGTCAGCCACAACCTAAAGCACGTCCTGGAGGGGCTCGGCGACCACGAGTCGCACCACCCTGACACGCATGGCGCCGGCGAAGCTCCCCGCGTTGAGAACGGTAGCGTCGACTTAACAAGTCTGGCAGCCATTGTCGCGACCCTGGTGAGCGCCTATGGATTGAGGAACCACGGGAGGATCAGCAGGATAATGCGCGTTAGCTACTTGGCTAGCTTGCCCAGTGTCCTGTCGAACCCATTCCACTTCTTGACTCTGTCGACCTCGTTTCTCATGTTGATGCTACCGCTGCTGTCAATACCCATGTCTATTTGGTTGGATGGTGCCCTGTGTGGGCTTGTGGCGGTCGCAATGTTTGGTCTCGGAGTCCGGCTGGCTGTGGCTCAGGGGCTGATGTTGCTTATGTCGTACGGCGGGCGCTCAGTTTCTTCCTCCTCGGGAAAGAGCAGGGATATCGGCGTGGCCGATGTCGTCAGCGAGATCGCGGCGGAACCCAACGTGGAGCGGGTTGAAGAGGCCCAGTTCTGGCAGGTCCACTACGGGCTGTGTATGGCCAACCTGAAGCTTTGCGTTGCGAGGGGCGCCGACGATGGAACGCTCAGCCGACTACGTACACGTATCTCCACGTTGGTGCAGAATCGACTGGGCGAAGGGTACGGTAAGGGGAATAGCTTGCGGTGGGAGGTTAGCTTGCAGATGAGCACGGAGGGCAAGCCAAATTTGTAAAAGTAAAGATACATGTAACTGCAAGAACTAAAGAACTTGCTATGTAGATTCTGAATAGATATGAAATGCCAAGCCAAACTGATGTCTTCAGTAGATGATACCAGGCCTGCAAATGGCACATATGAACTTGCTGGACGAGATCATCGAACATCCTCTATGCTGACCAACTTCCCCCTTTCCGGTTTCATGAAGCATCAACGTAAAGCCCTCGCGGACAAAAGGGGACAAGAACAGGGGCCAGTCATGTCAGTGAAAGAATTATCTGAGCACATTGCAGGAGACCATCCACCCTTAAAGGTACGGCTAGTATAATGCCACAGTTAACATCACGTAAAGGCATATTCTGTTATGCTAGGCTACACATCACTAGCCAACAATTACTCTGGGGATACCAAATAGGTAGGCAAGGAGTGGCTTCAGTCTTTCTTGGAGATGCCGTCCAAGACACGTCTCCAAAGTGCTCGCTGCATACGTACGCAAAGTGAACAGGGTCGAACCTCCCCGTGGCAAGATGGCCGAGTGGTCCAAGACATAGGTGTTTTCATCATATGTAGCTATCACCACTATGGATTTCAAGGGCAGCCTATAAATATAGCAGCAACATGATAGCCCATTCCTGTTGCCTCCCAGTGGCATTCACGAACTAGCAGTGACGATTCAGGAAACAAAAGACTTGGATCGACTTCCAAGGCAGAAGTACCATGTTGTCCCCATTTCAGGGCCATCCGGCTGGTGGTCCAGATTTGATACCAGAATACGGCGCCCTGCTGGCGAGAGGTGACAAGATAGATTGCGGTCGTCCGACTCCCAGAGACGATGTCGCGGCGACCTCCTGTCCGGACCCCCCGATGGGAGCAACTACAACGCGCGGCATGCCGCCGCCGCTATTGGGACGAGCGGCCCCATCCTGCTCGCCGGGCCACCTCGTGTCCTTGAGGCGCCTCAACATCTGGCGCCCGGCACTCGGCGCTGTTCCTTCCCATATAACAAAACCCTGGGAACATCACGGCACAGCTCATCTTCTGGCTGTATATAGGCAGTTCAGCACCATCGCCGGTGCGACCTCGCGCTCAGCCTCATGAGGCTCGTTCTTCTGCTCCGGCCCGTTCATCGCTACGGGCAAATACACACGAACCTACCTACTTACTTATGTTTTGCACTCGTAACCACGCACAAAGCGTTCGCATGCCTCCTTCAGGAACGCGGACGGATCTTCCCAACACTGGATAGTTCATGCTGACGTCCGCGTGGCTCATCATATGACAAGACAAGACAAGACAGGGCAGGACATGTCAGTTCAGTCAGTGGTTTCGCAGGATTGCATCTTTTGTGTACTCCCTGCTCGCTCAGGGCTGACGGCGCCCATCTTCCCGTTCCGTCGGTAACCGGAACTGGCAAACGACGAGCGCCCGCGGATGTGGCGGTATTATTATCTTTTTTCCCAGCCGAACTACATGTTTGTTGTGTTGCCAGTTCTCGTCGCAGCCAGCCCAGCCAGCGCGTCCTGCTGCTGCTGCCGGCATGGTATGGAACCGAGTCAGAGTGCCATTTCACAACTCACACTGAGTAAGCATCGGTGGTGCGCCGAGATATAAGCAAAGCAGGAGGGTTACGGTAGAAAGCGCCACAGTCTGACTTGGGGGAAGAGAGGATGGATGAGAAGGGGGCTAAGTACTTGTATATGCGAAAAAGTACTGCATTCCAGATAGTCCGCATCGCCGGTTGACCCGAGTTGGTCAGCATATAGTACGCAATTCCAACAGGTGTGCCAGTTTGGTTATAAGATTAACGTAATCAGTCAGGGGTTTCCAGCAAATCTGAAATAGAGCGTAAAGATTTTTACCACTGCATATATCTCACACTCGATGCAAAATATGCAGGGAACAACGAGAAGTCACAATATACTCCTGAGATACGGAGTGTAGAGTAAGATGTGAAGTGTGAGGTTGTTGAGTTGAATACAGGTAGTTGGGTTGGCAGGCGGGTCTAGTAGTAGTACTAACCCGACATCCAACCGACTTTGACATTA
This sequence comes from Apiospora arundinis, assembly GCA_039105305.1. Taxonomy (NCBI): domain Eukaryota; kingdom Fungi; phylum Ascomycota; class Sordariomycetes; order Amphisphaeriales; family Apiosporaceae; genus Apiospora; species Apiospora arundinis. The sequence continues at coordinate 660,071 of JAPCWZ010000007.1, read as the reverse complement.
CTGCAGCAAACTACGTCACAGCCCACACCGGTGACAAGGGCAGCTTCACTTGCAGATACTTCAAATCGTCGAAAATAACAGCAACAGCCTACTCCAACCACCTACTCACATACCGGCAGATTTAGAAGCGGTTTACTGTGGAGCTATCTTCTTATTCCGATACCATGCTCAATCTGGTCTGCGTAGGAGCATGCTACCTGGACACGATCCTCAGGTAAGCAGCCCACGCAGAGTGCTTACATGCTTACCTGCCATTGGAAATCGACGGGGGGTTCGCATCCCGAACATATGATGTCCGTGTCTGACCAGGAGGAGTTTCTTACAGCGTCCCACGTTTCCCAGAGGAGGATTCCAAGCTGAGGGCCACTAGCCTCAGCGTGAGACGCGGCGGCAACTGCCCCAATTCGCTCGAGGTCTTACAACAGCTCCTTGCGGCGGAGCAGCAGCAAAGTCACAAGGTCAGGCCGTATCTGGTCTCATGCCTGCCCTCGGCGGAGGGTCCGGCCGCGGCCAGGATCAGAGACTCCTTCGGCCCTGATTCGACCGTCGACCTCACGAGGTGCATCTACCGTGGGCAACACGAGCAGCCGGCCAGCAGCTACATCATTCGCAGCGAGGCGACGGGCTCGCGGACCCTAGTGAACTACAACGACCTACCGGAGATGACACTAGCCGAGTTCCAGGCCGCCATCGATGGGCTGGACCCCCAGCATGATATGTGGGTGCATTTCGAGGTGCGTCGCCCCCATCCCCCTTATTGGCTTTACCCTTGCCGAACGTACTAAAATACGCAATCCTAACGACAACTACGCTTGGTCGTGCTGCAGGGTCGCATCCCGGAGACGACGTTGAGCTGTATTCAACATCTTCGACAGACCTTGCCGAAAGCTAGCATCAGCGTCGAAGTAGAAAAACCGGACCGTGAAGGACTGGAGCAGTTGGCGGCTGAAGCGGACGTGGTGTTTTATTCCAAGAGTTGGGCTGAGGTTAGTGTAGTTGGGCAACAGTGACTGCTCATATTGCCCTTGATTCACGCGCTGCCCGACGGATAGATGCCACCAGGGGGGCAAGCGAAGCTGACGATGATTGCAGAGTAACGGATATCAAAGTGCCCAAGAATGCCTGATGGCCCAATCAGAGGTGGCACGTCGAGCGTAAGTGTTGCGGGACGTAACGATATTCCTTTTTCTCGACAAACCCAGCACGCTTTGCTGACGCGACTTAAATGGAATGCAGGTCTCTGCTTTTGTGCACATGGGGTTCAGAGGGAGCGGCAGGCCTTTCGCTACCGAGCAAGAGTTGCGTGTCTTGCCCTGCGTTACGCCCTGGACAAAATGTTCGCGTAGTAGAGTATGTCAGCACACACACAATCACACCCACCTCCACCCGCACACAGACCCCACGACGCAAGCATACAAGGTGTCTTAAGTACGCCTGATGTGAGAGCGAGCGTGAGGGAGATAGCATCAGAGCACTATGACTGACGGAATCCCTGCCTGTAGCACCGTTGGCGCTGGTGACACGTTCATCGCCGGGATGTTGTACGGGCTGCTGTGTCACCAGGATGATTGGGATGCGGAGACAAAGGTGAGAATTGCCGTGCAGTTGGCGACAAGCAAGGTGCAAAAGGAGGGATTTAGCGGCGTCGGTACACATGTGATGGACCAAAAAGCAACTCCTGCTCCGTCGGGTATGTAGGTAGCTAAGCTGACAGACAATCTCCGCCTGTGAAAGGCTGCAAGCCATGTTTGCCAAATGACCTTTGACCTTTTGGATTATTGGGTTTCTGGATGCCGGCGGCTGCACCTACCCTATTAAGCCCGGCTATGTGTGGCATGTACAGATTGCAGACTGGCTCTCTCTCTTACTAGGAAGGACGCTTAATCCGTGTGTGTGTGTGGCGGGCGAAGATGTGTACCAAGTAGGCAGCTGGGGCGGGAGCAGAAACAGGCAAACCGTCTTGGTGTAAACGTAAACTATGCGATTGGGTGAGTAACGTGATGTTGGAATGGCCAATGGTCGCCCCCTTGGCTAAGATGGCAAGAATCGACACGAAGGCGGGCGGCGCTACGCTACGTAGTAGTCGGAGACGGAGAGAGTCAGCGTGGGAGAGAGGAGTCGTCTCGTCTCGAAGCGCAGGAGGACCGGCCGAGAACTTCTCAAAGTGGATGCCGATCCCCGCATTGGGTGTTGCTGCTTCTGCTGCTGCTGCTTCCTTCTAGAGCGAGCGTCAAGCAAGCAGGCATGTCGAAAGGAAAAGAAAAAAAGAACATGCTATTAATGGGCCGGAGCGCAAGGCGAGGTCAATAGGTCAATAGCGAATGTCTTTGTTGGCTGTGTTTGTGAGAGAGAGAAAAGGAGCGGTGAGACTGCCTAAGGTGGGAGGAGGTGGACAACAGTGGACACATCCCATCTGATAATCTCATGTGCGGCTGGCTGGATGGTGGATGGTGGATGGGCCAGGACTACAGCAGGCCAGTGGGCAGGCATCTAGGTATGAATCTACTGTATTAAAGCAATATGATATGCTAATAAGACATGTACCAGTCAGTATATGAATTGGTCAAGTCGGTTTGGGGCTTTTGGGGGGCTTGGCTCTCTCTTTGCTTGGCCCATCCTCGCCATCTAGGCCGCTTCTCACCCTCTACTTTTTTACATACGACGGGACTATCACCCATCCACTCACCCACCCCTCCTTCTTCCAACCGTAGCTGCATGGCCGGTTAGCCATTGTACACTTATCGTCATGCATGCGCATGCCTGCATGGAGACGCAAGGCAGGTAATGCGATCCATCGTCCACCTCCGTGCTTCAGCCGTACAACTTACACCCCGTACATGATTTACTACTTACCCTACAGTGAGACCGAGTGAGTGACCTACGCGTCTGTGTAGGTGTGTGTTGCTGTGCCGTAGGTTAAAGTGCTGTAGGCAAAGTACATAGGCCTGCATGCATGCATGCATGCCTGTATGTATGCAAGTACATGGCGTACATGCATTCTAAGTTTCACGGTAGGAGATCGTTGGCAGATGGGGAAGATATGTAGCTTGTAGCGTGAGGCAGGGCCGGGGATCGCAAATGTGGGTTTAGTAAAGTGTCTGCCTGGCTCGCTTCGCTTTTGCTTGTGATGGCGATGAGTATGATGATGATGTTACCCGTTGTGGTGGTCGTCTGCAGTCAGTTGGACGAGTAAAGGTACGAGCAGACTATCGTGTTTGACGTTTGGATTGCGCGTCTTTTTCTCGCGAAACATGGATCCATAGATCATATTCGGCTCGCCGTCGTCGTGGCTAGCAGACAGGACAGACCATAATACCTACACAAAGTAGAGAATAGACATACGACGACGACGATAATCACATACACACACCCACGGGGCTTCATGTAGGCAACGCGATCGTAGCTTTGCATGACGATGCGGCGACTCTCGTGCCAATCAATAGCGTCGGGGCGATGGGGATGAGGATGGATGATCGTGTCTGAGTCAGGTCCAGTTTGCATCTCGACTCGAAAAAGCGTTGTCGCTTCATCGGGCCTTGGACGCTAACGGTCGCAATGACGCAAGAAACGAAACGTCCGTACGTCCATCTTTGTTGACGGGGAGAAGCCGGGGAGGGGGGAGCGAGGTACATCGATCCCGTGGGATGTTAGGTATGTATTGTTTGACCTACACACTTGTGCTGCTGCTGCTGTCAAGCAACTTGCCTTGCAGGGGAAAGGAAGAGAGAAAAAGAGACCAAAGCCACCGCTCTAAAAGGAGGAGCGCAGCCAAGAAGCAAAATTCTTGAGACGATCACGCAGCTATCGAAAGCTTCCAGTTGGCTGCCTTCACTAGTTAGTCTCACGCGGAAGGGAGCGGCCCACGCCTGCGGTTGTCGGGATGTCCGTTTCAAGATCAAGGTTGTATCTTCCGGGCCTGGTCGTCGTCCGTCCGTCGTCCTGCTAGGTTAAGGGTTAAGGCAGGTGGTTTTTAACCTAAGGCATTAATGAAGGATGGATGTACAGTACCACCACCACCACTGGTACGATACATCGCCTACCTGCTTGGTCGGTATCAAGCTTCGATTCCTTGGCCCGGCGGGCGGATGCTGCTGGGCTGTTGTGTGTTGATGGCATGGGCGAGAAGAAACAACGTCTAACCCACCTATCCTATCCTATCCTATCCCATCCCATCACAAGCCGCAGCAGCAGCACTACGTACGTGTACAGCACGACAATACCTAGCAACATGGCCCCATGCGCAGCAGCAATTCCCAGTGTGCCAGTCAGTGCCTGCAAATGCTAAGCTGGAGGGCTTGTTCTGCTGCGGGGGGCCACCTGTTCCATAGTAGGCAGTTGCCAGGTAGGGTAGGCTCCTTGGCTAACCCAGTCAGTCTCAGGCCAGATAGTATTGGCAGTGGATTGCGACCCCTACCCAACCGGGACCAACAACCCTCACTTATTACTAACTTGAGAAGAAGAGGAGGGTCGGAGGTACCAGGTATGCAAGTGGTGTATATCACTATGCAGCGGCTCCAGCTTCCGTGCAAGAGGGAGATTGATAGCTGAGCACAGCTGGATCATCGTGTTCCGTTGTGGTACTCGGTTTGTGGTCTTCATGCGGCTATCTTCGATCAACGGCAGCCAACCAAGAGGGAAAAAATAGCGCAGCAATGTAATATCCAATACATTTGGATGGTACATACGTGTAGCCGGTCACGGTCGGTATCGGTAATACTACCCCCCACCACTACCACCCCATCCACGGAGATCTTATGGTCGGTCTGGTATTTGTTCCCAGATCCTGCTGTGTCGTAACGACACGACTGGGGGGGCACGATTGACGCAAGTAGTTTAGTTACACGGTATTTGCCAGGCCGAGCGAGCAGGATCCTTCTTTTTTTCCCATCTTCGATTTGCGGCCACTCTAGGTTCGTGATTGGACCAAACAAGACTAATCACAAAGTAATAATTGACAGAATATGAGGCGTGTGGTCACTTGCTCGCTCACTGCGGCATGAATATGATGCTGCAGCTTACTACAGTAGTTGCTAGCAGGTGGTTTTGGTTACGGCCAAGGTTCTAATATTAAACCAGACCGCCCGCCTTCTCCTTTGAGTGGTATAGGAATAGCCCCCATACAAGATTTGGTATTGCGTGCGACATAACATACCGCTAGCCTGAGAGTGCCGCAATGCGGACACGGTCATGGTCTGTCTTGTCTGTCGGAAGAGGAGTGATGTGAAGAGAGAAGGCGCGGACCAAAACCCTCATCTTGTAAAGGCGAGGCCGAGTCGTGCCGCTTGGCATAAAAGTGGTTTCACGTTAATACAGAATAAGGGGCGGTGGGTGGAAGCTATTACAACGTCCAAGTCTGGAAATGGAAAAGGTAATCCAGTCACCAAATCCATCCGTGTTAGGTTGGCGGCGGCGGCGGCGTCGCTCCTCTTCTCTGGCGAGACGATTGAGCACCCCTGTCGTATCACACTACACAAGGGCAATACGGCATAGCGATACCTTTTCAGACCCGTGTGCCGACGAAACCATATGATGACTACAGCTTGTACAGCTTGTACAGCGTAGTGCAGTGGCAGGTGGGCGTCTGGGACAGGGCCCTGGGCTGGGCTGTCTGTCTGGGTACTTGGCCTGGGGAGTCTGGCCTGCACGCCTGGGGACTCTCTCCCACCAAGGGCAGTGAATGGAAGTGAAATGTGACTCCACCCCGCCTATCTCCTCAGCCCCTTGAGGTCTGACTGGCTCGGACCCGTTTGGATATAGAACAAGGTAAAAATGCAGATCCAGAGGGCCGGCGCCTGTGGTACGTACATACACCGATAGTCGATATGACTTCAGGGTTCCATTCCGGATGGCAGAACGACAATGCGACACTAAAACTAATAAATAACCTAACCTACCACCCACCTATGTATGCAAAGACATGCATACTACCTACGCATGTGCGTAGCAGTATGTAAACATTCTCCTCGCTATTTCTGAGCCCCCTTTCGCCCATGACGCCAATCAGAGTCAACGGCTTACCTCCAACCCAAAAAGCGTTGTTCGATTCGATGTGACCGTACGGAGTACATAAACAGAAATATGAGAAACCTCGATTGCTGTCTCGATAGCCTTGCCGTGTAAACGTTGATTGGGAGGTTGGGGTTGTTTCGCCACCTGGCTTAGATTCGGAACAGAGGCCCCCTGGTTGCCGGCCGTTGTGCTTCACTAAAATTGAATCCAAGTTGAGACCCGAAGGGAAGTCAAGTCACCGATGGTCACTTTTGCAGATCTGCTCCGAGAAGGGGGACGAAAAACGAAACACTGCCTCAGTGGAACGCACATGGGAAGGAAAAAGTATACAGGCTTGGCGCTTTTGGAGATTGGGGACTATTCTGCCAAACATCCTCCTATGGGATCGCCCAATACAACGCCATATTCGATTCACTTATTGTCCGAGGCTCGCCCGGCTCGACGAACAAGTGACGACAGCATGGAAACCCTCGTGTCTAATCATGCGTTACGTACTCGTACCGTAGCATCGCGCGCTTTGCTCGCTGACAAGGCTCCCTCATCGGCGAATGATGCATTGTTTGAGCACGCCCGTGTCTCCGGTGGAGGAACCCTAAGTGACAAGGCTTTCTCCAGGCCTGAGGTCGTTTTGCGGTGTTATTCCGAAAGGGAGCCAGACCAGAGGTGCAGAGGGAAGGCCTCTCTCTTGCGAGTCATGGAACCTAAAACCCAGGCACCCCTGCTCGTAACCTGCAGAAAGTTGCTAGTTGGGATAGAAATCTTCCAGAATTTCTTAGCATGGCTATAGCTTGGTTTGGAGAGCTGACAGGGCTAAACATGGAGTATGTAGGGTACAATGTCAATCTGCTTCAGCCTGCTTTGCTCCTTTTCGTTTAAAGCTTCACTGCCACGGAATTACGGCGAGCCCACTCGTAGCGGCGTGCACTCATGTAGACGACTGCCTGTCCGGATATGGATAGTATGAGTCTGCCTAGGGTATAAACTGTGAAAGAGATATGGCAGTTTGGTTACTCACCACCTCATCTGAAGCCAGCCCATGACACTTGCTTGTACCGGCATTCAATCTGTTTGTGATTGCGATGCTCCAAAACGCCACCCATGGCGGCAGCTTGCAAGACGATATGGGACTATGTACCCATAACATCGGTATTCCTATCGGTTGTCGGACAAAACGTGACAAAGGACCCTCCATGTGGGTACGCCGTTACTAACTTTTGGGCTGGGGTCTTGGTCTTAGAGGGGGGCCCAGTACCGAGCAAATATGAGCCATGTACGGGAGTACGTGGCGGTGATGTTTGCGGGAGCCCTGGTCTTGTACGGATGTGAAGTACCCCTCAAGTCAGTCCCATGCAAGTGTCCATGGCCTGCTAGGGCGTTCGGGGGTAAAAGGTGTGTGTGGCGTATCTACCACGCACCTTCTTTCTTTAATTAGCTGTTAGATAGACTATCACCAGGCTTGTTAAGTTGAATCCGTGACGTGTCGAGTATCACCCAGTAGTGGTGGGCAAAAGCCCCAGTAAAGCAGCCCCGAAGTCGTAATATCGATAACCTGGAGCAGCAGTTGCAGGGTATGATTTTAGCTGCTCGAGAAAAAGAGACGAACACTCCGCTGCATATGTAGTGGCCAACAGGAGGGGACCTTGCCGCCAAAGAAACACTACTGGCTCCAAAGCCTGGAAGCTGCACTCTAATAAGTCCGGCGCAATCAAGTATCAGACCTAGCACCTAGGATGCCGAGAAACCGCAGTGGGAGGAGTCTCCGAGTATGGCACATCGCATGATGGTGTATTAGACCGACTTGTGTTGGTCGCGGGTGGATCCAAAGCGGGCATACGGCATGGTCGTTGAGGGGCAAAGCGTGCTCCGTTAGCGATGACCACCGCCGAAATGAATGATTCTGTTAGCTGGATTACTGTTTGCTTTTCCCCCGTCCTTTGGCAGTCACTCGGTTTGATGAGGCAGGCTGACAGGGTATGTGAAGGCCCGCGGGGGCTTTGCAGAGCCGAGGTCAATCGCATGCCTGATCCCTCAGCGTGCACTGAAGACTAGGTTGCAATATGAGTCTTTTTTTCACGGTCGTACATGTAGATGAGAGTTCGATAAATTGGCCCAGCGTTGCTTTATCCGAGAAGATATCAGACCAGGAGGGAGCAATGCAGAGAGGTATTGGGAACTCAAGAGGCTCTAGGCTAATCTGCTCTCAATGTCGCGGCAGTGCAAGAAAGTGTGCCGTGCGCGGCCTTGGCTTTTGATGATCCTCTATCGTCGTGATTGCGTGAGCTGCTGCTGCTTGCTACTGACCTCTCTCTACACGAGCGAAGCGAGGTATGAGATGCCGACGGTAAGCTTCGCCTGCCTTGCCTTGCAGCCACTCGGAAGGATAGCCACTTCTGTCCGTCTCATTTTCTTTGGAGAGGGTTAGTGCACAAGTATCCCGATGAGCACAAAAAAAAAACATGGCGTGCCAATATCGTAAATGATGAATGCATTGCCGTGAACGCCGCGTGGGATAGTGGTCAGCATCCCATATCTACTGCAGTCGTACTCACTGACTTAGCCACGGAGCCTAAGCAAACCCCTTATTGGAAGGGAGTCAGACACGGAGCGCTGAGGCAGACGACACCACACGGCAGACTGCTGCTGCGTCGTGGCACGGGTCCCATGCTACTTCCTTCCAATATTGGGTGCGGCCAGGTAGCCAGGCTTTTTTTTTTTTTTTTTTTGGTGTGATGTGGTTGAGATGGTTATTCTCTCGTCAGAGTGACAAAGACACTCGACAGGGTCTCGCGGATTTGTTTTTTTTGGAGCCAAAGAGGCCAAAAGCCGCTGAAGAGGGCTCGCCCAAGCTAAAATTACAGGTCAGCAGACTCGCAGGGGGCAGGCTAATTCTAGGGAGTTGCAAGGGCTTCCGCTGGCCTGGCCGGGTCAATGAATAGATTGAAACACTTTCCAGCGAGTAGTGGCTCTCGACCAGCCAGTGCATTCTGCCACGACATGATGTGAAGGGCTAACTACTGGCAGGCATGTGCTTCGCGTAGTGCTATGTATTGTATATTCTAGGGCCCAGGTAGTGGTGGTGGTAGGTTGCAAATGCAAATGAGACGAGATGTGCCCTATTTTCTTTGCTTTCTCCCTGGCCCGTAGATTTGGCGGCGCATTTGCCTGTACCTCATGCGGTGGTAGGTATGCACCATCGCTCCCGCTAGGTAGTGTTTCTGCTCACTTATGGTAGTGCAAGACCGGACTCATCTGTGCCAACTCAAAGGTACAGGTACGATATGTGTCGTACTTGTTTGATTGCTGCATACCGGAAAGACTTCCTGTCTGACTGACTCTGAGATTACCCGCCCATTCGTCGCCTTCTGGCATGCCTGGCTGATGGGTGCCGTCGCGGCCATCACTACTGTTACAGGCAAATGCACGACTCGCCATAAGCAAGCATCTACACACATGTGGAGGAGGAAAGGGATTTGGAGAGGGACCTCTGCAATTCCGTCAAACACGGAACTGTGTGCAGTTGCGCGCCAATCCAACCCGCCAACCCGCTTTGCAAGGTATGATATGTACGGAGTACCATCTTGGTGATTTGAACCATCACAGCTGCAGTAATAGTAGTAAGGAATAGCCAGACAGACAGGTGGGTATGTAAGCTGCTGCTGCACTGCTGGGTAAAGTAGGTACAAGGAGATTTCAGCAGTTTGCAATGCGTTGTTGGGCCACCCATCCACTATCGGTGAAACTGGGCCAGCCGAATGGCATCCTCTTACTACTACAGCTAAGACGCAATTAGATTCTGGGATTGTCTGGCAGCCTCCACCAATCAAGGACAGGTATCGTGACTCTTCAGGAAGCTCAAGGGGTTGGACGAAAGGCGCATTAGCTGCGACAGCCAACGTCCAGGTTTCCAGGTGTCTCCCAGACGCGGACGCAGACGCAGACGCAGACGCCTAGCTTTTGTGGCGGTGGACCACTGAACAACTTGAACTTCCCGGTTGAGGAGATCAGTCACGGTTGGGTTGCAGCATGTACCAAGTATTATTATTAATTATTATTATTACGCGCACCACGAAAGTAGTCGTAGAGCACCAGCACCAGTACCAGCACAACACAACACAGCATCATGCTTTTCGGATTTGCGAAGTGGTGCAGTATCCGCTTGGAACCTAGAACTTACAGTATCTGTTCTACCCCCCTTGAATCCCCCCTCAGTGCCCAAATCTGTGTGCTACTTCATCATCATGCCGAGTAGGTGTCCAGTTACGGAGTACATGGGTAGAGGTTAAGTGGCTATCATCCAGTACCGCTGACAGCGACAACCCACGATACGATACGACGGACAACACACTTTGGAGGAGAAGGAGGAGGAGTAGGAAATCCCTGGCTGTCCAGTTCGCGGCCAACCACCAACTCCCAAATGCATATTCGGAGATCCACAGCCTATCAAATTGGATTTGTTCTTTTTTAGCGATCCATTCTTTTCTCCCCTTTGCTTCTTTTCTTTTCTTCCCTTTCCTCCCTCTGGTGTGCCAGTGCCATATGATACATTGGACAAGGCAGGGCCTGCCTGCCAGCCGAGCCAGGCTTTCATGCAAGCACCGTTCCATTTGCAGGAGTGGGGCTCCGAGTAAGCGGTTGGCGTCCTTGTCACTTTGGGTTGGTACCTTGGCTGCTTGGAGCTTTGCCAGCTTGCAGGCAGGCAGGCTTGCTCACTCTCACTGTTGCACTCATTCTCACGCTCCATGCTCTGACTTTACCTGTTGGCATGTCCCACCATCGAACACCCCCCCAGCCCGACCCCCCCTGCCCTGGCTTACAGCAGGGCTCTAGACAGGTACTTACGACACATTAGTAACCTTACCTTACCCTACAAAGGATTAAGCAGGACCGGACGCAACCCGCGATTGGTGGTTCAGACTTGGCTCGCGGCCAAATTTCAAAAAGATCCCTTTGTTTTCACATCGCTGCCGATCCTCCAACCCCGATTCGATCAAATCTCACCTGGACCGCCCGTCTCACATATCGATGAACTGAACAAGGACCTCCTTCCATTGGGGGCTCGTTCCGTGCGAATCTGGCTCGTACTCAAGCCGGTTATTGTGGGCCCCTGCTCTCCTTGTCTTGCCTCTGAGGGTGCAAACGATTCGTATGCTGCTACTACTCATACATACTACATACCCAGAAACGATGGGCATTTATTTGATGGTGTTGGTACCAAGATAGCCAATAAAGTATAGCCTGTATCAGAAAAAGGTATGCCTGATTACGCCCTCTTCTGGCGACTTGTCACTTGCGTTACAGGGGGAAGCCATGATGAGGCCCTAAATCCGAAGCGGGCCCTGCAGAACTCAGTAGTCTCATGAGTTGATTTGGTACAGTATGGTCTTGAGGCTATCCAAATGGCTTGCGGTGCTAGAAATAGAATGCACGCGCCTTAGGTAAGAGACGAGTCCATACACACTCACCAAAATGAGGATGGAACAAACTCGAGATTTCGGCCAATGGATACATGCGTACCGAGCCCATCATCATCATCATCATCATCATCATCATTCTCCATCGTCAAGGATCAACAGAAAAGGATGCACATGAATCCACTAAAGACTGATGGACATTGATCCCAGGCGAGGCGGCTTCTTTCAACTGGCACACGGGGCCACTCGGTACACTCCTTGTGCATCGACGACTAGAAATGGATATTCCCCTCTTCTTTTTTGAATCCCCATCTGCTTGTCCCAAACAAGTGTTTCCCGTAAACCATGCGGGAGGGCAAGCAAGGGTAATCTGGAACCTACATTTGCTCCAGGGGGTGGTGAACTCACAGGCGAGAAAGGAAGAGCCGCCGAGCGAAAGCCACCGAATCCTGCTGGTCACGAGCAACCCCCATGGGTGGGCGTAATATGACCAAGCTCGCCCCGCTGAATCTTGGGCCCCTTGTCAGCGGAAAGCCACTCCAGATTTGTCCTGCAAGGAATCAGCACCTTGAGCAAGCGTTCGATGGTGCGCTACTTCCCGACGGTACCCTGTCTGGCTGCGAAGCTGGCTACTGGCTGGCTTTAGCATGTGGGGAGGAGTATAGCGGCGGTTCGACAGTCAGTCAGACAAACCTCAAGACCTCAGCCCACACTAGTGCATGGGTACCACAGCCAGTACAAGGACCCTGGACCTGCACCTGGGATTGCCAGGCATCGCGGCGGCGTGATTCTTTACTCGTCAGTGCGTGGGTTTGATTGGTACCCTTGTACCTACTTGCTGCTGCAACACTGCAGGGCTCTCTCTTTTCTCGACGCACACCCTTTGAGCCAGTCTTCCTTGGGCTGACACCTGCGCCGCCCATCAAAAACCGTTCATTTCTGGGTTGCAATGTCCCCTTGGCCAAATAGACTCACACCCCCTTTTCCGATTTCCTTTTGGGAACTGGAGATGAATCTTGGGAATCTGCTCACGTTGCACAAGGTCACAGTTGACACCCACGCATCCTACAACGACCACCCTCTACCTTGGTACAGATGGACGACCTCTTTATCTTACACGGATACGGCCTGCTGCGTGCGGGCACAGAATCATACGAAATAGGCAAGCCAACGACTGAAGACAGCACGCCAAGAGTACGGAGTACGTACCGGTAGAAAGGCGCCGCCTTGTGGCTTCTGTGCCTTTGACCTCTTTCGAAACCCGTTCCTTGACCGCCCACCTAATTAGAATATACCTTGCAGATGGCCATGCTGCTGCTAGTACTTACTTGAGATCAAAGACTTTTGCAACCTGGTCCGATCCACTACACCAACACAACGCTACCTTCCTTACCATCATCATCCGCCGCCCGGCCCCAGCCTGATATCGATACAATAAAGAATCCCCTTCCCAGACCTGTGGAATCCCTGTCACAACCATATGACGCAGGACTAAAAGTCTACTAAGAATGACTGCCAAACTTGTGGAAAAAGAAGCTAGGAGTGCAGGCGCACATACTCCTTTGCATGCATACAACGACGCTTGCCGAAAAACGGGCCCATGTCTCTGAAGTACTGTTTCTCGGTTCCAACACCCAATATAATTCATATGCCAGCAAGCAAGCCCGGTCATCTTAGGTTTGATCTATTATTCTCTTGATGAGTCCCTTCCCCTCTAGGTTATTATTACTGTTCAACATTCCTGGGTCTCGAGCACTTAGGAGTCTAGGTGGACCTTTTCCATATACCCCCTTCCATATCTACAAAACCACTCGATCTCCCAGATATCAGAGACTTGGAATCTCTATCTCGATACCACCAACCAGACCATATCACCATCACTCTCAAGTAGCAGTCTACTTCACAGCTACAGCACAACACCGACTCGTCTCTCAGCCTACTGCTTCCCGTCACCATGATGCAGTCTCTTATGGGAGGCATTCCCAACCACGCACCTCAGTTTTATGCCGCCAACACAGTCGTCGATGAATACACTAGACAGTTAATGATGGCCGAGTCAGCACGCCGGTCATCTCGAGCTACCACTGGATATCGACCTACCAACGCCATGCGCGTTACTAAGCCCGGAAGTGCCAGCAGCAGCCCACAGTCCATGATGGCGAGGAGGAGGACTCTGGTGAACGACAACAACATTGCAAAGCGCCGGCAATACGCCCTTCAACAGATGCAAATGCCAGAACCTTCCTACGAGTCCTACCAGGAATCAACTAAGCGGGCCGCTCGGCCAGTAAGCTGGCATCCCAGCACACATTTCGAACAACCTCAGATGGTCATGTACCAACAGTACCCCCAGCAGCAACTGGACTATTCGCAATATATGATGCCCAACTCCACGCCATACTCGGAAGCCGATATCTACGCAGCTTACCAGCAACTACCACCCACCCCAGCAGTATACTCCGGACACACATCACCTGTTGCTTCATTATCACCAGTATCACTACCATACACAACCACCCAGGAACAGGTACAGCCGCAATATATTACAGCTGCCGATACCTGGGCCACACCAGCACACTTTAATACCGCCTCATATGGATCCTCATACGGATCGTCTTATGAATCAAGCGGAAGCCCAGTCGCCGCGGAGCCGTTTCCATCATACACAGGCCAATCTACCTTTACCTGGGACACCAGCTCTTCGGCTGGGTACAATGCCTCCGCCACACCCCCTACCCCAGAGACATTTCAGCCAGTCTCTCAACCAGAGCCTGCAATGCCAGTTGAGGAACCCGTTGTCTATCAACCTGAAGAGGAGTCCGAGGAGGAGGGCGAGATTCTGATCGGAATGGGCCTCTACGATGCTCCCGACAAGTCAGATATGGATCCGCAACTGGACCACTACAGAACTTCGACGTCGAGCCTGTTGGGGTCAACCTACAGGAAGGGAGCCGGCCTTAAGCTAGAAGAGGCCTGGGAGCCTCCCAAGGAGGATGAGGAAGAGGATGCCGAGAGCGAGGAAGATGACGAATAGTATGGCAGCCGATACGGGTCATGGCCTATACTTCACGAATTATTCGAACGCCTGTCAACCAGAGCAATCTGGTCGAGTAATTTCGAGCACAAGAGCCCAACCGTGACATCTCCCCAACTAATTTGGGTCCTGAGATGTCCTTGGGTTATGCGATAGCGTTCTCGCATTCCGCTCTTTATTATCTGTTGGTCCACACGTGGTCAAGCACCAGTGCAAGACGGGCTACAGGAAAATAATCACATGTACATAAATAGTAATCTGGTGAATCTGGTCGGATACAACATCCAATACCGTTCAACCTAAGAAGTCACAAAGACTAAAAAAATTCAGAAAGCAATTATCAAATAATCCTCAAGACTCTACTACTCTGCTGTGAAGTATCTATTTGCTATGAGGTGATGCGGCTAAGGAAACTCGAACGAATATGGGTGCCAAATCGAGTACTGGTGCCCGTATGGGGGCTATCAACTGAAACGGGTTAAACAATATGCGTACGACTGTATCGTAAGAGGAGGCATAGCATGGCGGCATGGGAGCATGGGAGCATGGGAGCATGGGAGCATGGGAGCATGGGAGCATGGGAGACGACGACTGACTGGAGTGACTGACTTGTGGCCGTTGGTGATGATGAAATTGCCGTGCCCGGTATATTGCTTGCTGGCGTCGTGGCCACCCCTCGCACCCCTCGCTCCCCCCGGCACGGTTCCAATTCCAGAAAGCTTCAAGGGTACGTATCTGTCTAGTCTGTCTAGTATGGACTGCTGGCTGGGTTCTGGTAGTAGCTGGACTGTGGACTGTGGACTAGGGACAGGCTCTGGACAGGGGTTGGTCTGGGCTGCTCCATCTCAGTCCCCAGCAGGACGGGCATTTCCAATTTTAGCGTGGCGCTAGAACAGTCGGTTCCCCTTGTTCCCATGTGGGGAGACACACACGGTTGCTTGTCGAGCGGGAATGTGGGGGTCGCACAGATTGTATCTTCGTATCTTTTCCTGATCTTAACCCCATTCCACTTTTCTTTTTTTTCCCTCGCTTTTTCTTCCACTCTAGCAGTAGCACTCTCATCAACGGAACTCCCACTCTTTTTTGAAGAGAACCCTCTCAAATGTCTCCATTTCTTTCTCTTCTCCACAGCCAGCTCTCTTTCTTCAGGTGAACTGAAAATCGTCAACTTGTACCGCAGTACCACCGTACTACTAGTAACCCTCTCGAAAAGTCCGTGGCAGTGATTAGCGGCCTGTGCTTCTGGCATCCTACGGTACAGGCTACAGGCTACAGGCTATAATTACTTACTACGTCGTACCTGCACGCTTACCTAACAAAGTAAGTATCTAGGTGACGAATACGCAGGCGTCTCGAGGCTTAGCGCTCGCCGGTTGGGTATCTATCGCTTGCCTAGCTGCTGCAAGTGTTGATATCACGACTGCAAGGCCTACTGACGACTACGATACTTGAGCAAACCCATTTGAGCAAAAGTACACACACACACACAGCATCTGCCTCGGGCTGAGAGCTGACTGGCGGAGAGGATCAGACAAGATCGGGGACGATGAGAAACAGTACGGTGTGTGCGTGCATGGGCGCTGCTCGGCTCGTTGAGACCCTGTTTGATTTTTCCTACTGTTCTCCTCTCTTTGCTTGCTCTTCTCATTATTGTGAAACTATTCGCTGCATAAAGACAAGGACGAACTAGGTATCCATCCCGAGTGTGTCAAATCGGGTGGTGGATCATCGACGCCTGCGGCCCCCTCGCTAGCTTGCTCTGGCCTAAACGTACGTCTGCATACCGTAATGTGATACTAGCACTGCTTAGCAAAAAGTAGAACACGGCCGCAAATGAAATACCACCATCACTGAGAATACTGGAACACTGGAACACTGGAACACTGGAACACTGCTACACACTTGGGTGGACATGGGATCAACCTCCGGATGTGCGGACTCCCAGCAAGGTAACACCGACATCTAGGTTAGGAGCGTCATCCTCCTGCTAGTTTCAACAACACCAACATGAAATCCTGCGAGTAAGTCGAAGCAAGATGCTACCGTGGCTACCCCGTCAGCCCGTATCTTGCACGGCTACTACCACTACGTCGTACACACAATCCATCTCAGCAGCCTTTCACTGTGTGTGTGCCTTAAGGTTTCGTCGCTTGCCTGGCCCGGCGTCCCACCCTGCTCGCTCACAACCACTTTCTGTGCATGCATCTTTGATTACCTGGTTGTAAGTATGTAGCAGTACTAGTGAGGCGTGAAGAAGATTTTGGTCTGGTCACTTGGCAGCAGCCCCGGAATTTTCGAAGTTTCATTCGCTCGCCCACCGAACCTCCGCCTGGGGAGCCAGGAGCGGTCAATGGGCGCTGTCGTCGTGGTCCCTGGATGGCCCACTCAAAGAGAGAATCTTACACAAACGCGCGAAACGGCAGAATCCGATACCATACCGCTGTATCCGAGATTATCGCATATGGCATAGCAGCCAGCAGCTCAAGGTCCAGGGTATGCAAGGAGCAGGACCGAGGCTGCGAGGGGTCAACTGGCGGGGGTGTGCTTTACAGACTCTTTCACATTCTCCTCTTGAGGTGGTGACATGCAATGGATAATGGACAACGGACAACCAACCACGAGAACAGCCACTTCTTGACTCGAGCAAACTTTGCACTACCCATCGACAGACACACGCAGGGCCCCTCGATCTTCTTTCTCCTCCCTGCATCACACCAGCGAGCGGCGTAATGCAGTTCTTCTCTTCATACCCTTGACTGGAGTATTTATGACGCGAAGACTCGATAGCCTCACCCTGGCCTTTCGCCTGGATCCATTTTGGATAGCATAGGTGACATGGAGATTTACAGCCTTATTACCAGAGAGGAAGGAGTATGCCGGCCATGCAGCTGATCTAACATGGCGCGAGCGGCCAAAACTCAATATCGTACTTTCGAGGGCATCTATGGCCAGGGACGACCAACAAATCTCGGTCAATTGTCTGACTGCCTTCCTTCCTAATACCCGCGCTGGGAGAGGGGGTGGTGCTCATCTAGGACCTGAGGCGCAGGCGGTCCTGCCACGAGTCTCTCTGCTCTCTGCTCTCTGCCTCCGTGGATTTGTTGTGCATCATCATCATACGACCGCTTCGCCTTCCACGAGGTATACTTTCAGGTGTGCCTTCGGCTTCTGTCAGTGCTGCAAGTGCCACCGAGAGCAGCAACAACAACAACTAGCGCATTTATTGCTCGAAAGGGGGCGGCGCATTGGGCTGTTGTCTACATTATGCTTGCATCACCATTATGGCTGCTGCGCCTGGGCTGGCTGGTTGAATGGGTCACTGTGCTCACCAACGACCAAAGAGCGGAAGCAGGAAGTTTAGGAAGTATGCAATCAAGGTGCAGGCTCGCTCAGCCTGCTCAGGTCGTTCCATTCACTATCGCCATCACCTACGCTTACTATACCAATGGTACGATATCGCTGGAATACCGATTCTGGACAAATCAAAGTTCACGAGAGGCACGTCGGGCTCGCATCATTGAACGAGTAACATACCATCATGCTCGGCGTCTGGTATACCTTGCAAACCCCCCAAAAGAGGCTGTCTTTTAAGGCGTGTTGGAAGAGTTTATCTCGACGCTCAACACCTTTCAAATATTGAGTCACGGCAAACGATGAAAATTCCTTGAGCGTTATGGTAAGGTATATACCATGAAATGCAGTCTTGACAAGCCACGTTGTTGGTTAACTTCTAGCATGCCGTTTAAGCTCCTATTATATCAAGTCGACTACAACCCTCAATGTGCATGTAGATCAACTGCTTTCTACTGAATATGTTTTCTCGTGGAGACGTACTACCAACTTTCGAGGCAGAATGCGGCAGCAGGTCTTGACAGTTGGGGGAATTATTAGTAGATTTACTGTCATAAACGAAAATATTCAAAATACCGGTAAATGATTGAAATTTTCGAGTAATGCCGGTATGTAGAAAGCAGACGCATGTTTGTGTAGTTTGGTATGGTATAGTCTTGGGATGGTGGTGGGTATTCAGGTAGCCTCAATTTCTAAGCGTTTGGGTCAGTCACAAATTTTCTCTTCCAAAAGCCAAGATCGCCATTTAAAGCACCAACCTCCCACTCTGAAGCCTCAAGACGGGGTAAGCAAATTAATTCTGCTAAGGGGGCTCCGCGCAGACCAGCATCTTCTATTTCTCTTCTCGGGCAATTAATTACAGGGGTTTTGCTCTGTTTTTCTCCTTCCCTGATTCCACCGTCCACCGAACCGCCCTTGTCGCGCTTCTCTTCGCTCTTTTTGCGCGCGCCCGCCCAAATGGTTCAGTACATCCACACGCCTTGGCGGGACCGGGCAGAACTATTGAACGTCCGGCAGGCGTTCTATCCCTCCTCGTCACCGTCGCAGCCGCCGACCAACGCCGAAGCTACTGTGCCTGTTGCTACTGCTACTGCTACTGCTACTTCTGATGCGTCGGAGACAGATCCGCTGCTGCGGTCGTCCAGGGAAGAGGCTCAAAAGCGCCATGCCGTCTGGCGAACCACCTTGTGGATGCAGCGCGGCAGCTGCCCCCACATGGTCGAGTCTACGAGCCTCCTGACGGCCGCCATCCTCCTCGATCTTCAGGAGGTCAGAAATGGGGCGGGCAGCAATGGCCTGTACGAGCCCGTCCGGCTCGCCTACGCTGCCGCTTTCAGTCGGTAAGTTTTTCTCTCTCCTTCTTTTGCATACCTACCTACCTAGCTCTTTAACCCCTCCATATTTGTGGATTTGTTTTTGTTTTATTTTACCCCCTCCTTCTTCTTTCAGACGGAGATGCATGCATGATCTCTTGCTGCTGCTGCGCGCATGTGCTGCGTGCGCTGTCTGTGTGGGTGTTTGAAACTTTTCAAGTACAGTGGGTGGGCTGGGCTACATGATACATTCATTAGCGAGGTGGGCTTTCTTGCTACTCTAAGTTCAATCTGAGCCTGCATCGGATGCCCGATTTGAAACCTCAGCCGACCAGTATCATGGATTTCCCGGTTTGTTTGCGCCCTCGGCGGCCCAAACCATCTTGTTTCGTTTTGGCCTTGTTGGTGCTGCCACTCCTTTGAGCCTCGCAATCTTTCCTTCTTCCAGGGGCTTGTCAGCTTGCAACTACTTCTGCCGGCTGGCGCCTCTTGAAAGTCCACAAGGCCAAGGAGAGTAGCGCGATTGTGACAGACCGATCACAAGCCCAGAGAGTTATTATTGTTTGGGCTGCTTTTAGTTTTCTGCCTCGATGCCGCCATCGGCTCAGGCGCGACGGCAGATATGCAGATCTACCATGCTTCTTCGTAGGGTATTGCTGAGAAAAACTAACCAAACAATCGCAGTTTCGTCACGGGACTTCTGGATGGCCAGCAGGAGAAACAGCAGAAGCAAAGCATGTGGTCGATTGCGAAACTCATCGGCCTGCCAGCCACTTTCGTCGAGCTTAGACATCAATGCACGCACGAGCAGCTTCCACCGCTGCTGAAGCTCCGTTCCGCGGCGAAGAAGTCTCTGGATTGGATTTGGGACTACTACTGGTGCCATCTGCCTGATAATGAGGCTCAGGGTAGCTCGAGTAGCTCGCCACAAGACGCCTGCCGGGAGGTGTTGTTGAGCTACTTGCAAGAGACGGATGCGGCGAAGAAAAATGGCCTGGAGAAGCGAATGAAGCAATACAACGAGGTACTTCTCCTGGGGGCTCTCTCGGAGATCGAGTCATCCTCTACGGACCCGATGATGCTCATGCGGTCTTTGCAGCTGTATTCGCACATTGTAGACGGCGGCCTGAGCTCGGCGGGTGAGCACGAGTCATCGAGCAACGGCAAAGATCTGGAGGCTTTACAAGCCGAGCTTGCTCAAACGACTAGTCAACTTGAAGCGATGCAGCAGATCTCAAAGGAAGGCGTCGATACTACTGCATCGGAAGAGTCACCAGCTTCGACTACAGGGTGGTATAGCTACGAAGGAGCGTGGAAGTCAAAACCTATAGGAGTGGTGTAACCGGATGTCACCTAATACACAAAAAGAATAAATACATTACTATTTGTAATGAAATCCACTGCAGTGCAACCTGCTCTCTTTAAATCATGTGCCTTCAAGATGAAGTTACCGTCAGTCGTCTCGTGATGTAAGGTGCGTTGGTGAGTACTCGCAGCTGCGGCCTGGCCTTGCCGGCTGGCGGCTCCGCAATTAGGTAACTGCCGCTCGACGTCATCTTTGGAATGCGGCATTACCAATCGGAAGCCATATGCCAAGCGTATTTGAAGCTCCAGTCGGTTGATGGGAGAAACATCCGATTCTAGGACGAAGATATTCACCAATTCACAGTTCGCCAGCTATCAATTCTCCATGAATCGAATCCTTTCTTCGCGGCCGCTAGCTTCGAGTCAACCCAACACCTTTGCAGCATCTGTAAGTTCTCGGGAAGCGGGTGTACGATGATGAGGTACCTCGTCTGAACCAATGAGCAATGAATGGGCTAATGCCGAGGGCAATTGATCGCCCGGATATAGCTTGCCTCCTCTCGCGCCATGCATATCCAGTCGATCCCCATGTGTAAGCCTTCAAGCCTCCCTTCCTCGGGCACGTTGTTGTCTGATACCTGGTGGGTCAGTGGCTAATCGATATGGTCTAATATAGGGGTGGGCAGTAGTAACAACTACGCCTACTTGGTGAAAGACGAGAAGTCCAAGGACGCTGTCATCATCGACCCGGCACACCCCGAAGAGTGAGCACATATCTTGAATGCCAAGTCATCGACATGTTTACTGATAGCATTGGTGTGTCGCAGGGTTGTCCCGGTGCTCAAGAAGGCAATTGAGAGCGGCGAGATCAACTTGACGGCTATTGTCAACACCCACCAGTAAGTGATTGCTGTATAACTACCGAGCAGCACCTTGCTTCATAGCGTTAGCTGGCTATTGGCCCTGACATCAATTCGCAGCCACTGGGACCATGCAGGAGGCAACAAACAGATGGTCAGTTCTCGTACTACGTTCTCGCTCCCCCCATCTGGAAGCGCGAAGTACTGACTTATAGCAGCTTACCGAGCTCGGCAAGCTGCCCATATATGGCGGCAAAGAGTGTGAGGGTGTGACATCTACGCCCTCCAATGGCGACGGCTTCAAGCTGGGCAACATCAAGGTGAAGGGTCTCTACACCCCTTGTCACACCCAGGACTCGATCTGCTGGTACATGGAGGACGGCGACCAGAAGGTCGTCTTCACTGGTGACACCTTGTTCCATGGTGGTGAGTTTCTCTCGGCAGCTCTTCGGATGGGTGGGGTGGCTTATTATCATTCTTGCTAACGAGTTGGCTCTCCCTAGGTTGTGGCCGGTTCTTCGAGGGCACGGCTACGGAGATGCACAAGGCTCTGAACAAGACGCTGGCTGCTCTGCCGGAGGACACCAAGGTCTATGTTAGTCTGGGCCACATTGGATATGATATGTAATCAAACATCACTGACACCCACTAGCCCGGCCATGAATACACCAAGGCCAACGTCAAGTTCGGCGTTTCGGTCTTGCAGAACGAGGCCATCAAGGCTCTCGAGGCGTTTGCCGAGAACAACAAGGAGACACAAGGACAGTTTACTATCGGGGATGAGAAGGTACGTATTCGCCATCTGAGCGAACCCTGATGATGCCTCTTGACTAATTTGGGTAACCCGCTAGAAACACAACGTTTTCATGCGAGTTGATGTAAGTTATCTGATCCTATCACCTACCCACCTAACAATCTTGCTGACGGACAATTTCTAGGACCCCGAAATCCAGAAGGCCACTGGACAGACAGATCCCGTCGAGGTCATGGCCAAGCTTCGCGAGATGAAGAACAACTTCAAGTGAGTGTATATAATTTGAAAGCACTAAGTGGCTGCCCCTGGGACAGGCGGCAACTGATGTCTCTAAAGCCCCCCGAGTGATAGCAAACTCTAGCTACCAAAATTGTACCATATGGAGTTATTGAATCCACAAGCAATCACTATAAAAGATATGACCAAGGGGTAGTCAGGGCAACTCAGTGTGCATAATCTCGCTGTTGCCAGATGCTGTGATGAGGAGTAGTAGTACCAGGTCAAGTAAGGGATCAATCCACATGGGTATGAGCAAGGGTCGTTCGCATGGGTGTTGGTGATGATTACTATTGCTTCACACATCTATGCTGTCCTCGATATTCACCATTGGTATCGTAACTACTGCCAGCAGGAGCGAGTTATGTTTGATACATGGGTGACGACCAATGATGGTGACAAACGAAGTAAGGATCAGGCAAGGCTTGGTGCCAGTGAATATAACGAGATGAATGATTCAGGAAGGGCCAAGTTTGTGTCACGACGACATATCAAAGTGCAAGATTCAATAGCAAACGGCAAAGACGAAGTGAATACAATCCAGTAGCTATTGCCTATAAATTCGAGGCATAACTCTCCCATTGAGGGTTTCCTCTCTGCAACCTCTTTCGCATCATCCTTTTCCAGACTTCCCTTCACACATAAACGCAGACAAGCAACCAACACCCAACTACGTCCTCACCACATCCATCTCCCCAAGATGATGTTCTCCCCTTCCATTGGCGCCTGCCTGTTGGCAGTCCTGCCTTCTCAGGCCCTGGCCTTACCAGCTGCCTTGACCGGCACTGCTGATATCACCCAGGCACCGTTCCACCCTGGTGTCGTGTCTTCTGACATGTGCAAGGAAGTGACCTACACTCAGGTGGCCACTGGCAGTGCTGCTCTCACGGCCGACTGCCAAGCTCTCCGGGAGGCGGCCAACCACAACTATGGTGTAAGTATTTCTCTTTGCCCCCACCGCCTTGGGCTTTTACTCCGGTTTACTCCTGTTTACTCCTGTTGCTAACATGAGAAAACCCCCACAAAGTATTGGTACATCGACACCATTTCCAGCGAATTCAAGTTCACTCTCAACACCACCGGCACCTGCACCGTGGTCGTTACCAACCCCACCGTCAGCAGCGACGGCAAGACCTACATCGGCAACAAGGACCTCGTCCAGATCCTGGACCACGCCCTAATCGGGGCCGGCAAGACGATCGAGTGGAGAGGTGCCTGGAATTGCGGCGGTGACGGCTCCGGTTCGTCTCCCCAATGGAAGATCAAGAACTCGGGCTCATCTGATTCCGAGCCCGCTGCTCGTGATGTTGCTGCTACCTTTGTCTCCAAGGCTAGAGACATCGTTGGCTCCAAGCCACAGCAGCGCCGCGACGACGCGGACGAGACGGCGCCCTTCGCCCCCGGCGACGTGCCCTACACCGTGTGCGGCCCCTCGACGTACGACGACCTCACCGACGGCGACTCGCCGCACTGGTACGACTGCGACCCGATCTGGGGGTTCGCGCTCCACCACGACGGCGAGTGGGTGCTGGGGACGGGCTCGGCGGACTGGTGGCACCTGCAGAACGCGACGACGGACAAGTGCGAGTTCGTGGTCCAGAACAGCGACGGGCGCCCCGCCGTGGGCAACACCGACGTCGCGCTCATCCTCCAGTACATCCAGGCCGAGAAGGACCGGGCCAAGGGCAAGCGGGCCGAGTACAAGGGCACCCTGGGCTGCGGCGAGGCGAACACGACCGTCAACTGGTGGATGAGGGGGAAGAACTAACTATATAACTCTGTAGTCGTTTGCTTATAGGTAGCTTCGTTGTTGTGTGTGGTTGTTGCTACATTGCTAGCTCTTGCGGAGGGTGTCGATGGGGTAGACAGAGAGCAGCGAGACGAGGCAGATGAGAAGAGCTTGCGAGGCGTTGCCGCGAGGGGCTCTGTTCTACCTAGGGATCAGATCACATAGGAGTAGTATAGTACGGGCAGCTTCGGATCTGTCTGGCAACTAACCACTGATACCCATGACAATATAATCCCCGACACCCGAATCACCTCCGGTCTTGTTCCTTTAAC
Organism: Apiospora arundinis; assembly: GCA_039105305.1. Taxonomy (NCBI): domain Eukaryota; kingdom Fungi; phylum Ascomycota; class Sordariomycetes; order Amphisphaeriales; family Apiosporaceae; genus Apiospora; species Apiospora arundinis. Next base: position 635,697 of record JAPCWZ010000007.1, on the reverse strand, counting down.
ATCAATGTGACATGCATGCGGGAGGGAACTCATGATTTAATTTCATTCTGGAGAGATAACAAATAGTATTGGTTTCTATATATGGAATGTATCCCACAAACCCCAAGCACCTGCCCAACTATCGGGCGACGTAACTTTAGGGGCCCACGGGAGAACTGGTCGTTTGAAGATTGACCAGCCCGGACGTCTAATCTTGCTTCAGTGTCCACACTTGACCGTTGTAGAGTATAGATAGTTCGAAACGGTAAGCTCTAGCAATTGAAGAAGCGGTTTTTTGTCTTGTCATATTGTCCTTGTAGATAATACGACATGTGTGTGTCTGGGGAAGAAAGAGAAAAAAGGAAATATTCGGAATGGCTCAGACGCCAGTTTCCAGATCGATCATTACCCATGTGTGATGCTTGCTGTTCAATCGGCAAAAAGACAGCGGATCGTAACGCTTGCGAGATAGAGCTAAGCAGAGCGTTTTCCCGTGAAGAACACAGGTGATCCGACTGATCTGTAGCCCAGCGTATGTTGAGTCAGTCCATGGTGGACTTGAAGCGTCTGCTGAAGGAGCTTCGTTGAAGACTTTTGTCGGATTGTGTGTTGGGAAGGATGAGAGTTCAGGTTGAGGTTGGACGCTGGTGGAAAATTTCAAGTAGTCGGTAAAAGTGGATCGAATGTACAGTGGGGATTTGGCACACGAACATTCGAGAAACACTGTACTGCGGAAAGAACGCGGCGTGATATTGGATCTGGAATAATTCCATCCCCCAAGATAGATCGTGCATTTACTCCGTACTCTTCTCATGAATGGCCATTTGCTACTGCTCGGCGGGGACGTACGGACTGGTCAGGGAATCCTGAGGGTAGCAGATCATACAAGAGGAAAGTGCTGGTTCATGATATCCATCACCTCTTCGTGACCAAAGTCTTATCTTGAAATAAAGGTTCTGGAAAATACCTTCAATTATCACAGCCTTCCTTCTCTATGCTACTGGGCTAGACACTTCACAAGGCTGGTCGATGGGATGTATCGGCAGCATGGTCAGTATTTGAAGCCACCTATGCTCCAGTGATACCAAATGTCCTGCTAAAAATATCAGAGTTGACAGATAACTCACGTGTGCTAATTTGACAGTTCCGATCCCAATGCAACACTTCACCACGGTTTGTGACACCCAGCCAGCTACTCTTCACCGTGATCAGTGACCTCATGGCAGACGCGTCAAAACGGACGCAGCCTGTACCAAGATTAAACGTCCATCGCCCTCCGTGCCTCGTGATATCGATGTCCTGATGTGTCCCAATCATCCGCGTTGGTTAGGCTCGATCTTCCTTTCGCCTCGTCGTTTACTATTGGGGAGCGCGTCGCCGTCTTCTTCCTCACATCGATCCACGAAGGGCCGGCTGCAATGAAAAAGAGAAGAGATGCATATCTCAGCATGAGGGTTACAAAAATTCCCTACCCGGCCGAAGCCAAGTAGGAGCGGTCTTAGTTTAGTTTTCAACTAGCAAAAACGCAATCTCGGACGAATCCTCACTGATATGCGTAAAGCCCGTGCACCAGGATGGAGAAGAAAAGAAGAAGAGAAGAAGAGAGAGAGCTGGCGGGGAGGGAAGTATTTATATGCTTGCAAAGTGGGGCGTCCGTATCGATTGTGCACGAGTGATTGGAGAAGGGTGGGTGGTAAACCGTATCTTTTTTTAAGTAAGTACCTACCTCCTACCGTTACCGCACCGAACTCAAGTTCAGTCATACGGCTTCTACCTAATCCTACAAGGCAGAAGGGCTTGTTCTATTCATGACAGATCAGTCATTTTCACTTTATCCTTCTCCCGGCCCAATTTTGGGTTCTACTGTGAGACGTATGCGTTACGCGGGGCTCAGCAATTCCTATCCTTGCAAGCTGATGGGAGCTGATGAGGCAGAATGAGCTGGCCTGTCCGTATTTGACGCTAACCAGGCCGTTATCTGGCTGCTGCCATGAATGAATTCAATGCAGAGTGTCCACAGCCTGTTCGTTTCCACATCCGTCCATTGAAACCGAGAATCAACGTCATATCGCGCCGCAACCCGTTGGCAACATCGTATCGTAAATAATTCCCAACTATTCGTATTTCTATCCTGCGAATCAAGTCTAGCCCATTGCCCTAGACTATAGACTGTTGTGCCATGCTGTGACGACGTTGCCACCATGGGCGCCAGCGACTCTAAACTAGTATTCAAGAAGGGCATCTTCAGGCTCTCGGAGGAGAGACACATACCCGCCGACGATGAGTACTGGACCCAGGTATGCCGCTTTCCATGTCGCAACCATCACTCCAGCTAATCCCCCGGTTCTCTAGTTCTGGGAGCTCCCGGAATCTTCAGAAGACATCTTCAGCCTCTTCGCGCCAGCTGACATCCGACGCACACGAGACAATGCTATAGAGAATCTAGAAACGCTAATACTAGCCGTCACCTCGCGGTTATTCATATTGCGCCATCATCCTTCGTTCCCCGACCCCGAGCTTGCACCCGAGCGAGATGCGCTGAACTGCATCCGGGTCCTGACCCGCATATTGCCATACATATACGAGGTAGAGAGCCTCCAGGGCTGGGAAGACCAGTTCTTCTGGGGCACGAGGCGGAAACGGACAAGACGAGCGGCGCTGCAGAACGAAGTGCTCTTCGATGAGGCACAAGCCGACGACGAGGCCGAAGCGAAGCGGCCCGCGGACGATTTCGAGGAAGCGAAACCCTTGGCCGAGGAACTGATAGATACCCTCATCGACCTACTCTTCTTCTCCGATCTCACTGTGCCCAAACAACCACATGGCAAGCCCAAAGTCACATATGCCATATGGCAGAGCGGAGTGGGTTGTAATACGGCGGTAGCAACAACGAAGGAGCACGAGAACAACCGCAGCGAAATCCTTCGGCTGTTGTTGACCTTGGCCGGCCAGAGCATGTACGAGTCGCCCAGCGTCTTACCTACCAAGGGTACCAGGGCGTTGACTTACCTCTGTACATGCCCAGACAAGCAAGTGGTACTGTCGGTGCTATGCTCTTTACTGAATACGGTACGTTCCCCCTACAAAGTAACATATCCACGCGGATTCTAACCCTATCTAGACACTCAAGTACAACCCTGCGAGCTGGAGGGTGCCGTACAATGCTCTGCAGTTCAAAGACCCGAAAGAGATCCTGGTAACATACACGTTGCAGCTCTTGCTGGTGACGGTACTGTACCCTATCCCTGAGACCAACTCCGGCGCACCCCAGAAGAACTTCTATCGGCACTTTCTTGGCAGGCTACACCGGCCCCAGGACTTCCAGTTCATTGTGGATGGCATGACGCGGATTCTGAACCAGCCCTTCCACGCAAATACCACCTCCTATATACCTGGAACACAGGCGGTGACCAAGTTCTCACCTGAGACTATTATGCTCTTCTGGGAGATCACGCAGTGCAACAAGCGGTTCCGGTCGTACATGATTGATACCGAAAGAGCGCACGACTTCCTCATCCTGATACTATTCTACGCCACCGAGTACAAGCTGGATGCTTCGAAGCAAGGTGTCGTTCGCATGTGCGCCTTCCTCCTGCAAACGCTGAGTGTGGAACCGAAATTCGGGATGAAGCTCAACAAGTCCTTCGAGGGTCAAAATACTCTTCCGCTTGTTATCAGAATTAATGGATTCAGAGGAAGCTATGCGGACTTCCTGATACAATCCATCTACAGCCTCATAACTACGAGCCAGGGCAAGCTCTCGGTCATCTACCCAGCGTTGTTGGCTGTGATCAACAACATATCAGCGTACCTAGAGAACATCAACGGGACGACAAGTTCCAGGCTCCTGCAGTTATTTTCTTCCATGTCCTCCCCCTCATTCCTCCTGGCCAACGATAGCAACCATGATCTTTTGAGATCATTGTTGGAGTCAATGAACGCCATCATCGAACACCAATACAAGAGTAAGTCGCACGGAAAGCCTGTGTATATGTTTCGTTAATTGACACGCTATAGAAAATCCACACTTTGTCTACACAATCCTGAGACATAAGAAACGCTTCGAAGCGTTGCGCTCCTTCACGCTTGAAAGCGGCCAGGCGGAGGTCGAGAGACGGAATCGTCAGCGAAAGGAGACAGGCCAACCGGCTGATCCATTTGATCTGAGTTCAAGGAACTCCAATGACAGTCTGCGGAGCCCAACCACAGCACAACCCCGAACGCCGACACTGAGTGATGTGCCTGAAGAGGATAGCACGTTTGCTATTGGCGACGATGAAGATGATAGTGACGATGACGACGATGATGAGCGTCCCACACCTGCTCAATCAAGTCCTAGAGAGCCTCCGTCTCGAGCCTCATCAATTGCCGACCCGGAGGATGCTGTTCCAACGCAACTCAGGGGGATGTCGGAGAAGGCGCGAGGCAAGATGCCTGCTGGTACACCCTCGTTCTCGAGACAGAACAGCATTACTAGTTTGAGTGGTTTCTCCGCCCAGGCTGGTGGCCCGTCATCTGGCATGTTCGAGCCGTCGGCCCACTGGATTGAGAGCTGGCTCCCGGAATTGCCTCTCCACACAGTTCTGACTGTGATCCAGCAACTCACAGTGCTTATCAACCGTCAGGAATTGACGGGAGAGTCCCCATCTGCGGCCAACTTGCAGAAAATCCGCGATGCGGATCTTGTGGGCATCGACCCCTCGCCCATCCGGGTTCATTCCTTCGAGTGGTCACCGCTCGCCCTTGGTTGGTACGAGTCGCTGGTCTGGAGTTTCGCTTTCGCCAGCGAGATGCAGATCGCCAAGGGGACCGCGGGTGTCTGGAACGGGACGGCCATCAAGCTGTTCCGCGTGCAAGGAACGGCGCCCCAGGGCCCGAGTCTCTCCAGTCCCCGAGGTGCTATCGATATGGTCGGGACGTCCATTGTTTCCCGGATCGGGGCAATGAACCTCCAGGGAGGCCAAGATGCCAGTGCTGCTGCTGCTGCTTCGGGTGCCGGTGGTAGTAGTGCGGCACCGAACCGGGGAACTCAAGAGCAGTGAGTTGGAGGAGAAACGTCACGCCACGCCACGCCATGACAGTGTCATCTATCGGGAAGAGAGAGGGGTGGCGGAGGCGGGTTTTGCGCATATGGAGTAGGAGCAAGTACAGACGGCCATTAGTATAATAGAGCAGTCTTGAGCCGCATCTCCAGTGGGGGAATAGGGACATATGCGTGCGTTGTATGGTTCTGTATAGCATCGGCGCGGGCAATTATGATACATTCTGGAATTCATTCCTTCGACTCTGTTTTGTTCCTTATTTGTGATCTTTCATGTCAGCTTTCTACCTGTTGGCTAAATACGACGATCCAGCGATGATCAACTTCTGCCTTCCTCGCCATCCCTCGTACGGGAGAGTATTTACTACTGTGGTCACGATAAAGATTCCTGGGGGTCTGTCGTGTTGCTCGACTACTGATGTGCCCCCATGTTGATCACCTTGAATTCTGTGGTAGTTTGGCTAGAAGTATCGGCATACTACAATTTGCCATCTCAAATGCAGCCATCGCTTACGTGCTCTACGGTTGCTATCTTCAACTACGGGTTTTTAAAAGCACTTGCTGCCAGATGAGTCTCCTGCTAGCCACGATTGTTACATTATATTCGTCACCGTCAGGAGTTGAACGGAATAGGGCCAAATTGTCTTCACTGTGTATGCACCCCTTTTCAACTGTTCACATATTTCAGGCCACCGCCATCAGGAGGTGCGTAGTGGGCTATACGATGCTCACGATGACGAGTATGCAGGCAACTTTCTCACTTCAGCCGGCCCGGTGACGGGACGATGTTACGCACCACGGCATGAACGAGCATGCGCATGAACGCCAAGTTCACGGACCAGTATGCAGTCACTGGACCGCTTAGCTTCCTCGAGGCGGCCGAGGCTAGCATCGTGGGGAGGAGCGGACACAAGCGGGACTAATATGTAAGCTCGTATGCGGACTGTCTATCTGACCTACTAGACACCGCCATGGCGGGTATTTTTCTATAAAATCGCCTATTTGAGCCTGACTGAAGTCACTACCAGACGGCAAAAGCGCATATTCACAATATTAGAATACTAAAAGATAAAAGTGCCATTTCTGTGTATGCGATGACTCTTGGCTAAGCGGCAGTTCATGCGACCACAGATGTACGAGAACAGACTTGGGGGACGTTTGTGTTTGAACATTGAGCTCTTCTCACCGAAAGTCGAGGATAAAACGTCATTTTACAACAATCGCGGCCAACCCGAAGCTCCGTGGCTCATCATACAATCCCCAAATTCAACCGAAAAGAGCGTGAAAGTGACCACCAAAGTTCGGTAGCTCTTTTGTGCGGTCAACTGGCTGACGCGATCACCCCTCAAGTCGAGACGAATGACGTTTCAGCAGATGCTGACAAGGCTTGGGGGGCGGTCGTGCTGATTATGTATGACTATGCGATGCGGGCAGTTGGGCACTCACCAAGCCTGGAAGGATTAGACAATTGTTCCATGCCATGCCTTCCATCCATCCAATTCCAGCCCGCCAGCCTTCTTATTCTTGCGCGACATATGTAAACTAAGGTTGGGGTCGGAGACGAGACACACAGGATGTCCTCTACCAGTTTTGGACGCTGAGTATTATGTTAGTCAGTCAGGCGGGCTGCATACCTATTATTCAAGCCAGCCAGATATATCTATACTGATTGCCTATTCGCCATGATCTTCGATGGTGGCTGGCGGGTAGCGGCTGGAGTGGAGGAGAAAAGACACATTAAGTGCATAGCACGGACCCAAGTCGGCAATGTAACATGGCAGACGGATCCCAGCCATGCGAACTATCAATGCATCTCTGGAGTCCTTGCGTCGCTGTCTGGTATGGATATTGGGCCGGTTTCCGAATTTGTGCGCCCGCCGAGAAAGTGCAGCCAGCAGAGCACAATCGCATTACAGTACTATTCGCAGTCACAGGGCCGGGGTCGCACGAGCACCGCGCGCGGGAGATCTCTGTCTGGCAGCTCTCGCACGCCCTTTTCTGGTTGCTACATATCTCGTGTGGTGTCGAACTAACTGTCTGTGTGTACTTGGACATTGATTTGATTATCGAACCCAAGTGGCTATAGTGAAGCGCTTGGATCTCTCGATAGATAGGCCAATGAGGACTCAAAGATTACCAACTAACCTACATTGCAACAAATAGAGTCTGCCGCGGGCGTTACAGAGAGAAGGTTAAGTAGAAAGTTAAGCGCCGCTGCCCAGGCTACGCTACACATCTAACGTGTGCTCTTTCTTCCCCCTTTTCTTCGCCATGGAAGAAGCGAAGTAGACAATTAAGCGCCAATGTGAGAAGAGAGATGTCCCAGGAGGTAGGTATGCAAGGTATACTCGGTACAGTCAATAGCGACAGTGAAACACCAACATCGCGCCTATGTGTTTTCGCTTACCAACTGACTTGGCCCTCGCTGGTGGTTCAGAGGGATTCGCAAGGATTCATTCATTCAGCACACTCAGCCGCGCGTGTTTGGCAGCAAGGGAGTAAGTAAGTGAGTAAGTAAGTAAGTAAGTACATGTGTGTAGGCTGCCTCTGGGGGCCGCATGCTGCAGCGGCAACCTGGAAGAGGATTGCTGATGCCGATGCTGACGCTGATGATGAATCCTTACTTACTGTTTGTTCAATTGGGGACTCGACCGTGGTTCTGGAACCGAGAGGCTGAATTCTCGTGTCAGGGGTTGATGACGAGGGTGGGTTATGGGTAGATATCCCATCCATGGTATTGGGATTGGGATGACTCTACCACGTGAGTTGGTGGGAGAAGAGGCCAATGCAGGAACATGAATCGGTCCTAAGGTGAGGCGCGTTGAAATGAAGGGTCCTCAAGGTCCTGTCCTGTACCCTTCACCGCTTCGCCGGGTGCTTGTATGTATGTACTGCAGTCTGCAGGTAGTTTTCTTCTTTGCACTACCACATACATACATAGCAGGATTTGGAACTGGGCAGATTGGATTACCTACACGCAAGACACACGAGGGGAGGGGGAGTCTAGTCTAGTGCCGTGCTTGGTCAGGAAATGGTTCGACGGTGGAAATAGGTAGCCACGATGAGGTCACACGAGAAACGGGGGCTTTAATATACTGGAAATCTCTCGACAATCGGGCCACGAGCCGTACCCGCTGCAAGGAGAACAAACAGCAAGAGCCTCGAGTCTCTCTCTCTCTTTCGAGAGTCATTTATTTTAACCGCGGCTGGATGTCGTCTATAGCAAGTACATACTAGGATGTATCAGCCCCAGCTGGAGGGACCAACCCAGCCACCAAGGTGCCAGGGCAAAGGGGCCAGGAAGGTGAGAGAGGTGGCCCCTGATAGGACACCCCGTCGTCGGTGGACCCCCGAGCTTGTCACGGAACCGTTAGCAGATTTTAGCAGCAACGACAGAAGATGATGTCGCCTAATGCGGCTCAAGATGAATTCAAGTGTGTTATCACAAAGGTAAGAGGTCTGGCATACACACGAAGGGAATAACACTGAGAAGGAGGCGACATTATTATATCCGCTTATTAACTTTCTTATTGTCGTTTATTTCCTCCTGTCTCTGGCCTCTGGACTATCGACGATGGCAGCCTGCGATTGGTTGCCGTCTGCATACGATACACAATTCACCAAGCACCCCCAACGGGGATTGATTCGATGTGGTTGGGGGAGCTCGGGGGAATTGCTGGCGGCAAGTCGCCCACAGACGGGCTTGGCAAAAGCTGGGTGGTGTGGGGTGATTTCGTGCCCATCACGGCAAAGTGGAGGATGAGAAAGCGAGGAACTTTTTTTTTCTTTCATTGTCTTTCTCAACGGCCAAGATGTGTCGCGTCGTCGGTCGGGACCACATTGGCGTGCACATTGCATGCATACGGCCAGTTGGACTCGCCTCACCCTCAACTTGTTGAAAGAGAGGAGACGAAGAAGAAGAAGAATAATACATACCTAAGTTAGGGGTCTGGGGTCTTGTGATGCCAAAAAGGGGACGGCCATTTCAGTGATGGCGGCGGGAACCCCACCATGAATTACTCGTTGCATACCCGACTATCACGAAGTAGAGTCGAGCACGAAGTAGATTGGGCATAGTCTGTCTATAGTGGTGCATCTAGAAAAATCCAGGGTTATTTTAGTGCTTGGATGAATTGACCGTGTAGATGACGAAGAGACGAGACATGTGCTAAAACATTTGGCAGGTGTTCGGGTCTGAGACATTCTTGACATTTCTTTTCCTCTCTTGCTCTCCCTTGTTATCTATGTATGTGTCCATCTGTCGGGCAGCTATCTCAACTTCTAGAAACCGTTGACTTACATATACCCGTACTTACACCCACCTTCCATGCCTTGCATGGGCGGCCTTTAGCTGCCGGATCCTGAACTCAGTGGAAAGCCCTCGGGACCTGTCAGGTCCTAAAGTTGAAGCTTGCGACCAAGATGCTTTCGAGCCTTGGAGCCTCAGCATCCTTCATGCCGGGGCAAACCTCCGCTGCTAGGCGCCCGGAGAAGAGGAGGGCGCGCAGACTTAGGTAATCCCGTAACGCGTGCCGATTTTCGGTCTAATTGCTTGTTCTCGTGTTGTGCCAATGCGGTTAGTCAGTGACAGACAGACACTGGACAGACCTCTTGGTGAGCCCAACCCCTTTGACTTATAATTAATGGAAGGACGACGATCTGTTAGCTACTACATGCAATGTGAAGAACATTTTGTGACTTGCTGCCAAACAGGTATGCATGTATGTTCCAAAACAAATGTCAGACTGCTTTTCGGAGAGTTGAGGCTTTCGCCCCCCTTGCTCCTATTAAAGGCAAAAAGAGGCAGTTGTTTGCATGCAGTGTCTGGGTAGTAGGGTTCAGCTCCTCAGTCCTGGTGCTGGTGCTGCCCGACCTCCGATCCGACCTCGAGCTCGACCCAACCCGAACTGATGAGCCATCCCTCGACCTCGAAGGATCATGACGGAATACCATCGCAAAGAACGGAGTGGAGAGACGAGAGACCCGCGTTTCGTCGACAGCTGTAAATATAACTCTGTTGTGCCATGTTAGGCTTTTATCCCTTGAATGTTTATGCGGCTAGTTTGCGTTGCAAATGAGAAGAACGAGTAAGTAGGCCCAAGTCGGTAATTTGGCCAAGTGCCCTACTCGATTCAAGGTGCATGGTAATCTCATTACATTGTACTTTAGGCCAGTGGCCTTTTTAGCACCTGGAACCACCGTTCAACCAGTGTGGCCTGCCTGCCTCCACCGCTGTTTTTGGTGGTTCCGAAAGCTGCACCTAACCTGTAGGTCTGGTAAATTCTCTTTCCTTTTTGGGGGGAATGTCTGCTATGCAGCAACCCAAGGCCGTGGTAAGATGCCGTATGCTTTTATGCTAGACAACGTTGGAAACCTCCAAACTCCCATCCATGGTGCCCCGAGACTGTAAATTATTATTAAGGCGAAAGGAGTGATGGTTTGTCTAAGCCGGATGCAATTATACCCAAGCCGATCTTATTTCCCTTCGTCTGGACTACGGTATAGTCAAATAAAGGGACCGCTTCTACGGAACTGGACTCTCAGAGCGAGCAGCTTGAAGAGGTTCTTCTGACAGACGTCGTAGAACATCCAAGGAAACGCTAGGCAGGTAGCAGTAGTCGTAGTCGTAGGTAGGCGACTGGCGGTAGGTACAGCCATTTCAGTAACAGCAGTGGGCAAGCCAGTAGGTAGAGCGGTAGGCAGGCAGTTGGGGCGACATGCAAAACCCGAAACCATCATCCCAGTCAGTCCCTTTTTCTCTTTTCTTTCTTTTTCGCCGCTAGTTCCCATCCCTTCCAGCAGTTCCCTGCCATTTCGAGCCAGTCCCAGCCGACGGGTTTAAGGTTCTCCAGGCTCCTGTTCGTCACAGAGAAGCACCTAAAAATTGAATACCTAGTAGCGGAATGCTTACAGGCAATTTGGGTCTTGGAAGAAAAGGGAAAAAAAAGGCGTCCCCGGCCAGTCCAGTACTTGCCGCCCCCCTCTTTCTGCGCGCAAAAACCCCAAACAATGCCCAGTCAATTGAAGTACCTGCTGGAGCTACCTACATACTACTGGAGCACACCTCCTAAACTGCAATAGGTGCTAGACTCCCTGGACAGGTCCATTGCAATGCCAGGTGCAGCAAGTAGCAAGTGCTGATTACCTAAAATCATTTGCTTACACACACACACACCAAGCCAGTAGGTCACCCAAGAAGTCAGGTAGACAAGACAAGCGTAGTCCCTTTTTCGCTCCATCCGTAATCATCCCGTCCGTCTTCAACAATTGATTCATTCCAACCTCTTCCACCAATTCGTTTCACCACCCCCATCCTAACGATACGGCCGTCGCTATCACTTCCCCCCTTCCAGTCTCCGTGTAGTGTGCTGTCGTATCTGTACTCTCTGCCTCTTTGTGTCTGTTTTATCATCCAGACGAAGCTTGATGGAGGGCTTACTCGTTCTTCTTTTCTGAGTCTTTTGGTAGTTGGGAACGTTGGGTTCGCTTGTCCTGCCCGGTTTCCGCTCCTTGCTGTGATTCCATCAGGAGATCCTCAACCATCTCTCGAGGCGAAGGCACTCTTCTCTCCCCTCGTCTCTTTCGAATAAAATATTACGAACCGACAACTTCACGACGCCCCGAAATATCGAGTCACGGTCGAACGCCTTTTGAACCATTCATCATCTGAAACGGGTCCTCTGGAGAGAGAAATAGTTCCGCATCATCGGGCCTCATCTACATAATCTGATCGCCCTTATACCCGAGTTTCGACCACCAACCCGACAACAACCAGATCGAGGGCTTACTGTTCCCTATCACGGCCTCATTTACCATCCTGGACTGCGGACATTGTCGCGCTTATTGAACAACAAGAAGCAAACCCGAGGAATCAGGCGCTTGATTGTTGTGGTGTATCATCTCCAACGACAATCGTCAGGTTCCCTAAATCGGGGTAGTCGCACCGTATTAAAACGAATACTTCGGCACACAAGACCACTTTTCCCTTTCTCTCGAGAGTGCATGAACACTCCTCATTAACCCTCAAACACCGCCCTTTTCCGATCAACCAAGCATCGCCTGCTTTTCCATTAAACCGGCTTTGCGTGGTTATCGGTGGTCTCATTGTATTTTTATATACTATACCCGAGTCCGCCCTTTTCCCATCATTCCTTCCCTTAGATTGGTTCAATCCCATCTTTCTACCACATTTCCTGACCCGGCTCAGAGCCTGCCGACAAGATGAGGGAGGTCAACTTCAGCATCCCCAACGTCAACAAGGCGTCAGTGGGCATCACCACTGCCCTTTACGACCGTCGGGCGCTCGATTGCACATCGACGCTGCCGCTGATCAACTCGCTCAACCATCTCGCATACCTCACCACATCCTCGGCCCGCATCCGAGACATCCTCACGGTCGATGGCGGTATCGAGCGATTGGTGTGCATTTTGAAGCAGGGCCGCAGCAAAGACATGATGGATATGTGGAAGTGGAACCTGGCTTTCCAATGCGTCGTAAACATTGGAGTCCGTGGCACTGAAGGTGTCCGGACGCGAGTTGTCGAGGCTGACATGGTGCCTGTCATTGCCACGATTCTCGATAATTACATCAAAGTAATTGAAAAATGTCGCGAAAAGGCCGAAGAGGCCAAGCAAAAGCAGCTGCAAGACCACCACCATCGTCACAGGAGCCATTCCCACAGAGAGTCCTCATCAAAACCGTCCTCGTCATTTGCCAACAGATCAGGACGTCTGGACTTTGAGCAGCGACCCTTCCGCCGACAGGCTCCTCCGCCATCCATCGACATCTCGGCCGCCGCATACAGTGGTGCATCGTCATCTTCTGCTTCGGCTGCTGCTCCCGCTGCCGAACAGTCCACAGCCGCCGAGGCTTCCACCTCGGCTTCACAGTTCCCAGTGAGCTCTCCGCCAGATCGGGCCGCGGCGCCCAGCCACAGGCATCACCATCATCATCACCACCACCGTCATGAAACTCGCCAGAGCCAGAGCTTTGCGTCTCCCTCGCGTCCAGTCGTTCAGCCGCTAGCGACCGCGGTGCCCAACACAGATGGCACCGATAGTTTTATCCGCCCCGTCCGCGATGCCGACCGCCTGCCTTCGATGGTGCCAGTGCTTCCCAACATAAGCCTCACTTCGCAACCAACTTCGCCGACGACACCCCTCCCGCCGCCTCAGATTCGTTCTCCTTCAGTGCGACCTGCCTCAGCCCTGGGACCTAATGCTCGTTCTCGGAGGCGTCCCTCGATCCGACACCAGAACTCGACTGCCGATACCGATGATTTGCAAACAGACAGTGTTCAATCAGATGAATCCGGAGATGCTGAAATGTCTGGTACTGCTGAGGTGCAGACCACTGTCAATTTCCAGGATATTGCCATGGACGAGGGTGACAGCGCCTTGGCTGGCACTGCCCTCGAATTGACGACTCCTACAGTGTCCGAGGTGCCCGATGCCGGCACATTCAACATCACCCACCGCGCACCCGTGGATGGAAGCATTCCCAACGTTGCGCCCACACCAGTGCCTGCGATCGGGCTGTCCCCAAACCGGCCTATCGTCCCCACCCCTCAGCCAACGATGCCCAACCATTCGAGCGTGCCTCGCTATCTGCTCGACCGCCCCTTGCCTCCCAACCCGCAGATGCTGGCGGCTATGCCCCGTGAAGAAGATGTTTTGATGTCTCTGCAACTGCTTGCATACGTTTCTAAGTACTGCAACTTGAGGTCATATTTTCAGAAGAGCCATCTGGTTCCGCGACTCAAGATTGGAAAGGAATTGCAGCTGCTTGACGGCGACCATGTTACCATGGAGTCTCTTGGCCCTCAGGAATACGAGGAGGAGCACTTGCTGCCCAATGATTTCAACATCTTCCCCTTGGTGGAGAAGTTCACAGTTCGATACCACAGCACCGACATGCAATACTGGGCTGGCGTTGTTATGCGTAACCTTTGCCGGAAGGATGATACTCGGGGTGGCATTCGGCAATGCGCTTACTACCAGTGCGGCAAATGGGAAGAATTCACGCGCCAGTTTGCTAAGTGCCGTCGGTGCCGCCGTACCAAGTACTGCAGCAAAGAGTGTCAGAAGAGCGCCTGGGCATTCCACCGTCATTGGTGTGTGGCAGCTTCGCAATGATGACCCCAACTCGACGACTATGACGAAAATTTCAGCACAAAACACAGATATACACACTTCACGGATCACGCATTGCTTTGCTCCAGGCGTTTCTCAGCATAATGTCTATTTCATCGAGTTTGTTCCTCGATCGAACTGCATGGCGAAGCAAGCATTTCACACTTTGGCGTCCACGCTCTGATACCACTGATTTCCCTCTGCATAACGGGTTTCTTTTGTGTTATACTTCTCTTGGAGCGTCCCACATTCGCCGGGACAGAAGCCGCAAGGCGTGTGCGGACTGCGATATCCATTGGTGGCAGTCCCAGTGACTATTACGAGACTCTCTTGACAGTCCTACAATACTTCACTCACCACGCCGCGTAAGACGGCGTTTACCCGGTCTCGAACAGAATCGCTTCGATGTGCAGCAGTATACCCGCCTGCTACTGACAGTGGGCCTTTTTCTTTTTTTTTATCTTTAATGTTTCTGCACAGCCCACAACGCCCTGGAGGAGAGGAGAAAAGAAGGCTTGCTCGCGGCTCGCAGCACCATTTTCTGCAAGCCGTGCCACCTTCAGCCTCGATAGTCTCTCGCTATGCTACAGAAACAATGGCAAGGAGATGTACATAAACCCGTCAGGAAATCGGGACAGAGCCTGCGGCAGCTAGACTTTGGGTCTAAGATGATGTCCGGGTAGGGCATCCGATCCGCGCTGGCTATAATGGAGTCTGGTGGTCCAAGGTTTCAATTGAACGAGCGGGATTGGACTTAGGTCTCAGGTTGGAGATTCAAGCTTCGGGGATTGGTTTTGACTGGTAGTGGAATGGGCTCCCGGAAGCGGTGGCTCGGTCAGCAGCAGTATCTTTTATCCAACAATCAAATTAAAAAGATCATGATGTTCCCATCATATTAACGCTGTGCTCATATCGCCTGTGAAAAATTGCCCATGCTACCGATGCTTGATATCGTCTCATGCCTTGGGCACACTTGAGGGGAAAAGGGGGTGTTGGAAGGGCTGAGTTTGTGGAGCTGCCGTTGCTCTATATATACCCGTCACTGACTTGCAATGGTAGTCTATGCTGCTGAAGAGCCCTCCATCCAACGACCACGATGTACTTGACTCAGTACCTTTGGTCCTGAAGGCCAGGGACGTGGGCAAGGGGCGGTCAGACTGTACCAAAGAGACGAGATATACGTGACGGTGCCATGGTATATGATTGGGCAGACCAGGCTATTCAAGAGTCAAATATCTAGCTACGTTCGAAATAAGCAAGGTAGGATTCGGGTCGGGAACACTTCATAGCACCTCTTGGCTTGACCCGGTGCTTGTGGAGTTTAGGGGTTGAATGACTGACTCGGGGTGCATTCCGCCCCCTTTCTGCGCGTGCACATAGAAAGGCAAGTGTGTATGAAGTTTCTAGAAAGTGTATACACTATGACCGGTCTTCGCATATGTAAACAAGAGGACCGACCTCTTATGTGGAATCGTGTCTTATTCCCTCATGTAGCTAAGATCCGGAGTGTATGCCGGTATTTGGGCAGTATCGTGGCCCCTTTTCGTAAGGACAGCACCATGACTTACAGGCACACATAGACGTCGCGTTTTCAATGCGATATGGACTTGTTTGATCGTCTGCGAATGCGCGCCTTCTATCTCACCCTTTTATTCTCTTCTTCTTCCTTTCTGCCGTTATCCTGGCTCTTATCACTCTGAAGCTCTTCTCTATGATATTATCTATATATACCATCCGAACTGCTGCCCCCGGCCGGTTCGCTCGGTACATTAGACAAGACTAGCGGCTCGCTACTTTTACCAGCAGCGACACGACATCTCCATGGGCGCGGCAGGATAGGTAGACGAGGTACGTAATGTTTCGGATGGGACAACCTTTTGGACAGGCCAGGTCTTTGAAGGCGGATTTAAGCTTGTCTGCTTTGGTGCAAACCTAAACGGCCCTTGATCGGGCTGCCGCCGGCCGTGGGGTTTGAGGAAGTGAAACCTGTCAAAAGTTGATTTCTCTTCATGCGACGGAGAGAAAAAGGCTTAGATCATCCCAAGTCTCTCTCGTCCCGTCACAATTTTGATTTTCAATGCGTTTCTATCTTTCTCGCAAATCGGAACGTCTAGATCACTTGTCTCCTGATAGAAAGGGGTGTTTGCTTTCATACATATTCCAGAGATGTGATGATCTCCGAAGTCGAAGTCCGGACGTTGGACATGGACGTGGTATTCAATTGCGGTTCGGGAATGGGAAAGCCGCCTAATCCACTGTTTGGTGGGGGGTGGGAAGTGTGCCGCGGGCGCGCTACGAGAAACCTGAGACTGGAACCCCAACGTCCTCCAACTTTAGAAATGAATTGAAGTACCTTGGAGAGCACTGGGCATCGGAGGAAGTACATGCCAAATACATACCTCGGAGTTCAGGGCTGTTCAGTACCTATCAGTCAGCCGTGTGCTCTTTACCTATTTACATTAGGGGGGTTCCATACCTATATTCAAGAGTATTCCAGATGCCATTGTCTGTTCGCATCCCAAGGTCTTGGTTGGTTCTTGTCTAAACTGTGTAACTATTCGTATATACCAATGAAACGAGACAAATGTCAATCAAAGAGAGAGAGAGAGACAAAGGATCACCACAGCCACAACCGTTGGTGCCTCGTCAAATCGTATCATTCGGCTACCTAACCTAATCGTCTTTGCTGGCTGATAGGCTTTGGTTGCTGGTAGGCTACACACTTAGCGATAACAGGTACAGATAGGGGGCCACTGACGATTGTGGAAGAGGGGCCCTGGGGCCATTTTCTAGGTTCGTGTTCCACCGTCCCTGATCGCCCGGTTGTGTTCAGGGAGCTAACTGAGCGCTGTAACGTGAAGATTGCAGGCATCAGGGTACCTCAACCAGGTGATTTGTCGCTGCCAGCTACGCCACGAAGCCCCCCCTAAGAAACTTAGCCTAGGGTGCCTAGGGGTTTTAGTTGGTTGCACGTTTTGGGGGGGTGGTCCAGGTACTGACTGACTGCCAACTGGTCCGTCCAGGGAGCTTTTTCTTTGGCGGCCAAAACTGAACCAGGTTGAGGTGCCAATCGAGAAACAGGGACCTTCACTGGACAAAAAGTCTAGGTAGGCTTAGGCTTGCTGCTTTGTGCCCGTTTCATCGCAACACTGTAGATACCTTAGGTAAGTACTTTAGGTACCATTTGATAGGGAGGTTTGGGTGGATGCGTGCTCAGTGCTGTGCTGTGCTGTGCTGTCTGTGTTCTTCAGCTCCGGTCCCGCGGGCCATGGGTTTGACTGGGTTGACTGGGTACTTTGCAACTACCTTACCTGCCCAATGGTTATGTTATATCCCTCTGAAACTTATGACGCCTGTGCTACTACGTGGTACTACCTACAGTCAGTCTACAGCTGTCTCTCTCGGTCTCTTGGTGATAATAAACGGCTTTCTCTTGTTCGAGAGATTCTCTTTCTCCTTCTCCCTTTCCCTTCTTCACCCTCCGGTCCTTTCCCAAAATACCACCATTACTACTTTACGACCCCTCCTAATAAAAAAAAGCCCAACGGTCCGGCCCGCCTTCTTGGTTCTGCGAGCGTCTGAATCAGTCAAACTACTACACACTGTACTTGTGTAGTAATCAGCAGCAGTAGCAGCATCTCTCTAGCTCGATTCGATCTAGGAACATACGCACTCTCTTTCCTAGGTGGCTTAAGACAAGTCCTCACCCCCAACGGCTATTTCACTTCTGGACTTGGAATAAAAACGACCTTTCCCTTCTAACCCGCAACAATGGCGACTCGTCCTACTCTCTTCACCCGGGGCCTGTCCTCGCTCTCCCAGAGCTCCGACACGGGCTCGCCCAACGTCAGTTCGCCCGCCGAACAGCGCAGCGATGCCCTGCGGAATTTCCAGAAGACGATGCGCCCCCTGCACACCCATCACGTTTGGGACGTCTACTTTGATAGGTGAGCAAGCAACCCCTATACTCTTTCTTCTTGGACCCCTTCCTCTTTCGGGTGTATGTGTGCTGCTGGCTAACAATGGGAATTCTTTCTTGCGAACTTACAGACAAGCCAAGGACCAGAAGCCCCAGGAGGAGGGCTCCTACCAGGTCTCGTTCGAGAAGCTAGACACCAAGATCGAGTCGGTGCAAGACTTTTGGCGCTACAACAACAACTTCCCCGTCGACCAGATCAAGATGCGCGAGTCCGTCTACCTGTTCAAGAACGGCTTCAAGCCCGTCTGGGAGGACCGCCGCAACATCCTCGGCGGCAGCTGGACGTTCCGCGTGCCCAAGGCCAACGGCTCCGAGTTCTGGGACCGCATCCAGCTCATGGCCATCTCCGAGGCCCTGCAGAGCGTTCTCGAGGAAGGTACGTTTTACACCTATACAAACAACGAAAGAGAGATCCACGAAGCCTCCGCCGGGAGCTTCCCTATAGACCACTTCCTCAGCAAGCGAACAATTGACTAATGTGTTTTGTTTGAACAGGTGATCAACTGTGTGGCGTCGGCCTCTCGGTGCGCTTCAACTCCCACCTCATCACCATCTGGCACCGCGACGCCTCGAAACAGAAGTCGATAGACGGCATGCTCGAGTGCGTGCTCGAGCAGCTGCCCGAGAACCTGAAGCCGAAAGCCGACAACTACTTCTACAAGAAGCACTCGGACCACGCCGGCTTCAAGGCGCCCCCGGAGCTCCAGGCGGTCCTGGACTCGCAGAAGAAGGCCAACGAGGTGGCCAACAAGGCCAACGCCAACGAGAACGTCAAGGTCACGCCGGCCACCGAGGAGACGACGACGACTTCGTAATGCTTTGCCTACGTCGAAGGAAGCATTGGGATGATGAGCGGGTGGGACAAGTGAGTGTGGTGGCAGCACTCACGAGTAGTCAAGGATGGCGTGGAACATTTTGGGAGGGGAAACGTCGAGGACAGAACTGGGAAACAAGGGGTTAATCCGCGCAAGCATTGCATTGTTAGCAGGAATCTTTGGTCAGGAATCTGAAGTTCGGTGGATTCTATGCGTCGGTTTGCTGAGATATCCTCACTTTTTTCATGACTACGAAGTTGCATCAACGGGCGTTGGTTGTTGAAGATTCACATATCTCTCTCGCGACAGACAGTTCAAAAAAGAAAGCAAGTATAAAAAAAACTCAAAAAGGGAGCTACCAAAACTATATTGAGTCTTGCTCTATATACCATTATGCAAACAGGGTATCATATTTCGCCTTGCCACTGTCATTCGTCTTCTTCTGAGTGCCTTCGCCCTGGTCGTGGTGTTTGTATTATTAGCCGTAAAGTTCGTTCCCCCGCCCCCCTGTATCCGCGTACCAAAATCAACCACGCTGAGCCCGTCTCGGACCAGCATTTCAGCAGGCCGCTCACAAATGAATGAGCTTGCAAGACACTGCTCTTCCGAACGTGATCCGATATCAGGGCGGACTTGACTTCCGCAAAGGGGGAGGTAGCACGCACGATGGGTACGACGCGGCAAGGGCAACAACCTTATCCTCTCTTGGCTCCTTTTTAAGCTTCTTTGTTTGTTTGGTTCTTTCTTTTTGTCACTCCCGTTCATTTCATGTCATGTCCTGTCATCTCTTTTTCACTTCCACACCCCGGCCCTGCGCATCACCTCCTCGAACTCGGCCCGGCCCACGCCGCGCCCGACGCCGGCGCCGCCGTTGGCCTCGAGGATCATGTCCTTGAGGAGCTGGTCGTCGACGTCTTGCTTCAGGGTGCGGGCGACGCGCTTCAGGTGTCCCAGCGTTAACGTCGCGTCTTCGGTGTTGTTATTGCCGACGAAGAGGCGGAACGCTTCGTCGACCTCGGCCGCGTGGGTCTCGTCCGTGGCGTCGTCGCGCGCGTGCAGCTTCAGGGCGCAGATGGCGACGAAGGGCTCGTAGGTGGCGTGGCCCTCGTCGTCCGGGTCGAGGATGGAGAGGAATTCGCGGAGTTCGGGTTTCGTGGGGGTGAGGTTGAGGGCGCTGTTGGTGTTCCCAGGAAGGAGGGGCAAGGGTCAGTTAAGTTGGTCGTTTATACTTGGGAGAGTGAGTTGGGGCTTGTTGCTGCAAATGTGGTATTGTTTGTTGGTTGGCTTACACCATGGCTCGCCGCACGTCGCTCGTGGGGATGACGCCTTCCTTCTCGCCGTCCATGGGCTCCGAGAAGAGCGCGAAGGCTTCTTTGATCTCGGCCTCTTCGCGCGCCGTGATGTTGTGCTCTTTGGCCAGTTTCGACTGGCGCTCCTTGGGCGCGGCTGCGGAGGCCGCTGGGGCGGCGGCTTTGCGTTTCGCGGGCTGTACGTTAAGTGGTACGGGGTTCAGCTTTTTACTCTCGAACAGGGGGTAGAGGGGGTATTGAGCGTTGTGCTTACCATTGCTTCTGGCTGTTTTGTATTGCGATCGTTGTGGGAAACCACGGGCAGGAGAGAAAGTAAATGAATGTGTAAGTGTAAGTGTAGGTAGTGATGTATTTCCAGTGTCGAGAGAGCGTAGCGTGCGGAATCTACCAGACCATTGGTGACGGCGATGAAAGACAATCACCCCACTGCGGAATGCGCGCCGTTCCTGGTAAGTGGGGGCCACATGCTTTCGCTAAGGTACGTTCCGTCTGGGGTAGACAACCAGCCAGCACTGTGATTGTACTTACACGCTGTAATACCGATATCAAGTCAACGCGACAGGTGATTTATACCCTGGTTTACTCGTGGGTTTATTCTAGGAATTACTTTGCAATCATGGTTCAAGTATGTATGTTATCCATGTTCTGCTCGCCATTATGGGTTCTGTTTCAACGAGATGAGAAGCATCTCCTTGATTACATGATTAAAGTACTTAGGTACTGATGAAAGATCATGGGTCTACATTACATGCGTTTATAGTCTACTTCGCACGAACTCGGCCACGATGCCTGGCCAGTAACCGGACTGGAAGTAGCTCGAGTGCGCCGCGCCGTCAGTCCCCCGCGCACACAGCGGGTCGTCCACGACGCAGTAATCGCGGAAGCGGTCGGCCCAGAGACTCAGGTTCTGGAGCATGGCTTCGGTCCGGGGGTATCGCTGTGGAACGTTTGTTAGCCAACCTAGTCCCCATCTACGCTCTCTTCGTGAATGTCTTCGTCAAGAAGACAACCGAAAGTTCTCTCTACTATGTAGTCTCGAATGCTACTTACCCCATCGGCAGCAGAACCATTGCCAACATTCCACGGCATGTCCTTATTATGGTGCAGCTCGCCAAACGTCACGACGGCGGCGACATGCGACCCGGGGAACTCGTCTGGCGCCAGGGCCGGCGACGCGGGCTGCTCGCACGTCCCTGTCAAGTCGAGGCCGCCGCCGCCGCCTGCGAACAGGTCCGTGACAAGCGCGCCGCCCCGCGACCAACCAGACACCACGAGGCGCGAGCCGGGGCAGGCCGTCGCGTACGTCGTGAGGTTCCCTCGCAGCATTTGGATCCCGTCGTACTGGTCTTGGCAGATGGTCTGCGCATCGCTCGTGGCGTTGTAGGCGATGGACTGGAACCCGCAAGTGGTGTCGTCGACGCTGCCGCAGATGGCGTCGGTGATGCTCGTCTGGAGGCCGGGGATGGACTCCCCGTGGCCGCGCACTAGGAAGATCTGGACAGAGTTGCAGGTGGTGTTGTTGTCGGCAGCCGCTGCCGCGGTGGCGGCGGCGGCGAGGACACTGGAGTAGCGCATTTTGGGGAATATATCAGGAGTTCTGTCGGATTATTCCTTGCTTCTCCGCAATGTCTTCTCGGGGGAGATCAAGATTATATCTCTACCTATACACGCCCCCTCTTCCCCCCACTGCGGCATATACCACACCCTCCCTGCATAGATCATGAACAAGTAATTTTACCCAACTTGCCAAGCCTTCTCCAGTTCTCCATCCTGTGCAGCCTGTATTTGGCATGATGCTGGAATTATTGTTCTTGCACGAGTCAGGTAGCATGAATATATTACTATGTCGCCGGATGCGGAAAGAGTATGTGTACCGCTTTTGGATCGTCAGTCCTATTGGCTATGATGCGTATGCAAAAGGAAAGGGGTATACTGTAAATGTCCCGGCTGCTAGAGATGGGGCCAACCGGCATGCACAAATGTATACACGCTCTTCGGGCATTATTTCTCAGTCTTGCGAGTTGTTGTGCATATCGGCTCAGACTAGAGATTCCAGAGCGCTACCAACACTTTGGCGAAACTGGTGACGCACATGATAATGGCATTGTTTATTTACACCGACTTGGGTTCAGGGTAGTTGACAGAAAGTAGGCGCCTCAACGCTCCCCATATGGCTTAAGTACGTTGAAAGTAGGCGCCCCACAGAATCCTGACGTCGTCCAATTCGTCCATCGGCTTCGGGTTTGAATTGTCGGCTTTGGCATCTCACCACAACAGAATATATTGCGTGATTCTGTTACTGGGAATTCCACTTTCAGATATTCTTGTCCCTTGAATTAAAACCAACATCACAGAATTCACCTACACCTTGAGCATTCTGTTTTGCCTTGGCAGCATCATCACACTATCAGCATCATCGACTCATACCTTTTTTCACCCCACCCCCACTATCATAAGAAAACCCAAGGAGAAGAGCAAACAAGCAAGCAAGCAGAACACTACCGCTCAAGATGGTTTCCGCCCCTGATATCAAGGTTAACAACCTGACCTACACCTTCCCGGACTACTCGACCGGCGTGACGGGCCTGACCCTGGCCGTGCCCCCGCGCAGCCGCACCCTGCTGATCGGCGCCAACGGCGCGGGCAAGACGACGCTGCTGCGCCTGCTGGCGGGCAAGCGCCTCGCCCCGAGCGGCGCCATCACCGTGTCCGGCCTGGACCCCTTCACCGACGGCCTCGAGGGCGTCACCTACCTCGGCCTGGAGTGGGTGCTCAACCCCATCGTGCGCACCGACATCGGCGTCGAGGAGCTCCTGCGGTCCGTGGGCGGCGACGCCTACCCCGCCCGCCGCGACGAGCTCGTGGGCGTGCTCGACATCGACGTCCGCTGGCGCATGCACGCCGTCTCGGACGGCGAGCGCCGCCGCGTCCAGCTGGCCATGGGCCTGATCCGGCCCTGGACCGTGCTCTTGTTGGACGAGATCACCGTCGACCTCGACGTGCTGTCGCGCGCCGAGTTCCTGGGGTGGCTCAAGCGCGAGACCGAGGCCCGCGAGTGCACCGTCGTCTACGCCACCCACATCCTCGACAACCTCGCCGGCTGGCCGACCCACCTCGTCCACATGCACCTGGGCACCATCCGCGAGTGGGGCCCCGCCGAGCAGTTCCTCGGCGACGCCACCGGCTCGCGTACGGGGAACAGCCAGCTCGGCGAGCTGGTGCTGGGCTGGCTCAAGGACGATCTGAAGCAGCGCGGCCCGCGGAGCGAGGTGAAGCGCGCTGCGGAGGGGAAGTCGTACGAAGCTGGTGGCCTGGGAGGATACGGGCTGGAGAAGAGGGTGGATGGGTAAATCCGGGATATGCTGATTAAGGCGGATGGGGAATAGGAGGGAGAGGCTGGTTACTGACAGGCAACAGATGGATGGTGTGGAAGAAGGGTGCACTTAACTTGCATTCTTGGCGTTTTTACAGTGGTTGGGTTCTTTAACGATCCTTGGCATTTTCGAGGAGTCTCAACGACGGAAAGAGGATACGAAACGGCGTTTGGGAAGGGGCTTTTTACAGCAGAGCGGCATATAAGTGCGGCCTCATCACCGGACTAAAGGGTAGAATTTCCTGGTTGAGTTTTTTTCATAACGCGTTTGAGATACCCCCTTTCAACACGGGAGGAACATAAAGTATAGGTAGGCACCTTGTCTATAGAAATAAAATACACTGCAACTCGAGCGAGTTGCTTTTGCGGATCTATCACTAGAACCATGGTATGTGATTCATACAAGAGATAGCTATTTCAGGTCTCCTAAATAGTGGTGCCCGCCCTAAGGTCTCTTCATAAGCGTAGTCATGGTATTGTTCATCAGCTCGGCCACACCGTTCATGCCGTGATCCTCGAGATGGCCCAAGACCCCGAGTCTGTAATCGTCCCAACTCAGATTGACCCCGCCGTCCCTAGCGAGCCGGGCCAAGGTGGACTTGGTCACAGGCCCCGCGTGCCGGACGTCCAGGTCGCCGTTGAGCCCCTGCTCGACCTCCTCGAGGTCGCGGAGGTGGGCCGTCGCCAGCGCGCCGAACGCGGGCGACGCCGAGAGCGTGAACAGGGAGGGCAGCGCGACGTTGAGGTTGAACCCCCGCACGTACGCGGCCAGGTCCTCGACGAGCCCGGGCGCCATGAGGCAGCCGTGCGCGTTGGCGTCCCGGGCGTTGAAGGCGCGCGAGCGCCAGAGGCAGTTGCAGACGTCCATGAGGAAGCCGTTGAACTCGTTGATGTACTCGACCGAGTACGTGTCCGCCATCTTGTTGTTGCCGCGCGAGGAGGAGCCCGCCATGGCCGCCTGGAACCCGGCCTTGTACCGCGCCAGCACGCCGCACAGGCGCGACACCGTCGCCGGGCTCGCGCTGAAGTGCAGCAGGTACACGAGCGGCGAGGGCGGGATCACGATCGGGGCGTGGCGTAGCAGCTGCGGGTTCGACGCGATGCGCGACGCTTCCTCGTAGAAATCGAGGACGGCCGAGTGCGCCACGACGGTGCTGCTGCTGCTGCTGCTGCTACTGCTGCTACTGCTGTTGTTATTATCCTTGCTGGCTGAAGCGGTCTGGAGGACGGTCAGGGCGAGCTTGTTGACGTGGGTTATGAGGTCCGGGATGGCGGACGAGGTGGAGTCGCGACCTTGCGGTTGCGCCAGTAGGAAGGCGGCCCAGTTTCGTAACAGCGAGGTATAACAGTTGAGGACGGCTAGTTGAGAGCTAGGGGTGCCGTTGAGGACTTTGGCCTCGAGACGCTGGAACACGGCCTCGTAGAGCCCCGAGAAATCGGTCGATGGTAGCGGTGCGTAGGAGAGCACCTCAAACATTGAGGCACACCCCCGGCCGTTCCACGTTTTCAACACTTCGCTCAGCAGGCTGAGAAACACGGGGGGCAGGTTCCTAGTGGCTTTCGCGTAGTCGCGCATGATCTCTAAGATGCCCTCGAGCTCCGAGTCCCCGTCCCCGCTCACCAAGTCCTGTGCGCACGAGACCAGCCAGTTGCTGGCACGCTGCAGCGATTCGGCGTCGGGCCGGAGCAGCAGGAGCTTCTGGAGCAGAGGGTCAGCCAGGACCGAGATGAGCTGGTTGGGCATCTCGATGGTCTCGAGGGCCTTCACCAAGCCGTCGGCGGTCTCGATCTCCTCGAGGGTGACGGAGCTCTCGTTCGCGTGCGATGTGTGCACCTCGGGGATCAGCGCCGCTCTCCGGGCGCCGTTGCCGTTGCGCGCGACGTGGAACGCGTCTCGCACCGCGCTCGCGTTGCGCGATGTCTGGGCGTGCGCATTCTGGATCTCGTCTAGTCGCTCGCGCCAGGCCAGGTCCGGGTGCTTGAAGGCGGACGCTTTGCCGCGCGTTGCTTCCCCGACGATGATTTCGGGGTAGTAATCCTTGAAGACGCGCAGCAGCCCCGTGAGGGCCGGGTCGCTTCCCGTCTGCCGGCCCAGGGACAAGAGGGTCTGGATGCGGTGCGGGCGTACGTGCCGGCGCCGCGTGATCATGGCAAGCAATTGGCACAGCGACGGCCTCAGCGCCGCGGTGTCGAGGAGGTTGAAGAGGACCGGGTATGCCTGGGATAGTGCGCTGCCCTCAATGACGTGGTTGATCATGATGACCCATCGGAGGAGGGCGGCCTGGATAGGCAGCGAAGGCTTCAGGACGCCATGGCCAAGACACGCCACGACCTTGATGACGAGGTCGCTGGCTACCTTGGTTGCCGGGTAGAGATTCCGTATGATGCTGTTGAGGCTGGCTTGGTCCAAGTAGTTGCCGTTTGAGGTAGTGACCAGATCGATGAGTTCTTTTAGGTCATCTGGCAAGACGCCATTTTCGTAGCATGCCGACCCCAGCGTCTCGACTGCGGGCTTGATGCTGGAACCGCGGCTCTTGGCTGGCAGCTTTGCGCCTACAAGAGCGAATCAGGGAATGGTCTGTGAATAGTCGCGATGGTGGCGGGGAGGCCGAGGTCACATACCTTGTATTACGTCGGCAAGGCTTTCCTTGAGTTCATCATAGCCGGACATTATGGCGCAGCGGATCGCCAGAAAGGTACATTTATTATCATATAACGTCAAGTTCCATCATTGCCTTCTCTATGAGCTTGCGGCGCGTTAAGTGCTGTGGTTTTGACGCGCCTAGCTAGCTCAACCAGCTCTGACCAATCAAATCAGTTGTCGGTTGCACAGCAGGTACCACCTACTCACCACGATCACTGCTACGACTCATTGATCGGTGCCAAAAACGCCAGCTACCCTTTTGTACATTCATGCTAATATAATGTTTTATACAATAATATTGAACATCGATGGTTGAATAGGGAATTGATTACCCTTTTTTCCCCTTTCTCCCCATCCCCGTATTTGGTCGTATTCAACAAGGTTGACTACATCGTTGATGTATGTTACACAGATTCTGGAAGGTGTCACCCAAAGAGGGAAAGTACAACCAAGGTCCTATTGGTATTTAGTTGATGGATGCATCTGCCTTGGCTGATTGAGCTTCCCCGTGAATCCCTTCATCCCTTCAACCGTGTGCGGCCCAAGTCATATCATCTGCACCTCATGTACGACTTAACCGCTTCAAAGTCGCCCGGATTTCGGCTTAGGATGCTGACAGCAGCTTCACCGCACCGCCCGCGCCTGCACCCTGGACGTTCATGGCTCAAGTCTGACCACAAGCATTGCCCATGTCAGCTGCTGTGTAGGTAGATGCCCCTCAGCGGCGCAGACCCTTAGCTTGACGTTCTGAACCTACTGTCCTCGTCGGATACAGCCAAGATGGTGCTACTATACGACGAGTCTCAGCTCGTCATGCCTGCGTCTCCTGCCTGTCAGGGCCATGGCGCCTCGATCTTCCCGTCCCAGCTTGTCCGTCGGTCTTACCTCCGAAAAGTCGACTTCTTGGCATCCGGTTTGCGGGACCACTGGGCGACATGATGGTGGCTGACTGCTCCCCCATAATGCATGCCATGTCGATTGCTGCACTGAGAGCTAAATTGCCGGAACACGACCAAAGCATGCCTGCCTGCGTGCTGCCTGTATCGGGATCTAGTTCCATGGCCTTTTTATCCCCGTCGCCCGTCGGTCATAATTTCCGTGACTTTGCCCATCACCACGCCACAACAGTCACGGCCTTGCATAGTCGCTCGGCTTGTGCCACCCCAAAATCCATTGCTAGCAACTCACTTTATCGACTGCATAGAGGTTGCGGAGTGTGTTGGGACTCTAGGAGCCAATAACACTGCAATCTCACCACCCAACAGCCACCCAGAGGACCTTTTCTGAGAGCCCGTGGAACACCAAAGAAATTTATCAGGTTACAGAACGGGGCAACACCTGCGAACTTATCCCCAAGGCTATTGGGCACCTTTGGTGCTTGTGCGACATAAGCATAATCATCCTCTGCCGCCTACCAAGAGGGTAACATGCCATAACTCTTCGCCAACGCGGCTGCGGGGCAGGAACACAAGCGACTGCGAAGTCTTATAAGTACATAAGGGTAGGCAAATCTCACCATTCGGGCAAGCACCGCTCGCTTTACCCTTGACGAACATTCGAGGGAACAACAACAGCACGCCCGGCTATATTAGATGCAGCAGCACGCATTCGTACCACCAGACCTCATCTCGCCTTACACCATATACCCTCCCGGGACATAGACGAGCACTGCATTATCGGACCTTGAAGTCTCGCAGACACTGTTATCGCACGACCCCAGTCAGCAACTAACATTCCGGTTTCAGCCTCGAAAGCGTTGGGTTTGCTGTGATTATCGGTTGCGGCACTTAGCTCGTCAACCCCCTGCTTGCATCGCCGCATTCTTGCTTACCTCTATGGCACCCAAGCTGAACCAAATCGGAGATTGAAACATCTGACAGACACTATATACAAATACCGGCTTCTTTACGACGTAGGACAAGGGGCTACTGTGGTAACACTGACAGGCTGCACGATCCTTCCACCCACGATGCTTACGGCACCTTCGCAAAAGCGGCCAAGTAGAATTATTTTTAGTGCAGGTACTTAGTTCACAGCTGCTACAAAACGAAACCGATCCCATAGAAGTCAGCGTTCAGCATTTACAGATCAGTTTCATAAGGAGCACTGCCTTGGTGTCAACCAAACTGGAATGTCGCTCTACGATACGCCATCGGGTTCCGCAGATATCGTCATCCTGCGAGACCAGGAAGAGTATATCCCGTTGACGACTGTTCTGGACGAGGACGATGTTATTGTTCTCCTGACCCCTTTGGTTGTTCCTCTTCGACGAGAAGTAGATTCTGGGATAGATCCGTTCGAGAGCCTTGGGCGAGCGCTCGCATTAAGACATCCTCGGATACGCCATGTCCCGTATACGCCACGTGATGGCATCACCGAATATCATGTTGCCCATATACACAGAGCCAAGGCTATCATCTTCGTGATCTCGGGCAAACCAATCGCCAGTCAGCCTTCACAAGCTGACATTGCGGAGGTGGCATGGATGGTAGGCAACACTCGGCCGCAGATTGTTCTCGCCTGTTACGACGTGCAAGCCATGGGGCTTTTGAAGGCAGACTTCCCTGCTATTATCCAGCTACCGAGCTACTCACCACACTTCCTGCAGCAAGCCGCCGCTGTGTTGTTTGGCGAACCACTCACCCGGAATCCGATCGACGCGACCCCACTACAGAAATGGGTAGTCGAGGCGTTGCCAGATGCATTAATGGCAACAGATATCTCGCCATTTAAACGGCTTTGGGATAAATGTTTACCTGACCAATTTCAACTTGACCAGCATTCTCTGCGAACACTACTTGACAGAGTCGGTTGGAGTCGACACTACGTGGTGAAGTTGCCGGGCTCGGGAGAGTTTATAGGTTTCTGCGCAACATATACGACATTTCTCAATGGGGGCGACGCGGACCTTGTCGGTTCCATTGCCGTGATTCTGGTTGAGCCAGCGTACAGGCAAAGAGGAATTGGGAAAATGTTACACGACGAGGCTCTCATCCAATTAAAGAAGGTGCGTGGGGTTCGGAGGCTACAGCTGGGCAGCACGTTCCCACGTCTACTTTGTGGCATTCCCCAGGGATCTGCTGCCATCAGATGGTTCCAACGTCGAGGGTGGAGGATGGATTTTAGGTCAGATGGCCTCGGCCGGGAAGTTTGTGACTGGATCTTGGACATCCAAGATTGGCCCAGCGGCAGCTTTGCAGCTGCCATGCCAGGCTTCAGTTTCCGAGTTTGCGACATGGATGAGCTGGATGCGGTCAAAGCCTTTGTGCGGAGAGAATCTTTTCGCAACGACACCATGGGCTTGTGTGACCAGTACACGGCCAATGAATGCTTCGATGTGATTGTTGGACTGTGGGAATCCACGGTCGTGGCAGCGGCTCTGACATACCTGCCGCGCTCAGGCACGCAGACGGAGCAAGACTTACCCTGGGCACGTACGATAGGCCCGGATGTTGGCGGGGCCAGTTGCATATGCATCGCAAGTGAGTAGTACACGGAATCAACGTAAAGGGCAAATGTATCTAACAGCTACAGACGACAACGCAGCAGTCACGAGCCGAAAAGACGCAATCATGTTCAGATTATTGGACGCTTGCATCAGGTCTCTGGAGAGACAGGGTGCCAGGCGTGTGTTTCTAGACGGTATAAAAGGGGGTCAAGAGGGATTTCAGTCCACAGGTAAGCAGTTCCTTAAAGGTTCTCGCTAGATCTAACACATACAACAGGCTGGCGTAAGTGGGCTAGCTATTGCGAGGTCTGGCAGCCAGTGTGAAACTGTCGAGACGAAGCTACACCTTCTTGACATGCGACTATCCCAACTACATTCTTCCCCGTTTATACACCTGCCGTCTACCAGGTGAGCTGGGAATGAAACGTGTCATGCATCAACGCTAGCAAACTCACCTGTCGCTTCGAAGTCAGGTTACTGGAGGTCTTTTTGGCAGCAGCCACTCGCTTATCATCCTGCGCTATGGAATCAGGATGATTCAGTCATTGCCCGTATGAGCATTCCCCAATGCTGCCCCCGAATGAAATTCCGAGGATGGCTGGCTCCCCATGGAATTTAGTCGAAACGGGCTGCAGCCCCATGTACAAATACTTGAGGCATCAACAAGGTGCCCAATTAATAATATGTTAGCATCTGCGGTATAATGCCACCTACTCTACGAAGTAGTAACATCGTCACTAGACTCGGAATTCAGTTCGTCTGGGACAGCAGACCGGGCAGCGCAAAATCATGGATACCTTAACCAGGAACTGTGGCTGTTTCCTACCACCCAGTTTTCGGCATTGGCGTACCGAATCATTATGCAAGATCGGCTTGTTGGCACCTGGCGTCCGCTGCAGTGGTTTTCTTGCTACAAGTCGGAGAAAATAGGGGCTGCACCCTGAATATGGCGGGCAAGTAAGACGGACGGCGGCCCCTTTACCAGCAACGGCGAATAACAATAGGGCGTCGGTAGCACCGGAAGGTCCGAGTAAGAAGCAGCGGTCAGTCTGACAGGACAGGAAGCTACAGTTACACCACATATGACTAGCAGCCGCACCAAAGCCATAAGGTTATTCTCGACTCGTCATACTCGACCCGAGTACCGCATGCGCCAGGCTCGGATTGGGCTCCTAGCGGTATGCTGTGCTACAACAAGGCTTATTACGGTTATATATATATGCACAGTGGCTGATCAGCAGATAGCGTGGCCTGCAGCTTGACACATGGATCATGCAACTGTTTCTGCACATAAGATTGCTATCTCCTGATAAGTCCACCGCTGCTCGCAGTCTGTTGGGCACAAAGCTAGTCGGTGTAGGTATCGTAGGGACATACATAACACCAAGCCGATCAAATGGTATCTGGGCCGTGTCCAACCAATCTGGTCTGGCCTTGGTAATATTATCCAGTTCCTCCGGTGTGCCAGACATGAGAAACTCTGTTTAGTCTCGGAGAAACCCATCCTTGCGCTACCTTCACACATGGCTGCATGGGGGCCAAATGCAGGGTTGTATATACCCTGACGTTCCCATGACAGCTATGGGCAACACCTGCTGTGTAACCAGCGCTTGGCCCATTGCACCACATCCCGCATTCACACACCATGGATGTATTTGTTTTTTCTATGTGTAACGTACACCCTGGGACACGAAAAAGGAACAACAAATCATCTTGCTAGGAGTATATTCAAAACTGGCGAGAGAGTCCCTTTACGGAATTCCTTCCCATACAGGCAAAAGATATCATGAAACCCCTCCCCCTTTATTGCATTGGCCTGGGCTCCTGTACAACTTGACGTAGCCGACATATTCCGCAAGCGGCTAAGGATTACTCCCCTCCCTTTCGCTTTTTGGGGGGTGCCATTGGCCCTGCGGAATACCACCCAATTCCCTTCTTCGGCACCAAGGATGGGACTTTCTTCCCAGATTGGGGGCCAACCACCAAGTGTGTTCCTCTTTTCTCACTTCTGCCTCAGGGACGGGCCGCCCAAGGGGGCTACTTGGTAGGTGGAGTTGGAGGGGCTGGGCTGTTGGTTTGGTCATATCTAAGGTTATCTTTTCTTGTCGGGATTGGTAACAATCGGGTCTTTCTCCTCTGCTCATAGAGTGGGAAAACTAACCACTGATTGGGATATGGGACATCCTGGTGACCTTTGCCGCTCGTCGCTCCTCTTTGCGAAACACGGCTTTGTCATAAAACTAGAACCAAGAGAGACGCGATTTTGCGGCTGCTTCCGAAGATACACGGCAGTAACAATGCTCTGTCAGAAAAACTCCCCTCGTATGTATGTTGTGTTACTGAGATATGAGGATAAACCATGACGGCGAAGGCCGTCCCTATCTCCGGGTCTAAGGTTGGAGAGGGAGGGGCATTCACCATACACGAGATGGCCTCGGATCCGCGATGCCGGGCGATCTGTTTCGTGTGTGCACATAATGAAGAAATAAATGACCCGGCGATTAGGTTACCCATTACAGACCTAGCCATCTGCTGCTGTCCGTCGAGAGCAGCACTGTCGCATGTGTGTCTGTGTCTCGATCCCTTTCTCCTTCTCCTCGCTATCTATTGCGGCCACACTTTCTTGGTCACGTAGATTGATTCTTCTTATTATTCGCCCCTGCTATGTGTATGTAACCGATAGCTGCTGTAGACGGATACGCTTTCCCCCTTTGGCACGCCGAGAGACGAGATGTGCATTCATTGCATGCTATACATATGTCGGCAGAGACGTACTGGCCCTTTTCAATTCCCCCATTCTATCCCTGAGTCCTGCTTGCAGCAAGGCACCACCGCTTTCTTTATTGACAAACCATATAGCGTAGTATTTGCCTTTTCTTCTGTAAAAAATGAATCGGGAAGGAGTGAAGATTCGACATCGGTAATACTGTATGTAGGTTAGGTACTTTTCCGAATCGGACATGTTGGGTAACCCGAAAAGAAAAAAAAAGGACACAACACGAACACCGACTCACTTGACTTACGTAGCTACATAAAACAGAAATTGATATCATGCATGCATGTCATCATGTGACCATGTGACCCCATGTTGAGTATCAAGGCAGTCAGCACTTGGCATTTGCTTGCTTGCTACCTACCTCCCTGGGTCTGCCTGCCCGCCCGCCACCTTCGTTTCGAAGGGGGCGGCGGCGGATGTCAAGAGAACATTTCCGGAATTTCCCAAGTTACAGACATTAGTCAGACCGAAGATTCATAACTAGTCTGCTACTTCTTCCCCAAGGGGGGTGTCGGGTGCCTTGCGTGATTATTCATCGCCGTCATGGTCTCCCGCAGTCGACAAGAAGATGGTGCGTACAAAAAAAGGCCTCACAGGTTGGTAAGCACAGTAGATTATACGGCAGGCAATCAATACGCAAAGGCGAGCTGCATGTACTTTCTTCTCATAGTTTGTCATTTTCTACATGAGGCTCATTAAGATCGTTCTGGCCATGGACCTCACCAAAGATAGATCCATGTCAAAAGACCTGGGCGCGTATACTATACATGCACAGTCAAGTTGCCACCTCCCCCTATCTTGGGGCACTTCCCCATTCCGCCCTTTCCTGGTCCATTTGCCATCGTGAAATGGCCTTCGCTTTCACCGTGATTTTTCTCCTAGGGTAGAAGATTCCGCGGTGAATTGTGACACATGAGGGGAGGGAGGGATGATCCATTGAGCCAGGGGGAAGAGGAAAAAAAGCCTCCTCGGGTAAGAGTAGGGCCTGTTCGTCTTCATAGTAGACAGGGAACAAAGGGAAAAACAAATTCAACGCAGAAAAACTTTTGTGGTATCCTTCCTATCCAGACGCCTTTCGCGCAAAATGCCCGGTATACACGCCGGCTTCGTATATCCTCGCTTTCATGTCGAGACGTAACAGCTGGGTAGATGGTTGTTTTGTTTTTTAATTTCTTTTTAATGCAAGGCGAGATGGTTGTTGCACGAGTCTCGCTATTAGATTAACCCCACTTGGAAAAGTCGACGGTGTCGACAAGTGAGTCACCGCCGTGGTTGATCTCGGTATTCTCAGTAGGGGTGGTCGAGAGCATCGACGACCGATGAGAATGCGAGTTCTGGTCGCTATTGGTCGAGAAGAAGGTGGCGACCGACGAACGCCGGAGGCTGGAGAAGCTGTCGCGTACGGTGCTTGCCGCCTTGTTGGCGTCCAACAGCTGTCCGGCACCGCTGCTGGGCATTAGCCCGAGAGAGGTGCCCGGCGGTGACGGTGTCATACCGTACTTGGGACCGTGTCTCTCTCGGAGACGGGTGATCTCCCGCAGACGGTTTCGCCAGGGCGAGATATATTCACCCACATCGCGACTCGACCAGACCATGGAAAAGACCGACGCGTTGAGGGCCAACAAGCGGATGAAGTCTGGCAACGCCCTCAAGCTGACGATTTTCATGTCTGCTGCGGGCGAGACCTCTGGGAAGCCGCGCTTGCTCATGACCTGTACCTGGTAGAACGACTCCTTCACGTCAATCGGTGTCCGCTGTCTAGTCGCGACAAAAGAAGCGCGTGATTCCGGAGTGATCACAATGTTGACATAGTTGAACTGCGAGGGAAAGGTATCGAACTTGAACGGCAGTCCGGAATCGTTGAAGATGATGTTGACAAAATCGTTGCCGATATGCCGCTTCTTCAAGGTACATTGAGGATCGTGTTCCAGATTCGTCGGCATCTGCGTAGTCACGTGGAAGACAACCTCCGACACGCGATCTCGCCAGCAGAAGGTATACTCTCCGTCGGTGTCGTATTGGCGGTCCAGGCCCTGCATGTTGTTCGTGGCGTCCTTCAGTCTCGTAAGGGTACCGAGGCCGTTGAGGAACTCCAGATACTCGCTGCTGCCAGAGACATTTGCCAAAATCTCCGTCTCCTTAGTTTGGCCTTCACCGATGTAAATGACACCAACTTTGTGGCCATCGACAGTAGGACTGCGATCGAATGTGCGCATCGCTCGGTCCAGAGCCTCGTCTTGTGGAAGAGGGATAGGGCGCGCTTGATCGGAAAGGGGCAGTGTCGAAAAGAGATGAACCAACAAGTGGCTAGGGAGAACGGTATTGCCCTGAGCCTGTGTGCCATCTCCTTTAATGTCATTGGCGATGCGCTCTTGGTGAGAAGGCGGCGCCTTGAAAGACTCATGAATCATGTAAGATGAAGTACCCGACGGCTGGCGCTTGGTGATTTGAGCATATCCGGCACCCGTGGCTTGCTCGATCGTCACTATGCTGTTGCCGATCAACCAACGCCTCTTCAAAATCTCGCCGAAACGTTCGGCTGTGAAATGGGGGTCGGGCATCGACTCGTCCACGTCGGCATATGCTGCTCGCTGCATAAAATCTATCGTGATCTGAGCCTGCTCTTCCGAGACTTGATTGCCATCGTGATCGGTGAAGAGGTTCTTAGATATGAAGGACACCTCTTTGGCACGATCAGGTAGCTTGAGCGCAAGAAACCAGAAAGTGATAACATGGTAGGCCAGAGCATATACGTATTGAGGCAGATCGTCGGACGCATTGGGGTGCATTGAACTATCGCCAGCAATTGACGACAGTCCCGGGGCGTTCGGGTCACTTGCCGTACTCATCCGCTGGGAGGCCTTTTTCTCTCTCACGTATTGGAGGTACCGAAAGCAAATACCAAATACGATGCGGTATTCATCCTGGCGGAAGTTCGAGTACAGAGAGGGAAGTCGCGCGAGACAGGCCAAGAACTCCAGGATATGGATAGCGTTTGAGGACTGGGTGACGATCTGAGACATTTTCTGCAAAATAGTGACCAGGGCTTTGCTTGTTGACATAGGAAGCTCATAGCAGCATATGGAGAGCGCATGGAGGCAGACTTTGGTACTCCTATCCCAATGCCCAATACCACGGGTGAAAGTTCCCACGATCTCGTCCTCTTCTGTTTTCTGGAAGTGCTTGTGATAACTCAGAATCATCGTCAACGTGTGGAAGAGGCATGTTGCGACGTCAGACCGGCGTAGTCCCGTGGAAGTATGTGGTTCCAGAAAGCCAGTGGTCCTGATCTGCTCGCACAATAACCGACGTAATTCTTGTATCTGAGGCACGGCACTCTTGAAGATGCTGTGGTTGCTCAATTGCGATGGCAGATACACCAGGATAAAGCTGTATATCTCCCAATCGCAGTACTGCTGCAGCAGAGCCACTACGGTAGCGAGCCAATCGCTCATGGGAAGTACAGCATTGTGGATGGATGTACCATCACTATCGGGCTCGGGCTCGGGGGCGTAGGAGTAAACAACCGAGCTTGCAATCCGCGATGTTTGCTCAGGAAGCACGTCAGTTTCCGATGCGGACCACGATTGTTGATACTTTGCCGCTGCTGCTTTGGCGGAATTCCCTGATCGAATAGAGGCAATCGAAGAAAGGGGCTTGTCCGCTGGCTGATTCTGAGTGAAGGATCTGCCACGTGACGTGCGTCCGAGGCCGCCCGCCTCTGATCTTGAGGCCCTTGTGAGATGCGCAGCTTCCTCGGCCAACTTTCTGTTGAGTGATTCCTCTGTACGATAGAGGATAGCTGCAACATGTTTAGTGTCAGTATGTTCAGTGACGAAGATGCGGTTGGCCCAGTCAGCCCTCAGGCGAAACAGAAGCTTCATTGCACTGAGCCGAGCATCGATCTCCGCCGAGTTCGACTTTGCTACCGATATGAGAATGTCGAATAGGCGTTGTGTTTTGGCAACGTCCGTGTTCATGGTTTTCAGGAAGATCCATATGTAACCTCGTACCACGACATCTGAGAGGCTTTGACTTGATCTGCTCAGATCGGGAGAGGACGGTGGTGCAGGAGCCTGGGTATCGCCAGAAGTTGTTGAGGAGGCATGCGGCGGGGTTTGAAGTACCGTCTGAAGCTTTTCGATGATATGATCAAATAACGCATAGTCGGCATTACAAGCGATAGATGTCGTAAAGGAGACAATCTCTTGCAATACCTCGATGTCGATCTCTTCCGTAACGCCAGCGAGAAGGCTCTTCATTAAGCTTGGGACAAAATCTTGGTCCAGCTGGTCATGAATCAGTTCGATCATCTCGTATACCTCTGTAATAGCTTGCACAGCCATGACGCGAAGCTGAGAAGAACGATGGCGGTTGGCAAACAGTGCCTCGAGAACTAGTTGTAGGTTGGTCTCCCATTGCGTATCTGAGGGAAAGCAGCATCTGAACTCCTTGAAATAGTTCAGGACCAATATCGCAGCCGAATCGGGCAGGACGGTGTGTATCCTGGCAAGAAATGCTATGCAGTCCTGACGTTGCAGGAAAGACCCCGACTGCTCAGTGAGCAATTGCTCAATACGGCTGATAAGCCTTGCTGCTTCCTCGGACACGATCGCAGTATCTGATGGAACCATGGATTCGGTGGCAGGGAACTTTATGGGCTCCTTTAGTCCTGGGACTGTCTGAGTCACACCCTCTAGGCAAGCAGCCACGATGTCAAGGAGTGAAACCCAGTCTTCATCCACGATCATAGGGTTGACTTTGCTTTGCGGGGTTCCCAGTAATGTGTTGGCCAATCTAATAATGTCAAGCTGAACTTTCCAGGCATTCGTCACTTTCAGAACAGCTGAGAGTCCGTCGAGGAGTGTGGTGAACGGTACTGTAGGGTATCCCTTCTCGGTGGACTTGGAGACCAACTTGTTGAGAACCGAAAGAGAGCCTCGAACCTCCCGAATCACATTCTTCTGTTTGTCGGAACCGCCTTTCTCTTGGTCCACGGGTAGATCGCTCAAGGTACCGAGTAACAGTCGTACAACGGCATGACCGTTATGCGACCTACACAGCATACTCAAGGTGTGCCAAGCGCCCTTTTGCAACATGGGCACCATGCTGTGAATAGAGCAGAGCACTTGCACAAAGTCCTTGAGCTTCTCGTCGGGGATGGCTCCAAACGTCACGATGGCGTCCATAACTCCAATGCAGGCTCGGAGATCGTCTGTATTGCCCGTCGTCATACATATATCGACCAAGGTGTTCAGCAAACATTGTGTGGCGTTTTTGTCAAGGACACCAGAGTTGAATTTGATGAGGTCCATGGTCAAGGTGAATATATCGGCAAAATCTTTGTCTTCGCCGACTGCAGCAGCCTTCCCCTTGGAGCGTGACGCCAGTTTCCGAGCAGCGCGAACCGAGGCGAACTTGGCGCTCAGCCATTTGGTGACGATGGGGAAAATGTCGTATTCGAATCCCGAAAGAGAGCGACCGCGCTTTGTGAGATCGACGAGGGCCGCAAGTTGCAGGTGAAAATCCTCTG
The DNA here is from genome assembly GCA_039105305.1 of Apiospora arundinis. Lineage (NCBI taxonomy): Eukaryota > Fungi > Ascomycota > Sordariomycetes > Amphisphaeriales > Apiosporaceae > Apiospora > Apiospora arundinis. Next base: position 597,667 of record JAPCWZ010000007.1, on the reverse strand, counting down.
GGTTCGCAGGGGCGGTAATTGTCTGGAAGTATTCTTTGCGCTCGAGGTCGGTTGATGCAGGGTGCTTTACACAGGCGGTAAGAAGGGCCCAGACGGCAGACCTGGTGTTGCCGGCATTGTTGGGATCGATGAGGTCTTTGGCAGCATACCATATGTCCAGAACCTGATTTCGATGGGAAGTCAGCGATATGCAACTAGCGTTTCTGATCCTCGAGGATACACAACTTACAGGGTTCAGCGGGTAGTCCTCGACGGCATATCGAAGCTGGTTTGCTGCCGCGACACGCTCGGCAGTGGTCCCATTCTTCAAAAGGCCAAAAGCCTCCAGGTGGTGTTGGGGTAGTCCATGGGTGGCCGAGTCGTGAAGCTGTTCGGTAATATGAGCTCGGGCTATTGAGCCGGTGGTTGTCAGAGGAGCAGGGGGCGATTTTGTCAGCTTGGCGGCGCCAGCAAGGCCCTTGAAGACACTGGCAATGGTGCCAGTGTTGATCTTGGACTCTTGGGGAGACGAGGTGTCGTCTCCGAGCGAGGGCTGCGGCATGTTGTCGTCGTTGGCTTGCCCTTCACCGGCCTCCTGGCCGAGGGACACTAGGCGGCGCAACATATTAGCAGGCTGGTGTGGTCACGAAGAGATCATTGCCGCCCCGCCTGCTGCAAAACACGCTGCGCAAAGTGGAAGGCAGATGGCAAAGGGTGAAGTTGGCGTGAAGGTACAGGGGGAAATCAGAGGTAGGTTGTGTTTCTGGGACCGATGACATCGTCCCATGCCAAATCCAGGGTCCATGTACTCGGCGAGCCCCATAAATAGCGAGCGAACCTGGTATCGTGAAGGGCTGCAGAGCTACAGCCAGACCCGCGCGTATGCTATGCTGGAAGGAGCATGGACCGCTCCCCGGCTAAAGAACACGGGGGGTGGATGCGAATATGGGCAGATATTGGCGAGCACAGCACAAGGGTTTCAGAGAGAAAGATGGTTCACTTACAGACAAACTGTCACTTGCATAAGGGTGGGAATCACAAGTTACAGACAACAGCCACACAATATCAAGCCTCCATCAGGTGCAGCAAGCCGTGGTGCATTAGATGGGCGGGCGTATTCTCCAGGTCCTGTTGGATCGTGTTTTCCCTCTTGGCCGCCTCTTCCTTCCTGCTTACACTGTCCTACAGACACGGCGCACAGGTCCACACCGGCGCATTACCCCTCGGGGCCTCTTCCAAATAGGAGTATGTGTATGTGATATCTGATTCCCAGGGTCGCGATACGGATGATGGGTTGCGGCGGGTCGAAGTGGTTCAAGCACAGGGGCGTGGTTACACGTACGAGGTGTAATAAGCAGTCGGGTGTTGCCTTGTCAGATGCAGCCCTAGAGCCTGGAGTGGAGGAATTCGAGAAACAATTTTTTTTTGTCCGGGAGAAGTATAGAAGTATCGAATGGAAATATGAATATGTACAGAGGGAGATATATGTCGCTCGCGAGAGAGAAAAATTAACCTCCTACGGATTGAAACAAGCTGCAGCTGAGCTGAAGTCAAAGCAAGACAAAAGCAGGGAAAGGAAAGTCATCTCTACCTCTGGCTGCAGTACCTACCCCAAGATTTGCATGCTCATCTCCACTATGAGCCTATCGCATCGCATCATCTATGTTCCCGCTAGCATGCTTTCGTTCAAGCGCGCCTCTTGACCAGGTGGGATTAGGGGAGAACCCCCACTGTAGGTGGAAGAAAAGAGACATTCTTACAGGGCAAATATGTGCCTGCGTTGAAGCTTGCCGTGCCTGTCTGGAAAAGAGCTTGATCCTTGTTTGCCTCGCCCTCTCTTTTGTTGACGGGAAAGTAGGACAGGCAAGGACTCGGGATTCCTTGTTACAACGTGTCTAGAGCACACAAAGTGTGTAGGTAGGACTCACCAACCACACACATATGAGTACTCGTAAGGCTCTTAAGGCTCTTAGGGCCCTTAAGGCGCTCATGGCCGGTTGCATGGCTAGATGGGAATGACACTGAACATATGGAATAACAGCATTGACCACACTGCAGTAACAAACAGACCACACACCCTTTTACCTAATGCCCGAGTGTCATGTCTTGCACATGCTGCGGGCTGTGGGGGTTTCTTTACTCATGCTCATGTTGTTAATGCGACAGAAAGTGACATGCAGGTATGTAGGTATGTATGTAGATATGCAGTGTGCTCAAGCAAATTAATTGATTTTTCGTTTGATCAGTTTGCGCCTTACAGCTGGGCAACGTTGGATGGCGGGGTTCTTCAATCTTATTGTTTGGCGGCTGAGGTCGGCGTGTAGTTTAATCCGGTACATGCTCGTTAATATTGGATGTTCAGCCTTCCATTGTGAGGTAGAATACCACTGAAGCCTTCTATGAGGTAACCTCCTAGCAGCCTGGAACCTGCCGTTGCCTCCCAACCCCACTATCAGACAAGAGCCCGCCCGTTGCTGTGGTTGGCTAGGGGTTGTATTGACGAATACACTGGCCAACCCTCTCTAAGTTACGGTATTATGTACTCCCAAATGCCTTGGACAGCAATGAACGGATAGAAGCTATATTAGAATAATGTTGTCATGTAACTACTCTAGAATTAGTATCTCTAATTATTATTTGACCCTTTGTTTATGCCAATGTTTGGGTGCAGAATAGCTGATGCGGCCATGTTGAGGTCGACAGGTACATACATGTAGGTCAGTTTTATTATTTTTCGGACGGACCTAGAAAAGCAACAAACCCACCTGCCTACCCACCCGCTTGGAGCTTGTTGACTGACAAACCAGCTTCCTGTCCATCCATCAATTTTGATGCCTCACCTTCTGCTAATCTTCTTGACCTGATACTAAAGCCATCACGGTGATTGCCAACAGACTTTTGCATAGCAATCATGGCTAGCGATCTCGGTCAGCTCGTCCAGCTTTTGGACGCCACTTTGGATCCCTCCAAGCAAAAGAAAGGTATGTTGGCCCTGCCCCGCATCCCTTCAAGATTTTGGTAGATCGCGAGATACTGACTGCTGCCTGTGTTAAAATCTTTTTAGCCGAGAAGAGTCTTGCCGCAGAGAAGGCCAACCCCAGATTCTCTCTGTCACTTCTCCAGATCGTCCACGAAGCCACCCTCCCCCTCAAGACGCGTTTGGCCGCCGCCCTGTACTTCAAGAACTTCATTCGCCTGAACTACGTAGACAGCAATGGCAACTACTTGCTGGGCGCCGATGTCGTCTCGACTATAAAGCAGGAGCTCATCGGTCTCATGATTGCTTGCCCTCCCACCATCCAGACGCAGCTCGGCGATGCTATTAGCCTTATTGCCGATTCAGACTTCTGGGAGAGATGGGATACGCTTGTCCCCGACCTGGTCTCGCGCCTGTCCCCCGACAACGCCAAGGTCAACAACGGTGTACTCGAGGTTGCGCACTCCATCTTCCAGCGATGGCGACCGTTGTACAGATCAGACGATCTCTTCACTGAGATTAACCATGTGCTGGGAACATTCGCAGGACCTTTCCTTACACTTTTGAACGTACGCTCTCCATCCTTGATTTCCCCCGATACTATTTGTCTGTTTATCCCCCTACGGTTTTTGACATGAATCGACATGCAGGCCACCGACCAGCAGATTACTGCCAATGCGAACAACAAGGAGGCTCTGAAAGGATATTTCGATACGATGAGCCTTCTGATCAAGGTCTTCTACGATCTGTCCTGCCAAGATATGCCTCCCCAGTTCGAAGAGCATCTTGAGCAGATCTCCGTGTTCCTCCACAAATACTTGACGTACGAGAACCCTCTCCTTGCCACGGATGATGATTCCGAGGCAGGTGTCCTGGAGAATGTCAAGGCAGACATCTGCGAGGCCCTCGAGCTCTACACAAGCAAGTTCGATGAAGAGTTTGGAAAGTACACACAGACGTTCATCACGAGTGCTTGGAACCTGTTGTCATCGATCGGCCCTGAGCAAAAGTATGATGGTCTTGTCAGCAAAGCGTTGCATTTCCTCACGGCGGTGGCCGGCACGGCCCGCCATTCTCAGAACTTCAATGATGAGAATGTGCTCAATGAAGTAGTGGAGAAGGTGGTCCTGCAGAACGTTGCCTTGCGAGAGACGGATATTGAGCTGTTTGAGGATGAGCCCATCGAGTTCATTCGCCGCGATCTGGAAGGCTCCGATACCGATTCCCGACGGAGAGCAGCGACCGACTTCTTGCGGACATTACAGGAGAAGTTTGAGCAACTGGTTACCAAGGTGGCCGGAAAGTATATCAATCACTACCTGGAGCAAGGAAAGTCGGACTGGAAGCACAAGGATACAGCCGTCTCTCTATTCCTGGCTATTGCTGCCAAGGGTGCTGTCACTTCAGCCCAGGGTGTGAAGACGGTCAATTCACTGGTCAACGTTGTCGACTTCTTCCAGCAACACATCGCCGCCGACCTGATCAACACCGACGCAGAACCGATTGCCAAGGTCGACGCCATCAAATACCTCTACACCTTCCGCAGTCAACTCACAAAGGAGCAGTGGCAAGGTGCTTTCCAGCCGCTCATCCAGAATCTAGGGTCTTCTAACTATGTCGTCTACACGTACGCTGCTATTGCCGTCGAACGTGTTTTGTACCTGACCAACGATGCCGGCGCTCATGTCTTCACTCGGGCCGATATCGAACCCTTCGCAAAGGACCTTCTTCAACACTTGTTCCAGCTTGTCGAGAAGGAGCAGGCTCCCGCCAAGATGCAGGAGAATGAATTTTTGATGCGCTGCATCATGCGGGTTCTTATCGTCATGAAAGATGGTGTTTTGCCCTTTGCTGATATGGTACTTCAGCACTTGGTGGCCATCACCAACGTCATCAAGGAGAACCCTAGCAACCCTCGCTTCTACTACTATCACTTCGAGGCTCTTGGTGCCCTGGTCAGGAACGGTTCTGCTAGTGCAAGTGCCAAGCTAGAGGAGGCCCTTTGGGAGCCTTTCCACAAGATCTTGGTTGAGGAGGTTAATGAGTTCATCCCCTACGTGTTCCAGCTCTTCGCAGCGCTGCTGGAGGCGAACCCGACTGGTGCTCTGCCAAACCACTACAAGGCGCTTTTGCCGCCTCTGTTACAGTTCACCATGTGGGAAACAAGAGGCAATGTTCCTGGTTGCACACGCTTGCTGGCAGCCATCATTCCCCGAGCGGCCGATATGATCGTCGCCGAGAACCAGGTTGAGCCTATTCTCGGTATCTTCCAGAAGCTGCTCAGCGGCAAGAAGACGGAGCAAAACGCGTTTGACATCCTTGAGGCTGTTATCACATCCATTCCGAGGTAAGACTCAACTCCCGTGAAAACATCAAAGAGTATTACAGGACATTTCAGCTGACATATCTCTAGGGCCCAAATCGAGCAATACTTTGTCCAGATCCTGACCTTGTTGTTGAAGAAGCTTGACCTTGACCCCCAGGAGTCCTACAAGAAGCGATTCGTGACGTTTTACCATCTCGTCTCGGCCAAGCTCGAGGCAGGATTGGGAGCCGACTTCTTCATCGCACAGGTCGATTCAATCCAGGCCAACCTCTTCGTGCCTATCTACCTAAAGACAATCCTACCTGTGTCACAGCAACTTATTCGCCCGATCGACCGAAAGCTGGCCGTTGTTTCGTTTGCCAAAACTCTGGCTGAGAGCCAGGCTTTTGCGCAGAGATACCAGAAGGGATGGGGATTCACATGCGAGGCATTGCTTCCCATTCTGGCCAACGTGGTCCAAGTTGCCGCCGCAGGAGGTGATGACCTGGTCCAGGAGGCGGATGTGGATGACATTGGCTTCGGTATGGGTTTCACCGCCCTCAGCACCTGCAAGAAGCCGGCTCGCGATGACCTCGCCGATATCCAGGACGCGGCTCAGTGGGTGCGTGGCTATCTGACGCAGGCCAATGCGGCCAAGGGAGGCGTGATCTCGCAGTGGTCGGCCGAGAGGATCCCGTCCCCGGAGGGCAAGCAAAATTTTATAGCCTTTATGAACCAGAGCTAAGGGGATTTGGGAGGGGGATGTTCTTTTGATGATGCTGACTAGCTGGGGAGTTGATGATACCTAGGATTTGCATGTAGAAAGGGGGTGTCCAGAATAAAAACTCAGCGGACTGATTTTGTTAGATTCCAAGCCACCACTGCAAGTGATATGGAGTGTCGCCCCGGGAGCCGCAATCTAGTTTCCCTGTTGGCGGCCCGGCGCGATTACAAAGGATTTCTATATCGGATGAGGGGTGTTGCTGCACATCCATCTGTATCGTACTAAGCATGTAAGGAGTCCGTCGACCAATACGGTCACCCGGCCTTGGGGTTCAGCTACGGTTAGTCCGACTCGGGAACGTCTCTAACTGGTTTGTTATGCCACTTTGGACTGGTTCGGTATCGTTGGTCAACTATAAGTAGTTTAAAGCTGGGAGCTGGTGTCGAAATGCGTTTTTCGGGCCGGTGGCGGCATAGTTAGTTAAGCCGAAAGCGAGATGCGGCCGGTAGGACTTGCTTGATAGAGGCAAGCAAGAAACCCTTTTGCAAATAGCAAAGGATTACTTGGTCTGGATTGTGTACGTGTATCTGTCTGTCTGTCTGTTTGTCTACGTCACTTTCATGTTCTCTCATGCTTGCCTATCTCCAGCGAGTGGTGGAGGAGAGTGGTCTAGATCGCCATTTTCCTTTCCCAATGCCCGTACATAGTCAGGAGGAGGGGGACAAGAAGAAAGGAATAAGTTCTCCGGGTCGGCATATACGGTCTCCTGTTTTCCCCCTTTCCCTTCCCGAAGCCTAGGCTCTCGGCCGAGCCGAGGCTGCGGAAATCGGCATTTTACCTTCTACCCGTCTAGCCACTCGCTTCTTCTCTCACCGCAGCTTTCATACATACACATACTTCAGCCACTCACTTCGTGGGCACCCGGGCGGCTGGGTAGGATTGGAAGATCCCAGGCTCTCGGACCGCTAGGCCCTGCCAAAAGTACCTACTCGACCCCCCTACGTGGTAGTATGGGTAGCAACAGCTAGTGATGACCCCAAGCTAGCTTCCTGCAAGGGATCTTTGTACAAGGGTTTTTCGGTCGATGGGTTACGTATCGTCCTTGGCATCTAGCCTCAGGAAGGGGAAAAAATATCTACGTATCTTCCCCTTCGTCTTCTACGGTAGCGTCTGTGTGTCTGTTTGTGTGCGCGCGCGTGTATGTGCAAGGCTTTCGGGGTCCTCTATTTTTTATTTGCCTCCTCGACTCCTCAGTCTAGACCGTACGGGGTTTGCTAGTGACGATGTTTGGAAAATGGAGCCATCATCTCTCTTTCTCTCACACACACACTCTCTCGATACAACAAAGAAGAATGATGGATGGATGGATTTTTGTTCTTATTCCCACACCCTGCCTGCCCCCATGTCCCACTTTACCGCCTCATCCGAAAACCCATGAATAGAACAGTTCATCTCCTGGCCTAGTCCTTGCAATGAATCTGCCATCCTTTTCCCCATGCGTTTTATTTCTCCGTGACAGGTCGCATTGCTTCCGTGAAGTGAGGTTGCGCGCGGAATGGAATTCCTCCCCCACCGTCTCACAATAAGGGGGACCAACCAACGGAAAGAGAGAGGGAAGGAGAGCCCAGAGGGAGGGGAGGGTTCGGAGAGGGGCTCCACGGAGCTGAAAGAAGATCATGGAGACCACTCTACATACATACGGACTCTGGAGGAGCACGAACCAGGGTTGAAATCTTATGTGCCGTCTGATCCCTGGGATGGGGCTCTCTTGTACATATATTGATGATCGGCCACAAGGGGCCCTTTCGCATGTCGGCATATTTCATGCGTGAAACCTATATTTCAATGTCCTATCGTATGTACTAGTATTTTCTTATGCTGCTTTCTACGGGAATAATATCGAGTGAAAAGTACGCTAATCAGGCTTGAAACAGCATCATCCACTAAGGACCAATAACTCGAAGATGAAAGAAGATTAAGATATATGCTATCACTCACGACTCTCATATATTGCTCACTACAGTGAGAAGGACGTGAAAAGCTGTGGAGAAAACCCCAATCCTGCATGTTGTATAAGTGGGCAAGTCGTCAGCATCCTCAAACGGTGTTTTCCATTAACAAGTGGAATATGGTAATGGCGACATTTCGACCAGCTTGGGGAGGAGTAAACCTCACTGTCCTCCACCAGCCAGTGTCGTAGACAGCCTTCCTTCTCCACACACGGGACACGGAGAGGTCTCCTCTCTCTGTCTGTCAATAGCGCCTATCTTCGGTTCTCTTGGCCGAAGGTGGCCGTGTGTCCCCCCGTCATCATTGGTCAAGTTGCGAGCGTAGCGCGTGGGTGGTATGCGTAACATAAGTAACTGCTTGCTAGCTTCGGTCTTGTTACGAGAGAGAGAGAGACGCCACACATTACGCGAGCTAGCTAATGCGTGGGAAAGAAGCTACTCCGTAGACAGTCAAGTGTCCAATATATATGCCGTGCTATTATGGGGGATGATGGAAATCGCTAGGCTGCTTAGCTGTCTATCTAGTTTCTAGTATAGCGATATCCACCTTGGCTCCACGATAGCTCAGGCGGCCACAACAAAGCGAAGAAGAAGGGCACATGCTGTCCCATGCTGAGCCACGCCACGATACTAGCACCACAGGAGGAAAAGGACCATGAAGAAAGCACATAGGGACAAGGCAAAAAAAAAAAAAAAAAGCTAGGTTCGTCGTCAGCTGCTGATAGAACGAATATGCTCACTACTGATTAGCATGTCTGTGCGGAACGGAAGAACCAACCAAACCCATCGTAATGAGAAGACAAGGTACGCCGTATAGCTAGTCTAGCTGGGAAGTGATTCTGATCTGCTGCTAGTGCTGCCCTCATCGCCCACGAGAATCCGTGACATGTAACATGGAGCATTGCAACCTATATGCTCACCTAGGTGTGTCACACACACCGACCGCCCCCCATCGCTTTCTCTCCTGCTCGCCCAACCCAAGTATGGAACTGGAACTGTCAGACCCTTCTCCTCGGTCAACGGTACCAAGGGTGAGAGTAAAGAGGCAAGGAGAGAGGAAGAAGAAGAAGAGAAAAAAAGAGAAGCCGGGATCAGGGCTTGATCTGCATCGCCCTCTAGCTAGCATCATCTCGTAACTAGCGGGCTGTAGCTGGGTTCGGGCCGCTATTTGACATGGCATGACATGATAATTATCTATCTAAGTTATACTACACAGATTGATGCGAGGCGCTTTAGAAAAGCATTGGACTCCGATGGGCTGCTGCAGCTGCCTTTCTTGGTCTTGGTCTTGGCCTAACCACAATACCATGACCCTGCACTACTTACTTATTTCCGTTGGAGCTTAGCCTGGATATTATAGGTATAGGGTCCACCAGATGCAACTGCACTAAGAATGTGGCAGCTTACTGTTCGTGCGCCAGGCCTCCGTGCTGCTGGTACCAGCGTCGTGGTATTCTGACCGCGGCCCCTGCGTTGACAGGTGCAGCGCACACGTAAGTGATGTAGGCGTGAGACATGCAAGCCGTAGGGGTGTGCAGGACTACTGGCATGGCTGGTCACTAAGATAATTTTACGGGAGACTGAACTTGGACGTCACGGATTCAGGTCGAGGTAATGGTTGATAAAAAGGTTTTTGTTTCGTTCTGTATCTATCACAAACGCTGGCTAAAAATCCCCTTCGAGCGACAGGTAGTGGCCGACGATGTGTCTCGAAGTATGTGAAAAGGGTGAAATCCGCAGCCGCTCGTTTCGTGTCAAGTGATGCGCAGCGGCGCGTGAAGGGAGTTCTTGTGATGTTGTTTGATAGTTTATCCTGTTGCCTTCCCTCATGATGCTGAAACCTCCAAAAAGTCGCTAATACGACGGGCCAAAAAAAATGCATATATCCCCCTGAAACCTGTAACCCTTTTGGGGGTGCTGTTGCCGCCTCTTTGATATGTGGGTGGTGTTTCGTGATAGGTCATGATTGCAAATACAAAAATCTTGATATTCGTACAAAAAAGACGGGCCATGGCTGTTGCGCAATCAAGGTTCTCATGAAATCCAGAGAATCGCCAATGAGTAAAAACAAAAAAAGAGGAAGAAAATTCGTAATAGGGTATCTCTCGAAAATTGGCCGACATTAGATGAAGGAACCCTCACCGGCTCCGAATACACCAACACTGCCGCGCCAGCTGCATCGCTCTGAATCCTTCGAGCTCTGGGAGCTCTGCGAAGGGGTCCCTCGTGGGTGGTGAAGCCCGGTTCGGGATGTAGGTTGTTGTGTAGCCTCGCTCTCGCTGCTGCCCCGGCTGCCTGGTCCTCCTCCGTTTTGAGGCGCAAGTAAAAGACTGCTTGTGCTGCTTAACCGCTTGGTGAATTCATTAAAGCTAAGCCTCTTCACGCTTGAGGTCGAATGACGTTTTTCGTGGTGGCGGGTGAGGTTATCTCGCATTGACGCACGCTGGTTTTCCATGGCGGCAGCTGCGAGCGGCACAAGAGGCTGACTGCCTCCTCGATTCAGCGGAGCAGGCCTCATCCTCGAGTGTGCCGTGTGAGGTCGCAGAATGGAATAACCGCTATCCGGGTGGTAACTCTGGGTTGCACGACCGCCTTGAGCCATCGAGCTGTGACGGTTGGCAATGAAAGCCAACGCCCGCTGAGCTGTTGGGCCAATGGATGCTCTGTCCCTGGTAACACTGTGATCGAATACATCGTCGTCGCTGGATAACTCGTCTTCGTCGTCTTCCTCTGACTCGGACTCTTCGAGGTCCTCCACCTTCTCAATTTTTTTCTCGTTCTTGGCGGTGTCATGCTCCTCGCCACCCTCATCTTCCTCGAAGGTACTAGTCATTGGTGTGATGGGCGGGTTCTGCTGCCTCTCTTTCCTCCTCCGCTCTTCCGCTTCGCGCATCAATGCATCGAACCTCGCCAAAGAGCTGAGGTTGTACTCGCCAGGGACCTCTGTGTCTACGCCAGGAATGCACCTCAGCTGGAAAGCCCTATCCAATATGGATTCCCGTGCCGGTGGAGGTGAGTTCGATGCTTGACTGCCGGGTGCATGGCCTTGCGAGCTGACACTACCCCTAGCTCGAACGGGCGAGCTTAATGTCGATGATCGTCCCTGTGCAGAAGTCCAGCCGAGCATGTATTCCGCTGGCATTTCGCCAATAGTAGTGGCTGGTGAAGGCAAGTCCGTTGGCAGCATCGTAGTATAATTGTTGCCATGCATGACGTATCCCATACCCATTGCATTTAGAGAGCTTGCGTGCGATGAGATATCGCTCTTGCGGGAGCGCAGGCTGGGGGATTCGGAAGAGAACGTATGCGGGCGTTCACGGGTATAATGAGTCTGACCTGACTTCTTGTGTTGCATGGTAGGGCGCACGGGCTCCTGACCACTACTGCCAGGACGATACTGCCCGCCGTCTCGCCGGGGCGAGAAAGGATTCACAAAGGTCGGGGAGCCAGGCGTCACAGGGCTCATTGGATAGCTATCGGGAACACCTGGTTGAATAAGCGAAGAGATGTACCGTGCCCAGTCTTGAAGAGCGTACCCGCCTTCTTCACTGGGGCGGAACCATAACGTTGTCGGGCCGGACTCTTTGGTGCTGGTCAAGCCAGCGGTTCGACTCGAACGTCGCTTTCGGAGCTTGTCTGTGGCTGGATCTGGTTTAATCTGTAGTACCAGTGTCGGCATAGCCGGCTCTTGCTTTCGATGGGCAATCACTTGGACCTGGCAGTCCGCGATGGAGGCCATCGAGTATTGCTGTACAGGGTCCCAGTCATCCTATAGAAAATGCACGGTTAGATACTTATATAAGCTAGTTTGACATAGTTTGCGGCACAGCATTCGTTACCTTTGATTTGTACAACGACAGATAGACAGCGTCAGGTGAGAACCGTGGTGGAATTTTGATGTTCTTCCCCCGCGAGTCTTTAATCCGGGTGGCTGAGAGAACCTGGGATAAACTGAGGTTGTTTGGCTGATTCGCATCCGCATTGCCCTCTCTAGACGGAGTGCCCACCACGACGTAGCGTGACTACAACAGCATTAATACCCATATTGTGCAGAAGGGAGTTCGGTGGTCAAGTAATACCTTCCAAATAGCTCGTCCCAGAATGTTGCCCCTATCAGGGGGAATAAGTAGGGTGCCTTCCATCCTCTGGATGTGGTTGTGTGTGTCCGAGTTGATAGAAAGTAAGTTGGTTCGCGGTAGTCGACCGAAGTCGCTTGCGGCCCCGGCGACTGAAGTCGAAAGGACGGGCGAGTGTGGTGTATTATGAATTAAGATACATATTCGTCAAAGAATTAAGGTAGAGAAGAACAGTGCTCCAGTGGTGCCTGGGTCTACTCTCTTATTGGTGGTGGTAGGGTGTAAGAGAAGAGAAAGAAAACTAGGGAAGACGAGGCTCCCGTTCGGATCGAAACCAAAAAGAGACGATTACGAAAGAATGGAGCCAGGGCCAAATCGAAGAACGTCTTTCAGGACATCGAACAATGGGGGAGGGGAGGGAAAGACGCTGTATGTATGTATCTGCCACTGGCTGGATGAATCATGAAGGGTAAGGTATGGGAAGGGTCTTGGGACGCTTCAAGGTACAAAGCTTGAGAGGAAGACCACGAAGACACACCCCTGGCAACTGGTATGGCCCTGGTATGGTGCTAAAGTAGGCCTACAAGTACAAGCCCGCAAAAGCACAAGTTCTTGAAGGTTTTAGACCCCAAAGGAGATTAATAACGGATCGCACGGGCGGTACACCCCCTCGGTGTCTGGTGTGCTTGTCTGGTGTGGGAATTCCAATTCTTCTGGCAAGCAAGCGGAGGGGGGGTGGAGGGAGCGGAAACCAAAAAGATATAGTGGAAGTGGAAATGGAAATGGTAGTGGTATGTAGCCTAGTGCCATGTACATCACGTTAATCCAAAAAAGAATTAAAGCTGCAGAAGAAGGTAAGCTTGGTAAGGTAGCATTTCAGTCAGGTTCGTCTGTTTCCAAAGAAAGTTCCATAGCGAGCACAGGACGGGATACCTTGTCCAGTACCTTACCTTACTTGCCCGCTGTGGAAGGCAGGAAGGAAGGGGGGGCCATACATACTGCACCAACCAGCAGGAAGGGCCAGAAATGGGCCAGCATCCCGGATGCCCAGGATTGGACTAGGCCCAGGACCCAGTAGCAACAACATCATCATCAATTGGAATTTGGTTGTCAGGATGTGGTTCACTTCACAGCTGACTTCCTTCGCCGCCGGCTTCTAGACGAAGCGACCAGCAAGCCAACCCTGGATGGCGACCTGTGGAAAACCAGGGACTGGACCCCGGCCAAAAAAAGCCGGGCTTCAGGCTAACGTAGGATTGGTGTCGTAGTTTGTGTGTATGCACGATGCAATGCATCCATGTGGAATGGGATTTGGTTGGCCTGCCTGTGGATGCACGCAGATGGGGCCGAGGATCTGGAGTGGATAAGGATAAAGCTGTATCTTTCTCACCATGTGCTGTCTTTTCTTTTCTGTTGGCGGCCCCCTTCGGATTGATTAATTGATTGATTGATTGCGAGCGAGCGAGCCTGTAATTGAGCCGATATGATGCATTGCTCTTGCCTACTCCTTACTGTGTGCTGTCCATATGAGCTGCCCTATACGAGCACTTGATATAGTGGCAACTGTATTTCTTCAGCGATAAATGGATTGATCAATGATCAGTCCCTCTCCCGGTATCTTGAAGATTTTCATGGAAGGCAGGAAGTACATACATACCATACTATACCATACCTGCATCCTGCATTGCTTGCTGTAGTGTACCTCATGAGGTGAAGATTTGGCCCCTCAGGCTTGTCTCTTTGCGGTTTAAGCAGGCTTTTGGCGAGTGGCAGTCAGCGCAGGCTGGCAAGGGTTTTAGGGGCTATTTTACCCAGCAGGCTAGGTACATTGAATGCCTACCGCAGCCTGGTCCACCAAGGCCTCTGATAAAGTGGACAGACTGGTAATAGGGGACCAAACACAACTGGAGGAAGGATATTGGATTGCTCCTGGCTCCATCGAAAGCTTCTGACCCTGTGCTGTGCCTGGTACCTACATCCTTACTTGCTTTGCTGCATCATTTTCGCTACAGACTTACCGATCATATGCATCGCTACCAACGCCTGCGAAAGGGGCAGAGAGGTGCCTCTTTGTTTAGGTTCCGTTCCTGGAAGGATAAGCCAACTGCTTTCTTTCAACGTTCGTGGGCTGCGCTACCCGATAAGGTTACTGGATAAGGTACATTCTTGAAGAACCCATGTGAACGCATGGCATGGCATGGCATGGCATGGCATGGCGGTCGACTATTTCCAACGTGCGTACAGTAGTTGCTGGTTGCTTTTTCTGTGTGTGTGTGTGTGTTTCGTTCCATCCATCGTCTTATTAGTCGGTGTCGGACGGCTTCCATATGATATGTAATAGGTTCAACGGGCGCCGATGGACGGAACGCCTCTTTGCCACAGCAACACCACCACCACCAACCATCAGCTCCAGTGAGCAGCAGCTAGCTCGCTTTGCAGGTGCAGGTAACAAAGAGACGAACGAGGTTTGCAAAAAAAAAAAAAAAAAAAGGGGGAAGGCAATCGGCACTGCTAGTAAGACCGTTTTAATTCTAGCGCCCTTGGGAGCTCCAGAATAGAAGCTCCAGATCAAATATTCGAGAAGAAGCAAAAATGACCAGCCAGGCCTTGCCAGGCCTGGCTGAGGCGACATCGAATGGAAGACATGGGAATCAACAAGTGTCAGGTGCCCCAACCAAGACAACAACACGATCGAGTTGGGTCACTAGGTCTGTTGCGAAGTGTCCACCGCCTTTTCACCCTTTTTCTTTTCCTTCGTGTCACCATCGCATGATGAAATTCGGCTTCCGCTTTGTTTCGCGATCATCAAATAATCTCCAGGGCCAGCCTATCATGGGTCCTTGCTACTAGCAAGTGAGGCAGATAGTCTCTTCCTGGTCTGCTACCTACATACTACATATCTACCTCCGAGCTCCAGTTGGATTTGGCAGTACCGGCACAATCGAATCACTGGCCGCCGTTAACAGACCGTAACAGGATGCCGATGTTCAGCTGTGTTTTCTTCTTTGATCATCATCAAAGTCGACATGCAAGTGGATCGTGTCTGTCTCAGTTACGAAGAGATGCGATAGGAGGATAGGTATAAATCCAGACCCTGTTCTGCCTGTGCCCGTAGACGACGGAAGGAAGGGGCGCAATGTAATAGGCAGCGGGTCTATACGGAGCAGGTCCCTGACCAGTCCCGTTGTATGGCGTTTTCCGTTGACCACATTTTTCTTTGTCGGTTTCTTTGTGGCCATCCCAGTCCGTTCTCCCTGGACAGTGGGCAGTTAATGAAGTCAGCGGGGCCGAAAGCCCGGGGTTTGCAAGCCAGCACTTGAATCCAGCAATTTCGGGTCTCTGAGTCTTTGTACGCTAGAGCTGCAAGGAACTACAGTGCTTGCTGTTATTACTGCTACTCTAAAGTCAGTCAAACATTCAAAGCACAACACACGCGCATTTCCAACGTCGGCACGAGAAGTGCGTGCTAATAATATAAGACCTGCTTGGGCTTTCCCAAAAGCTGGGGGTGTTGCTGTTCATGGCGCAATACCCACTCAGGACGAGATACTGACTGACCCGAGTCCCCCAGCACTGACACATTCTGTCTCGTACAGCGCGCCGTTCTTAGTAATACCCCAGATTCCGTGACCAAGCCACGACTCCACCTTCCAGGGAGCTTTGGCGATGTTGCGCTGCTGCGCCTGCGCACAGCGAAAAAAAGAAAAGAGAAGAACACCACTCTATCATCTGATCTTTTGGCACTGTTCTGTTTTGGAGATTGCCGACGTGGTCGATCGCGGCAAGGTTCAAGGGTCTATCACGCCTTTGCTTCGTGGAGAAGGAATTTCCTTTTTGGAGTTATTAGTAGAGCTGAAGAGCTGAACAGCATGGTCTGTTAGTGGGAACGATGCTGATATTGATATTGATGACATCGCAGCTTTTGTCATCGCAAAATTTCTAATTGTATAACCAGAAAATACACAACTCTGAATCCGCGCCCGTGCCTGGTACGGCCGCCGAACCAAAGAACGGAATGGGAAGGGTACAGCTGGGTACAGTTCTTGGCGCCAAAAGTCCTTACGTCAGATGCCAATCTCAATGTCACGTCGGTCTCTCACCTTTCACCTTAAAATCTCACCAGAGAACCGTTGAAACAGATTGCTATGTCAGCATCAGACACACCCCAAGTCACGTTGGTTCTCTGACATGCGGTGCGGAGGCCGGCTCATCACATTCTCATCAACGCTCGGCTTTTATGCTAAAGCTGCTCTGCTGTTTGCTATTGGGCCAGGGGCTGCATGGCTACACAGTAGCTTGAGAATTGAGAAGTGCGGCTGAGGTTGGATGATCTTTGGTCAACGTGTCTGCCGGTTGCAATTTCATTCTCGGGCCAAACTGTTTCTTGCGAGGTCATGCAACATGCAACATGCAACGGAGTATATGGTTATGCACCCTCCGAAAGGGGTGGTGTGCACGTATTTGTCTTGAGATAAGCGCATTTGATTGGGATGAAGGCACCCGGCCCATGTCTATCTCATCTCGCCCACGGGAAGAACTTGAAACACCAACAACAACACGAAAAGTCGCATTGCTGGCCGACTTGAGCTGTTGGACAAACATATCTCCTGTAAAAGGAAGAGGCACAGACTCCGAATCCTTTCGGTAGCGAAGTCCGATACTGCATGCATAAGCTTGTCCAGGGCGACGCGAGCCAATGGCCGAAGGTGGTTCAGGAAATATGTCTCCCCATTCTGCATATCTACCCCTGATCATCACCGTAGATGCCGGAAACAGACTCTCGGTTAGGTGTCGTAGTGGCTGGGTTGAACTTCGGAATCGCGGGCTTTCAGGTGGCATTCAACTACCTGTTACTGACTGGGCTTGACTTGCTCGCTTGTTACTTATATATTACAGTGCTTACTTCTGTGCTTTGCTCGTTCGGAAAATATGACATCTGACGAGCTCGATCGCGATTCCAATGCAGAGACACAGACTCTCTCCACAAATATGAGGCGCATCAACGCCCCTGCATGAACAGCATTACTGTACTTAAGTGCACACCTTGGCTACACCTGGCTAACCTACATCTTGGCGCGAACGTTTTAATCAAGAACATCCAAATCCAACGCCCCCAGACGGCCGGCTGGTATACTGGTATACACACCATACATATGCACACGGCGCTGCTCGGGATTCGTATCATGAAATGAATGATTGATTCCAGGATGGCGGTTTGTCCATACGGATAGAGCCGAACCGGCAATGGCTGAAACCTGAACAAATGCACGCTCAACACGTTGTACAGAGCTCGCCGTCTTTGAGGTCCCCACTTCCCTTCCTACCTACCAAATACCACTATATCAAACTCATGCCTGCTATAACTCCAGTGCGGTGGAATTCGCAGCCAATTGAGTTGGTGACCTGCAGCGGGAACAGCCTAACAGGTCCTATTCAGATCAGATTTCCATCCTTGGAAATGTGTGTTCCGCATTGGTATCGATTGATTTTTTTTTTCTCCTCGATTCTCTGCCTCAGTCAGTTTTGCCGCTCCAAAAAGTCTCGGCTTCCGACACTCTTCTCTGCCGAGCGGTAGCTGTCTTGCGCAACAACCTGCGACTGAACTGAAATCTGAAATCTCAACCTGGATGGCAACCTGGTCGACACTCGCTACGAGAGCCGAACGAGAAACCAGAAGAAGCAAAAACTTAAAATGAAAAGAAACCACATGCATGTGCTCGCTGCACCCGTCCGTTTGGCCACTACACCATACCATTTACTATCATCATATCAGAGGAAACCTTCCCCTCTCTACCATCCAAGGGTCCAAGTTCGGGTGATTGGTCGTTGATCATTGTGCCACTAGGTCTATGCGTGCCTGCGGCGTGCGACCTGAGAATGTCTTTGGTAAGATAAGGGCAAGCGCCGTGCACGATTCATCTAGGACCACCGCGGGGAAGCTGCAGAAACACACACACACACACACACACGCCACGCAGTCAAACACACAACAGCACACCACCACAAGCCCAGCCCGCGAAGTATTTCATTTCGTAAATGCAAACGGTCTCCTCAACTACTCTCTGGAGCCCTCTTGCGCGCCTTCACATGGGTTATCCCAGTACCTGCATAGCAAGATGAACCTCCCCACTTCCCACGGCGGGACAGTTCCGTTTTAATATTTTCCTAGCCTCTTCATCGCACGCCAATTCCTGCCCACCCTCGCTTTGTTGGAAGGCATGTCGGTCATGTCGGTCATGTCAGTCGTGTCAGCGAGAGAAGCGAGAGAAGCGAGAAGGCGAGCGCGCTAGAAGCAACAGCAGTTTTTCCCTTCTCGGCGTCCCAACGTCCCGCCCATTTTCAAACCCAACTTCAACTTCCAAGTCGGAAGTGGTGGGGGGTCGTGGCCTTTCGTTACATTGAAGACGGATTGCCGGCCCCCAAACTCTCGGCCGGTCGGTCGTTTGCCTATCTGGGCAGTTGAGTTGCGGTTGGAAACGGTGAACTCTTTGTCAGATGAGCTGTTCGTCCCGCTCGATATGTCTGCTCTTGATCGGCCGGTTGATCTGCTGCTAGACTAGAGACCCTGTCTCGTTGGAGATGCGAGCCGTCAAGGGTGTCGCAGGTTTGGGAAAGGCTAACCTGGAAGACAGACACCTTGCCAATCTTCGAGCCATATCGCTGTTCTTCGCATATAGCTCGACTAGTCAAGGCCCTCTAACCAGTAAGCACCACCTCACATCGTACGACTATGCGATCTACTATAAACGCCGGCGCATTGGCCCCAGAGCTACCGATTAGTTTGAACACCGGTGGCTTGGGTCAACAGGGTGCACTCTCAGCTTCACAGCTCAAAGCGGCCAAGCCCTGTGTCTTTGGCTAAATGTTCGTAACAACTCCGCTTTCTCGTGGTTCGGTCTTTTGAGATGTGCCATAAGCAAACATTGGTAACTGCTCGTAAGTATCACGCCGCAGCTCCAAGGTGGTATTCGTGGTGAGATGTGATACTACCCCACACCGATGATCGACACCTGGTTCTTTGTTGAAGTTACGAGCAACGGATCAAGTCGCTGGCTACTCAATTGGCTGTAAGATGTCTATGACGATGATGGGCATCGCGGGAGGGCCACCACCATCGGGAATTCTGTCACATTTTACATGGCAGTCGACGGCTGCATGTCAACTTTTGGAAATCTCATCGTCCGGCATCAGCCGTGCGTCTCCACGATGCTCCGAAGCGGAGATAGGTCCGTTTATGCGAGGAGCCCCCCGCCAGATTCAACGTGCACCTGAAATATCGCCCACTTGCATGCAGGCATGGCCTCATGCACATGTTGAGAGGATGCCCCCCGCGAACTTGACAGCACTTTTGCTATCTTTTGCTTGGTGTCAGGGAGGGGGGTATGCAGCATCATCTGCAAGCTTGCAGGGACTACGAGGGAGCGAGCGTGTCTCCATTGCGGTGACTTGAGAGATGGATCTACCTGACGGTGCTTGGGTCTACAACCGTATAGGCAAGCGGGAAAACTCGCAGTCGCGACTCATGCTGATGGCGCTGATGGGATCCGCAGCCGTCAAAAGAGGATCCTCGTCTCGAAAAGCCACACCATCAGCTGGCTCGTTCAACCTCGGCAGCGATCTGTGGGAAAGTCAGAACGGGCCTCATGCGAATGTAAATACGCATTCTCGATGTGCCTCGTCCTTGCTCATCGACTAGACTGCATCCATCGCCTGCCATAGCGTTGGATGGTGCGACTAGCCCCTCATTGCTAGTTCAACCTGCCTTACCACCGGGCCTAGCAGACAGATATCATGAACAGCATGGCAATTTCAGTTCGTGAAGAAGCTTCGTGCATGCAGGTCGAAGCACGTGGAAGCTGCAGAACTCGCGGAGCTAGGTGAGGCTCCGTTGTCTGACCAGGGAAGGACAGTAATTGCCTCAGTCTTCTGGCAGGCGGTGGCCATTGAGGCGTGAGGACTGTCGAAGCTACTAGCGAAGCAACCCACTGTGCCATAGAGACCATGCCATGCACGTGGGAGATTGCATACTATAGTTGGGTATGCTTTCACCAAGGCGTTGCATACCCCAAAGAATCGATCGTGTTCTTTACATGTGGATAGACGGCTCAACATCCCAGCCCCAGCCCCAGCTGCAAATGGAGTTTTTAGTACTGAATCTCCTTACTGTATCTTAAATCCGATGTCCGATGCCTACACAGCTTATCGGCGATTCCGTCAATCTACAATGTGCCTATTGATAAGAACCCTTTACGGGATGGAGTTGAATCTTAAACAAACCCCCAGATCACCCCCTTGCGTTCAGTCATCTTTTGCTAGTTACTTACTCTTCGTTTGCCAAAAGCTCCCTAGTGAATGAAGCGTGGGATGCCTCATTGAATCAATCATGTACATCGGGCTCGAATAAGGTAATGGCAGGCGAAAGACCAGACGAGGCTCTGCAAAGCTAGTACGGCTTGCACACATCCTGTGTGATGGTGAAATCAAGCTCTGGCGATATTTGTCGAACGTCGGAACTTCCACATCTGGCAGACGCTATCAGTGATACATCCGTCCTTTGCTGACTTACACGGCGTATCAAGCGGGAGTAGTGTCCTCTTGCGTACGGTCTATCGGGATTTGCTCGAGTCAGCTCCGTGATGGTATTTTCTTTTCGGACGGAGGTGATCCGAAGAAGAAAAGAAGCGCGGGTTGGTGGTGGTTCGCTCGCTCGCTATGACGGCAGGCCGGCAACGGGCTCTGGGGACGGTGCTATACGTTTAAACTTTAACCGATCAACGGGGTCTGGTTAGTAGTCGTATCCAAGCCGCTTGCTTATTCGCTGGACCCGGGTACCCGGGGATTAGGAAAAAGGACGGAAAGAAAGAGTGAGAATCCTGTCGTGCGTGTGTGGGGGGCGATCGCGATGGCGAGTCAGTACAGGCGCGGGAGGGATGACTATGGGGATCCAGACCAGGAAATATTTTGACATGAAGCTGTAATAAGATAGGCAACGCAACGTGAGAGAGAGTGAAGCGAAGGAGTTCCGAGTTTGAAGACATGGAAACATTTCCCTTAGCAATGAATGCATTGTCTCTGGGCGGATGAGGAGGTTACAGGAGCCATATGGCCGGCCACATAGGGCATTGTACATCTTGGCCTGGGAAGCTCAGTTGTGCATGATGACAAGCCGTAGATGGATGGAAAAGGGATATCCATGTCTTGAACAGTTCTTCCTATGTCTTTCTCTCTCCCTCTTCGTATGTGTGTTGGGGGCCATATCACTGCGGGTGCCGAACTCCGGGGCAGAGCCGGTTCAGCTTGCTTTCGACCCCCCACCCCCTTTCCGGCGGCCCCAACCAAGACCAGCCCTACTTACCGGCGCCGCCGCCGCCCCCCACGCAACTGGAACAGCCCTACTTCAACGGAGCGAAGGCAACGTGACATCGATGGCGTCAACCTCCTTCCTACCGCAAACCAGGATATGGGTAAACCCAACGGCCTTCGTTATTGACCCTTTCGTGTGTATGTATATACCATTAAACTTCGGCCGGGCTGGTAACGACTCACTCACAGCAAAGCACGTCTCCCCCGGCTGTGTCCAGGAGGGCCAAAGTGTGAACAAAAGCAGGTAGATACCCAAGTACGAATGCGAGCAGAGTGAGAGACGGAAGAAATACTATCCAATATCTAAGAGAACACCCCACCAGCCACTACCAAACTGCAAAGAAGGTTAAAGAATAAGCCTGGTTGATACCCGGGACATCACGCCATCAAGTAGAGTTTCCTTCCACTAGGCGGGTAGCTAGCCAGTTCGGTAACGGCACAGTATGTTGTTAAACTGCTGTGTCAATCGAAGGGCGCAGCGGCGGCGTCAACGGAGATAAGGTTTACTAATAAGTAAGCCACACACCAGACAGAGAGAGAGAGGACTGGTTGGCTCTCGGTGCTCACCGACTCACCGGTGGCTTCCGGGGCAAGCAAGCGCGTGGTGAGTGAGTGAGTGAGGGAGCGAGTGGTGAGCGAATGGGGGGTGGGATGGCAATATAGAGTTTCGACCGGCCCCCTTCCGTGATCCTCCCTACCCGGCGCTACTGCAATCTTTCCTGCTTCCCCGTTTGACAAAGTCGGAGGGAAAAGAGGGTGTGTGGTGGCGCTTATTTAGGTTAACTAACACCGGGGCCGCCATTGGGGGTCGGTTGGTTGGTCATCATCATCGAGTTTGCAAATGTTCTATGACTCCTTACTGGCTCAACTCCTTCTAGAGCAAAAGGTACACAGGGGGGACCATGCCGTGTCTGTTCTTCTAAAGCTGAACTCTGTTCCATTCGGGCTCTCCGAACGGACGGGAATAAGGGGGCACGGAGGGAAGGAAAATAGGAAGAAAGAAAAGAAGGGGAATATTGAAAAAGAGAGGGCTGGGCTGAGTCACCTTCGATGCGTAGTCGCGGATGAACGACTCGTGCATGTGGTTTTGCTAATGATGACGGGGGAGACTGCAACTCATACGTCAGTTAGTAAGCAATCGTTTTGGTGACTGGCCTGCATGAGAAATGATTAGTTACGGACTCCTGGTTAACCAATTAATTCTTCATGCTACTCGCGCAAGGGGTGTTTTTTTGTATATGCGTTGTTATCGTCGATACCGAGAAATTTATTTTTATCCTTGGTCGCTAGGAGAAAGAAAGAGAGGAAGTCAAAGGGACCAGTCAGTAGGGAAAACGGTATTGCGTCACTTGAAAGAGGACAAATGAAGAATGCTGTCTGCTACCCTCTAACATAGATTCATATTGCTGGGCAAAAACACTGTAGCTCCCTGCGGTCATTTACTCTATGCAGTGCCAGCAATAGATAGCATCTCGGCAAGGGAGACGGCCCCCTTCGTGAAATTAGGGGGGCTGACTATAGCAGCAAGAATCACGACAAGAAGCTGGCAAGATTTATTCGGGAACAGAAGTTATTCAATACACAGTAGTATAGATATGTGATATAGAGCTTATATTGACACAGGCCCCCCTCTCATGCTATCACGAAACTTCGCAAACCAGTTTCAGCCGAGCCACAATCGCCCTTCCCCTTTCTCTAAGACCCGCCGTTTAGTACGGCCGCGGGAAGTTCGGGATAATGTAGTTCTTCAGGCTCGTCGTCCCGTTCATCGACGTAGCGATGGCCTGCGCAAACGCCTGCGCGCTGAGGTCGGCCCCCGCGGGGCTCGTGTGCGTGTGGTCCTTGGGGTAGAGGGCGTTGGTGCCCGCGTTCCCCAGCTTCTTGTACGAGTTGGCGACGGCCTGGAAGTGGTCCACGAACGTAACAGCCGAACTGCCCAAGTTGCGCGCCGCCGTGGCCTGGTACCCCACGAAGCGCGGCGCGCCCTCGCCGAACCGCCCGCCCTCCCACAGGTTGTTGGGTGTCTGCGAGCTCAGGACCACGGTGGCGCCGCGGCTCGTGAACAGCTTGGCGGCCTGCACGACGTAAAACACAAACGTGTAGACGTTCTCGCCCGTCTTGTCCGACTTGCAGACCTCGGTGCCCGTCCCCGGGCAGTCGGAGCGCCCGTTGTCGTTCTTGTTGGGCGACCCGCCGTCGTTGTGGCCGAACTCGATGACGACGATGTCGCCCGTCTTGACCAGGTTGGCCACCTCGGTGAACCGGCCCTCATTGGTGTACGACCGCGCGGACCGCCCGCCGATGGCCTTGTTGACCACGGCCGCCGTGCCCGTCGCGTACTTGGCAAAGTACTGGCCCCAGCCGTCCGTGGCGCCGTCGTTGGCGCCCCGGGCCGCCATGGTCGAGTCGCCGCACAGGTACACGGTAGGCGCCGCCGCCACGCCGGTGATGGCGGCAGCGGCAGCGAGGATAGACGTGATCTGCATGGTGTAGCTATGCTATCAGAAGAATCTCGGAATTCAACTCTTGCTGATCGTCGATGGCAAGCTTGGATCGCTGTAGTGTCTGTTCGACAGCTTCAATAGGTGCTTAGTGTAAGCACACAACGAACGACCAATTCGGATAGAGAACGATGCAAAGCGGACGATCTGAAGATCTTTCTCGGCAATGAAGACGGGGGGAGAGCGAACATCTTTAAACATATTTCTCACGGCAGTGCTCTCGTATACTCGCGGCAGTATTCACAACTTTCCAGCAGTTGGCCCGTCCGGCTCGGTCAATCCCATAACCTCCTTCCCCAAATGGGCATGTGGACATCGGCCTCCGTGCGTCTCCACGTTGCTTATACGCCGGAATTCCCACCAGTAAACGGCTGAGGCTATACGCTATAATGACCTTCCAATAAGTGCCAAGACGGGCTTGGTCGCCTCACTCACTCATAGCGTTCCTGAGAACCATGGGTCGGTTCATCGTATTAACTACCGCATGATGGACTGATTGGACGCGATTATAGGCTGGGCCATCATGAGGTTGAATTAGGCCTTGCTTATTTGAATACTTTTCATTGCCTTCAATGCATGCATGCATGTATAGACTTATCTAATCATGCATCCTGAATAATGCTGCCTTTCCGTATGAATCCCTAAACCTTGAGTATGCTTCCGTGACGCCAGCTTGTGAAGACAGACAGACACTGGGTAGAGACAATGCCAATGCAACGCAAGCCTCTTCTTCAGTGTCCTTGGCAAATCATTAATAGTCATCAGCCATTTCCATGGCACCATCGTCATCCCGTAGGCCCATGATCCGACGATTGCCTCTCGCCAGTCGTCCCTTGCCCCGTGATAGAGCCCCTCCGGGTTGTTGCTGTCCCGGTACGCGTACGGTGGGTGGTCCCTTCATCTTCCTGACCGCCCTTTCGAGCCCCTCCAGCGCTTCCGCTTGGGCGTCATCTGATGGCGGTTCGATGCCGGCCGACTCCTCGAGGGCCTTATTCAGCAGCTCCGTTGCGATGGGGTCCTGGGGGCTGATGGCCAGCGCCCGGTGGAGCACCACGACGGCCTCCTCGGGCTGGCCCTGCTCGAGGTAGATCAAGCCCTTCGCCGAGAACACAGCGACGTCCTTACCGCCGAGCCGCAAAACCTCGTCGAACTGGTCGAGCGCTTCCTCGAAGCGCTTGGCGCGGCGGTATGCTTGCGCGAGATTGGTGCGCGCTGCCAGCCATGCCGACGGCTCCGAGTCGATGTCCTCGGCGATTTCAAGCGCTTTGAGGAACAGCGTAGCTGCGTCCTGAGGTCGGTCTTGATGGTAATACACCACTCCCATTTCATTCAGCAGCAACGGGTCTGTCTTGCATAGGCCGTAGGCGGTCTTGAGGAACTCGTCGGCCAAGGTCATGTTGTTGAGGGCGTGGTTTTGCATGCCCAGGAACACCTGAGGTAGATGTGTTCCCATGAAAAGTCGTGCGGCGGTGGAGTATGCTGATATTGCCTGATCGTGTTCTCCCTCTGCAGCGAACGTATGGGCAAACCCAATCCAGGCCGGACCGAAATGGGCATCCATCATGCTCGCTTTGCTGAAATAACGGCGCGCTTCGGCAATCTTGTCGATAGAGAAATAGTATATGCCGACAGCAAGCCACGTGCAGGGTTCTTCGGGGTGGCTGTCGGCAAGGTCGTGTGCGACTAGGAATAGTACATTCTTCATCTTCAGCTCGTAGAGACAGGCCAAGTGCAGTGGATATATACTGAAATTGTACTTGTCTCCATGTAAGATGGATTCTGTGATAGACAGGGCGTCCTTGTATCTGCATTGTGTGTATAGAAGATCTGCCCGGGCAAGGAGGAGATCCGGGTTGGCCGCGAGGTTGTAGTGTGTCGAGAGCGTGTCGGCGGCGGCCGTGAAGGCGCCCGGGTGCCGATATTTGGATAATCTGGTAGTGTACAGCATCTTGGTGAACTCGGCGGCCTCCTGCGACGACGAAGGATCGCCAGATACCGTGATGGCGTCAAAGTCGAGCGACTCGAGGAACTGCCACTCCTCGTCTGGCGACATCAGCGAGTTCTTCATGAGTTGCTGGAAGGCCTCGAAACACTGGACGTCAATGCGGACGGCGTCCTTGTAGCACTCCTTGGCGCGGTCGAAGGCGTTCTGCTTCGCGTAGCAGATGCCCCTCAGGAAGCACATGGCGGCCTCGAAGCGGCGGTTAGCGACGTCTTCGTCGGAGCTGCTGTCGGATCCCTTGAGGGCCTTGGCGGCGGCGCCCTTGGCGTGGCCGCCATTATGCTGGACTTTTCGCTTGTGGGCGGCGTTCGTAATGAGGTGTGTTGGGTTTCGCTCGCCCAGGACGGCGAGTGCATCGTCATATCGCGACTGTCGGATGAAGCAGTGGCCGGCCAGGTAGCGACATGCTGGACTGCGGCTGATGAGGTCTTGTTTCGAGAGGAAGGCCTGGGCGCGCGTGTAGTTTCCCGTGGCAAAATGGACCTGGGCTAGCCAAAATGCATCGTTATCGTGGTCTAAATGGTAGCCAGGTCTATTAGAAAGGCTGCGACATTTTCCAGGGGCTTGAATTGGAATTGGGCGACTGACTTGTCAGGGCGAGAAGCTTATCGCCGATGAAGATGGCGGATTCGTATTGAGCCTTGTTGAGGGCATCCTGCCTCCATTCCCTCAAGAACTTCTCCATGTTGGAGATGGCGGTGGCGCTGGGCAGAGCAACATGTGCCGCTCGCGTGACGGGACGGGGTTGTTGGCGAGGTTGCCGTGTGGATGTATGTGTGTAGGGTTGTTGTTGACGGTAGTTTGCGCCGTCGCGAAACGGTGGGCTGCTACGATCCGCGTCTACTTTATCGTTATCTTGACCAGACCAGACCAGACCAGACCAAACACCAAACAACCTTATCAAATCAGCTCAGGCCCAAGACTGTGGGGCAACCCATGTCATCTACTAGCTCCCGCACTTCGTGCCCCCTGGTTGACGGTTTACATAATCATGACATGACATAATATAGATCAAATTGATATCATATCACATATCAACCAACAAGACTATTCTCTCTACACCAACATATCCTCGTCAGTTATCGCTTGCTCAATTGAGCCATCCGCATTTCACAGCGCGACTGTCAGATAACGCACATAAAAACCGAGACCAATGCTTGCATGCACCCGAAATATCTTAGTTTAGATACCTAGGTATGATACCTCCCCCTGCACCAAAACCCAAGATGATCTCATCAAGGCCAAATCTCATCGAGATCGCCGTCTCACCAATTTGAGCAATAATTATGGCTGTAGAAAAAAGAATCTGTCTCGTTGGAGTAGGGTTATATTTTGAAGCCCCGAGTCTTTTTGCCTTGGGGGGTTTCAAGCTGTTGCTCTACTATTCCCAAACCAGCCGGGGTTTGTAGAATATCAGAAGGCAGCAACAGTATGCTCATACTCATTTGATACGCGCTCGTCAAATCTGGCTCGAGGCGCAAATCGCGACTGGATAGTGATTATAAAGCCCAGCAACTGTCAAAGACCTGCTATGGGATGAGAAATTGATGCTTATTGAAAAGTTTGAGTTAGATGGTTGGGCCTCTTCCAGCCCACACCGATGACATGATACACGGTGGGAAGTGAGACCAAACGTAGTGTGTCCCCATCGCGATGCGTACGAAACGTCATTCTATCAGTTTTTGGAAATGTCGATAGGCAGACCATCGGATACTGTGTCTTGGGTAGGTCAGCGCTGTGACGCAGCACACAGTGTCCCCGGGACCCATGCCTCGTTTCTCAACTGTCACCGTCACGTAGCGCATGACGTCAAAAACGTTTAAACGAAGAGGGAAGAATCTCATTGCGTTAGATCACCAACGTGGTATGATTTCAATAAAAATACAGACCTACCTCCCACTTCATTCAGTGCTCTACCTGAACAGTGGGCAGAAGCTCGAGAGTCTGGGTCTGGAACCCAACAAATGGAGCGCTACAAGGGCTGGTACCCGGTCATCCCATCTGCAAGGGGAAGAGATAATAACGGTCGGCTACGTCCCCGGATCCTTCCCTAAAGAAGATGCTCCAAGGTGATGTAAATATCCGCTAAAGATTTGGGTTGAACGGGATGAGCCATGACGTGAAATTTATTGGGGTAATACGGCCAGATCGCGATGGGAGTGTCCCAGGTGTCTGTCTTGAAGGATCCTCGTCTGACCGTTTCAAGAAGAAACCGTGTATCGAGATGAGCTTCAGTTTCTCTCTGACCTTCCAGCCGCTAGAGCAGTCCAGACAAAGCAAAAACGCATTTTCGGGAACTACCCATAATTCGGTAGGCCCTGGTGGACCGAAAGAGCACCTACGCGATCGGATCGAAACATCGTATCGTTATTTTCGGGGCAGGTAAACTGGTCCGACGGTGGCTCCCGGCGTCCGACTCAAACGACAACCAAGAATGTCGATTGCCCGGGCTACACAGGATCCCCGGGGATAAGAATCCGAGTAGGTTGATGATTCACCGGATGATGTTGAACGCACCGAAAACCGACTCGTTGTATGTACGTGGCCACATGCACCCGGGGCATCGAACTCATCGAAAATGCATCGCGGTCATCGAAGGCATCGACAGCATCGAAAGCTTCGATATTTCCGCGTCGTCATTCTCAACTGGATGATCCCTTTTGCTTTTGTCTTTGATGGAGATGGAGAGAGAGATGGAGAGAGATTGATGTGAGTGTTGTAGGGCAGTATGAGAGAATGTTCTGGTCCCGCAACCCTGCCCCAGGCTGCAACAATCTCAGCTTGATCGCTGTTGTAGGCCGTGATAGGGGATAGGGGATAGGGGATGAAATCATTTTTCGTTGGAGCTTAGAGCTGAGGGTGTGAGGTATGATGCGACAGCTTTCGTCATCACGTGCGAGTGATTGGAAGCTTTAGCGGATGTGGAGGTGGAGGGTTCTGGACTATCGTCAGCGGCAACATAATGACGGAGAACAGGCCCAATAAAACATAATGAGAGTGCATCCTTCCCGACGGCTCTGGCGTCAGTTCGCCAGGATTAGATTAGGATTAAGAATTAGAATTAGGCAGAGCCGCCAGAACAACCCGATCTTTCTTCGATATGGCGTCCGCCTGTCTCCGGGGAAGCTTGTCTGCTTGTGTGCCTGGGCACCTGGCTGGCTGGACAGCTGGAATTAGGCATTGTGGTGGTCTTTGCCAGAAGTCTGGCAGGGCTGACTGCGAACACCGGCGGCTGACATCATTGGGGAGGGGGTCGCATTATTGATATCATGCTGCCTCTAGATGTGCGACAATGTACCGGGGAGGGGGTTGTCCCCAACCCCCCAACCAGCCTTGGCGAGTGCCACCCCTTGTCTCTCAATCGCGGTCCGGTGACCAGTGATTTTGGAACTCATGGCTGGACCCCTACTGGACCCTTATCTTGCGGCTGCAGATGCCCGCATGCAACAAAAATTACCGTCAGCTCTGGTCGGTCGTCACCAACACTGAGAGAAAAAGGGTCGTGACGTTTTTTTGTAGGGGTAAACGAGTCCTGCGTACCTCGAAACAACGGACACAGGTTGAAACTAAGAGCTGACTAACCTAATAATAGCCGCGCATATTCGAACTTTGGCGAGCTGGGTGTGTTGGACGAGCTAAATTGATCACGTCGTCGCGACAAGTCGCGAGCCTTCCAGAATTGTCGGTGTAGATCTGTTTTGGTGTCTGTCGAGAATAGACCGGTACGAGTCATGGTAGTAGCCATCGGAGGACATAAGACGATAGGGAATTGTTGGGAGATGGGAGTGGGAATGTGGCAATTCGGGATGGCAGGATGGCAGATGGGCAGGAATCCCATTTCTGCTCGGGCCAAAGCAGAAAGATGGCAATCTCGAGGCAAGACAGCGCCTGAAGGCACATGCCTGATGCCCCCATCACGAGGGTTCCGGGCCCCATGCCGCCATCGTCGAGGGATTTTTGTTTTGACCGAAATGGGGCTTCAAGGACCCTGAAAAGGACCCCTATGAATCTCCCCTGCCTCGATGTGGACTAAAATCATTCGACGCGTGTATCGAGCCAACCATGTGGCATTAAAATCTGAGGGGGTTCCGACTAGCTCGAGGCCTGGTTTGAGCTCTCTAGAGTCCGCAGTAGCCTGGGGAGAAACTGGAATTGGCATTGACAGCTGGGCAGAACTGGGGTGTACATCTCGAATACAAGCGTAACAAGCAAATGCCCGAGTTTCATCTAATTACGGGCAACTCTTCTGCTGGTCCGTATTGACGGCATGATGGGCATAGCCAAGTATCGGTACGCTACTGTAATCTATCCAAAGTGCCGATCTAGCTTCCTAGCGCACAGGGAGAGAGGGGTTTCGAAGGTGATCTTGCTCGACCTTGCACACTTGGTGGGAAAAAGCTCTGGTGGAGTTGGACACCATTTTGTGAAGGCCTTGCATATGAAGCCAACATTGGCACACCAACGAGAAAAGAGGATACCATGTATGCAAGACGATCCCTTCCGCAAGAGGGGAGTGCGTACGGGGTAGCCAGACATCCGACACCGTCCATTAGGTAGCTGTCGCGGGGGAATTTGATTTGCATCTGCAGAATTACAGGCGACAGCTGCAAATTGCGGTTATGTTGACCGATAATCTTATGAATGCGATAAATGGTCAGATAGGCGTTGACAGGGGAGACCATGACATCACTTGACACGCCGGCCTGCGCAGCACTTTAAGGCACTTTAAACACTTTAGTTGGCAGTGGCTTCTGGCCACTGCCACTTAGCGCAGCCCCTGGTGCCTGGTTGGTTTACTGTATCACACGAGCCTCAAGGACCCTGAGAATTCAGGGCATGAGGATAGGCCAAAAGTAAAATACAATAGCCGTGCCGAGAAGAAAGCTTGTAAGCAGGTTGGATATTGTGTGTGTGTGTTACAGAAGAATGATGGAACGTACTGTACAGTCAGTAAACGGTGGGCATTGCGTTCACAGTGAATGAGATTGATTGATGCATCTCTCTCTCTCTCTGTTGTCAGGTCATCTTCCGGTTCTCCTCTGTTTCTTTCTTTTTGCGGGCGAGGAAGAAAGCTGGGGCCAATAAGATGACATACCCGATGACTTCAGAGTTGGGATCTGCAGTGTACATTTCCTGACGCAGCCGGCAGGGCGATAATCATTGCCTGTTGGCCCGACACACACCTTTCGCCTAACGATCATCGTCAGCAAGAGAAACAGAAAAACCCACCCTTTTTTCATCACTTGTCGCACCTGCCATTGGTTGGATATTCGCCAGAAACCATCCCCGACCCCCGGCGAAAATAAAACAAAGGAATCTGGCCAATCTGTTAGTGTCTGGCCTGCTGCCCCCAGCGAGCTTGAGAGACAAACCGCATCATCAGCCTTGTCTCCGTGTGCGTGGCGACAAAAACTAAAAAGTCCGCTAGCACGGCGATTGGCTTGCGTCCCACACAGACTACGCCATCACGTACGCTAGTTCGCCCAAGGGCCATGTCACTGTACACGACCCTGACGTTCTGTGCCGAGCCAGAAACGGTGCCCGTCTTTGAAGATCAGCGAAAACAGCGAAAACTGGAAGCATGCACAGCGCAAGAAAGGTAGTGCGCAAGTAGTACCCAGCACCCTTCCTTCGTCGCTCGCACCACACCCCCCCTCCCCTGGCTGTATGTATGCAGGCATGTACATGCTGTAGTAGTAGGCATGCGGGAAGCGAGAGAGCAGAAGGGAAAAATAAAAAGAGGAGTTACGACAGATGGGAAAGAAAACGGTGGAGGTAGGGATCACTTACCCACACCCCATAACCTCTGAAGTCAGACTCTGTTTGCCGCAATGCATCATACCCTCTTACCCTCTTGGACCTCTTGGACTGAGTCTAGAGTCTAGACCCTGTCTTCCTAGGCTGTCGTCTTTGTCCATAAAGACAGCCCAAAGTCCGTTTCAAATTCCGTCTTGAATCCCTTCTACATCAGAACACCACAGTCCAGAATCATCAGAAGCATCTCTTACTTCTCCAACAATCATATATATCATCGACCTTCCTCACCAACAATCTACTTAACCAACCAACCAACATTCTACTCTTCAACCAGTTTTGAATAGTATTCCTCTACCACCGACAACTACATATCACCTTTTACCACACAACCAACCACCCACATCCTCAACAATGTCTTCTCAGGGATCTTACGGCAGCATGTCCTCCATGCCTTCTTCTTCCCCTCCCCCGCCTCAGGATATCTCTTCCTACTCTCGGTTCATGCACCAGCACACCAAGAGACAGATGGAGGCTGCATCCCAATCATCCCACCGCCGCGGTGGCCGATCGAGCCACAACTCTTCCGTGCCTACGATGCCCAACGGTGTCTCCTCTTCCACCGATGAGGCTTCGAGCCCCAACAGCGTTGAATACCACGATTAAACAACATCTTACGATACTTTTTATATCACCTTTACAACTATGATCTACAATCATTCCGAATCCGGATTTGGTCCATGATCATCAACACTTCAACTTAGCCCCGGCACTTGCCGCGCCATATTCCGCTACAGTAATATGAAGCTGTGGTCCACCACATGGCGATGTACAACACAACAAACTTGATGGAAAATTATATTTGCATCAGCGAAGGCGTTCTGATTTTAGGGGCTACAACAATGGCGAAGGAGTCATTGAACACAATATCTTGGGAAATGGCAGGAGCAAGCATGCAAGCGAATCTGTCATAGACACCGATTTATCTTTCCTACGAGCTTATGAAACAATATCTACGAATTCAATTATACAAACAACCTCTTACTACTACAAAAATTATCTCTCTCCTTGTGATTATGTCTTGTCTGATACCATGTGATTTCCATCTTCTCAACGCCGAACACACGACCAAATTCCCATTAGATGTCGACCCGCGCTTTCATGCCGATCTCCACAACCGTCCCCATTTCTTCCGCAACGTTCTCCGTATTAGCCCCGAGATGGTCGTATCTTCCGTTCTGGAAAATCAGGGTGCTGATCCCTTACTTTGGGTGGGGGTTATGGTCCCAGTCACGCTCGCGAGCCCGACACCCATATAAAATCAGGTTTATGCGGAGAAATAGAGTTTGACCCTGAAATGAAGGCGTATCATCTTTTGCCCATATCCAAGGCATGCAGGTTCGGCCAGACTAATGAACAAACCCGCCCCCCTTTAGCCCGCCCGAAATCCAACGCCTTGGCGCTGGCCTTGATTTTGAGCAAGAAAAAAAATCTCACGATAATTTCAAGGCGGAGAGCCGCAATGCCCACCTGCCTGCTTGCCTCGTCTCGGGCCTATGTACACTCTTAGACCGAGAGGGGAGAAAGGGGAATCCAGTTTTTTGTCACAAGCCAATAACCGGAAATCAAGCTGATTTGAGATTGCCTGATATGCAGATTCCGACTTGTCCATGTGTTGATCACTTCTGGTTGACATGTGTTAGTAGTGATACCGTGACTTTGGATTTGGTTTCCCCGTGGGTTGCGATATCATCCCTGTGCGGCGGCGGCGGAGAGACCCCATCGCCTGAGCCGCGTCTGCCTCAAAATGCCTTCTGAGTCTGGAGAAAAATCTGGTCGCCGGCAAACAAACCACCAAGCCCTGCCTTGATTCCCCCTATAGCTTTTCCACTTGACCATGAAATTGCTCACATTCAAGTTGGTCTTCTCTCTGGGCGAAGAGCATTCATTCATGCGCCGTCTGAGCCGCTATCCGTGTTTCCAAGGTCGAGTATTGTGTCGTGTCACTGATGCCTAACAGCCGACGATGCAAGAAAAAATCAAGGCAATTAAAATTGGCTGACAATGTCTCCTCATGTGACCTGTTCACGATATTGTCGTGTCGTTATTTACGGTAGGAAACAAAACCCGCTACCGATATATCATGTTTTAAACATATATCAATGTAACTGTATTGTACCGTAATAACTTGAATTGAACCCTTCTTTTCTCTTCTCTATCCCCACACCCCCCTTAACCTCCCCCCCATGCCCCCCTTATTTTGCGGGACTTTCCCACGAACCGGGAGTCTCCATGGTCCGAAGTGATCATGGGAATGGATATTTATAAAGTCGACAATTTGTTGGCCAACCCCAGACAAAGACCACACAACCTCGCGTGCCGTACATCCTTTCCCCAAAAAGAAGGAAGAGGAAATAAGATGCCTGTAGAATGTTGACCAGGTGATTTGACTGCCCCTCCCCCCAAAAAACCCCAAGGAGATAGCCGGCGGAGAGGGCTGCGCGACGCGACGCGTCCGTCCCTACCGTCGGGCCTAGACTGCTCTCCAAGTTTCTTCGGAAGAGACGGAGACCCTGTTTTTGCGGCCTCTGCTTTGGGCGCATGTGCTAGGCATTGGGCACCTGCACGAGTAGTGACTCATGACTTCCGAGGAAGCAACCCAGGAAGTCAGGGGTATGTGTGAGAAGAAGGTCAAGCCCCCATCTCGGGGTTCCTGAATACCTGCTTTTCTGCTGCAGTACCGGCGATTGAACTTAATGGGTTATAGCCGGCACGGCATAAGAAGAAGTGAAGTATTACCAAGCATACTGATTCGTGTGAAGTTCATGGGTGAGCAGTAAGTAAGACACAGGGGTATTATTGTAGTAATTCTCTCTCAAGCTGGTTAGTCACCCAGCCCCTAAGCGGTCTGGATATCAGTCCGAGTCCGAACCGTAGTCGACTAATCCTGCTTTTGTCTGCCCAGGCAGTTTCGGTTGAGATGGCGGTGCGGGCGCAGCTGCATCAGCAGTGCCAGCAGCGACAGGGGTAGATGCTGCTGCTGCGTTCGCTGTCGTCGGTGGCTCTTTCCTTTTCAGGCCAGGGAGTCGCTCTACCCTCTTGACCGGCTTTTCCCGCTTGAAAGGTACCGGCGGTGGGGGCATGTCTGACAGGTCCTCCATAACGATCTCCTCCTCCCCGATGAGCTCCTCCAGGGTCTGCTCCTTGTGCCGCGAGAAGGCGCGTCGCGCGGCCTCGAGGTCCTCCCTCTCCTGGCGCTCGGCCTCCTCGTCGACGGGGGGCGCGTCGGGCGCCATGTCGCCGCCGCCCGTGCGGTCGCGGCGCGCGTTGCTCGTGCGGATCTCGTCGAGCATGTCGGCCACGGCCATCTCGCGCTTGGCGTCGACCGTCTTGGCCTCGAGCTCCTCCATGGCGTTGCGCTCCTCCTCCTCCTTCTCCAGGCGGTCCAGCCGCTCCTCGTCCGTCTCCTCCTTCAGGGGCCGCCAGGGCTCCGTGTTGCGCTTCGCGCCCCGCTCGCACACGTAGTCGTTGACGCGCGGGTCCGTCTTGAACGTGATCTCGGCCGAGCACCGCGTGCACCGGATATAAAACCGGAAAATCTGGATCCCCAGGTATTTCTCCTCCTGGTTGGTCTCTTTGCGCGCGTTGAACTTTCGGCCCTTGGGCAGGTATTCACCTATTTGTCCAGAGATCACATGTCAGAAATGCTCGGTCTTCGTATAGCAGAAACAGTAGGGTGAAGAGAGTTGGGGGAACTTACCGCATGTTAGGCAGCGCATGGAGAACGGCGCCATCAATCGAACGGTGATGACACGGGGTCCAGCTTGCTTCGGCTTTCGCTGGCGACCCAGGGCACTCGGATCGAAGTCCGGTGGGTAGTATTTGGTCAAGACCTTTCGTTCAGACATGGCGACAGAGGGTTTGGTGGTTGGCCGGCAATGTTTCGATTAGTAGAGAGAGACGAGCGAGTCGTCGAGTCTGGATCAGGAAAAACTAAATTGAATACCGATCTGACCAAGCCGCCTTTGCGCCTTGCTTCGTGGTTGCTAGGCAGTTGGGGGATTGATTGTTGTGAGTTGTATACAGTGGTTGTCGATAAGCGAGCGGCTGACCGATTGCGCCAAAGATCCAAAGTGACTTTATTTGCGCCTGCCTGCCTGCACTGTCACCGAAAGAGCGGAACGGACAATAGGCTCAGTGGGGCAGCCATATTAGCCCCACTCGGACCATTCCGCCTCTCCTCATCAACACTTACAGACCTTGATCACTGAACGATACTCCCGGAAGATAGCTGGAAGAACAGAAACAAACTGATGCACAATAGAGAAAAAAAGAGAATAAACCATGCAACAGTTATGAAGCAATAGAAAGGCCTTGCATTCTCAAAACAAACGCAGAAAGGCCAGTTGCAAAAAGTAAAATAATTCAAATTAGTTACGACTTCTCAGTGAGTATCGTGACTATACCAAAAAGGAATTGATGCCCTCACGCCGGATTGAACGACGGACCTCGTCATATCTTATCGGTCGCTGCTTCCTTATTGGGTTGCAGGTCCCTTACGAGTGACGCGCTCTACCACTGAGCTATAAGGGCCTGTGGCTTATTGGAACAGGCTATTGTACTAAGGTCCAAGCGCCGTTGAGAGAATTCGCCCATAATAGGCTCTGTATAGACTCTGAAAAGACTCTGAATAGCCTGAGTTATACTAGTAGGGAAAGCCGTCTTTGTATACAGCAAGAAGCAATAGCTATCCCATGGCAGTATACCATTGGCAGCAATTATGCCAATAGCAGCAATTATTCCATGGCATCAATAAACTTTAAATACATAATGGGAGATACTGCCTGTGACCAATTATCCCATTGCAGTGGCAAACTCTAATTGTTCTTTCTATCCCACGGCAGCAACCACCCACGGCAGCGACTACCCCATGTAGCAATCGTCACATCACTGAAATCCGATTGAAGAATACACAGATACGAGTTTCTCTTTTGAGCTAGTTTGATTGATTAGCAATCGTATAAGCACTACGCATATTAATCTACCACGCAGTTTGCGGAACACCAGTCTCCAGCATCTCGGCCAGCGTATCCCACTTCGCCGCCGCCGGGTCGGTACTCGCCCTCGCAACTCCTCTCAGCCCGCCCGCAATGAACCGTAGATGTCTATCGAAGCCCGACCGGATCTCGCGCAGGACCTCGGCATACGTCCTGTCATCTTGCAGGACCAGGGCGCTCTTGTCCTGCTCCTCCAGGAAGGACTCGTCCTCCTCCTCGCTCACCGGCACGAAGAGGGTGCTGCGATCTTCCGCTTCCGGTGGGCTGTCGTTGTTATTGCTGTTGTCTGCTTCTGCGGCAGCTTGTCTTTCGTGTTCAGTTCGTCGTGCATCCTCAAGTCGGATGGCGAGGTCGAAGACGTCGAGGATGCACTGGTAGATTGGGTCCAGCTTGCTGCCGAGACAAGCTTCGGCGACCAGACGCTTGCTGAAGGCAGCGTGTAGCGCGATCATCGAGTCCACGTCAACGGCCTCCTCGAGATCTTTGCGGAGTTTCTCCGTCAGAGGCCCGATGACGAGATTGGAGAGGTACGATTGCAGACAAGCGCAGAGCCAGAGGATCTTGCTGCGGAGACCGAAGTATAGTGCCTGCTCGTCCTTCCTCCCCACCGACTTCATAGTCTTGTAAGACGCCTGCAGCATGTGACTTGCCCGTCGGAGCTGTAAGAGGAACGTGAAGACAGACTGGTAATGTGTGATACTTTCACCAGAAACAACGATGCGAATGGGCCAGGCCATGCGATAGGTGACCCCGATGGATGGGAGGCACTTCCGTACCGACCTTCTAGATGTACGGATATCGCCTTGGGATTCGCCGTCCAGTGCAGTAATAATGATGCGGTGAATATCTCCAAACTCGTGGAACGCATCGTGAGCTAGCTCTGTTAGCACGAACCGATCATGCCACTTGGGGTTCAGTAAGTCAAGATTATTGAACAGTGCAAGAGTAAAAATGTCGGAACGGTAGCCGTCGCTCATTAGGTATAACCGATGAAGCGTGGCTACAACACCGTCAAGATCGCAGCTCTCGGAAAGAACTCGCCGAAGTGTACTCGATGCTGCGTGGTGTTTGCTTTGCATCCAACTCTCAAACGCAACGTTGAAGGTCTCGGAAAAGGGCGCAAAGCCTCCCAGATCCGACGATGTGAGCGCCTCGAAGCTAAGCGTTGGCTCTGCGGCTTGTGCACCGGAGCGGCTGAGTTTCCCCATGTTCTTTAAAACGACAACGCTTTTCCCTGTAATGAAAATCTTGACGGCAGCCGGTTGCAGGAAACGCGGGGCGTGCAACAAGCCATCCGCGGCTCTTCGTAACGTGAACTGGTTTTCCCAGACCTGGCTTAGGGATACCTCGTTTTGCGCCTTCGTGACGAAAAACGTCTCGTCGCCTTCCCGGAGTTCGCCTTCATCCATCCACCGACGCATCGGCCGTAGATAGACCTGGAAGCAGTCGAAGAACAGCCTACCAAAGAATTCGTAGTTTCCTTCTTGGCCTTCTAGCTGCGCAGTGCTGGCTGCATCGAAAAGGAGCTCCAGATATCGGAAGGGCTGAGCCTTGGTCTCTTGAGCGAGCTGCTGGATAATAGCCGACAGGTCAAGTAGAGGACGTGCATGCGGGTCGATCTCACGCTGCAGTTCCATAAGGCTGACCACTGTGTCTTCTTTGATATCAACGAGACGCCGCTCGATATTGGAGACTACGGCATCGAATGCCTGTAGTCGCTTCGCTACGCCATCCCGAAATACTTCTAAAAGGGGTATCGGTTGGCGTTTTCGCGCCAGGGCTCGGAGTACTAGGAAGTTGCGCCCGATGTTTCCAAACGACTTCAACACAGACTGCAAAGAGTAAGATGAAGCATGGTGCATCGAATACTTGTCGGAAGGTTCGCCACGTTTGTCAAACAAGTCGTTGTCTAGACCTGCCAACATGAAGAGAGTCTCACGGAGGAGCTGCAACTCAGATCTTGCAGGGTCCGCATGATGTTGTCCTGGAGCTCTCGAGTGAGGGAGTCTCCATGCTTGTGTTTGCTGTACTCGCGACAATAAATGCACGTCCTGGGAGGTTTTCACATAGTCTTGTGGCCGCCGCCTGTACTGAGCTTCAATACTCGAGAGAGACGTCTGTCCGGACTCAAGTGAGGCATTTGAGTCTTTGTCGTCGTCGTCGAGAGGTTCGTCTTCAGAGCTGTCATCATTGAAGTCGGGTTTTTTCCACAGATCGTCATCCGAGGACCCTCCTTCGTTAACGATGTCTTCCCACTTGAGCTGCTCGCCCGGATCGACAAGAAGTTCTTTCTGGGGAAGGAGATCCTCGAGTTTTGTCTTTTTCACGGGCTGATCTGACAGTTCCAGCAGGAGGTGAAGCATCTCTGGCGTGAACTTGTTGGACACGGCGGACAGCGCATCTAAGCGGTCCCTGAGTGCGTCGGCGAGACCATCCCGATTGAGCACGCGGAAACGTTCCTCAATGCCATTGATATGTTTCTCTACATCAAATTGATTGGTGCGTAGATGGTTGTGATACCGAAGGCTACGTAAGCTGGAATCCCTCAGAGTAGTTACTCTCGCGGGCTCTGTCTATAGCGAGTTGTCAGTTCCAAGCCCGCATAACAAAGAACCATCACGGACTTACTTGATTCAAGATCACCTCAACAAGCTCTTGAGTCAATGAGCTTAGAGCGGCGGCGTGTGCCATTCTGGAGGACCTGTAGACTATCTCCAGATACAAGATTGTACGTCCTTAAGGTGAGATGATTGTATGAAGTCCTTTAAAGCTTGAATTGATGGTTTGTGGATTCACTCAGGCATAGTGCCTTCCAGTTGTAAGTGCAATTCCGGCGGGGTCACTCAAGCAAGGTGCACAACGCAGCAAAGAGAAAAACTGCGCTGCCGCTCCTGGAAATAGAGAACGAATTGATACCTATGATGTATCCGCACTCTATTGTTTCTTTCCAGCGCCATCCAGGTGTTGAGCACCTTACTTGGGCTGATATTGGCATTTCAATCAAACCTGACTGATGCTTTGGCCAACGCGTCTCTTCCCCGACGCGCAGTTTGCCAAGGTCGGGGCCAGGGGCTTGCTTATGGCCGATAAGCTTCCATGCATTAGCATTAGCGGAGTACAGTGCGCAGGACTCGCTGCTGCAAAGCATCTGGGGGCATCTGCTGGTAGCATGACGGCATAACGCGGCAATCTCATTAGTCTTTGGACAGTGCCGATTCAACACCTCCTATTTCTCCAAAAATTCTAGGCATCGTCCCTGGTCGATAGAAAGCTCCGTCAATTAGATTCGTCACGGGCGCTGTTTGGAAAGAGTTGGCCAGAAAGACAGTTCCATCAACTCTGTGATCTGCCCCGACCGCAGACTTTGCGATCTGTTCGACTGGATCACGACGAACACTGACCTGCATCAAGTGTCGGTGTCCACACTTTACGTACTTGTGGTTGCACAAGCATCTCTTATCGATTATACCATTAGCGTTTATCAAAGACCGCTCGTGCTGCCTCTGGTTGGCA
This sequence comes from Apiospora arundinis, assembly GCA_039105305.1. NCBI lineage: Eukaryota > Fungi > Ascomycota > Sordariomycetes > Amphisphaeriales > Apiosporaceae > Apiospora > Apiospora arundinis. The sequence goes on along the minus strand of JAPCWZ010000007.1, from coordinate 557,407 downwards.
GCAGTGGTGTCTCAGGTCTCTACCACATCGAAAACCCAAGCAGTTCATGACAGCTCAACCCGCGACGACATCATGGCTATAGCAAGGCCGGTGCGCGCCCTTGGGCTCGCCGCTTTGATGATGTGGATTTTCTTCCTCTACACTATACTCAAGCCCACGCCAGGACTCGTAGGGCCCGATAAGTACAAGACCTTTGAGAGGGATCCCCAATTAGATCGTATGCTGCTCCCAAAAACATCCTATCTATCGCGACCCCTTTTAGCCACTGACCGACATTCTCCCTAGCTCTCGAGGAACCTGAAGGAAAGCTGTGGCGCGCGACGGAAGACTATGCGCCAGACGCAAAGAACCCCGCGCGAATTAATGCGACCCTGTTAGCCCTCGTACGAAACGAAGAGCTCGAGGGCATGCTGCAGTCCATGCACGATCTCGAAAGGACATGGAACTCCAAGTTCAACTACCCCTGGACTTTCTTCAACGACGTCCCCTTCTCCCCCGAGTTCAAGAAGAAGACCCAAGCCGCGACCAAGGCCGAATGCAGATATGGTACGTCCAGGTGTCAGTTGTAACGGCGGGAAGAAATGCGGCTGACATATTTTGTGTGAATGCAGAGGTTATCCCCAAAGAGCATTGGGCTGTCCCATCATGGATCAACAACGACCTATATAAGGAGTCCGTCAAGATTTTGAAGGAGAACGACATCCAGTACGCCGATATGCTGTCCTACCACCAAATGTGTCGATGGAATAGTGGTCTTTTCTACAAGCACCCGGCGATGGAGCACATGCAATACTACTGGAGAGTCGAGCCCAAGGTTCACTTCTTTTGTGACGTTGACTATGACGTCTTCCGCTACATGCAGGATCGCAACAAGACCTACGGCTTCACGGTTACTATCTACGACGCTCCCAAGTCTATCCCGACTCTGTGGCCCGAGACCGAGAAGTTCATTGCGCAACATCCCGAGTACCTGCACCCGAACAATGCTCAGCAGTGGTTGACAGACAAGACGCGCCGCCCCGAACACTGGCAGCAGGCCAACGGTTACTCCACCTGCCATTTCTGGACCAACTTCGAGATTGCCGACATGTCGTTCTGGAGGAGCAAGGTGTACGAGGACTACTTCAACCACCTTGACAGAGCTGGCGGCTTCTTCTACGAACGTTGGGGCGATGCGCCTGTCCACAGTATTGCGCTGGGCTTGTTTGAAGACAAGAGCAAAATCCATTGGTAAGTCCTAATGCGCGACAAGACTCGCTCTGTGCCACTTTGCTAACCCGTATTGATTAGGTTCCGCGATATCGGTTACCAGCACATCCCCTTCTTCAACTGCCCGAACTCCCCCAAGTGCAGCGGCTGCACCAAGGGCAAGTTCTACGACGGAGAGCCTTTCCTTCAGAAGGAGGATTGCCGCCCTAACTGGTTCAAGTACGCTCACATGGACTGAGTGGACGAAAAATAAATTGATAGAGGGGAGGATTTCATGAAGGTTTTATGGCTGTAATAACGCCTGGGTAGTCTGAAATGACATAGGCTAGTGTTGGGGCATTCGGGTGTTTCGGCGTCACTCCATGGCATGATATGATAGATGGGGCTCTTTTGAAGCGCTGTAGCATATGGCGGGACAGTGCTTTGTACGAATTCAACGCCATTATGAAAACAGTAAAATGGCTATGGCTTGATGCATACATCTCCGGTGGTGGCCGACAAAATAAAATACTAAAACCAACGCTGACTCTCGGGGGATATCAATGATAACCAAAGACTGTGACTGTGCCCGAAGTTCCTCCCACGCAATACTGGTCGCCGAATCCCTCCTCTCTCCAGGCCAAGCAGCTGATGATGTTACTACGTTCCTTCTCCTTTCCGTCTTTGCCGATAAGTTTCTTCCTCGGCTCCGAGCCGGTGGGACCCCAGGGAACTCGGATCTTGGCCTTGACCTTGCCCGTCATGACGTCCCAGGCCCAAACCCTGCCTTCCCCGTTCTTCTGGCCCCCGGGGTTCGTGGTCGCTGTCCCGGCCTCCGTCCCTGTGCCCGTACCCGATCCCGTCATCTCGTCGCCCGCCAGGACGTACTGCTCCTTGCCGCCCAGGATGGACTGCACCCGCAGCTCCGCGTTGCGCAGCGCCGGGTCCGCGTACGTCTTGAGGCAGCCGCCGGACTCGCGGTCCATGAGCCGGACCTTGGAGTCGAGGGACCCCACCAGCAGCGCCTTCCCGTCGCGCGTCGCGCACAGGCTCGTCACGCCGTGGCCCGGGCTCACGACGTCGGTCAGGCACCGGCCCATGCGCACGTCGTAGCTGCGCACGCGGCCGTCGACGCTGCCCGCGACGATCTCGGCGCTGTCCCGCACCACGACGACCGACGTCACGGCGTCCTTGGCGTCCGCGAGCGTCTGCACCGGCTTGAAGGACGAGTTGTTGCGGGTGTCCCAGACGCGCACCGTGGCGTCCAGGCTGCCCGACACCACGAGGGCGTCGTCGTCGCCGCCGAAGCAAACGGCGTTGATGCGCGCGCTGTGCGAGGCCCCGTTGCCGCCGAAGCGACGCAGCGTCTGCGCCGTCGACACGTCCCACAGGAACACGGAGCGGTCGCCGCCGCCCGAGACGAAGCGCGCGTTGTCGTGCGAGACGCGCAGGGAGAGGACCTCGTAACCGTGCGCGGCGTAGGTTTGGATCAGGCGGCCTTGGGGGAGCTCTGGCGTGGGGGCGGTGGCTTTGCCGGTTATGTATGAAGAAGAAGAAGAGGTTGATGTGTTGGAGGATGATGCTGGGTTGTAGAGCCTGATGGTCCGGTCTGAGGAGCCGGTCAGGATGTAGGTCCCTGGTGAGGCGGAATAGCTCACGGCATTTACAGGGCCTGATATTGCAGATTAGTATTCGGTAAATTTTGCCTGATTTGGGGGAGTCGACTCACCGTTTGAGCCCAGGAGGTGAGCTATGGGCTTGTCGGGAAAAGCCATGATTGTGCGAAGAGTGTGATGGTCATTTCTTATGTGTTGCTGCTAGGTGCAAACTCATTCAGATATGATAGCATGTAATTCTCATGGCATTCCACAGGACCACTTCAGTAATGCAGAATGGTACGAAATGCCATATGAGCACAAACAGTGAGTAGACTGATCAGCTTTACACACCCCAAATACCAACATATAACAGCCCGTGTCAGGAGACGCAGTCGATCTCGAAGTATACCTGGTTGAGCACTCTAAGTACCTATTTACCTGGTAGGTGAGTAAGTGAGTAGGTACTTACTTACCTAACCTTAGGTGAGCTAGAACCATGAATTTGATTGGCTAGCGATCCTCAGAGCCGATTCACACTGCTAGCTGGGATTGGGCTAGCGTTGACGTACTGAAGAAAATGTGGACAGGGGTCTTAATTTTCCATTATCGGCATCTCCAGCCCATTAAAAATTTAGGTAGATTGGCTTTTTAGCTACGTGAAGGCTGCGCTTTCATAGATCCCAATGCGACACTCTTATTCTCCAATCTTGGGAAATACTTAGTCAATTGAAGTCGATTTGATCCCTGCGAGGTCTTCGATGTGCCTTTCTATCCCTGCGGCAGTTCACCCTTAACAGGCTGTCCCAATGCTACCACTAGCAAGCCTGGCCGCACGCCGCTTAAGAACCCCCCATCACATCTATACAACATGCCGCATCGCATCTCGTAGCCGCGGTGCAACTTTTGCGAGCCCGGCTCTGCACATCCAATATGGCCAGTCCAGACTCTTCTCTGCCACGACGACACGATTCGACGACAACAAACCCGAGGCTGGCAAAGATGACGCCACCGATTCGAAACCGACCCCTCCCCAGCAGGTGAAAAAGAAGAAGAAATCCACCCCGCCATCCGCGCAACAAGCAAAGACTCCCAAGGCAAAGAAGTCGGGCGCTGCAGAGACGTCGCCGAATTCTTCTAAGTCTACCCCCAGGAAGAAGAAGGATGACCAGACGCCGCGGAACGTGAAGGTGCTGCAGGGCGCCTTGGCGGCGCTGAAAAATGTTCTCGATGCCCAGAATATCAGCGTGGCCAGCCCGGCAAAGGGAAAGGCAAAGCGCGCCAAGAAGTCGGAAAAGAACCGGAGTGAAGAGGGAAGCAAGCCCGACCAAGCTGGTGGCGACCAGCAAGCGACAGAGCAGCCGGCTGGAAATCCACCCAAGGCACAACAATCGAAGGACAAGCCTGCTCGTACCCCAAAGAACAAAGTGAAACGAGCGAAACTACGGGAACTACGGGAGGCTCTCGCCGCAAAGGCCTCGAATGCTGACGCTGAAGGAGAGGGTGAGGCGCAAAACGCGAGTCCTACTGATGCCAAGAAACCCAAGACTTCGTCAAGTTTTGTGAGGAAGAAGAAACCAGGGGTTGTCGTTCGTAGGGTGAAGCATCTCACAGAGACAGACAAATCCGATGATGCGACGGCTTCCTGGGTGTCGGCAGCGCTGTCCGAATCTGCTGGAGCTGACGGCCTTGGAGCAACATCATCCAAAAAGACGGCACTGAAGAAGCCCCTTGGAAAACCAGATATCAAGATTGAAAACATATGCTCGGAAGATCTGCATCTTGTCCCCATCGAGAAAGCGCAACCGCCAGTACCGCCTGTCTCGTACGGTCTTGACAGAGTATTGTTCAACCCGGGCGTGTATCACCTTCAAGACCCACGGTCGAGGGTTTTCAACTTCGATCCTTATCTTTCCAAGATCATGCCAATCCAAGAGTTTGATTTCAACGCCCTCAAGCAATACATTACCTCGTCCAAGGACGATACCTTGATCAACATTGCACGCGAGAATGGCAAGCGCTACACTGGCTCGACTTCCAGTATGACGGCAATGCTGGCTCACTTCCATTATCTCCTGTCATCCTGGAGAGACCTCAATACTGAGATCCTATCAAAGGCCTTCAATGTCCCCTCGACGAACTACACAAAGATCTTGACGAGCCCTGCCGCAGTTTTTCTTCATTGGAAAGATGGCGTCTACGCCATCGACGCCGACAAGGAATTTGATACGGCCAACATCCTGAGTATGCTGGGAAAATCCATGGAGAAGCTCTTGACTCTCTCGAAAGAAGACTACGAGCGATACCGGACCGTCAACTCGGACCAGATCTCGGAAGAGGAGCGCAACGCTGACGAGGCCTATCATTACACGGGCCTTGGAGATTTCATGATGCGATCTCAGCTGGATGCTCACGACCCTAGAATCCCCGGCACTGGCATGTTTGATCTCAAGACAAGGGCTGTCATCTCTATTCGTATGGATGCCGAGGGTTTCCATAAGGGCCTTGGGTACGAGATTCGCAACCGTTTCGGCGACTGGCAGTCATTTGAGAGAGAGTACTACGACATGATCCGGTCCGCGTTCTTGAAGTATTCACTACAGGTCCGTATGGGTCGTATGGATGGAATTTTCGTTGCCTTCCACAACACGGAGAGGATCTTCGGTTTCCAATACATTCCGCTTCCCGAGATGGATTTGTCACTGCATGGAACGAGCAATACCACTTTGGGAGACAAGGAGTTCAAGCTTAGTCTTAGCTTGCTGAACGAGCTTATGGATCGCGCAAGTAAGAGGTTCCCGGAAAAGTCTTTAAGACTACACTTCGAAACGAGGCCCTCCACAGTCGCCCCTTTTATGTACATCTTCGCCAAGCCTGTCGGAGACGAGGAAATCAAGTCAGTCCAGGAGGCTAACAAGGCCGCGGTCGATCGGTTCGAGAGAAAGGTCCTCGGCCTGGGCTCTGCCGAGGCGGACGAAAGCCCCGCACCGGACAGCGAGGATGCTGCTAAAGAAGCTAGCCCCGAGGAAGATATCTCTGTGGAAGATGAGCTCGAGGAAGCGTTGAGTGAGCCCGTCGAAGCTCTTCCGACTAAGGACGTGCCTGATGTGGCTATGTGGGAAGATGTGCGAGCGTATGTTGAAGATGCCATGGAGGATGACGAGCTTGGTGTTGCTGCTGTCCGAGAAGCCATCGAAGATGCGCTCGAGCAGAGCGGCCTGCTGAACGACCAATCGCCGGAGGAGACACGCGCCTATGTCGATTCGCTCCTGAACGCCTTGTCGCCCGATGCTTCACCAGAACAAACCGAGGGTACTATTGTCGACCCAGACGACGCGCCGGAATCCCAAGATCGCGTCGAAGAGGAGCGTTCTACTTCGGACGATGTTGTTGATGTTGAGGCTTCCGAGGAGAGCTACACACCCTCTGCGGTAGATGGTGAGAATACAACAGAGGTCGACAGTATGGCTGAGAAGCCAGCTGAGACGACGGACAATGCTGAGCGTGACGAAAACGATACATCGGCTCAGGAGTCTCAGGAAGATGCCAATGCCGAGTCGGACATCTCATCAAGTGAGACTACGTCCGATTCCAGCGTCAACAATGCGGCCGAGGAGTTTATTTCCGAAATCTCAACTTCCGTTGAAGAGTTGGACTCTGTCGATCTGAAGTCTGATCAGCAAGAGCAGGCAGAAGAGCTGAAGGATATGCCGGACACTTCTGGTCTTTCCAACCTGAAAGATCTGATTGTGCGTATGGCTCAGAGCATCGATGAGAGAGAGGTGTCTGAAAAAGACTTAGATGAGGAAGATGACTCGAAGCTGAAGGAGTTTGAGCGGATACTCGGCAAGATGATGGCCGACTCGAAAGCAGCCTCGTCTTTTACCGCCGAGGCTAACGACGTTGAAGTTGATGGAAACAAGGAACCGTGCGATACCTCCACCGAGCCATCTGCGGCAACTGCGGCAACTCAAGCTGGCGGCGAGACGCAATCGAAACCCATAGATGGAAGTGAGCTTCTCGGCATGGTTCTGACCATCCGCAACCGGGTGAATGGCAGCTACGTACTACGACCCGACGAACTCGACGAGATGGACAAATGGGACATTGAGTACAACATCCAGGAGATGCCCGAAGCGCGGGCTGTGACCCTGTACGAATCACTCCTGACGCGGCGCCGCAAGGCCCTCAAGTCCGAGGGCGACAAGGATGCGGCGTGGTATGAGATGTTCTCGGGCTCCCTGGAGAAACACACCAACGCCGGGCGCAAGTTCCGAGAGGAGGAAGAGGCGGCCGCTCGACAACGGCCTGTCCACGTGGTGGGAGAGACGGAGTCTCGGTCCTACGAGGAGACGTTTGGAAAGGACGAAACACCGCCATCTGATCAGGATACCGTGGCTGAGGAGCCGCTAGAAGGAGGAGAAAAAGAAGAAGTTTAGAAAGGGACGGATTTGTTCTTTGCCTTTGGTTCTCGTCAAATGTAAAGATTTATGTACAATACTGGGCATCTCGGAGAAGCCCCAACCATCATCACATCATGTAATGTACGCGTCCGACTTGTATTATATCATCATATAGGTATATAAGAGGACTTTACGAAGGAACGCATTTGGTTAGAGGTACATGTAGATATATATCTTGGCTGGCAGTGGGCCGGAAAAGGGGGCATTCAAGCAAGCCCGCAAGCCTCAACTCTGTAATATGGAAAATACCCAAATACTTCAACCTACCTAGACTTACTTACATGAACGGAACGAACGATCGATCGATCGAAGCAGCGTTGATTATTGGCGATAAGTGAAATCGACATGTGGTGGTGAGAGTCGGTCGCTCCGGCTCTTGATCTCTTTGGGGGGATGACCGTGCCCGCTTTCGCTATCGTTCCCAGACCCTTCTCCAAGCGCCTGGTGTGGCCAATCAAAATGCGGTCCGGGATTCTGGTCATAGCAAACCGATGATTTATTTGTACGAATATTTGATTTCAGTCACAACCTGTGACGGACATTCGCTTCTTCGTTTGGTCAATTGATTTGCAATTAATCTCTATGAGAGCAGCAATGTCAATATAATGAGGCTTTGGGTGCTGGCTTGGCCCTCACCCCCTGTTGGAAGCTGGCTGGGGAAGTGGGGGGGTTTTATTTATACGAGCTGACGGGCTGACGGGCTGGATTAGGTACGTAATATGGGCTGAACTTGGAGTTCCCTAGGAACGCCCCATCGATTTCCCCGAGGTTGCGTTCGCGACCTCGATCACTCGAATGAATCAGTTTACGAACCCGATACCGAAGCTGTCACCACCAGTCAATGGATGAATCCCTAGATCAACAACCTCGACCCCGAGGTCCAAGGCTATACCATAAGAAGAGTAGGACTGGCTGTATCCGCTGTGAGTACATAGACCCTGCCCTTCCCATTCTTCGTTTCTCGCTGCTGCCTGTCGCAAAGGTGACCGACTGGTCACGCCAAGAAACGAAGGGCCCGGGACAAAGCTACATGATTACTACGACACATTAGCAATGTCTTACTACTACTACTACTGCTGCTGCATGCATGTCATGACGGAATGAAAGCTGTGGAATGCTAATGAAGCACACCGTTTCCGGCAGGCAAACAACGGCGAGTCAAATGCGACGAAGGACAGCCGCGATGCGGTGGGTGCGCCCGGCATAATGTCGAATGCCTCTACCCCGCGCAAATCGCATCCCCCAATGGGCCCTCGACTTCCTCCCGCGCAAAGACCCGAGCCAGTGCGCACCACAAAGCCGCCGCCGCCGCCGCCTCTTCCGATAGCCCCGATGCCAAGTCCTCCAGCTCACGTCCGAACGCCAGCGCTTCGTCTCTGAGCCCCTCCTCGGGGACCGCGGTGGCCGAGGGCCAGACACCGCAGAGCCATGGAGGCGGCAGCAGCAGCCAGCAGCACTCGCCCACGTCCGAGCACAGCGGCAGCGGCAGCGGCAGCTTCGACCCCGAATCGCACGACGGCGACCTGCCCGAGTCGCGCGAGCGGCGCCTGTGGGAGCTGCGGCTGCTGCACAACAACCTGACCATGGGCCACCCGTTCAACGTGCCGCAGACGCCGGAGCTGACGCAGCTCTTCCAGATCGACGTGCCCAACATGGCGCTGCGCGACGGCTGGGACGTGCTGCTGTACGGCATCATGGCGCACTCGGCGCTGCACATGTGGACGCGGTCCGCGCCCTCGTCGCCCGAGCGCGACCAACTGGTCCTGCTGCAGCAGACGTACAAGAGCCTGATGCTGCGCGAGCAGGCGCGCGAGGTCGTCCACCTCACGTCGCGCAACGCCGACGCCCTGTGTTTCTCGAGCCTCAAGATCCTCGCCCACGCCCTCGCCCTCGTCCAGACCCTGCCCATGGACCCCTGGCAGCCGCCCGTCGAGTGGCTGCGCATGGGGAAAGGGGCCGGCGCCGTCTTCAAGGCGGCCGCGGAGCTCATCGACCCCAGTGACGGCGACGCCAAGATCATGACGTTCCTGAAGCACCCGCCCGTCATGCTCGACCCCAAGACCACCATCGGCAGCGACCACAGCGCGCTCGACTGGCTGCTCGAGCACCCGGGCCGCATCGAAGGGGGCGGCACGACTACTACCGTGGATGGTGGCGTCGCCAACCCTGCCGCCGCCGCCGCCGCCGACGAGGACGACGACTACGTCACGGAGCTCGACGACCCGGCGGTGCGCAAAGTCTACGAGGAGGCGCTGGGGTACACGTGCAGCGTGGCACGGGCGATCGAGGCGGGCGAGCCCGAGGACTCGGTGGGGCGGCGGTTCGGCGGGTTCGCGGTGCTCGTGTCCAACGACTTCACGCAGTTCCTGCTCGAGCGGCGGCCCCGCGCCATGGTCGTCCTGGCCCACTTCATGGCCCTCTGGCTCGACTACGAGCACATCTGGATCATCGGCAAGGCGGGCGAGCGCCAGGTCCGCGGCATCCAGAAGAGCCTCCCGCTGGCGTGGAGCAGCAAGCTCGACGGGCTGTTTGGGAAGCTCAAGGGCGGGGGGCTGCTGCGGCAGGACGGGGGTGGGCCTTTTGTTGGGCGCGGGCCGGGGATGTGAGGGAGCGAGGATTGTTGGAGATTGGGATTGGAGATAGAGTTAGATGTATTGATACCTGTATCTGAGCAAGTGCGCACATGGATGAATGAATGAAATATTGGTTAGCGGTTATATATAATATCTAATTCTTCTACGTTGTTTCAATGAGGGAGGGAGAGAAACATGATCTCTGGATGCGGGTGCGGTTCTAGGAACCACGCGTATACCACGAAGTTGAGTGAATTGCTACGTGCAGCACCCCTTTTATCTTTAGAGAGAGGCGAAATGTTGAGGCGTGATTGAATTTGAATCGCTTTATGCATGGGGAACCAAGGAGGAGATCCTTAGGCAAAGTGTCTGAGAGGGACCAAAGAGGTACCCCTGAAATTTACGAGCTACCCCTATTTGCCTTGTTGATGCAGTGGGTCAACTGGCGTCTCTGTCTGATGTCTGATGCTTTTCCCCCAACCCAACTCCCAAAACCCCGTTCTGTCAATCAGACAGCCAACTTGTCCGCCCTTTTGCAGAGCTCGTCCCACCGCGCCTCCAGATCATACTCCTCCCGCAACCGCGCCAGTCCCACCCGGTCGCCCGCCGCGACGTAGTGCTCCTCGAGATCGCTGAAGGCCTGGGTGGTCCAGGTGTCGATGGGGCTCGTGAGCCGGATGCACATGTCGAGCCGCGCCCGGAAGAATTCGGTCGTCTTCTCGTAAGAACACGTGGCGGTGAGCTTCTGGTTGACGTAGCTCTTGGCGCGGTACCACGACAGAACCGACCAGGCATCGATGGCCGAGGAGGAGCAGTCGGCGTGGGTGTGGGCGTGGATGTGCGGCTCGAACTCGGACAGGATGGTGGACGCCTTGTCGTATTGCCCGTCTTGGGTGTAGATCTTGGCTGTCATGGTGCGGGCGTAGCACGCGAAGTCCTGTTTCTCTCTCAGAGACATTGTTAGAATCGGTGGAACTTGACTTGAAAATTAGAAGAAGAAGAGGAGGGGGGAGGGGGAGGGAGAAGACTTGCCAAAGCCTTCCACGGATGATTCTGCTTCATGGTGTTGATAACGGCCCGGATCGCCGACTCCGCGGCGGCGGCGGAAATCACGCCCATGGCGTGGAGCTCCTGGATCGTGCTGACGTGCGGGTACATGAACCGCGTCTGGTGCGCGCCGAAGTGGCTCAGCAGGAAGCCGAACACGGTCTCATTGACGACGCGCGCCAGGCGCCGCGCTTCGGGGATGCCCAGGCCCACAAGGCCGCGCCAGAGCCGGGTGTAGGGGTGCGCGGGCCCTAGGCGGACCTGGCTGAGCTCCACCATGTGCCGGAGGACCGAGAGGGCCAGGTCCGAGCCGACGGTCGCGAAGTTCAGGACGCACATGTAGGCCCCCGTGAGCGTCAGGGGCCGTTCGTTGAGGAGGTCGGCGCTGAAGCGCCGCAGGGAGATGTTGAGAAGACGGACTATAAAGGGGGGGTTGGTTTGAGTTCATCCAGCTGAGGGTAGTTTTGGAGGAGGACAAGAGGGGAAATGGCATAAAGATCCGTCCTCTTTTGACTTACATCCGGCTTGCACTCTACCATATTCCATCATGTTATGGCTCGCCATCATGTCCTGATACCATGACGTTTGGCTGTTGCTTCCGGCGTAGTCGTGATACGGGCCCCACGCCTGGGCCCGGCTATCGGTCCAATTCACGACGGCGTGCACACATCCCTCCGCCAGCTTCAGTTCTCCGAGAATATCGACTGACCTTGGTATCGAGGTAAGCCTTGCTCCTGCTGCTGCCGGTACCAGCATCGGCGCTGTTGTACGGGTGCACTTCTGGCGCAACGGGATATCCACAGACTCGCCCCCCATCCGGCGCAACTGCCGTCTCAATCTGTCGGGGCCAACGAGACGGCCCCGGATGAGTGGCAGTGCCACCTCCCCCCTTTCCGATGCCGATTGCAGCGCCTGTTCCTTTTCCGATGTTTTGAGATTCTTGATCAACCCCCATTGCCGGAATCGGGACTTGAACATGCGATCGCTATTAGCCGACAGCAGCAGCAGCAGCAATCAGCAGTTACATACAAGTCCCATAAGATACAGCACCGTTTGGGACGATAGGCACACTTACGTCGCGTGGAAGTTGTGCACCTCCTTCATGATTCTCTGCACCTCTCGTAAAGTATTGGCCTCATCCCAGTACAGCCTTGTTATGGTCTCCCGGTGCGTTGCCCAGTCTACCGCTGTCGCGTACGCGATGCTTGACGATGATGGGGCGGCATTCTCCATGGCGGTGCGTAAGCAAAGCCTGTGGCGGCAATATGTGTGGTTGAGATACCCAAGTACTTCGGTTATCATGCGACGAATAGAAGAAGAAGAAAAAAAAAGATGACAGAGAGTAGTACACTCAGTTGCATTTCAATCTCGTTAGTTTGCTGCTGCTGGAACTGACAGGCGGCAAGCAATCCCCACCAACCGACATGAAATCGACAGGGGGTTCGTCGATCATTGAGTCCTGAGTCCTTCGCAAAAGCGTCGTCGTCAATACACTAAACCCCATTCGAGTATGCGCCGGCCTCGAGTATGACTTATACAGTTAAAACTCCGCATTCGCGCGACCCTTTTCACGGAGCAAAGAGTCTTGAGCATTGCATTAGCTGCTTAGACTCGAGAGGCGGCAGCATATAACGAGTGGGAAATAGACGGCGCAGCGCAGTCAAAAGACAAATCCGATGTGATGAACTCCTAGCTAAACGAAGACCCTAAGTTGCAATGTATGTACAAACGCCGCCGCCTCAGCAAATCTTCCGAAAATACAAATCTAAAGCGATAATGCTGCCTTCCCAGAAAGAATAACAAGAAAACAACACCACGAACTTAGTCGTACTTCTCAGGAGTCCACTTGCCGTCATCGAAGCCAGTGTTGCCACCCTCATACTTGCCCGGCGCCCACTTGCCATCGTCGTGACCAGTGTTACCGCCCTCATACTTTCCAGGCGCCCACGAGCCGTCGTCATTACGAGCGCCCTTGGGGTGGTACTGACCATCATCGTGGCCCGTGTTGCCACCCTCGTACTTGCCCGGCGCCCACTTTCCATCGTCGTGACCGGTGTTACCGCCCTCGTACTTCCCGGGGTACCAGGAGCCATCATCAGCACGCTTGGCAGCCGGAGGGTGGTACTGTCCATCGTCGTGGCCGGTGTTGCCGCCCTCGTACTTGCCCGGCGCCCACTTCCCGTCGTCATGACCGGTGTTGCCGCCTTCGTACTTGCCGGGGTACCACTTCCCGTCGTCCTCGCGCTTGGGATGGTACTGGCCGTCGTCGACGCCGGTGTTGCCACCCTCGTACTTGCCCGGGTACCACTTGCCGTCGTCGACGCCGGTCTTGCCGCCCTCGTACTTGCCCGGGTACCAGGACCCGTCGTCGGCGCGCTTGTTGGCGGCGGCGGCGGCGGTGGGCGGGTGGTACTGGCCGTCGTCGTAGCCCGTGTTGCCGCCCTCGTACTTGCCGGGGTACCACTTGCCGTCGTCTTCCCGCTTGGGGTGGTATTGCCCGTCATCGAAGCCGGTGTTGCCGCCTTCGTACTTGCCGGGCGCCCACTTGCCGTCATCGTGGCCAGTGCCTGCACCTATAATAGGGGAAGAGAGAAAAACGTTAGTTACCTATGTGCAAGGAGTGCGTCTGGTTATGGTTGTATGAGATGGCTTTCTTACCTTCGTACTTGCCCGGTTGCCATGAGCCGTCGTCTGCTGGCTTCACGGTGGGCAGGGCCAGCGCGGTGGTAGCCACAGCGAGGAGAGTGGTGAAATGCATGATGAAGGCGTGAGATTGGTAAGTCAAGGGGTTTATGATTTAAAGGGGTAATATGAAATTGTTTGGTATGGATGAGAAAGGTGTAAGTAGCGAGGGTTGCTTGAGTGACTGTGAAGTCTGATGATGATGAGGAACTTCTATCACTCTGATTCAGGGAGGTTTCTCCCCCTTAATATATCTTTCTCTCATCTTCTCATCTCCTCGTCTTCCAATGCTCCCTCTCCACTTGTCGCCATATTCGAGTCCATCTATCGAAGGAGGCTATGCCCCTCGGAGTTTCCATTGCTCGCGTCGGACCTGGACGAAATATTGATGGATGGGGCTTGCATCCCGCATCGAAGCCTCGAGCTTTACGAGGCCGTGGCTTAGCGGACGACGTCCAGAAGTCTGCATGTCACACACATCATCATCGTCGTGTTGGTGCTGATGGTGGTGGGCTGACGATAAGTAGCTAAAGCTAGACCTGCAGCTGTTAGGGCTGACGCCTCGCAGGGCTGTGTCGATCAGTCGGTCGGCAAGCCGGAGGTGGTATATGGGGTAAACCTAGGCGACGGCATTTCGCTCAGACACAACACAACCTAGAATCCTTTCGTCCTATGTGTGGGTGCATCTGAGCTGCATCTGACACCCGGCGTCGGGAATTTTCCAATCGGCGGCTCATGGCCAACTCTATCAAGGGGGTCTGTCGCTTGTGGTTGACTAGCCGCCAAGCTACCTTTCCTACACCTTATGATCAATCGCACATCTCGTGTGTATGCTCCTAAATTTGAAGAGTTAGAACGGCCAGTCGTTGCACCATCGCATAGCCCCAAGGACCGACGAGCCGGAATATTATTTTTGGGTTGGAAGCGCATTCGCTCATCATGCGGACAATCTTGGAATTCGAGCGGAGTAACTATTTGCGATACTGAAAATAGGCGGTCTTGGAGAAACCCAGCTGAACGGTAGCTGCGACGCCATTGGCTTTTCATCGTATGCGGGCACCCACACTCAACACGTCTACGGCTGAAATATGGTCGGCCGTCAGCCGGGCTCAAAGGAAGAGGAAAATGTGTCTGTTGGCGTTGTTTACGACCTCGATGGCGCAATTGATTCGAATGCTGTTTAAAACAATACGAGGACTTGGCGTAAGCCCTTGATCCTCCTTTTCTCTAGCCCCGGCAGCTGCCATTTGCTGGTCTGCTTTTGATGGAGTCAAGGAAAGGCAGATGAATTACGTCCACTTGGCCCGGTGGGTGGATGCCGGGTCTGACAGGCAGCATTCGTAACGTCCTTGTCCCGATGACACGGATGAGGTAATCACGGCTTACGGGATCTGGAGAAATTGCCGCATCACTCAGCCCTATAGTTTATTTCTACTAAGTCAGCGAGGCCGCCCGCTCTTCAGACTACTGACCTACACTTTACGGCTTCGAATAATGCAAAAGGGCGCAGTTCAGCGCTGACGGCTCGCGAGTGCCGGCAAGAGTCACCTGGTTGGTGTTAGAGAAGCCGGAGGACTGTCGTTGGCGATAACTACGCGAGTCTATGCCTTTTGCTGGCTGCCTAACTTGGCATTATGTTGGAATTAAAAAGGGGGACCATGTCCTAAGTATAAATGTATAGCCATCCCTAATTTAATCCAGGCAGCTGACTTCCAAATTCGTATGTGACGAACAGTCCTGCCCCTTCCCCTTAAATAAGCACAAAGGTAATAACTATGAAACAGGAGTAAGATTGAACTGCTACAATTATAGCTCTACATAAAATCCGAGTATCTGATCTCACCAGTGGACAATTCATACTGTTCTAGTGTGATAAAGACAAACCTGGGTTCGTGATTCGAGTATAAGATACCTTCAGGTGTAAAAGTCATCATGCTGGCTACATGTCTTGTTCTGCATTCCGGCCGCTATATACAATTAGGGTGTCTTTTGTCTGAGACATGGCAGCTAACCATACCATTGTAGAAGTCCCTAAGTTTCTTTACTTGCATTTGTGTCTGGGCGCTTATCTCTATTAAACCGCATGCAAAAATGCCAATCATGGGAATACGTTAACAACATAAGACCGTCGAATCCTCGTCCCGGAAGCAGAGACTTGACAGTTTGCGGGTTGTTCTTTGTTGCTAATACGACCACAATGGGGGGAGATTCCGTATTGGAAGTAGCGGCTAACCTGGCATGAGGGCCCCCTTTGTGCCCACGATCCGCATCAAAGAATATTCGCAGACAATGAATGCACCACAGATCGTGCCTCTGGTGACCGAAGATGGCGGATCAATATGTTCCCAGTTTGCTACTTCAAAATGAACCCAGACTTCGAGATATTCGAATCTGTCTCGGTACAAAGCGAGTCTATGATTTCCCGTTTCTCTTTTAAACCCATCAATTACTTGAGCCCCATCGACAACAACCCCTGAATCGGGAGTCAACCACCCCCCCCTTTTTCCAGTTCATGGGCAACAGAGGTGTATCATCGCATACTTCTTTTCATCATATACAGTTGCCATCGTCTGTACTTGTAGGGGCATTCCGATAAGGCCATGGCTAGCTATAGTGGTGCTCTCCAAGGGGGTGCGAATAGTGGTGCTCCCCAAGGGGGTGGGAAGAAGGTCCTGACCCTCGGGGGGCGGAAACAACCGCAACAGCAAAATCAACAGCAAAGCCCCGAAAGATTTCAGCAAACTGCAAGACTAGGGGATCACGCAAATAAAACGAAAGGAAACAAATTGCGTAAGCAAAGTCCTGATTTCTATAGATCTTCCTCACAATGCCGTGGCCAGCAATGCGGTTGCTACCGGCGGGATAGCTCCCGCCAGAATGGCATTCGTATACACAGAACCGATGATTGATTGATAGAATTTGCAATGAGGAAGTATTTTGCTGACGCCCACAATCCACAGCCTGGTCGTACTTGATCTACTTGCAGGGGAAAAGGCCGTTTCCTGAAGGCCAGGAAGATCATCAGGAGCTGCACAGGATCATAGACGAGGAGTTCGACTACCGCCGGGACTTCGACGGTGGGCAGTTGATTGCAAACGCGGAAGGCGGGAGTCTGGCGGGGAGAATCGAGCGCGGAAGCCTCCCGCAATGGCTCATCCAAACCCTGCAAACCAGGCTAACACCGGACGTGGTGGCGCGGTACGACAACGAGCCGTCGCTGCAGCCGCTGCTCGACCAGGTCCTGGACTGGGCCAGCAAGTGGGCCGCCGTGCGCGTCCGCTACACGACCTCGCTGATCGGCAGCTGGCCGAAGAACCGGCTCCAGAGCTTCCAGTCCCGGCGGTTCGGGCCCAAGGCGGACATGATGATCAACCTCAACCGCGCCATCATCCACGCCGCCGACCCCGAGGGCGACGCCTTGCTCACCACCATCAACAAGTGGGCTTCCGTCCCCGCCACCAACCAGACCATGATGTCTACGGCGTATGCGCAGCCGGGCACCGAGAGCAGGCTGGACGCCAACTGGCGGTACTACTTGGTCTACAAGATGAGTCCGAGGGAGATCCTCTGGATTGGTAAGCTTCTCTCTTTCTCTCTCCCTCTCCCTCGTGCACCAGAACGATGGACCCCTAGGAATAAAGCGTACTGAAACCGAAGCTATGTAGCACATGTACGCGACACCACCACGGAGCTCACGATACGAGAATTCTTCACCTGGATCCTGAAGTACATCAAAGCGAGCGTCGACTTCCAGGAGAAGCTCTTCGACGCAATCGAGATGAGGTCGAGGGGCGTTACAAGCGACAATTTGGCGAGTTACCGGGGGAGGCTCGCCGGAAAGCTGGACAGGCACGTGGAGGCGCAGCGGGAGATGATCCAGGCGCTGCGGCACCTGCTGGCCCGGTCGGGGGTGATTCACCCCCGGGTGACGGCGCCGCCCCACCAGCCGACCGTGACGAACCTGCTGCTCAACCGGACCGACATGACCAAGTTCCGCGACGCGGTGCGCGGCCACAACCGGGCGGCGAGGGATTTCAGCGTCGGAGACGATCTCGAATTGAATGCCGCTAAACACGCCGCCCTGTACGACGACGTGGAGAGTATGCTCCGGTCCTTCCCCGGTCCAGAGCTGGGGCCGGCCGGGACTCCGGATATCATCCCCGAGCGACTCATGACCACCGAGCCGAGGAACCTTCCATATGGCTTTCATCCGATCGCAGATCTCAATGAAACAGGGATGACAGCCGCTACTGTGGAGCAAGTGGGGTTCAATTGGACTGGTAGTCTTAGTATGGGAAATAGCGGAGGAGGAGGAGGAGGAGGAGGTGGTGGTGGTGGAGGACCTCCTCCAGGACCCCCAGGACCTCCCCCTGGAGGACCCGGAGGAGGACCTGGAGGAGGAGGGGCTGGAGGACCGGCTGGCAGTTGGGGAAGCAGCGGGAACAACAACAGGGGCAACAACAACACCGGGGGTAACAACAACAATAGGGGAGGAGGAACAGGTGGTGGTGGTGCTGGCGGAGGAATGGGTGCATTTAGCTGGAGAAACACGAGGAACCATCTAAGGAACCAGACGGCCGAGTTTTCCGACGCGCGGCCTTGGGCTGGCTGTCCCGTCGACACGGTGGAGGACTTCCTCCTGCTGTGTGATAAGTTCGAGGGTATGTATGAGCTCTTTGACCCCTTTTCCTCCTGCCTTGCCTTACCCCTTTTCCAAGCATGCCATGCCCTTCCCCCAAGTTCAAAGAAAGGGGCAAATATGAAACATGAATGGAAAAGGGGGCATAAACCGGCACCAAGCGTCAGCCAAAAGTAACAAATAGAAAGAAAAAAGGAAAGAAAAGGAAACGTAACAATGATGTTGTTTGCTTGCTAACCATTGAACCAAACAAAAGAGTTGTACGCAGCGGACGAACACGATGACTCCACGCCATCGACCCCCTCCAAGGCGGTAAGGGGCGGCGTCGCCAAGGCCCAACAAAAGTTCCGGGTGATGAACGGCCTGCTCGAACGCCCGACCACGCGCCCATTCTCCAAACACAAGAACGACATCGACGCCAGCCGGCCGTCGACCCCGAGCAGCAAGCTGGGGGAGCAGGTGATGATAACGACGCCGCCGCAAAAACAACAGTCGTACTCGCCGTTCTCCACCCCCGGAGACGTGCAGTCGGACCTGTCGACACCGCCGTCCGCCGGCCCCTCGAAGCCGTTGACAAGTTCGTTGACGCAGCAGCCGCCACCAAGGATGCTATTGCCAACAGCAGCACCCGGTCCCGCCGCCACGTCCGACCTGATGCAGTTGCCCCCGCAGCAGGACAAGGCCACGCTCACCTCCGCCACCGCCGGCGCGGATCCCTTCTACGACCCTCCCACGCCGCCGCCGACGACGGAGGCTGCCGGGCCTGGTACTACCACCACCGCCACCACCCCTACGACGACGCCGACGAAGGAGGATCCCCTGCACCGTCTCGAGCGCCAGCTCGGCGCCCTCGGCAAGCCGTCGCCCGACGCCCTCGAGACCAACCTGGAGCAGCACCAGCGCCTGACGCAGCTGCAGGCGATGCTGCAGGTCATGGCGCTGGAGCTGGGCGAGCAGGCGCGGCGCTGCCAGGCGCGCATCGACCACGACATCCTGTGGCCGAACAACGACCCCTGGCACGTGGGGCCTAGCGGCAGCGGCGGACCGGGTGGCTTGATCGTCAGCGGGGTGGCGGATGCGGACGACGATGTTGTGGACGATTCGCCCGATAGACTCTTTGATGGGGAAATCGACATCATGGATGACAAGAGTGAAGGGGCTGGTGAGGAGAAGGAGAAGAAGGATATGGAGGACAGGGAGATGGAAGGCGAGGAGAAGGAGGGCGAGGACGAAATCCGCTATGAGGATGAGGAAGTCATGGACGAAGCTGGTGGCGAGGGCGAGTATAACTCAGAAGACGACGTGGTGATGACTGGTGTGATGGAGTATGACTCGGACGATGAAGATGAGTACTAGGGATTCAGCCCCCTCATCTTTATTCATGTGTTATTTTTGTTTACTATTCCTTTTCCTTTTTCACGATATGTAATAGGTAGTCACACATGTAATCATATATATGGATATGGATTATCATTATTACTATTTCTTGTCAGACATTGGCTGAGATCACTACTATATGTTATGTACACTTATCGTAATTACAACCAAATCATCTTATAACCAAGGAAAGTTATACGCAGAGCAGCTTCCGGTGAAGGAAATTGCGCGGACTCCGATCATCGCGCTCTTCCCGTTCCCGCTCCGACTGGCTGGCCTGCTCGAAGCCGGCGTGCACGAACTTGGGCCACGTGTTGGTGAGCACGAGGTACTTGATCTCGCCCTCGGCAGCCTCGAAGACCTGCGGGTTGAAGGCGTCGGGGATCTCGAGGTCCGGGAAGTGGGTGTGGTTGTAGTTGGTCAGCTCCGCCATCTGCGTGACGGACTCGAGGTTCGCTTTGCCCAGCGTCGCCTCGAGATCGACTGGGCCGCTGCTGCTGTCGTCGTCGCTGAGGCCGGGCACCGCGCCGTTGTTGAACGGCGTCGCCGAGTCCGACTGCCGCCGCCGCCGGTTGAGGATCTGGGCTGCGTGGTGGAAGAGCTGGTGCAGCGCCTTCGCGGTGCGCGACGAGATGTTGACGGGGAACTCGGAGTGCTCGAGGCTGACAAAGTGCGAGTAGATGCGCACGGCGCGGATGAACTGCTCGCGGGTCTTCTCCGCGGGCGCGCTCGACGACATGGTCCAGGCGCGCCGCCAGTCGCCCACGTGGGACAGGAAGCTGACGTTCTCGCCCGAGAAATCCTTGAGGGACGCGAACTCGAGGAGAGGCTGTGGGTTCGTCCGCAACGCGTTCTCGAGCGCGCCCATGGTGAGCGTAGAGTCGCGCGAGTGCGACGTGGATGTGGTGTGCGCCGACTTGCCGCTCTTGCTGGTGGTGGAGCGGCCGTCCAGGGTCGAGCCGCCGTACCCGGCGCTGCTGGTGGAGATGTTTTCGGGGTCTTTGCCGAGGATATGGTTTCTCTTCTCCCATGCGGCGATCGTGTCGATTGTTTCTTGTTTGAGGTTGTGGGTCTTGTAGACCTGGAGGCAGGGGAAGCCGAGGGTGAAGATCTCAATGAAGAGGATAGAAAGGGCGATCCTGAATGTGCACTCCGTTAGCTTAATCGGTATTTCGTAGTTGAAATAGAGTTAGCTTACCATTGAGGCGGAACGAAGACCTTGTTGACTGGCTCCATTTGTGGAACGTAGAGACCGATTAGCCACATAGGGGAGGCCGGCAGACTACTCGATCGATTAGTGATGTGGTTCGATGAAGACAATTCAAATTGATCAGAACATACCCAGCGATGCAACAGCAGATGGTCTGAATGCGCCAGCCATGGGTATCGTGGATGTGTCGAGTCTTCCACAAAGTATAGGGGGCGTAGAACCAAGCCCAGAAGAACTGCCATACGATAGACAGCCACCTGCAACGTATTTCGTTAACATCTCGCGTACTTGAAGGAGTCTCGTGTGAGTGCCATACCATTCCCAACCCGTGAAGCAAAGAGTAGCTCGCTGCTGCTCGGTGCCCGGCACCTGTAAGTGGAAAAAGCCGTAGCTCGGATGGAACATCTCGGATCCAAAGTAAATCAAGAAGGTCAGTGCAACCTAAGTAAGAACCCACGCATATTAGCAAGTGCCCCTTTCAACTATCAAGTAGATAGTAAAATCTCACCTGAACACCCATGGCGATGCCGATGTAAATGAGCACCCGGTCGACCTCGTTAGCCTTCTGCACCCTCTGCCACCCGCGTCGCCACCAAGGCAGTGCCGGGTCGACCTCGACGGACCGCTCAAAGACGTGGCGGTCCTCGAGGGTGCTGAACTGGGCGTACTTGCGCTGGCGGGTGGCGACGTGCTGGAACTGGACGTTGGCGGCCTGGAGCAGGGCCATGCCGCAGGGGAGGTAGAGGCTCATGACCCAGAACTGGGCGTCGCAGGGGACCAGGGGCCCGATGGTGAGGGCCAGCAGACACGACGCGGCGTAGATGTGCAGGATGACGATGGCGCTGAAGACGAGCGGCAGCCGCCGGAGCTGCAGGAACGGCAGGCGGCGGTGGTGGAAGAGGAAGCCCATGGCGGCGAGGACGAGGAGGGTCCAGCCGATCATGAGGCCGATGTAGGTCCAGCCGAGCGGCGAGTAGACAATCCGTGGATCCGCCATGTTGGGCGTTGGATTGCTTTGCTGTGTTTGTTATTTAGTAATGAACGTGAGGTGGGCGATTCACGGCGCACGGGGGCGATCGATCATGAACGTTGGGAGCATTGATCAAACGATGGGAGAGAAACGGTTATCGCTTCCTGGGGTTGGATACGGGCTGTATATATCTATCGAGAACATGTATACAGTAGCAGCGGAATGGCTTGCAAGCTAGGCCCATTCCCCCCTCCCTGGATACGGCAGAGCAGTGACGAACGGGATCCATCACATGAAATGCGACTAGATCACTCGATGCCAAGAGATGCAGTAGTCACCTAAGACAAAGATGGGGGGAGGGCAGGGATGACTCGTCAGGCTGGACGACGACTATTGGGAAAAGAAAATTGAGGAAATGCGCGCCAGCCATCTGGGGCTAGACGCCATCCAGAAGGGATAGGCAGGATCAAGAGGGACAGACAGATGTGGTGGAGAGGGAACCAGGAAAGCAAGTGGTGGCCAACGACAGCGGCAGCAGTAGCAGCAGCAGTAGCTCTGGAGGAATAGCTGTAGCATGTAGCGGCAGTAGCAGTAGCAGTAGCAGTAGCAGTAAGTAGTACTGTGCTCAGGTGCTGTGCTGTGCTGTGGCAGACATGAGCCACTCACTCATGAGCTACATGGATGATTCAATGACCTATGTGAAATTACCTATGTAATAGTCAGCAGCTAACCAACAGAGAGTCCAGTTCCAGTTCCAATAGCATCAATGGCGAACAGTGCCGATCAGTCAAATCTGCCAATTGCGATACATACATGAACTGGCAGGTGCCGCAAGGTCCCAGCGATTTAAAGGTGCCCCGTCTGATCTAAGTCGACTAAAAAAAAACCTGAGATCATCTTAGATTGACGGGGCAGATCATTGCCGATCAGTGGGCCTGCACATCCAAATTTCCCCTGTTCGCTTGCTGGGTAGGCAACTCTGACCCCGCCAATCACACTGACACAGTCCATCCAATCCATCCCTCCCTTGTCGCCCTCCCGCATCACCCCGCCCCCCCCTGTCCAACAGCCTCAAGTATTGGACCAGGTATAGCCAGGGCAGCTCTCAGCTGGCGCGAAAGAAGCAAAACCGAATATATCAGATGTGGTGCAAGATGCATGGAACTATGGATCGTTGCTATCGCGATGAAAGCTCCTCGATCTAAAAAAGCCATGAATAGCGTACGTACAACCCCAGCAGCAACGTCAGAGGCCGATAAGCAAAAAACAGCCCAGCGTCCCACAAACATCAACGGCTGGCAGTTTTCCGTTCGACCGGAGCGACGCCTCATCCGCAGTGACAAGCGCTGGCGTTGGACCGGTCGCTGGAAAAACAGAGAGAGAGAGAAGCACAGCAAGGTTTGGGCCCATGGGCTAAATAAGTAAGTGGTCAAAGTGCCGGCTCGATTTCGTAGCGCGTCTCAGTGTCTCGGCAGCACACCGGTCAACCTTCTATCTGGCAGAGAGGGAGGGATGGAACAGACAGGACAGCGACGAACCAAACTCTTGGCAATATAGCTTCTTTTTCGGCCGCCCTGAGAGTGCCGATCATTGATTTTCCCTTTCCCTCCCCTTCTCTCTTTCCTTCCTGGGCGCCATCACATATGATTATGATGCATTCGAGGCACCCCAGCCATCAGCCAAGCAGACGCTCAGTTCCCGTGTGTGATTGTGATTGTGATTAGGGCTCTCTCTTAAGTAAACGCCTCATTGCAGGGTCCTGAGCAAACTAGTTGGTCTCTACATACTTCCTTCCCCAGCCCCCGGCCGGAACCGAGCAACGTTGCTTTCCATCGAGCAGGCATTCATTCCAACGTTGGGCTGCGAAAGCAGCAAACAGTGGGAAAAAAGCCATGCGGGCAGCCATGCGTTTCACACGCGAGAGGCGGAATTGGGGCCGCAAGAAAAACAACCCACACGAGGCATTTGCATGCACTTGTTTGCTATCAGGCTATGTTTCCAATTGCCATGATTCCGTCGTACTCTACTACGTTAGCCAGTGGGGGGCTGTCATCAATTGCCGTCCCACTTAGTCTGCGGATGGCATCGTAGCCGGCCTCGCTTCTCCAGGAGTTCATCAACGATAGCTCGTGAGTCCGTAGCAATGACAGGTCCATGCTTTGTCGCTTGCATCTTGATCTGTGAAATTGTTCGTGAGATGCATGCCAATAGTACAGCGATCCGAGTCCAGTCTAGCGATGCGAAAGCCGATAGCTGCATCGTGATTGACGGTGGCGCACCACCCACCTCATTCTAATTCGACTTGGCAACGAATCTCACCTTGTTGGCTCCCCTGGCTTTTTTTCCCATTGTGCTAGGGTTGCTGTCACCGGTCTGTGCCGCGCATGGGATCCATGTCCTTCTTTGTTTTTGCCCACGTGTAGGTTTTGGGCCTAGTTTAAACTGCTCAGGCGGCTTCATAAAAGTCTGGTTGTTGGATATGGCAAGAGGCAACCAACTGCTGCTCTTCCGGCAGTACCAGCGGCTATCATTCCCTCCTTACTTCGCTAGCTTCTCTTGCTCATGATCTTGGTCAAAGAGTATACCGCCGCCGTCTTCAGGGGCACGTCCGGGCTCTGGCACCCGGCCCCGATCCAGTCGCTTCGGGGCTGCCACGTCTCGGGGCTGTCGAGGAGGTGGCGGAGGTTGCGGCGGATCCAGGCGACGCGCTCGCGGTCCATGTGCGCGCGCGTGTAGCGTTGGGCCGTCTCGAGGGCTCGGCGGCAGACCGCGCGGTCCCGGCTCCAGAAGACCGTGTTCATGAGCATGTTGATGATGCCATCGTACGTGAGCCGCGACTGCAGGTTGGGTGGATAGTTGTCCTGGAGCGCCTCGCACTCGTCCAGGAACGTCCAGTAGTCCGGCGCGCCCCCCATGCCCGTCACGTCTTGGGTGATGCACTCGATGCCCAGCAGCTGCACCTTCGCGATGTGGAGCCACCGGCACACGACGGGGTCGGTCTGGATACGGCAGTGGTGGGTGATAATCTCTTTCCACTGGGAAATCTCGGTCATCTCGTCCATTAGTCTTTGGGGGATGTCTTCGACTTTGATGGGTTTTCTTGTCTTCGGGAGGAGTTCTGTAAGCATTGGTTAGTCTATTGAGGCCCATGTGGATTTGCGATAAGAACAGCATAAAAGACAAGAACGACATAAACGCACCATTGACTTTGTCGGGATGTGAGGTAGCGAACTCTATGTCAGCAGAGAATTTGGTCAAGGAGAACACGAAGTCTCGCCACAACTCAAATAACTCCTCCGGGCGGACGTTTAAGTCTGGCATCCTTGCTCGGAGGTCGCCCCCACCAAAAACGGAAAAACGTGTCTCGAGGGGCACGAAGGGCGTCAGTAGCCCAACGATACCGAACCTCGCGAATGTCCTGGGTGCATCTTCCACGAACTCTAGATACTCTGAATCGCCGCTCGCGTTGTTGGAGATCAGCGATTCGCCCTCGGGCGAGGTTGAGCGCTGAGCCAGAAGGTGAAATCCGCTATCGATCAAGTCGATGGCAGCCAGGTTGTTCCCGTGGAGATACTCGAAGGCTACAAACAGGCTGGTGATGAGGAGTATGGTTCTTGGATGGACAGGCTTGCCTTTCTGAGACATCCTGCGACCGAACAGAGCCAGGGCTTTGACGTGGTGCTGTAGAGCGGCATTATAGTGCAGACCGGGCGATGGAGTCGAGGTCCAGTCCCGAGACGGGTAATCTTGGTTGTTGGCGTTTTCATTGACGCAAAGGGACAAGGCCCCTAGCGCGAGGATGGAATGTCTGATGTAGTCGATCTCGAGGCCGTCCCGCACCAGCGCACGGTTCCAGAAGTCCTTGTAGCCGGTGGAGAGGATGTCGTAGACGATCTCATGGCGAAATACATCAAAGTAGGTCACCTCAACCCCTTGAAACGGGCAACTCGAGGGCGGCGCAAGCAGGACGGTGGCCGACTGCTCACGGCCTTCACGGGCTGCCGGTAAAATGGGGCGGGCTGTGGTCTGCCTGGCAATTCGCACAACCGGCCCTGCCTTCAGGGAGTAGCCATCGCAGCCAACACCGGCCTTTTCGCAACGAAAACAAGTTGGCTTTCGCTCGTCGCAACGCACATGACGCTTCTTGCAAGTGACGCAGCCGTTTCGCGAACGTGAAGTGGGCGGCCCCGCTCGGGCTTGCGACTGTGTAGGGGGACGGACTGGTAAGAGCCTATGGTCCCCGTGAGATGAGCGATCCGGTCTTGAGGAGGCTGTCATAGAGATACAGGTAGATATGCCTCTCTTCCAGGTGAGAGATGGACGTTGTCTGCCGTTGGTTCGTTCGTTGAAGAGTGACGCGATCGGAGGGTGAATATCAATGCTAATCCACATGTAGATTAGACATCCGTCGCCAATCGAAACCCTTGCTGCTACGCTCGCTCAGAGCCAAGCAGCCAAGGGCCCAACAGTTTGTGGCCCCGTCGTATTGGTAATGCATCGGTCATGCATCCATTCCCATGATGAGTGATCCATTGAGAATTGTATATAGCCTTCAATTACCCAGCTCTGTCGAATTTTTTTTTAGACGAATACTTGTACTGGATCCAATCAATCAGTGGACTTCACGGTTTTGGGGGTTGCACACTCTCAAGATCCCCTCGCCTGCCCGCAGTCCTCTGGGCAATGGACAGTGCTTAGCTTTGGCCTATCATCCATCAGTTTTAGCTCCCATTGTTGGCCAATTGAACTTACCTTAGACCTAACCTAGCAATTGCCCAAAAATAAACATCACCACTTGCAGTAATAATCAACATGTTGTGTTCATCGCGAATGTATTTTCACGTTATCTAACTACCTGGCTATCAATGATGCCAAAAGCAATCAATATCTAGAATAACATCGCTTGACAGCCTCCAAAAATTGCCATGTAAACCCTGTCCCCCAATCATTGGGGAATCGGAAAGAAACCACCGAACTATCGCTACAAATCATGGCCTAGAAAGACCTGAGGGAATCATGATTGACCAAACACCAGCCAACGCGGACTGGTGCAACCAGATATACCAGAGAGACGAGACCGAGAACGAACGTTTGTGAGAGATTGAGAATTGCGACAAAGAGGACAAGCAGCCACTTAGACGTACCACATGGTGGTGTTGATGTGTGCGATGTTGGCCTTGTCGGCAATGGGGTTCTCCATGGCCAGCAGAGGGGGCGCTTCGCGGTTGGGTCCTCCGGAGCCATACACAGTCGAAGGTGCCTTTGCCAAGGGGAAACCAGCCTTGCCAGAGGGAAGCTCCTTCTGACTGGCAGCAATGTCCTCATGAGATGCAGCACGAACCGATGCCAAATGAGAATAGTAGACGGCAGGATGCAGGGACACCGGAGTGGTCGATCGCGCATACTGGTAGCAGTGATGGTATAGCATGCGCTGCAGATCGTTGGGGTTGCACTTGGCTTCATCCATGATGACCTGGTAATGAACCGGACGGGCAGTGCCTTGAATGGCCGAGTGGGAAGAGAGGTAGAAGTCCCAGTGGAAGGGATGGGTGGCGTCATGCTCGACCAAGGTGCCAGGAAGAGCATTGGCATTTTTGTCTGCCGAAGTCTTGTCATTCGGGTTAGGGAAGAAGCGGACGTGGTGTCGCTTGGTAGCAATCATCACAGTGATTCGCGGGATCTCACAGCCAGCATCTCTGAAAATGCGCTTCAACTCCTTAATCTCAGTGTCAATGACTTGGCCGAATTGACCCTCGGCGACACCGTCCCGGAAGAAGTAGACATGTTTGGGGTGACACTTATTGGTGTTGATCCAGTACTTCAACAAACGGCCAAAAAGGTATCGCATATTGATACCTCCCACGATCTCCGTACGGTAACCGTTCGTCTGAACGGAGGCGGCGTAACGGGTGGCATTCTTGTCAGTTGAAACAGTCATGGCTGCCATCGAAGCTTTACCGCTTCCAGGAGCACCATGAGAAACATCCAGACCAATGATCATAGTAGGCTGAGTGTAGTACGGCATGGGGGATTGCACTCCGACAGGAGCAGCGCGGCAGGTGACACCTCCGAGCTTGGCATTTACCTTCATGGCGACGTTTCCACAGTACTGAAGGTTTGCCTTGCGAACATGATCAGCAAGCATGACCTGGCTGACTGTGCAGAAGCGACAGTCCATGTTCTTCTTGATGCGCTCGTACACCAGAGAGTTGCGGGTGCCGACAACAAAGAAGATGACTTGAGGGGTTGCCTTGAAGAACATGCCAGTCTCCTTGTAGGCCATCTCGCACATTTGGGGGTACGGAACGTTGAAGGGATAAACCTTCACGAAGGGATCCTTCTTGATGACACCGCCATGCTGACTGTAGGCGCGCTTGAAGGTCTGCGCGAAGTTCTTCAGAGCATCTTCCTGAATGGCGTAGCCGTCATTCGATCCAACACCGATGAACGCCCAGGACTGGATGGGGTGAGGATTGGCCTCCAGGAACTTCCTGCCTCTGAGGTCCCAGCGGCCGGTAGTTCCAGGGTTCAGCTTTGAACCACCAAAATGAACCTCGGGGTTCTGGAGCAGTCGAGCGGGCGTGATGATCATCTGGTTGCTGATCTGCAAGTTATACTGCTTGAAGTAGGGGTCCGACTCCCAGTGGAGGCCCTTCATGCAGTTGTTGATGGCGGCACTTCTCTGGACAGGCCGGGTGACAGCAAACTTGATCATCTTCGATGTCTGGGATTCATTGTCAGTTTCGCGTGACACAAATGTGGTTGACTCGTTGGCTTACCTGCTCCGGATCCAGCTTATACGTATATCGTTGGAAAGGCTGAAGACGACAAGCCTCCATCGGGTAGATGCCATCGCGCATAGTCTCGATGAGAGGCAGATCAGGGAACTGCAAACGAGCTTTATACTTCTGCATGAAGTAGTTGTGGATGGTGATGGGAGGATCAAGCTTGCCGTCCTTATTCTTCCTCTGGAAGGTGTAGTGCTGGGCATCAGCACCCCAGTTGGCCATGTTCTGCTCGAAGACAATTCTCTTGATGGTGTAGACCTTATCGCTCTGGTCCTTGCCACGGTGGTTGACCGTGATCTTCAGCTTGGCCAAACGACGAAGCTTCTGGAAAGGCTCAGACTGTTGCCAGATGACATTTCCATTCTTGTCGTTTGACTTGACAGGTCGAAGAATCTCAGCCATCTTGGGCCACGGAACTAGGAAACAAGTCAGTGGATATGCTGAAGGGAGGTGGTCTCATGGGTAACTTACTCTGTTGCTTCTCATTGGTGGCTCGAGGATCACTCAACATGGCTCGTGCCGTCTCGGCAAGTGTCCCCATGGTGTTCCAGAATGCAGTATTGGCCACATCTACATTGACTCCCAGGCCACTGCCACTGCTCAGGTTGCTCATCTTTGCTAAAGTTAGCTAACCAGTGTTTCAAAGGGGAGCTAAAAGTGATAACAAACCTCTCCAAGACGGAACGCAGAGTAGGTGCCCTTGCGAACATCAGTGTAAGTGTCGAGGCGCATTGGGTTATCTTGTCTGTTGTAGAAGTTGCGCTTGATTGCGACCATGTTCTCACTCGGATATTGGCGCAGGAGATGATCCAGGAAGTCTAAAGAAGTTTGGTCAGTCACAGTACCATTCCAGAGATGCAGGTATGGGACTTACTCATGCACTGCAGCACGGACTTGTCCCAATCGCACTTGCGTTGGAGATAGTCCTGGAGGACCTGCATACGAATCTGCGTTGCTTGCCTGATCTGAATGTAGTAAACACCATTTTTGCCAGGTCTAGGCTCCTTGCCAGCCAACCGGTCCAGATCGACAGCAAATCTCTCCTCGCCGCGGGGGATCTTCGTTGGGGCCCTATGGACACTGTTAGAAGGGTATATCATAAAATCAGAGAACCATGATAGACTTACCAAGCAAGCTTATGACCGTCAAACAGCCACTTGGCGCCGGACTTCTTCAACCAGCTTTGGACGGGAGCACTCTCCCAGACCTTTCGGACAAGAGCACGCGAGTCGTTAGGGTTGGGGCTGACGTTGACCTAGAGTGACCTGATTAGTTCTGGTCAAGGTATACTGATGAATGTCAACACTTACATCATATTGAACGATGTCTCCGGTAGGCCACTGCTTGACAGGGAAGATGTTGACTTGGACCTTGATACTCTTGCCGTCGGTGCTGAATCCAGGACGTCTGGCGTACTGAGTGAATGAGTCGTTATCCTATGGAATGGTCAGCTAACAGCTCATGCAAATGTGTTATAAGACACAAAGTTTGATGAGCCGGTATCGTTGTGTGGCCAAGACAGGATACGAACCTTCTTGAATGCCTCGGCGGGAAGGTCGATCTTCTTTCCAATGATGACCTCGTCAGAAAGCTGCTCACGACCGTCTCTACCACCCATGCGAGCGGGATCATGGCCAAGTCCAGGTGGGAATGGAGACTGCTGCTTGCCAGGACCGCCAGAGGTAGAACCCGATCGGGAACGTGAACCTTCGCCAGCCTGGCTGCCAGCAGTGGAGCCAGAGCGTGAATGGTGAGATCCACGCGAAGGGCTGCCGCTGACAGAACCGCGGTCGGAAGAACCATCGAGGTTCATGCCGGCGACGCGCTCAAGGGCAGAGTGACGCGGGCCTTGGCCTTGGTAGTTGGATCCAGACATATTGGCGACGATGTTGGATCTGGATGAGGTGTCTGGAAAGAAGAGTCAGTGGATATTGAACGCATTGAGCGAAGCAACTTGACAGTGAATGATTCAAGATGGGAACTAGGGTGGTTGATATGGATGAGGCCAAGCTATCTACCTTTGAAAGAAAACAGATCAAGATACGGGCAGTATTAAATGCTCACTAGATGCCAATGATTTCTTGAAAAGGTCGAGAGACTTGAGCAAAGGGAAATATGGTGGACAGCTTGAGAAAGGAATGAGTGGTGGCAGAAGTTGTCTGCCAGAAAAGGGTTGAGAATATTGGAGAGTAAGGAGAAATATGTGTAAAGTGATGAATGTCGGATGACTTCAGGCAACTCTCCAACGTTTGAAGTAATCGACGATAAGAGGAAAGGGTTGTACAGCAGAGGCAAGGAAAAGAAACTTACTTGGTAGATATGGATGGATGTTGATCGAGTTGAGGTCAGCCGCCTTGATGTCTGTCAGTTACGCTTCTTCAATCAACCTAGTGGTAGCCCACACAATATGATATTGGTGAAGGACCAACGAAGATGTTTATGTTGACGATCTCAAGAGTAGCGGGGCAGTGCTTGGTTGACGGCTTGAGAAAGTGAAAAGTCAAGAAGGAATGAGGGTAGATGAGAAAGCAGGCGATATGGAGGGAAGGGATAGGGAAAGGGAAGATGTTAGCAACTCGATGTTTAAATCAAGTAAACTAGTCGGCTGGGGATGGTCGGGAAGATCTTGCATGTATAGAACAAGCTGATCAACCAGGAAAGATATGAAGGAAATGGATTTGCCAGGGCTGGCAAAGGCAAACAGAGGGCAAGAAAAGCGTGTCAAGATTGACTGCTGTACAATAGAATAAACTTACTTGGTGTTTCAAGACCGTTTGTGACTGGAGGAGATCAAGTCTGGAATCCTAGATTAGAACACTGTTGATGAGTTAGTACATGTCTGCGAAGTGAACGTCGCTGAGGTATATGTAGGTAAGATGTGGCGGGTTGAAGAGCGGATTGTTGTTGATAGTACCTGAATCCAAGTCTGGGATATTGATTGATGTAGCAGCTTAGGTAGAGGATGTACGGCTGGGGAAATTCGAGAAAGATGAGAGGCAGGAAGGAATGTGATGATCGAATACAGGATACAGAGACCACTTTATATCAGAAGCGATTGCACCCCGGACGCCAGAGATAATTCTCAATGACGTCTTGATAGAATCCTCCCGCGCAAGGCAACCGATGATACCGGATATGCTCTGTTTGGTTCAGATTCTACAGGGCTACAAACGCCCAAACGATGCTTGATGGTGTAGTGTAGATATGGGCTGCAACTGGGCTCTTACTCACCTTCGAGAGTTGATGTAGTTGAGAGGTTGGAGGAAGGTGGTAGGAAGAGGATACGAGTCGATGAAAACGACCACGTTTGATGTTGAGGATGAAGGCTGGTGGGCAAAGGAAGTAGAGAAGGCTTCCTGGAATAGAAGGATGGTTGGGAAAAGAGAATTACATACATACCTTTTGTTTACCGGTTAGGAAGTTGGTGTTGGTGTTGTTTGGAGAGGAGAAGACAGTGACCACTGCAGGATGGCGTGAAGTGGAAGGGCGGGTAGGGATTCTCGATAAGAGAAGGACGCTTGAGACTTGCTTGACGTACCTAGAAAGTAGGGAAGACCTTGATCAGTACGAAACCAATGTTGTTTATGTAAACAGAAGGAAGGTCGAGGGTGTCCAGACGAACAAACATGGATAGATAGTCGGAGAGGAAGTTGCAAGGTGGTAGGGTAAATTCAACCAAGGCCGATGAAGCTGGGCGGCTTGCACATGAACTTACCTGGTCAAAGACCATATGCGGATGCAGAGTGTTTTGTGACAATGAAGGAATGTGTAGGTAGGATGGTGAGAGATGATGAGGGAAGGGAAGGTGAGTTCGAATTTATGTGCTGAGTGCTGAAAGGAAGTCGTCGATATGCACAAATCACTGGAATTGAATACGAGAGGAGATTATCACACTTACCTTGATGTTGAGGGCCACGATGGTAGTTTACCAACATTCAAATAAATGTTGATGTTGTTGTGGTATTGTGGGATGGGTGCTGGGGATGCGAACAGGTGTATTAGTAAGGTCGTGTTGTTGGGCAACGAGAAGGGTTGGGTGAGGTCAACCAGGGCTGGGTCTGCAAGTACAGGCAGTGGAGATCAGCCGAATAGTAACAAACAGCACGAAGAGGAAAGGTTCTCTAGAGCATAGATACCTAGGTACATTTAGGTAGATAAGAAATTTACTCAAGTACCTACATACCAGTTAGGTAGGTCCCTAATATCGGCGACGGTGTACCTACATTAGGCAGGGGGTTCACTAATATCGGCGACGTAGGTCCCTGGTATTGGCGGGCGCGGGGGATGGTGATGGCGTCGGGTGGTGTTGTATCTAGGCCAGTTTCGGTATTGTACCCCTCAGTACATATATTGCCCTGTTCTATGTTCGAGTGTCTACTGTATTGGGAGAGATACGGGTGCTGTTCAGTTAGAGTGGGCAATACCGATGGAATGGGCATCAGATCACTTTAGGGTACACACGGTGGGAAACGAGCAATATCTTTCGTTGGTTCAAACGTGAACATATAGGTCATCAATAAACTGTGGGAGTCACGATCACCTAATATCTCTGCACAAGACACATCAGACGAAGGAACAGTATCATAAACGGAAGCTACGGTGTGTGCGGCTAGCTACAGGAATGTGGGTCTGTTGATTGCACCACTTGGGATGAAAGAAAGAGCGGCCAGGCATCATCAGACGGTATTTCCAAAGTACATCAAAGAGCAGGAAGTGAGAATACGTGTCTGAACATTGACAATAGGGTTGAGCAGAAGGACAACCTATTTGTGCGTGTTGTTGTTGCAGCAGAGGGCGGTGCTGAGGGTTGCAGAGTCTGGAGCGATGTGAACGATGTTTTGAACATATCATGACTACATGGCAAGCCATCGCATCGGAGACTTTATTTTACACCTCTGTCAACTGGTGCCAAGGACCATATGTTGCTGACTGTCCATTGATGGTTCTTAGGTAAGTAGGGAGACTGACCAGACGAAATATGGCATTGATCAATACCAACGCGAGATACCATCACTCAAGTGACATCCATCCATACCTACTTATGGTGGGTCAGACGAATCTCAAGCTACTCATTTCCCAGGATTTTGTCGCGGACAGCCGACCAATTCGGAACAAGTCATGTGTTGGACATGGCGTGTTCAAAATGGAGGGGCAGCGAACAATCGGCTCAAGTATATTTGGGCAGGTATCAGGTAATTGTCGGCCATATGTTGAGCACAATAGTCCCAGGGCCACACTCATAGAATTGACTATGTCCGCAGCTTTTGCTTGGATTATGTGGAATATCGGAGGAAGGGGGGCAGGACAACACAGTAGGTGGATGACAGACGTCATGAAAAGGTCAAGGACTTATATCGATGAATTTCGTGTGAAATAGGCTCGTTCTGCATATTTGATCAAGAGCTGGAGCAACATAAACTCAGATTTGATGGCTGGCGAGGTGGTAATGGTGGCGTGACAAGTGTACCTACTGGTTTGAATAAACTCAGTGGATGTACCTCCAAGTGACATACACACTCGACCAGCATGTTTATCATATCCTATCGAGAAATTTGATGACTGCGGGAGTGAGTCCGTTGTGTTTGGCTGGCTGCTTGGTCTAAAGGCAGGCATCCTGGCTGTGTACTTCCATTGTTAGTTTCTTGCATAGTTGTCGAGACGTGATGCTGTAATTAACAATGGATGTTAGTGCCATGATGGGCATGGCAATGCCGATTGTCCTGCCTCTACCCGGGTTTATAAGGCCTCGTAAGAGAGCTGTGAGACACCAATGCCTGGTAACATTCTGGATGGAGTTGGAACTTGGCGGAATTTTGCTTTCCGGATGCTCAATCAGAAACAACAAGCAAGTGGCGGCGTTGACGTTCCCATGGGTAGCCCCTATTTGATGAGCTGTCGGTCCCCCCCTCACTACCGTAGTCGACAAGCCGTACTCCAACTTCAAGCCATGTACTGAAAGTTGAGGATATCTGTTTTGCAAACAGTGGATGAAACCTTGACTTTGTACTTAAGCCTGTAACGTAATATTTCACAAGGTGTCAGACATATTGAGGGTGCCGGCTTTCACTGCATCATAATGACAAGAGGGACGAGTTGGCGTTGACATAAGTCATTTGCTTCTTATGACTATCTGTATACTATTTTGTATGGATAGACGGAATTCGTAAGTAGACCATCGCATGGGATGGGTCAATAAATCCCCTCTGCTCGATTCTCAAAGGCACTTCCCAAATGCAGCATCCTGCTTCGGGTTGGTGGGTCCGGGTGCCTGATGCAAGCAAATCTCTCCTTCGTCTGCTGAATATTCCTACAATAACATGTTGTGCTTTTGTCATGCAGAGGGAAGCGACCGCTACTCAAATTAGTACCAAAGGACGAAGTGTCGCTTCAGTGTCGGCGGGGCCACATGTTCCTAATACGGAGCACCATAATATTGGTTTGGCTGAGCCGGATATCCCGGAGGAGGAGCCGACGCTCCTGGAACCATGTAAGGATTAGCAAGCTGCGACGGCGTAAAGCCCTGCTGGCCGAAGTTGGCTGCCGGAGGGGGCTGTGACCAGTCCGAGGGCGTAGGCTCGTAATCGTCACTAGATGGTGGTCTCTGAGTGTATTGTGCGGCCGGTTGAGGAGGAAGTCGAGTAAGCCCTCTCGAATAAGGGCTTTCGGGGCGACCTGAAGGACCTGAAACTTGATAATTAGTTCAACTGTTATAATTGTGTGATAATATTGTGGCTTAGCGGTAACGCATACGTGTGGATTGCTCATTTCGCAGGCCCTGATTTTGCGAAGATCTCCATTCGTTGTGGTCTGGAATGTTCGTGTCCCTTATGACACGCACCATGGCGTCGGATCGGAAGCGCTGTGCGTCGCATTGGTGTGCGGGCGGGATCAGACTCAAGAGGAAGGTGATATCTCGGTTGATGGGTGCAGGCGTACTGCTATATGAGGCGACGCCTTGACCCTGTGCCCGCCTTTGTTGGTCCATTCTCCGGCCAGCCGCGCCTTTAAGAGGGGAAACTCCACGCTGGACCTTACGGGGAGGATAGTCATCTTCGTCTGGCTGGTATGGGCGCTTCGGCGAGTTGACTGCAGGCAAAAATTGCTGCCTCGGGCTTCTGTCCGCCATGACTGACGGGTGAGGGCTTACACGGGCCGAGGTATTGATTTGCTCAACTGACGGCATGATGTTTTTGGGTCTCATCTGGGCACTGGGTGAGATAATCACACGTGCACCGATGGGGTTGAATCTCTCGGAAGAGAAACGGGCTGCGAAGTGAGCGAGACTAGGATCTTCAGGGAAAGACTCGGCCATCTGTTTCTCTAACTCTTTGATCTGGGCAAGCTCGCCGAACTTCGCCTCATAACTGTGGAAGTAAGCATATAGAGGCTTCAGCTTGGGGGTAAGCTCAGGCTTCTCCTTGAAGCGCTTGACAGATTGGGAGAATACGACTCGAGCATCTGGAAAAGTTGGTTAGTACTTAGAACAAGGATGGGAGAGCACCGGCATGTTGAACTTACTGGTGGTATCATGCTTCGAGTGCAAGTGCTTGAGATAAGCAACCACGAAATGTTCGTCTTCAGGGAACAATTTGGCGCCGCGCTCAAAGATCTTCGTGGCAACGTTGTCTTGATAGATATCCCACTCGATATGCGCGACTGCAACGTAGACATCGCTGGTGAGACGACCTTTGGCACGTGCCTCAGTAAAGATAGCCCGAACTCCAGTAGTCGGAGTTCCTTTGCCCTGGCCCTGAATACGGCGGAATGCACGTGTCAGAGCAATCCAGAGGTATGAGATTTGCTGTGAGAGCATCTGGATCTGAACAGCGAATCCTTCTCGCACGGCCTTGATGCGCTCCTCCCGAAGGCTGGTCTTGGCCGGTTTCTCGGCGACTTCGCCGTCATCAGTCTCCATCTGAGGCTCGTCCGAGTTGGCCAGGGAAGGATCACTTTCGATATAACCAACAGCTGTCGCCTCGCGGTCCTTCAGCTTCTTCACCATGTCATAAAGGGCGCCCAGCACCGTATCAAAAGGTGCACGGACAGCCTGACTAAGGGCCAGCTTTCCGGCTTCGCCCTCCCCGGAAGGATGAGTGGACTCGATGCGATCCGCATGCTTCAAGGCAAGAAGCGCGCTTTCAGGATTGGCAGCAATGCCATCAATCAAGAATTGAAGACCGAGATCCGACCCGTCTTTGCCAAGGACACCGTTATCGAAGCACCATTCTGCAGCATCAACCCACAACTCGGGCCAAAATCGCAAAGCCATAAGCGCCTGCTTGTAGACGTGAATGACGCGAGATTTGTAAGTCTCCGGTTCGTCCGTCTTTAGCGCGAGCGGGTCGTCCTTTTCCCAAGCGATCCACCTCTTCCACAGATCGACTTGCTCAAGATATTCTTGGTCTCCCTCAAAACCGGTTGCCGGGGGAAGTCGGGGTAGAGTAGTTCTCTGCAAGCCACGGGTGAAGTTTTCGAGATGTGTGTTGGCGCTTCGTGCTGACATGTACGAAGGAGATTTCTCCTGGAGGAATTTTCGGCCCTGGAAACAGTTAGTATCCTATCCGGCTGGCGTATGCTGGGGGGAGATGGGCGTGTATATGTAGAATTGTAACTTACAGCAACTTTGTTGATACCAAGTTCAAACTGATCGTACTCTTTCCAAAGTATATTCAAGTTCGACATAGGAATGCAAATGGCTCGTTGGTATGCCTTGCGCAACACATCCATTTTTTGCATGTCTTGCCAGCCTTTTCCGTCGATCTGGCCTGGGCCACTCTTGATAAACTGAATGTAGTCGTGCCACATCCTACCAGAGTCCCGGTCATGGCCAATGTTATCCAGTACAAACTCGTAAGATTGGTTCACTACTTGACGCGCTTGGCCGGTGCCATCGTGCACGTCGTTTCGTCGCCGGATATAGTCTAGATAGGCAGTCCAAAGCTGTACGCTAGGTATCGTCATGAGGGTACGCTGGAAGATTTGCTCGGCTTCGGCGAAGTTGTCCAGGCTGAGTTCCTGTTGGAGATATTGCACCCACATCTCCGCCTGTAATGGTCAGTCTCTGCAAATTGTCTGGTGAGGGCGGAGAACGAACCGACTGGGGGAACACTTTCAAGAAGCGCTCATAGACAACCCGAATGTCTTGAATCACGTTACGTCTGCGGTACTCCTCGATCAAAGATAACCAAGCGTCCATATCGCCACGCGGATCGTCCTTGATGCGATCCTCCAAGATACCAATAATGTCAGTTGGGAGGCGCGATTTGGCCTCGCTACTGCTTGGAGTAGCTGTTACAATGCCCAGTCCATTGCTCGCTTGAGCTGTCGGACCAGCCGCAGCAGGGTCGTGCATGGTCTCCGCTGAAGTGGTCGACTGTTGTAGGGGAGAATGTGTGAAGGCACGGGGCTGCGCATCAGCAGAAGTAGGCTTGAGAGTGTTGGCTGAGTTGGCCGAAACTGCAGGCGGCGGGGTTGCAGAATCATCTT
The DNA here is from genome assembly GCA_039105305.1 of Apiospora arundinis. NCBI lineage: Eukaryota > Fungi > Ascomycota > Sordariomycetes > Amphisphaeriales > Apiosporaceae > Apiospora > Apiospora arundinis. The sequence continues at coordinate 519,389 of JAPCWZ010000007.1, read as the reverse complement.
CGTCATCCGAGGATCCAACTATGAATCCACCGGCCTTCTTGGGTTTCTTAGAAGGACGAGGAGAAGCGGCAACATCGTCGTGCTCTGCAGCTGGGACAGGTGTGTGGGAGGCGGGGGGCAAGACTGGGACAGTAGTAGTGGTAAAGCTGATAGATTCAGGGTCGTACTCTCCGCCATCTTCATCGGCATCCGAAGTAGGGTCACCAGAAGCATTGAATGATGGGTCAGCAGAGGCAGGTTCTTGTGCTTGTTCATGGCTATCATGCTCAGTATGTTGTTGATCTTCTGAAGTCCCAACTCCATCGCCAGTTCCCCATGTATTGTCAGTTTCCTCGCCGTGTTGGGCAAACCCATCCTCGGGGTTCTCAGATGCCATCTTCGGTGGCTGGATCGGAAAACGGAGTATCGGCGATGATAAGGGGTCGCGGATGGTAGTAGGATGTGCTGTGGGCAACGGTTGCGGTCGGCGATCGTATAGTCTTTGTCGCGTGTTGGTCGGAAAACAGAGTGCGCGAGAGTCCAGACTGATAAAGCTCGTCGCAGGAGTGGACTTGCGCAAGATACAGCTAATAAAGGTAGAAATGGCGCTGTCACAAACCCGGGCCCTAAAAGATCAAAACGTGTGAAGGTTGTGGTATAATTACAAGCAAAGAGAGGACTGGTGAAGCACCGTGAAAATGATGACGACTTCGGCGACAGTCACGATGCGATGCGATGCGATGCGAAGTGAAGAATCAAGCCCAGCCTTGACTTCTGCTGGCAGCGAATTCTCGAAAAAGGCAAGGCGCGGACTAAAGCGTTTTCAGACTGGAGCTCATTGAATAATTGGGACAAGGATCTAGGTACATGCCAGCCACTGAGCCTGCATGGACTTTTGGTCTAGCGGATTGGAACCTTAGGTGTTGAGTGCACTGATCACACCGGAAATGGGCGAGGGTTTATCCGAACATTGATTGAGCCAGCAATCAATGACAGGCGCGTGCAAGCATAGGTACTGGCCAGCAATCAGCAATCGTGAAGTCAGAGGTGAAATAACATGTAGTTGACTCCCACGTCCAAGTGTGCCTTTCTATCATTGTAAACTTCTCTAGACCATATTTCGTACTCCGTATGCCAGGCTTAATACATTCAATTGTATATTAAATTGTATAAAACATCCAAAGAACCAGTGATACCATCTGTCTTTTTTCAGTATCTGCTCCAATCCCTGACCAGTGCATCAATGTCTGTCAACAACACCTTCACCAGCCTAACCTAGTAGGGACCCTAGCCTGCTTACCTCCTTCCAATCAGTGGGCCAGAAGCTTCTTTAGCGCTCGAGGCTTGGCTGGCCTGGCTGCCTACACGCGCACACACCACACACCACACGCCCGCAAGTCTTCTCTGCAAGCACTTAACGCCAGACGCGTGCGAAAGTCGCGTCCAATTTCGGAGACCCACTAGAAACTAGGAAGTGGGAAAGCTGGCGAGCTGGCAAGAGCTGGTAGCTGGCGAGTCCCATACCGCTTTCCCACGTCGCAAAAACAAATCCATTTGTTGCCCATCCCTCCACCAACCAGAGTCGCAAAGTGGACCAGCCTACTCACTTCTCTCCTCTCTGTCCAATATCGTTTCATGGACTCGAAGAACCCTCGTTTTCAAGTTCTGCATACTTGTTAATTCTACCTCTATCTTTCTCCCTTTCTCACATCATACTCTACCAATCTTCTCCCATTCGCAAATTACATTCTCCTCCATTTCTTCCTCCACACAAACCACCAACATGTCTGTCGTGTCGCTTCTCGGGGTCAACATCCTCAACAACCCAGCCAAGTTCGGCGACAAGTACGAATTCGAGATCACCTTCGAGTGTCTTGAGCAGCTCGAGAAGGGTACGACTGCCAATCATTATTGCCACCTGCGTGGTCAATCATACTAACTTGTGTTCCCATCCAGACCTCGAGTGGAAGTTGACCTACGTCGGGTCCGCCACCAGTGATCAGTATGACCAAGAGCTCGATTCCCTTCTAGTCGGCCCGATCCCTGTCGGAGTCAACAAGTTCGTTTTCGAGGCAGAGGCACCAGACACCAAGCGAATTCCCGACGCCGATGTCTTGGGTGTTACTGTCGTTCTCCTGACATGCTCATATGACGGCCGCGAGTTCATCCGAGTTGGCTACTACGTCAACAATGAGTACGAGACAGACGAGCTGAACGCCGATCCTCCGGCCAAGCCCATCATCGAGAAGATCCGAAGAAACGTCCTGGCCGACAAGCCCCGTGTAACCCGGTTTGCTATAAAGTGGTAAGTTGAAAATTGTTACCTGCCTGGCCGAATCCGACCACTAATAACCTGTAGGGATTCCGAAGCCTCTGCGCCCGCCGAATTCCCCCCTGAGCAACCCGAGGCCGATGTACAGCCCGACGATGAGGAGTACGGTGCTGAAGAGCTTGCCGAGGAAGCCGAAGAGGAGGATGCCACTGCTGCAGGTGAGGCCAATGGCCAGGCTGTCGCCGCTGCTGCTGGTGGTGATGCTGAGATGGCCGGTGTCGAAGGCGCCGAGCCGGCAGAGGAAGAGGAGATGTCCGAGGACGGAAGTGTCGATCTCGAGAACGAAAGCGAAGATGAGCTCGAAGAGGAGGAAGAGCTCGCCGAGGGCGAAGCTGCTGGTGGTGACGATGCCATGGAAGTGGATGAGAAGCCCCAGGCAGTCATGGCCCACTAGAAGGGAAAATACAACCTGCGTTCCCGGACCAGTGGCTGCGACATATAACTCGGCCAGTAACTATTTCACGTTACATACAGATGGACTGGCGAGGGAGTGCGCCGGATGACGACGGTGCAGTAATTGCCGGCATTGGGCTCTATACAAGAGCTTCTGTGGCAACAAGACACGTTGAACACCAATGACTATTGGTCTGTGGGAGGGCAGGATACGAGGTTACGAGTTGCATGGCATGTTACATGATGGCGGTTTATTTACACAGTCTAGGAAGACCAGTGTTAGATTCGGTCTCCTTTTGAATAAAATTACAATGATTCCCCCCATCTTCTTTTTGGCAAGCTTTTTCGCTCGGATGGTTTTACACCAGAGGCGCTGTGAATTCAACCAGATCTCGCAAGGAGATGCTTCAATGGCCAATTATGTCATCTACCAACAGGTACTTCATCGCCTCAAAGCTATCCATCCTTAGACCATAGTATCTAAGCAACACCCTGAGTTTCTCTCTACTGAGACTTATCGATAGCTACCAATCACCTTGATCATCCACTTGAAGCCAGACATACGTGATGCGATGTCTGCCAATGCCAAATTGAACTCAGGTACGTTTGTCACCTTGACGAGGCGTGTATGCCCCATACTAATTCTTAGAATCGGAACGAGACAGGCCCAGTTCCAATAGACTTGTACCAAGATAAATGCGAATGACGGCATCGTGGCCATTCACAACTGTATCAACTTTTGCCATTCCTGAGACTCCTGCGATGGTATGATGCTGTTTTCTTCGAACCAACCTATTTGGAACACCCATTAAACTCGTGTGGGACGCCCGAGGCAGATTCGAAATAACGCGCTTCTAACTTACTCATACTCCGTACCTCGACGACAGTCAATCCACCACCGTCCTACCACTGTCCTTGAGTACCTTGGCTGGGGCTTCGGGTGCACCTCGTGCCAGGAGCAAATTGGCGATATGTTGGCTCTGCGTACCCCCTAACCATTCTTACAAGGTCCGCACCGCTCATGCGTCAAGGGGGCTATAACGGCGGCGTTGTAGAATAGCCCCTTTCCGGCCGTGAGCCTCTGCTATGGCGTCACGATCTTCATCATCCATCGGGAGCCCTAATATAGAACTTGCCTAGACGTCGTGATGGGGTCGTGATTTTGAAAAAGCTAGATACTGTACCGGACCACAAGGCTGGGCCCCTACTCTGCCCCTGATTGTACAGATGGTGGTACACTACCGCCGTCTTCCACGTTGATACCGAAATCGCCGCCATCCTCACCACCGCTGCCTTCCTGCGCACTATTTGGAAGCTTTCGGTCGCCGAGTCCCTGCTGAGCGAAGGGCAGTCATTTCTTTCGGGGAACTTCACATCCTCAAGTTGGATTGTGCTTGGAAGGGTTTTGAGAGAGCCAAGCCCATCCATTGACACCATTAGTTGGAAGACGTAGGGGTCGAAATTAATTGCCTCAATCTTCTAATAGGCATCATGCCGCCGTCAATTTGTTTTCATTAACGTTGGAGGGCAAACCAATATTGACCACCGTCCATAAAACATCACGTCTGATACATTTGTAAGTGGCGGTTTGGATGGGCAAAGTATGGAGATCAAATGTAAATACTATTTTGCGTTATCCAAATACGAGCTATCCTGCAGTCGACTATCATGTGTCGATTTCTACGTCACTAACCTATCACCAGTCGTCCTGCATCAAGTTTCACGAAACCACTTTTGAACATCTACTGCCCAGACTGCCTATTTGAAGCGTCGGTACTCTAAAGACGTCGTTTTCTTTTGCCGCATTGCCAGTTTTTAGGATCGACTGAGTGATACCAGGCTCCTCACCACCATCGCCCCTGAAATTTGTGAGCTACCCCTATCCTGGGATATATCATACAAAATAGGAGTAGCTCGCACATTTCAGGAGCAACTAAAGCGCAATTTTGCTTCTATGCCTAAAATCGTTCCCGTCTTCCTCTTAGAAATGATTTCTCGGTCCACTGAGGCCTCGAGATATAATGGTATTCTGCATAAGATGCATGAGTGAGATACTACTGCCGATTTTGATACAGTTGTCCGAGTGTCAAGATACTAGAGCCCACAATGTATGCCTAAACAGCGGAGATAAAAATGCAATCATTAGCCAAACACATACCTAGTGTTCGTCATGTCAGAGGTGCGTCGATCTGGGCCTGATTATAGATATGATACTACGAGACTGAACGATCTTCACTGGATGCCACTTTTAGTTACCGTCACCTACGTCCGACATAGCCAGCCACACGATTCGCTTTTCTGAGAGAAAAGGCCGTATGTGAGGTTTTCCGACTCAGGAAGTTGTATTTAATAGTCAAGGCTTGGCAATTGCTCTTCCTGAATAGAGTAAACCTGCTGTATGCAGGATCCCGAATACAATATTACAATTCTTCAGGTCGGGTTTTTCCAAGGACCTTCAGTGAGTCTTTCAAGGTCTCATATTGGTGCTTCAATTCTCAAAGATACCTCTGACCATCGAATTTCCAGTGGTTCACAACAACGGGCTGAGATAATTCACTTATGGCTTTGCGCCTGGACAGATGAAAGAAATGGATAAAACATAAATAGTGGTGAGTAACGAGTCTTGTCTCTCTCCCCTGACTGCCGATGGTATTGTTTTAAAGAGTACCCTAACCTGCTAGATCCGTCCCAGTCTGAGATGATCCTTGACGGACGGAATAGGTGCAAACTTGCTCTTGTCAAACTCGGTACCCTCTTTTTCTATCGTCCCATCTTTGGTACAGGCGGGAACTTGGCGTTGTCCAATAATTTAACATGGGTTACCATCGTCAGTGTAGCTCTACTTATATGGTCTTCAGTCGTTGAGTTCCCACCCAGGTTCTAATGCCGCCCCATTCTGATCTAACCAGTGTACATTCTAGTAACTATCCAATCTCAGGAGATCAATGCTACACATACCGGAGGGATCGTTCCTCTCCCCCGAGGCTGTGAAATACTGTTACTCTAGATCTTTCAATCATCTACGGCCCATCAGGAGCTCCACCGACCGACTAAACACCATGGCTCGGGCCACCAGTCCCCACTCGGGAGTCGTCGGATATCGCCGCCTACTCGGATGCCACGAATTCGGCTTCAAGAAAAACGTAAAGCTTCTATTTCAAGGCCAGACCCTTTGATGCGACGAAGAGACGAACCAAAACATGTGACTCTAGTGGAGCGGTGTTTTGTGTCAGCGTTCCATGATACCAGAGTGAGAAAGGTATTTGCGGGGGAAAGTCCCAATTAGGAAAATGACCAAAGCCCCTTCTCTGACAGCTGAACATCCTAGTAAGAGTAGGGAGAGAACAACATCTTGACCAGGTACTCGGGGCTCGGTGACAGGTCTGGGCCATATAACCGCGCCACATATAGATCATCTCGTTTCATAAACATCTGTGTCTTTGGTCCAACTGACTCGGTTCGATTGAGGCTCTGGGGCCCACTCTGATGTAACTCGGCAATGGTGCCGTGACCACAGCCATGGCTGTAATTCTTCTTGTTTCATGAACATATGCGTCTTTGGTCGAACTGACTCAGTTGGGCTGAGGATCTGAGGCCCGCCTTGATGCGACTCGGCAATGCTCCCGATCATAGCCAGGGCTGTGATTCGGACCAGGCAAGCCCTAAACTTTAAAGATAAGGTGAATGGCATATGCCGCCCAATATCAACTCTACCACGGTAACTCATAGCGAGCCCCTGCTATAGTAGCAATGAGTTTCCCTATACTCATACCGCCTCTAATCCAATGCACACTCGACAAGTTTGGCCATACCTCAGTATACCGCCAAATCAGTCGATGGACTGAATGAGAATATCACTCCCCCTATTTGCAGTTCTTCAGATCAGGTCTATATAAGGGCCTAACCCCGAGAGCTTAGTTGTAGAACCTCCTCACCACTCACCACCTAATCATCCTTCCCAGTCAGTTCTTTAGCAACATCTCACTCTCCACCACTCCTTTCTGCCAAAGCCGACTTAGTACTATCTTTGAAACTCAACCAGTCACTACTACTACAGTAATCACTCAACCGCCCAACATGCAGTTCACCAACTTCGCCTTCATCCTGCAAGTCGCAACCATCGCCGCGGCCACCTCCGTTCCCCTCAACGGCGCCTCGGACGCCCTCCTCGACAAGCGCCTGCAGGAGGCCCATGCCGATGTGACTCAGGTCAGCTACGGACCCATCTGCCACCTCCACTGCAGGAGGGAGAAGGCCGCTGCCGCCGCCGCTGCTGAGGCCGTGGCAAAGCGTGAGCCCATTGAGGTTGACGTCCAGCAGAACAACTACTGTCTCCCCTCCAACCTCAACTGCCAGATCCGCCGTGCAGCAGCCGAGGCCGAGGCCGTCGCGAAGCGTGAGCCTATCGAGGTTGATGTTCAGCAGAACAACTACTGCTTGCCCTCCAACCTCAACTGTCAGATTCGCCGTGCCGCTGCCGCCGTCAAGGCCTTCGCGAAGCGTGAGCCCATTGAGGTCGATGTTCAGCAGAACAACTACTGCCTGCCCTCGAACCTCAACTGCCAAATTCGTCGTGCTGCCGCCGCCGCCGCCGAGAAGCGTGAGCCCAAGGTCGAGGTCGACGTCACTCAGGTCAACTACTGCCCCGACGGCCGTAAAGGTTGTCACCTGCCCCGGTCCGAGCCCGCTGAGAAGCGTGAACCCAGCTCGGACCTTGACGCCCGTGCCAAGATTACTCAAGACGAGTACCACTACAAGGGCGGCAAGCGCGAGTCCGTCGAGTCCGTTGAGAAGCGTGAGCCCAAGGTCGAGGTCGACGTCACGCAAGTAAACTACTGCCCCGACGGTCGTGTCGGTTGCCACCTGCCCCGGGCCGAGCCCGTTGTTGAGAAGCGCGAGCCGGTAGAGGTCGATGTCCAGCAGAACAACTACTGCCTCCCCTCCAACCTGAACTGCCCCTACAAGCGTTCCGTGGAGGCGCGCGACGCCGATGTGTACCCCGATACCCAGGAGGCCCAGCAGTAAATAATCAGCAACGGACCCTGTCTTTGCTGTGGGAGACTCTCCGACTAGTTTAATCTACTCACGTCCCCGCAACAGTATACGATGATGCGACGGGATGGGGATGACGGGTCAAGCAACGCGGTGAGGCTTCACTAGCTATTGGCTATGGAAAGCAAGGGCGAACAGAAACGGGTGGTTAAAAACGGGGGACATGCATGTATGGATCAAGATAGACGAAGTGAAGACTAATAAAAAGCATTCCTTCCTTCCTAAGTTTACTGCCTTTAGTGCAAGTGCCCATTTCTGATGTCATACTCAATAGATGACGTGTGAGTTTTTTTTCATCACTGCCTGGAATATAGTAGCGTTGCTGCATCGGTTCCTCGACTGGTAATGCATATCAAGATTTGGTGGGAGGGCCGAAGTGTCTGCTACCTCGGACAAGACACCGGAGCGACCACAAGGTCTGAGAAACTGACTGTATCTAATGAATCACCAGCACCAGTAAGGACAGACACCAAAGGTGTTACCAAGGTTCGCGCCTTCCGGTGTCTTGATATCAGCATTGCATTGACCCCAATATCGCGATAAGACCATGCCAATCATATCTCTGCAGAGCTCTAGGCGGGGTAGATGATCCGACTACCGATTGCTACACCCACGCAAACATTATATCTCCCTATCATCGCAAGGTCCGATAGTAGCTTATCTGATTACCCCTCGAGAGGACTCTTTGAATAGCAAGCAACTCAGGAGGTGCAAAATACTCAGTAAGACCCTTACACGATCGAAAGGCATCGAAAGAACCTCCTCAAAGCTTCACATTAGTGTGTAAAAAGGGGTTCCTCGTCATGGACACCAAATCGATGGATGGCATCACTCCATTGGTGTACTACAGAGAAAAACTGACCGAAACCATGACACCAAACATTGTCGGCACTGTAGTCCTAGTGACTATCGCCATTCTCGTTTCAAGTCTGCTATACTACGTAAGTACTGAGGGCATCATTTCTCGTCATATGATCTCGAGGCACTGAAATAAATTACGACAGGGCGCGTATGCCACTGACATTCCCCATATCAAGGGGTTACCCGAGATCCCTGGCGCGGTGCCGGTGTTCGGGCATCTGTTGAAGCTCGGGGAGGATCATGCCACCACGTGTGAGAAATGGTGGCGCCAGTACAGGCACTCCGTCTTTCAGATTAAGCTCGGTAATACCAGAGCCGTCGTGGTCAACTCCTTTGATGACTGCAAGAGGATGCTTCTGGGCAACCAGAATGCCGTCATCGATCGGCCGAAGCTATACACCTTCCATGGTGTGATCAGCAGCACACAGGGGTTCACTATTGGTTCATCGCCATGGGACGAGTCGTGCAAGAAGAAACGTAAGGCAGCCGGGACCGCTTTGGGTAGGCCGGCGTTGCGGAACTACTATCCCATGTTCGATCTGGAGAGCTTCTGCATCGTCCGCGATATGCAGAAAGACAGCCAATCAGGGGAGGCTGAGATCGATGTCCGGCCCTACATCCAGCGATACGCCCTGAACACTACCCTAACTCTGTGCTATGGCATACGCATGGACGCCGTCTACGATGACTTGCTCCGCGAGATCCTGCAAGTTGGATCGGCCATCTCACTACTGCGTAGCGCGTCAGAGAACCTGCAGGACTATGTTCCAATACTGCGATATGTACCCAACAACGAGAAGACCCGGCGATCCAAGGAACTTCGGGATCGCCGCGACACCTACCTCGACCTGCTTCTGGGAAAGGTCCGCGACATGATCCAGCGGGGCGTCGACAAGCCCTGCATCGCCGGTGCCATTCTCAAAGACGAAGAGACCAAGCTTACCGGCGTCGAAGTCTCTTCCATTTGCCTCTCGCTTGTCTCGGGAGGCTTTGAGACTATCCCTGGCACACTGACCTCTTGCCTCGGTTCCTTGTCTACCCCCGAGGGACAGATCTGGCAGGATCGCGCGTATGAGGACATCAAACGCCACTACCCTGATACACGCGACGCCTGGACCAACAGCTTTGTTGACGAGAAAGTTCCGTACGTCAATGCTATCGTTAAGGAGGCGGGGCGGTACTACACCGTCAGCGCCATGAGCTTACCACGGAAGACAGTGACTGAGGTCAACTGGAACGGAGCCATCATCCCGCCTAAGACAATGGTCCTAATAAATGCACAAGCGGGTAACCACGGTATGTACCATCGTTCAGATTGTGACTTTCTAGATATCTAAGCTAACATGACGCCTGTAGACAAAGACCATTTTGGCCCGAACGCCGACAAGTTCAACCCGGAGCGGTGGCTGAACAGCGTGGACCCACCCACCGAAGCCGCGGCGGTCGGCCTGGGCCATCTGAGCTTTGGCACCGGCTCACGCGCCTGCTCGGGCCAGTATATCGCGTCGAGGCTGCTCTACACGGCACTGGTCCGTATCCTGGCTTCGTACAAGATCGTGGCGAGCGAGTCGAGCCCGCCCAACACGGACTACGTTGACTACAACCAGTTTAAGTCGGCTTTGGTCGCCATCCCTCGCGAGTTCAAGGTCAAGCTCATCCCACGCGATGCGGCTGTTACAAAGGAGTGTCTTGACTTGGCGGAGAAGCGGACTAGTCAGCATTATAAGGAGTAGGCTGCCGGCAACCGAGGTTCATATTCAGGGGTAATAATTTCTACGCGAATCAAAAGGCAAATTAGTCATACTTCACATACAGTTACGATCGGCAAATTCTCTCACATGCTACATAATTGAGCTATGTTATCTCAAGAAAAACTTTATCCACTCATGTGTCTCCTAACTTGTAGCCATAAGCCATTACCCGCCTCCCCGCTGCTCCTTTACGCCAATATGTTATCTGAGCCTTTTACTGCTCGAAGAAACTCATCCAGGCATTCTAACAAGTCTCCATTATTATCAATCTACGGATACACCTAGTCAGCATGGAACAGGTATTTCACCCACAGAGCCCTGTCAGATGCAACAGGCGAAGGGAATACGAACCGTCTGAATGAGGTCTCCATAGTGTTTACGAATGTCCTCCATGTTCCTAACGTACTCATCATACCGTCGAGCAAACCGTTCCTTGTCGTCGGCCGGCTCTCGACCGCGTTCCAGATACCGGGTTTCCGCGACGTCGCGTTCACACTCGATAATTATGACCCTCTCCGGCTTCTCGTTCTGCATAAACAAATTCGTATGTCTGTCAATATATCATAGGGTCAGGGTTAGGGTTAAGGTTGATCCATCTTACGTATTGTTCGAATGTCAGCGCATTCTCCATGCTGCGGGGAAACCCGTCGATCAGCCAAGTCGTCTCTGCCGGACCACCGTAGAACATCTCGTGCTCCAGCAGGGGGACGAGTACGTTGGAGGGAACCAGTCTGTTCTCCAGTATATCACCACGGATCTTGTAGAAGTCGGCCTGCTCAAGATCTCCCTCGCGGTAGCGGCTGATACGAGTGTCCAAATTGTTATCGTCCAGCACCGCCTCTAGATTCAGACAGAGCTTGCGCAAGTGGTCACCTACTGAAAGGTGGCTATAGGGTTGGCCGAAGGGTCCATTGAGCCTATAGGCGGCAATTGTGCACAACGTACCCTTTCCACAGCCTGGTGGTCCCAGGATGAAGACGTAGGAATAGTCCTTATTGGGCTTGGTCCTGAGAGGGCTGTCATTCTCCATGTTATGTGGGAAAAACAAGATGTTTAGGACTTGGTAATGAGACCTCCCCAGATGGTACAGGATTGTATAGACTTTATAGAACTGAAAGATCTTCCATCTAGACGTGAAACCAGCAGTTTGGTAATGTAAGTCAAATAATTGACGCGTTTGCTGTTGAGTCATTGTATATAAATAACATGGACTTTTGCTTACCGGTAGTCAACAAATATGATATAACCACTCACATATCAGTGTGCTATTTGCAATGTCCCCGTGATTGCGGAGTACAACATAGATCGTAAAGGTAGCTTTTGGCCCATCGTACATTTAATACTTTCGAATGGTGAGTGTTCAGGCTTCTCAGAATAACCGACACACTCAAACAATTGACACAACTAGATGAACCGCTTTCCATAACTCCCGCTTGATTAGCCGAATATCACAATTGAAGGGGTAGGTTGCTATTTGTGTTTCCGTCCCTACTCTAGATGGGATGACTTTAGCTAGTATAAATGCTAACTTAAAGATTGATTGAATATGCATAAATAGACTACATGCCCCTCGTTGCAAGTTGCAAGCTGAGAAAACCCAAGTTCTAAGAACTAAGACAGTTAACAGAGCATTGGAATAGCAAGACCCATCATGCTGTCAAGTCTCCTCCCATTAGACTGGCCCTTGGCCATCGCGTTCACTTGCCTTTGTGTCGTTACCCCAGGAGCATACCTTATCTATCAGCGAAACCGCAACGACAAAGGCGTCGTGCCCGTCTCGGTCAACTACTTCTTCACCCGCAAGTGCAACAAAGAGTGCGCCTTCTGCTTCCACACCGAGAAGACCTCCCACATCGCCACCGACGAGGAGATGAAGCGGGGGCTCCGCCTGCTCCGCGACGCCGGCATGCGCAAGATCAACTTCGCGGGCGGCGAGCCGTTCCTGTACCCGCAGAAGCTGGCGATGCTGTGCCGGTTCTGCAAGGAGGACCTCGGCCTCGAGAGCGTCAGCATCATCACCAACGGCACCAAAGTGACGCGCGCCTGGCTGCAGCAGCACGGCCGCCGCTGGGTCGACATGCTGGGCGTCAGCTGCGACAGCTTCGACGAGCGGACCAACGTCGCCATCGGCCGGGGCACGGGCGACAACGTCGCGCAGCTCTTCCGCATCCGCGACTGGTGCCGCAAGCTGGGAATCCTGTTCAAGCTCAACACGGTCGTCTGCACGCACAACTGGCAGGAGGACATGGCGAACATGGTGGCGCGGCTCGCGCCGTTCCGCTGGAAGGTGTTTCAGGTGCTCTACGTCGCGGGCGAGAACGACGCCGCCGAGGGCGACACGCGCCTCAACAAGCGGAAGCGCAACGCCAAGAAGCTGCTCATCTCCGACGAGCAGTTCGAGACCTTCTGCAAGAAGCACCGGCATCTCGAGTGCTTCATTCCCGAGCCCAACTCGGTCATGGCGTCGAGCTACCTGCTTCTGGATGAGTACCTGTGCTTCCTGGATAAGGGTTCAGGGGTGGAGAAGCAGTCATCGTGCATTCTGGAGGTTGGTGTACAGAAGGCGCTGAGCGAGGTCTACTGGGACCAAGAGGCCTTTAAGGCGCGAGGGGGTATGTTTGATTGGACGAAGGATATTTCTGGAGATGGAGACGAGGGGGTTGAGGGAGGCTGCGGGTCCGCCAATAACAAGTCAATGGACTGGTGAGCGCGTTCCATTTGGCTTTAATCCAAATTCTGTGGGCAGAGACTGTTGAAGTTGAGTTTTTGGTTCACACTTGGAAATGAAAGGTTGGATATCGAATGGAGCATATGAATCATGCGACCCGAGTTGTTGAGGTACACAATCTTTCGCATCATACTTGACTATCAATATCAAGAAGGGCCCTGGTTAATAAAAACCGAGTTAATCTGTTTTCGCGTATCTAAAGATGTATGAGATCCAAATAGCCAGACTATGAAGTGTTTGATCTCCAAGGCCACCACTGGAAAGCTGATGAAACGAAGGACCCGTGTCATCTGAACAGTAGCTGTGCACATTTCTTCCCCTCGTCTGGATTATGAGCTGATCTTAGATGGCCGTTGCTCGTGTCCTATTCTGTCTGATAAGATCCATGAGCCCCTGGTACATTATTGCGTCTTTGTCTCCCCCCAAGAAGGCGCGGTAATCCCCGACACCAGATTTCAGATCATCGTAAGCGTACGGGAACAGGATCCCGCTTTCGTGCATTATCGTGAATTCCTCAAGGGCAATAGTGACGCCGCGTTGTTCAGGCACGGCGACTGAGGGCATCTCGTTACAGTAGAACCCGAAAACGTCCCAAGGCCCCTCCGTTCCTTGAATTCTTGATGCGATGCTACCAAAGAATGAGTGCCACGGTGAGCCGAAGCCGGGACCCTTCCCACATCGCGTGTAAGAGTCCATTGCCACGCAGTTGGCCAACTTAACCCTCTTCACGCCGGACTTCACACACTCCCCGATGAACTGTGCCAGCTCATCGCTCACCACAGCGTTGACGACGCGCAGTTCGTGCAGGCTCGCCGGGCTCCCTTCCATGCTGTATGTGCCGAACGCGTAGACGTTGCACGGACTGGGCACGAGCTCGAGCCGCCGCAATGCGGTGGCATGGCGCCAGAAATGGGCGTCCATGTCAAGGTCGAATTTACCACGATGCCAGGGCGGGCTCGCGTCGAAGATCCACTTCGAGTCCCAAAGCCCGATCGACAGACTTTCGAGCTGTCCAATGAAGGCCGACCACGCCGGTGTGAGCCAGGCCGACGACATAACCGGTATCAGGTTCGGCAGGCTGATGTGCGAGACCGGGCGCGGGTTTTCCGCGAGCGCTTGCCACATCGCCGATAGACACCGCCGCCATAGGGCCCGTGACTCACCGAGGGCCAGATTCTCGTTCCGCAGTCTGCGCCAGGCGTTCCAATGGAGCCAGCCGACCTCGCTGTTCGGATCGGCTGTGACCCGTATCGTCAATGATGGTATACCGGGCAAGATCTTCCCTCGCAAAATGTCACGCGCTAGATGAGGCAACCCGTCCATCGCGACCTCTGCTTCGGTATCATCATCCTCAGATAGCAGTCGTTGGTCGCCAGACTTCCATTCGCCAAACTCCCAATCAGTAAGGCTCAGGTCTACTACGAAGACCAAAGCCCGAGCGCAATACCCATACTTGGTGACAACGCTGGCGATAGCATCCTGATCGGCCAGGCGATTCGAGAAGCGGATCGTGGAGTACAGATGCGGGGCGTAGTACTGGCGGAAGTCCCTGCTCACGCAGCTGAGCCGTCGTTTATCTTCGAATGAGAAGTCTCGCCCGATCTCGAGTAAAAGCTCTAGCGGAAGTTTCGTGACCATCGAACTGGACATCGTGTCTCTGTTTCTCTTATAATCGGTTAGTTTCGCATATGCTACAGCATTAACCACCACCAGATCTTACAGTATCGTAAACATGAAAGGAGGACAGCACACGAAAGTGAAATATTTGGAGGGAAGGCGGGCGCGCTTGTTGGTATGACGACTACCGCCCACCGCCCACCGCCCACAAACTCTCCTTGAGGTACTTTGCGGGGAAACGAGCAACAACTCAATCATTCATGTATTCTCACGCGCTCGTTAGACGGCGTCTTGCGTGCAATGATTATAGAGGAGCCCGGCGGGGGATTATCAATTACCTACATAGGCAGCACCGAGGTTTGACTCCTTGGTGCGCGCATGTAAGCCATTGATGTCTCATTCAATTGCCTCGGCGGACTTCCAGTCATTCATCGGCCCCGTCGATCAATTTTGCGGTCTGCACGGCTCCTCTTGGGCTACGGAGGGCCTGAGAGCCATTGTGCTATCATCGGGGATGCTTCGGGTTTGGTACCTGGTAGATTCTTGTGATTTCAGGTGCATTTGCCAGGGTTGCCCAAGTGGCTCTATGCCCGCACCCGGTTGACAGCGTCTATACTGCGGCTCCTTTCCCTGTATCTAAGTCCGCAACATACCTCATGACGGCAATACAGATTTTGCGTTTGATTAGATGCTTTGAAGGCAAAGAGTCAGGACCTGGGGCCATTGCTTGCAGGTGTACCAGACTCTCGGTAAACAGCCCCCACCCACCCCTGTCGTTCACCCCGGTCCCTCCTTCCGTTTCTTTGGGAGCATGCACGAAAAATAAGCGCTCTCTGATATGTTGGTTGTTGGTTGCGACTTTGATAGGTTCTAGGTTCATGGTTGTTGGCTGTTGGTTGTGACGAAATTTGATTTTTCTACGCTTTGCTCCTTCTAGCAAACAATCAGACGTGCAGAGGCACGATTTAGAGAGAAGGCGTGCTATTCAAAGATTCGTGGATCAAAGCTACTCATGGGTGCCATTTCTGTTTATGGTCATGTTTGCTGGCTGGGCTCACTTTCCTTCGCCTCATAGGACATAATTATTGTGCTACCTATCTTTCAATCTGCTGGATCAGATCTGAAATCGATTTTTCGTTTCTTTTCTCAATCTTATCATGGACCGCATACCACAGGCTCTCGGTTCGCAGGCCATCCGACGGGGCTTGCGGACACGCAACTCTGTGACAATAGTCATATTAGCTCTGCTAATATCGACCACCTTGGTCTTGTTCACCTATCGCTACCCGTCCTCGATTTTGCGGCTAAAGGCGCTGGACAGAAGCAAAAACAACGAGACTCTGTCGCCTATCATTTCCCCCGCTCGTCCACCCATAAATCTGAGACCACTGTCATCCGCATCACCAACAATACAACCATCGACGATTCCCACTCCACAAACACTGTCGCTTCCATCTGAATATAACAGCATACAAGGGCAGGACCCGTACTGCGAACAACGCTACACAACCCGGTATCTCGAGATGTTCCGCGATGGGGAGTCCACTTACTGCTCGCCTGATTCTCCGGCGCAAAGTTCGCAAATTACCTGTTTTCACACATCTCCCGACTTCCATGAGGACGGTCACAGGGGCTCCTTTTGCATCGGGCAAGGGTCTAACTTCGATTTCACCACGAACAAATTTGACATGGATTGTTCCATGAAGCCTAATATCGAAGTCCCTCTCCAGGAATTGCACGCCTATTGGTACGAAACTGGCCCCCGGTTCCTATTTCAAAACCATTTCAGCATTCATACTGGCGACGACGAGTTGATACTGTGGCGTCGCAAGAACACTGCGAAAGTCACAAACAAACGCACGTTTACTATCCTGATCAAGCGTGAGGGATCGGGAAATATCTTTCACTGCCTGCACGAGATCATGAGCCTGACTTATACCATGGACGTGCTGCGCATGAGTCGAGATCCTCAGACCGGCCAGGCTCGGTTCTCCGCTGAAGATATACCAAACACGCAAATCGTCATCGTGGACGACCTCGATAACGGCCCTTTCTTCGATCTATGGCATGTTGTTTCGGGCCGACCTATCAAGAGGCTGGGAGAACTGGTCAAGGATGACCCCGAGTGGCTCACGAACCCCGGAAACAACATCATTCTCCCCCTTGCGGGCGGGGCCAATCCTGAGTGGCATGAGAACCCGGACCACCACGACTGCCTCGACGAGCTACGAGAGGTGTTCTCGAAGAGGGTGTTGGAGTTTTACCAGCTGCCGCCGGAGAAACCGTGGGACCCCACCATGGGTACGAACAGCCCGCTTCGTCTGACTTTCGTGAACCGTACCTCCACCCGCAAGCTTGACAACGCGGACCAGCTGATAGACAACCTCCGCGCACGCTACAACTCGACTGACGTGGAAGTGAGATCCGTCGACTTTGCAGCCATGACGTTTCGAGAGCAAATTGAGATCGCGCGCGAGACTGACGTTCTCGTCGGTGTACACGGGGCCGGCCTCACCCATGCGCTGTTCATGAGCAGCAAGCGTAACGGCGGCCGTGGTGGCGCCGTGATCGAAATCTTCCCACCCGGCTTGGAGATGGGCGCGCTGCGGGCCATTGCGCTGGAGCGCGGGCTGGTCTACTACCGAACGCACAATACCACCAGCCTAGGCGACAGGGAGTGGCATTTTGAAGACTTGCATGTGGATGAGAACGTGTTCGCGGATCTAGTCGAACACGCGGTCAAGTCCTTGTACAATCGTATTGGGTCTTTCAAGGATGCGGCATAGATTTACGTCATGCTTTTAATGGGCGCTGGGCACTTTTCTATCAAGCTTCTGTATTGGGAAAACGATAATGATATTCATATTTGATGATGATTCAGACAGATCTGCGATCATACCGAATGTTGGATCTGAAGAATAGCAGGTCCTGACCCCAGGCATCTTGCAGGATCCTCGTCTGCCGTCCTCCCAGACGGTTGGTAGCGCAGTCCGCGCTCTTGCACCAAGAGAAGCCCTCGCTGGTCGGGCCCCGGATGATCGCACCGTCATATGATGCCGGATCCAGATGCGCCAAGAAGTCCTTTGATGGTTTATAAGAACCCACCGTAATCAATTCACGCTGTATCATCGTGAACCCGATATTGATTCTTTGCTTGGCTTTGAGTACTATACGAACATTGCCGTGCGCCCTTCCGCCAAGAGTTCTCTCCCGACCGAGACCCAGTTGGACATCGCAGCTACAGTATTTGCATGTCAATACTCGCGCGCTGAGGTTATGAAATCCCCTGGCCCAACGAGGATTGCTATCTCGCGAGGGATCGGCCAAGTATTCCCAGTACATAGGGACGAGCCGCATCAGAACTGCCACCATGTACGGGTTGTCGAGGCTCCAGTGTGGGCACAGGTACTTGTACTCAGCGGTTTTGCAAAACTCGCGTACCATTTCCTGATAGTCTTCGATAACCGCATGGTCTCCCGTCAGAAGGGTGGGCGCGTCAGGCAGCAATCGGTAGTACTTGAAGACCATCTTCGAGCGATTATGGTAGATATAAGACTCGTAGGAAGTGCTGTCGTATTGGCACTCGACGCAAGAAAGGAACGGTTCCCCACCACGAACCCTGTCGCAGGATTCTTCGAAGCGGCGACGCCAGTTGAGGATCGACTTCCAGCCCAACTCAATATGCGGACACTGCCGAACCGCTCCGGTCCAGGCGACGCAGGCGTGGTTCGAAGTGCCGGGGACGAGTTCCTTGGAGAACAGGGCGGTTCCATGGTATATCTTGCACCAGCCGCATTTATGCATCCGTTGCCTGAGCCATCGGTTATTTGTAGCGTATCCCTCGTGCCGCCTCAAGCACTGGCATTTCTCACAGAACATGTCCCTTCGGAGGGTGGCAGCCAGCCGTTTGTCACCATCTGTCGTATATCTGATGTTCTGAATCCTTTTCCCCAAATGGGACAGTATGGAATCGTCATTAAGCTTTGGGGAATACTTCAAACAGCCAGAATAAGATCTTTTGGCCAAGCGCTTCTTCGCTGATTGTAGGTCCTGGAATATCCGATCTTGACAAAGACTGCTGAGACGCCGCGAGCACTGGGAGACGCAATAGAAGTCGTCAAAGGGGAGGCACTCGAGGATTTGGAGGATCAGCTCATCGGGCAGGCTCTCTAGTCTAGAGTTTCCAGGCGGGTAGGGAACTGCAGGAGCTGGGGTGGGAGAAAGGGCTTCTCGCAGAACGAAATGAATAATTTTCAGGTATTCGGAGGCTCGCGCCCACGCATCACGAAAACGTGATGAGAGACTCATACCTGCAAACCAAGCAGGCCGACTGTTCCTGTCAAGCTAGCCGGACTGGAAGGAAAAGACAGAAAGAAAAAGAAAAAGATTGATCGCTAGGTCAGATATGCAAAGGTAATAGATAAGATGATTTGAACTAAACTTTATTTCAACAGCACAATGGGCCACCGCGCATAAGGCATTGACCAGCGAAAGGGGTTTACCCCTTTTTCGTAGGACCCGCAATTCGCTCAAACCGCCTCAGAAAATGATTATCCGGAAGGAAATTACTGGCTCAAAAAGAATGAATGGAAAGAGTAGGCAACTAGTATCCAGTTCATTTTCTGAGAGCAGAGATCTCAGCCAACTCGACCGAATGCTGATCTCGTGTTTGGTCGTTGATCCGTACGAACGAGCCCCCCATTGCACTGTCGTCGCTCACGCTGCTCAGGTTGGCATGTCGGCGGCGCCCCGATGATCCGTCGCCGATGGTATGCAGAGTACCCGTCCGCTTCGATGGGCGACTACCAGATATGACACTTCTCCATCCAACATGGCCCTTCAGCCATTGGATAAACGGCCTGATGGTCGAAAGGCAAACGCCGGTGATGGCGGCACACATCTCAAGTAGGACGAATATGGAGGTGATAGCGTAATCATCTGATAGTGAGTTAGTCGCGTCTCCTCCAAGGACTAGAGTCGATCTGACAAGGGAAAAAGGAGAAAGGAAGAAAAGAAAAGGGGGCTTACACAATGGGTCTCGCTTCTCATTATCGTAATACACCTGGAGCAAACGCCAGCGCACGATGCCCGCCACGATTGACCTAGGAGTCTCGGCTTAGCGCTGGTAATAACTGGATGGGAACCGTTCAGAAAAACACGAAGGGGAAAGCTTACAGGCCGCCCAAGAGAAATAGGCCACAAACGGCAACCTTGTTCCATGGGCTCATCTGGAGACGCAGAACCTCGTACATGGGGAGCGTGATGATGGCCAAGTTGATGGCGATGACTGCCACGGTAGTCCCTGTCAAGAAGGGCGTGGAGTGCTGCAAACAGCCCGAGCCATCAAAGGTCTCGACTTTCCACGTCGCCTTGCATCCCCATATAGCGAAGCCCACGTTGATGAGCCACCACACCACGGCCATGGCACTGAGTATGTATATGGCGACCTTCATGAAAGCAGAGCGGAAAAGTCGAAAGTATAATGCCAGTACGGACAACTTGATCAGAGTGAGCCCGGTGGAAACCAAGGGCAACAAAGTCTCACCCAACTATTGGTAAGATTCCATTAGCACTCCATCAATTTCAGAGAACCAAGACAGGAACAGATGGGAGTTCAAAAATAAGGACGCGAACCTTCTCTATGGTAGCAAACCGTTCCTGGGCATCGGGCATCATGTATACAGCAATGGCTCGTAAGCCAACGCCATTAACCGCGGCTTCAACACTGTTAGCCCTTTTTCCCACTTCAATCGAAAGACCGCCCATTGCGTCCATAGAGTAACGTACTTGTAATGGTGAGAGCGCAGACAGCATATTCGAGCATCTGTGAGAGGACAACAAGCCAGTCGTCGACTCCGAGTTTCTGCCGTGCGATGCGTCTCGACCACAGGCGCAAAGCCAGGGCCAGGGTAGAAAGGAAGGTCATCCATGCCGCGACGTGGTAGATCATCGGCCGCCTATCACCTCGAAGCATCTCCGGGGGGATGGCCGGGAGCTGCCCGGCACCGTCTCCTAGCTGCTTGTCTGGTGAAAGTGATTCCATAATTGCTGGGATAGGTATGTGCGGGTCGCAAAAGATGGATCATACAAATGGAGCAGTGGACATCATCGTATCTCAGGCCTGGAGAAACATCAAGATTTATATAAAAGGCCCGAGCCGTCGGCAGGACATTGGGGCAGAGTGTCGGTGTTGGTGCTTGACTTAAGCAACCAATATAGCGACGGCCTTGTTTTTCCTACCTAAGGTATGCGATGCTACCATGGCTGGAGGCTGTGGGTGTCCACGGGTGTAACATCAGAACCAGGCCGCAGGCTTGGCTCCCAATGGGGGCGGGAGCCGGATCAATTATGCAAATCAATCGCGACGTCTCGCCTAACCAGCCAATGACATGCTCGGAATTGCTGGGCTTTCGCTTTCCCTGTATTAATACCTCTGTGCCTCTCCGGCTGTGCATTTCTAATCAAGGAGGCAGAATCTGGAATCTTTGTTCTGGTTCGGTCTGGTCGCTCTACTTTGAAAAGCCCAACGTCGGTGAGCGAGGCAGCAGGTACTACTACTTCAGCGCGCTGGCAGCAAACAACACCGCCTCTTTGGCCGCCGCCTCCTTGCGCTCGCTATACCGGTCCGCAAACAGATCAAAGTGCTGGCGCATGATGATGGTGTACTTGACGAACTCCTCCATGCAGTCCACCAGGCGATCGCGGTTGCCACTAGGCAGCAGCCGCGCCTCCCCATCGCCGTTCCCACCTTCATCCTCGAACTGCTTGTAGGCGGTGGGGATGCTCGACTGGTTGGGGATGAGGAACATGCGCATCCAGCGTCCCAGCACGCGCAGGCTGTTGACCGTGTTGAACGACTGGCTGCCGCCGTTGACCTGGACGATGGCCAGCGTGCGGCCCTGGGTGGGCCGGACCGAGCCCGTGGACAGCGGGATCCAGTCGATCTGGTTCTTGAACACGGCGGTCAGGTTGCCGTGCTGCTCGGGCGAGCACCAGACGTGGCCGTCGCTCCACAGCGATAGCTCCCGTAGCTCCTGGACTGCCTCGTGGTCCGCCGGCACCGAGTCGCGGATCGGGAGATGCGAGGGATCGTAGATGCGGACGTCGCAGCCAAGTCGATGGAGGATACGGGCCGCTTCGAACGCGGCAAGCTTCGAGTATGATCTTTCATGTTTTACGTCAGCCATTGTCATGAATTTGTTCCATTGCTTGTTTCTCACCTCTTCCGTAGACTTCCATACAAGACAAGAACCTTGAGTCTCGAGCCAGTCTTTTCGAGTTCTTGGCGCACCATGGCGGTCGCAGTGTCCAGCTCCAGGTCGGCGACCCAGTCAGCAACACCCGGTTGAGGGTGCTGCAAGAACGGCCTGTACTTCGCTCTGATCAAAGCATCGTCTTGGTCGGCAGAAAGAGATATAGATGAAACGCCGTTGTTCATGTCTTTGCTGGCGTCTGTCGGGTGCGGACGCATGTTGGCAAGGAATCTAGATGTTGAAAAGCTCCGACGAAATGACGTGTAACCACAACGATACGTAGAGGATGCCCTGGAGATTGCTATTATCATTGCCTTGAGAGAACCTTGATTTCGAGGCGGTTTACCGGTAGATCAGGAACGATGGCCTTTCGGCCATGGTTTACGTTCGACATTCAACTTATGGGTATGTGTTATTAGAGTGCCTTGACTAAATCCAAACGATCGCCGCTAGTCCCAGTGGTCTATCGCACTAGTTTAGTCCGACCAATCATATATGGGGAGTGACAGCTACCCTGCCACCCTGACTCGCAACCTTACACGTTCTTATTCTCATCGGTGTTGTCACTGGGCATTCCTGATTGGTCAACTTAGATGCGGGGACAACATCCATTTTTAGCCGCATAGAATTCATTATCTTTATGGAACTCATGGAACATAGAACTATGCATAGTGTCCCTGGCATTTTGACCCCTGAAACATATGAATCGCCAGACGGGTATGTTTGGGACGATCCGTGACAGGTGTCTCAGATAACCGCCAAAATACCGAATTCTCTGTCAGTCATGCATCTGGATACTGGATCCAGTTCGTGCTGTGAGGGTCAATCCCAAACTCCCAGCAGCCCAAAGGCCCTCGAGGTACAGATAGTCCCCCGGCTCGGCTGCCACTCCCTTGCGCTGGCGCCCTTGTCACTAGCCGAGAGAAACAGTTTGTCTGACATGTCCTAGAAAGCACGACTGCGCCGGAACCAACGCAATTCCCGTGCTCGGAAGCAAGCTTACATACGTGACCTGGAGAACAGATGGAACGAGTGCGTGCGGCTCGGTGCGCAAGCCACAGTTGAGATGCAGAGAGAAGCACGGAGAGTCCAGGAAGAAAACCACGTATTACGACAACTGCTGCAGAGCCGAGGCATGGAACATGAAGCCATTCAAACGGCCGTTTCATCAATGACAGTAAAGACGGCACCCGGAGAGCTGGATCTCGTATCACAGTCCAATGTAAGTCCCTCGTCTATTCAACGACGCCCAGTTGATGGCATAATAACCGATAAACCAGGGCTCGGCACCGCACACAACGGGAAGTCACTGTCCGGAGCCAAGGGGTGCTTCTTTTGATGGGGCCGCCCCAAGAGTAGACCCCAGTTTTCCCGATTCCGACCCAGCGCAGTCTTTAAATCTCAGCGATTGGCTAGAGGATTTGTGCGATATCAAGAATGCTTTCGAGTTTGAAGCCTATGTGAGTACATTTTCCAACAGCAATGACTTAGGGGTAGGACTAAGAAGGAATTCACTGAAGAGCCAGCAACATGAGTTTTCCAGAGCTGATGAAAGTTAACATGTACAGACTCCTCAGAATAGGACTGGTTTATAAGTGGACAGACATGGACGCAATGTAATGAGCAGCCTGGTGTGATCTTTCGGGGTTGAGGGAAAGGCTCCAGGTTAGAAAGGGGAGCATGATACTCACGATGAGAGCATTTATGAATTAGGCCTGGTAATGTTCATGCATATAGACGAACTAAGGAGAACGCTCGATGTTATTTTCCAGCCAATCAGAGGTAGTCGGTGACACAACTGTAAACGTCATCGTTGCTGTGGGGAGAGATGGTAGATAGATGCAAAACCCGCTTTCCATGCCACGGTCACGTATGAGACCATCTATTTTAGTAGATAATTACCTGCTCTCTGTACCTACGTTACCAAAGACCATGGCTCGTGATAACAAAGAAGACCCATCCACCAGTCCATCTTCTCAGCTCGAGATTGCGGATCGTCCAGCGTCGACTCAGGGGATGCAGCCACCAACGCCGCCGCCCGACGGGGGATATGGCTGGATATGTGTTATAGCCCAGTTCCTTATCAACGGGTTCACTTGGGGAGTTGCAGCTGTTCGAAGTCCCCCGTCAACAATGCCTCTCCTGCCCATTCCCATCAAAGCGCACTTCCAACCAGAAACGTAGCCTGCAAATAAACTAACCCCTTTGACCCTTCAACCAGTCATACAGCGTCTACCTCTCCCATTACCTCTCCCACGGTCTGTTCAGCGAAGCCAGGCCCCTCGACTACGCCTTCGTCGGCGGCTTCAACTTCGCCTTCGCCCTGCTGGTAGCGCCCCTCGCCACGTCCCTCGCGCAGCGCTACGGCGCCCGGGCCCCCATGCTCGGCGGTGTCGTCCTGTTGCCCGCGGGTTTCGTCGCCGCGTCGTTTGCGCGACGCGTGTGGCACCTGTACCTGTCGCAGGGCCTCTGCGTCGGCCTGGGCATCGGCCTGGTCTACATCCCCGCCGCCGCCATCGTCCCCCAGTGGTTCGCGCGGCGGCGCAGCCTGGCCAGCGGCCTCTGCGCCGCGGGCTCGGGCGTCGGGGGGCTGGCCGTCTGCTTCGCGACGCGGGCCATGCTCGACGGTATCGGGTACGTCTGGTCCCTGCGCGTTACGGCCGCGGTCGTCTTCGTCGCGAACCTCGCCGCCACCCTGCTCATGCGCTCGCGCGACGCCGAAATCCGGCCGGACTCGCGTGCGCTCCCGTTCGGGCTCCTCGCCCGGTCGTACCCGGCCCGGCTTCTGCTGGGCTGGAGCTTCGTCTCCATGTTCGGCTACATCACCCTCATGTTCTCGCTCTCCGACTACGCCAAGGCGGCGCTCGGCCGGTCCGACGGGGACGCCGCCACGGTGCCGGCGCTGCTGAACTTGGGCGCCGCGCTCGGCCGCCCCCTTATCGGGTATGCGAGCGACCGCCTTGGGAGGGTTCAGGTCGCGGGTGTGTTGACTTTTGCGTGCGGTGTGCTGATCTTCGGGCTATGGCTGCCGTTTACGGCTTATCCTGCGCTCGGCGTCTTCGCCACGATAAGTGGCGCGATTCTGGGCATCTTCTGGGCGGCAAGTGGCAACATGTTCTTCTTAATTGCATAGATATTCGCACGACCTTATGCTTACATACAATAGTCAATTGGTGCCCTTGCTGCGGAAATCGTCGGACTGAAGGAGTTGCCCGCTTTCCTAAGCATGACCTGGATCATCGTCGCGCCACCGTGTCTCGGTAAGTTGCACCCTTGTGCTCTGGAAACCTTCTTCTGACTGTTACCTCAGTTGCAGAAGTGGTGGCGTTAGAACTAAGACAGTCTGCATTTGGAACGCGATCCTATGTATATGTGCAGGCCTTTGCTGGCATATCTTACATATTGTCAAGCTTCTTCCTACTTGAGTTATG
Organism: Apiospora arundinis; assembly: GCA_039105305.1. Lineage (NCBI taxonomy): Eukaryota > Fungi > Ascomycota > Sordariomycetes > Amphisphaeriales > Apiosporaceae > Apiospora > Apiospora arundinis. The sequence continues at coordinate 493,992 of JAPCWZ010000007.1, read as the reverse complement.
GAGGGTAAGACGAGGAAGATAAATCCAACCTAAAACACTCTTTATTACAGGCATGCAGCATTGCGTATATGATCTCGGTCAACTTCCTGGCCTGGTGATCAAGGTCTGCATTGGAGCTTAATTAGTAACCACGCTACGTCCTTTCAGGCGTCCAGCGTAATAGCTAGAGTGCCTTTGAATGGGGTATTGTCTTATACTTAGACATCCAGAAGCTCTTGAGTCGCCAAATCAGCGATCAGCTTCGCTGCTTTGTGACTCCCCGGCTCTTTTCGCATGAGTTGCGCGATGTCTTGAGCCTTTCGCTGCATATTTGCAGTGTTTGGACCATCCACGACAGCCAGGAATGCATTGCTCAAGCCTTCGAAGGTCCAACGGGGCGCCGTGCCACGAGTGGCATAGACCCCCACGCCCGTCGTCTCAGCAAGCATTGCGTAGTTGTACAGATCCACCCACATGGGTACAACAACGTGAGGTACACCTCCCCTAGAGTCCAGTTAGAGGAGTTGATTTGCGCCAACGGAGGATCTAAGGGGCTGCTATCTTACGCTAAAGCTTCGTGGTAGGAGTTAGCTCCTCCATGATGAATCGAAGCCACAATCTGCCCTGTCTCGAACATTGCAATTGCATCGATCGTCAACCACTGCAGCAATGCCAATCAGTGGTATGTCGACCATGGGAGTCTGGATTGTACTTGCCGGTGAGATTCGTAACCTGCCCTGAGCCACATATTCATCCAGGGGTGCCTTGAAATCCATCCTCAGCCCGGGATTGGGGGAGAACTTCCAAAGTACCTGAATCTGCAGTAAATATATCCATGAGTTTATGTAAGTAGGCTAGGATGTGCTTTGCAGTAGCTTGGGCAGAAAAGGGGGGCAGAAAAGGGTGGAATTAGTGTAACACTGACTTTTGTCTGCGCAAGCACCACCTCAATAGCTTGAGCCATTATCCTCGCGCTCTCTTGGATATACGTGTACATACTACCCAGATTAATGAGCAGCGTGGGTGCTCTTTGGAGCCAGTCTGCGAGTTCGGGATCTTGCTGAGCTGCTGTAGCCGTCCTTAGGATGATGGAATTGGTACCCACCACCCCTTTGGGGACAGTGTCGAGAGGAAGGGTAGCCCCTGAAATATGAGGCGCAATCCAAGGTGCCCGGCCGTCGCGCATTGGCGTTAACGCATACACTCCTTCTTTCCTGAGAAGCGAAACAGATCTACTTAGCCGAGGCAAAATGCTGACAGAGTAGGTGTAGCGCAACCCGAGATATATGTTCTCTGGAATACGAAGCCAGGGTATAGGGAAAGGTATATCACTCCCTATGCTGTTTCGATGAAGGGGATCAGCTCCAACTCGGTGTATACTTATACAAGTGGGTTTCACCTTGGGTACTTCCAGAAACCAATTCCATAGGGCTGGTCAAAGGCCAGATCATCTGACAGACTGCCTGGGGCGATATATGCGTGCCGCCGGTTGGCGCCCCGCGCAGCTTCTACCGCTGGTCTGAAGACGTAGTCGAGGACAATGACAGCCGGATCAACCATATCAATAATGGCTCGAGTTTCGTTGTAGAGGAACCGATACGGGTCGCCCTCCCACGGTGAAATGACGCTCTGCAATATCTCGTCCCGCCCAGAACATCCCTTGAAGCCTGGCTCATGCCCGGCCCATTGGGGGGCGATGGGCTGGGGGCGAACCCTCTTCAAGATGGCATCGATGTAGCTTTGGCCACTGACCGCATGGAAGGCGATCTCGGGAGCATCAGCGTTCTGCATCTGGGCAAGGGAGGATATGCGTGCGATCTTTTCCGACATTTCGGGGAAGGACGCATAATGGACACGGATCGAAGGGTGCCGCTCTATCAGTGACTGAGCGGTAGCCAGGTGTACGTTGCTTAGACCAGCTAGAACGTTGGTTAAAAATAAGACAGTGTTGTTCTTTCCAGGCAAATAGCCCAAGGTCGGTGTGCTCTCGGGCGTGTTGTGTAGTTTCAGCTTCAGGACGGCGAGGAGAGCTGCCAATACAGCTGCCAAGACGGCAGCTGTGTTCAAAATTCGCCTCGGCATCCTCGAGTATGTTTCCAGAGTCCGGATGGTGATCTTTTGATGTTATATTGAGCAGCAAGCTGACACATTCTTGTTTTAATTCACAAGACTCTTGATTCCAGATGAAAGAGGGGGGAACCCTGGATACCAGCCACTTGTCTCATCTTGAGGTGTCACAGCATATATAATCCTTGCAAGGTATAATCCTTGCAAGGTGGCAGTACAGATGTTGCTAGCGCAGCTTAATTATATTACATCAAAGTCTAAAGCTATCGAGAACAGGTATCCGACCAGACATTTTGCATTCTCTCCGTGTTAAACTGCCCCAGCTCTAAATAGCATTGATTACTGTCATACAGTACCTCCCTGTCTGTTCCAGGATGAAGGAGCCCATGATCTTCATTGCCACGGCGCCAGTAACTCCCGCCGTTTCCAAGTGGATCAATTTTTTGTTTCTAACTTGGTTTCTATAGCCTTTTTCCGAAGCGCTTTCGCTTCTTGGTATTGCTTTGCTGTCTCCTTCCCAAAGAAGAACTGGTCGTCACACCGCCCAAAGGTCTCGCGTAATGCGGCAAGCGCAAGCTTACAATCCCAATCATTCGGATCGAGGCTCCGGATTGCCGCTTTCAACGTCTCAGCCACATGGTCCGCGTGTCTCGGACTGGGCTTCGGGTTAAGTGCCAGAAAGACTTGTGACTTGTGACGGCCCAACCGGGCTCGGGTCTCGATCGTGTAGACACGGCGCGCCTCGGTGTAGTCGGCCAGGCTCGCCTGCGCCAGCGCCAGCGCTGCCGTAGCTAGTCCTCGGGCTTTGAGTGACCACCGTAACTCCTGGCCATACGATGTTGCCGTCCGTTTCCAGAGCTCGCGAGCGAGGCTTTGAACCAGGGCTTTGTCTTCGCAAACGGTCTGCGCCGCCTCGACGAAGTCGCACAACACGCTCACGGTGTAATCGTCATCTATTCCGTATTTCGACTTCGCTAGTTGGAGGGCAGTTTGGTAACTCGTGATGAACTGTGCTTGGTCGAGGCCGTTATTTCCCCAAAGTCGGTAGTATGTGGCCCATGTCTTGAGCATGAGAGGGTCGTCTTTCTCCAGCCAGCTGGAGAGCGTCCGAGCGGTGCACAGACTAATGACGCAGATCGTCTGGCGAAGATCGTTCTGTTCAATCTTAACCATGGCCTGGAATATGTCCGCCAGCCCTTGGTGGTGCCTGTCTTCAGGCTGACTTTGAAGCTGCTGAATGCCACAGAAGAAGGCGGACAGGATGTCTTGGGTACTGTCGCAAATTCCCCCGGGTCTTTTCCATGAAGTCCCACGCGATTGGCGCTTCTCGGCCCTTGCCGCACGCTCTTTGGCCGACCTTCTCCTCTTTTTGGGTATCTCCAATTGGGAGGACAACTCGTGTAGTACGCGAAAGACGTTCCAAAGGAATCCCAAGATCTGCGGACTGCATCGTTTCAGATCGTTCATCAGAGGGCCAAACACTCGTTCCGTGAGGACATTAGCGATATCTGCCTTGAGACGCGCATTTTCGTTGAAGCGAAAGTGAAGTTTCTGGGTATTCTTCTTTTCCTCCTTTTCCCCCTTTTTAATCAGCTCGGCCTGCCACTTTCTAAGGAAAGCACCATAAATCTCCTGGCAGCGAATTGAATAGATCTCCCCGTTGTAGAATACAGATTGAGGATTGTCCATGTTGCGTCTGTTGGCATCATCAAAGAATCCATTGACATACTTCATCACGTGGAAGACCAACCTAGTTTGTGGTATGTAGCATTTGGGCTGAAGGCTGTGAGGTCGGCGCCATAGCTCTTCGGTCAATACATACTCGGGGTACGGTGTGTTCTGATATGGCGGGCGAAGACGAATACTTCGTCTCGTGCGCGGTCGTTCCGGATTCAGATGTGCTTTGGATTGCGAAGTCAGCTGCGTCTGGCCCTGGTTGTTTTTCTCACAACCCCTCTCCTTGAGCTTCGTTTTGAACGTATTGATACTTGGATGAGATATGTTAGGTCTCGCATTTTCTAGACGATCGGAACGAGCTCTAGGAAAAGAAATCGTAAGCACTCACGAGACTTCGAAGCCGTATGTAACTTCAAGAATAGCCAACGTTTCTTCACCCGTGGCGTTCATCTTAGAGTAGATGCACTCTATCACAGGCCATATCTTGTTCCACTCATTTTTAGACTTCTTAGGGCATTTGTTTGGACTTCGATGCTTTGTAACTCGGTAGTGGCGCGAATCTGGAGATACTGCCGAAGCTGAATGATGGCGGGAAGCTCTGGCGTTCTGGGAAACGCTCCGAGCGCTCCCACGCACCGATTTCGGCATCAAGGCTCGATAAGCCATGGCTACTTGAAGACTCGATCGAAAGTGCTTGATCTTAGCACAGGGAGGAGGCTCTGGACGAAGTGGAGAGACAGAGTCGGTATGCGCTTCAGGATTGGTAAGACAATCAAGAAATGAGTCGGACTTAGTTCGGATCTAGTGCACCGTTCTCAGTTTTCAACCCCGCATGGGCTAAATGGTGATTTTCATCCGGTCGTGTAACAATCAAATACCATTGTGAGACTATCATACCAAGGAGTATGACAAATTTCCCCCTCCACTACGCTTGGAACTTCTAGAGAAAGACAAAAAAAATATTAAACGTCCCTCATGCAGTACTGAAGTCAGAAAATCCAAGCAATTCCCTGGTATAGAGCTGGAGTCCTTCGATAAAGACACAGCTTGCAGTGACACCAGAACCCCCAGGATGCTACCAGCTTCGGTGTAGGTATTGCTGCCTAAATTCTCTTGTCGGTAACTGCCGTTTGTAACCCTACTGCACGTCTTCCATGAGCTCTCCTATGATCAGTCCTCCCGCTAAAGTGTAATGCAAGTCTGTGTGCTTTGCCGGGGTCACCAGATTATTGATTATGCAAGCAAAGAGAACACGAAAGTCGGTGGCGGAGTATTGAGATGTCCGATTGGACATGGCAAAAGTGCAAGTGGGTTTGTGCCTTCCGGATGCTGTTTCACGGCCGAAGCTGGATGCATTGGATACGGGCCTCCATGGCCAATAGATCGTGCAGGCGGCACATTTGGTCGCACCTGAATTCGAGGCTCGTTTTCGAGAGGAGTATTGCTGTTGATTGATCACCTTTGCAATGACATGGCGAAGGACAGCTATTAGCGATTAAGATGCGTTTCTAGATAGTCCTGTCCTGAGAGTATGCAGTAAATCCAAATCATCTTCCTACTATAAGTATCGTCAACATTCCCAGCAATAAGCATAGGAGAACCTGCCCTTGAATTACTCTATCCAAAGTCAAGAATCACATGAACAGCCCCTTGGCACGTAATTCCCCTTGTTAAGATGGGTATCCCTTCCATCTTCAAGCCTGAAAGGCCGAGTCAATCGGCCAAGCAGTCAAGCTCCCGAAACTCCTCTGCACACAAGAAACACTCAGGGCACAAGGGCTCAGCCCCGCACAAGAGCTCATCCTCATCGCATAAACACTCACCGAAGCCTGGAAATACGTCTTCATCAACATCGTCGGAAACAGACAAGTCCCATTCCAAGAAAGGAGATTCATCAAAGCCGTCTCTCGTTCCAGTCCCAGAGGTCCCATATGTCCATATAACAGCTGCTACAGATGGGGCTGAAGAAGTCTACCGCCGCGCCGAGGAGAAGGCTAACGATCCAACGTCGCTGATTGTGGCCGTTGTCATGCCCGAGGACGAAGGTCCTTTGATGTCCCGTGTCGTCAAGGCACCAAGAACAGCGAAGCGTATGACCAATCCTTAATCCTCTGTCTCTATTCTTCCGTTTAGTTGTCATTTCGTATCACTAGCCCTGGAGATAAAACCGCAGAGCTATCAATGCACCGGATATCAGAAACTATTCGTATTCATGCACATATGCCACACACCCAACACCCAAACCCTTTCAGCTACAAGAAGCCCAAGTGAATCTACTTTGATCTTGAATCATTTTCTGTTCGAAACTCATGGCCCATTGAACTCAAATCACTAACAAATTATTCTAGGTGCTACTATGTATGTCACCACTCCCTGGTCTCTCCAGGGGTGGATCAGATCACTAGTCCAGGAGCGTTTTACAACATTTTTCATTTTCGTAAGCCCGGCCGTCCAGAAATTGGCGTATGACATCCCCGAAGTCTTCAAGGACGTCCAGATTATCCCTTGCGGAAATAGTTCGCTTTGTCAGCAGAACCAGCAAGAACAGCTCCAACTCCGAATCGATAGCTCGTCAAAGTACTGCGGCAAGCCAAGCTATTTGTGGGAGCAAATCACCAGTTCAGATGATCCTTGTGCGATCACACACCGCCGTGGCTGCTACTTTGATATCAGTACCTGTATGCCGGAGGAGATCGAGGAATATTTCGGAGAACCAAAGATGATGCCAGGTCTCTCGGAAGATGACCTAGCAAAGATCCAGAGGAAACTCTTCACTGTGGAACCTGATGCCGCATCTGTGCCACGGCCTTCCGAGCAGCCGACATCGGTGAGTAATATTCCACACAATCGCCTTTCTTCCATCTTGGAGACACTGACCCTAGCTAGACAGGTGGATCCTGGTTCGAGAAGTGGAAATCAGTCCTAGCCTCGGTCATGTTTGCGAAAGGCTTCTATTCCCATTTCGCGGGCGTCTTCTGGTGCTCGGGCACGGGCATTTACGTCAAGGGCCCTCTAGGCCTCGCCATCGGCGCGCACACCTTCACCGCCGGCGGGGCCCTATTTTCCGCGAGTGCTGGGGCCGGACTGATGGCGGCGGCAGGCATCATGTACTTTATCCCATGGGACAGGGTCTTCAGCTATTTGAAGGCGCAGCTTTGGCGCATCTGGGACAAGATTTGCCAGATAGCCGACTGGATTCGAGAGAAGCTCAAGACACTGGCTAGCACGGTGATGGATAAGGTGTACCCTAAGTCTCACAAGGCAGGAGCCTGGCATGTTTAATTCTTCTTCGGGGTATGGACTGTGTGTTGGTTTCACATTGTTAAGGTGCTGGTGTATAACGCGATTATGAGGTTCTTTTGTCAGGTAACTCCAGATTATCCCAGATTGACCACAAACTTGAATTCAAACTCAATTATTCGGATGTTTCGCGGATATTTAAGGCTTGCCTCTAGCGAAGAGGCTGATGTCTAGCGCTGAATTGTCTTTGCGTTTCTGACTCATCAGCAACGCCCCATCTTTGAATTGGGTTGTGCCGTCTCTGAAGTAAAGCACAAAAGCGACGGTATAGGCCGAGGGAAGAAATGTAACACGAAGAGGAGGAAGCATAACAGGCCAGCTTATGTCTCCCTTGCAAGCTTTTCAAAGCCGACTTGTCGGCATTTTCTTCGCTTCTAAAAACCGCTGCGGCACCGGCACATGCACCGCCCGCAAGAACTCGGCAAACCCCTTTCCCAAGGGGTCCAGCCTAGCCGAGGAGCTGACCCCGCGTCCCAGCGCCCCGTAGACCACGAAGTGCACGGCGCGGATCTCGGGGAACTCGACGCGCTCAATGTAGTAGCCGTCGTCCCAGTCCTCGCCCATCATCTGCTTGATCCGGTCGCGCGTCAGGAAACTGCGGAGCCACTGCCACGTCTCGTCGTTGTTGAGACGGGCGCGCGGCGTGAAGCCCACGTTCACGTTTGCGCCCTTGTCTCCGGACCGGGCCAGCAATACATCACCGAGAGGAACCACCGTAGTTGGCCCGAAGGTGTCAAGGGATGTGGGTGAGACAGGGTCGTAGCTGAGTCGAGGCTCTAGGGGTTCCGTGATTTTGGGGCTGCCGACATCTATCTTCCTTACAGAGGAGCCAACAGTACTGCCAGTAATGCTCAGGAAGCTAACGCTTTCCCGAAGCCGATCCTGCCGAACGAGAGCTGGGAAGTAACCCAGGAACGGGATCGGATGCATGAGGAGCCGCCAATCGAGCGAACCTCCCATGCCCGGAAAATGCTGCATGAAGTTGTATGCCCAAGAGGCAAAGACCTTGCGCACGGCGTCGACGGTCGCGGCCTGCACGAAGATACGGAGGGACGTCGTGGCCTGGAGCTGGCTCCGTGGGTTGGTCTGGGCCACGCCGACGCGCTGGAAGTCGAGCACGTCGATCTCCTTTTCGCACCCCCACTTCTTCAGCTGCCCGCGCACCTGCGCCTCCAGCATGTCGTACTTCTGGGGCGTCGCGTATCCCACGGCATTGTCCGTGTGCTCTCCTTGGTAGCCGCCGCGATAGAACACGGCGAGCTTGGTCGTCGGCGGTGGCGGGTGGCCTTTCGCCCCCGAGACGTGCACGCGGTTCTTCCCGACCTGGCGCACCGCGACGTGGGTAATATCCGCTTTGACGTCGCTGTTCAGGTAGACGTTGCCTTGCAGCTCGTATAGCAGCTGGCACTTGACCGTCTCCTCGGTGACGATGCCGCGCAGCTTCTCATGCTTCGTGATCACGCACGCGCCGCTCGAGTCGATCTCGGCGATGGGACACGCGATCCCCAGCAGGTCGCGTTCGACATCATACTCGTCGAAGCCCGCAAAGTTGCCCCCGGTCACATAGTAGCTGCACTCGATCAAGTGGCCGGCCACGAGCGACCCCGCCAACCGGTCGAAGTCGCCGTCGGACCAGCCATGCCACCACGCCGCGGCGCCCATGACCGGCGACGCATCGGCCACACGGCCACAGATGATGATGTCGGCACCGGCGTCGAGGCCGGCACGGATGGCGCGGCAGCCGAGGTACGCATTGGCCGCGACGATCTTCTTGCGGGGGTCGTCGAGGAAGCTGGCCGTGTCGCCGGCCAACTTGACCTCGGGGTTCTCTACGTCGAGGTGGGGCAAGCGGCCCCGCTCATCGGGTCGCAAGATGTCCCTGACGTCCGGCAGCAGGTCGTCGCCCTCGACCCACGCGATCTGGAGCTTGGCCGCAACGCCACCCAGTCGACGGGCTTCCTCGGCGCACTTCACGGCCAAGCCCTTGGGGTTCAGCGCCCCGCCGTTGATGACGATCTTGATGTGGCGCTCGGCGACTACCTTCAGTGATTTCTGTAGACCGTCCCAGGCGCTCGCGACCCAGCCCGGGTGCTGCCCTGCTGCGTAGGCGTCGGCGTACTGCGCCAGGTTGGCCTCGGCGAGGTAGTCTCCCGTGATGACGTCAATGGGGCCCGACACGGCTTGCTCGTACATAACGTCGCCGGGATCTATTGAGGCGCCGCTGCAGTTCCCTATACGGACTGGCCGTCGAGGTGAACCCATCTTGCTTTCTTCTTGCTAGAGGACTCGCTTGAAGAATTGTGACTGCAGGTTGTTTCGTTTTTCTTTCTCTCTAGGGTAGCCACTCAAGTGAGACAGAGCTCAACGTAAAATATGTGTTGCTGTGGTGGTTTCACGAGACCACGAGGCGACATGACACATCCAGTTGCTCGTTCTTTATTGTCGGGACAGTGTAATACGAAAGCAACACGGAGTCCCAGCCTGTATCGACCATTGCGGAGTAAATATCATGATCCGAGGTCAGTTCGAGGAGGTCACAGCCAGTTTACTGCACCCCAAATGGTCATGATGCGGGCAAGCCTGGGTTCTCCGCATTGAGACACGCGAACCTCGGCAGAGCCCAGCGCCTCTTTGGAGATAGCTGCATGCCAAACATTACGTGACGCTAGCTGAAGCTTCACAATTGGAGTAGTCAGGACCTCACCGCGTTTCACACCTGCCACCATCGTCTAATCGGCCGGTAGTCAAAACCTAAAATCAACATCATCTTTACTTGTTACCAGTTGCAAAGAGAGGTAACCCCTCATTTTGGTTACAGAGGGCAACGACCATACTCCTTTGCATGTGTTGGATCCATTTTTTTTCCTATCGTATCACCCAGGATAGCCCAGAAAACTTGTTGTGTTGGAGGCATCATTTGCAAGCCTAAACGGACTGTCATAGCACAGGGCGACGCCATCAAGCCATGGCGTCGTGAACCTCGTGGTGAATAATTAGCCCTTGCTTGTTCCTGGATCCCTAGCAGCCTAGCGATGCGGGCACAGACAGAGTTCGCAGAAGTCTGGGTTCCTTGCATCTGCAAGACGCGGAGAAGATGTCGATGATGCAAGGGATGCTCAAGATCAGCCTCCATATGCTGCGTAGGCTGGATGCTTCTCCAAACTCCCTCCGAAGGGATTCGGTCCACATACATCTAGGAAGCCCGATGACGCCTGAAGAAATATGGGTGGAAAGAATCTTTGATAATCCCCGGGTCAGCTCCACAATGTATGTTGTACAAATGCTAGGTGAGCCGGCAGTTGCAATCTTCGGGTTGACTCCAATCCCAGTGTAACGTCGCCCATTGCTCATGCCACGAGATGCAGCTACGTCGGAGTCAACATGATTGGGGAAATAAAGCTTATTCAGTATTGACTGCTGATGCATGGGGAGTACCAATGCCAGATATGGATATACCGGAAGTACTTTTGCTCCTTAGGGTAAGGGGTCAAGATGGCATCACGCGCTTCCACCTATTATGCATCCCTTATCGCGGGGTTGTACTTTCGCACGTACGTAAGCTTGCTCATCGGACTTATGCATGGTCATGAAAGGCACACACGCAAACCCATAGTATACGTTCCCACTTACAACCAATCGCATTGACAAACTGGGGGGTCAGGAGTGAGGCATTCAGGAATATGATGCAATGTCATGCCTAACAACTCACATCTGTAGGTCGCATTGGTCACCACCATCACGATGTAATGGACAAGATAGAGAATAGTTGTTCGATCATGCACACATTCAAAAATTTGAGATCATGTTCGGAGCTCTATGCAACAATGTCGGCGAAATGCCATCCAATCATCGTTCGAGCACCCGCATGTACTATATACACAATACTACATAACTCCGAAGTTAGATACGCCTCTAAATGCGGCACTAGGTAGAACCCTGGTTCGGACTTCCAAACCTACCCTCGAGACCTTTCAAGGGATACGAGGTGTGCCTCCTATACTACTAGTCACTTATGCAGGGCAATATCAGCCTGCGTTGGTGGCTCTCCCTTTCCCAGGCATATGAGAAGGCTCATCGGTCCGCATCTTTTCAGCTTTCCGCCACCAACAGCGCCATTTCTTTGATCACTCCCTCTATTGCCGCACTTACTTTGTATTCAAACCTGAACACGAACATGCTTGACTCGTAATAGGGGCTAGTTGAAATACACTCAAGATCAAGCGTCGTTGGTTTACTTTGAATGATCGAGCTAAATCGTCAACCACCATTGTCCTAGGGTTGTACGTGCAACGGCTCAATAAAGGGGCAGTCATGGCTACTATATCAGCCGAAGTTGTCGAAGCCCGCATCAAGGAGTATGGCAGACTGTGGACCATTGACGACCTTATCCGTGTGCGGGCACAAGACGAGGTTCAGTTTTCCATCCTTGGCTACCCGAGATATGGGGGCAAGCCCACCGACTATGAGTACTTCACAGGAAAGGATCTCGATCGGATGGTCGACGAGATGTGCCATCTACTGGTGCGGGACGGTCTTAAGGTGAATTCCTACAAGACAGTGGCTCTGTTCGCGCAGTCCGACCTGTCCTTCGTCGCCACCTTCTTCGCCCTCTTCAGGCTGGGCTGCAAGGTCTTGCTCATATCGATCCGCCTGGGAGAGCCGGCCTGCCTGAATCTGCTGGCTACGGCAGAGTGCGATACTATCATGTATGGCACCACGGCCCGCATCAAGACCACCATTGCGGACCTGAAGAAGACCAATGCAAGCCTCAAGTTCATGCCGATGCCGTCCAGGCAGGACTACGACAGGCCAGACCGTCCACGTCCGGAACCCTTCTTCCGCCCCACCGCCGACAAGGAGGCCGAGCATGTCCAGGTGTCCCTCATCGCGCATTCGTCGGGCTCGACCGGCTTACCCAAGCCCCTCTTCCTGTCGCACCGGAGCATCATCAACTCGGTGCCCACGGGAACCGGGCTCCGCGCATTCAACGCCTTGCCCTGGTACCACATCCACGGCCTCTTCACCTCGCTCATGGCCATGTGGATGCGCCAGCCGGCCCACATGTTCAACGCCGACCTGCCGCTGACGGCGGAGAACCTCATCCAGGCGATCCAGGAGGCGCGGCCGGAGATCTGCCACTGCGTGCCCTACACCCTCAAGCTCATGGCCGAGCGCGAGGACGGCATTGAGGTGCTGCGAAGGTGCAAGTACGTCACCTCCGCCGGCGCGAGGACGCCGGATGAGCTCGGAGATAAGCTCGTCAAGGCCGGGGTGAAGCTAGGGGTCATCTATGGGATGTAAGTGTTCTCCTTATCCCTTGCATGCTTAGCGGTGATGAACAAGGGGTCGTTCGGCCGTTAGCGTCCCACACACCACACTCGGGAGAAATGGCATAATTAGCTGACCCTCAGATGACTAGGACCGAGGTCGGCCACGTGGGCGACTCCATCTACCGTGAGTCCGGCGACGACAGCTGGGACTACGTGCGGCCCTACGCGAACCTGCGCCCGCACATGATATTCAAGCTACTGGGCGGTGGCGGCCATGCTGGCGGCGGCAGTAGCAACGTATATGAGGCCGTGTACCTCAAGTCCCACCCGGCGCTCAAGATGTCCAATTCGGACAACCCGCCAGGCTCGTTCCACTCGCGGGACCTCTGGACCCCACACCCCGTCCTGCCCGACGCCTGGAAGTACGTCGCCCGCGACGACGACACCGTGACGCTGCTGAGCGGCGAGAAGATCCTGCCGCTGGGCATCGAGGGCGCCATCCGCGAGAGCCCGTTCGTGCGCGACGCGCTGGTGGTCGGCAACGACCGCCTGACGCCGGGCGTATTGGTATTCCGCGCCGCCAACGACACCGCGACCGCCCCCGGTGGCCAACCCTTGTCGGATGCCGAGTTCGTCGACGCCGTCTGGCCTTACGTGCAGGCGGGCAACCGGCTTGCGGACGAGTTCGCCCGCATCACGCGCGACATGGTCGTCCCCGTGCCGGCTGATGTCAGCTACCCGGCCACGGACAAGAACAACATCATCCGTGGCGCCGCCTATGCGCAGTTTCAAGACTACATTGACGCCATGTATGTGGAGAGATCTCTGCAGAAGCAGATGAATGGTGACAAGGCGTCTCACAAGAAGCATAAACTGAGCGTCGAGGAGTTGGAGGTGTTAATACGGGATCTGCTCCGCGACCACGCCGACATCGACATGCCCGACGTCCACGCTGACTTCTTCGCCGCGGGCTTGGACAGCCTGCGTGCCGCACAGATCCGGCGTCTGTTGTTGCAGGAGGTGGATCTGGGCGGTCGCTCGCTTCCTACCAACGCTGTGTACGATGCTGGCAACATCTCGGAGCTCGCACGTAGGCTGCATGCCATATCAATGGGCGAGGCCCTGGTCAGTAACGATCACATCACTACTCAAAGTCATCACAGACCGACAAACGGAGGATCAGACAGTAGCGATCTTCGGCTCATGCAGCAGATGATCGACGAGTACGGCAGCTTCGAGAGACGCAAGCCAGGGAGATTGCCTCAGCATGAAAAGGAGACGGTGGTAAGTGTCAACCCTTTCCATACTGCAACTCTGCTCGAGAAATTTCACTTTCAGACCGTAGTGCGGATATTGCATCTGAGCCTTCGACAGTTGTTAGGGTGATTTGAGGTATGCCTGTTGACTAACCACCATCCGTAGATCCTCACCGGCGCCACCGGCGCCCTGGGAGCCCACATCCTCCACCAGCTCCTCCAAGACCCAAAGGTCGGGAAGATCTACTGCCTCGTGCGCAGCAGCGACAGTAACTCTCCTCAAGCCGCCGCAGCCCGCGTCCAAGCCTCCCTCCGCGACCGCCGCCTCTCCACCGCCGTCTTCCCCCAGCTCCTCCAGCAGCAAAAGCTCGTAATCCTCCCCACCAACAACCTAAGCGCCCCCAACCTGGGCCTATCGTCGTCCCCCGAGAAGACCTTCGCCGCCCTGCAGGCCACCACCACGCTCATCGTGCACGCCGCGTGGCCCGTCAACTTCCACCTGGGCCTCGCGAGCTTCCGGCCCCAGCTGGCGGGGCTGCGCCGGCTCCTCGACCTGGCGGCGGACGTCCCCTTCCGCCGGCCCGCGCGCTTGCTCTTCACGTCGAGCATCGCGGCGGCGTTCGGGATGCCCCGCGGGTCTAGGGTGCCCGAGGGACCACTCGCGGAGTTGCGGTACGCGGCGCCGACGGGGTATGCGCGGTCTAAGCTCGTTGGGGAGCGCATCTGCGAGCAGGCCGCGGCTGCGGCGGCGCTGAGGGACGAGGATGAAGGCTTCTACACGCACAAAGAGAGCTCTGCGGGAGGGGTTGGTCTCAACCCTTTCCTTTCTGTATTCCGATACCTACTAGGTCAGGGAGCTGGGGGCGACAAAGGCCGCTCTGGTAGCCGTTCTGCGGATGCCCCTGCTACTACCCCTCCGCCTCATGTCGCCGTGCTCCGCGTCGGCCAGATCTCCGCCGACACCGAGCACGGCATCTGGAACGCGAAGGAGGCGATCCCACGGCTCGTACAGAGCGCCACGCAGGTCGGGGCTCTGCCGCGGCTCGGGGAGCGACAGGGGGGCCGGTGCGAGTGGATGCCCGTGGACACCGCGGCGCGGGCGATACTGGAGCTGGCGGCGCACATGAAGGGATATCCATCGTCCTCTCCGCCCGCTTATTGTTCACCTTCCACTTCTTCCTCCTCCTTTTTCCTCTCTGTATTCCGATCCATACTCGGCTGGGGAACCGCCAGAAACGGGTCGTTCAAGAGCAAATTGCCCATTCTCCCATCCTACTCCTACCCTCACCAGTCAATCGGAGTGAGCGTGGAAGATACCAGCGTGATCAGATTGGAAAAGGTGGTGATCGGAGTAGACAGCGGAGAAAATGACCGCCACACCAACAACGACAAGTCGGCAACGGCAACGACGGCCACAGCTCTGATCTACAATCTGGTGGCACCGCACCATTTCTCCTGGAACGACGACTTCCTGCCCGCAGTGCGGGCTAGCGGCCTGCTGCGCTTCGACGAAGTGGACCTTCCGGAATGGCTGGCACGTCTGCGGTCGCGAGCAGTCGAGCTCGGTGTTGAGGCTGAGGCGCGGCTCCCTGCTATCCAGCTTGTTGACTACTATGAGGCGACGTACATGGAAGGCAAGGATAGCGGCGCAAAGGAGGGCAACGCGAGCCTCACCTGGGACGTCGGTAAGGCGTGCGCGCACAGTGAGGCTGCGCGAACCTGTCCCCAGGTTGTCGAGGCTGGGCTCGTGCCCAAGATGGTGCGGAATTGGCTTGCGGCCGATAATGGGGAGAACTAGGTCAGAAAGGGGTGAGCGAAACAGGCATACAACCCGCGACTTGGTCGGAACCAGATTGACACGAGTTCCAACAACCGTTGGATCCAGATGTGTAAAATACTAAAAGATAGTAAGGATGGCGAATGTAGGATGAATGTGATTTTGTATTAATATCCGGATTCGCTTAATTGAATGCCAGACAAAAACGAATGTAGGCCATGTCCTCCGCTGCTCAATAGGATAGGGCTTACTTAGACAATATTGCCCTCATCATCCAGCAGTTGCTTATTCTCCCCTGTCTCCTCGTCATCCGGCAGGTCCTCCTGAGTCTCCGCTGCCTTCGTCTTTTCACGGCGGCACATGTCGAATGTACGCACGCAGATAAAGTATAGGGAAACCAACGCCCAACAACCAAGGACAACGCCGTACGCTCCCAAACCAACCATCGCCCAACTCGCGGCCGCTTCCCAGTACCAAGGGACTATGTAACAGAACAACGAGATTTGTAGAAAGGTAAGGGATGCTAGCCAATACGTCACAATCAACTTTTGGGTTTCCTCATCCTCCTTATTTGTCTCCTTCTTTTCCTTTTTCTTCGTCTCCTTCTGCTTCTCCGTCTTATTCCTCTCCACGTGGTCGTTCTTGTCTTCGCCGGGCTTGAGGAACAGCGTACGTGATACAGCATTGGGGGCGAGCTTCAGCTCGCCGTACGCATAGCGCGGCGCGACGTCCTCGTCGGAAGCCCGGGTATGGGCGAACTGCGAGATGAACCCTACGAAGGCCTCGAAGGTGACATCGACCTCTCCCGACTGCAGCCACGGCATCGGGCCGGAGTGATTCGGGACCAGCGGGGTTACCGTGCGTGGGATCAGGCCCGTGCACATCGGGGCCGCGATGTAGAAGTCAGCAGGGTACCGGATCAACAAGGACCAGGTGCGCATGAAGCCGAGCGCGGCCTTGTAGGTTTCTCGGTTGTGGTCGCCGGAGGCCGCCGCGAACCAGCGCCAGAATTCGGCGGAGAGCATGTAGACGGGTATGGGTTTGAGATGGACGGTATGGCCGTCATGAGAGGTGACGAGGTGAAGATTCGGGTGTTCCGTCACGCTATGTTGATACTTCCAAGTATGAAGGGGGGTTACTGCCATGCTATCGGGATCTGATGGCTGAACCACGCCCTTGTTAGTTGGGGATTGACCGATGTCAAGTCTGCTTCGTGTACCTAGGAGATATACATACAAATTGCACATCTTAACGCAGCCTCTCTAGACTGGACACCTTATGGTTCTTGCGAATGTAGTCTAGCAGCTCGTTATTGGAGAGTGAGGCCCACGGTTGCCCTGGCAGCGTTGACTGCCCATCTGTTCGAGATAGGCACCCGGTAGTAGAATCGTAGACGAGGGAAAAGTCTAGGCCGTAGAAACCGGCTGTATCAGCGATCCGGGGCTCCTTATCCGTCGTAGGCATCTTTTCTAATTGAACTTGTCACTTGCTCTGATGTGATGATAAGTGTGGTCCGGCAGAAGAAAGATGATAAGTGTGGTCTGGCAAAAGAAAGATGATAAGTGTGGTCTGGCGAAAGAAAGATGATGACTGTGGTTTGGAGAAGAAAGCAAGACAGAAAGAAATGAAATGTTCTTCTCTCCTAGACGGAGCTCTCGTTTTCCAGATTGAGATGAACGGCAGGTCATTCACTCGCCAAGGAAACCACGACGTTAAAGCAATAAACTTATTACCAAAAAGGAAGGGGACAGGGTGCCATAAAATGGGCGCAACTACCGTCTCTGTTGCTCCAGCCTATCATGTCAATTGGACCTCATCTGGACGAAGAAATTCATATCCCGTCAATTAACAACTAGAGAAGCTGCGAGGCCCACCCCTCGTGAACCAGCCTCCTGTAACATGACTTGCTCCGTAGCGCGTGTGATTTGATAATGATGATGAAAGGGTTATCCGCAAGCAGACTGGTAGAAACGTGCATTTTCAACATTGGTTGCTCTAGGAATGACCGCATCGAAGACAGTAGGTTGCAAGGTCACATTGGGCGTGGCATTGGGAATCGTTCGGTGTGTACTGTCAAAACGACTGAAAACTACCTACCTGATAGATAGCCTTCAGAAAACAAGCCAACAGGAACCACAAGAACTGAGTACTGCTTGAAAGGCCTCTTGTCACTCACTTAGCTACGGACTTAGCCGGGGCTCTCTTTTTGCGTGGCTTCTTGAGCAGCTTTTCGACCTCCTTTCTGCCATGCATGCGTAATGTCATCTCGGTCATCATCTCGCCCCATGTCACAGGGCCCTTGCACTTTGGACAGTGGCCACCGATGGGCAGGATCTCATCTGTCCTGCCTGGGCCCAGGAGATGCTTGCTCCAGCAGGATATATGTCCCACGCCCTCGCAGCCCGTGTTGATACAAGCTGCATAGACGCCCTCGCCTGTAGGCAGATGCTGGTTGCAGACCACGCATTTCCCCTCTCTTTCGAAAGAGAATATGGATTCCGTCTTCGTGACGATTTCTCTCATAGGCGCATAATCTAGGGGCAGCGCATGGATGCCCCAGACCGGCGGGGAAGCAGCAGCAGCAGCAGCAGCTTCCTCTTCTTCCCCCTCGACTCCAGTTTCCACGATTTCTGCGTCGACCCGAGTGGCCGCGTCGGGCTCGAAATCGGTGACGATCTGCATGGTGCTGCGCAACGGCTCGATGGCGGTGCTGCACCACTTGAGCCAGGCCTTGTGAACGTCGCGGTTGAAGAAATGGAGTTTGAGCGGCCACCGCAGGAAGCTGGGGACCCGTAGCAAGAGATGGAGGTTCGAGATGACCGAGGTCAGGCTGTACGGTGGTCGTTTCGGGTGGCCGTTGCGCTTCTTCTTGGTTGCAATGGTGATTCTGGAGGACGAGGGGATGTGCAATGACAAGTGAGGGTTGGCGAGAGCCCATCTATCGTCGTGCTGTTAGCTACATGGTAACCTTATACTGGTATTGGGCGCAAATCACAGGAGGTAGGTCTTACTCGAACTTCAGCGCGGCTATCTTGCTGGGAAAGCCAGAGACGACAGCCACCATCTCCCACGGTCGCAGTGAATTCCGCGAAGTTCGAGCGGCGCCGCCTTTGGCGATTCCATTGTGCTGATTCAATCGCCTGGGCGGGTGGGGTGTCGAGCCGATGTAGAAGGACGCATGGCGGATGGTCGAGCGGAGGACGTAGACAACGTACAGCGCCGGGATGGGCTTGCTCGGGACCGTCATGGTGATGTCGTGTGTAGACTATGGTTTATCTCACACCGGGTGGCGGATTGATACTGGGAGCGCGTCGTTTCCTGGCAACAATAGAAATCCCATGGTCGGTTGCCACATTTCAGCATGGGTGGTGCATTAGAAGAAGGGTAGAGAGGCGCGATGTTGGATGCTTGGAGCTAAAAAGATGATGATGCTGTAATTGATCTACCGATGTTCCAGTGTTTTGTTGTTAGCAGTTGAGCCTCTCAGTGGGGTTGGCGGGGGTTCCCAGCAACCGTAGGACCCCTGGCTGCCCCAAGGCCCACAACTGGAGGTGCCGCACTGCCACACTTGCATGCAGTTGAAGCCCAAGGCTTGTGAATCTAGCCCCCCTATTGTCGTCCAATCCCTTGCTTCCACTCCATTTCCATGTATTATGCTGCCGTAATGTAACGAGATGCCTTCAACTGGAGTCATGGAGTGCCTTGATTCCTTTTCAAGAGAAGCCCATTACACACATTATGCTATTTAGCCTCCTTGATAATGGCCCAGTACTTAGATAGGAGTTCCATATCGTAGTGAAAGCTTGATAACAGCCGACGTAGCGGGGAATTCAACAACGTGCTCTCGAACTTTC
The DNA here is from genome assembly GCA_039105305.1 of Apiospora arundinis. Lineage (NCBI taxonomy): Eukaryota > Fungi > Ascomycota > Sordariomycetes > Amphisphaeriales > Apiosporaceae > Apiospora > Apiospora arundinis. The sequence goes on along the minus strand of JAPCWZ010000007.1, from coordinate 474,812 downwards.
TCCGGCAATGGTAACTTGGATGTCTTCATATAAAAGCCCGCCTTTGCCACCTACATGTATCTAATAGATATTCCCCCCATCATCACCCGAAGGTCATCTATTTACACGAAAGAAAAAAAAGAAAAAGCAAACCGAGCTTGCCCAATCTTCCTCAACAAGCCTTGAACTGCCACGCAGGCAAGTAATTATTCACAAACGCCATGGTTTTCGAATTACTCCGCAACCTACTCTGGTTCATCGACCGCTGTTACGACCCAATGAGGGATCGGGATGGCACTTACAACTCGGTTCATCTTCAGATCAGCGAATGGGGTCTACGAGTCCAAAACATATTGCACATCCCTCCCAAGTACGGCCTATTCTTTCCCGGCCTGCCTCAGCTTCGAGCGCTTGAAGCGGATTCCTTCATTATGTTAGTCACTGTACTCATAACATGTTCGTTCCTGTCAGTCTTCTTGGTCAGTCAGTGCGGCAGGAAAGCCGGGTTGCCTCTTTTCTCCTGGAAACTGCACGCAGCTATGTGGAGACTGGAAGCAGGTCTGCTAGCGACAGGGGTCGGCTACTGCCTATTCTGGTGGGTGATAATGTGTCTTAGCAAGCAACGCTCGCCAGACTACGAGTGGCCGCAGCCGGGGAAGCTTCGAGTCGACTAGCAGCTGCGTATCCAAGGCTGGTCAGTTGCAAGTGGCCCGTGACGTGCCTGACATTCCTTTTCGACGGGACTGCATGTCATAGCTTCACTGGTTTTGCAAGCGCTGCTTCCAGACTTACCACACAACAACGCTCCCATGCACCTACCTACTTCCTTCCTACACACACAATCAGGTGGGCTGTTACATTGAGAAGTGGTCTTCACAGAGTCAATCTACCTATTCAGGCAGGGGATTTTGGCGCAACGAAGTTCAAAGTACTGCATTCTTGGTGCCTGCCACCACCTTGATTAGTAGCCAGATACTGAAACTATCTACACACCGGGCGGTTTCTATCTACATGTGATTATGTTTGGATACCTAAATGAAATATGATCTCGCATCATTGAAAACTGACACCACTCCTCCTTTTCACCATCGTCACTTGATGCCAGATTTCCGTTAATCGTTTTTCTCACTACAAAATGAAACACTCGAACAGACATTGAAAACCTCGGCCCAATCGCCCATCAGAACTCCCGAGACTCCTTCCCCATCCTCAACTGCGGAGGTTGGACAATAGCGTGCTCCTCGGCCGCCTCCCACCATTCCAGCCCCTTAAACCGCTCATACCACGCCACGAGTTCCTTGAGGTCCTCCCCATTTCCTTTGCCTTCTCCATCGAAGATGTCCCACCCGAACGTCAGCTCCAAGTACCTCCGAGCCGCCGCAAGACAGAAGTCGGCAAGGCCAGGACCGCCCCCCGTCCCAGGCGTCAGCCAGCCCGTCGCTTTCAGGGACGGCGCCGCCCATGTCTGGACCTTGCCCAGGCTCTTGGCCATGCTGGCGCGCGCGTTCTGCGCCGCGCCCCGGCTGCGGTCCGCGTTGGCCAGGCCGGACCACGCCGCCAGCGCGGGGATGGCGTGGCGGGTGTAGTAGCCGGAGTCGAGCATGGCGAGGTTCACCATGCCGATAACGTCGTGCATGGTGGCAACATCGACGGGGTCATCTCTGGGCATGGCGGAGATTGCTCCCGTGTGGCTGTTACCGTAGACCGTGTCGAGGTACGCCAAGATGGAGGCGCTCTCGTAGACGTACCGCGTCTCGCCGGTGGCCGGGTCGGAGATGCCGAGGCACGGGGTCGAGGCCCCGGGGGGCGCCGGGTTGCTGGGGTCGGCGAAGATCCAGGTGCCGGTGGCCATGTCCATGTGCATGCGGTTTATGTGCAGGCTGGCGGCGGTGGTTTTGCCGTCGAGGAGGTCGGACGGGGTGGCGACTAGGCCTTGGTTGAGAAGGTAGTACCAGACTCGGCGGGGGAAAAGACCCTCGAGCCAGAGCCAAAGTGTGTGCTGGAGTTCGGAAGCCATCTTGTATCAGTTGATGATGTTGTGCTATTTGTGCGATCTGTTGAAGTAAACTATGACGAGGTGAATGTGGGATGATGTTGATTGTGAAGTTCGATGGGTATTATGAGCTCCATTACATCGTGATCATCAACATGTTTTATATCAAGACACTTCATTTCCTTTGCCTACAAATATTTGTATATTGTATAGTATGACTCTACTGCCGTGCCACCATTGGTGATCATGATTCTAGTCTCCGAGGGCCCACATAGTGGTTATCGGGGACTTTAAATCATGCCCTCGGAGACATATGCCCATCTCGTCGACTTTGCGGAGGATTATACGAAGGGGCTAACATCGACTAGTCTTTAGCCCTAACAACGAGATTTATGCAATGTTTCCATTTAGCCATGCCCGGAGTGTTACTCTATTTCATGAAGCAACGTAAAGTCGCCGTACGTATCAAATAATAATTTGCATGTGCTCATCTATCACCATACAAGGCTACCTACGCCAGAATAAAAAATAATATCGGATGACGACATTGGTCATTCAGGGGCAGCCTGGTTTCTGTAGGTCTCGCGTTTTTGCTAGGTGGGCATGCTTAGTACACAATCTAGATCGAGATAATGAAAGGGCATCTAGATTATCATGAGAAGGTTGTTAGCCACATTGTGGTTAGATGACAACGCGAATAGTATTATCTAAAGTCTTCATGCCACACAACAATGCCTCGGGAAGGCAACAAAGCGACACGGCTTTGACGTGGACAATGAAGAGCATCCAATTGACCAATTGAAAAACCCCCTGTCTATTCCACCAGTTCAATCGGGCTGTGTCAGATGCTGTAGCCTATAACCCCTATCAAATCACCTAAAGAGCTCCCCTGAGTTGACAACTTCAGACCTAGCACACCCCGACCTACATACTAATAAAGAGACAAACAAGGCAAACGACAGCCATGATAACGCCACCGACACCACCAGCACGAACCATGGTGCCCAGCCACCTCCCGAAGCTCACCATATACCAGCCGGCCTGGTTCGAGGAGAAGAAGGCGCGAGACCGGGAGGTGGAAACCGCTTTCCGGCGCGAGATGGCCGTCAAGAAGCTCCGGTCGGTGTACGATCTGGAAGAAATCAACGAGTACCTCGAGCTCGAAGACGACGATCCGCTCATCGATGAGGTTCTCCTGGACATCGGGTTGGAGCCTGGGGTGGATGCCGAGTCGCTACACCAGCTGCTGAGCGAGTTCTACGTGCTAGAGGAAGAAGTAGAGGAAGAGGAGGAGGAATTAGTGGAAGTATACTCGACCGAAGAAGACGAGCAAAGCGATGAGTACTACGGCGATTACTACGGACAAGCGTTGGATGACGACTCAGGTGAGAGCCAGTCCGAGCAGGATTCGCTGGACGAATACGGCGATGAAGAAGAGGCAGGCTACTATACTGACAACAGTGACATCTTGGGTGAAACATACTGATCCTTTGACGAAACACGAGCGACAAAGGGGCGGTACGAAAACCTCTCATTGTGTCCTGCAAAATGACAATCTCAATACAAAGAGACATGTGTAACGGACAGGCGACAGATAACATTGGCTTTGTGTGTGTTTTGGTTGACAGAACATTACGGAGTTTATACAAGCACTGCCACGTCGAGGTATAAAACCATACATCGCCACAACGAAGCACGTCATTCGAATTTCAACCGCAAATCTCGATTCTGCAATCAAGTTTCCACACCCACAAGGTACGTTAGCTACTTCTCCTTCAGAAAATACCCACAGATACAAGCCAAGTAGATCTTGGCAAGTAAGCTTGAAGATATCTGCTGAAAGAGGGGTTTGAGCGCCGCCGCCGCCGCCAGAGAAACATCAAAGGTAAGGCAAGAAGACATTACAATAGTCATGGATTATCTGTCAACAATCATGGAATGCCTTCTATGCAAAGGAGGGTCGCTGGTATACGAGTTGGGATCTGGATCTGAGCCCAGGGATGCTGCGGGCGGCCACTCGCACGCTCGGGACGGCCGGGAGCTGAGACGTATGACTTCCAACAGTAGCTCGCTTGCGAGCAACCGCCCGCGCGGCCCCCGGCTGATCGTGCCCCCGAACGTGATGACAAGAGACCATATCGACCGAGCCATGGCGATCAATCCCGGCTGTGGGCCCGAGGACAGCCCAACCTGGTATGCGGCTTCACCTACGTCTACTAGCCTGGCATTCTACCGGATAGGGGATCCGGACGGCGCAGTGGGGAGGGAAAATGCCAAGATCCGGGAGATTGCCGATGCTGGCAAGATCTTAGGGCAGGAACTCGGCAAGTCTCGGCATCGATGCATTTGGACGGAGAGCATGGTTGATCACATGAGTTCGGGACTGGTCGTGATCGAGGCACGACGCCGCATCCGGAAGGCCTACCAAGCGAAGCACGATGTACTTACAAAGGAGCTAGAGGCCGATGTGGCCGCGCAGAAGAGCGGAGGACCCACCGGGCATTTCCTGACGCCGATCAAGCGGCAGGAGAAGACGAAGGAGGCCGAAATGCTCCACAACATGATCGTGGACGGCTTCGCTGAGAGCAAGAGCGTGAATAACTTGGCCAAGGATAAGGATGAGGCCATGAGGAGGGCGATGCAGATCCTGGAGCCCCGCTATAGGTATGCCGGCAGGTAAGTGGCAGGAGAAAAAGGAGAACTCACCGCCGCCGCCGCCGGACCATGTGCGGACAGCCTAGGCTCTATCGCCGCACTAACCCACCGCGGCAACCCAATGAGACAAACGTAGACCGTAGGTTTTTCAAGTTCCTTTGCCAATTGAACGATTCGTGACTCGCCAAAAGCAGAAACCCGATGTGACTGTGATATAAATAAGTCAGAGACATTGGCCCGAGCCGGTGTTCGACTCTCAAACAAGACAGTGACCGCACGCTCGAGACAGGTTTTTGATGCCCGACCAACCTCCCCAAGCCTGACTGTATACAAACCGAATGATTACTCGCTTGAACCGGCCGTAAAGAGGTCGATTGCCCACTTCTACCGAGGTCATGCAATCTCGAATGGGAAAACATTCGGTAGGAATTGCCGTGCTCGGTCGCCCCGGCGGCCATAGGACAATGCGATGGAGAAAGAATATGTATGTAGGATATCAAAGGCTACCTTGGAATTGCGATGCGTCGTCATGCGATCTCATAAAGTTGCGATCCGTTTAGGGATATTGACTCGTATCCCCCAGGGGATCGATCGGCAACAGGGGGGAATAGATGCCTAACGGCGTCCGTGCCGCGTTATGTAGGTAGCAATCCATTAACCTGACATCACCGGGCAGCAACAGCACTGGGGAAAAAGAAAGAAGAACTATTCCCGAGAGAGGCATAGTCGGGCATCCCCAAGACGCGTGAACGTCTGTCTGGCACCAGGTACATAGGGCGGCCAATATTTTGCACGACCGGATTCTTGGGTCAGACGTTGGGGATGAGTGGATATGCATGTGTGTGTGTGTGTGTGTGTGTCAGTGTCAGATTTGCCTAGAAGGGCAGGAAGATGAGTAGGAATGCGGGCGTCCCGAAGTGGTCGGATGCCCGGTTGAGATGTCAGCTGCTCAGCCATTTTAATCTTAAAATCGTTATTGATCCGTGAGGCCATCCCAAGAGACATACTTGAGAGGGCTGAGAGGCGCACGCGCGAGCGAGCGGGTAACCACAATCCCGTATGTACAAGACTTGCGGATCGCCGACGTTGCCGAGATGAAGCTGAAAAAAGAAGGTGGGAAGGGGAAGTAAAATGTCCGAGCACTCACTCACTCACTCTCCCCCATCTTCAACCCCAAAAAGGTGCACGGCATACCGGGTCACCTGTTGGCCCCTCCCTCTGCCTGCCTAAGTACGGTCAATAATAAGCTCCTCTCTCCCCCACAAACCTAACCGGTTAGTCAGGTACCAGGTGCAGGCGAGTGACGGGCAGAACTGCAAGGAACGAAACTAAGAAACAACCCAGGCTAGACAAGACGATTCAGTGTTCTGTATGAGATATATCTCCATATATTTTATTCATTGATACCGCTTCGGAAACAGAAAGCGAGAGAAGAAACAGAGGTTCATCCAACACCTATCGAGGTCCCTGTCTAGGCGATGGCTATGAAGATGTTGGAAGTCGCGTCTATTCATTCCGCTGCTTGATTAATCAATCAATCGCTTGTCAGGTCGCACTACACATGTCAAAATATGCCAAACAACGTCTGACGACAGAAGTCTCTAACGAGTCTCATAACATGTAGGTGTCTAACCTGTGTACGGTACGGGTACATGTAATAGTTCGGGCAAATCTACATGTTATCCGACGGGGAGATTCTCGAAATTGCAAGTAGTCATTTTTTGCACTTTCGGACTTTACTTGCTACCTAAGTTACTGTCTTCTTTCGCATTCCTTCCTGACTGCGCGTGTATGTACTTTGGTAATACGGTATTGGTCATGTAGTTTACGAGCTGACACGAGAAGCGCTCGTTTTTGGTTGGGCTTTCGCCTAGGCCATATGCCAATGTCTAGCTTCGTGCCGTGGCTTGACGAGACCATTGAAAAGAAAAATAGGGGCGATAAGGCTTGGGGGCACTGAATAATTGGCACGGCGTCCAGGCGTCTTCAATGGCCTCTTGATCATCGCAGCCACTATCTGCACCCATCGCCTAAAGAGGGAATGAAGGGCCAGAAGTGGCAAGGCCCTGTCTGCCTTTCTGCCTTTCTGTCTTTCTGTCTCGTCTTTGCGCCCTGCGACATGAGTCATTCGCACAGCAGAGATCGTCCCATGTACCCCGCGCTGGGCCATTAACGGCTGCACCAGGCCACATCTAGACAAAATATGCACGCAGGGCACATGGCGACGATGGAGCCAGGGCATTCTATTTCTTCAACAGCCTAGGAGCTGGCTCCATACGTCATGAATCATTGCCCCCGGGATGCCGAGGAGTCAGCCGCAAAAGATGGGCCAATTCTTTATCAGGATGTTACGACGACAGTGACGTGGCGGGGAGGCTTGAGCAAGCCCAGCATCAACAAAGAACAGCTCACCACGGCCGGCCAGGACTGGAAGCCTAGTGGCTTCCCGATAGGTGTCGTCGTTCCATACGAGGCAGCAGCATGCCACTGGGACAATTACACCCGCCTGTGGGCGCGTGTTTGAGAAGATCTTGGTCTAGAATTTGCGGGCGAGATTCAGCCAGACGATCTCTCCGTCTGATTGTTTCCTCACGAAGCCGAACCATGTTTTTGAAAGTGGAATACCTAGATGGTACTGGACATGGGGAAATAAAAACTGATAATATGTACCGCAGTTTGAGCATGTATCAGAGGTATCTCTGCAAATCAATCTCACCAAGGCTGAGCTAGCCAGGGTTGGTGATAAGACAATTCCCCAGCTCTGCAGCCACCGCGCGCGCGCACTCAGGATCATATGTACCTACCGGGGAGCCAGAGGCTCAAGGCCGACGACCTTCTGATGGCACCCTCCGCGACCTGTAATTGCGCTGCCTGGAATGAGTTCGCAACACCTGTTGTTGAAGACGTTAGACTGAACGAACCCTCGTGTTGCTTGCATGCGAGAAATTAACAATGCCACTGAGGATGGTTGCTGGTAGCCGTGCGTCGTTTTGTGCGGGAGGAATGGAATGGGGGTGGAACGTTGACTGCATGCTGGGCAACACTCAGCCTCCTCCTTAGCCCTTCGTCCAATCGATCGTCAGGCTATTTCCTGCCATTAATATTACGAGCCCAGCGCCGCCCCCCAAAATAACCATTCAAGGTTTGTTTCATGTTGCAACTTCGCAAGGTGCTCCGGATCCTTGCAGCCGTCAATCTGCCGATACTTGCCTACAATACGACCATACCTACCGTATCTGCCGTCAACAACGCCAACAGGTTGGCATGTAGGATTCTCGGCAAGTGAATTCAATGATTTGTTTCGTTTGGCTGGGATCCCTTACGTCGACTCACTCTGCCCTGGGGGTCCATACTGTGCGCCGTGGGATTTCCATCATCTAAGACGCCGCGTCTCGAAGCGCTCGCTTGATTCGAAACAAAGCTGACATGCATATGTAGGTTAGGTATGCATGCAGCCAACCTCAATCCAACGAGCTGGTAAAGGGCACCATCATCGTACCGAGTATTTTTATTCGAACTTACTAAGTATGTACGGAGATGTCATATCATGATATGAGAAGTTTGGGACTGGGTACGGCGACAAGAGGGCCAAAGATGCAAAACCTCGGGCTGCCAAGAATGCCCTCTTCGCGCGTAGCTTTCCAAGTTCCTATCAGTCAGACCCAACCGCGAAGTTTCAACGCGGAGGATATTCATAATAGAGCGAATATGCACATGTGAGCACTTTAACGGGAGGTTAATAATCTTCAGTGCTGTTGCATGTATGCAGTAGCATGACATGGGCGGTTTTATTTTTTTCTTTGCTGGCGGACCCCCGAATAGAACCCGAACAAACTCCACTTGACGCGATGCTCGTTAGACCCTTGCCCCGGTAGGCGAAAAGGAACGAGCAACGGCAATGACAAGCGACACCACTCAATACTCATGACAGTATCTCATGAGACTCTCAGCAGCTCAGGTCGCCTTTCGGTTGAGGTTGTTTTCTTCAAACGAGCTCTAGCGTCGGCGCAACGACCCCATATCCGATCAATCATCGGATTTTCGGGGTCTCTCCGGATGGCATGACGAAAGGAGCGATACGAAAAAGCCCATGATCCATGGGTATAGTGCTGACTACATATTGATCCCTCCATTCCTTCCGCATCAATTGCTCCTGTCTCGGGACTCGAGGTGCGATGTGCTTGCTGACTGGCTGGCTGGCTATGACTTCCTTACCATTGCCACTCGCGTGCCGCCTATTCTGTATGTCTGTATGTCTGTATGAATGAAGATGAAGAGCGACGTCCCTGCAGGATGCATATTTGGATTAAATTATCGGGAGGGTAACAGGGTCTCGATAGTCTCCGACTTTTTCTCAAATAGGTGTGATGATATGCCTTATGCTGCATGTGGCCCCCCGGCACGCTCGACTTTGTTTCAGAGCTAACAATAACCCGAGAAGGGAACAAATGGAAGAAGTGCATTACTGGTGCATCGCGGCCTCGGGTGGTCCTGGATGTGACCAGGTGTTTCGATTGTCGAACAGGAACTGCGCATTCTCCCACATCATCATTCATGCCATGCTGACTACTGGCAGTGCGCGTGCAGAAGTGCGCGTAGTATCCCAGGGTATCAAGGGTATCAAGTTGATGCCCCAAGTGGGATCTGGATATTCTGCGTTCGATGTACGCGCTATCTACCAGTACCCCCCCTTTGCCCAGAACTTGCCCCCCTAAAAGGCCCAGGTACTAAGATCAAATTGAACGACCCATTGCCCCATTGGGATAAGCTAGGACACGCTAGGCACCCCCCTCCCGATCGACGTTCCTGGCCGATCTTTTTGACTTTCCCCCAAGACATTTGCACACACACCATCACCAGACTCCAGAAGCGAATCTATTTCTTTGCTGGAAACCTGGACCTGGGGGCCTCTAGGCCCGGATTCTAAGACAGCGCGGCACGCAGGAACAGTGAATAGCAGTGAGCCCCTGATCGTAGAAGACGCAAGAGATGGTCACATTCTCTCACAATCAAGAGAATCCAAAGATAGCAGCGCCACCTTGGGTTCTGCTTGACTGTCAAGATGTCAGTCTGTCTAGATGGCATATATGATAAATGACAATGTCGGCGCAAGAGGAAACTGGCATTAATAGTCGATTTGATGTAATTGATCGATACTCTGTACAACTGCAAGCGACTCCGAGCCAGTAAATACCAAATAGCAGTGACATCTCCTTTTCCATCTTTTTGCATGTATGTATTCCTCTTTCTTTTTATTTTTGTCTCGGAGAAAACAAGTTTGACCGGCCGACTACATTACCATCCTATTGTGTATTGTTGCAACCCTTCCATCCCACCACCCACTACTACTACATACTTGGTAAGCAATACTTGCCTGGAGTAGTAATAGTGACTATGTAGGTTAGTATACCACCGGGCCCAGCGTCCATCTCATTTGAAGATAACTTGGAATCGTAGCGGGCGGCGTTGCCTTTCTGCCCAAGACGATAAAAGTCATCTCCACTCTTTCGGCTCTGTCAACCATCGGCCAATTGAGCAACCGACTAAGGCTGCAACCTTCCCTAAACCAGACTGGGAAACGGCGTCGTCGTGCTAGACTGGAATGAGAAGATGAACGAGTGAGAGAGGGAAAAAAGAAGTCGCCGAATCTGAGAATACGGACTGAATGCCGGGAATCATCTGTGAGTGTACCTACTACCGTACCTCGTGAGTCTCGCGTACAGTCTAGCAGTATTGTATGCATTTTTATTTACTCCAGTACCCTCTCTGCCTGCCAGTATCGATCAATGAATGATACTACTACTTCAAGAACCGAACCTATGATGTACGTATGTGCTTGTGCACAGCATACATGCCTGTAAGATGGGCAATTGCACTGCAGATCGATCCGCTTAAGTTTTTTCTTCCGGCTGTTTTTTTCCATGCACGACGGCACCACAGCTGCAGACTGCTTGTCACTTGCTGTTTTCCCCCGATTCCCCTTTTAATAAGGTGGGCAGGGTGGGCAGGCAAGTCGAGTGGGCTCCAGTGTTTTCGCAGGCTCCGTTTTTTCCCTTTAGCACCCTGGCACCGCCCCTCGATGTGCCTGACCTCTGAAACGACGAATTAGTTGCGAGTATCAAATCAATCGCGGGTATCCCACTTGGGCCTGCTTGGGGCCTGGCCGACTCGCTGCGCTACTGCACGAACTGCTGCTGCACCCTTTCTAGCTGCAGATGCGCTATCAGCGACCCCTACCCCCTTCTTCTGCCCCCCCCCCCAAAGCAGACCAAAGGCCAGTCAAGCCCAGTAGGTACAAGCAGACAGGCCCCCCCCTCTTCCATCCAACCATTTCGTCCCCCCATCACCCTATCACCCTATCACCCTCCATCAGACACCTCGGCCCCTCCTCGTCCTACATACCTTGCTACCTTACCCATAACGAACTGGATTTCAAAGTGCTAGTAGTGTGTGTCGGTGTCTGTCTGGCTGGCTCTACTCTCTCACTCGCTCTCTCTGTGCCTGTCTAATGTGGTAGTAGTTCATTGGAGACAATCCATCTTCTCGTCTTCCTCTCTCCCCTTTTAGAAAATCAATTCAATTGAACCAATTTGCCCTCTCACACACCCTCCCAGTGGTAAACTCAGCTACCTTCAACTTTTTCGTTCGATCCGGGGCCTCCTGTCTGTGTGCTTGCATTTCCACTTTGCGACCAAAACACTGCAGTCCAGTCCGTACTGTACACGTACAATACAATCCCACCATACAGTACATTATTACATCGAAAAGAAGCGACGATTCCGACCCCATCTTCCAAATCCTTCCATATCGTCTCAGCCAAATCAAACACGTAGAAAACTCGTGCAACATTTCAGCTGCATCCTGCGTGTCTTGAACAAGAACGGTTGTCTTGTCTTACTTGAAGGAAGGACATACCCTCTCTCCCTATTCGTCGCACCTCGACCGCCAACCGCTCGCACTTTATGTTGTCAAACACCAATTTCGAACCTGCTGCTCATAATTATACTTAACCTGCCCTATTGACACAACGCGCCCGCCAAAAGCCTGTCCTGTGTCCTGCCCGACCTAATATACACACCCGGAAAGTCTACGCTGCCACCGGGTCCCATAACTCGCGAGCCTCCATTGCAATTTAGTGCCGCGCCTGGCAAACTGCTGGTCATAAGGGGTAGCCTCTCACTATTTCCTGCCTAGAGAAATCCGCCAACACACCACACTCACTTGCGAGTCAGCTGAAAGAAAGCTAAAACTTCCGAGAGAACCCCTTGAAAGGCGCTTTCGATTGACGCGACTCTTAACAAGACGAAAAAAGAAGGCGTGTAACCTCGACGCCTGACGCCAGGAGGGACATTCGCGGCGTTCCTATTGACATTCCGTGGCGCACAACCGGCCTGGTAGCCGATTCTCGAGAACCCCTTGCACGCTCTTTGCATTCCAGTGCTTTCATTTCAGCTCTTGCTGTCAACCCGGCGATCGAATTCCGACCCAACTTATTCTTACGAAGCCACGCCCATCTCGTTGCGCTCTGGCGCCAACTCTTTCTTGCCAGCAAGTCACCTCTCGTGCTTGCCTACCCAGCGAAAAAGAGCGCTCAGTCGCCCGTACCAATTAGCACCACCGCGACCTATCGCCGCCTCCGCCTTCATTCGGGACTGCCTCTGACAGTCACGCGAGACCCCTAGGTCGATCCACCTCCTTAATGCCGCCCAGGACCAATTCCAACATGTCAGTCATGTTACAAACTCCGTCACGGGCGTCGACAGCCTCGTCATCTTCATTTCAGCCCATATCCCGCCAGAACACCATGTCGTCCTACGATGGCTCGCGATCCGCCCGCCAATCGAAGCGATACTCCATGTCGGCCCTGTACATGTCCATGTCGGCCAACGAGAGCGAGTTAGAAATCGAAGATGAGCTGGCCAAGGCCCAAAAGATCCTGCGCGAGCTCAAGTCCAAGATCTCGTCGCAGTCCAAGAAGAACTTCGTCCTCGAGAAGGATGTGCGGTATCTCGACTCCCGGATTGCCCTGCTCATCCAGAACCGCATGGCGTTGGAAGAGCAGAACGAAGTTGCGAGCCATTTGGAAGATGCTACCGAGCTGCAAGAAGGTGCCTTCCCCAACGACGACAAGACGCAAAAATACGGCAACCTGCTGTTTCTCCTTCAGTCCGAACCCAGGCATATTGCCCATCTCTGCCGACTCGTATCCATGTCCGAAATCGACTCGTTATTGCAGACCGTCATGTTCACAATCTATGGAAACCAATACGAGAGCCGCGAAGAGCATCTGCTCCTGACTATGTTCCAGTCCGTCTTGACATACCAGTTCGATACCACGCCAGAATACTCCTCGCTTCTCAGAGCAAACACGCCGGTTTCCCGCATGATGACGACCTACACACGCCGTGGTCCAGGCCAAAGCTTCCTGCGGTCTGTCTTGGCCGACCGAATCAACAGCCTCATCGAGCTTAAAGATCTCGATTTGGAGATTAACCCGCTCAAGGTGTATGAGCGCATGTGCGAGCAGATCGAGGAGGATACCGGCAGCCTGCCAGCCTCTTTACCGAGGGGCGTCACTGCGGAACAAGCAGCCGAGAACACACAAGTCCAGGCGATTATCGAGCCCCGGCTCACAATGTTGACTGAGATTGCTAATGGCTTTCTCAACACCATTATTGATGGCTTGGACGAGGCGCCCTACGGGATCCGGTGGATTTGCAAGCAGATTCGCAGCTTAACGAAGAGAAAGTACCCAGATGCTACGGACCAGATTATTTGTACCCTGATCGGAGGTTTCTTCTTCCTGCGCTTTATCAACCCCGCCATTGTTACGCCAAAATCATACATGCTTATCGACGGTGCGCCGGCCGAACGACCACGGAGAACTCTGACCCTGATCGCCAAGATGTTGCAAAACCTGGCCAACAAGCCATCGTATGCCAAGGAACCGTACATGGCAAACCTACAGCCCTTCATCCAGCAGAACAAGGACCGCGTCAACAAGTTCATGCTCGACCTGTGTGAAGTGCAAGATTTCTACGAGAGCTTGGAGATGGACAACTACGTGGCACTATCTAAGAAAGACCTCGAGCTTTCGATTACGCTTAACGAAGTCTACGCCATGCATGGACTCCTCGACAAGCACACTGGAGAGCTTTGCAAGGATGAGAACTCGCACTTGGCATTGATCATTAACGAACTCGGCCCGGCTCCGCCTCAGGTCCCCAGAAAAGAAAACCGAGCCATCAACCTGCCTCTCTTTAGCCGATGGGAAACCGCTATTGATGATCTTACAGCCGCTCTAGATATCACCCAAGAGGAAGTGTTCTTCATGGAGGCCAAATCGATCTTCGTCCAGGTCATGCGTTCTATTCCGCCTAACAGCTCGGTTTCTCGCAGACCCCTTCGACTCGAGCGGATTGCTGACGCCGCCGCCACCTCCAAGAACGACGCTGTCATGGTGCGCAAGGGTATCCGGGCCATGGAACTTTTGAGTCAACTCCAGGAAATGAGGGTCATTGACAAGTCGGATCAATTCAGTCTTCTCCGAGACGAAGTGGAACAAGAACTGCAACATCTTGGTTCTTTGAAGGAAGGTGTGCTCACGGAGACGCAGAAGCTCGAAGAGGTATTTAAGACGATCCGAGATCATAACTCGTACTTGGTCGGCCAGCTCGAGACATACAAGAGCTATCTTCACAACGTCCGGAGCCAATCGGAGGGCACCCGCCGCAAACAGCAGAAACAACAGGTCCTCGGTCCTTACAAGTTCACGCACCAGCAGCTGGAGAAGGAAGGTGTTATTCAGAAGAGCAATGTTCCGGACAATAGGAGAGCCAACATCTACTTCAACTTCACCAGTCCCCTTCCTGGTACCTTTGTCATTTCACTTCACTACAAGGGTGAGTCCCTCCCCGAGCGGATGCTACTATGTAACAAACCTCTAACCCAAACCACAGGTCGGAACCGCGGACTTCTCGAGCTTGACCTGAAGCTCGATGATCTGCTGGAGATGCAGAAAGACGGCCAGGACGACCTTGACCTGGAATACGTACAGTTCAACGTTCCGAAAGTGTTAACACTACTGAACAAGAGATTCGCGAGGAAGAAGGGGTGGTGAGCGGGACCACATATTTGCAGCTTACCGATTTCTTTTCAATACGCAACAGCTTGCCGTTACTCTGGACGTCGACTTCGTTTCACTGTCTCCTTCCTTCCTGTGGCTTGGCGTTCTGGCGGGTCATTTCGACGTGATACCAATACCTTTGATATACGACCACCGATTTCCTCATCCACCTACGCTCGGAGATGGCTTTCCGGTTTTCTCGGACCGACCACGATCTCGCCTGTACTACTATCGAATCTTCCCCCGAGGGCAGCTTTGTTTATGCATTCGGCTTTTTTCGATCAGCGACTTACGATTTTCCCGATTTCCGGCATGGCGGCCGGTTCATGTGGCTACCGGGCATACACGCCTTTACACCGGTGATGCCTGTATATTTCTTCTAATAATCTACCTTCATGGCCTCTTGGCAAAGCTTGGTCGACACACGTGGTCGGTCGATGCTTTCTAATCACCAAGTTATCCTTGTCGGTGCTACCTCGCACGACACAGCATCAGACTTCACGACTGCCCGCTCGTCATATGAGATGGAACGCGACTGATGATCTGATGTTCGACATTGACTACGGGAAATGGGGAGTTACGGCTGGTCCGGAGGCTCAATGTATTATTTGATCTTTTAGGGTTTGGGAGGTTAGGACGAGGGGGCACTTATAGTAATTCCTTATGAAGCATGAGTCGTCGACGCTGGGTTGGGCAATTTGCTTTTCTATTATCTATCTTGATTTCCCTTCCTCTCTCATCGGAGCATGGGGGAAAGTATGAGGAATGGCGACAAGGGCGACGGAGCTTTTATAGGGCAAATGAATGAGGGGTTCTGGTTTAAGAGAGAGAAAGAGAGAGAGAAGAACTGTGTGTCTGTGTGGTGTTGGTGCTTGTACAGAGGGGTTGCTGGCTGGGTATCGGCCAACTGGTTCCGACTCTTGGGCACGCAGATAGACGAATCTCATGAATTGCACATTTTCGATTTTACTTCTAATGATTTCCATCCGTTATCTCTCTTCACGCCAAAGGCCGTCTCCGCACCATTGAGCTCTAGTGCGATTTCCAGATAGAATCGCTACAGGTGGCAGATGGGGTACGCATTGGATGCCCTCGCATCTACCTCGGACGCTACTACCTCCTCGCCCTGGGTGGCGGTATCGCCTAACGATGCGTCGTCTGCCCGGACCTTGACCTTGACGGGCTCCCCCTGGAAGTAGAAGTCGTGCGTGCGCTCGCCGTGGCCCGCCTTGGTGTCGAACGTGATGGTCACCTCGACGGGCGACCGCGGCAGGAGGTCGCGGTAGCGCACGGCGTCGAAGACGAAGTCGACGCGCTCCGCGGCGCCGTCGGCGACGGTCACGGGGTTGGACGCGGAGGGGATGTTGCGGCGGAGGACGCCGCGGGTGTCGTTGTAGGAGACGCGGGCCTCGAACACGCCGCCCAGGTTCGGGCGGCAGGCGCCTGAGACGGCGGCGGGGCGGCGGTCGAGGCCGAGGGTCAGGAGGTGGGAGGGGCCGGGGGAGGAGCAGAGGTCGTGGGGTTGGGGGAGGAGGCGGGCTTCGTGGCAGCTGGGGTTGTTGCCCATGGTGTGCGGTGGGGTTTGGGTGGGGGGAGGGATTTGGGGGGGACTGGGTAAGGTGCGGTATTGGGTGTGTGGTGTGTGTGTGGTTGGGCGGGGCGCTGGGTATGTACGAGCTTATGATGGATGATGATGATGATGAGCGTGATGGGTTAGTTGGTTGTGGGATGATCCTATTGATCAATTGATTGATTAAGACTCGAATGAATCGTCTGCGAGATGCCGCCGGTGTTGGCTGGAGAAGTAAGTAGGCGTGTTTCTGTCTGTTTCCATATCAATCATACCGTGTGCAGACTCTTCCTGTTTGCCGAGGATATATATGTCTATCTCATGGCATTTCCCTTCTCTTCGATTACTCAACTAATTGGCTTGTTAACTAGTCTGAGTGCGTGTCAACAGGGTGTTTGTTTATGGAGGCCTGGCGATGATTTAAGAAAGGGGGCTTTGGTAAGTAACCAACAAGGTGGTTTGCCCAGTAGCTTGAGGCGATGAGATAGATAGACGCCTAGCTTTGGTTTTGCGACGATACATACGATATGTGGATGGATTACAGCGCCCTATAAGTCTCCATCTCTTCCATCGGCCAAACAACTATGTAATCAAAAGCCATGCTCAGGTCTGGAAATAAGTTGCATGCCAATCATCAGAAGTTGAATCCTTGATTGTCGTTTGCTACATCCCGGTTTTGCACCTTCGAGACTAGCACTCACTCCAATACATGTCACAACTGTAGACTCGATTCCACGCCCGCGAGATTCGCATCGGCACGAAATCCGACCCGCACTTGGTTGGGGAGTAGATGAATAGGTTTCTAAAAATCTAACGTGCTAGAGGTTAGAAATGAAGCGGGACGGGTGCATTGGTATCATCTCGAGCTATATCAATAAGTTAAAAGTACCGCCTTCATTGACAATAGGGGTTCTTCAAGGGGTGTGTGCATGTTCTGCCCCACTGTGGAAGAAAGAGAGAGCGTCTGCGGTAGCAGAGAGCCACCTCCACACTGCTTGCTCGGTGCCCGCCAATTGGGCTCGCTTATCAAATTGCACAAGTGTAAGCAACACTTGATGGCAAAATCAACACTATCATATCAACAAAATAGTTACACCTAAGATTGTGTAAGTAAGGCCTACGAATCGCAGGCTGCATGTCATTGGCCAGGCTTGTGATGATTCCAATCACAAAGGAAGCGCACCACGGTCAGTGCAAGGCTGTCTGTCTGTCATATGACTATGGGTTGGTCTAATTCACAGCAGATGGGTCCGCCATTGTGAGATTCCCTCTCTCACCCTCTACTTCTACTCGGTCGCCCCCGAATTGCCTCGCAATATCAGCTGTATGAGCGGCTTCACTCAATTGGGCGAGAAAAGGGACGGACCTGACATACGCGTTTCGCCCAGCCAAGGCCACCTGCCCCGTTGGGTCAGGTCGGTGTTTGCCTGGTTGTGCTATACGGCAGCCGCAGTAAACCGATTGAGTCTCAGGATTCCATGCATATTGTTTGTTTACCTTGTAAGGCAGGAGACATTTTGCCCAGAAATGCGACAAGTATTGTATGCGGCGCTCTCCACTTCCACAACATCATCAACATGCGGTCGGAGTGGGATTTCTCCAAGAGCTCGGCATGCCATGCCATGCGGAGTGCAGATGCTTACCTACAAGTTAGCTCATACCTAGCTCAACGGGAAGCTTTCGCCAATTGAGCCGAGCTACAAGAAGCAACAAGGGGCGGCTCTCCGAATCCACAGAGTGCCTATTCCGGAAGGTGGAAGACCCATGGAATGCCGGGAGAACCTTTAAAAGAACTACCCTCCTCAAGCCGAAGCCGAAGCTCTTTGATGAAACTGTGACATAACACAATACAGGTCCCCTGTATCCCGTTGCAGCCTGTGTCCTATGGGGGTTGGCGCCTGCTGTGCTACACCAATTCGCACCCTGCAGCGGATGATCACGAGGCAAAAATTACTGATGTCCGTCATGCCATCTATCGGTGAGAATTAAGTACGGTCTTGGCTATCTCAGATGGCATTGTCTCATAGGCACGATAGGGGAGTGCCCACTGCCCAATGCAACCGGCTGCAACCGATGATCATTGCTCTAGTTGATGACGTGCGGGGGGAAACGTTCCATTGGCACATTCCCGCAAACCCAAATCATACTTAATAAGGTAAGAGAATGCGCCAGCGGCGCCGACCGTTTCTGAGCTCATTGGAAAGAAAGCTTTCTGTATTATATCATAGTAATTTCTCAAAGTCGCTCTCTGTCCGTGTTTCGGAACCTGTTCGAAGAATCGGGTGGCCACAGCAAAGAGTTACACACGCACATATTCTGAAACTGCTCTCGGAGTCGTTGTGCTTTGGTAGCAAGCAGTAGAGGAGAGGCAGCACCAACCATCAATCTGCCTCCCAATACAAGCGTCTCACAAGCACAAATGTCGACTACGGGAGACAGGGTGGAAACGGCGGGGCCGCCCCCCGCGGGGAATGCTGCCCCAACCGCTACCACTACCACGACCCCACTACCACCAGCAGCGGCAACGGCGCTGGCGCCAACCTCCGACGTAAAGAAGGAAAAGGAACTACCCGTCTCCAGTGAAACGCCTCCGAACGACGATGCCGTGACCGAAAAGCAAGCGGGCGAGAGCGTCGCCATCACGGACCCCGCCAAGATCGCCGAGGAGATCCTGCGGGGCCCCAACGGCGAGGAGTACCCCACCAAGCAGGAGCTCGACACGCTGCGGCGCGTCAAGGGCAAGATCCACTGGATCATCTACACGGTCGCCTTCTGCGAACTCTGCGAGCGCTTCGCCTACTACGGCGTCGTCCAGGTCTTTGTCAACTTCATCGCCGAGCCCCTACCCCCAGGCTCCGAGACGGGCTCCGCCGGCACCTATGGTCAGCCGGGCGCCCTGGGCATGGGCCAGCAGGCCTCGACGGGAATTACCCTCTTCAACAGCTTCTGGGCCTACCTCATGCCGCTCTTCGGCGCGTACATGGCCGACACCTTCTGGGGCAAGTTCAAGACTATCAATGTTGCCATGTAAGTTATTAATACTTCGGTTAACCTGCTATCACTCGCTCATGCACGGCGTGGCGCTCTTATGCGATGTCCTACTCATCACTCAAATTGAGTCTTTCAACTCATGGATGGTTCTCTTCTCATATGGGCGACCTATATGTCATGCCACACTATCCCTTTTTCACTTTATGAGTCTTGGTGATGAATGCCTAATCTGACTCATTTATGCAGTGGGCTTGCGACTTTCGGTCACATCCTGATTATCATCGCTGCAATCCCGGTCGTGATTAAAGCTCCGAACAATGCCGCCATGGCGCCGTTCATCATCGGACTCATCTTCTTCGGCATGGGCGTCGGCTTTTTCAAAACGAACATCTCGCCCCTGATCGCCGAGCAGGTATGAAACAATCCTCATGCCTCCGTAATATCGCATCCCACTTTGCTGCTCACTGGTCTAATCCGCTTGTCTATTAATTAGTATGAATCGACTCATCCGCGCGCCACCGTCAAGACTCTAGCCACCGGTGAACGTGTCATCGAGGACCCCATCCTGACCATCTCCATCATCTACATGCGCTACTACTTCTTCATCAACGTCGGCAGCCTGGTCGGCCAGATCTCCATGGTCTACGCCGAGAAGTACGTCGGCTTCTGGCTGTCCTTCACGCTGCCGACCATCATGTTCCTCATCTGCCCCATCGTCATGTTCTGGTGCCGCAACAAGTACGTCCGCCTCCCGCCGACGGGCTCCGTGCTCGGCAAGTCCATGGGCATCATCCGCCTCGGCATGAAGGGCCGCTGGTCCCTCAACCCCGTCACCACCTTCCGCCACATGGCCTCGGACGACTTCTGGGAGCGCTCCAAGCCGAGCAAGGTTGAGCACCGGCCTTCCTGGATGACATTTGACGATGCTTGGGTGGACGAGGTTCGCCGTGGCTTCAAGGCGTGCACCGTCTTTTTCTACTACCCCATCTACTGGCTTCCTGTATGTTACCCCTTTTCGCATATAATTTCCTTCCCTCAATCATATTCTTGTCTCTCTAATTGCTAACCATAATAAACACCCCAGTACAACCAACTATACAACAACCTGGTCTCCCAAGCCGCCACCATGAAGCTCGGCGGCGTCCCCAACGACATCGTCAACAACCTGGACCCCATCGCCCTGCTCATCTTCATCCCCATCGTCGACAAATTCGTCTACCCGGCCATCGCGCGCACGGGCTTCAAGCTGACGCCCATCAAGAAGATCACGGCCGGCTTCGCCTTCGGCACCCTCGCCATGGTCGCGACCACGGTGGTCCAGCACTACATCTACGTCGACTCGCCCTGCGGCGACCACCCGGCCAAGTGCGCCGAGGGTCCGCCCCCGAACATGAGCGTCTGGATCCAGACGCCCGCGTACGTGCTCATCGCCTTCGCCGAGATTGCCGCGTCCATCACGGGCCTCGAGTACGCCTTCACCAAGGCGCCCAAGAACATGCGGTCCCTGGTCACGGCCGTCTTCTGGTTCGCGCAGGCCATCTCCTCGGCCATCGCGCAGGCGTTCGTGCCGCTCGCCAAAGACCCCCTGCTGGTCTGGCTGTACACGGTCATCTCCATCATTGCGTTTTTGGGCGGCGTCGGGTTCTGGTACACGTTCCGCGGGCTCGACGCCGAGGAGGAGGCGCTCAACACCTTGCCCGACTCGGAGTTCCACGGGAGCCGCAATAAGGATGAGGATCCGGAGGCGACGCTCGTGGTGAAGCAGCGGCAGGAGGAGCAGAGGCGGTTGCGGGAGGTGCAGGGGTTGGAGAAGCATTGATAGTTGAGTTATCTTGGACACAATATATATAGCTAGATACATATTCTGGTCTGCATATATAACAGAATTTATCCCAAGGACCCCCTGACTCTGATAATATATTAGCATATTTACCCAATGACGTAATAACCTTACTACCTACCTCAACGATGCTGCCAGTGGAATAATATCAGGTTTGAATTGCATTATTCCAGCCATTTTCAACTTCCCCGTCGGTAGTTCAATAGCACTGATTATTACATACATGTTGGTGACGCCTATGGGAACATTAGGTTCGTCACATAGTACAACTCCCCCCACACAGATATTTTGCTCCTCGCTCAAAGCACTCCCTTGCGCTGACCAGTTCAGGATCTGATGTCGGCCCGGGGACGACCTGCCCCTGCGGTGGGATGACGGAGGATGGCCATCCTCTGTACTCTCTGGCCTTTGGTCCATTCGGTAGCTTTGCGATATGACGCCTGGGCTCTGTTGTGGTTGTTGGTTGGGTCTCTAAGTTCTTCTATGACACTCGCGGGAATCCGTATCAACTTGGCCCCTCCTTTATCTCCCGGCCCCTGGAAAAGACATAGAAACATACTTTGGAATATATTTGATAGGAATCAATAATAGAAGCTGTAGGAGTGAAACGGTTCGGAGTTCAGGCCGTGTAGGCATGCGGTTAAAGCAGTCGTGATTTGCCATTTTTTGCTATGTGGTATTGTACATAATGCCTCCCTTGCCCCTGAGGCGAGGTTGCTGGTTTATTCCTGTGGCATTCAGCTATATGGTTATGTCTACGATGAACCCTAGATAGAATAAGAGTATTCTTTGGTTGGATTCCGCTTTAGCTTTGTTCTGTTGGAAATCCATTTTTATTTCTCCTAGCCCGCTGCCGGGATTTGAAGCTTTCGAACTTGTTCGTGAGCTCCTCCTTTCCGACAATCATGCGTCCTTGCAACAGCCTGCCTCCGGCGTGAGGCCACAGTGGTCCGAACGAAATATTGCTGACCCCCGAGGTCAATCTTCGAGAGAAGGCGATGGCCAAGCCGATCGGAGCCCTTCCGAGATGACGTCGTTCTACTTCCCAGAGCTCTTCGCCTCTCTCTTAAACGAAGACGGACCTAATTCGAGGTTTCGGTAACATCACTGACAATAATGCGGATAGTATAGCCCTTTCAGAAGTTATAGAAGTCGGCCAGTATGGCGACGAATACCCGCATTGATGGCACACGGTCCATCGCAATACATTTCTTGAACCATGGACATTCTTGGTAATTAAGAAGTCGTCAACATTTAAGATCTCTGAAAAGTATGTGGAGAATGATTGAATGCGATGTCAAGTGAACAATCCTCGGCATCAAGTGTCAGCTAAAGGAGATCATGACCTTTCCTCCACAGGGATTTTGTCGTTGGTGGTGCTAGATGTCGATGAATTTTCGGCAACATTATCGTTCTCTTTGGTTTTTGTATTGCTACTGGAGCAGATCTGGGCAATGGCGTCGGTGCTCGATACTTTGGTGAATCCTTGGGAGTCGTTCATGTGTTGGATGATGTCCCTCACGATCATCAAGCATATGCCGAGCTTATTAGCACCCCAAGCATGCCTGCTCTCCATGGCATACTCCTCCTTGAACCCGATCCCCCAGATGTCATCGTACGGGCTTGCCTCGGCCAGAACGCTGCCGGTCGTGCTCATCAGCGCCGTCATCAGCGCCGCGTTCTGCGTGAACTTGCACAGGTTCCCCGTCACGACCGCATCGATGCCGGCTGTATTCCAGACGTCATCGTTGAAGTTCTTGACGGCTCGGCCCATGGCCTTGTGCTCGCGCGGGGTCTTCTTGGCGCTGTTGAGGATCGCGGCGGCGGTGCTGGCGTCGCCGAAGGTCTCGGCCTTGCGGTACATCATGTACTGCTCGGAGGTGGTGAAGTTCTTCCCGTCGCAGAAGAATGCGGACTTGTACCACTGGCAGAACATGCCGTACTCGTCGGCTGTTCTCCAGAAGAAGATCACCGGCGAGTCGGCCGTTACCGACGCATTGCCGTTGAAACCTTTGAACGAGATGGGACCCATGGTATATGTAAACTGAATAAACGACTGAAATGAAATGATATGTTGAAGATGAATATATGATAGCGATGTGAATTTGCGATTGTAAAATAACTTCTGAATTGACGGGTGTTGTCACTCGTTTTGTAGGCAAGTTTCCGTGCTAATTACACCGGAGCGGAAACAGGGACCAAGATCGAGGGTATTAGTCTTCTCTGTTACAGTTATTGCTCTAATCGGTGTCGACTCATTGGGGTTGCATATGCTGTGTCGCTGTTGGCTTTTGCAGCGTCCATCGCTGCATTGGCGTTTTAGTTCAATATGATTGGAGGTAGCCTGCTCGGCGTGAGTCACCAATTCTCGCCGAGTGAATGTGCATTGGTGTTTTCAGCTTCAATTCAGTACCAACTCCTCAGCCACCCAACAGAAATGGGGGACGGCCATAATGGAGCTAATATGGGCCTCTCTCTTGGCGAAAGACCATGTCACTTCAGAGGGAATTGAGTCCTCTTGGGGCACGAAAAAGATGGACCTTCAAGCTGTGGTCAATTATATGGTATGGGTATCAAAATGCAACCGTAATCGGATGACTCCATGCAGACTTGCCTAATAATGCTGCAAAAGTAAATGCTTGGTCAACTTCCCCTGAACTCCGAATTTCCCTTGTTGCTCCTGTTCTGCCACCCTTCTACCTGAAGATCCGTCGGCCGCCGACGCGAGGTCCAAATCGCTCAGAACCATTACGCGTCTGCTGGTTCCAGATCATCAGACTGCCCCCCGAACCTCCGCCTCCGTTTGTCTTCTTCCAGCGTCGGTACGCCTCCTGCAGGTGGTCCGGTCGCAGCGGGGCTTGGCGGCGGTGCTTGGACTCTTCGCTGATCTCCGTTTGCTTCTCAACCTCCTCGGGCAGGTTCTCTGTCTGCTTCTCACCCGCCTGGATCCATTCCTCCTGGACGCGGCGGGCCTCCTCGATGATGTCGCCGACGAAGAGCTTGCAGACGACCTGCATGGCCTGCGGGATCGAGGGCTGGACGGACTGGGACGTGACCGAGTTGATGTACTTGCGGATATTAGCCAAAGTAATCTTGGCCTGGTGCCAGACTTCGTAGCGGTGGAACTGTTCATCGGTCATACGCTGCTTGAGCATGGCGCGAAGATTGTCGTCCTCCTTCGCCTGTTCCTTCGAACGTGCCGCAGCCTTACTAGCCATGTTCTCGGGAACGTCAAAGGCACCGGCCCCGCCGTCATCGTGTCCGCCGTCCCTCTCTTCATCGCCATCGCCATCGCCCCCGCCACCTTTTCCTCCGCCGCCGCCTTGCTTGCGGTTGCCGCTGCCCGTACTAACGACGCTTGCGCTGGGCCCGCCGACGACGCTAGGCGATCCGCCGCGCGCAGCTTCTTCGGCTTCTCGTGCGCGCTCCGCCTTGGATTTGCGACCGCGCTTCTTCTTAGCTGGTGCGGCGCTGACCTGGCTGCCACTAACCAGGCTCATGTTGTCGATACTGGGAGATCGTCGGTACGAGGGAGAGAAGGCTCGGCCTTGCGACTCGTCGGGTGGGAAGGATGTTTGCCGCAGAGGATGTGCAGATGTGGCGGATGTGATGGACATGGTCGAGGCCTTGCGGCGCTTAGCCGAGTTCAGCTCGGGAGCTCCTGCCGGGCGCTTCTTTGATGGCAACTGCGAATGGCCCATGTGAGGAGGAGAGCCCGCGGGCGTGTATGAGGGAGGCGGCGATGCCATGATTGCAGATGGTGTGTGATCGGCTCGTGATTATTGATTGAATGGCGCCGTCACGCCAGAGGTCGACGCGTGGAAGTCAACAAGTTGACCGAGAGCTGGTCGCACAGCAAATGACTGGTTCGTGGTGAAATGATCTCGGTCGCAGAATTTGAAAATGATTTAGTGAGAGTCAAATTTTTTATATGGCGACGGGAAGCCGCAGTGGGTGTTGAAATGCTGGATTATTGAATGCTATTGTCGTGATGGATGCGACACTTGACCTTGACGATTGACGTCGTGATTTCCAGGCCAGTTGAGATTCTGCCGGATTGCCAGCTGTGTCCTGCGCATCCACTGAAATGGAGGATGGACGGATTGATGGATTGATGGACCAAAAGGAACTCACCGCCTAGCCGCCTGTGGAAATGGTGGACAGTGGACAGGCCAGGACAGGCTGAGGCGCTGAGCCAGGGTATCAGTGGCTCAGCATCCACTGTGAGCTCTGGCACGTGGGGCTATCAAAGCCTAAAAAGGAACCAAACTCCAGAGCTTTGGAAAGTTTTTGGCGGGGTCGTCCTGTCTGTGTCTGTGCCGCGCAGGAAGACGGCGGCGATAATGTGATAGTCTAGGAACTTTCCACTTGACGTCAAATTTGGCGCGGGCCTGGCTAGTAGCGGCTCTCTGGGCGCAGGGTCTTGACTTGACAGACAAATTTGTATTGATACTTGCCCTTGTTAGCAACTGGAGTCATCATCCGATCGCGGGGAATCGAACCAGAACATCCAAGAGAGAGCGAGAGAGGGTCAGATTCAATTTTGCATCATCATCTTACTTAATACCGAGCTTCTATTCAACCAATTGTCTTGCAACCACCATCTATCTCTTGTTTGCGATATCGTCGGAATCTTCTGTCGGTACCACTGTTAGACCGTCATAGACCGTCAGCGACGTGATTGGGGTCTCTAGCAAATTGTTCGTCGGGGGCATCAAAAAGACGTAAGTAGCCGAGTCTCAATTGAACGGTTCCATCTACCATCCAAACCATAAGCTCCCAAGAACTTGGACAATTTCAGCAGAACTGACAGATACAACTTTAAGCCTAGCAGTATCATCTTGATCACCGAAGCTATGGTCGAATTCGCCGAAACCGGTAGCGACAAAAAGCTAGAAGAGCACAGCTCTGGCAACTCAGCTGTCAGCCCCTCAGATGCCGACGATTCCACCCAAGGCAAGAAATCGAGCAGAAAATCGAGGCACAAGAAGCGGAAGAACGACAGCACGACCGCGAACGGCACCGTCGAGAATAGCGAACAGCATGCCCATGCCGGGAAGAGGAAGAACAGCCTGAGCCAAGCCGCCCGCGATCCCCGCGACGAGCCGGAAGGCAAGAAGAAAAAGAAGAGGAGAAAGGAATCCAAGGATGGATCGAAGGCCATAGAAGAGGTCCCCTTCACACGGTCGCCGACCCCAGTAATCGATTTCGACGGACTGAGCCGGCCGACCCGTGGCACGCGCCAGCGACTGGAAGAAAGCCCAGAGGATGCGGCGAAGAGGCTCGAGAGGATGCAAGGTGCCGTCCGGACGATCCTGGAATGCGTAGGCGAAGACCCCGACCGCGAGGGCGTTCTGGCGACACCCAAGCGCTACGCCGAGGCGCTGCTGTACTTCACCAAGGGCTACCAGGAGAACATCAAGGACATCGTCAACAACGCCATTTTCCACGAGGGGCACAACGAAATGGTAATTGTGAAAGACATTGAGATCTTCAGCATGTGCGAACACCACATGGTGCCATTCACGGGCAAGGTAAGCGTTTATTGGAGGAATATTTTTTCCTACGTTGCACCCGCAAACGTACGACTTGATGACTAACGAGCCGCAGATGCACATTGGATACATCCCGAACAACAATGTTATCGGCATTTCCAAGCTTCCGCGCATCGCCGAGATGTTCAGCCGCAGACTCCAAGTCCAGGAGCGATTGACCCGAGAAGTCGCGAACGCCATTATGGAGGTCTTGCAGCCGCAGGGCGTCGGCGTCGTTATGGAGTCGGCTCATCTGTGCATGGTGATGCGCGGTGTCCAGAAGACTTCGGCGACGACTATTACTAGCTGTGTGCTGGGCTGCTTCGAGAACCGGGAGAAGACTCGCAACGAGTTCCTCAGCTTGATTGGTCTGAACCGGTGATGGTAGCCGCTTTCTGGTGCGCATGCGCGCTATACACAGGTTCGTATTCGCTCAAGCTGGGTATAGAGACATGGGCATTCTACTTTCTCTTCTTGTTTCATATCTTGCGAATAGGCGTTTTTGGCGCGGAGCATGAGATCTCAACATCGGCTCAAAGCCCGGTTTATTGTCTGTCACATCAATCAGATGCATAGGGGGTATCGGTTGCATTTAGAAGGAGGGTTATTTGCATCAAGGTCTCAACGCCGCTGAAAAACGAAAAGAAGCAGGCATATCATGTTTTTGAGGCACATGGGACTCAATCGATCTCTGGAAAAGTCTAAAGGGGGCGTTCTTCAACATACAGCATTGCATCTTAGATACCATCAACGGTATTATTATACACACTCACCTCGAGATAGAGCGCTTGAATGCGAACTAATTCCGCTATTGGCCGTCCATCCCCTGCTCCCATACTTGACCTTTCGGAACATGCACATAGCAAGCCAGACGCATGTGTCTTGGACTTACAGACTTGATTAGTCAAGGCCTCTTCTCTATTTGGTACTATTAAGTGTTATCTTCGTAGAATGATAAAACTTGAATGGGCGAGAACCAATTGACTGAAGTCCGATGTTTTGTGCAATGCTGAACGCATGAAATCGGAGCCAGGCGGGGCAGCTACATAGACCACCACAAAAGCTTATCATATCAACTTATCAGCTCTCGATAGCTCAGTTGGCAGAGCGATGGACTGTAATTGTCACACTTGTAATCCACAGGTCGCCGGTTCAAATCCGGCTCGGGAGAGTTGCCATTGCTATCATCCGCCTCAGGCGGGTTCCTTTTTTTGATTTTTGACCTGAGTATTGAAATGTTCCATTTCTAATAGTACACAGTTTAGACCTTTCCGGCTGGGTGCATAGACTAATCGACATATCCAGACGGTCATCCTCCTCCCGCAGGTAAATGACATTACATTACACAAACGCTACTTTCTAGTTCCCCTCTAAGCATTTCGCATCATCTCGGAAGCAGCTCGGCGCGGCCCGTAATAGAACTTGAACGAATTTATATAACGACGCATGTCTTCCTCAAACTCTTCGTTGACCACCTGGTGCAATTTCACCTGCAATGCTTTTTGGGTATCTGCATCAAGCTCGGTCCTTGTTCCTATCCATAATTCCACTTCATCGCTTCGCTGAATAGGCCGCCCTATTTCGTAACCCTCCTCTGGCTTCACTTCATCAATGATGGCCCTTACTGCTGGTTGCAGCTTTGGTTCGTATACCACATCTCGCATGGCCACAAATGCTCGCCATGAAAGCCACTTGCGCGCCGTAATCATGCCTTTGATGGTCTTGGTACGCGCAGTACAGCGACTGCATAGTGTGCTGCTATTTGGTCTGAAGGTCAAGGTGTACTTGTCGAAAATCGTGTTATAGCCAGCGCAGTTGGAAATTTGGCAATCTTTCCCGTCTGGTATCTCTGAAGCTTCGAGTATTTCAAGATTTGTAACAAGCGCCATCGTTCCCCAAGTATCTCTAATATGTTTAAGCGGGAGTGATTTAAGAAATGGCCAGATTGAAATTTGATGTCTCTTTTCCAAATGACTCTGTGTAGTGAAATAATAGGTTGCCTGGGGGAGAGCAGAGTATACAGTATAGGTCAAATTGAAGGACAAGAGTTATTGAGCTGGAATTGGTCGTCCATGACGATGGATGAGTATCGATTGCAGAATGGACTGGGTATATAAATACTGGCGCCAACAAAGAGGTCCCGTTGTTGGGTGTCGGCCTGCGTTCCTCGCCGAGTTTACTGATGATTGTTGGATTGCATGTTGGCATGAATTCTTGACGAAAACGTACATGAAGCAAACAAACTAGACTTGGGAATCCAGGAGACGTTTTGATACTAAAGATACAGGCTCTTGTCCCGACATGGCTCATTTTTTGTATTGGACTCCTGCTCTACATACATCCCGGAACCCTCAGCACTACCACGCCCTTCCTCTAACTCCCCAGGTTATCAAATGCTCCCTAGGTCATGCTCGTGAATATCTCGAGCGGGTATGCCTTGCCTGTGAAGATGGCCTCGGCTGCCGCAAAGACACGATACATCCCCGTCGTCAACACGGCGAACGAAGTGCCCTCGAGCTCGGCCACGAGCCTCTCGATCTGGGCCGTCCGCTCCGTTTTTGGTTAGGTTCTCGAGGTGGATGCCGGTGGCGACGAGCTGGCTTTCCCCGGCGTGGTAGGAGTCGACGAACGTGCGGAGACATACGTACTGGTTATGGAGGTGGGGGCGAGACAACTGCCGTTGCTATCACCCGTCCGCGTTGGTGCCATCATTTTCCCTTCGTTTACCTCCCTGAACCGTTTGGCTCCTTGCAACCATTGAACCGCCTCCCAGTGAGCCTGCCATGGGGATTCTCTCTTATTGCCGAAGCCCTGAACCCCATCAGGATCGACCGCAGCATCGTCGACGGCATCTGCACAAGCACCGCCATCACTCCGGTCTTCACACAATGGCCCTTACCAAGGTGCACTAGGTTGTGGATAGGAATCTGTGGATGATGTGGGAATGGCAGTCATGAAGTTATATGCAGCATTCGTATAGTGGTGCTTACCTTTATCCGGCGCAGGCCGAAAAACAAGCATTAATCGTACCACCTCAACAGAGGATCCGGAGGCTGGGGCTTACAAAAGTAAGCAGGTGGATTTGGGACCACGTTATTTCAACACCTTATACGGTGGGCACTGCCAATATACCAGCACTTGACTCACGCACTAGACTCATAGCCTCTTTCGAGCTAATAACTAAATTTAGACTGTGTATCTAGGGAGTAATTCTTATAGTCTCCTGACAATTCACATGGAAGATAAAAGCGGCCAAATGCCAGCCTTCGGTCCAGGAGAATAGTTCTATCATCAACCAATACACACACCCATTCCACCCTGTGCCTTTCGTTTTCAACCCAGCCGCTCAAGCACTATTGCCTCCGCCGTAAGCAACTACAAGTTACAGCAATCACAACAGCGTGCCATGGCGCCACCATGTCTCCTGGCCAGCCTAGTCACTGGCCTTTTCTTTCTCAGTTCGCCAACTTTGATTGGCGCAAATGCAGGCAGGATTCACCCGCGTGATGTATCCACCTCCGATATCAGCAACGCCGGGGGCATCAGCCTACTGCAGGACCGCGATAGCGATCCCAAGGGGACCCCTTTTAAGGGGTTCGACGGATGCTCAGATTCGAAAAAGAACGATATCATCAGGGCCTGGTGGGATGTAGTAGACCTCGCCAGGATACCCGAGTCTGTCAACTTCGATAAGCCGGGGACACTGGAAACGAGGTTCTTCGGGGGGGACATACAACACAGAAATGATGCCAAACAACAGATACACAGTACGCCCCCCTCCCTTTTTTTCCTGTTCTTTTTACGAATAAAGTAGCTAACTACTGGTCATAAAGCTGTATTCAAAAATATCATGGACCTGTATACGTCAAAAACAACTGGCAAAATCCGTATAGCTTGCAAAGATATTCACCAAGACCACAGGGCAGACAACAAGCAGACAACGTGCAACAACAAAGTCCCTGGGCGTAAGCCCTTAAAGATTGGAGGCTACGCATTCTCCTATGGCCCAGAGCACGACCAGGGTACGATTGTCCTGTGTCCACCCTTTTTCGCCCCCGGGCAGGAGAGCCTCCCCGATAAACTAAAGTCCCTTCGAAATAACAAGAACGAGCAAAAGGACGGCAGACTCATGACCGGCAAATTCAAAACTTTGCTCCACGAACTCACACATCTCCCTTCTATCGAAGGGCAGAGGGACGGTAAAGTCGTGATCATAGATCAGCTGTTTAATCCAAAGATGCTGATACCCGATGCGGCCTACGGTCTTTATATGGTCGAGAGATTGGCATTCAGTGAGAAACAGCGT
Source organism: Apiospora arundinis (assembly GCA_039105305.1). Lineage (NCBI taxonomy): Eukaryota > Fungi > Ascomycota > Sordariomycetes > Amphisphaeriales > Apiosporaceae > Apiospora > Apiospora arundinis. The sequence goes on along the minus strand of JAPCWZ010000007.1, from coordinate 443,818 downwards.
GCTCGGACGCATCTAAATGGTTAGTGACAACCCTCCAACATCGAACTGGTTGATCCCTTGGCTAAGAATTCCTGTCTGTCCAGCCGATACCTATGCGTGGTACGCCAGCGAGAAATACTTCGAGGCTCTTTTTGGCACCCCCGACGCCTACAAAGAACCGCGGAACGACCCTCCTCCTGCGCAGAACAAGCCGACCAAGGCCGTCAACATCATCCTGGAACACAGCCGACACGGAGTCCCGACGGACAAGGACTTTTACGACAGGATGGAATGGCTCCTGTTCTCTGTCCCTTACGGGACCGGCTCGCGGTGCAAGACCGACCAGAACCCGGTCCGAGCCCCCGCCGACAAGAAGATCACGCAGCTGATCAAGGCCGACTTCCCCCACGGCACCTTTGCCATCAAGACGCAGGACGGGGACTGCGAGTACAAGAACGACGGGAAGGGGAACGCGGGGGCCTTGTGGTGCGGCGGCAAGGCACATGGCTGCAGGGCGCACGAGGATTTGAAAAAGGGACGGGAGGCTGATCATCAATGTGGCGATCTTGGGAAAAAGATCAAGGGGAGTGTTGAACAGCGCGCGGGGGTCGTTTGCGAATGGTAATGTGGTCGCGCTATTAGTTTGTTGATATATACTTGTCTCAGCGGCGGCTTGCTGGGATAGTGTCGTTCGTTACTTATAGGAAGGATCTTCCTCTGGCTCTCATGTACCGATTTAAATTCTCAATCGTACCGTTGCATATCCGAAGATGTTTCATTAACTTCGCAACCTCCTTCTCGGCGTGTTTTGCAGTATTGGTGCGGTGAATAGTGATTCTCCACGCGACCTACTCCAGGCGTTGCTGTATCTAACTGTTATCACTAACGACTGCGTGGGATGATGTTCTCATATGATTCCAAATAAAAGTTCCTGAAACCTTCTACAGCACTTGTTCAGTTTTGACACTACACCTTCAGCTTGGTCCTTTTTAGTTTCGTCCACCAAGAATTCCAAGGTGATAAGGTGCAGCAATCCCTGGTCCCGGTCCAGGGCTTCATTGATCATTTCCTTTGTCGAGTTTTGAAGGGATATGTCCAATTCTGTTTTGGTTCTCACACAGATTCGGACACGCGGATACATGCCCGGATCATTACACCAACCAGTAGACAACGAGACAACACAACCAATGTTCCTGAAATGTTCCTCCAGAATGAATTCTAGTAAGTCTTCCCAGCATTCCATAAACTCTTTTCGATGTGGATGTAGGTAGGCTTTCTGCTCAGATTGACCTCTCTCAGCACAAGCTTTGCAAAGTGATCCTGAATCGGGCTCTTGTGTATGGGCATGGTCGGAATCGCAATCCAGTTCCAGAGACGAACTGGGGCTCGATGTCATGGTAGCTTCTGGTCGAATTTGTTGACATAAAATATAATTGTTAGTGCGCAAGGATACTAGACGAATGGACTTAGCTTCTCAAAAGTCGAACGTCGAAGATGAAAACTGTACAAGCAGGCAATATGAACTCCGTGTTGAGTCGATGGTGAGTTGGGGACCAATGCTGCATTTAAATTTCAAGATGAACAAAGGAGCCAGGTTTTTGGGTGCCCACTGCATTCCTCGCTTAGGCGCTTGGTTGAAAGCTTGATACACGATGCCTTGTCATCGTAAGGGAGGTACATCTACGTCAGACTTCTTTGTTACCTGGCAAACATCTCAGGGGACCTCTCCTCGGACTAGCCGCCGCCGCCTGCTCGAGGAGGTATTTGGCTTTGCTATCAGAATAGTGAAAAGTGATGCAGTAAACCCAGAAACACATAGGTTCTCCGAGTTCGACTGCACCGTAGACGAAAGTCGTGGCAATTCTTTGCCAATTTTGCCACGGTTTCTACCATTTACCGGCCAGCCTTGGGGTTCCAGGGTACGGAAATGATTGCTTTAACAGAAGGAGAGCGGTCGTAAAGTCTTCATGGACAATGGCGTGAAGGAGAGAAACGCATCCATGGCTTGACAGAACGGCCTCGCGTGGCTTCAGTTTCGAGTTACTGCATGCACTAATACCACGCCCGTATGACGGTGCAGGGGATCAAGAGATACTTTCCGCTGTTGCCGATTGAAGGTATGGGTGTTTCAGGTCGAAATAGACGGACACTCGGGTGTAAAAGAGGAAAATGGTACGAATGTCATCTCAGAGAACAAACCATTGACTTCGGTTCAGCTGGGCCAGTCTCGTACGAACCTACCAGAAAAGAGAGGAAAAGATGGGACGATGTCTCGCGGCTTGATACCCCAACAAATCACTACCTGCCAGTCGCTTAATTGACTTCTGTCCTGTCCTTGGATATCTTACCTCCAACCGACATCGGCATGTGACAGTCGTCTCCTGAGCACAATATCCAGCGTTGGGATATGAACAATGCCTGACGAAGTTTGGTAACAGCAAATCGAGTATCAATCAAGCTTTCCAAGGATCCCGCGCAATCGGGGGAAAGCTGTGACGATCCGACACCCAGACTTTGATCGCGATTGCCAGCGAAACGGCTGAGTTGCCGAAGTTTCCATGATTTGTTTCTTTTTTTTCCGGGTTCAGAATCGAAATGCCACCTTATGGAGCGGTGATGTGTCGCGGGGGTGTCGCCGCCGCGTCTATGATGATTGGTGGAAACATGTCCGCGATGCATCCTGGTCTCCGCGTTGACCCCACTGCATACGGAGAACTTCCGTCCGTCATTTCACTTCGGACGAACTCCAAATCTGTGCACTGTTGACAGGGGAAACCTGACAATTGAAAAATGCTCATCGAACAATGTAAGCTGTTGGGCGAATGGGGGCATTATTGGCCCAGGGGTGGGCAGCGCTATGCATCACTTTAGCAGAGACGAACCTCCTGTGGCGTTCTTCGCTAATTGCCTGATTATGTGCTTGTTATGGGACGCAGGCAGGCCCTAAAGCAGCTCCGCAGTGCATCACCAGTCACCAGTCGGGACCACCAGCACCAACCCAATCCCGCCCATCCGGTTGGAAGCTGACATAGAACGATGGTCTTGCCACAGGAACTCCTCATAAATCTTCCGCTGGGCAATTGGAGCTTAAGTTAGTACGGGTGCAATCTTGATCTAATATGTCAAAGGGGACAAGGTGGAGTTTGGCCTTCGCTTTACCCCTGTCCAACTAGGCTGAATCCATCCCTCATTCCCTGGCCTGCCGCTAGCGTCCAACGGCCTGTAGGGCATGCATGTCCCAGTATAAAACCCAAGAAGCATCGCCGTCGTTATATTCATTTCTGGTTTTCTTCACCAGCCTCGTTCTTGTTGGCCTGTCGCACTACTTTACCATCTCAGATCCGATCAGAATAGTCAGGATGAGAGCCTTCGTTTTGAGCAGCGCTTTCGCCGGCGCCGCACTCGCTGCCGCCAACGGCCCCTATGCCCAGTGTGGTGGAAACGGCTGGGCGGGTGAGAAGACTTGTGTAGATGGCTACACCTGCACCTTCTCCAACGACTGGTACTCCCAGTGCTTGCCCGGCACTGCCGCCCCTGTCCCCACGACTGCCCCCACCACCACCTTGGTAACTTCCACTAAGACCAGCGCCACCGCCGGCGCACCTGCACCGACGTCAACCAAGTCGGGCAAGTTCAAGTGGTTTGGCATCAACCAGTCCGTCGCCGAGTTCGGCGAGAAGACCCTCCCCGGTGTCTGGGGCAAGGAATTTTACTTCCCATCAGATGAGACCATCGCCGTAAGTACCCCTTTCCCTATTCCTCAGCATGTACGCAGGAAGAAATGGTTGCTAACGCTGTGCATAGACTCTCATCAGCCAGGGCTACAACGCCTTCCGCGTCGCCTTCCTCATGGAGCGCCTGGTGCCCGACAAGCTGACGGGCTCCGCCAACGCGGCCTACCTGGCCAACCTGACCCACACGGTCGACACCATCACCAAGGCCGGCGCCTACGCCATCCTGGACTCCCACAACTACGGCCGCTACTACGGCAACATCATCACCGACGCCAGCCAGTTCAAGGCCTACTACACCACGGTGGCCACGGCCTTCAAGGGCAACGACAAGGTCGTCTTCGACACCAACAACGAGTGGCACGACGTCGACCAGGCCCTCGTCCTGACCCTGAACCAGGCCGCCATCGACGCCATCCGCGGCGCGGGGGCCACGTCGCAGTGGATCTTCGCCGAGGGCAACTCGTGGACGGGCGCGTGGCACTGGAACACGACCAACGACAACCTCAAGGCCCTCAAGGACCCCCAGGACAAGCTCGTCTACGAGATGCACCAGTACCTCGACTCGGACGGCTCGGGCACCTCGGCCGACTGCGTCTCGGCCGAGATCGGCGTGCAGCGCGTCGTCGGCGCGACCCAGTGGCTCAAGCAGAACGGCAAGAAGGGTATTATTGGTGAGTACGCCGGCGGCGCCAACGCGCAGTGCCAGGCCGCCGTCAAGGGCATGCTCGACCACATGCAGGCCAACACCGACGTCTGGATGGGCGCCATCTGGTGGGCCGGCGGCCCGTGGTGGGCCGACTACATCTACAGCTTCGAGCCCCCGAGCGGTACTGCTTACAAGTACTATAACACCATGCTCAAGGCTTACGCTCCTTAGGGAGCTAGAGTGCTGGACGATGACGAGTCTAAAAATCTGACACGCGTGGCCAATGGGTACCCCCATGCTTCATGGAAAGGGGCAGTGTCAATCAACCAAACTTCAACCTTCGATTGTATATATTCGTATTGCTATAGCTGTATATCGAGATGCTCTTGCATTTGCCATTTCAAACCCCCTTTTTGATGATCTCGCTTCGTTAGTCTGGTACCAGACCAGAGTTGTCTCTAAAACTTTGATCAAAGCTGACACATCAGAGCCCAGGACTATATCCCTCACAACTGTGCTCTGTATGTCCAAACCGTTGCTCTCGGCGCAACACATTTAGGTATCGCTCAACTGGCTATTCGATTGATAATTCCGGTAGATGTATAACAATCGCAGCCGGGGTGTAATGAACAGTTCGATTGCATCGGGTGGAATAAACAGCTCGAAAGCTATTAGTGCTCGCAGTACGAGGCGTTGCAGGCCGATGTTCGTCGCCTCAGGTCGGAAGACATCCCGGGTTTGTCTGCGGCAGTGCAGAGTGTCAAGGCCGACATGGGAGCTACGCTAGTCGTCTCTTTTGTGTATATATACGCACAGAAGTGCTGTTCCCTTTGTTATGCTCTCTATTTCTTTTAGCTAGCACTTTATGTTATTCCATCTGCGTATCAGCCTTTTGCTGCTCACATGCGCGCGGCAGATGTTATTTTTCAAAGCTTGGCCCGGGTTAGGAAGCAGGTCCGATGCCCTCGTGACGGCGTTGATCCTAAATCAGCAGCTGAGATTGAGCACTATATCGGTTCCAGCCATGCATCGGCAGGTGTGGAAGTCAATCCAAATCTCGACAGATATATATATAGCAGACACGACATTGTTGTGGCATAATACTGTAATTGCAATGCCTGATAGGGTTCTAAATACAACTATACCCAATATGAAACCATTATTATACAAGTCCTTCCAATACGCCTTTGCGCCTGATTATCCCATTCCCATTTACATCAGCCAATATATTATATATTATGCCAAAGGCAGCATATATCGTAGCAAATTGGCAATGACACCACCTGATATCGGTTCCTTCTAGATGACCCCCGAGTTCTGCGCGTAGTAGATCTTCGCCAGCATAGGGTTACTCTGAGAGTCGGCCTTGATCTTCATGGCCAGCTTCTTCTGTTTTTCGGCACTAAGCCTTCCCACGGGGACCGGTTCAACCCGATCGTTTGGTCTTCGGCCCGCGAACAACCGGTCGAGATGGGTGGCGACGTGCATGCCTGGGTCGCTTGGAAGGTTTGCGAAGTGAACAAACATGCTCAGTCCACCCACTGATGGCGGATACATTTTGAAGTCTTCCATACCCCGAACCCGCATCGAGGCTTGGAGGAACGAGATGGCGAAGTCTACCCACATGAACACGTCCTCCACCGTCAGACTGCTGGCGCCACGGCGAAACTCGACAGTGCTGTACTTTTTTAGGGCCAAGAAGTTCCACCCGAAATATCGCGACTGCTTGGGATTCATAAGATTGATCACCTCGTCAGCATCCCGGCACCCCTCGATAACTGCGATAGACTGGTCGCGTGTAAGCTTGCGGTAAGCAAAGTTCTCGTTGTCGACCCAATTGCTTCGGGCATATTCGTTGCCGCGGCGCGCAGGGGGGAGCAAAGCCTCTATCGCCGGCTCGAAATGGATGATGGCCTGGGCCAGCCGCTTGAGCTGGACCACCGTGTATCCGTCGGTCAACGACATGTGGACATGGGTGCTGCAGTCCTCGTTGGCCGTGACTGTATAATTTTGTTCAAGGAAACGCCATGTGGCATCGACGTCTCGACGCCAGAGGGACCCTTGGTACACTGACAGGATGGGTGATACCATCTCGATGCCCCCTTCCACAATGTTAGCCTCTGTTCTTCATAGGTACTGTATCTCCTTGGTTGCCGAGTACACCAGAAAGAGTAACTCGCCTAGGTAACAGTATAGTCTGAATTACCGGCTCTTATTCTGTCTTTCTGATATATCCAGCAGCTAAGCAATTAAGGGATAAGAACTTACAAGGTTCTCTGGCGGTTTCGATGGTGGGATCCTGCGTCATGCACCAATGGAGATGTGTAGGTCCTTCGAACATGTTCTGAACCAGGCTGAACATCCGAGGGTGCCTTGCAGGGACTAAGGTGTTGTACCTTTTACACATCTCCCTGGCAAACAGTCTCATGGACTGGTTCTCGCCTGGTACTGGTCGACGTACGTCCAAAAGAAACTCGGTCTCTACACCAATACCGATGCTCCCAGGTGGCCGCTCAGCTGGTTGCGCGGCAGCGGGACGCGCACGAGAGGGCCCCTGTGGCGGCGGCGGCGGTGGGAAAGGAGGCGGAGGAGCCGGCGGGCCAAACCCCCGTGTTTGCTGCTGCGGCTGTTGTTGTTGTTGTTGTTGCCTCTGGCCTCGTTGCTCTGAGCGAGATGAACTGTTGTTGGAAGACTGCGAACTCCTTGCGCCAGAGCCAGAGTCTTTGGATCGTCCGAACAAACCCATGTTGAAGTCTACCTAGGTATATAATAAATGGTTATGTAAAAGGGCAAGAGTGGTGTAGACTGCGGGTTTCAATTTGAAGCTAATTCAAACAGCAATGGGTATACTGATGGGACGATATATAACCTATTTATCAGAGCCTTCGTTGAACCGTTACCCGACGACTACGCGCCGGGCCGATGGGTGTTGGCCGCAATGATAGCTATTTTGAAGTTGGATTGCCTCCTTACTCTTCCGAATCGGCATCTATTTGGCTGACGATCAAATGTTATGTCCCCTACAACCATGGCTGAGCCAGCCACTGTTGTGTTGTTGGTTCCAGAACTCATGAACCCCTTGATCACCAACAGCAAACAACATTTGGAATCTGAATGATGGGCGAGAACTATGTTTATTAAACAATTTGGCATAGATGATGTCTGACGCGCGCGGTTACGCGGTTGACGAAGGTGGTTATGCGGCCTCTGGCTGGTGTTGGAACCAACCGGCCAATCATGTTGCATCTGTTCATATTGGGGTGCCTGGCGGGGTGTCCAATCACACTCATTCCAAACCCCACACGTCAAACGCCTTTGACAACCTTCCAACATCATATTGCTGAAGACAACTCCTCATGGCACAGTAACCTCTGCTTTTCCCATCTACTTTTCAATTTCGCAAACAAATCCGACTCTTTTCTTATACTTGCTATCTCTTATCGAGTTGATTCACGCTTGCATCATGCCAGGAGTTGTAGATTCAGATTCTCCTCCGGCGCAGCCCCCAACGCCCCCACCTCTTCCCCCAGCTCCCCGACGGAGGCACTTAGATGAACGTCCCTCCCAATACATGGCCAATCTTGAAGCCGCAGGCCCGGAAGCCATACAGGAGCTTCTGAGGGTGCCGCATACACCCCCTCCGCCACCAGAATACGAGCCGATACATTATTTCTTCTATGGCACCCTCAAGGACCCCACTATGCTGGCAAGCGTACTCGGCGTGGACGAGGCACCGACCCTACGACCTGCCAAGATCATCGGCTACCGTCTAACGAACTGGGGGGACTACAAGGCTCTCATCGATGGGAAGGCGGGAGAAGAGGTCTTGGGCATGGCGTGCGAGATCGCAACGGCCGAGGACGAGCAGAAGCTGGCCTACTATGAGACCAATGCGTACCGCCTTGCCCCGTGCCTTGTGGACTTCACCGATGGCCAGGAACCCGTCCAAGTCTCGGCAAACACGTTCAAGTATGCGGGTGATGAAGCGGCCTTGCAAGCAGGGCGTTTTGATAGGAAACTGTGGGAGTTGCAGATGGGGACCAGGTTGCCTGCAAATTGGCATGAAAGCAAGAAGTCTTGGGGGGAACAGCTCGATATGTGAGGCTTCATGAGAATCGAATGGCAGTGTGCATAGTTTACTCCAACTCGAATCAATCTAGACTTCATTGAATGCAAAGGAACAACCCAACAAGTGAGTGCAAAGAAATGGTTCTCACCATTAAATCACAATATCTCATACAGCATTGTATTCATAGGCAGACAATCAGCAATCGCATCAATGCAACACCACAACGCCTCCCACTTGCAATTTCCTCTATTTTCCGTTCGGGCATAACTTGGCTGCTTACCACAAACCTCTTTTCCTCCTTCACCTCTCCACAAGCAACTCCCCATGAGGACGAGTGGAACAACAACCGCAACCACACATTGGGATTTTTGATTCGTAGTTCTCATTCATACCGGTGATCTTCTACTTCTCGTTCTTTACCTCGTCGCCGGCCTTTCACTGGTTTTTTTTTTTTTTACTTGCTTGGCAACTCTTGGTTCTTAACAATTATCTGCTTTTCACAGCTTTTCACTCTCCCAAATAGGCGATCCTACTTCGGCGATCTTTCGCTCTTTACTCTTTGATAAATCGACGATCACTTGTCCATCCCACCTTGTCCCCGCTGTCGCCGAAGATAATGGATTCCCACGTGGTCACCCTCCAGGTTCCCCCGGAAAGCTTGACCAAGCTTTTCGAAGGACACGATCTCGAAGACTCACCCCAGAGCCAGAGGGGACGCCAGCGCAACAGACGTGTGGTCCAAGACGATTCGGACGCGGGCATTGAGAGTGGTGAGAATACCGGTAACAGCAAGATGGGTAACGCAATCAGCGCCCTCAACGTTCTCAAGAGCAACAACAGTGCTACCAGCAGTGACAACAACAGTGCCAGAATGGACGACTGCTTGGATGCGAGTTCTGAGAAGAGCAGCAGCGACTACAGCAGCGCTAGCAGTAACGCCGGCGGCGATAGCAAGGGCAACACAGGTATGATTATCAACCTAGACGTCATCTACGAAGACCTTACTCACAAAGTCACAGATACCATGGACGTTGACCACGGTGCCAGTACGGGCATGGTTCCTCCTAAGACCGGACCGCTATCCCACCCTGCCATCTGGACGTCATACCTTTGGTTCCGCAAGGCCTTCCGAATGGGCCCGCCGGAGATTCATAACCATAAGAGCAGCCATTATCTCGGCGGCTTCCAGGCCATCATCCATAGCATGGCAGTGCAGTATCCAGATCTCCCCCGACCGACGCTAGCCGAGTTCGGGGCCACCCTTAAGCGAGTCTCTACAATACGGCTCAAGACCCACCACTCCCAGCCGTTAAGTACCGGTTATGACCTGCTCAGCGCCGCTAAGGCGGTCGACGAGCTCGTCTGGGACGCCAACGGCTCCAATATAAGAGAGGAGCGTCACTGGGACATCGATGCCTTCGTCGACGACACCCACTACTTCCTCCAGGACCACCTCGCCTTGCTCCTGTACATCTGGGGCCGCGATCGCAAGATAGACCTCACCCTCGCCACCTGGACCAACGGCCGGCCATGGGCGTACAAGGTTTGGGACCGTAACACGGGCTTTGCTACGACCACCATCGTCTGGATTCACTACGACGGCGGCAGCCTATACTATGGCCTGGGACCCTTAGGTAGCACCGAGAAGGTCAAGTATTTGAACTTCACGGAGGAAGAGGTTCAGGCTTACTGGAAGCTTGTGGAGGGTGCTAGCTTCACATTCGACGACTACCGCGCTCTTTACTTTCCTGAGCAGGACACTGGCCACAGGCATAACTTCATCGCAGCGCCTGCTCCTGTTGCCGAGCCGGGCCCCGCCACAAAGCTTGATGCTGCCGAGCCGGTTGTCGCTGAAGAGCCGGTCCCCGTTGCAGAGCCGGTCCCCGTTGCAGAGCCGGTCCCCGTTGCAGAGCCGGTCCCCGTTGCAGAGCCGATTCCAGCTGAAGCGATGATTCTTGATGAGCAGCCCGCCCCCTCTGGTCTTAGTGTGGCTGCTGGTGCTCCGCCCCTCGCCCCTCCCGGTATTGGTGTGCCTGCTATGGCTATTCTCGGCGGTGATACTCCTATTGTCGCCGAAGAGACGGTCGCTACTCAAGCGCCGGTGGCTGGCGAAGACTTGGCTCATGCTTCCGAGAACCCTGCTCCTACTGGGGAGTCGGCCTCGGGCGACCAGCCTATGACCGGCATGGACTGAGCCCACGTAGTCTCTCGACTTGCTTGCTCTAAGACGCCGGCACCATTTCGCTTCACTGGAGAACACATAGCCGGATGGAGGGGTTCGTTTGTAGCAAGCAAGCAAACGATTGACACGCTACATACATTGGGACATTATGGACATGAGAAGAGAGATACGGATTGCTATTAAGGGGAGGGGGAAGGAGAGCATACTAGCTTAATGCAAGCGATGAAGCACAATCGTTTGATTAATGAGTCTATCATACGCTTTCTCTAGCACGCGGGTAATTAGTACTAGATACATGAATAGCCCGCAATAACATGACATCGGAAATGGTGCGCTCGTGTGAAACGTGATGAGACATTGAGGTGGCTGGTAAGTGGCTTGCTTTTGACCATGATCGCATTAGAGTAGAGTATATCTACGAAACAGGTGAATAGCTGAATGAATAGTTTATGCTGTAGCCCGACGTAGTTCTTGGTATTCTTTCCATCGACAATCATACGTATTGGCGAGCTAGGCTATGTTAGAAGCAGCAGGCATAGCTAGACTAGAGATGATCAAAAGCGCAGCCAGGAAAAAACACTGACCAGAGAAGAGATGGAAGGAAAGTTCAAGGTAGAATATGAATCAGATTGAGTGAACAGGTATTGGTGATGATGCTGTGGTGCTGAGGGAATGATGCCTGGAGCTGAGATGGGATGGAGCTGACGGCGATGGCAGTGGTGATGCGTCTACCTGTTCCAATCAGGTAGCTGTGAACAGGTGTCTAATGTATATGGCGATTGCACGGAACATTCGATGCTTTAAATGGACAGAATACCTACGTAGTCAAGACTGGTAGCATCAGGTGGTAAGGTGATGATGACACAGCCAGAGAAGCTTGAGGAGCGCAATTGGTCAAGAGGCACTGGACTGACTCTGGGCTAGAAGCCTGACACTGAAGTTTGTCGAAAAGAAACACCTTTCTAGTCGGGTGGCGCATTCGAAGGTGGTTTCTTACTTGTGCCCCGACGATGGCGTCGCAGGTGGTTGGGAGACGGGACCTTTGAAACCTTGATGATCTTGGGCTGTATCACAGAGCGGCCGACTTCGACGGAAGACTTCGAATTGTCCTTGTTTTTTTTAAACACCGTATTGCTTCTTCTCAATTATTTAATTAGCTGCATACACTTACCTACCGGTCTGCCTGCCTGTCCGCCAGCCGCGGAATGGTTCAAGAGCCTCTCCACTTAGCCCGCTCGTATCCAGAAGCGGCGGCTCAGAGAAGGAAGACGTACGGCCTAGGCACTTTGCCACCAACCGAGTCACCGTTGGCAGCAAGCCACCCAGCCATTCGATAAAAGCCATTGCCGAGGATGACTACCTTTCTTTTATCAAGAAGGCATCAATAGCATGAAGAAATCGCGCACCCAAGACACGACTGGTCTGGCCTCTGGTCGGAGGGCTAGGGCCCATCCAACCGATCCCAACTGGCTGGGAAAAGGTCGCGACGTATGCGGCCAGACATGTCGTCAATGCTAGGACCAATGCTTGATGGCCGAAGACCCTCTCACCTTTCTGGGTTGGTAGCCTATCGGCTGTCCATTGGCTGTCTATCAAGCTTGATGCGCTCATTCAAGTCGGGCCACGTCTTGCACACCACGCGAAGACACACCACGCGAAGACCGCGATGTGTGGCATGCTGCCTGACTCTCGGCGGCCGAAGCACGAGAGAGAGCCTCACTCAGGCTATGTAAGACGCAGGACTGACAAGAGTGCCTAGAGACCCGCCTTCAAGTAATACCGCCTCTGTTAAGAGAGACGCTGGCAAACTCGCAGGCTCACTTGATCCGACATGATAGTGGGATGAGCCCCCCACCAAGACAATAGGATAACCAGCGGATATGAGTGATCTGTGATTTCTTTAGCCATGCAGAAAGTACTGAGCGGTTCTTGATGGTCATAATTGAAACAGCAAAGTCTGGCCAATTGATCAAACACTTGCTCAGTTCGGCGAAATGCGGTTGCAGGACAAGCCCAAATGAGATGCCGAACTCGAAACCGGTCGGGTGTTCCCAAATAACGATTGGCGTGGCATCGCGATCTGAGCAATGACGGGCAATTAAAGCAGTAAGACGGGGAACCTGGGACCTGATCCCTTTAAGAACGCGAAAAGCGTGTGACCCTGGGCGTGCTTTACGCGTGGAAACATGAATGTCTCCTCCTGGTCTCCCTTGGAGCGCGACCGAGGCGTGGGTTGTGGTTCTCGTTTAATGGTGTGGCCCGTTCCTTCGGCCCCAAGGCGCCGCCCCCTGGTCCGCCCTCATCAATGCCAGGAATCGTGACGCGATAATTGGCGTTCAATGGACAGGCAAAGCCGGTCTGGCAGACTGGGGAAATCAAGTCTGGAACTTACGACCTGCTTGATTCATTATGCTCCTCCGAAATTCAGCTATTACTACGACGGATTGGTATATGGTGATTGTAAGACCTGCATGGCTCTAGCGAGAGTGAGACCGGATTTGACGCCCTGCCAGCAAATCAGATGTCGTAGAGGGGAGGTATGGCAAATGCATGAGGTTCCTGGCCGTAGCTGAATTGCTACGACCACCCTGGTCGGTACTGGTTTAGCAGCATCCAGCGGTCCTTGGCTGCTTGCTTGGTGGTCCAACATTGAAAGTGCTAGAGTGCCTACTGTACTGTAGCGGTGCCGCAAACACAGCCCGGATTTGCGTGACCAGCTGCCAGTTACCACCGCTGAAAAAGAGCCCATACCCCACTAACCACTAAACCAGTGCTGTAACTCCACGCCAAAAGTGGTACCCCCCCTTGGCCCCCCCCCTACCGGCTAGCCTGGCATTCTGACCGCCTGATTGGATACGAAGGGATTGACGAGAGTGGACGAGAGTGGCCGAGAGTGGAAAAACACGCATCGCATTAAAGATACACCAACACCACGCGTCTGCAACACGATCCCTCTCTGCCATTTCTTCTGCTCTGGTGTGTGTCTCGTCTCGTCACTCTAGTCCCTCTCGATTCAACTTTAACCTGCAGGAAGCCAGCCGAATGTTTGAGGCCTGAGCGTATCAGATCAACGTATCACACCCATTTGATTGACTTGATTCCTTCCTTTTCCACCGCCAACCGACCGGCTTGCTACTCCATTTCCCGCCCTTTGGCTGCAGTTCTGCATATCGCCTAGATCCCATTCGTTCAGCTTTTTAATTGACTGCAGTCCCTCTTGTCCCTCTGCTCCTTTGCCTGCTTGAACGCTCCGCGCCTACTGCAACAGCTGCGGCCTGCTACCTTGGTCCAGTCTCGACGTGCAGCGTGCAGCTTTTGAGACAGCGACACCTCATTGTGGGCAATCAAGCCAATCTGCCAATCTTTCCATCCCGGGCCTCACCTGTCGCGACCACCCCTCCCCTCACTTCACACCTCACACACGCCCACACGCCCTCCTCGTCTCCCGCGCTCTCTCTCTCTCTACCAGTCTACCTCTCTCCACACACGGGACGATCGCTTGCTTGCCTGGTTGCAATAAGACCTTGTGATTCCCTCTTCAAACCGTTTCGCCACTTTTCCTCCTGCTGTTTCCCCCCTTACCCTGAAGCTGCTTCGACATCTACCATTCGAAACAAGCACTACACAGCACACCCACGCTGGCATCCAAACGTGAGAAGAGATAAACAAACACAAGATCAGACAGAGGATTGGAAGTCGTTGATCTAAATCGAATCCCATCAACCATTCATTATTGAGTTGCAGCCTTATTCGACACAACTAGTGAGGACTCGGATTGCTTTTGTTCAATTGAGAGAGAGCTTGCAGGCATCCCGAGCTTCGTTTGGGAGCTCCATTGGGCATCTGTCTGGTAGCCCATCGTCATCGCCTGCCAAAACGCACGGTCGGCGACATACACAATCCACTCCACAACACACAACAATCAATCGAACACAACACACATCACATCACAATGGCTACTGTCTCTCGTCAACCATTTGCGCCTCTCGACGGCACACGGCTGCAAACACTGACGAGTCTGAAGAACCGTCAAAATGGTAAGTCGCTCTGAATCAGCATATTGCATACATTGCACCTCCCCCGTCTTGTACCCAGGGGATTGATTGCCCAGTCCAATTGTGACATGCCCCTCAAATCGTACCACATGCAGCGCATGTTGGCAATACCGTTGGTTTCGCTGCACACACTTAACTCAATCCCCCATACATTTTCCTTTTCACGATTAATGCGCACATTTTCCCAAAGCATATTTACACTGCGATCCATGCCAAATGAAATGGGCCAATTTTGCTAAACATCGCTCAGCTGCTTCAACGGCTTCCCCAGTAAAGCGCAAGGCTTCCGATGTGGTCGAAGATAACGACGCCGAAAACGTCGACCCAGTTATTTTTGCGAAGCGAGTTAAGGGCTCCTCCGACACTTCTTTCCCGGCCAAGGACTTCATCAAGCCCGCTACTTTCCTGCTTACCAAATCGGCTTCGACCAGCAACATTGCCAGCAACGCTGTTAGCACTCCCAAACTAGCTGTCCCCCGTCCTCGTAGTGTGTTGAACCCCAAATCGCCCGCCGCAAGGTTGAACACCGGCATTGTCAAATCTTCTACACTGTCGGCACCGGCCGGTCGATCTCCCACCCGTGGCAAGCGAGCCGGTCTTCTTTCTTCGCGCCGTCGCACTGCTGGCCCCTACTCTCGAATCGACCCTCCCAGCTTTGGTCTCGGCTCATCATCGTCCGCTGCTCCCTTTTCCCTGGACGCTGCTCTCAAGGGTACCATTCCCAGCTACACTAGCCGCGATGCTTCGGCTACTCCTGCTGCACCCACATCTTCTATTGCGCCTGTGTCTTCCACTCGCTCCTCAGACTTCCCCAGCCTTCACGAGGCTGACCTGAAGTCGTCTTGGTTCTTTGAGATCCACGAAGATACTGCCGATCAAGAGATGACCAACCTTCTGCAACACAGCACTTGCACATTGGACATCAGCTCCGATGAGGAAAGCGAGCGCCGGCAGCAGCGAGAGCGTGCAGAGGGCAAGGAGAACGTGCCTCCCATGGACGATGTGTCCCAGACCGCTCGACCTCGTGCTGCGAGGCTCGCTGCCGATGCCGACGATATGTTCGTCGAGAAGGAGCGAAGCCCGCTTGGCGAGATGGACGTCAAGAGCTACTTTGCCGACGGCTGCGACGAGACTAGCGTGGTGATCATCCCCGGCGACGACGAAGAGGAGCAGCAGCCAGTCAAGACAGATTTCGAGCCTGTTCCCGAAATCAAGATTGACGCGAGCGCAGTTCCCGGACCCGTCGTCGAGGATGGTGCCAAGTCAATCGACGAGCTGATGCAAAAGTCGGACGAGCCAGCACCAAGCGCAGCGTTACTCCAACCAATCGAAGGCACGGGCGAGAGCTTCGAGGTGTGGGAGAGCAGCAGTGCGAAAGACGAGACGGAAGCTGTCCCGTCGTGCTAAGGAGAGGAGAGGGGAGTTTGAATCTTTGTCATGCGTCTGATGCTTAGATGACCGAGATGACTTGAGATGATGTCGAATGAGTGATGATGTTCTAGTAACCTGACCTAATACAGTCGCTAATAATGAGTCGGAAGAGCCATGGATGGAAAAGGCGTCTTGGGGAGTTTTCTGCCCTGCCGAGAGGCACGGCAAGGGTTATTGCCACGGCAGTGGATGTTGGGATTACTGTTCTATTGGTATTTGCGTCTAGGGATTCTGTATATACCAGCGAGCTTTTGGCGTTGGAATTGGTTGAGCTTGCTTGGGTTTTCCTCTGAATACAAAGTGCTATTTTGGCATCCTTCAACATTGACCTGGTTCGATATACCGTGTAACGCATCAAAGTGACACTTTCAATCCTACATCCAGAATGTGCCAGATGCTGCTAACTTCCAAAGGGTGGTGGGCGTCCTGCCACGCTCTCGCTCTTGACACCCTCGAGAATTTGCATGATTGTCACCTGCATATGTACAAAGTGCATTTGATGCAGAATAAGCGCTTGATTGCATTCGAGTTTGCTCGAACCATTCCTGGATGCTGTAAGGGCGTCTCTTTGTTTGCGCGCGTAGTGACGGCCAGTGGCATCAGCGGAACGTAAGGATCTGGGAAGCGGGGGATTGATTGATTGCACGTGATGGAACCACCACTTAACGCGTCCCATCGCGGCAAAGAAGTCGCGATGTCTAGGCCTGTCCCACATCCGAGCGCCTTGTCAAACTTAGTATTGCGAACCATTGGGACGTCAAATCAAATCAGAAAAAGAGTATTTCTAACCCGAGAAGCCTCAATACCAACTGGCTTTCTGTTTCACCGCCGATTATAGCTATTTACAAATCCATTGGAGCTGCAACCGCCCGCTACTCCCTGCATCTTGAGCTGCAGCTACCCAGATTGCATACGAAGTTAGCTCCTCTGAGCCCGTCATCAACCTCACGTCATTTTGTGTCTCATCTGATATCGTTATCATGGCTTCAATTAACGACCTGGCCGCCGCGGCCACTATAGCCTCCTCGGCCGTGGCAATGCAGTCTTCGCCCACTCAGAAGTCTTCTCAGTCCGCCGGTTCCAGCAGCAGCAATACCCAATCATCTCCGCCGCCCCCGCCTCAAGCAGAGCCCCTTACTCCCTCTAGAGCTGCCGCCGCACAACCTACTACCCCTGCTGCGCCCGGTGGACAGGATGCCGCCCCTGATACGCCACCTTCTATCGTGGTAGCTACGCAGACTCAAACACCGGCCCGGCAACAGCCGCAACCTCCGCCACAGCCATCGCCGGCAGCAGCATCGTCAGCGCCCGCACCGGAAGCTGCACCAGCACCAGCACCAGCAGCGGCAGAACAGCAGCAACTGCCTCAAACTTCGCCACAGCAAGCACCCTTAGCTGCAGCACCGCCGGTGCTAGCCGCCCCGCAGATCTCACCGCAGGACGCGGCGTCGGCCCAGATCCCCGCGCCCCCTCCGCCGGCGGCTGCCGCCACCGAGGCCGCGGGAGGAGCCGGAGGAGATGATGGCGACGCGACGATGCGCGACGCCGCCGATTACGAGGACGAGGGCGCCGGCCTCGCGGAGAAGCAGAAGAAGGAGCGGCCGAAGCCCGTGCGCGGCGCCTTCATCGTCTTCGAGGGCATGGACCGCGCCGGCAAGACGACGCAGGCTAAGCTCCTGCAGCAGCGGTGCATCGAGGAGGAGCGGGATGTGAAGTTTATGCGGTTCCCGGGTATGTCTTTTTCTCTTCGCCACTTTTTTCTTTGACTGTCTAGGGAATACTCTACGCACACGATGGCCAATGACTAACATGGCTGCAGATCGCACTACACCCATCGGGCAGATGATCGATGCTTATCTCAAGGGACAGACTGAGATTGAGGATCACGTTATACATCTGCTCTTCAGCGCCAACCGCTGGGAGGCATTGTAAGTTTCACTTCCCCCTGGATGGTCTCATGGAGCATACTCACGAAGCCATGCATGCATCCATCTCTTCAATCGTTCCACTAGAGCTAACTGTGAACAGGAAAACCATCCAAACCACACTCGCAGCCGGCACTTCCATTATCTGCGACCGCTACTACCACAGCGGCATCGTCTACAGTGCCGCCAAGCAGAACCCCACCCTCCCACTGTCGTGGGCCAAGGCGCCCGAGGTCGGCCTGCCCCGCCCGGACCTGGTCCTCTTCCTCGACCTCGAGGAGTCGGTGGCCCGCGAGCGCGGCGGCTGGGGCGGCGAGGTCTACGAGAAGGGCGAGATGCAGCGCCGCGTGCGCGAGCTCTTCTGGGGCCTCAGCATGGGCGACCTCAGCAACACGTACCGCCACCAGCGCCGCGAGTCGGCGTCCGCTTCGGCGGCGGCGGCCACTGCTGCGGCGGCTGCGGCGGCTGCGGCGGCGGCGGCGGCCGTGAGGGTGAATGGCGGCGGTGGCACTGCGGCGGCCGATATGGATACGGTGGTGGTGGGAGGCGGGGCCGATGCTACGGCTGCTACTGCCAAGGGGCCGTCGTCGATGGTGCATGCGCCCGGGGGCGAGCGGGGCGACTTCCGGCAGGAAGAGGAGGACCTGCAGATTGTGGATGCCAGCCTCGACATCGAGGAGCTGGCGGACAAGGTTTGGGGACACGTCCTGCCGCGGCTCGAGGCGGTGGAGCGGGGCGAGGTGGGGGATATGGTCAGGGTCGTGCGGTAGGGGCACCGCTGTACTTGTCCGCCGCCTGCTGACGACCTGTTGTGGGCTCGTTCGAGGATTGGGGAGGTCGCGGATGGGCTTCTTTCTATACTGGAGGATTGGGTCATTGATTGAAGGGGGGGCCGCTTATGACTGTAGGTAATTAGTGGAAATCAATACTATTGTTACAAAGTAACCCGGTTTGTCTTTACCCCTAGTATTCCGTTTTCTTGAAGCATTATATCGCCAGTGTGTTTACAAGGAGGGCTTATCCACGCAAGAGTATCGTTTCACATATGTATTGACGTTTTGGAAGGCATTGGGTACGATGCCTTCTTTTTCGTGTTCAAAAGTTCGTAGTATGCGTGATGAGTGATTCGGGTTCTTTGGGCTGGCCTGGGTGATCCGATGTGCAGAGTGATGTATAGTGCCGTTGCCAATACGGGCACTTTGGATTCTTACAGACTGTGCTTAGCTTCTCTCCTTCCCTGCTGATATCGTACCACTTTCTTAGTGGCAGGTATCGCTCTTCAGCTCGCAAACTATAGCCAGGATCAAGGCCTGACCCTGCATAATGAAAAAGGCCTGCGCATTTGCCGAGTAGCCGGCTTCATCCGACTCGAGCTCGCTAAGGAGTCATCGAGTCTCCCTTTACAGCTAGCTGGCAGCGGGCAGACTGAAACTGGCTGAAAAGAGATGAGGCCAACGTCCACATGGTATACTATAAGTGTGTTCTCTGCTTAATCATCCTCGACGTTGACTACTCAATCACCGAAGTGAGATGATGGAACACTCTTTGGATGCCCGGGAATCTCATTCTATCGAACAACAAAACGAACCATAAGCCGAACCACCTGGGCAGTTGAGGCACAGAGAGCCCTTGGCCATACAAATTGCACAAGCTGACGGACTATAATACGGGCTATACGGGCCTCAGGAGCCTTACGAGCTATATCCTCCCCGCCTTTTAGTCTTTACTTGGGCCGCTCTTTAGGACCCTTCGGTGGGTAAGGCTTACCATCATGTATGCCCAGGAACAGTACCGCTTTTCCTCCTATAGGAGGCATCCATATGACCCGGATGAAATAAGCGCTATTAACTTCCCGCATGCCGCGTCCTTGGCGGCTTATCCCTATAGTCTGGGCGAGCTTTTTGGGCTTGCGGGGCTCATGGTGCTGCACGTATAATCGCTAATTATCATCAGTCTGGGATATGTTTGTTGATTGCTTCACGGGCGTGCTGGAAAGCTCCCTGCTGTGGCAGCGGGGCGCCAGAGTTGTCAGGAAGGGCAACGTAGACAGACCGGGTATAAAGCCGGCCAGATTTCCCTCCCTCTTCCAACACACTTCCCCAGACCTCCCCATCCTCAAGCCCAAGACCAACTACTACCACTACAACTTCAACTTCAAAGCTCTTTCGCAGCAGTCCGTTAGTCACCATGAAGTTCTCCGCTCAAGTCCTCTTCGCCCTGCTGGGCACGTCCGCCGTTGCACGAGAGGTCACCCAGGCCCTCGTCGCTGAGTGCGGCAGCACCGAGAACGTCATGGTGGTGCCCGCCGGCGCCAACGAGACCGAGTATCGCCACTGCGCTAACCATCCCCTGGGCGACGCCAAGGCCCAGGTCGCACGCGACTTGAACGTGTTGGATAAGCGGGATTGCTGGCGCGGAGCAGAGACGGGATGCACGAAGGGTGAGTACCCCAGGCATTTCCTCCCATCTATCTGCAACAGTTATTCTTTCTACTCAAGTATCACGAGTATTGACTGGGCCCCGTGCCTATCTAGGATACTGCTGGAAACGATGCGGCAACAATTACAACGACGGCAACTGGTGCTGGACGGCCAAGGGCGGCGATGGGAAGGGGGACTGGTACAAGTGCTCCGACAACGGGCAGTGCTTCAGCTACATGCAGTGTGGCCAGTCCAACGGCGGCAACTGCCCCGACTGTGGGTGCGACTGCAGAACCAAGGGCGCGTAAAGACAGGCTGCGAAAGCGATCAATCGCTAGATGGGGCGAATGGAACGAACAGAAATCCGGTGTTCGGACCTCCTCTCCATTTTCTCTTACATTCTTTTGTTCGTTTGGGTAAAACGGTGAACGCCACGTAAACCCCCGTCACTCGTTACTAGGGACTAGCAATGAATATATGGAAGTTTCTTTCCTAATCGTTATAAGCCGAGGCGGAGTCGGAACCTGGAATTCGGTCTTAAGACGGTCCATGCAATGACCAGTAGCTCGCTCTTGAGGTATCTGTGAGACACAGGTGCTGAGGGTAGACTTGATGTAAGGGGCCATATTGAACTCATACAATCAGCAAATTATCACTTTTCGCATCCAAAGTCACAAGTCGACAGTAGGCAAACAGCAAGTAACGAACATGGCGGTATGTAAGTACTATCCATGCCAGCCAGGTAAGCACCGGATAGGAAGGTAGTACATAGACATTGCACTAGAGCCTATCGAAAACGACTAAGAATTGATGGGCTAACACGATCATAAAGTAGTCCCAATCTATACTTGTCTCCGCGCCATGATGATGATGCAGCCAGTCGGTTGGCATTATGATTACCTACTTATAGAGGTCTTCCCCCCAGCATCTCCCGGCGGCTGCGTCAATAGCTCCTTGACACTAACAACACTAATCGACAGCGGCCGGGGCACCTTCCGCGAGAACCGCGCCGCCCCCAGAATCATGAGGTGATCCGGGTACCCCCGCGGCACGTGCAACGCCCGACTATACGCGTTGGGCTGCGGCGTGGCGTGGACCTCCCATCTGTCCGGAGCGCCGGCGTGGCTGTTCGTGAAGACGTCGGAGTGGTCGTTGTCGCTGACGATGATGGTCCCGTTGGGCCCGCCCGAGGGGCTCCACACCACGTACGGGCTGGAGCCGGGCTGCTGCGCGCCGCCGTCGACGTCGACGACGATGGGGTAGCCCCGGTCGTTGTCGAAGGTAAAAGGGGTCGACGCGAAGCGGTAGTAGACGGGGTACGCCTGCCCGTTCCAGGAGTCGCCGCCGGGGAAGTCGGGCGGGGTACCCGGGTACTCGTACACGAGGATCCATTTCTTCAGGGGCGGGAGGTAGGCCATGACCGTCATGCCGGGGCGGTCCGTGTACGTCTTGTAGGCGACGTCGTTGACCACTGGGCCCCAGGTTAGGAGGTCCTTGGATACCTGGTGGGCTAGTTTCTGGCCGTGCAGGGGGTCGCGTTGATCTGAGTAGAAGACGCCGATGGTGCCGTCTTCCTCGTAAGGCCTGTGATCGTTACGGAGATGTTGTCAGTTCTCAGAGATTCAAACAGCGGCACTGTCTCACGTAATTAGCTTACAGTATGTACGGTTCCCAAATGCAAGGGGTCCCATTGGTGGTATTCGGCCCACTGCCCCTGGCAACATTGCTCACGAACTTCCACGTGCGCCCCTTATCGTGGCTGGCGTAGAGGTCAATGTTGGTGCTGTTCTTCTCGCCGATGGGCGACCAGCTGTTTCCGCTTGCCAGCACCGTGCCTGCCGGGAATGACTTGCTCAGGTCGAATGTGAGCTCTGCCAACGCCGGCTGCGCGTTCATGCCCAGTCCGTTGACCTGGTCCGTCATGTTGCTGATCCACTCCCATGAGGCGCCGCCGTCGCTCGAGCTGAAGATGGGGAATACTGGCATGGGACTACTGTTAAGGCCGGCTGTCGCCAAGATGGTGCCGTCGGAGAGCTCGGTGATTCGCGGGTAGAACATGGTGTGGTTCGCATCGGGCCAGTAGATGGGGTTGTCGCCGAAGAGGCCGAACGGTTCCGGCTTGGTTGAGTTGGCCGTGCATTGCCCTCCCAACACCAACCCGCAAAGGGCAAGGAAGGTGCTCAACTTTAGCTGCATCGTGTTACTTGGACATAAAGTTGAGACTTTAATAGTGGCTAGGGGCAAAGTAGTCAAAGTTAGCAACGCAGAGTACCGGCTAGTCAAACACGAGAGGGAAGTCCGATGTTCTATGCATTCCAAGAAACCTTTATATAATGTTGTCGCGATAAAGATCAGCCAGGGTACAAGAAAGTAAGACCAATTCCAATTTACCCCTTTAGCCGGCCAGGTGTCTTGCCGGTCCTCCCGTACACGAGAAACTATGAAGCCCCTTGCTCTTCAATGTCAATTATCTATGCATTATGACTCGCTTATGTAGTCAAATGAGCAGTAACCGATTGAATCTGCAGCCATTAAACTCTTCCAAGAACCGGGATACAGTAACTTAGTCCCGGTTAAAGTCGTTTTGACCCCGCCAGAAGGTTGAAGTCAAGAAATTTGGGGGTCACTTGGGGTCATTTGGAGAAATGTGCCGCAGAAACTCCAACAACACCACAAACCCGATCACCATCCGCTGTTTGACATATCATGTCGACAATGATTTCCAGCAGTTCAATTGACGATGGGGAAATTGCATCATACTACTCGGATTGATGATTTTAGTTTCTCACAATATCCTGTACCGACGATCCGAACTGCAAAGCTTTTAAGTAGCATGGGCGGCTGCCACAACCGGGTAGGTGTGTACATGCCTCTTGGATCACTCATTCATTGAGATAACGTCTGGTCTTCGAACCTCTTAGCCAACTTAACATCATTGTCCTCCACCGACAGTTCCTTCTCAGAGCGGCGTTGCGATGGCTTATTGTCTGGCGGGCCGAGGTATGAGCTGTCGATAACGATCAATTTCAGGTAATTCCACAACCTGGTAAATTCTTCATCCGTCGAAGTAGCTCCCGGTTCCTTTTCAATCAATGCCGGCTGCCTTCCAGCATATCCCGGATACCCCACGACGGCATCAGGATTGTCATCTTGAGCTCGGATGAACGCTGCCCGCAGGAGTTCCAACGCGCCCTCCGTCTCCCTCCAGGCAGAATACACTTTGATTATCTGCCTGGCCACAGTCTCGTGGGCTTCACACGGATGGCCTCCACCCGGGCAGCCGGTCTCCCTTTCTTGGAGATATGCGAGCTCCGACATGAAGAGTCGATTGCTCTTGACAATCCCCCATCCTAATTTCTCGCAATCGTCCAGCAGCACGTGTTCCGCCTGGGAAAGGTCATTGTAGGGTAGATCCACGAACTGAAGAGATAGCGGGCTTCGTACCGCGTGCTTCTCGACCTCGCGACCGAGCTCGACGGGCAATTGGCCGGCGACAACCTTGCGGACGACTTTGATGTTGCGGATGTCGATGAGCATCTTGAACTTGAGCAAGAGCACGCTTGCGCAAAAGCCGACATCGCTCCAATTGTCGCGTATCATATATTCGGGGTCTTCCATAACGTCGGCGTTCTTGATGTTCTGAAACGAGGCTTCCATGTCTGACCAGTCGTATTCGATGTCAAGCTGGATTTGGTCCCACCACTTTATGAAGTCGTAGCACTCCTGGTCCCGGTCGATGCGAAGCATCAAATCTGGCACATGGTTGCTGACAAACATGCTGTCGGCGTGGCAAAGCCGGATCATGTCTTGGTAGTGTTCCAACGTCTCCGTCACGCTGTCGAGGGTACAGGCCCGTCTCGTCACGTTGCCCAGCTCGCGGCGCGCCTCCATGTAGTCGCGCGTGCTCTCGGTCGCCCCGAAGATGCCCACGTGGGTCTCGAATGCGTTGGCGGGCGTCTTGTAGTCGGGGGTCGCGTGACGCACGGCGTTCTCCTCAATCCCGAGCTTCGTGCGATGCTGGCACGTAATTCGGCAGATCGACCTGTGCACCCACCAGTCTCGCTTCTGGTGCTCGCGGCTGCAATATCGCACGAGACGGCAGCCGGCGCATCGTAGGAGTTTGGGTCTTGTCGCGTCGCAGAAGGAGCAGCGGTGTTGAAGCGGGCGTCGTGGGCCCCACCATGAGGTGTACCATTGAGGCATTGTTGACCTGACTTGTTTCTTGTTGGACCGAGGAAATTTCAAAATTGAACGCGAATGGGCGAGTTTCGGGTGTTGGGTTAATAATGTGAAAAGAGTCGAAGATGGGACGAGATTTTGGGGAAGAGGGTTTCAAATGAAAGAATTTTCAATGACCAATGAAGGGTATTGCCTAAAGCTGCCTCATAGCACCCCTTCGAAAACATGGGGGCGTACACTCGAGTTGTGCGATACACGACAGAGGGGCTTAGATCTTTGTTTTGGTACGGCTTAGCGTATAGCCCGTGCATGTTGACCTATCAGTCCACCGGGTGCTGGGCATATGTTGAGCATATGCCGTCGGGGCATTCGTCTGTGGCTTGCCCGGATGGGTTGGCAAGGAGGGTTGGGACAAAATAGGAGTAGCGTGGCAACGCAGAGGCAGACGACAAGGATCTCACGACGGGTACATGTGGGCCTCGCGAAGTCAAAATCAACGACGTATGAACTTTGTATGAACTTTGTATGAACTTGGTATGGACTAGGTATGGACTCGAGCTTGGTGGACTGTAGGTCTGCTCCGGGAGGTAAGGTCTTTAGTTTCTGCTGTATCAGTGTACGGTAAAACATCGAAGGAGGAAAGATGAAGCAATGGAATAGCCCAGAAGCAAAGTACACGCTGGTGTGATAACAGAAATCCGTTCTGGCTACTCATACTGCTGGTTGTCATTGTCGACAAACATATTCGCGTATATGGATCTTGTTTGTGATTCAGTTTTGCTGGGCTAGCCTAGTGTGACCCGGCAGGCAAAATGATGTATTGTGTTTCGGTAGTGTTGGGGGCTCCAGGTGGAAGATGAGCAGATATGGATTTGAGGAAACAAACCACAATCGCAAATAATAATTGTGAAAGTCAGAATACAAAAATTTGAAGTGGCTGCCAAAATGTAAGCAAATGTAGGTGGTAGTCATTACTATGATAATATCATTCTATCTTGAGGGAAGAAAAAGAAATAAACATACCCAGTTGTTCAGGGGTAAACTTGATGGCTTTTCAAACGCTGTTTGGCTACTAGCTATACAGCTAATGAAGGCCATTGCTGGAATGATTGGAATATGACAAGCCTCATTTGCGTGTTTGTTCCTGGATCATGTTGCCATATGTGAAGCCTCTGCATCGTTGGTTGAGTGTCGTGGTCCGGACATGTACTTGTCATTATGGAAAACAATTCTGACTCAAAGTCATGAGGTACCAAAGTGCATGCTTGCGGCACTGGAAGTCTACAGATGGACCATGTTTAGTGTCCATGATAACATCGCGACAGCCTGTATAAATTCTTGGGCTCCAGGCCTTTCTAGTTCTGTCAACTCTCCAAGTCGGCTCATTGCTATCAGTCTCTATGATGAGTACCTAAGTATACAGCATTTTCTACCTACATGATCTAATAAGTCATGTGAATAAGAATGATATTTCGACAATGTATGGATTGTGATGGCCAAGTCGAACAAGCCAAAAAGCGACGAGTGAGGGGCTGGTGGGTTACTCCGTGTAGGGGTAATCTCTCGTTGACTGGGATGCGTGTCACATTAGTATACAAGTCACTGGCTTTTAACTTTTTTAGCGACCCGCCGACAACTCTTGGTCCAGTGTGCTTTTAGTTGACTGCTTGCACTTGTAGAGGGCACTTTCTGTCAAGGTACCCGCCGAGAACCCTCTGTAGCCTACGTCTTTTAGAGGCTATAGGGACTTTCAGGGGACCGATTTTATTTCCCCACAATTTGGCTTCTAAATCACCCGCATGGCGTCTTCTACCCTCGAAGGAATAGGTCCGACTAAACTCAACACTCAACCATCTCCAAATTGCATTCGCACTTAGTGTGTCACTTTTACCAAAATCCAACAACCCAGGTGTGGCATTTACTGTCTTCTTTACCGATTTTGATTCGACCCTTGAGATACTTCGTAGTCTTTCTTCTCTCATCTTTATCTCAACTCGAGATTACACCTTTGCTCCTTTTCGCACCATGTTGATTGCAACAGTCGCTTTTACACTATCCTCGCTCACTATGGCTCAAGTCGACACCCCATTCCGGTTCAAGGAGCTTCCTGTTGAGCTCCGCCTCGCAATTCTGTGCCAAACAGGCCTTGTCACTCCCACGAGGCTGGTGTACTTGGGCACTGATGGATGGTCCATCGACCTTGGGACCATCAAGTACAAGCGAAGATTCCGGTACATAAGACACCACAGCTGGGAGAAACCCACTGCCTTATTCTTGGTCAGTCGTGAGTTTCACCAGTACGCAAAGGAAGTGTTCTGCAAAGAGAACAGATTCGTAATCCATGATATGAAGCTGCCGACTGAAAACTAGCACAAGATGAAAATACCAAAACCCCCTTTGTAGAGCTATTTTGTTAAGAGTTTTCTGCCTGCTTACAACTTGTCATATCTGATATCACTACACCTCAAAGTAGATATGTTTAACTGGCAATGGCGGTTAGTTGCTCAGGGAGTCGCACCGATGCTTCAATCTCTCCGGTCCTTGACTAATATCGAAAGGTGGTACAAGGTGACCAACAAGATCTCAAACTGCGACTTCTACGCCGACAATATCATAAATGAGGTGCGCGCTCTCATCAACTTCGGAGTCTGGCCGATGAGAAATGTCCCAGGAGGCACACTAGAGCGGTTCGTTGTCCACGTAGATACTGGTGCAAGGAATCTGTTTGCTTCTTCCCCAGACTAGGAGCCGGTGTACTTCATGGAAAAGGCAGAAGCCTCTTTGAACTAGAGCATCAGAGGAAGCATCAAAAAGCCTGGAGATGGAAGAAGCCGAAGCGTCGCCGTGGAAGTCAAAGGTAGAGGTCCCTGGATCGAGGGCATATCACGTATCCCGAAAACCCGATCCGAGCCCGACCATTGACTAACATCTAGAGTCACAGGTCCGAGCATCCCTCGTCGAGCACCGCTTGCGCCGTATGTAAGCCTGAGTTTTCTCGACTGTGACTACTTCGTTTCTTGGATATCGATTTTCATTTGAGTCGCTCAAGTCGCTCAAGTCACTCAACGCGGTATAGCCTTTTAAACCATCCATCTTTCTTGCACAAGCTGGTCGCTTCTCGCTATGAAGGTCACCTACGGAAGAACTCAACATATAGGAGGACTCCCTGGATAAGAGGAATACATAAAATAGTAACTTGATATGAGACCTTTGGTGTTTCTGTAATTCACGAGTCTCAGCTCTCCTTGTTCGCGATCTAATCAGTGGAAACCAATATATTTTCGTGGCTGTACACGTTGCAAAAGTGGATAGGTGGTGTACGTAGAAGTGTGCAGTATCTATAAATATGAGAATGGACTATTTGCACAGCCCGTAATGTTCACATTTGTCCCCCTCCTGGATAGCACTGCAAACTCGGAGTCCGGTGCACACGGGCGGCTGATGCATTGGTTTGTTCGGTGATTTCTCTTGCGCTTAGTAAGGTCTAGGTCCCCACTCGAGGCCGATGAGCGCACCTCCTTTCGCATTTCTAGAGTTCTATCCAATCTTGACCGACCCGAGTTTTCCCAACTTCCTTCACACTTGGATGTTTCCCCAACAACATCTCAGAATTTTGCCTTCGTCATCTTTTCCTTTTCCGCCACATTCCTTCATCAATTTGGAATGATCGCACATCACTTTTGCTATTGTCCATCTCTATCTTCATAAGATACATCACTTGCGAGACCTTGCATCCTCGCTCTCACCTCACATTGCACTCATTGCTGCAAACCATGCACCTTGTCCACGGTTTGAAAAACACCTTCACGAAGCAAGCTTCCATCGACGACATGCCCAAGAGCACAGAGGCGGTACAAACACAGACCGACAACATCATCACTACATCCATCGCCACAATGTCTGACGCTGTGAAGCCGTTCAGATTCATGGACCTCCCAATCGAGCTTCAACTGGACATTCTAGAGCGAATCAGCCTCATTGCTCCTTACAGCCAGGTTCACTGGAAGCCCAAGGGTTTCTACTGGGCGGGAGGCATGACTCGTGGACGACGCCATCTTGCCTATCCGAGTGATCTTTTCTTGGTCAGTCGCGCCTTCCGGGACTTGGCGATTCAAGTCTTCTTCAAGAACAACGGCATCGTCTTGACGAAGGCGCCCCAGCTGAGCTTGGGCCTTGATCCCTCCAGTCAATTCTTTCTTGACATCGTCCCCTCGCGCAGCCTTGGCTTCATCAAGTCTCTTTGCCTCAAGGTGAAGATGAATAGCCATACTTGGCCCAACGTGGTGACCAACATCTCGACTCATCTGACCTCACTCCGCACATTGACCATCGTTGGTAAATTCGACCACGACAACACAGTGTACAACTTCAGCAATAAGGCAACTATCGACCAGGTTCGCGCTCTCGTCCACCAGCGCTTGTGGCCTATCAACAATTTGGGTGCCTCCATTCAACAACTCATTGCCCACCTCCACAGTGGTTCTGGAAACTGGCATGCTGGTCGAACCCCTTACACCGAGCCCACGTACTTCTTTGAAAAGAAGGAGACTACCGACTGCGAGAGTCTTCAGAGCCATATTGATAACACATCCAACGGTGTTATCCGAGACATTGACGGCGGTCTGTTTGTTGAAGGAATTGTATGTAACCATGTTTTTCATTTGTTTCCCCTTCTTCCTGTTCTCTTTTTCCTTTTCTTTTCATATCTTTGCCCTATCTTTTATTTTCTCTTCCCCTCTTCCTATAACCTGCCCCTTTGAACATACGGCAACCCTGTGAAGATTTGTGATCTAGTCACTAACGTTCGGAGTTACAGATCCGCACATCTCTTGTTGAAGAGCTCATCGAGGATCGATTCTGATCGCAAGAAACACTCTGTTTCGTCGGGTTGAATTGGACGTTGTTATGGTTTGGGTCGCTCAACACGGACAGTGTTGTTGAGTTATAGCAGTAAAGTTTCACGATTGGAGTTGTCTTTTCCTACGGGAGTATAGATAGTAGTATGAATCATCATGGTGGCTAAGTGCTATTTTCCTGCCTGGGAGAGCCTCAATCTTTTACTAGAAATGTTGTTTCATCTGTGTTGGGCTGAATCAACGACATCCTGGTGGGAATAGGATTATAGAAATCAACTCATCTAAGTGTATACCTATGTTATATGCGTACCGTCCAAAGATGGTGGCCAAGTCGTAATGGAAATGTGCAGACAATGTGTTGAAGCATTCACGTACGCCAAAATAGTCAAGCATGGCTATCGGTAGTGGTATGCTTACATAGAGAAATATTAACTACCTGCTTTCGTAAATTTGTCACTTTCATATCTGTCTTATCTCGAGGCTTTTTTCAGTGACCCCCCTCCACTGGAGCTTGCTGTGTCGTTTTGGGCAGCTTCCTTGTGCCAACTTGGGAAATTTGGTTGGCATTGGCATCGATCTGGGTCGACATTGAATGCAGTTGCCGCACTACTTCCCTCAGCACTTGCGCCTATAAAGTTCCGGATTTTTTTCTGCTCTAAATCAGTACCGAGTGCATTCAATGTTTTTTCAATCACTCTCCGCTGTTTCGGTTATTTAAGCCTATAAATTTCCCACACTTCCACTCCAGATTGATTCTTTTTTCCCATCTCATCTCGCACTTCCACTCGAGATTAATCACCCTTTCCATTCCTTCCTCACTGGATTTGGATCAGATCAGACTTGTTCTTTTCACATCTTCACTTCAACCCTCGAGGTTGGTTTCATCCTACTCTACAGTCGCACTTGCTTCTCCAGACTTTGCGCCACCGCAAGCTGTCATCGCTTTCTATCTGTCAACCCTCTGAGGACATAGTTGTCGCTACAACATGACTACCTCCAACCCTGACGTCTCAAGCCCTGCTGTCGCAGGCACCGATCCCAACAGCACTGCTGTCGCAGGAACTGACGTCAACACCACTGCCGCCACAGGCACCGTCAAGCCCACCGTAGCCGCAGGCACCGACGTCAACACCACCGTCGTCGCAAGCAATGACGACTCAAGCACTTCCATCGCAAGCATGCATACCGAGGACCTGCCATTGGATCTCCAAATCCCGATCCTTCTAGAGAAGGCTTCAGCTATCCCAGCCCACAAACGAATCCATTGGGGCCCTCACTTCCATTCACACCTACCTGCAACTCTTCAGCAGGCAATCAACTCCGACAATCTTTCAGTCGCAGCCATTGACACCATTTACCGTAACTACGACTTCGTGGTTAAGGACGAACCCTACAAGCCCGGCACGATGGCCCCGGCACCTCGCTTCCTTGACGCAATCGTCCCGCCTCAGGGTCTTGCCGCCTTGTCATCCCTGTCTATCGACTTCAGCTTCAGCGACAACGACTGGCGCAGAGTCGCTTGGTCGGTCGCACCCAAGCTCAAGTCCCTACGCTCCATGACGATTGTGGCCCGTTACGAGACCGACGAGACCATTTACAACTTCTCCTCATCTGAAGTTCTGAACCAACTTTGCACGCTTGTAAACGACGCCGTCTGGCCCATGAGCACGCTCGGTCACCAGTTTGACCAACTAATCGTCCATGTTCATAGCGGTGCCGGCAGCTGGCTGGCCGGCCGGGATCCCCGAGTGGAGCCCACTTACTTCTTCGAGCGGGCAGAGATGAACCGCGGCAAGAGTCTTGGTGCCCGAGTGCACGACTTCAACGAGGGCATTGTCCGAGAGACGCCCCGTGAAGGCTTCGTGGAGGGTATGGTAAGTATCGCAAGCACCCAATCCAACACCGCACCCGAGCTCTAACGTGACCCTTATCCATAACCCTCTTCCATCACAAATCATCTTCCATCACAAACGTGTCCTAGCCCTAGCCATAAACTAACATTTAGACTCACAGATCCCAACGTCGTTCGTTGAACGCTTGCTGGAAAACCGCTTCCAGTGGTAGGAGGGATCATCTTGTGTGTGGAATACGTCGCATTGGGCTTTTTGTATGAATCGATCTCGGTTGCACCAGCTAGGTTGCATCATTCGTACACGGTAGTGTGCTACATCGATGGCACAGGCCCTGCTTGTTGATAAGACATAGGCATGTATTGATATTGTCTAGCTTGTGCCATAGTCCCAGCAATGAACATTTTTACATGCTCCCAACAACCAGCGAATTTCATCATGAGTCAGACTCGTCGTATATAACGTTATAAACTCATACCTACAGCAAGTTTTATTGGTTATGAACGTGGACACGATTGGCACGTTCAACCACGCGTACCTTCTGTTCTCCCATTTATGAATAGGTAGACATCCCGCTCAGGATGAGACATCACAATCCTCCCCAATCAACCGGGTCTGTTCCTGCTGCTCATACATCTAATGCAAAGAGACTACGCATCAGATCTTCCAGCCTGGTGATAGGAACGAATTCATCACAAGCCTGGATTCTAGGCTTGAAGGACATGAATAAGGACTACATGAGCAGTCCAATAGATTTGATTTTCCCCATTCTGTACCTTTCTGCCTTATCTTGATTTAAACACGTCTAGCTTGTGTTTAAAAATCGTCCTCAAACAACTGCTCTAACCAGCGCTATTGGCATATCTGATGCGGAAAGATTGATCGATTTTCTTCGAGTGAGCAGATCTAGACCAGAACCGCAGTATCAGCGCTTGTACCACCAACTCGGACAACGGCATCGTTCGAGACACACCCCGCGAGGGTTTTGTCGAAGGCATCGTACGTATTATGCCAGCACCCAACTCGAGATCTGCCCAAACGCCCTGATCCACGACCCTCTTCCTTCACAAATATTTACTGCCGCCAGTCATGAACTAATACTATATTGTCAGATCCCGAAATCACTCGTAGAGGACATGGTTAAGGGGCGTTTCCGCTGGTAAACAGGATTTGACGGCTCCGGCTTCGCTCTTCCTCAGCACGATCGTGCCGCCCCATGGTCTGGCCGCTATGACGTCTCTCTGCCTAGAGATTAAATTTAACGATAAGGACTGGCACCGAGTCGCCCACTCTGTCGCACCTATGATGTAGTCTCTGTGTTAGCAATGATACGCAGAGATGGCCTCCTTGGGTTTGGTGGCATGTAGGGGACACATAAAAAAGTTGTCCAGAGTAATTCCATTCTGGTCGGCGAAGCTCTGGCATCCATCGTCACCAATGGAAATCGTATCCGCGTTGCAGTTGCTCGGGATCCCGGTCTTCGTGTTGGGACGAAGGTCAGACTGACAGTCAACAACTTCTGTTTCATGCCATACTACACAACAATTGTTCGATACAGACAAAAGAAGCTGAGAAGTTGTGGTTAGAGTGAATGTAAAGTGAATGTAATATGGATTTGTGGTGCAATCTAAGGTTAGGTGCCTAATGCAGGGTTAGAAAGTGACCAGCCCGTCTTCCAAGGCTAGGAGGCCCACAGTAGTAGTGCCCGCTTGGCCCATAAACAGGGGCCCCCGACTAGCCCCTGGCCCCGGCTAGCCACTCGCTCGCTCTCTCCTCTTTCATACCACCTATCATGTAAGTAAGTACTTAAAGTTGGATAATTCCGCGTTTCTTATCTTCTAGGTAGCTGCACTTCCTTCCGCGTTTACTTCTCCAGCCAACAACAAGACGAAATTGCAAGCAACACAAGCCGGGTAGCGATGGATCGAATCCCAGCAGAAATCACGCTGGCAATTGTGCGTCTGCTTGTCGATGAGTCACCAGAATCGGCCTACACATACGCCACAGTATCACGAGCATGGCAAGCCTTCATTGAGGCCGCGACGTTCGCGTCCATCAAGTTGGATCAGGGACGCCTCAGCCAAGCAAAGGAGACGCTAACTCCCGCGAGGCAAGCCTACGTCCGCCAGATCCAGTTCACCGCACTGCTGCCCGATTACCATAATCAAGCCGAGCCCCGCGACTCTGAGTCCGACAAGAAGCAAAACGATGAGGCTTTCTCCGACGCAGTGGTCAGCCTTATGGGGCTTCTGAGTACATGGTCATCGCCCCACGACGGCGGTATCGAACTACAGCTGAGCACTGCTTGCCCAATCGATCTGCAAGATATGAAGCGTGGGTCGAGTCGCCTGCTACCCAACCGCCGAGACCGCCTGGAACGATGCGTCACATCCTATGTTGCCTTACGTGAGGGTCTATATCGTCGACTTCCCGAGGTATCCTTGATCAAGACATTCACGAGCTCACCCATGTTTATACATCACCGCCGGCTCACTCCAAAAACCTGGTGCGAGATTGCTAGTCGGTTTCCCCGTTTACGCTCGATCAACTGGGAATTCGCTGATGGCAGCCACGATCCTGCATTCCGACTGCAGCTGCGTAACGACTTTGCTACCGGACTATTCATACTACCGGAATCGGTTAGGGATTTCACACTCTGCTACCGCAGTGGCCCGGGACTCGGTCGTTTTTTCAACGACCCGGGTCCTCGGATCTGCCCAGGAGCAGTACGGGACCCTCTCAGTGTAGCCTTGGGTAAACTCTCAATGCAAATGGAGACTGTGTCACTCACAATGGCCCTTGGCAGTGAGATTTTGTGGGATCCGGAACTAAAGACAGATCAACAAGGCTACTGGCCCCTTCTACGCGATATCTACCTTCAGTTAGATGGTCGAACACCTCAGGGAGAAGACCTCTTCGACTGGGATCCGTTAGACCCTCATTCGCACGGCCCTGAGTACGAGAGGGTTATTCCAATCCCTACTCAGGTGAACCCTTACCAACTTGCCTTTGCACTCGCCGCGAGACGTATGCCCAATCTCAGGGGTCTCTGCGCAACGTACGGAAATCGTCTCTGTAACGGGGTAACTTATACCGTCCGACCTAGAAGTGGCGCTGATCAAGGCTCAAGCGCTACTTTTTGCTACGATGCCTCACCAGTGGTGGATCTCATCACACGTGGGATGGAAGAGGAATGGTGGAATACTGCTCATGTGCATCTTCGAGAAGGGGACAAGTTCCACTTCGAAGTGGTCGACGACGGTGCAATCATCGAGTTTCGCCGTCGTACGGATATGAGCCGCGCCTTCACACCTCCGCCGGTGCAAAAGATTATTGAGTGGACGCGGGTCATTTAATACCATTTCCTATTTAGACTTATTTAATATTTTAATATTATTTTATCCTAGAGATATCGGCACTATTCTTATTATTTTAACCTTCTAGGATAATAACACAAGTATTAAGGGCCGGGGGGCTGACCAGCTTATTTATACAACCCTATTGGGTAACATAATTCCAAGATCACCAGAATACCATTTTGCTGCCTCACTGATGGATCTGCGTATGGTCAATGCACGTGGGCAGCCTAGTTTAACTGGGTCGCATTCACGATAAGGGGTGGGTAATCACAGCTCATGTGCCAGCATATAACCCCTTCTCAATTGGATCGAGTTTGGGATCCGCATATGTCGCTCTAGCTTCATTTTTGGATACTCCCCGCTCTGCTGACATTGCTTACATCAGCAGCAATTGCAGAAGTAAGACGACGGGCTTTCTCTTTACTACAACACATAACTCGTTCGTAACCTTCATTTCCCTTCGACGATCCTCATTCGTGTGCATCTTTTCTGGCAATTCCATACAAGAGAATTCGGTTCCTGGGCCATTAGTCTTCCTAGTTAGCCATGGAGGCAATTGGATCCATAAGCACTGTTGTAGGCCTTTTCGAGTCAGCATGGAAGATCAAAACACTCTGGGACGATTTCAAGGACGCACCGAAAGAGATCCAAAAGATCGAGGCAGAATGCAAGACGCTAAGTCACTTACTCAAAGGCCTGGAAGCATACTGTGAGGACAATTTGACGAGGCTCGAGAATGACAAATCGGCTACCCTGCAACACAACCTGGCAATGCTCGCGACCGTCATGGAGAGCCTAACAGAAGCACTCACCGAGACCAAAATGGAACTGGACAAATTGACCACAAACAAGAAGTTCGATAGAGTGAAGTTCCTCTGGAAGAAGGGATCCACCTTCGAGCCTTGGCTAGAGGTGATGGAGAAAGGTCGGGCTAATATTACCCTGGTGCACACATCTATGATGCAGTAAGGGAGGCACGTTCTTCACTGGACTATGACATATTGCTAAGAGACGAATAGCCACCTTCTCTTCAAGGTTTATGATAACACGCAGCAGATCATGGATACGGGCAGGGGGGGAGCCCCCTTACCGGCCTCAAAGCCAAGCAAGCATAGCCCCACGAAGACCCCCAAGGAGCTGGAAGACGCACTCCGAATCGCGCTCGAGGATGATGACGCGATCGGTCTTGAGCGGCTTTTGGAAGAGGGAGCATCGACCGAGTGCATCCTCAACAGCCGGCGAGACCGGCCGCTCCATTACGTAGCACGCAAAGGCAACGCGAAGGCCCTCCAGGTCCTGCTAGACCACCACGTCTCGGTTAACGAGCTGAACGAGAACAACGCGACGCCGCTGATTGCCGCGCTCGACAACCACCAGGTCGAAACCGCGCTGGCTCTGCTTGCTTGGGAAG
Source organism: Apiospora arundinis (assembly GCA_039105305.1). Lineage (NCBI taxonomy): Eukaryota > Fungi > Ascomycota > Sordariomycetes > Amphisphaeriales > Apiosporaceae > Apiospora > Apiospora arundinis. Next base: position 407,722 of record JAPCWZ010000007.1, on the reverse strand, counting down.
CAGACCCTCACACACGGACCCGAAGCGGCAGGACGCCACTCCATTATGCAGCGTGGGGGAACTTGCTGAAGCCTCTGCAACGACTCCTGGCGGTTGATGCGGACACGAACGCACGCGACAGCGAGGGGAGGACCCCCCTGCACATGGCAGTCCAACCTATGAAGAACGGCAAGAGCATCGGTCTGAACAGCAAAGTGCTTGACGCACTCTTGGAGCACGGAGCCGACCCAACACTCGCTATGGAGAAAATTGGCCTGACCACCCTACACATCCTCGCAGAAGCAGGCAAGTCGAGCGACCTGGAACGTCTCGCCAAGAAGGCTCGAACGCTAAACCTCTTCTTGACCTCGTCTCACGACCTTCCGGGCGCGACGCCACTGCTACTTGCTGCTTACCACGGCAACCACATCTCGGTGCAGAAGCTCCTGGAGTGCGGCGCCGACCCCAACGCGTACTCGCCACTCGTGAGCCCCCTTCCCAACGCACTCTTTGCCGCTCTGGACCAGAAGAAGTACGGCTCCATGCGGAACCTGCTGAAAAAGGGGGCGGACCCGGACTGTCGTCTGGACAGGGAATTCGACGCCATCACGCCGCTGCACCACGCCGCCACGACCGGCGACATCAAGGCCATCGAGCGACTGCTGCAGTACAACGCCTCCATCGACATCCAGGACGTCCGGGAGAACACCCCGCTCGTCAAGGCGGTGCTGGCGAACCAGTTCGAAGCCGCGGCGCTCCTGGTGAAGAGCGGCGCCGACCTCGAGGTCCCGTCCAGTCACTACGAGAACGACACGGCGCTGGGCCGGGCTGCCGACGCGGGCAGCCTGCGCATGGTGCACCTCTTGTGCCAGAGCGGGGCCAACTGGCGTCACCAGAAGTCCAACCCCAGCAAGACGGAAAACCACTCCCCCTTTCTGCAGGCCGTATGTCGCGGACACCTCCACTGCGCGATCTACCTCCTCGCGGTGATGGGCGGGGACGTCAACCAAGTCGAGGACGAGGGCTGGCGGCCGTTGCACTACGCGGCTTGGCATGGCCACACGGAGGTCGTGCGCTGGTTGCTGTCGATGGGGGCGGACAGGACCGCCAGGTCGGTCAAGGGGGAGACGGCGGAGGCGCTGGCTCGGCGTCAGGGGATGCATAGTCGCGTATTCGATGATATACTGGTACTTCTGACGTCGACTAGTACGTAAGGAAACTCGATGTTAATTATGGTGTAGAGCGTAGGAATTAGGAAGCTATTGATCTGTGCTCTAATGTTACATGCCAGACACCACTTAACAACGTGCGCAATTGCTCTGCGACTTCATACTCCAGCGGAGCCGCTCCTCTAGGTCGAGTAATTCACTGTCACCCTCATCAAGTTGCCTTTCCCGTATGTAATTAAGCGCCGCCTGGACATTGTATGGGTAGGTGGGCGGCAAGCCATAGGCCGAGTCCGAGGAACGATGAGCATCGGCGACGTCTATCACCATGGTCGTGGTGCTTTTCAAAGCTGCGTGGGAGACTTGGAGGGTTTCGGGGTCGGAAACAGAGGCGAGCGGGCCAAGAACATGAGTATGTAAGACGAACAATGCTCTAATATCGCTCACCATTTGTCAGCTCGAAGGGACGACGAATCTGGGGTGGGGAAAAAAAGGGGGAGTGACATACCGAATCGTGAGTGAGACGGCCTGGCAGGAGGGCCCTCGCTTCCCGCTCGTCTGCTGCACCAGATCGGAGAGGAACATCCGTAACTCCCCGTCCAGTCTCCGGAGGCAGGCGAGTCGGGTGTCCGGATTTGGGATTTCGAACCCCCTCAGAACCTGGTCTAGAAGCCAAGCTGCCTGGGCAATGCGGCCGAATACGCCAATGCCCGCTGTTCTCAACGCGGAAAGCTGGATAGACGGCGGACACCCCTCCCCCTCCGAAGTTGGGAAACTAGACGATAGGTCGACGTCGATGAGGTCGAGAATGGCAGCCTCGGTGGGGAGTATGGCATCAGGGTCGGGCATGACTGTAATCAACGGCTGATCCTGGACCCTGGTCTCACATAAGAATGCACTAGTTAGGCAAGTAGCAATTCGTATCAGCAAATCTTGTATGGATCCGGAAGTGAAGGGCGGAATGAATGGGGGGACTGCTATACCGTTCCCAGATGACGATGCCCCACCACGTATTGGATTCTTCTCTAGCCTCTGGCCGGGCTCCGTGACGGTCCCAACCGTCCGGGCAACGACCGACTGACCGGTGTATGCGTACTGCATAGGCAAGGCGGGCACATAGCGATATGGTTATGAAGGCCTGGTCCGCTTCACCTTGTGTATACTCGTACAGGGCAATAAGCATACCGGCCTGTACCAGGCGTATCGATGGCGGGATGGTACTTTGTACTTGCGCAAAGAGCGATTTAGTAGTCATGTATAGAGACTGCTGGGTGTCGGGTTTCGCTAAGCCGCCGATAGTAGTACTACCAGCACCGTCGTGGGGCCGATGGTTCTTCTCCCTCCGATCCCGGACAAAGGAGTCTAGGGTGACCAGATGCATGCTCAGAAGCAACACCGAGAAGTCGGCGGATGGAATCGCGCCCAGGGCGACAAGACTGTTGTGGAAGCGCGTCCTTGAGACGATGGGCATGTACAGGTGGAGGCCGTGGAAGTAGCTGGTGCTGACATCATCGACGAACCGGCCCGATGCGCGGATGAGCTGGTACACCTGTAGATGCAAGTTCGCCGGGCCTACAGACACATCCGGGGGGACAGCGAGAGTAGACGGACTGGCCGACGATGGCGGAGTCGTTGTGTAATGGGTGGGAAGCCGCCGCTGCTTCTGTTGGTGCTGCCCAGCATGATTTCGCGTCACAGGTTCATAGATACATTGGAGATCATTTCTGTTATTCTCTGGTTGTTAGTTAAAACTTGGCGAAATCCTCCGATATTTGATACTACATGGCCTTAGAAAAGGGATCTTGCTCACTTGGTACAATAGCTACAACGGGGAAGCTGTTTGTCGCATTTCTTTTTGCGAGCCTTGCACAGTGTACACACGAAAAGAGCGCCAGAGCGGCCGCCGTCGGCCGCCATTATGTTATGATTTGGACTGTCGTAACAACAAAGGTACGACAGTTGATATTCTTTGCCCCGGTAAGTGATATGTAAGTTGGGGTTCAGAGATGACAAATCAAGATACTTAAGTGCCGACAGGGGTTTGAGAGGTTGCAGCAGCATTAGTGCGGCGGGTTAACGTTTTCCACAGCATGCAAGGGATATTTGGCGGCCGCCACCTCACGAGATCTATATGGCTGATGGAATACTTTTTGCTCCAGCCAAGTTTAACTGAAGTACGGAAAGAAAGGATTGACATGCTCCATGCTTTATTGAGTAATTCGGCATTGAACCTCGTGAATATGCTGGTACGTACCCCATACGATAACCCCACGTTACGGTTGGCGACCGCCGCTGGAATGGCGTCCAATCAGGGGTAACGCTAAATCATATAACCGTAAATGGAAAGTAAGCCATATCGTTTTGAGTATAGCGGCGGCCGAAGGCGGCCGCTCGCCAGCAAAGTGAACCTTCAACACTCTGTGGATGCTTTCAGTTGTTAAGCAAAGGCAGTAATGTCACCTGAAGATGATCCTTCGCGTTCTCACTCAAAGTCGTGCATTGATTACAAACATAATTTGAGGGGACATGGTAGCCCATGAAGAAGAACAGCTTATATAGATCATAAGTAGGACGCGATGCAAGACAGTGACACCTCGTCTGCATCAACAAACAAGTTTACATCTGAGTTAAATAAATATCTTTTACAAGACGTATTACATCCAAGCTTAGTTGCTAACTATTGAGATAAATGGCCTCTGCATTCGATTCAAGTACCATCTTCCGCGTTGACGGAATCGTAGCTGTCATTACAGGAGGAGGATCAGGTTAGTTGTGGTTGACTCTCTATCTCCTTATCCCAGGCGTCGATGATGATCTTCGCATGAGGCTTGGGCTAACAACAATGTCTCACACCAAGGCATTGGCCTCACCATGGCCCGCGCCCTCGCCTTCAACGGCGCCGCCAAAGTCTACCTCCTGGGCCGCCGCCTCGAGCCCCTCGAAGCCGCCGCGAAGGAGCACCCGAGCCTGGTCCCCGTCCGGTGCGACGTGACCTCGAAGCAGGACCTGCAGGCCGCCGTCGACTTCGTCAAGGCCGACGCCCCCGGCGGCTGCGTCAACCTCGTCGTCGCCAACTCGGGCACCATCGGCCCCGCCGACGCGCGGTTCCCCCCGTCGGGGGCCGAGGCTTCCGTCGCGGAGGTGCGCGAGACCCTGTTCACCAACTTCGCCATGGACGGGATGAACGACACGCTCGCGGTCAACGTCACGGGCGCCTTCTTCACCATGACGGCGTTCCTCGAGCTGCTCGACGCGGGCAACAAGCAGGCCCTCCGGGGCGGGTGGGGCAAGCCGCTGGCCGGAGGCAGTGGCGACGTGCCCGCCGTCCAGAGCCAGGTCATCTTTACCACCAGCGTTTCGGCGTTCAGCCGCCACTGGTCTTCGTCGCCCCCTTACCTGACCAGCAAGGTCGCCATCATGCAGGTGGCCAAGCATGCCAGCACCCAATTGGCTCGGTTCGGCATTCGCGTCAACGCTATTGCCCCTGGATGTATGTTTATGTGGTTTTTTGTTTCTCTTTTGCTTTCGCCGGGTATTGTTTGTTGTTATATATGAGGTACATGATTACGAGCTGCTAACTGATTGGTGGTGATAATAGTGTACCCCTCGGAGCTTTCGTTGGGGCTGATCAGCAGCCGCAACCCCGCCGAGGAGTCGCCTGATGACCAGAGATTCATCCCGGCTAGGCGATGGGGTACGGACGAGGAAATGAGCGGCGCGATCCTGTATCTTGCCAGCCGTGCTGGTAGCTACTCCAACGGTCTTATCCTGACCACTGACGGTGGGCGGCTTTCCGTCATGGGTAGTACATACTAGGGACAGTGAAAGGTCCACATCACCGAGTTCACCATTTGCGACTTCACGGCCGTGTAGTTTTGATTTTATACCAAACGTATTCATTATCCCCTGCCTTGCTATTGTGATTGGTTGGCGAGGTTAGGTTGTTAGCCCCTGAAATTACCACAGCCATGGCTGAGTCTTAAAAAACAATGTGAAGAAGACATTGGGTTTCCAAATCCTGCTATTCATAGCATTTCAACAATCTAACATTAAATACTTCCACTGACTGGTAGAAGATCGAAAATTTCATTCTAGTACTTGAGGAGTGTTTCGTACGATTGCAGTGTGGCTAGATCTCCCCTGAGGTTGCGCCGCTTTTCAGAGCTTTATCACTGCCTCTGGATTTGCTGATGCGCAATGATGAGGTCTTTGAAGTTGAGGAACATTGTGAGGCGCCGTAGATGGTTGCCCCAGGACTCCGCGGCCTCCCGCAGGTCGGCCTGTCGGTGGTGGATGCAATCAAGCTGCATGCGGACTACGGCCAGCGTCTTCTCCTTCTCGGCCAGCTCTTGACGGAGACGCTGGATGGCAGCGTGATTCTGTTCGCTTTCCATCATCGTATCAAGGTCCATCGTGGTTGAGGTAGTGGCACTCAAGCTCTGGATGTTGCGTAGATCTCCGTTTTTCTTTTGTGCGTGGAATCCGACGTTGGGGAAGTGTGTATCCTCAAGCCCCTTGATCAACTGGGGCTTTTAATAGGCTTCAATCGATGAGATTACGAATGTTGCAGGTGAATAGCAGTGACTTGCTATGTCAACCTCAAAGCCACAACCATGAATGAACCGGACTCCCGATACGAGGGGTCTTTTATTCTTACCTGCGTCCTTATTTATATACATGATGTCTGTCTTGTTTACAGATTTAAAAACTTCATGGGTGCTTTACGGGGTTCAAAAAAAGCGCCCGTTCATAATCCAGGCTATCCAACCTTCCCAATCTCCTTCGATAGTATCATAAATCAGTAAGAGATGTCAGTCGTGGCACAACTTGCAGTATCTTCAACTGTTGCTGCTCTGACTCGGCTTGGGAGACGTCCCATATGGTCCTTGCGCCCGCATCGCAGGCAGAGGGCGCCCAAACAAACCCCTGCAATACGACCTGGGCTTCCTCCCAGCTCCCTAGACCTAGCACACGTGCTAGGCGCCTCACCTCCCCCACCAAGTACCGCGCCATGCGCAGGCAATCCATGGTTACTTTATCCGCGCTGTCCAGAACGATGCCCGACTGAGGCGCCGACGCGATCGCCCCCAGCATCGCAGCCCAGAACAAAAGCTGTGGAGGCTGTCCGTCGGTATACCGCGGTGCTTTCAGCGCTACGACGAGGTTCTCGACCAGTATAAGCAACGCGTCCGTGGCCTTGACGAAGGCGATGGCGCCGTACGCGAACACGAGGGCGCCCAGGCGGTAAATCTCGATGGCGGGGTCGGCGCGGGGCAAGTTGAGCAGCCGGTGTTGGATTACCTCGAGGTAGGACCCCACCGAGACGAACAAGGATGCGCCCGTGTCCACTCGCGGCCGCTCTACCTTTGCTTGGCTGACTTTGCGGCAGACGAGCCGGATGCACCGGAAGAGATGCAGCAGCCTCACACTGCCCACCTGGTCGCTGTCATCGGGCGGAAACCAGATGTCGTCGGTGGGGATGGCGACCTGGTCCTGCCGCGCGTCCAAGTCTTGCACGATTACCAGGTGGGGGCCGAAGGGCTCAAAATCGGGGGGCATGATATAATAGGAGGCGTACATTGTCATGAACTTGAGGAATATGATGGAAAATGGCGACGTCGGCAGCTTCGCCCCCGGGTTCTTACTCTTGGCTTTCTCACGGCGTGCCAGGTCCAAGGCAATGTTGCGGATGTGGGTGAAATGGTCGCTACCAAAGTAGGCCTTGAGATGGCCATCAAAGTAGTCGTGGCGCGGCCAGATGGGCTCCCCAAAGAGCCCGACCTTGTACGCCTCGGAGACTTCGGGGGTGGCGAGGCCGAAGGCGGTGACCAGCGCCGAGTCGGAGATCATCTTGGCGGAGCCCTCGCCCACGTCGCGGATCTCGCGGCGCAGCCGCCCGATGCAGCGGGTCAAGACGGCGAGGAAGGTCGTGTAGTCCTCGTGGCTGCGGGTGTGATCCGAGCGCGTGTGCAGCTCGCGACACAGGTCGGCCTCGAGCATGGCGTCGTCTTGGTAGCAATGCCGCATGTGCCACCGCCCCGCGAGCTCGTGCATGGGGACGGCGGGCTTGCCGGATAGTGAGGGGATCCATCTGTGCGTCACGACTATTCATACCATGACGCCCAGCATATTGTTAGTTCCTGTTGAACAGAAGAATATTTTTCTCTCACACCCTCTCTCACTCTCTCACACTCTCTCTCACTCTCTCACACTCTCTAGCTTTTCGAAATGGCAAACGAGGCGCCGGTATACTGACCCATGTGGAATAAGCGACGGGTACCTGGATTCCTCAGGGCGTCACTGTATTGTGGAAGTTCGTCAATACTCTTCGGGACGACGGCGAGAAGGTCTTCATGTCGCGCGGCCGCGACGGAACCTTCACTGGCGCGACGACTGCCATCACCAGGCTCCGAATCTGGAGGCGTCGACGGCACTTTGGGAGGGCGCTTGTTGAACTCTTTCCTCCCAGATTTTTGTCAGTGACGTCTCATTGCCTAGCTTTGCCTCGCCCTGCTGGAGAGCTGAGACGGGATTGGGTAAAGGGCGACGGGCAGCACCCCTAATAAGCGAGCTAATGAGAGACGAAAGTAAGCACTTACCTAGCGTCAGCTGGCCTGTGCGTTCGCGCTTTCTTGGTAGTTTGTCTCTCCCGCGCTTCGGTTTCACTCTCTTCCTGTCGGGCGTGACTTTATCGTCATCGCAGCCGCCGGCGACAGCAGCAGCAGCGCCGTCGGCCGAACCTTGGACGTCATCATCTTGGGGGTCGCAATCAAACTGCACAGAAAACATGATGGAGGTAAACAGAGAAACCGAGTTTGAAGTTCTCCATTGGCCGACCCTCTCTGCGAAATCGGTTCCGCATTTTGCTGTGCCGCAAAACGTGCACGTGACGACGACCATCAGTGCGCAGATGCCCATGATCCATCTGTTGAAGATTCTCCGGCCGGTTGACTGCTCCGTATCCCCGTACCACATCTAATAATACATCACAGCCACCCACCGGCAATTGTGGCCGGCCTACCGGCTGGTGATCGATCCCACCTGAGCCCACGCCAATATCACATGGCTTGGTGGTCAATCCCCGATGGGCCATATCGCACTTTGACAGCTTGTCGGGTGGTTTAATTGGTTCAGGAGGGATGCTGACTTAGACATTGTTGATTTGGGTGGAATCCAGGCTGGGGGCTGAAGGTAGTGCCAAAACTTGAGACGACGGCAACCGGGATCTGCCCGATACGGGGCGCCGCCAGCGTAGTAAGTCGCAAAATACGCCGGGCTCAGATACGCATAACTCGGTTGACGCTTAAATTAGAGAGGCAGTACGGGAATGACAACACTAGCTGAAACAAGCACCGGCGGTTGCCTCTGGTGAATGAGCGAGCTTAGTCCTGCCCAGTTTCTTGGTCTGGGCAGGGTTTCTGGGTGTAATGGAGGAAATTGTTTGCGGGCGAGCAGACCTCTCGATTCATTTTTCTAGTTAATTGACAAGTTATTCCTATGCATAAACGTCGCTGGGAAGACCTCTTGCAACCAAAAAAAAAAATCGATGCGGAAAGGACTGACCGTGCGAATCGGCGTTCACGAGCGCCTCTCACAACATCTCCTTGGTTTCCTCGTCTGGTCGCGAGTCACGGCGGGGAGCCACTCCGGCTGCAACAATGAAGTCTAACACAGCTAAAACCCATTCTCGGGCAATAGTCTTAACAACTCGCACGCTGCTTGCCGTCGCCGCCCTCCTACTCATCACTGCACCGACAGCGCACGCTGTGCCTCGAGCAGCAAAATGGAGTACGAAGTCGCTAGGACCCGACGGCCCATGGAACGCCCTCGAGATCACCATGGGCAAGGGTCAGACGGTCACGACGTACGCGGGCAAGATGTGGGAGTCCTTCTTCCTCGACAGCAACTACTGCAACGCGACGGCGAGCAAGGGGGCGAACGGGAGGCAGCTCCCGTGCTACGCGAAGCAGGCGGGCGCGATATACAACGAGTCGGCGGGGACGGGGACGAAGATCCCGGCAACCTCAGACAAGCCGGGGACGTACTTCAGCGGCGCCATGGACTCGTCGCCGGGATCCAACAAGAACAACGGGCCGGACCGCTACCGGGACGACTTCCATCTCGCCAGCGATATGAAGCAGTGGGCGGCGGACACGGTGTCCAATCTCGACATGGTGCTGCTGAGCGAGACGCAGCTGAAGTATCCGGGCGGTGACCTGTACCCGCTGTTTGCGGGCTGCTTGGGGCTCGGTGCGGCGCCGGGAATGGTGGTGAACCACACATATAACACGGGGAGTAGCAGCAGCAATGCTAACAGCGTCAACATGAGCTTGGTGGCGGGCGCCTACGCAAAGCAAGGTTACACTGACTCCAACTCGTTCGGCATGCACATCGGCTCCGCCATCCCCTCGCCCTCGTCGCCGAAGAAGAAAATGCTGGAGGGCTCGCTGCTTTTCGGCGGCTACGACAAGAACCGCGTCATCGGCGACGTGCTGGCAATCCCGATCCCGCAGCCGTATGTTCTCTTCGACGGGCTGCCTTTGGTGGACATCTCCATCAACGTCATCAAAGGGGGCTCGCCGTTCGCAGGCGACAACGGGAACGGCTGGCGCTCCAAAGCCGGCTACCTGGCGGCCGGCAACGCGACCATGGGCCCCTCGTCCCAGCTCAACGTCCGCCTCGACGGCTGCGCGCCCTACCTCAACCTGCCCAAGAGCACGTGCGACGCCCTCGCGGCCGACCTGCCCGTGACCTACAGCCCCAGGCTGGGCCTGTACCTGTGGAACGCCGAGTCCCCCGACCACGCGCGCATCGTCTCCTCCGCGACGGCGCTGACCTTCACCTTCCTCGACCCGGACAACAACGCGCACCGCATGAACGTGTCGGTCCCCTTCGCGCACCTCAACCTGACCCTCGATGCGCCCCTCGTCGACAAGCCGACCCCCTACTTCCCCTGCAACGCGGTCGCGGCCGGCGCCCACTACGCCCTGGGCCGGGCGTTCCTGCAGGACGCCTTCCTCGGCGCCAGCTTCGACCGCGGCGTCTTCTTCCTCGCGCAGGCGCCGGGCCCCAACATCGCGTCCGTGGACGGCGTGGCCAACACCAACGCCGTCGCCATGGGCAGCAAGACGCTGACGCCGAGCAACAACGACTGGAAGACGAGCTGGGAGGGGGTGTGGACCCCGCTCCCGGGCGGCGACGGGGAGGAGAACGACCCGACGACGAAAGCGTCGGGGAACGGCAGCGACGATGGCGGTAATGGCGATGGGAGTGCCGTGACGCACAACGTGGGCCTCATCGCTGGACTGGCCGTCGGCATCGGCGGCGGCGTCTCGGTTTTGGCGCTCGCTGCGTTCGTCGCGTACCGCCGCCACAAGAGCGGGAAGGGCTTCGCGTGCTGCGGGCTGCGCATCGTCAAGGACAAGGACAAGTACGAGCCGGCGGCGTTGGGATCGCCGAACCCTCAACAACAGCAGCAGCAACAGGAGGAGGAAGAGGAGGCCTACAAGCATCCGGGATATTACCGACATGAGCTGCCGCTCAACGAAGCTGTTCCCCTGCAGCAGCAGCAGCAGCAGCAGCAGCAGGAGTTGCCCGTGATCCAGATTTCCAGTCCGACAGAGACAGGGGAGGCAAGGTCTGGGCCGAAAGAGCACAGAGAAACATCGTCTCAAAGACAGGTTTTTGAGATGGCCGGGGATGAGAATTACCAGAAAAGACAATAATGTATATATGTATAAATGCTTCAAGATAAATCAATTGGATATCCAACTAATGAGAAAGGGTCAATTAGTAGACTTGAGCGTAGCTGGTGTGCCGCAAAGGCCAACGACTAATAAGTGTAAAATGCTAATAAACATGTAAGTAAATATCAATCATGAGCTGTCTTGGGTGTAGCTTCATAATTGAAACGATGGATTGCAGAACAGTAGCATTGCAAGACGGTTGGAAAAACATAATCAGATTATGGTATGCTGGGAATGTGTGACCCGAACGCCAGTGCCATGCCTCCCCTTTTTTCATTTCCTTCGTACTTAAAGCTCTCATTACAAGGGGTTATGCCCGGGGTCCGACTTCTTAGCTCCAGGCTGCCGTAGAGAGCTCGACCAAAGATGGATATCGCAGCGGCTGTGGTTCAGCAAATAGATTACCACAATACTTGCAGCATCAAGTAGGCATATAAAGACTCGGCTCGAGTCTCACGTGGGGTGAATTGAGGTTCAAAGTCCGCAGACAGAATTACCTCCGTCCTCCACGACCTCCGCCTCCACCCATCATGCCACCCATCTGCTTCATCATGGCGTTCATGTCCATTCCACCGGGCATACCACCGCCTCCGGCACCGCCGAACATCTTGGCCAAGCTCGCCATGTCCGGCATGCCTCCAGCTCCGCCCATGGATTGCAAGCGCTTCTGCATCGCCGCCATTTGCTGGTTCTTGTTACCGCCACCCATCGCTTGCTGCGCACGCTGCATGTTCTTCATGTTGCCGCCCATCTTCTTGGCCATGCCCGCCATCATGCGCTGCTGAGACAAGAGGTCCTCGACCTCTCTAACGCTGGCACCGCTACCTCGGGCCACACGGATCACGCGCGTCGGCTGGTCCACGAACATCTTGCCGTCGCTGTCGAGCTCCTTCTCCGTCATACTGTCGCAAACGTAGATCATGCGCTTGAGCTTCGCGCTCGACTCTTCGTTGTCCATCTGATCCATGCCGGGCATGTTTGCCATACCTGGGATCATACCGGAGATCTTGGAAAGAGGCCCCATCTTCATGATGTTGTTAAGCTGGTCGCGCAGATCTCGTACTGTGAATATTCCCTCGGTGATGTGTTTGATTGTGTCCTTCTGGTCCAGCTTTAACGACTGTACGTGCTCCACCAGGCCGGCCATATCTCCCATACCAAGCAGTTTGTTCACGAATTGTTGCGGGGCGAACTTCTCGAAATCGAGCATGTGCTCTCCGGTACCGATGAAGACAATGGGTGTATGTGTCGCGGCGACTGCGGAAATGGCACCACCACCGCTGGCGTGGCCGTCTGTCTTGGTGATAATAATGGCACCGAAGTCGGCGGCATCTTTGAAGGCCTTCGCTTGCGACTCGGCTTGTTGACCAATGGAGGAATCGAGTACCATAATCGTTTCGTCGGGCTTGATGGCGGTCTGGATGTCTGTCATTTCTTGGAACAGGGCCGATTCCTGTCTATGGCGACCGGATGTATCGACGATGATGATGTCGAAGCGCTCCTTCTTGAACTTCTCAACACCTTCTTTCGCAACCACGGCCGGATCGGTCTCGGTGAGGGAACCATAGTAAGGGATCTTGGCTTTGACGGCGTTCTGCTTCAACTGGTCGAAGGCACCAGCACGGAAGGTATCGGCGCAAACCAAACAGGCCTTGAGGCCTCTCGCTTGGTAGTGTCGCGCCAGCTTGGTACATGTCGTTGTCTTACCCGCACCCTGAAGACCGACGAACATGATGACATTGGACTTGCCCTTCTTGGGCTTGAAGGGTTCGGCATGGGGATCGACGAGTTTAACCAGCTCATCGAAGACGGCCTTTTGGATGAGTCGCTTCTTGTTGACGGCGGGTGGCAGGTCCTTGAAGTTGACGGTGGTTTTTATCGAGTTGGTGAGCTTTCCGACTAGCTTGACGTTCACATCGGCTTCGAGGAGGGCGTGGGAGATCTCGTTGAGCATAGCCTTGAAGGCCTGGCAGAAGAATTGACGGTTAGCGACCAGATTACATGGAGGGGCGAATTATTCCGAGTGAGTGCGAGAGAGCTTGCTTACCTTTTCGTCGAGGTTTGGCGCACGAGTGACATCGTGCAGTGCCGTGCTGATTCGGCGACCGAGATCTTGGAGAACCATGTTGGATGTGGGCGGCTATGCAGCCGTTGCGACGAGGGGGTCTTTTCTAGGGGAATGAAGTCGCTGTGGAAGTCAGTCAAGGTCTAGGTGCCACTCTTCTGTGTGCTGCTTCGCTAAACGTGGATGATTGACTGATGGCGCTCGTGGGGTAAAGTGCCTACTTACCTAAGCCGCGTGGGTCCTAAAAGTGCCTGGAACTCACCGTGGGGTTTGTGGAGGCAACGTTTCTCCGGTGGCCGATATCCTACGGTACATGGGTACCTATTTGGCATTCATATGTAATTGATCCATCCACCATGTCCATTTCCAAATTGACGACAATTGATTGCCATCGTCACCTGCATCACGCGCTCATTGCATCAGTGATTTGGTATCGACATATGACCTTACTGATGGTGTCACGACACTTCGATAGATGTCACTTTTGAGATCATTGGCAACTCATCGTACAGCCCTAGCATTTCTACTCAAACAGTCAGATTCAGTTTGAAAACAACATCTTCGCCGCCAGTATTGAGTTTCCCATAGACACATTTTTTGCATCAGCTTTCCCTGACATATGAAAAAATGAGCGCTACAATGGTTTTCTGTACTGTTGTGGGCTGTCTATGATTCCCTGCTTCAACTCTTAAGATGTCAAGGCCTTCTCTTATTATTAGCATATAGTGAAGGAGTAGTGTATGTTAGTATACTGTGAGTCAGAAACTCGAAAAAAATTACTTTCATGTGCATGTAATTGGATAGTCACTTCACGTGTCTGCACCAGGGCCTATTCGTATCTATAGTAGAGCATCCGGTAGCCAGATGGTCTTTATTCATTCCTCAATCTAGAGCAACACAAATACTGTATCTTGCAATGTGTCAGATTTCAAATGCACTCCTTACTATCCGTGAGAATCAAGGGTATCAATGCAGGTCATCGAAGATCCCATACGTGGGCCAACGCAGGCCACAGCCTGAATTACACGGGATGCTACTTTATGGAGCAATGGGCTTGGTATAGGATGTTCAGTATAGGAGGCTCAGCATAGTATAGACTGTGTTTATATCAAGCATTTGATTTGGAATACTAGAGACCTTCCATGTGAGGGAGAATCGCCGATGAAGATTTATTTAGAAATGACGACGATAGGTCAAAGCCATGAAGATCATAGCTCAAACTTTTGGAAAACAATAAGGTTCTTCCATTCCCATTTGACACTTAGGTGATATCACATCAACCCCCAACTTGGCCATGAGCCGCATACTTTGGTACCGAGCCGCTGTCTGAAAAGACCTAATTATGTCAAAAGCCATACCTGTATCTAGTGGGTGTACCTGAGACTTGAACGATTGGCAGTCCATACCCATGGACTGTCAATATGAAACACATCACGGGCCCCGAGGCTGGACTATACCGAAGATTTTGACGCATGATGATGCTATATACTGAAGTCCTATATTTTATCTGGAATGATAAGCGAAGCGGCGCAGTGCTCGCAATGGCAGGCTTGGAATTCGTGATCAGCGCCACCCGAATGCATCCACGGATGTCGAGCCGATTAGGTTCGAAGGTTAACGTAACCCTCCATGCCGCACGCGCGGGCGACGTCTGCTTAGGGTAGTACCTTCTAATTCCAGAAAACGAGATAGGTGTGTGCGACTATCAGGAACATGCGGGAGGGGCGATCTTGGGAGAAGGAGGTAAGGTCCGGATTCTGCATGTCGGTAGATGAATACTACTTTCCTGTTCTGGCATGAAAACATACCCCCCTTTTAAGCTTTCGGCTGCAGCCGTGTTGATCGATACTGCTTGGAGAGATGCGGCGTACCAGGGCTGTATAGCAAGGGTTTTCGACTCGACGCCCTTTGCCATTGAGGTACCAGTATGACGTACGGTCACTGATAAGCCAGTGTGAAAGAACATACTCGGCCTAAATCGAAGGCATCACGCGTGCCGCTTTTCCTACTCAAGGCAATGATGCTGACCACTTCCTATTTGTTGTCAATATGCCATCCGTCTATGCCTGGGGACTCTCATTGCAACTCATCGTATAAGATCTGCACGTAACTGTGTCCAAGCGCAATGCAGAACATGTGTGATTGCTACGCTGAATTCCTTGGGTCTATTGTTGAATCTGTCGTATATGGCCTTTGCTAGCTGTCGTGGTCAAATGGCTATACTACGTACATGCTTTTGGATACATCATTTGCATCGACAACCCCTGCAGCATGCTCCGTTTCCCCACTCTGATACATGGCCACGATAGCAATTGCAGCTTCACAGTGGAGGGAGGTATAGGGAAACAAATGCAATCATCAATTGCCAGTTCTTGATGACTTCACCATCGATACCGCAACCGCACGCTTGGTGATATTGGCTGGTACGACAAAGTTGTGCGGCTATCAGGGTTGTCGTCTTTGGGGCCCAACGTTGACTGACGCTGGACGTCTGCAGTCTGGTAGCAGTGAAGGGGGGATAAATTGCATACATACCCCCCCACGCTAACGTTCAGCCGGTACTGTCAGCGCGGAGTTTTAGTCCAATCTCAATATCTCCGGAAACATGAGAGCTGTGAAATGCTTTCTCGTTGATTCCCAAGATAATTGTCAATCCTGGACGCGGGGTATAGAAATGTTGCATGCGTGTTTTGGGGGAGGTCACTTTCCGACTCACGAATAGGCAGGTAAACCGCTCACAATGCAACCCTCTAAACCTTCTAATCCTTCGGCCGAGTCATCGGACAGGGGTGATCTTGACAGGCGACTAGGGTGGTCTAGGAGCGTCAATACCCCTGTAACCCACCCCTCCAGGCCCCCCTCCAGGCCATCCTAGCTGCCTAGCGCTTTGGTCGGGGACCTCAATTGCGACCTACCCAAGCTACCACAGACTTTTACCGCCGCGCTCTTCGACTGTGGCCAGGTCCATAACCTGTTTCCCTCTCCAATGCGCGTTCGTGCCGAGCATCATCGTAAGGATGCGTTTGGTAACAGAATCACCACCAGTGCATGCCACCTTTCCCGCTTCAGGGTTGCAGGTACATGATCACGCCAACCACCCATTCCTGCTCATCGAAGTTGCATTTGCTCAAGCAAACGAAGCTGCAGATGACGACAGACACAGCACAGGCTGAGTGCTGGCGAGGTTATCGTTGCTATCGCCATTATCAGATCAGCGTTTGAGATAGCGCGGTACCTTGTGATATTCCGCACCTTCCTTGCTGGGCTGGCTCTCGCGATCCAGCACAAGGTCGAGTAAAACTTGACACGCAAAGTTGTGTTTGGCGTCCAGTAAAAACGCCAATACCTATCTGCTGGTGCTGTGTCGGATACCAAAACAAGCAGGACATTTGAGCTGGGAGGAGGAGATGCGATTGAAGTCCAATGCAAGTGACAGAAGAGTTTGGACACTTTGCAGGCTGCAACTGTTCCTGTTAAGACTTGGTGCTCCTGATGAGCTGTGTCTCGAAAACAGGCTGAATTTAGGTTTGGAAGGATCGCTGGCTGGCTGGGACCCCCGGCCGAGGTAGCGTCTGAGGTGGATGTTCGCATCGTCTGTCCTTTTCCTTGTTCATCTCCATCTCCATCTTCCACTTCTCCCTGACCCTGCAATGCCCTGCCCTGTTCGTTCGTGGCCTTCCAAGGTTTATCCCCTCAAGATCCATTTCTGCATCGGAGTGACCAGATCAAGACGCCTGCACGATGCCTAAATCATCCTCGCCGACTTGGCTATATTTCCTCTTTCCCTCAAATCATTCGTGGATATGAACGCGCCCCATGCTTGTGATGCTGCAGACCCCCTGGAACATCCCTAAAACGATCAGGCCATCCTGGGGATTTGCACAAGCGTTCGCACCCCGGCTGACAAGGACGAGGGACAAGAGATCGCGGAATCGATGATCGTCTTGCTGTCGCCCAGACAAGTCAATCTGCGTAGCATTCACATGCTTTTGACGTTGATCTCTTGTCGGCTTGATTCTACCATCGCGATGCTCTCCGTCGCGCCTCCACGACCATGACGCGATTGCTCCTGGCTGCCTTCGCATGTCGCCAGTTTTGCATCCAATGTCGCCAGTACTGTGTAACAGCAGCCAGTCGCCCCGAACTGCCCAACCTCCAGCTCCAGGAGAAGCGAGTGTCCTTGATTCCCATGTGCTGGGAACACGTCGCCAAGGTGAAAGATCTCGGTACGGGGAAGCGGGGGCCTTGTCCGTCACCCAGCGACTTCTTGCTTACCAAGTGCTTATGAATCGGTTTGCTCAGCTCTCTGGTCTGCACCAGAGACATTCCCCATATTCGGCGCCCAACCCAAGCTCTGATCGCTCCAATGATCCTGTCGTCTTCAATTCTGCCGGATCGCACGTTGCATTCGTCCCGCGAAAGCCGCGTCGGCCGTCTACGATTGCCATCTTGCCGTCTGTGACTCGGAGCTGTCACACCTTGCATGAGTTTCCCGGAACAGACATCAACCATGTCGACATTTGACGTCGAGTTTCCGTCTGGGCATTGAGCCCAACTGTCTCCAGTCGTCATTCTTCCGTCCTCTACCTAAACGGCTCGAGCTACCATTCGAACCCAGCCCATCCGGTTAGGTAAACAAGCGCTTGGCTATCCCGGTCCGCCGTCAGTTGAGTTGGATCTTTGATTTGCGATCTGTCCTTCTTCCCTAACCGTGTCTCATTCCCTCGGAGTGTCAACTAAACCGCAAAAGCTGGCTGACAGTGGCCCTGGGATTGAGATTCGTCGTACAAACAGCCGCCGGACGTCAATGCATCTCAAATATCCAAACTCAATCTCCATCCCCACTTCTTGGGTGCTGCGAGCCGTGCCCTTTTCCCACGCGGGACGGCGGGTGATTGTCTTCTTGATATGCGGCGATCTCAACCGTGCTGCGAATACAACGTGGCGACCTCTTCGGCAGCCTCATCCCAGACCTGCCCTGACACATCCGTCGGTGTTTCCTTCCTCATTGGATGCCTTCGCAGGCCTGATGCGCCTCAAGCGAGGGTGGTATCAATTTTCCTCCAATTCTCCTCCGGATATCTTTTGTCAGAATATCTAAAACTCCACCACCCAACCCACGATAGGGCTTTATCTTGTGACGTCATCTGAATGAGACCATCCGGATCGTCTTCGATGCAATCGCATATGATTTGCCCGGACGGGCCAGTTTGAAGCGCCCGGCTTTGGCATGTGCGTGCTTGGATACGACGGGAGCACCTTGGTCCTCTCTGAAGGTCCATCCCCTTCCATCAGAGGCGACTCCACGATGGCGATGGACCTACACCATCTGCATGCAAACGGAAGCAGCACGATCTTCTGGATAAATTGATGCTCGACGATACGGAAGGTAGCCGCCGGTCGGTCATCATGGACAACTTAGGAAGGTATCAAAGCGTCCTTGACCTTACCAGCCGGAAACTCCTCATTTGAGTAAAATAATCTGAGTTTGCGTCTGTGTTTGGACGATACCAGCAGAATGGTCGCATGTCTCATACTGGGAAGAAACAATGTCGCGCATGACCCATACCGGGTAACCACAAGACATATTTATACCACTGGACGTCCTGATCCTCAAGCGTGTCTAGACGGGTTTGGTATTCATCCTTCAAGCGAACCACTACCTGTCGCTTTCCTCATTGGCTTTAACCATCTCTTAATCTATCTTTCCCATTTTTCCGTGGCTTCGCCGATCCGGCACTGCTATCTCCAAAGTCTATGGCGTCAACAGCGGACCAGGTGCTCCGGCCTGTCCACCTTGGGCAAGCCGATGTGCCCAATGCCGACCATTCTGACCCTCTTTGCTTCAGTTTCGGGGCGACTGAGCAGTCCGCATTCCCGACTGTTACGGCGGCCTTCTTCCACCATGCCGAAGCGAGGCCAGCTGACATTGCGGCTCGGGACCTTTCCGGAACGTCCCCGCGCGAGATTACCTATTCCGAATTAGCTTGCCGCAGCCGCCGCCTCGCCCTTCAGCTCCGCAATTTGGGCGTCAAACCCGGCGATCGTGTCCCACTAGTCGTCAAGCGCAGCATTGAAATGCTTGTTGGCATTTTCGCTGTCTTGGCTTGCGGCGCACAATACGTCCCCCTCGACGGTGGAGTTGTACCGGACTCGGTCCTCAGAGTCGTGCTCCAGCAGAGCGGCGGCGGCCTTGCACTCTGCCTTTCTTCTACAGAATACCGGATTACCAGTCTAGACGACCTCTGCTGCAAAGTTGTCATCATTGGCGACAAGAGCAATTCCAGCGACTTCGCGAACGAGCACGGGAGCTACCCTTTCGAGGCCGGCTTCGTCGACCTCGCAAGGGCGGATCACGGCTGCTATGTTATTTACACTAGTGGTACCACTGGAGCTCCCAAGGGCGTCAACATCACACACAGAAACGTGACCAACCTGATTTGCCTTGCGCCCGGCAACCTTGGGGTCCAGCCTGGTACACGGGTAGGGTCTGTGCTCAACATCAGCTTCGACATGGCTGCATGGGAGATTCTAGGCTGCCTGTGTAACGGAGGCACTCTGGTTATGCGGGGTTCCAAATGGGAACCTGCTCTCGAGCAGATTGATGTTCTTATCTGCACGCCAAGCATTTTAGCCAAGTACAGCCCGGAAATATACCCCTCCATCAAGGTGGTCGCTACGGCTGGAGAGCCAAGTGGCCAGAGAATCGCTGACATCTGGGCCACCCACGGAACCTACTACAACTGCTGCGGTCCCACGGAGACCACAATCGTGAACACGATGCACAAACACCGCGCTGGCGGTGACCTGACCATTGGCGCACCCACTCCCAACAACTCCGTCTATGTCCTCGACGAGGACCTCAATCCAGTCCCTGTCGGAGAGTCGGGTGTGATGTGGGCTGGCGGTCATGGGATTTCTCGAGGCTATGTTGGGCTACCTGCCGTTACTCTCGCCAAATACAAGCCGGATATCTTTGCCAACGACGGCAGTCTCATGTACAACACTGGCGACCTGGGCCGCTGGAGGTCGGATGGGTCACTCGATATTCTTGGCCGTGTCGATGACCAAGTCAAAGTCAAAGGTTTCCGGGTGGAACTTGATGGCATTTCTGCGTCTATGAACAGCTTTCCCGGTGTTAACCGAGCAACAGCCTTGTTAGTACTTGGCGAGATTCACGGCTTCTTGGAGCCTGCTTCCATCGACCAGGAAGCTTTACGCGAACATCTCGCGGCTCGGCAACCATATTATGCTGTACCATCCCACTTCCACAAGCTTGATGCTCTCCCAGAAACCGGGAATGGCAAACTGGACAAGAAGGCCTTGCGTCGCATGGCTGACCCCAGTCTCCCTACTGACGCGGTTATACTTCGGTCTAGCGCATCGAGTAGCGGCATGTCCGAGACAACCACTGCCCAAGGTTCTCCGGCCACGAGGTCGTCGGGTACCTCCCTCAAAAGCCACAACAGCAGGTCACAGCTCACATCGCTCAGCAGCCACAGCAGCACCATCTTCGAGGAGAAACCGGCGCCACTGGATCTCACCGCCGACATCCCCGACAAGAAGATCCGAAAGCCGTTCCGAGGCATCGTCTATCGCATCTTCATCGTGTACCGCTTCTTGTTTTCGCTCGTTGGGCTCCTCAACCTCGCTGCTCTGATTTCTATTTTCGTAATTGGCGTCGATCGGAGCTGGCTCAGCACCATGACGGCGATTAACCTGGCCTTGGCTGTGATGATGAGACAGGACTTCGTCATCAACGCTCTCTATACTGTCTGCTGCTCGGTCCCCAAATCATGGCCTCTGTTCATCCGCCGTCATTGCGGCAAGATTTACCACTTTGGTGGCATGCACTCTAGTGCCGCTGTTTGTGCGGGGATCTGGCTTATGGCATCAAATATCGCCAGCCTTACTTGTCAAGTAACTCCTGGTGCCTGTGCGGGAACCAAGCTACAGCAGTCGGTAGCTACTGCTATCATCTCGCGGCTCCTCGTCGGACTTTTCTTCTTCATGTTTGTGTTCGCCTACCCCACCATGCGCAAGCGATACCATGACCTCTTCGAGAGAGTGCACCGTTTCGTGGGCTGGACGATGCTCGGGCTCTTCTGGGTCGAGGTCGTGCTGTCCACTAACGACACCAAGCCCGCCGGCCAAAGCTTGGGCGCCGCGTGTCTTCGCGTTCCCGCCCTATGGCTCCTGGTCCTCGCGACCTGCTGCATCGCCAGCTCATGGCTCTTCCTCCGCAAGGTCCCCGTCGACGCGGAGGTACTATCGAACCATGCGGTCCGCCTCCACTTCGACTACACGGTCCCCGTTAACGGCAGCTTCACACGCATCTCGCGGCGGCCCCTGGTCGAGTGGCACTCGTTCGCGACCATCCCGGCCCCTAAACCGGTCGACGGCCGCAGCAAGGGCTACTCGCTCGTCGTGTCCAACGCGGGCGACTGGACCAAGAGCGCCATCATGAACCCGCCCACGCACCTCTGGGTCCGCGGCGTGCCGACGTGCGGCGTCATGCGCATCGCGACCCTCTTCCGCCGCGTCGTGGTCATCGCGACGGGGTCCGGCATCGGCCCGCTCTTGGGACATATCCAGGATGTGTCGTGTCCGACGCAGCTCATCTGGTCGACGCCCAACCCGGAGGCGACGTTTGGGAAACCCCTGCTCGACACGATCCGGGAGAAGATCCCCGACGCTGTCATTCATGACACGAAGATCCTCGGGCGGCCGGATTTGGTGCGCATGGGGTATAACTTGGTCCGCAGCTTCGGCGCCGAGGCGGTCATTATCATTGCGAATGAGAAGATCACTAAGAAGGTGGTCTACGGACTGGAGACGCGGGGGGTTCCGGCCTATGGGGCTATTTGGGACAGTTGAACTAGTTGGGCGAAGAGGGAAATTTGGGAGAAATGATGACGATATGATTGATAACTTAGGGCGGCGATCTTGGCGAAAATTGCTGGAATTGGGTATTGGTATGGTAGGGTGGCACTCTTTTTGGTTTCCTTTGTGCTTTTCTTTCTCGTTTTTCTTAGGAAGTTCAAATATCAACCAAGTCTTTCTATAAGATCTTGGCACAGATTGATATATATACTATCTTTTGTCGACAGATGGGATATATGAAGCTACATATTATACTGTGTTGGACTTTAGGATGATAAGTGATGCAAAGATGAGGATTATAAAACTTTCATTTTTCCACTCGTCAATATTAAGATACAATTTACCTGAATACTGACTGCTTAGCAACTAAGATGCATGTGCTTTTGCTTATATGATCAACCGGCTATCAACATTTATTTTGTTTTCCGTTTGGCCTAAGATTTGTTCTTAGGCCTTGGATAGGGGTAGGTCGTAAATTTCAGGCTATTATAGAAAGTATGAATGGAAAGACTATAGCAACCGATATGAGCCATTCCCAATGGAGGCAAATATCTACTGTGAAGACGTGAAATCAGCTGATGTTTCAGGAAAGAGCGCATGTGGAAGATGCCGACCAAGCTTAGCTTCATTGCGGTCAAAACCTTCGTGGTGCCTACACCATTTTGAGGAATGGCACGTACTTGGACAAGGAAAGTTAAAGGAGCACGATGATCTTCATACACAAATATATGTTCTTGAATTTCCATCTACACGTCAACTGTCTATCCGCCTGTGCAAACCTTCCAACTTTTGAGTCCATAAGTCACACGCCCTTTCTCTCTCATGGTATGGCCTCATGCTTTCAATATTTCAAACATGAGGCAACTTATATGTATTTCGGCGTTTCCAGTTCCTTCGCATCATGACACATTTCAGTACACCCCCTATAGCTTGTATTCCCGCATCATCATGGAAGCAATAATCGCCGAGATAGAGGCTGTCAATGATACGGCATGGCTGGCAGACAGCCCGCTGACGTAGGATTGGACCACCGCTGCGGATATAGCGCTTTCTGCTTTGTCGATGTAGTCTATATCCGACGCGGCTTGCTCGATGATCTTTGGACCCGCGTTGTTAGCTGCTGGTTTACCTCCTAACTGTGGGACTTTCTTTTATATAGGAACGAAGTGATTCGTCAAGCGTGGTGTGTGGTAATTAGGACTCACGTGGCAACGAGCACTCTCCCCGATACCCATAGTATCAAGCGCCGTGTACAGCGTCTGCGTCATGGTCTCGATGGTCACGGCGTTGACGGCCACCATGCCGACCATGCCGCCGATGGTGACGACGAGGAAGATGCCCGACATGGCCGCCGCCTTGTGCGCCGGGTCGATGGCCGCCTGCATGCCGACGAAGGTGATGGTCTGCACGATGCCCGTGCCCAGGCCGCCGGGCAGGATGTACAGCGACTCCCAGATGTTGGTGTGGCCGTGCCAGCGGAGCAGCAGGAGGAGGTAGGAGAACGACGACGCCAGAGTGGCGAAGATCAGCATGGGTTTGTAGCGCCCGGTCCTGAATCACCGGTTAGTCAGTATGTATATATATATAGGTACATACGAGAAGTCGAAAGTAGGTAGGGTAGGTAGGAGGAGGTGTTAGTTACCGTTTTATTACGACCCCGGCGAGAACGGCGCCGACCGCGTTCCCTGCGACGGCGGGCACCAAGTAGGTCCCCGCCTCGGCGTTCGAGACGCGCTTGGTGACCTGGAAGTACAGGGGCACCGCGTACAAGAGCCCCAGCTGCGCGCCCCCCTGCGCCGCCGTCACGAAGTAGGCGAGGAGCACATCGCGCTGCATCAGCAGCTCGACGGGGAATATGGGCTCGACGGCCCAGCGCGCCTCGGTGGCGAGGAAGAGGCTGCCGAGCACCAACGTCGCGGCGACCAGCCCCCAGATGACCGGGTGCGTCCAGGGGATCCTGTTGCCGCCGAGCTCGATGGGCAGGAGCAGGGTCAAGATGGCTAGGGCGAGGAGGGTGGTGCCAAGGATGTCGATCCGGGCGAGGCCTGTACGCCCGGAAGGGCTATTGGTGGTACCGTTCCTGCCGACCGCATTGTCGTCGTCGGCGTTGGCGGGGATGACTGCTTCGGACTCCGTGTCGAGCTTCGTCGAACGGGAGGCTTTAGGGGGCTTGGGCTCGGGGAACCAGGCCAAGCATAGGGCGATGGCGATTAGGAAGAGGGGCACCTGTCCCAGGAACGACCACCGCCAACCGACCGTGTCGGCTAGCCAGCCGCCTACGGGGCCGCCGAGGCTTCGACCCGTTGTTGCGGCGAGGTTGACGCCGGACTGCCAGGTGGCCGCGTCACGGAGAGGTACCAGATCTGTCTCTTTGTCAGTGTCGAGTGTGTAAAAGAGGGCAAGGACCGCTTTTCTAGACGAGTGTTACCTGTGATGATGAGTACGGCTAGCACATTCAGTGCTGAGCCACCGCAGCCAGAGATGACTCGACCGAGTATCACCATGCCCATCGACTTTCCGGACCCCACCAAGGCACTGCTGCGCGTCAGTCGGGCCCCCAACTGCTCCTCTTTTTGGATCTCAACTTACCATCCTGCCGCAAATAAAACATATGCCAGGACCAATAGTGACCGGCGGCCGTAAATGTCACTCAGTTTACCAGACTAGGGCGAGATCAAATAACGTTAGCTGTCCAGAAGTAAAGACGTCGATATGTGTGAGAGAAAGAGAAAATACAATAACATACCAAAGTCTGGGTAGCTGCACCAGCAAGACTGAAGGACACGAACAACCAGCTAGAGGAGGAAAGGGCATTGAACTCGGACGCGATGGTCGGGTGCGTGGCCAGCACCAGCGACGAGTCGCCATTGGCTGTGATAGTACCGACCAAGAGGACCAGTACTACCTTGAGAACCGTGGATGACGAAGGCAGTCGACGCCGCAGATGTTGCGTCTCGGATGACCCAGATGAACATGATGCATTGTCATCAAGCGCGTTTTCGATGTCACCTTGGTCCCATGGTAGTTAGCAAGAAGCTGACATGACCAATCACCGTGATGGAACGCGAGACATGATTCGGAGTATGGCTAACCATGTGGCGAAAGTAACGATGTGGTCTCTACTGGACCGCGGTGGTTATTGATAGTCATGATGCTGAAACTGGGTGCGTGGCCCCAGGGATAATGTGGTTACATCAGTTGAAATAGGGGTAATTGTTTGGAACAGCAAATACTGAAGGATCTCGTTTTCCACAAGGAGTTTCTCTTTTTCTTTATACTTGGGTTCTGAGCATGTTCACCGTTGACCCCGATCCTACCAATGAACGGCGTTCTTGGGTGCGGTCCGGGGATGACACGGATCTGCTTCGTCGTCTTTGATAGGACCGCCTGGATGGTTAGCGGTTGCATAGGGCTAAAAGACGTCCCCTTCTGCCCAGCTGCAACATCTCCAGCAAGTGCACGACTCGAAAGATCGTATCCGCCGAGTCGAGGAGAAACACGGTCGAAAAGATATTGCATATATTCGGAAGATTCGAAGAAACTTGGGTTCATGTTCTGAAACTTCCAATCGGGACAGAGGCGTCTTATCTTTCGGACGTGAACAGGGTGTGACATGGGCCAAGCCACCGGGTCCATGTGCGTATGGCATCATTGATGCTCGAAATAGAATTAAGGCGTGAAGCCCGTGGTAAATAAGGCGGTGGGGGTGCATTGGTCGGATGCAAGGCATATGGCCAAGGCGATAGCACAGGTCCGTGGGTTAGAACTTTAGGTGGCATGAGACGTGCAAACTTAACTTAGGCTTCTGTAAAGTTTCGTGCCAGCCACGGAACTCTGCCCGAACAATGAGAATTCTTGCCTTGAGCGCTAAGGTGTGCGGCGGTAAACGTTGATAAAGGGCATACATGGGTAGTCGATCATCATACTGATTGATTCCAGGCCCAGTGCGTCCATGGCAACGACAACAACCTTCTCGACTCGGGGCTTTCACCCCCTTGAGAGCAGATTGTCACCCATAATACCGCAGCCCAGCGAAGCTCGAGGCTACCAATGGAGACGGAACTTCTCGAATCTTGGCGGCAGCGCGCATCGCCAGAGAGTTTGTACGTGTCAGCCTTTGGGGTTGAGAGCTTTCCACGGTCCTTTCCAAGCACGTCTCTTGCAGGACTTGGCGACCATGAGCAGGTATTCGAAACAGGCGCCCGCCCACACAATAATCGTTATTGCCGCGCGATATTCGTGGTATTCCAGATCCTCACAGCCTCGAAAGATGACTGCGATATCAGAGTCGGGGATCCACCGGTGCGCCGATCATGAGCATGATCATGGATGCGAGGCCGGCGTGTGTGGCAGCTGCCCACGACACTGAATCCCCATGGGTACTGGAGCCATGAGCCATGGGCCATGAGCGTGAGGATGGTATCCTCTCGCTAATTGACTTCAAAACCCGCAAGGCGTCGGCAACCATGACCACATCTCTCCGTCCATTTCACACACTCCCATTGATCAATCATGATGATTATCGGAAGGCACAGTAGCCCGGGCACCGGAAACAGTGATGGAGCTGTTTACGAATTGCGCCGACACGGGAGGCACAACCTGATCTTTGATTGCACTACGCGATTGGTGTAGAAGCGGCAGTCCCTTCAGCCTGTCGAAGGTACCATTGCTTACCACGCCGCTATCAGCAGGCACTTCAGCGATGGAGTTTGGCGCGTTCCAGACGAGCTTCCACTGCAATTTTGCTGTCAGGTATGGAAGGAGATGGAGCAGGTGCAGTTGACGGAAAGACGGTAGGATAAAGTACTCGGGTAGGCATGTCGGGTTGCAGTTGCTGACAGCTTTCTGGCCCCCAAATCTGGAACCCCGCAGTGCACCCAATTACCGGCACTTTCAGGTGCAGCCTGCTAGAAGGGGGGAAGAGAGGCCACTCACTGCCCGACCGACCCGGCACTGCCACTGCCTCCAGATCAGCCTCCAGATCTACACGTCCAACGCAGACATTGCTGCCTGCATCACGAGGCAACGTGTTCATTATAATTGATTGTGTACAGTTCAGACTTACGCTGTATTTGGTCTTTCACAATTTGAGAATTAGCTTGATATCCAAAGCCATCATTTACCTCAGTTACCATGGTGTCCGAAGATTGGAGGTCTCATCTGTACTTCCAGGCGCCACTGAGGAACGCCTTCAACGGCGACTTTCGCCTTCTCACCATCCAGTCGCGCACATATGCTTCAACTGCACCGTCCTTCAACGCCACTACTACCGTCACCGACGACGAGTCTCTGCATTGTTTTCTTAAGCTTGCAAACCTGAAGAAGTCACCACCTTTTCAGGCTATTTCTCACGCTTGCAATCCTCATGGCGACGTCAAGACTATACTGATCAATGGTGCCCCGGTGCCCATCTCTAACGATCTACTGTTGGCGCTTCAGCATGTCCAGCGCCAAGATGAACCCGTGACCATTTGGATTGATGCACTGTGCATCAACACCGCTGACCTCGAAGAAAAGTCCGCCCAGATGTCACAGCTGGCATCTATATTCAGAGCATCCGGGAGAACTTTCATCTGGCTTGGACCAGCTGCAGACGGCAGCGACGATGCTATCGAGTTGCTGAAGCGCGTCCACGACGAATCACCCCAGCCGCCTTTCCAATTTCCTCCCGATAGCTGGGTTACCAGTTGGGGCACCAAGTTTATCACCCGCCGGAGGAGTACTTCGACGAATAATCGTCAGCCACATTCCCCAGGAGCGACAACAAAAAAGGATCTTGCCGACCTTTTGTCCGAGGTCAAGCCGTCACTCACCTCCCTATTACAGCGGGCGTATTGGTCACGAGCGTGGTCTTTGCCAGAACTTGCATACTCTGCCAAAGGCGATATTGTTTGTGGGCGACATCGGATGGACATAAGTCACTTCTCCAAGGCGGCTGAGTCAGTGGGCCCTATTATCAACGACTCTACCATAACGAAGTGGCTGGCATCGCGCCAAGACGATACATCGCTTGGCATACATCATGCCCTTGAGCACAATGAACGGGCCGACTTCTCTCATTTGCCAGCCCTTCGGCTTCTGGCCAGGCGAAGTGAGTTCAGACACGATATGGACGGCTGGGCGAAGCCACCAGAACGCTCTCTTTGGTCGGTTCTGCACGGCCACCTAATTCTCCCTCGGAATAACGACGACGAGCGACGGGTGGACATGGATGAGGATCCCTGCGATGATATTCGTAGTCTCATGGTGCTGGCTACTGATCTCGGGAAACTCGGGCTGGCCGTGGACTACCAGAGGGACTTCAATGGACTGTGTCTCGATATCAGCGCAGCTCTCCTCAAACAAAGTGCTCACCCTTTGAAGCTTTGCAACGCCAATATCCAAGAACCTGGCCTTCCCTCATGGGCCATCCAGTGGAAGAAGGCAAGACCTTCATCACTACTAGAGCTGGGTATGCTTCATCAGTTCTCTGCTTGCGGGCCAGCCGATGGCCGTTTCTACAGAGCAGATATAAACCCCCTTGGCCAACTGGTATTGAAGGGTGTCGTTGTTGATACTGTGAAGAAGGTCGAGGACTTGGTATCGAAAGAAACAAGTCAGGAAGACCAATGGCGGGCACGTCTATCAGAGATCAAACGCCTCTGGGGCGACTCACTCGCGATGGAGTCATCACCGTACAAGGGCGAAGAGACAATGCAAGCTCTGGCTAGGATCCCTGTTGCCGACATGCAGTTGTCGAAATCGTCGCCGTCTACTCCCACCAGAGCTGGCGAGGGTGTTGTGGGGATGTATGAGAGAGCGTTGGAGTACCTGTCTGAGACACGGAGCAATGAGACGGACGAAACGATTTGTCTGTCGTCTCATGGTTCTAAACTCTCCTCGGCAGCTGCTTCATCACCCATCGTGTGGGCGCGCTCAGGGGTCTCCAACGACTACCTGGCCGCGGAGACCCATCTGCTTGGATGGGTACCCTTTATCACGGAAATGGGTTATGTCGGGCTGGGGGCGCCCCAGACGTTGGACAGCGGGGACGTGGTGGTCATACCGTATGGATCGTCGGTCCCGTTTGCTATGAGACGGGTGGGGGAGGAGAGCTACCGCCTGCTGGGCGAGGTGTATCTTTACGGTATTATGGATGGGGAGTTCATGAAGGTTCATCGGAAGGAGACATCCATTCGACTGGTATGATTGCCCGAATTGACTATCACGTTTCTTCATATCAGCGAAAGCGCCCTGCTCGCATTGACTTATCTCCGCCAAACTGCGGAAGCGCTGCTGCTGTTCCTAGAGTATACGGTCCGGTCCGTATGATATACTAGTCTGTTAATCAAGGCTTTATTGTGCTATATTATCGTGCTATATATTTCGCCCGTCAATTACTTAGTTCTGGTCAGTCAACTGGATATAAGCTACCGGAAGAAGTGGTTTCTCAGTCAAGCGGATGTACAAATAATCAATGTCCTTACCTGTGTTATTCAGGGGTCATGGAGTGGTCCGAGCGTTGCAGGAGGTTTGCATGAACTGGGTTAGTCTTGGCAACTGCTGCCTACGGGGGATGCCTAAACAGTGGCCCGGCACCCAGCAAGTAAGCACTAAGGCTAGGTACCAAATGCACTAAACAAAGTTGGGGGCTTGCAGGTCGCGTATTAAAATATTTCATTTCGCTTCATTCATAAATAACGACTGATCCTCGACGTTTCCTCACTCTCAAAACTATTACATTGGTTGCTTGACTCAGCTTGAATGTCATCTGATTTTCTCTCTTTCCTTACTTACTGTGGCGTGACCCTCTGCCGCACCTGCGTATCTCATTTGTACGATTACTTAAAGTACTGAAATGAGTGGCACCAGGAGAAGCGCCCGGCTCCAGAGGATCGGTTCTGTTCAACCCCCTGCTCCTGCGTCAACCGCGTCAACACAGCAAATCACCAAGTCCTCGACACCGGCGCCACCCAAGAAAAGGAAAACCACACCAGCCCAAACAACCGTCAAGAAGCCTGTCAAACCCAAGGCCAAAGCGGTACCGCTCATTCCAGCTGCTTCCTATCCTGCTGATGATTGCCTGACGTCTCTACCACCCGAGCTCCTGAATCTGGTGCTGGGAAACATCAACAAGGGCGACAGGCCGACTCTGAGTGCACTCGCCCGCACGAGCAAGGCCCTCTACTCCATGATAACCCCGCGCTTGTACGCGCGCGTCGCTGTGCACGCGTCCTACCACGCCCACATTGCCAAGCTGATCCGCACCTTGGAACCCCTGCTCACCATCGCCCAGAAGAGACAGCTCAAGAAGGAGGGCAAGTACAAGGGCCAGCAGGAGCGTTACCCCACGACTCTGGATCCGAACTTCAAGCCCATCTGTACCCAGTATGTCGGCCAGCTCATCGTCGGGAGAGTCGATCCCGGCCGCAAGCACAGGTACATCGTGGACCGATACGTCGAGGAAGCCTTCAAGAACCTGGACAACCTCGCCATTGTCGAGACACGCGTCTTAACCAGGTCCATCATCCAAAGTCTCGCTGCTGCCAAGCACCTTAAAGCCCTAGCCGTCCTGGGAGAGGGCCTCGAAGGGTGTGCGGGTGAAGATGAGGCTATGCTGAAGCCTTTCTCGAAGATAAAGGGCCTCAGGCACCTGAGTCTGGAAACGCTGGGATGGACCTACACTACGTCCAAAGAAACTGTTGCATATGCCCTGCTGCGTAACTCGGCTTCGACACTACAGACCTTAAGGCTGAGCACTGGAAGTCCTGGGACCCAGTTCTTTTTGGGAGGAGAGGATCAAGCGAAGACCCTTCCCCCTCTAGCCCAACTACGATCTTTTGAAATTCAGGGCATCGAACTCGGCGAAGGGGGCAAGACTGTTGATGGCATGTTGGCCTGCGTCGATTTCGTCAAGCTGCACCGACTTCTCATTGAGCGGCTTTACAACTGGCGTGGCGGCAAAGAGCACGCTGCCCGTTTCTTTGACCGTCTCGCGGTTCTCTTTGCCGAAGCTTCGCAGACCGCAGCGGCCCCCAGCCTGCGTACTCTGCATCTGAGACTAAGCAAGCAGCCAGACGCCGAGGCTCGCTTCATCGCTTCCTTCGGTACCTTGACGGAACTGCTACTGCCCGACCACGCGTCATACCCCATCGGCGGCCAGGACCCTGGCCTCTCCAGCGCAATGTTGGATGCGATTTTGAAGCATACGAAGCTCAGAACACTCATGTTGAGTTGCCAGGGTATCGTGAGTGGCACAGCGGTGCCACACCTCTCGATTCCCACCATTCGCGCCTTGGTCCAAGGTCTCCCGGAGCTTCGCGAACTTCAATTCGTATTCAACCACGAGAACGTGACCAATGTCGCGCGGGAACTGGCGGGCGCCCGGAACCTCGCATGCTTTAAAATCGGCTGGGGCGGAGGGTCGCATGGGGATCCCGAAACCATCGAGGCCTTCATCAAGGCCTACTTGGATTCGGACGCGATCGACTCGGCCAAGACTGGCGCAGAATTTTGCTGGGAGAACCACTACAGTCTCTCACGCCTCGAGGGAAACATGGCGTATGAAATCACGTCCAAGCCAGGCAAGCCCAGCAAGCTCTACAGACTCGTGAGAGGCAATGTCTGCGAGGGCAGGTCGGTGTGGATAAAGGAGTTGCCCAATAAATGGAGCAAGGAGGATTGGTATGGCCCCAGCTCTGAGTGGGTTGATATGGTGGAAAAGGATTTGGATTGATAGAACAATGCCGTATAGTAACGTAGACGACTATAGAATAGCTGGTATGAAGTGCTTGACTGCTATTACCCCACTCCGCGCCCGTTGGCGGTCCCACTCCACATCAACTGCACTTCTGCTTTCAGTCAACGTCAACACCACTCATCTGAAATGCGACACACACTTCGTTGCTCTCACAGCCTTTTCCATCTTCTGCTATCAGCATTCCGGTTACTTGACAACCAAAACCATGGATTCGGAGTCTATCAAGACTTGTCGCCAACAAGTCGAACGAATCCGCAATGACTGGGAACGCACTCGAGACTCTTCCAATCTTTTCCCTCCCGCCGGGAAGCCAATTCTTGATATGGAAAATGTTCTCGGAGAGAAGCCATGCATGATTCTGTGGTACGAAGACGGGCCCGACTCGGACTCGGAGCAATGTGTTCGTCTCTACGACATCCCCGGCTCTCTCTCTGGCGACATACTTCGCATGCGTCGGAATTTGCCTGCTATCAGTGGGCACTTCTAGATTGAAGGCGATACCATACGCAAACTAGACCACCCCCTAGAGGCACCGGAGCCAATCGAGGATCACTTTGATAACATTGACGATCTTTTGGAGTGCCTTCCTCTTCTGGATACTGATCCAGCCAAACATTTTGTCAAGAGGGGCAAATACCGATCCGAGATTGAGAACCTGCTCAAGTGCCAAGGCGGTGCCTGTCCTGGGAAACCCAAGTCGGAAAACCTGACTCGGCTCCTCGGAAAATCTCCCGAGGGCGAACTCGTCTTTGAAAAGCTGCTCACATGCCAAAGCGCTCTGCACGGGATCCCTTCGCTTGCTACCATTCAGCGCTGGCTTCTCGACTTGATTGCGGCGCTGAGCTGTTTCCACTCTCTCGGAATCATCCACAGAGACCTTCGCCTCGACAATTGCCTCTTCTCCCGCGACGGCGGCAAGCGCCTTGTGCTTTGCGACCTCGAGGGCCGATGGGGCCAGCGTTCCCCTCCCGAACTTGCCAAGGAAGGCGAGGCCGACGAGGCAGGGTGGAGCGTCAAATCCGACGTGTATTGCATCGCCGATTGCATCAAGGGCATGGTCTACTGCAACGCCCCGCCCAACAGCTATGTCGAATGGGCGGTGCCTGCTCCTCTGGACGCGGTGGTAGAGGCATGCACGCAAGAGTCACCAGACGATCGCCCAACCCTTGATGAATTACGTAGCATGGTGGCAAGTCTGACGGAAACGGCGGTTTGATTACGGTGGAAAAGAGTTGTCAAGGGAGTGGGTTCAGTGCCCAGGGGCTACTACGACAGGTGCGCCCTTTTTGCCAGTTCCCTCCCTTTTCGTGGTTGATTGCCCCCTCTTCTCTAACGCCCGTCGGGGCACGTGAACGTCGAGGAACAAGCGATCCTCTGAGGTATTGTCATTGATCGTCTCGAGGAGACCAGGCGGCGGCTACGACGTGGCGATGTCGTGTTCCCACGTCTCGAGCGAGAACGGGGGAGCGGAGGGACCTGTGTACTTGCCGATGGGTATATAGGCATTCGCCTGCCAGTGTGGGATGCCCTGTGGACATGCACGGTATTGCGCGCCATCTTGAATCCTGGAGCGATCCTCCAGGGGCGGAAGGGGTGCCCGGAAGCGCAGCTGGCCCGACGGGGGCTGGGCGTAACGGATGTTGGAGAACTTGTATACATCTGTTGTGGCATTGTAGGTGATGGCTTTATGAACCTCCTATAGTGAGTGCGAGATTAGCTGCATGACTGCGATAACAGTAAACCCACATACCCAAGATCAACTGTTGGCAAACAAGTCTGATTAGGCGTTACGAGAGCGCCAGAGGGCACGCAGAGAATGGCTATTGCCAGATAGCTCGGCAAATGGGAATGCATAACTTGAGAGGGTTTGTTATGGTAAGGTAGAACGGATTATGATTAATATTACTGGTATTTCGTGAACTTGGTTCGAATTTTGATTAGTGAAGAACTCGAAAGTGGTGAGTGAAAGAAAGCTTTTATGGATGGGAAATGGCAAGACAATTCAGAGGTGAAGTTTCCAGCTGTCTTTATAGAAGTTCTCATCTATACAATCTTCAGCTTCACCCGCTGAGAACCAATCAACCATAAGGTGACAGTCAGAATAAGTGCTCATGTCATTTTCCTATTTCGGCAAACGACTTAAAAGCGGTTGACTTGATTCTACGTTCTGGCCCAAGCACTAATGGGCAGTTATTGAGCAAGTTTCTTTGGCGTTACTGCTCAGCACTTCCGCCCAAATAGGAAAATGTCTACCCCATTTTGGGAGAACGAACTCGTCGGAGAATTACAAGATTAGGTGCATTTGGAGGCGCAGCTGCAAAACTCTCAGCGCCGATGCGGACTTGCGAAAGCCGGTCGTACCAACTCCGGCCAACTACCATTACCGTCCCGCACTTAATGACAATGATCACCTGTGGACACTATTGGATTAATCAGCGCGCACTGCAATGGTAGATGATGAGGTAGACGTCCGCAGGTGGATAGACTTACTTATGTGTCGGCAGGTGAGCAACGGCGTTACTGACGCTACGGTGTCTGGAACAGGGTGGAAAGATCAAGATAACAATCCAAGAAAATGAAGTCAAGAAAAGGCAATATATATACTCATCGACGTGTCCAGCAGCCAGCGTCAGTCCAAAACAGTGTACAGAGCGTCAGTGTTTGGGCTATTCTTCCGAACCGATATAAGCCCCTTGATGTGGGATACCAACAGACCCCAACACACTCAATGTAAAGGTAAAATATGGAAAGACGATGTTAAACATGGACACGAGGTGAAAACCAATAAGTCTTGTCACGCACAACAAATCTTGTCACGCACAACTCATCCTCACGTCTGTGATTTTGTTCCCGAAGCGACTCACCGACATCCAGGCGTATATGAGATCAGCTAAGCAGGAAATATGCAAAGTACCCAAATCAGAGTGTTGGATGCGGCTTGAACCGGATTAACAGGTCTTCTGAATTGAGTCTTTGCCCAATTGTTGGGATTTCAAGAGATGGGAAGCCCCGGCAGTGGTAAAGAGCAACATGACAATAGCTCTAGACAGACCATCAGCCCCTGAATTACCCCACCAAGAGATGGAAGGACAGTATACCGTTGTAACGAGTTGGTTGCCCATACGGTTATCGTGATGTCGTAATGAGGGAGAAGAGATCCACACCGAACGCAACCCCGCGGGTGAATACGCTAATGCCGATCACTGCCTATGCAAGCCAGACATATTTAATATAAAGGTCCGGCTATATCTGATGCAGCCCGCCAATCGCCCACTTACCCCGATGCCAAGCAACTGCCGCCGGTGAACGCAAGCTTTGTCGAGAAGATACTGCTACGTCTCGACACCGGGTCCGACATCCATGCCAATCGTCTGTGGAGGAACAATTTGCCGACGGCCCATCTTGGGGACCTTGCATACGCTACGTACTCGGCTATGCATGTTCATTTAGGATTTTGATTGCTCAGGGACCATCTGGACGTATAGGGCTGGTCCGGTCTGAAAGTGCCGTTTCAAGAACCGCACCGTGTCCTACGTCCGGATGAAACATGCAAGTGGCAAACAAGGGTATTTGAAATCGACTGATGGCAGATCTGATATAAAGCCCAACGGGGGACAAGTTGGCATAAGTGAACTCTGTATGCGATCATCCCTCTCCCGCATTCCAGAACTACTCACCCCTGACTTTAAAGATGAAGGCGAGTGTCCGGCATGGCAAGCCCGACACCGGGCTTGAACCTTCAATGGCCTTATTTTAACTAACATTTGATGCAGGTCACCAACCTCGTGACGAAAGCCGGCTTGGTGGCGTTGGCTACCTTCGCACCTGCGTCGGCCCAATCAACAAGTTCGACAAGTTCGGTTTCAACCTTCACTACCTTTACGTCGACTACTTCCACCACAACCACATCGTCTCCACCTGCCGAGCCTACCCGTTGGCTAAAGAAATGCGGAGCAGATATCTGCAACAGTACGTCACCCTCATGCAGTATATCGGAGTGTGTACATTAGTAGCTGACTAGAGATTTTGTCATCGCGTAGCATACTGTCACTGTGAATACAATGGCAAGGTACTTTGCAGTTACGATCCGGCAAGGTGTCGAGATGTTGAGTGTGACTGTATAGCAATGTAATGGAGAACATATTGCGTCCCTGGACACTGGAGATCGTGAGGAGACCGTTAACTCGTTCGGGAAGTGACATGGCAAAACGTCAAGGCTGTATGTCGGGTTAGGAAGAATTGGTTATGTTCCTTTCAAATGTGGCTGTAATTAGAATATTAGGCCTTTAAGTTCTTAGCGACTGATTCTATTTGAAATAATCATTTCTAATGTAGGCATTCCTGGTCCGTGATAGATGTCAGTGGCGTATGTTGCAGTGTTTTGGCCTAGCAAGATTTAAGCCACATGAAAGGTAAACTGGATTAGAAGATACAAGCGACCAGACATTTTCCTATGATTTCCATTGTCTATAATGCAAAAGCCCACATCCGCTGCAATGACACCTTTTATGCCCAAACTCCTGCAGAAATGCAAACCAATCTGCCGCGAATGCGTCGCCAATGCCCCTACTCCAGTGATATGCAATATTGAATAAGCAAAACACTTTCACTTTCCTGGACGGTTCATATGCTGGCTCAGCTGCATCGAATAACTCTTTATCTCCACTATACCTATCTGAGTTGGTGTAGTAGAGATGAAGAGTTATTTGCTTTGGCCGGGCCATCCTGATATGAACCGATCAGAAAATGTGGTGGTGACCTCACGAAGTTGAACCAGAGGGCTCCGATCCCGGTCTTTCCTTCCCTTCCCCTATGGATGTCTGCGACCCTGCTGCCGTAGTCGTGCCGGTTCTGGTCCCGGACGTCGTGACAGCCGATACCTTCCTCGCCGGGTGTGGGGCGACGGCGTGACCGTTGTGGCTGCGGTCGCCGCCGCCGCCGCCGAGTAGCCGCGAGGCGCGGTTCTCATGCAGCTGGTGTTCCGTGTCGATGGCCTTGTTCATGTCGCAGTGCTTGATGAAGAGGCTGACGAAGAAGGCGACACCGGCCGCGGCGACGTACACGCCAAGAACGCCGTGGAAGCCATACACATACGCGCCGAGGATGCGCACCTTTTCGGGGGTGCCGTCGGGCATCTTGCGCAACGTCTCGACGAAGGCCTCGGCGTTATCGGCAAGCGAAGACGGCAATCCCTCCCACTCAAGTTTCTTGGCCATGACGTTTTGGAAAGCGGAGCCGCCGATTCCCACGCCGACCGCAGTACCAAACTGTCGCACAAATCCGTACATGCCCGCGGCGGCCCCTTCCTCGCCCGGCTTGCACATGGCCTGGGTCGCGAAGTTCTGGGCGTTGAGGATGGCGCCGTGGCCGAGGCCGACGATGATCAGCGTGATGACCCACTGCCAGACCGGGGTGTCGAGGTCCCACAGCACCGTCAGGCCGGACCCCACGGCGCACAGGACCCACCCGATCCAGATGGCCCACCGGTAGTTGTTGAGCCGTGTGACGAGGGCGCCGGTGATGATGGAGCCCGGGACCAGGGTGAACATGACGGGGAACAGGGCGAGGCCGGCGTGGGTGGGGCCGTACCCCTGTACCGAGAGGAAGTATAGGGGGCCGTAATAGAGCTGGCCGTAGATCTGTTGGGGGATATTTAATTAGCATACAAACACAATGGTTCGAGAAAAACGAAATTGTACATACGACAAGTCCCTGGATAGCACCGCAGAAGTAAGTAGCAATTGAGCTGAAGCGCCAGAACAAGCTACGGCGCAGGAACGGCTCCTTAGCGAAGTACGCCTCCCACACATACGTTGCGACCAATCCAGCCAACCCGAC
This sequence comes from Apiospora arundinis, assembly GCA_039105305.1. Lineage (NCBI taxonomy): Eukaryota > Fungi > Ascomycota > Sordariomycetes > Amphisphaeriales > Apiosporaceae > Apiospora > Apiospora arundinis. The sequence goes on along the minus strand of JAPCWZ010000007.1, from coordinate 370,306 downwards.
GCAAAGTGGCACCAGAGTAGCGACCGAGTCCCAAGGATGCTGACTACCACCCCATGAGATGGCAACGAGGAAAGACGTGGCAGAGCCGGTGAAGATGGCGGATCCAATCCAGTCGACACGGGCGAGCTTCTCAGCAATTGTCGCCGTACGGGGAGCGAGGGTCAAGAGGGCCGGCACCGCAATGAGACCAAACGCGCAGAAGGGAAACATGATGTAGAAGACCCATCGCCACGTGGTATGCTCAGCAATGAGACCGCCGCAGATGGGACCCAGGCAAGTACCCAGGGACCAGGCGCCCAGGACGGTGCCGTACCACTTGGGGCGGTGGCGGAGAGGCACGATGTCGGTGAAGATGATGAGACTCAGGACCACGATGCCACCGCCACCGACACCTTGGATGGACCTACCGACCAGCATGGCGCCAACGCCGTGGGCCAAGCTGCAGACGAGGGTACCAGCCGTGAAGAAGACAAGGGCCGCAGCCAGACACAGGGGCCGTCCGAAGATATCGCTCAGGGATGCGATGAATGGCATCGTGACTGCATTCACCAGTAGGTATGATGTGCCGATCCAGAATCCTTGTGTTGTGTTGCCTCCGAGGTCAGTCACCATGGCCTATGGAATCACACACCCAGCGTTAGCATCAACTTTATGTCTCATGTTCTGCATTTCCACTTACACTGAGCGATGTGACGATGATGCAGGCATCTAGAGCCACCATCAGAGAGATGATGGAGAGCGTGAGCATTATGAGCAGCTCATGCCTCGTGGGACTCCATGCTGTGAGCGCGTCCGACGGCTTGGGGCCGGTCTCGACATCCTCGCTGATCGTGCTCGTCGTGTTGGTCCGCACCACTGGCCTGCCCTTCTCGTCCCTCCTCAAGACTGATATAATACCCATATTCAACAGCCTTTGCCGTAGTTGCGGCTACTCTTGGCGCACGTGGAACGGGAAAAACGTGGCGTTTTGCTGGTAATATGATAACAAAGGGAACTCGCTGTATGTAAAAGACGATGAAGCATAAACTGATCTTCTTCTGGGTGCAAAGGGAAAGGGGAGGCTAGACCGGTGTCGATCTCGGGAAGGTATCTATGTCCGCTCTGGATAGGATAATACCATAGGGAGAATACTGAACATTAGGAACTGCCATATAGTCGACGGGAGGCTTGCAAGATATACCAGGTCGGCGTATTCGTTTTTGCCAAGCAGAAATTCAACACGGCGAATCCGCGTGTCCCCGTGTTGGGATTTCCGATAATAGTGGCACGATATTGGAACCATCTTGGCACCACCCATAGACCGACTCATGCCAGTGCCTGGCCGTTAGTCGCCACCAAACAAGTACAAGTTGCGGCTCTGAATCAGCCCGCAGGAATTGCGGTCGGTTGGGCTCGCTTAGGTGGTTGGGAATGGGATTGCGTCCTGATGCAGGCAGTTGTTTTAGCACCCCCGTTCCACCCGTTTCCCAACAGAAAAACTCAGTATCGATGCAAGCCGTTCTGGATGCAAGCAAGTAAGGGAGCTTCTAGTTCACCTAATGTAGCAAGATGTTTTATGCGAAGCTTGGGCCCTTGACGTGTCCTTCCTCGTATTCCTCCTTCCTGGCTGCTGATCTAATGGGATCTTCGATCGGAGGCATAGGTCGGATAAAGAGCCCCCTTACCGCGCGCGCGCGCTACGACGACCATGGTCTGCAGCCATCGAAATCTCCTGGCCTTTCGGAGATTAAATCGATCCGATGAAGAAAAGAAAAAAAAGAGAGACTAGATCCTGGAGTATCGCAAACACAAATCCCATCAGCTAACGGGGCCTCGGAGTACGGCCCCGGCGTGGGGCGCGCCGTTGAGAAAATAACTGATTCGTGAAAACAAGGGCCGCTCCATCTTCGCCACGATACACGCTACTGATCCCTTCGCCCAAGTCCGGGGTGTGCCTGCGAGCGCTGCACGGGCTTATCTCAGCTGCTCGCTAGCTTGGCGTTTGGCGGTTGTCGCGGCTCGTTCAGGCTTGATCAAGCTCTGGCGAAACCTCCCTCCCTTCGTTTTTTGACTTCAGCCTCAAGGCGCTAGCTGATGTTATCGTCCTCCCTAGGCTTTGGGCCTAATGTAATGCGAATGCGCAATAGCCCGTTTTCTCTTTCGTTGGACGATCTGACTTTCGCCCTTCTGCAGCATATCAGCCTTTTGCATCATATTGGGTTTCGAGAGAGGCCGCCTACTGAAATGCAAATCCATCATGAGCAACAATGGTCATGGCGATGCGTCAAAGTCAGATTCTTCTGCTGCATGAGGAAGTCGCTGTATGTTTGATCAAGGTGCGTCTTTAGACCGTATCGGAATAGTGTTCAAACGGCAATCTCCACCCTGTCCTCGAGAGACTCAAGAGAGGCCGTGGCTGTGTGTCGGATTCTGCTCCGGAACCTTCAGAGATTTCGCGGCTGACTGAGTGTGGACAGCATTTGCTGCAGCCCGATCGTACGTTCCCATTGCACATCGTACGTTTCTCCTGGCGCTGACTCGGTCGGCTACAGCGAGGGCGCTTGAGTCGTCCGGTCTTCGTTCAAGCTCCGATTCCCGAATCGCCTGGGAAAAGCGGAAACGGGCCGGCCAGTCGTTGGATGACGAACCGTCTAGGACTGATCTAGCATGTGATCGTCGCGGCGTGCTAATTTTTCCGATAGCTTGCCCGCCCGAATCGCCCTCCTCGTCCCTTCCTCCGAGGAAACGCATCCAAAGAACCATGTTTGACACTGCTTATCATCGCCGCATTTGCACTGAGTATCGCCACTTCCCCTTAAGGTCCCTCCTTGCTCCCTGGAGGCAAGATGGTATTAGCATTGCGGAGTGGATATTCTTTAGGCCGGCGATCAGCCACTCCATTCTTTGATTCCCGCCCTTTTCTCTTCCCTTCCGATGCCAAGATGGCAGAACCTACCCGAACATTACTAATTTTGCTCGGCTCTGATTCCCCGTTGCCACCAGGACCTTTGCTTCAAAGGAAGAGACAATTGTCACATATGACACAAATCACAAATGGTTATAGCGTAAAGCACTGGACCACAGTATTCTTGGGTGGGTTTCTGTATTATGCACTACAGGTACCTCAACTTCCGAGACCCCATCCGCTGCGAGATGAAAATGCAATCGCTTATTAATGGCCAGTTATGCCTAGCCAGCTGCCAGCACGTGGGCTTCCATTCGTCTCGTACTGTACCAACCTGTCTGGTCCCCTCCAAAACTGTAGCTCCAAATCTGATCTGCAGCAATCGCTCAATATGCTTGCCTATAATCAACCCCTACTGTGGCAATCGAACCGTCTTATGACCGTGAACTTTGTTAGGCGACTTTGTTAACGGACACGTCTATCTCGTCGCGAGAGAGTTGCGTCCACGTAATTCCTTGAACTGCGTACTGAGTCACCAAGTTCTCTGGAGTGCCAACGTCGCCATCGGGACCCAAGTTGTGCCGGAGGCGGAACTGCTTCATCAACAACACTTCATCCTCGTCCCACATGCTCCAGAGACCGGGACAGCCACTCCAGCGGCCCAATAGGGGAATATCGTCTTCCACCGCGAGCTCAAAAGCTTTGGGGCCGGGCCGCTGCTGGATCTTCTTGAAGACAGCCAAGTCCTCTTCGTCCAGGCTTGCCACGATATCGCGCGATGGGTCAACCTCCGTCGCGTAGAAAAATTCCCGGGCCGCTTCGAGATAGTGATGATTGCCCAGCTCGTTGATGGTACATCTGCCTCGGTGCAGAGTACGATTAGGTACGAGCACCGTGTCACGCTGGTCACTGCTGACACTATTTTCCCAGCACTCGGCGTAGTGAAGTCTATTGAAAGCATGATATAAATGTGCTTCCATGCGCTGGGAGTCCGTCAGGCCGATGAAAGTCATCGCATTCTCGGCAGCGTCTATCCCTTTCTCGATGATCCACTTGACGTGAGATTGCACGATGTCGTGGTTCGCAACTCGTTTCTTAAGACGCGCCACGTACTTGTGAGCGCTGCGACAGAAGCCAATGTGTAGGTCAGTGTCCATTGAATCAAGACTGCTGCGTTCCGGAGTCGTGATGTCGAACTCGTTCCTTCCAGAGAAGGTTCGGTTAAGCCCGACAAAGTACTGGCACATGGCGTCCGTGTAGTGACCCCGACTTTCTGCGATGCGGCCCTGTCTGTAGAAATGCATCTTCAATGCGATCATGTCGTCAATTGGCTCGGGATCCTGTTGAGGCCGGCGCAGGGCTTCTTGGAGCGGTCCCAGTCTGGGATGGGTCGCGTTTGCTCCGTCGAAAACGACCCCTTCATCAGGATGGGACGTGCCGAGAAATGGCGTGATCAGCTTGTCGAATCTGCGAGCACAATCGAGAGTGGGAATGGCAGGCCGGGCAGTCAGCGCCTTAAGAGCTACGCCTTCAAAATACAACTCTCGAATGAGGATCTTGTACGCGAGGGGGTGGTACGGGAATATCATGACTCTTCGGGCGCCATCGATGCTGTTGGGGTCATTGGTCGGTGTATCCTCTTGCATACCAATTTGTATGCCGACCGCGCGAGAAATGCGGCTCCGGTACTCGGTGGGGACTCGACCGAAAGGTATCAGCAGGCGGGGAAACCAGCTGGGTGCGTAGGCCTTCAGGTACTCAAAGAAGAACTCCCGGGAAGTTGGATTGTCTACGAGACGGATCCAGATGTTGGAGGCGATCAAATAGTCCCAAGCCTCAGTGCGCGTCTGGCGGCTGAAGCTAAATTTGAACACATCGTTGAAGTTGAAGCCGATGTTTCCTAGGAAGTCGTCTCCGTTGCCGAGACCCTCAAAAACCTGATCTACCGTAACGAAGTAGCTATAGATCTTGTTACGAATCTCCCGTGGGAGCGTCAGGATTGTCGGGGCACGGTTCTGAACGGAACGGGAAAGTTGCTGGTCCATGGTGTGTTCTCGTTGTACTGAAGATCGACGACGAATGCGGCTCGCTGGTGTACGATCTGGGACGAAAAGAAAAGTTTTCAGTATATATCTTGAAGCTTATTCAACTATAGACGACGGCAAAGGAAATTTGAGGCTCGACACATCCAATGTGGGAAGGATAGTGACGTTGCTCGTTGGTTGTTATATATGATGTCAACTTACCGTTGTGAAGAAACAGAGTCAAGAAGCAAATAGCAAGAAACAAATATTTGCGAGCCGTCTGAGTTTTGTTCTGCAGTATGATTAGATAGCAGGTGACGATAGCAAGCAAGGATGGCAAGCGAAGGGTGCAGGTGAGGGGTGCAGGTGAAGAGAGCAGGCGAAGAGAGCAGGTGAGGACAGCAGGCTTTGAGGGTGGTGAAGAGTAGTGATGATGATGGTTGATGTTTCCGCCTTCTGAAGGAAAGTGATGGTGTGAGAGAAAGAATAGAAGGGAGGAATCATGTGGCCGAGGGTGGACCGGGAGAGAGCTTCCTACAAGCGTGTTTGTGCATTGAATGCTGCTCAAATCAACTTTTTCGGTTGGTAAAAATTCGATGGAAAGTCCCTTACCTACGTGGGACATTATTTTGACCTCACTATGCATTCACTTCTGTAATTTCGGTCTGATGACTACGCCTTCGTCACTTACAATCGAGAAGGAGGCTTGAATTCAGTCACTATTCCAACATTGCCGGTCTGGACTGCCACTTCGTTGGTGTTCTACCTGGGTTAGGCGGTCCGTCGGTTTTTCGTTTCCAAAGGCAATGCGTGGGAGGCGCCTTCTACTTGGCCCTGTTATTGAGTGGCTTTCTGCGGTTAGCTGTCGATCGTAGGCCTTCGGCCTGTACGTCAAATAACTCGGTTGAACATCTTTGGCCTCTTGGTAGTACGGCGTGGGAATTCCAGGCAAGGGATCCTCCACCTATCTCATTCGCTGTGGATTGGGGTTGCCCCAACATGAGATCGTGTCAACTTCGGCTTCCTCTTTCATTCATAAAGTGAAGGGTGTAAGCACGACTTCCGCTTGTTTTCAGTTATACTCTCATACTGACCTGGAAAATTTTCCCTTGACTGGCCCCTAAACATGTTTTGCTACAGCACACATCACGAATACTTATAAATAGGCTTATAGAATGAATTACACAGTAATACCTTTTACTGATGCAAATTCTCTTCTGCGCTAACTCGATGCCTCAGACTCGTCCTCATATCCCTTTCCCCGAACCCTACTGGACTGTCACAGATATCTTCATGTTCGATACATTTCTCCATGTGACACCCTTGGCGGCATATCTAACCACCAGATCCTCTGGCTGACCGGGTTCGCCATCGGGGCCGACATTATAACGGAGCCGGAACTGCTTCATCAGAACTCGGTGGCCGTCGTCCCAGCGGTCCCAGAGACGCGGGTCTCCCTTCCATTCGCCCAGAAGCGGTACCTCCACCTCGCCTAGCTCAAAGGCTTGAGGTACTGGTCTCTTTTGCATCTTCTCGATGGTTGCTCGATCATCTTGATCAAGGCCTAAAAGGATGGTGTTCCAGGGATCAAGCTGGCTCGCAAAGTAAATGTCGCGCGCCGCATCGAGGTACCAACTGCTCACGTTGTTTTCCCACTCGAGGATGTCGTCTTCGTCGGAACCCGGCTCAGGCCTACCAGTGAGCTTGGTGCTAGCGTGCTTGCTGTCTATCAGAGCGCTGACATGATCCGCGTAATGGAGGGTGTTCAGCGCGAGGTACAGATGTCCTTCACATCTCTGGCGATCTGTCAGGCCTACGAAATCACCAAGGGCGTCGATGGCAGCCCTCATGCCTCTTTCCATGATGAATTCGATACGAGAGGCATCGATATCACAGCCGGGAGCTCGTTTCTTAACCCCGAACACGTGCTTATGGGCGCTGCGACTGAGGCCGATGTTGAGATCTGTGTCGAGCTCCATCAGAGTGTTGCACTTCGGGCTGGCAAGGTTATGGACCTCTTGAGGAATGTAGGTCCTGGCGATGCCAAGCCAGAACTGACACATGGCCTCCGAAAAATTGCCACGCTGCTCCGGTATCCGGCCTTGGGCCAAATAGAGTTGCTTGGCCTCGATGCAGTCTTCGACGTCGTCTGGATCGGGATGCAGGCGGATCATTGCCAGTGACACAGCCTGAATCGCGGGGTGGTTCTGCACCTCCACTCCGGTGAACTCAGCTCTGTGGAATCCCCGCGCAATAGTTAAAGGGTGGACTAATCTTCCGAACTTGTAGCAATCGTCCACGGTGGAAGGGTTGAGTTGAATATCGAGTTTCTGGTATAAGATGTTCGCCCAATACAGATTTTGGACGAATTCGCCATATGCCAGTGGGTGGTAGGCGATAATCAACGTCTCGTCCGGTTGAGTAGCTTTATTCATCTGGATATTGATGGCCACTTCACCAACCAAGCGTCTCTGGCACTCCAGCGGAACATGACGGCGAGGGAATTGCAGCTTAAGGCACCAGGCATCGTCTGATTCCTGGATATGCTTCTTGAATGATGGGCCATTGCTTGTGGCCTGTATCCATACATTGGATCGGAGCATGTGGTCCCACGCCTCTGACCAGATCTGCCGGTTGAGGTGAAAACTGTAGATGTCGTTGAAATCAAAATCAACGATACCCTCAAAGACATCGTACTTATTCCCCTTCTCCTTGAACTCGAATACAGGGTCGGCCGTTAGAAGGTAACTGTAGATCTGCTTACGGATCTCGATCGGGATTCTGAGGAAAGGAGACAGGCGACGCTGAACCGGAGCAGAGGTAGAGGATTCCATTTTGACGGGAGATTTAGACGTCAACTAAAAAGTTTGGTTATTAGTAAGAGGTTTATATAGCGACGATGAAGGAAAGGCGAGGTTAGAAACCTAAGAAGGAAATCAAACAACCAAGTTGGGACAAGTCGCATGTTTTATGCTCCGCGTAAAATAGGTCCAAGGGGTACTCCTGACGACCGACGACAAAGACTTACCTTTGGGATGTAACAGTGAGGCAATTCGCAAGTAGCAAAACAGGCAAATGAGTTTTAGACTTGTGACTGGAGGTTTGCAGGAAGTGGATGAGTGAGACTAGATGACAAAGAGGATCAGCGAGGTAAAGTGTTGGTGTGTGGGGGAAACTGAAGGGAGGAGCCACACTGACGATTGGTGTGTAAATAAATAGAAGTGAAGGTTTGTGTCGGCTAATGTTTGGTGGGAGAGATCATTTAGATAGGCGTGTTTCCAAATTGAATGCATCACCATCCATTATAGTTAACAATTCAATAGCGAGCCCCTGGGCTATGTGGGGCTATACATTTAATTTAATGAATTCACACTCTATGGTCACGGATGAGTCACTTGTAGCAGGACGAATACACTTGAATACAATCACTCCTTCTATCCACGCTACTCGATGGAACTGCTGCTTGGTCAATGCCCCACCTTCTCAGCCATCAGCTTGAGAGCATCGGCAAGATGCTTCTCGACATCGAAGTTGAGGATGAAGTCCCAGCGCGGCAGCAACTGTTTCTGGAGTTTCTCCAGGTCCAGCCCGGTCTCCTCCCCTCTCCCAGTCGAAATCAGCCCAGTCTCCTTGCTCGACGCAACAATCTGTTGCGTGCGAGGGCGACGCACCTGATCATAAACTTCCAGAGCCTTGAGTACTTCCGTGGGCGTGGTTGCTCGACCGAGCAGGGTAGAGAGAACTAGGCTATCCTCGATGGACATGCCCGCACCGGAGCCTTGCCAAGGTGTCATGGCATGGGCAGCATCGCCTACAACGCAAACAGGCCCCGACACGTAGGTACGAGCCGGATGGTGGTCCCATAGATACAAGGCTGGCTGTTCGTTTTTGTCGCATAGGAGCTGTTGTTCGTCTCGTCAGCCATTATATCATGGAATACCTTCTTCACCTTCCAATATGATAAAATTGAGTAGAGAGCTGACGAATCTTATCGACAGCACGTCTCAAGTGTGCAGGCCATCCGGCATGTAGCTTTCGAATCTCCTCGGCATCTACCTTGCGATGCCACTGCTCTGATCCTACAGCAGCTTCATCGCGGACGGCGACGATGAACAGGACCGTTCCACCCAAGACGTGGTGAATGACGCAGTTCCCGTCCCCTATCCACTCATACTCGCTGGGATCATTCGCGTCCACGTAGTCATCCCCCAGACAAGCACGAACCTCTTCATGGGGTTTCATAACCATGACAGCCCACCAACCGGCGTTCCTAGGATGTGCGGCTGGATCACCATCGCCTAGAATCATCTTGCGTACAATGCTGTGGATACCGTCAGCGCCAACAAGAACGTCGCACTCATGGCTCGAGCCATCGGCGAAATGAAGGGCGAGGGACCCCCCTTCGCCGCCGGCCCGCTCCACTCGCTCCAGCTTCTTGGAGGTGTGCATGCGTTCTGGCGGCACCGAGGCGAGCAGCTGTCGCAGGAATGCGGCGCGCGGGACCATGGCCGTCATGCGCTGTCCCGGGAGCCTCGGGCTGTCCTCGGCGATGAGGCTTCCGGCATGGTCTCCCTGGGCGAGCATGAAGCGCACTCTCAGCTGTTCAACGCCTCCGGCGTCTTGAAAACTCCGCACTGCCGAGGGGCCGATCAGGTCAAGGGCCGCTTGTGCGCTGCGCTTCAACCCGATGGCGGAGCCGGCTTCCTTGAATTCGCTGGCCGATTCGAAGATGTGGATATCGAGGTGGGGATATTTCAGGAGAGCGTGCACTAGGGAAGCGCCAGCAAGGCCGCCCCCTGAGATCGCAACTTTGATACTCCCAGTCATGTTGTAAAAAGTCACCTTAATTCGAATGACAATTAAGATACTTGGAATGTTAACGAATAATCAAGACACCAACACTTTCTCTTGGATTATGAGAGAGTCATCTAAGTGAAACGGCTTCCCCGTCCAGTGATCTAACGAAGTGGGCGTTTTAATATCCCCCGGATCTACCGGCAGTTTGGTGACAGTATCCCTTGCATTGCCATCCCTTGATCCCCCCTCTTCTGTATGTGCTGCGGTATCGAGGCTAATCAGACGTCTCCAAGTTCGGTTTTGTGCAATTGAATCCATGACAACCCTATGAGTTAGGATCTTGCCCATTGGTTGAATTTCCCGAAGGACATTCGATCACAAAATCAACATCCAGCAGAAGCAATATGCTCGACAATGTCAGATAAGAAAGTGACTGAACTATGACGAAGCTATATCTAGCTTGTAGGGCATACAAGGTATTGAGAATGATCAATGTCTTCCTTCAATATAAGCCAGTTAAATACTTCTTTCCAATGATCTCTGAGCAGATGGGACTTGTAGATAAGTCGTCGACATTGGAGCTATCGGCCCCTGACGATCGCGGACTTGATCCTGCCCAGGGTGACTCGTATTGCGGGACCTCGACATAAGCCTGATCGACGAGAGAGATCGAAGGTGCTGGAAAGAGCTAAGGACCATTTTGTCCATAATTCCTGCGCATGGGGGAAGACATGCCACCAGAAATCCAACACCTATCTCAACGTAGGTCCAGAAGAAGATGATGGAAACAGCCCCTTTCAAGTATTTGTCAGTTCAACTTCATCAAGACTGCAGATAAGAGGCAATAAATACCCTGGAAATCCTGAACTGAGAGTTCTTCGTGAAGAATCCATATTGTCGGATGGAAGTATCCCTGGATTCTTACTTGGATCCAAATTATCATCCGCAATAGCCCCGCAACGACGGCACTATATGAAATCAGCAATGCATTCGGTTGGCTAGAAACGTGTAGCCTGACAAGATACTGAACAGAAAGACAAATGAGGTTTGGATTTTTCTCTTCCGCTTCATGTTGAGTGACCTGATCTGGGCAAGGTCAGCATTGTCCGTTGGCGTCTTATGAGCTGCAGTTCAGCAACTCGGCAACCTCTGTCTTAGGCACCTACCTTGAAAAGGGGTTCCAACAGAATTGCCAAGTCCATAATCCAGCTGAAAGCGGCACACCCAGACTGCAATGAATTGGTGTCCATGCAGGCACCTCGCAGCTGCTGAAGACTGGTCCAACTTCGGGAAGGTTTATCTCCGCAGGCGAAGATATAAAGAAAAAGAGAGATTACTGTCCATAGGGCGACACAAGAGATGAGACACCAATTCGCGTAGTCAAACTTTGTTCTAAAGGATCGACCTAAAACAAAACGTGTTGCAAAAGTCAGCAGTGGTCCTTGCCGTTAGAGGTGAGTGGCTCTTCATTTGGTAAGAACTAGCCTTTGAAAATGCGACGAAACAAAAAAAGAATTGTTAATTTGATGAATCCTATAGTCAAAACATGGCAGATCCAGAAAGCATATTGGAACTAAAAACACTTTGGATCAGCGCTATAGTCTTGAACTTGGATAGGATACCACACGCCAGACCTTTCCCACAATCTCGTATTGTGCTGGGGTAATTGCTGGGACCGAATGCCCTCCAATGATGTTCATTTGCGTGCCTTCAAGCTGTTATGTTAGGAAAGCCACTATGATCACGAGCCAGCCCCTGATTATGACATTACCTATGATCAATCCAACACCGGCTGCGATGGTTAGGCCCTGCAAAGCATGTGAGCTTGTGACACTGATTGTCCGAAGACCACTCTGAGCCAGCTTACGGCAGAAGGCATGATGAGGATATCATCAATCGCGAGCCTCCGGGGATACTTTCTCCATGCATAATGGCGAAGAACCAGCATTGAGAGGGTAAGCGATATGAAGATAACGCCGATAGCGGTTAGGCTTCCGTGATTGACGTATGTCATTGTTGGGATTTCGTGTGTGATGAACAGTGGCACCAATTAATGAGTGGATGAGCAATGGGAATCAAAGACAAGATAGGAGGTTTGCCTATTCTGCGTGTTTATGCGATGCATTTTTGCAACGGGAGATGCCGATCGTGGTGCAACTAGGCCGGCCTTATGAAACGGTGCAAGCAATGATTCGGCCCCCAAAATGATCTGCAGTATGTAAGTAGCCTTTGGCCCTGTCCATACACAGTGCCAAGATGAAATTGATTAACCGGCAGTGCAATGTCAATATTGTTACATCGACACTGCAACGTGACACATCCTCATCACACTGCTGCCTGCCCCCCAATCCCACTCTCCAATATGCAGTCAGATTTGTTGTCGATAGAAACGCGGTAGTGTGATTCGCCGATATGTAAGGCATGCGGCTGTGTGTCTGCATCAGGTGGTTTATGCGTTGGATGAAATAGTTATCCGTCTTGGCCAGGTGCGTTACATGTCTGCGAATTGCCCGGCGGAATTAAGTCGGCGAGACTGGATTGACGAGGGCCCCTATGATTGGACGCCATACACAACACGTCACGGTAGGGTCATATAGCATGCCGTTGATCCTGCGAAATACGATCACCAACTTGGTTGTTCTATGTTTAGATCATGGGGCGTTTCGAAGGGTCGCTCAATAACATGGAAGGTTTGAGCGATTGCCTGCGACCTTGCGGCAGGTCCTATCTCACAAGTACTCGACGTATTTTTTTAACGATGACAAGATCATCGGAAGTATTGTTGAACTCACTTCTAGCCAACATTCTTCAAAAAGCCGTTATGGCTTCTGCAGGAGATCCTGAGATACAATCGTTTCTCGATAATGACGATGAAACTTCAGTCGATAAACACACATCAAAACATGGGATTGGCATTCGTCGTCAAATGACCTCCACAAACCTAACTCACGTATCATTAGCCTCCCAATTGGTGTTTCTCGCGTTCAACATTGGTTTTCTCATTTTCAATTTGTCTGCTCTGGGCATCAACCCGAAGCATGACATACGGTCCGATATGTTTGGAGAAGTGAATTGTAAGGGGGCGACAAGCAGGGATACCTTGAGACAACCTTTTGCTAACACACCGCATTCCAGCTCCCGCGCGAGCCACTTTGGAGTACATGACCAAAATACCGGATACGGGGCCGAGCCTCTATGTAGGCGAGCCTCGACTGGAACTGGACCAGGCATGGTCAAAATTGCTTCGATGTATATCTTCAAGGGAAGGGGATCTGATGTGACCAACAACGCTAACATCCCTCCAGCCTCGATGATCAAGCTCTCCAAAGAAGAGATTCGAAGCATGAACGCTACATCTATCGCGCTGAGGGACGGGAGCGGCTACATTGGGTACCTGGAGTCTATTCACATGCTCCATTGTGTGGTAAGTGGCATCCAGAACTTCCGGGCAAGGCGTAATAGGGGCCAGCTGACGAGGAAGTAGAAGCGGATGTACCAGTACAGGCACCAAGATCACTACCAAAGGCTTCAAGATACCGACGCATTCCTGCCAGGACATTGGGGTAGGATAAGCTAAGTATTTAGCCACACGAGCAAAACACTGACGTTTAATAGATCATTGCCTAGAGATACTTCGCGAGGGAATCATGTGCAATGCAGATGCGACAATCAACACCTACTTCTGGGCTTCCAAAGATGATATCAAGGGCTACCGAAGCGGTCCACGAAAATGCACCAACTGGGGTCTCGTTCAGTCATGGCTTAGTAGTCGGGAGATTGATCTTGGGGACAGGGAGGGCTTCCTCGCCTCGCTAGTCTCGGTCAATGAGGGGGAAGCCAACAGTCCATATTAGATACAACCGATGAAGGTTAATAACTATCTCCGTACTTTGACATCAGATGTTACGTAGAAACCGCGGTTTCATCAGAACTACGGGGCCTGAACCTTTATGTGAGGTGGATGCCAGAACCAGACATCTCTCTCTCTCTCAGAAGCATGTCCATACTCGTGCTCCTGGCCATCATCCATTTGTGAAGCCTATTCCAATTGACGCATTTCATAACACCTGGCAAGTTGTGCCTAGGAATATCTTCGTAACGCTCGCCCCAGTACACCGTGTACAAGGAATAGTCCAGATGGCACATGATGCTTTGGCGTATAAAATCAAGGCAGTGATCTAAATATGATGTAAGTAAGTTGAGTGACAGTACCGGGTAACATTTCCTGGGAATTTGGCTGGCTAGAAACATACCGGCATGGGCCTGTGTGTAGTTGAATTCTTCCTGGTTGCGCTCCAACCCCGGGTAGAAGTACTCACGATACAGGAACTTCTTAATTTGTTTCTATCGGCACATCATCAGCATTTACCGTAAGGTGGTTTATCTAGAGAGAGCACTCTTATACGAACCACACAATGAAGATTATGTCCAACTCCGAGGCCACCGGCGTAGCCACCCCCTTTAAGAGGAATCGAGTCGTATTCTTGTAACGCCAACTCCTCATCGGTGATTCGCAGCAGCGTCCCTGGTTCCTCCTGGTTAGATAACGGCTTAATTTCGACACAAACTTGAGAGAGCTCACCGTTCATCAACTCATGCATTGACCTCTCCCATCTCTTTGTGGGGTAGCCAGTGAATCGGGTGTCGTTGGCGACCATGGAACGGTATTCGTATTCAATGACCTCGTTTGCTGGGGCTATGGAAATGTCAATCTATGAGTTTTTTTTTCCATGCAAGATTATGGAAGTACTCACAGTAAGGATCTTCCATCTCACCGTCGGTGTGAAACTTATCGTGGTTGATGTTCGGGCTTACCGTTGCAAGACGTACAATTGCGGTACTCAACATAGCACATACAACCAGCAGAAGAATATTCATCAGCAAAGATACAGTCAAAAGGTGACGCTGTTTCCCGCAGGGCTGTGATTCATGAGGCTTTTGGGTCGCATCATCATCGTTCCCCTCCAGAAAAGGGTTCATCTCTTCATATGCCATTATCAGTCAATAGTCCTTCGATGGTATCATTGGTTTTGACAAATGAGATGTGAGAAAGTAGTGATCCTTTGTTAATTGGATATGGTAAGATGTTCGTCAGTACGAGAAACAGGAATTCGCGCTGGAGGTGCCAGGCCATGCGATGATCCATGGAATGGTCGAGTAGCAGTGTGCTTTGTAAGCGCCCATCACACACGGGTCAATATTCATTTGCTGAGTCACATGCGAGGTGTGCCGGACACAATACTACGTGGGGTCCGCTGTATGTGACTACATGTATTCGCAAACATCCAACGGCATATCAATCAATGTCGATTACTTCCAATTTTATCTGCCGAAGCATGTTGTATTGTTGTATTTTGACAAGCCAGAACCTTGGCAACAGTGAACCCCGACATTTGAACCATGTACGCATCTTCGTGATATGATTGGGTGACTGAACCAACACACTTGTGCATGTAACTTGTGCATGTAGTAAATACAGCCCCCAACTCCACCTCCAAATGGCCCGAGTCCTCTGCCGCCAAGATGTTCGTAAATAACTTGATAGCCCATATGGTTCATCCAATCAATAGTCAAGTGATGTTGGTTTATGTACTTTGCATGCCGTGTTCCTTGGGGTCACAAATGAAACACATGCATTCCTGCCTCTCAACACGTCTTGAGCCGTGGAGAACATCTTGTATTAAGATATAGTTTCACTCGCTCACTCTTCCCTCTGACAAAACTTTTCTTCACACCCCCACTGTGATTTTCATTAATAACCCTAGGCGAACTTATACAACTAGAAGACGCTATTCCATTAACATCATCATGAGACGTACGCTGTTTCTCGTGCTAAATGCTGGCTTTGCAATGAGCATTGCGGTTCCCCATGGTCAGTCACTATTGAACTTGATTTATGGCGTATGCGCTATTGCTGACTTGTATCGACGTCAGACAACCCGGGAGCTGGAGCGAATGTTCTAAGACGGGATGGGGAGACGGAATTCGACCCGGACTTCTTCTTCAAAGCAAAGCGTGATGGGGACACTGAGTTTGACCCGGACTACTTTTTCAAGAATTAGCGACGATACATGTACAAAGGATACTTGACCAGCAAAGGTAGAACCAGTATTAGCTTACAAATCTATCACACCAGAACCACCTATCCACTCGTTCCAATCAGTGCTCATATTGGTTCGTAGTCGGATCGGAAGGCGTGGCCTCTTCAGCTACCATATCCGGCGAGACATCTGTAGACCCCTTAAATAGCCGTAATTCGCGCAGTATACATGAGTT
Source organism: Apiospora arundinis (assembly GCA_039105305.1). Classification (NCBI taxonomy): domain Eukaryota; kingdom Fungi; phylum Ascomycota; class Sordariomycetes; order Amphisphaeriales; family Apiosporaceae; genus Apiospora; species Apiospora arundinis. The sequence goes on along the minus strand of JAPCWZ010000007.1, from coordinate 354,325 downwards.
GCCCCTTTCGCGTACTTTCCAGTTGTGGAAATTATCAAACGAGCTGTCTTCCGCTGTTCTTTCAGGCGTAAAGCTTATATCACTCCCCTTGGTGTCGCCAGGGTCCATGACCTGCTTCTTAAGTCGCTGGCTATCCATCTCTTAGGATACAGGTGGAAAGAAGAAGCATGAACATGTAGAAGCGGGCGACATCATGATACCAACAAACATGGCTGTAGCACATGCATCGAGATAACGGGGGTTGGTTATCTCCAAAGTCGATGTTGCAATAATGCCAGTCTATTGCACATTTGATAACTCCATATAAGCTGAAATTATAGCCAAGGAAGTCGTGTGCGTCCTGCTATTAAAATCCCCACCAAAGATAGATGCATATATGCCGACAGAACCCCTTCCACAAAAGACCCTCTCCATTCTTCGATCAGACCATGCATCGCCGCAGATCCTCCTCGAACGACCCAACGTTATAGGCAAGCCTAGGTAGAGTCAGGGTTGGAGGTGTCGTCGGCGCTGCTCCCGCCCAAGCCGGGCGGGACCTCGATTGGCGGTATCCAGATTGGTGGGAACGGGCATGGCGGGTAGGAGTGTTCGCAGTCGGGGTTGCTGGGCACATTTATGCCTCCGCCTCCGCCGCCCAGGCCCGGAGGGACCTTGATTGGCGGGATCCAGATTGGTGGGAACGGGCATGGCGGGTAGGAGTGTTCGCAGTCGGGGTTGCTGGGCAAGGGTCCTCTCTCGAGCCCCTCTGCCGAGATTGGGGCGGCGGCGGCGGAGCCGGCGACTATGGTGGCGATGAGGACTGGCTTCATCGCTTGCTGCAGGTTCTGTGTTTGCGGGAGACTTTCTTGCTGATTTGTTCTTTTCTACTTTCAAATAACGAGAAGAGCGTAGGGTAAAGCGACGCATTCGCTCCAGCTACGTGTATGGAAATCGCAACAGCCTATAGGGCCTACATTTATATGTTCAACCACTAATGCCCTTCCCTTTGTGCTCAAGAAACAGCCAATGGGATAAATGCCGTCCAATTTACCAGTCAATATCGGATTGAGCATTTGAGAAGATACACCACGACCAGCCTCGATAGATACATGCCTGGTATGTCGTCCAAGGTGGTATATGACGCAAGGGATACTTCCGCTTCTGAGAGATTACCCCATTTGACAGATCTCATTTATTAACTGCGGAGAAAACCACGTGAGGCAATGCGTCGCGCATGCAACGTGTTAGGCTGCCTGGTACTTGCCAAAGAAGCACGGCACTTCAGACTTCGCATTTAGCCGGATAATACCAGAATTGTTGGATGACAATATGATAGTCGGCTGAGGGTGGGATATTTAAACCAAGGAATGACTAAATGACCATAGCCATAACAGAAGGCTTTGCGCAGGCCATCTGACGCCACTGTTATGATTTATCGCTCCAGAAGAAGTAGTTTAAAGGGGCACCATTTCCACGATGCTACTCTCGCACTTGAGCCATGATGATTGTCCTAATATAAAGCGTCGGAGCAACATTGGTTGAGCAGAGGCCTGGGCAAGACTGATTTCATTCAGGGGGGCTCAGCCACTCCTTCGGTCCCGAGGTTTTGTGGTTGTCAATGAATGTGAAAAGGGGTTATAGAGATAGCACGTGAGACGCATGGCAGTCAGGAATAGCCAGCTGCCTAGTTCGCCGATTCATGCCTCTGAAATGGTTTAGAACGCGTTCCAGGCCGCCAGACTCTGCTCTAAATCTCACCCAGGGGTCTATAGCGCTGATGGTTTGCGGCCCGCCTGACTTAGCATGCAAGCCACCTTCCTTAGGGAAAGCTTATTGAAGCTTTTCGAAGCCTTTGAGGTACGATACTCTCATCGCATTGGCTCTGTCTTATTTCCCGGAATGAGCCCTGCAGAGCCTCAAATGATCAATCGAATTGGTGATAGCCCCTTTTCAACAAAGCCTGCCAGGGAGATATCCTCCGGCTCTGGTTTACGCCGTAATGGGGAATGAACTCTTCTGACCAAGGCAAACACCAAGCGGATATTAGTCGTGTGAGGGGGAAAAGGGCAAGGATGGGATTGTGTTCTCTCTAGCCTGATACTAAGGGTAAATTAGGATTCAAGCTTCCCCAGGTGCAGTAGATTATTTGTGGCGTTGATAGAGGTTCTGCCATCATTTTCATTTACACTACGCGCTGTGGACATCAACATGGGAGAAATGCTATATCTGGGGAATATATTTAAAAAATATCGTCTGCCTCTAACATCTTTCCATTACCATATATCACTTCACACTCTTTTCCTTCACATTGATTTTCAAAGTCTTAATTCTGCCCTAGGCGTGAAAAGCTCAAAATAAAATAAAAATGAATCATGAAAACCATTGAGATATGCCTGCTACTGGAATATGTGCTGTCACCAGCAACGGTAAAATGCTCTAGCACCTACACCGTCGTCTCGGGAGATAGCTGCTGGTCCATTTATAATTCATATGGTCTTAGCAGCACCCAATTCTATACGTTCCCTCTTAAATAATAAAGATTATTACTGTTATATGCTAAGTTCTACTAGCACATGTTTCATTCTTATGTGGTATATAAACCCATCGGAAAATGATATTAACGGTGGTTACTGGCAAATCATATCCATATCCGCATCCTCCTCCCTGATCTGTTCTTGGCTAGTGTTGGTAATTGACTGCAGGTGGCCACACGTCAGTAAAGATCCCAAGTTAGGAAATAATGGATCATTAAGCATGCAGGCTTACCTCTACCCATCGCGAAGCCGACTCGGCAATACCTTCGTCGTTCGTACCGTCAACGCATATTTGCACCAGATTGAGCTTCCGCTTCTGCGTCCGCAGTATGTACTGGAACGAAAACGTTAGAAATTGCAGATTGCTTTGTCGTACGAGAGAAAAATGCGTGATTACCTGATCGACTGAATCTCTGCCACTCATGATGTACGAGATGGCTAGGACATTTCTCGTCTGTCCGAGTCGAAAGACGCGGTCAACGGCTTGTCTCTCCACCATGGGGTTCCATTGTGGCTCAATGAGGTGCACTCGACTCGCTACCGTCAAATCGAGTCTAATTGAACGACGAAAACGGGTTAGTTGTCCCATGCTTTCCGGATTGGAATGAAAATAGGCTTTCGAGGCAGCGGTTGGAAAAACTCACCCAACGCCAGCAGTGCCTATGGTAGCTAAGAGGACAGTGACCGAATCATCCTTGCGGAATTTGTCCACAGCTTGGCGTCGCGCCGTTTCCGCCACGGCGCCATCGACACGGACGTGTCCGATCCCAACGTCGTCCAGGGCCCTGTCGACGAGATCGAGCATGCCGGCCCAACAGGAAAAGACGACGCTGTGAATGGTGAGCCTCCTATCATCGTTACAATGACACAACACAGCCACATACCTCTTGCACGGCTTTCCATCATCGTGTTGCCTAACATCAGTCCGGTCCGCCTCGAGATTCCGTAGCAATGCCTTGACCTTGGATGATGGCTTGTAGGGGCTCGTGGATTTGTGTTTTTCTTGTTGTGAGCGACTCTTGGTCTTCTTCTTAGAGGGAATTGGAGCAGAATTGTCAGAGCACAAGGGACATGTGCCTGCCGTCAGCGTGATTTCTGTTGTGACCGAGCAGCATAAAGTGCAGATCTGGTGCATACAATCCACGGAGGCGAGCTGTTCTTCAGCGTCCTCCTGTTTTATTGTGATGCCGCAGTTTTCGCATGCGTCTGACGCCAGGTCTTCTAGAGCCCCTCTCCCGAGTCTGTCCACTTTCTGGATCAGCTCAGCAGGCACAAGCTCCCGGCCATGATTCGCAATTTGGCGAAGCTTGAGAATGGTCTGCAGAACGCCGTGCTTCCGGTGCCGCCTGATAAACAGAGCCCCTGAATTCTTGACAAGATCGTAGAGTTGTCTCTCCTCTGGATCAAGTTCAACCAGCTGCACCTTGGTGTTCTTCAGGGGTAATTTCAGCTCCTTCATTACCGAATGCTTGGTGCGCCTTAGGGCAACGCCTTGGAAAAGCCGCTTCAGCCTTTGGAATCCTTCGCTGTCATTACGACCAACTGGTTCCACGACGGCGGCCTTGAACCTTTTCGGGTCAGCAAAGATGTCGACCCGAAGGAATTCCACAAGTGATCCAAGATCTTGCACGTGGTTTTGAATAGGGGTCCCGGTCAAACACCACCGATATGTCGCCTTTAGTGATATGGCGGCCTGGAACACCTTGGAGGCTCGGTTTCTTATGACATGTGCTTTCTGATATGTTAGTCAAATATAACACAAGACTGATTGTTGATGATTGACGGCTAACCTTCGTCAAGGACGACCCTCAGCCATCTCACCTGTTTCAAATTGCCCTTAGATTTAGTGTACTCCGTGGTTTCCCTCTTTAGTGTATCGTACGTTGTGAGGACCACATCGTAATCCCGGAGGTCGTTTTTGAGGCTACTCTTAGATTGGCCGTAGTACTTCAGGTATTTGAGACTACCCCTTTTGATGTGTCTAGACCACCCAGTAAGTAAGCGTGAGATGGCAATGCTTCTGTAGGTTGATATGAAGCGTTAATCGGGACTTACGTCTTGATCTGTTCCTCCCAGCTCATCAAGGCTAGTTATCCATTAGTGTGTGGCCGTCCAGTGTTGACATGGGCTGACAGACCCAGAGACTTACTTGACAATGGTACCACAATCAATGTTCCTGCTGGCTTAATTGGATCGTGGGGATCTTCGGTCTTCTGTGGTGGGATACAACTCAGAGATCCCAAGATAAGAGCAAGGGTGGTTAGAGTTTTGCCCAATCCCATGTCCTTTGTGCCACATTGGAAGTTAGTAGTGCCCATGATTCGTGAGATCCTTGCTCACATACGTCTGCCAGAATACCACCCAAGCATGGGTTAGGTCGTCTGATCATCTGCTCGCCGGTGACATTATTCAAATACCTGAATAAACGTATGAGCTTTGGTGAAATGAGGATGAACTCGTTATTTCGATCATTTGCTCACATTTTACTGTCGCCATATCCGTATTTTTCCGTCTCGTCCCAAACAGACGGAAACTGGTTGCCAACGATACCGCCTTGTTCTTTTTCGATCATCATTGCAAACGCGACCTTCTGGTACCTAATTCTAAATCAATGGTCAATAATCAAACAATGGTGGGATTAAACTTCATACTCTTTCAAGGATGTTTTTAACTTGTCGCTGATGCTGACCTCGGACAACGTCGTGGGGTATATGCTCTCGTCAAGTATCTGCATTATCCTAGACTTTTGACTTGGGTCAAGAGACTCCTTTTGAGGGATCTCATCAAAATCCACATCTGCAGGGGGTTTGAATTCGGCGCCTGGGGGTACTAGATACTGTGGATTGAAGTAAGGTATAGATTCATTGTAGAGTCGAGGAACCTGCAAGAAGACGCCACTAGCTGCTAGAGAGTCGCCGATATACTCAGCTTGTGTTCGACAGCCGTATATTGTGACGTGGAGTGCCGGGGGGTTGAAGATTAGCTCGAAGGAGGCTCTGACAGCATTTTCAGACTGAAGAACCTGTACCGGCGCCATCGCATTTTGACTGACAGACCCGCGGTACTTTCCGTCTGCAACGCCAAAGATCCCAAGATGGCTCCCAAGGGGCTCAAGCTTTACCTCAGGAACCATTGGCAACTCTGACTTATCGTAGTGGAGCTTTGGAGCCTCTATATGCATCTATATCATGTTAGAACATAGGCCGGCACCGAGTGAAATGTAAAAGGTACGCACTGTTCCAAAGCAAGTATCAAACTCTGGCTTCGGCGCGTCGTAACCTGTGATGATAGAGTTGCTGGTACCATGCATTTGAACTACAGCAGTCTCCCTGGGGTTTGTACTTTCACCGAAGGTACGAACCGGTCCGTAGTCGGGATTCTGAGTCTCAAATGTTGGGCTACCAATGGGTGGGAAGGAAAGCGCTTTGACATCCATAACGAGAAACTGAGAGTCCTGGTACACCAGATGGTTTGTGTTAACTTCTTCTTCAAATCCCATGTGGAAGTCGCTTTGCCATTGGCCTGGGTCATCGGACCAATTGTTTATTGTATCGCTGAAATGCATTACTTCTGGAGCATACGCGCCATGATCCGTCCCAGTTGGTTCGCTAGGCCATGCAATGGGAGGAAGCTCGCTTGAACTTCCCACTGCACTGCCATCTTCCGGGACGGATCTCACGGTCGGAGTACAGGGTCGCTTATCGAGATGTGAGGAGTTTGAAGGCAGGCCAAGGACGAGTAGCGACGTGTCTTCCCATGCAGTATCGAATGATCGTTTCGCACCATGTGCAGGATAGTCGTCTTGGGAAGCCATACTACAAATGGCCGGTGTAAATTGGTTATCGCACTAAAAGATACGAATCCCATCAGTACGGAAGATGATGGCACATTGCGTATAGCTTGTTTGGGCAGGAGCGAATATTGGACCGATGGCCAAATACAAAGAAAAGAACGGCGCTGGAAGGCTGTGCAAAACGTAGGTGCATGCAGCAATTATGGTTTCTCGAAAACTGTAGACCAGTCTGCCTTGTAGGTCGCCTGTAAATGCAACTTGTCAGCATTGCAGGCCTGCTCGTTTGATGATTGGTGACACGTTGGCGCCTGTTGGGGCTGAGTCCAAGGCATGGTGGTGGCGGTGCTCGTCGACTCTGCTTGCTTGGGCACACACAACCCCTCGCTCCTTCCCCCCTTCTCCAAAATGCCCTAGGAGATTGGCACCTGAAGGCTTGCAGCTTCCGTCATTCTCAAGTTACCTTCCCTCAACATTCACAGAGGTATTTTCCCTCAGTATTACCTGATTTATTGTACCAGTTCATCGTCCGTGTTTCTTGCGTTCGCCCTGGTCTCCGATCAATTGGAAATAGGAAATAGTATTTCCAATGCAAACTGCAGGAATTGACCAGTGGATGGTGGATTCCCTTAGAGATGCAGTCGCTGAGTTCAAGGGTCGGCTTGAGTGTCCGGGTCAGATTGACCTTGACACTGCGCAGTCGATCAACGACATTTACGAAGAGACAGCAAGAATACAAGCTTCACAAACTCGGACTAAAACACTGCGGGCATTAAGCCGTCTCAAGCCATACCTGGACTTCTTGGCCCAATACGAGAGCACCATTGAGGTGTTCATTCAGGTGAAACCAGATATCTTGGCACTTATCTGGGTAAGAACCTTTCACCATCTTGTGGTATGCCGTTTGATCTATTGACTGACAGTGCGTGCAAAGGGTCCACTCAAACTGATATTACGAGTAAGTGCATAATAAACACGTTAAGCGACGTACGAGACCAACAATAATTACAGTTTGCGAACAACCTCACAAAGGCATTTGACAAGACTTTAGAAGTGCTTGGAAATGCCGGTCAGATTCTTCCCGACCTACATGCCTGGGCATCCACTTTCCCAGACAACCCACGTGTGCGAAGAGTCCTTTGTCTGTTCTATCAGGACATTCTTGATCTTCACCTGGCGTTCCTGAACCTATTTGGGCGAAAGAGTGAGTGAGAATCTGTGGGTGCATCTCATGATACTTACTAAATGCGAATGTAGAGTGGGATCGGTTTTTTGAGGCATTTTGGCCAAGGACGACAGACCTCCTTACCCAGATCCAAGGCCGCATGAAGAAGCACAAGTCGCTATTGACGGAGGAGGTCACTCTGGAGAATATCATACAGGCCCGTGACGCACGCCAGCATGAGAATGAAGAGTACAGGCGCGTCCGCGAACATGAGGACCGTCAACTATTCCACGGACTTCTTGCCAACTTGGAAATCAATTTGTACGATTCACAAATTGAAACACTTCGCAGACCATCTCCAGCCCCCTTAGATGGGTGGCTCCTGGAGAACGAGGTTTTCACCCGCTGGTCTCATACACCTGACAAGAAGAGCTCAAGCCTATGGCTTCAAGGCATACCAGGAGCTGGTATTCAACAATCCTGCCATAATAATACGCCATTTTTGCTAATTTATGACAGGTAAAACCGTACTATGCGCCAAGATCTCCGAGCACCTGCGAAAAGGTGGACACACGGTTCTGTTCGCGTTCTTGACCTACCTTGATCCTAACCAAGGCCGTCCCCTCAAGGTCTTCCAAAGTCTGATATTCCAACTGCTATCTGAGAAGCCCTCACTCCAGCCCATTATCCGAGATGCCCACATCCATAACCATCGGAAGTTATCCGGGAGCGAAGAGTTTGCCACAAAGTTGTTTTTGGACCTTGTGAAAGACCAAGGCATGATCCATATCGTCGTTGATGGTCTCGACGAAGCGATCGAAGACAGTCGATTGTTCCTCGCCAAGTCTTTGATGGAGGTCACGAGGGCATGCCAAGATGTGAGGCTACTCATTAGCTGCCGCAACGACCCATTGCTGGACAAAGAGCTAGGGAAGTGTCAACTCAAGCTCCGAGTGGACCAACATAACGAACCGGAGATTATGGCTTACTTGGACAGAGAAAAGGCCGTGCTTGTTAATGAGTGGAAGGAGAACGGCGTCAATGATTCTATGCTTCCTGAAGCCGAAGCTTGCAGGGATTTTATTGCAGCTCACTCGGAAGGTAAGGCTCTAAGCCCCATAAGTAATGGTGGAATCTAACAACGACTGACCATAGGCATGATGCTTTACGCGAAACTCATGATGGATATGCTCAAGTCCCTTGACAACCTTGATAAGATCCGTACTGAAATTCAAGGCCTTCCGGACGGATTGGATCAAGCGTAAGCAGAGTCACGTACATCATATTCTCGTATCACTAAACCATAAACAGATATGCGAGGATTCTGGAAAGGATCAAGAATAACGCAAATGGCTCTGACATCGCCGCCATACGAGTCTTACAGTGGCTAAGCTGTACACCTGAATCACGCCCTTTCAGAGTGTATGAGATTCTGCAAGCATTACATGTACAGAAGGATTCAGAGGGCTTCGTGACGATGAGGATGGCAGTCCGTAGTCTGCAGAAGACATGTGGACCGATCATAGACATTGAAGGTGATCAAGTTCGACTGGTTCATTTCAGCGCCAAAGAGTAAGCTGCACTACGAACTTTCAGCAACACATTCAATTTGGCTGACTCCCGGAACAGATATCTCCTTAAAGGAGATGAAAGCTTACTTGACATTGTGGAGTCGAACCAAGAAATAGCGTCGACCATTCTAACGTACTTGGGTTTCAACTCATTCCGAAGTGTCGTCTCAGAAAGTTGGGACAAGGAGGACGTGAAAGAGAAGATCAAGTCTAAAGATTTTATTCTCTTCGAGTATGCTGCCAGACAGTGGCTTTCGCATATCCGGCGTAGTTGCACTGCGGGTCAGACCCTTCCCCAGCATCTTATAGATGCCCTGTCGAAATTTATCAAACAGTGGAAAAACGAGGGGCATCAGCCGCGCGACAATGTCATTGTCCACGCAAGGTACCACAGCCTGAATGCATTTACCTCCCTTCAATCAGTGGTCGCACAAGCTGAATCGCACGAGCGTCGTTGTCACTCTGCTGTCGATGAACCAGGTTGGAGCTTTCCTGTCCCAATCAATTGGATAAGATGTTAACTTGTGGGACAGAAACTGAAGCAACAATATTCATTGATAACGACCCGACCCTGTTGTCAATGGCTCATTTACGTTTTCGTCACTGCCTCGAGTCACTTCTCTGCCATGGTGCGACCCACGAAAATGGATGCGCCTGCCAAAAGTTGGAGGAATCTTACGGACTACAACTCTTCAAGTGCGATCATTCCCGCTGCCCATACTATCATCAAGGGTTCGCTACGTTCCAGGAACGAGAAAAGCACTTGAGCACGCACAGTCGACCATATAAATGCACTGAGATGGGCTGCGTGTTTGCAAGCCTGGGCCTTCAAACCTCACGTGATCTACAGCTTCATATCGACTCCCATCAAACTGATTGGACGGTTAGCCCAGCATTGTCTCCATCAAGTGCACAAATGAACCGGGTTTCGGACAAAACTTGGGTATTGATCGCCACTGATGCGATTCAACGGAACGATCTGGAACTTCTACGCACATTTGACTATCGCAAAGAGAGAGAAGATCTAGAAGTTGTCGTTAATTATGCGGCTAGACATGGCTCAAGGGATGCCCTCGAACTAATCTGGGAACGTTACTGCAACTACAATTCTAAAGATCGTGCTGTCAATCACTTTGGCTGGGCTACGCATGAAGCTATCGGCGGCGCAAATATCGACACTCTTCGATTTTGCGATACAAAGAAAGAATGTTTTGGCGCAATAAACATGGACATGGCGATATGGGAGAGTAACGCGCGGACCATTGAATTTATCTTGCAGGAAGTAAATGCGGGCTATGAATTGGGATATCAGCAACCCTCATCTGGCGCTGAATCCAGCAAGTATCGTCTCTTCAAACTGCGAGGAACAGATCTGGAGGAATATATGGCCGTTGTCCAGAGGCACGACATGTCGAAAAAGGTACTCCAATACATGTTTGCTTGTGCCGTCGACATGAAAGCGCTGCAGCTTGCGGGAGAGCTCCTGAAATGCGGTGCGAGAGTCAACGAGAGTTGCAATCCTCCCCGGGGCCGGCAAAGAAGAATGCAATATTTGAAGCCCCTCGCCATAGCCGTTGGAAGATCTCTTCCCGATATGGTCGTCTTTCTCCTTCAGAATGGTGCAGAAATGGACGAAGACGACAAAGATAACAAGCGCGGAATAGAACAGACGCAGAAGAGGATGGGGATGGACTGGAACGAGATTGTTGAAAGATATCGGGGCAAGGGTGACAATTAATTTTGTTCCTACTTATACCTGGAGTTTTAGAATAGTAAAGGGATAGGTCTTCCAAAGTATAAAAGGTCGCCTCGGTATCCGACTCTTTCTACCCTAAGGCCTGTTTATAATCAGGATATATATACTAAAGGGCTCTTCCCATTATATAAGAAATGTATTGTGTTTTCGTCTCGTTAGAATACACGAGACTGGACCTTCCAAGAACGGTTATTGTCTAAGCGAACAATTTTCATAACGGAGCATGAAGTCAAATTCGAGTGTCCAGAAGCAGAAGCTTCTGAGCCGGAAACATGGAGTTGGGGATACATGAAGTTGCTACCCGTTGATCTTTCTCAGAGAGTGCTTCGTTGCAGCCTGGACGAAGTCGATCATTTGTCGCAGCAAAGGAAAAAGGAAGAGTAAATGGAGTGGTTTCACGGCATCGGCCCCATCTTTGGGAGCGAAGACAGAAAGGTCGATTGGATGAGAGGAAGCCCGCCAACGTTCGTGGATTACTGCCGTTGGGTGCAGGAGTACACGACCCGCCAACTCAGCTTCCCCTCCGACATACTGAACGCCTTCGCGGGGGCCGGCAAAGTGATAGGCGAAGCTCTGGGTTCGCGCATGCTTTTCGGTCTGCCGGAAAAGTGCTTGCCTCAGGCGCTCAGGTGGGAGCGCACAGTAGATCGCGGCGAAGACTACGACGGCTGCCCCCGTCCCGTTTCCGAACAAGTGGATGGGCTAGAGATCCCCAGCTGGAGCTGGGCGCATACGATTGGGCAAGTTCAGTATTGGTGAATGGACTTGCGAAGAGCGACGCGGTGTGCATTGGACGGGTACGGACAAACGGCAAGCCTTGTCCTTTGTTTCTACTACAATGAACCGGAGGTTGTAGGTATATATGGCTTGCGGAGACTCGACGTCGAAGAACGGTGGATCGAACAGCATGTTGCCATCTCGAGGATCTCCAGATCGCTGTCCTTCTTGAGCCCCGAGTGCATGAGATCGAAACAGTAGCACTCGCCTACCAGCAAATACTACTTCCCGTCCTTTGGCCGGAGGACTACTGGTATTCCAGCTCCCGTTAATACGCACACAGTGTCGCCAGGCTGTACACCCTGCGTAGCCCATCCCATGTACCTGCCTTCTGTCCAGAACTTTCGCATGTTGGGCATTTCGTGAATAGCAGTAAGGTAATTGGGTTATTGACAATTCCACTTGGGCACTGCATTCACCCTCCAAGCGGGTTTTCGGCCGTTGAAGTAATTACCTACCCTACCTAGTAGAACAGCCCTTAGGAGACAGACGTGTACGACCACTTAATATATTGGAATGTATTTGTGTTGTGACCGATTTGGCCCCCGGGTTTGCCAGAACGGTCATTAATATATAAAGCGTACATAAAATGCCAAGCTATGTACACCCATTGGAACAGTCTGATAAGATAAGGCTCGGTGCCTGAAAGGCGTGTACTTATACCGGTGTAAATTACCTCCCTCCGCAAGCTCTTGTTGACCCGTCTTCCCGACTTCCCTCCCATCTGTTCTTTACTTTTTTTTTCTTAGCCAAGCACTCCCTCGTGCAATGGAACCACCTGCCAGTTACCTCTTGACCGGCAATCCACCAGCCGCAGGGCATGAGTCCTCGCCGTCAAACCCTCCCCATGCCCACTTCTATCTCATGGTACGCCCCTACTTAAAGAAGGGAGCCCGCCACGGCGACCAAGACTACTTGGCGCAAGTCCTAGATGCCTGGAGTCCCCAGGTCGACGAAGAAAATGTCATTCACGAGGCCCTTTTCGAAGCCATCTACCGAGGCGACGAAGTAGCGGTACAGATGCTACTCGACGTCGGCGTCAGTCCTCGCCGGCCAGAGCGATCCGATCCCCAGTTCACACCCCTCTTGGCCGCCTCGCAGGCGGGCCAGCTGGGGATGGCCCGCCGGTTCTGGACACTCGTCGGTCCCGAAGGACGCTCCGACGAAGACGGGATCAGCTGTCTCGCCGTCGCGGCACGAAACGGCCGGCCCGAGATCGTCGCTTTCTTCCTCGACGTCTGGGGCGGTTGGACGGCCAAGGAGCGGAAAGACGCACTCGACGGGGCCGCGGGGACGCGCTGGGACGTATGCGTGGACGTGCTACTGGGTAAGCTCACGTACCCACAAAAAGACCTGCAGGAGGCCTTGGAATGGGCAATTCGCAGAAGGATGATCCTCATGGAGGACGCAGTTGGCTATTTGAGACGAGGACAGCTGGGCGACGCCACCCAAGACGAAGTGGAGGCGGATGCCCGACACCGCCAGCGCCGTGTCATCGGCCGCCTCATCGACGCGGGTGCAAACCCAGATGGCCCTGGTCGGTGGGCCAAAGATGGGCGGTTGCTTCTCTTCGCAGTATCGCAGCTCGACTACACAGCCTGCATGGCCACACTCTTGGAGAAAGGGGCCAATGCTAGGATTCAGAACTCGCAGGGCGAGACTGCTCTCCATTCACTTCTCCGCAAGGGTCCAGCGGATCCAGATCGTCACCATGTGTTCCAAGATACGCCACAGGACCGAATTGTCGCTACTCGGATCCTTCTAGACCACGGTTCATCGCCCGATGTGGCCAATGAGGCAGGAGAAACAGCGCTGCATCTCGCTGCACAGAAAGGAAGCTTGGAGCAGCTGCAACTCTGCCTCACCCACACCCGGGTCGCAACAAATGCAGTCCGTCAGTCCAACAACCAGGGAGAGTCGCCTCTCCACTACGCCGCCGCCTCGGGCCGGGACGACGTCGTCGAGTATCTATTGGCGCAAGGCGCAGCGGATGATGTCGGCCTGGCAAGCCGCAGCGGCTGGACGCCGCTGCTGTGCGCCCTGTCGCCGAGCGAAGGCAAGTCGGCCGCGATGGCCATGCGCGTGTGCTCCCGCCTGCTCGCGGGCGGCGCCAGTCCCCGCGGGGTCGTGACGGCCGAGGGCTGGTCGCCCCTGCACGCCGTGGCGTCGTGGGAGTGGCTCCCCGGACCCGTGCCCGCCGCCGACGTGCCGTGCGCCTGGCGGTACCACAGCTCCCACTGCGACAACGACCCCGCGGCGCGGGAGCAGTTCGTCGTCCGGCTCGGCCGCGAGCTCGTCCGGCGCGGCGCGCCCCTGGACGCGGAGCCGGCGTTTCTGCGCCACGCGGCGGTGAAGCCGATCGCCTTGCGCGGGGTCTGGGATGCCCGGATGCAAACGCTCGCCGAGAAGAAGAGCAAGAGCACAACGGGCCAAGTAGGAAATGCGGCGACAGAAGGGCTCGGCGAGGAGGCCGCCGGTGGTGGTGGGTCAGTAGTTCCCGATACCACGCCGCTCGCTTGGGCGATACGCACAGGGGCTATGGATCTCGTTCAAGTCATACTCGATTCCTTGGAGTCTGGAGGAGAAGACAAATTTACGTAGTTATCGAAGCTCGTATCAAGCTCCCGAGCATTTCACTTCAGAGATCCCAGCCATCATAGATAAAATATAAAAAGATAGACAAACAAATTCAAATGTCAGAACCGTCAGTTCAAGAAAATTCCAAAAATCGCTGTGGTATTACATCCCGTCACTCACCCACTCTCTTCCAGCAAAGAGTCCACGTCGACTGAAACCCTCGTTCTCTTCTTGAGTCCATTCTCAGAGGAAGACGGCTCGTTCCACCGGAAGCGGACCGGCACATTCCTGGCCGACGCAGCCATCTGGCCAAGTTCCATGACTGGCTGCCCGGCGGCGAGACCCCTGTTGTCCAAGCCCAGTTGCTCCATCGTGCCGCCGTCGAGCAAGAGCCGGTCCCGGTACAGGACCAGAGGCAGTAGGGTCTCCTTCCAGACGGGCTGCGCCCCCCTCCGCGCCCAGCTCCGGGCGACGGCCCACGCGAGGAGCGACGCCGTGAGCGCCGCGAGCGCCGCGGGGAAGGCCAGCCAGGCGAGCTGGGCCGACGTGCACGAGAGCGTCTGCGCGGCGCGGCCCCTCACCTCGCCCGCCGCGAGCCCGTCGGCCGGGTCGTGGTCCCGGTTCAGGCCGTACGACTGGGCGCCGAAGCTCGCGCGGTACCGCTGCGACACCGCGGCGGCAAAGGCGCCGAACCGCTCGTCGATCCGCCGGAAGCTGGACCTCGAGTCCCCGTAGGGGCTATTTACCGTCGCGTTGTTCGCGCCGACTTGCAGGTCCAGTAGCCACTTCGTCGTCGAGCTGAAGGGGCCCCCATTCTTTTGGGCGCCCTTGCACGAGATCGCTCCCCTCGGGTTCCCGCAGGTTCCCGAGAAGGCCGTAGCTAAGGTCCGGCGCATGGCATGGGCGAACCGCCCGTGCTGGCGGTAGATGCACGCCTCCGGGGCCGAGACGTTCCGGGTCTGGCAAGCGCCCCCATCATCCGGCGTCTCGCAGAAGGACAGCTGCGTCGCGTTTGGCGCCGCGGACATGTTCTGCGCCGCGTACACCACTCCGTCCGCCCTGCACGGCGACTTGACCGCGACCAGGTGCTTCATCATAGAGCGGGGACTGTTAGGATATGGGTCGCTAAGAAGTTCGGGCGAGGCCAGTGTCGAGGCTAGTTCTTCTTCGTGAAGCTGACCATCTTGTATCCGAGTGCGATAAGATCGCAGACAAGTATAGAGGATGCAGGTGACGGACAAGTACTCACCCGGATTGCTCTTGGCCAGTGTGGTAACATTGAGAAGGGCGGCATTGCTAAGTCGCCTGACGTCGGGTGTACCCATGATGCTTTTTGCCCAGGTCAGATTCGAGTCTACGATTGAATTGACTACCGTATCGTATAGAGAACCTATATAGCCTCCGTTAGGTGATGTGGCGGCCATTTGGGTACCACCTATTATGGTATGATCTTCCATTATTAGCAAAGAGCTGGTGTCTCGGCATTGGTGGCAAATCGCGATGGTGGAGTGCGAGTCATCTCCATCCTCGGTCGGGTCGCCGTCAGAGAATGTGCAGTTCCCCGTCGCACAACTGGGCCGGATCTGATTGTCGGGCGCGTCAGGTCCAGCCTGGCATGACTGGACCATGAGCTCCGTGTCGTATTCGGACGTGACCGATCCCTCTCCGGGAACGGGAGAACCTGCCGGGTTGCTATAGCCGCCCGATCTTGGCACAAAATGCGCATACGGCACGGCTGCCACGCCTTGGGTCGTGCGTTCGCATTCGACCGTTATCACTGCCTGCTGAACGAACGGGGCGGTGGCCAGGGTCAGGATAGACGTGATGGCAGCTACCAGAGCCGGGATATTGCCTTTCGCAGCCAGGGGGAGGATGGAGATGGCTCCCCAGGGGCCCCGGCTAGCCATGTCAATATCCTGGATATCACTTAGTAGACGGACTTGGTCTCGCCCGACCCAGTCCCATTTAGATTGCGAGATAACCGAAGTAATGGGGATAAGAATGATAGTCCGGAAGATGGTGGCGATGAGGGCGAGGAGAGTGGTGAGATTGATAGGAAAGGTCCATTCGTTAATGCTCCGGTTGTGATATTGGGATATGAGGACTATGATGGCGACAAGGAGACCGATAGCTACCGCTATAGAGACGAGTTCCCATTTCCAGTAACGGAAGACATGATACTGGGCCCGAGGCTCCGTCAGTGACTCGATCTCGTCGTTATCTTCCGGCCGACTGGTGATGCCCCCTGTGCAAACTTCGGCTTGACTTTGCGATGGATCCGGGCCGGACGTCGTATGGACTGGGTCTTGGAAGTGCGTGCCATATTCGTCAGTACTCTCAGAGTCATGGATACTACTACTGATTGAAGGCTCAGATGGAATATTGCGTAGCTCAATCTCACTGGGCGGATGATGAGAGTGACCAGGCGGCGTATTAGGCAGTGGGTAGAACGTTGCTGACATGTTATCTAATGGCTTCCTAAATAACTGTGTAGTGATCAATGGAGCCAAACTGTGTTCTTGATCAGTGGCGCTATCGTGTGGTTATTTATTCTGTTGTGCATGTTTCATGTTTCATAATTGAGGCTAGAAAGGAGGCACTTTGATGGGAAACGGGCAGTGCATATATTGGGAGCCTGTCCTCTTCTGCTGGCAGTGGGAAGAGCTAATCACCGGGTCTGTTCTACGTCATGACGGTACTAAATTTAGGAAATAGCGTTGTACACCGGGTTTTACTGGTCTAAGATGTCTCACCGAGTTATATTACTTAGCCCCCATCGCAAGGGGTTGGGCAAACAATGTGGGGGCCGCAGTCTTCAGGCGAATTATTATACTAGATTGTTTAGTACCCAGGAGTAAGAAAGAGGGAGATCTCTACTCATTCCGGGTCTACCAGCCTGGGCCAGCTAAAGGGAGATAGAGCCTTTTAACAACTGGGGACTTGGTTGTCTACTTCATGCAGATGCCCCTGTCCTCGTGATCCTCCTCCATGTTGCTGTCGGGTCCCGCACCGCTTATAGCCTATCAATCCAGCCTTTTCTTCTCATGGGGGTGTTGGGGTGTTTGGGGGTTGGGGGTTGGGGGTTGCGACAAGTTGCAGCTTGCAGTGACGCTGCCTAAAAGTGATAGGTTACCTATCACAGGAAGAACTTCGCGGTACGTACCTGTAACGGTCGCAACACCGCAAGTTGAGGGACAGCTGGATCTTTAAAAGCTTGTCAATATGCGGCATTAGAATAGCGCTTTCTCTTTTCAACGTGGAATCACGCTGTATTAATCGGCGAATACCGGGACCGTCGCCTTTGTATGTCCTGGCTTATACTAACTGTGCCAGAAAAATAATGTTTGAACGATACAGTCTCCGTCTTCTTCTTCATCTCCACCGAAGAACACGGCGCCACTCCCGAAACGACGTGCTGGTGGGCGTGCACCACGTCTTCACCGCGCCCGCCCAGGTGTGCGACAACTGCGGCGACCACGCGGCGGCCGCGACCGTCGTCTCCACGACGGTCCCCGTCACCTCGATCTTGGGCGACTTCAGAGCTCAACACGTTATCCCTAACCTCGAGCCGGGAGATGTGAAGCCTTTGCTCTCTAAGCGCCTTAAGTGGAGGATCTGTAAAATGAGCATAGTATCACCTCCTTCTTCGTGGGAAGATAGCTGTTCTGTGTGGGTGATCCAGTCAAAAACAAGAGGCCCACGGCAGGTTGTTCGATCCCCATGTCATGGCTGAGCGAGTCACAGCCAAAGTAGGCATCAGCACTAATTTCATCGAAGATGGACAGGTCTCCTACTCTCGGTATAAAGAAATCGTCGGTTCCATTGTGGGCTCGGCATCCGCAACTTGCAATGTCGTCACTGCTCTCGGTGATGGCCTGGAGTGTACTACTAGAGTGTTTGGTCCAGGCGAGGCCGGTCTTTGAAGAAGTGTTACTTCGGCACTGCAGTTTCTTCGCGTGTATAAGATGGTTGAGGCATATCAATGCACGGTGGTTTTATTTATTTGGAAAGGTGTACCAAAGATGTGGGCGCTAAGAGTATGTTCCATGCATCTGGAGTCTACCACGCTCATTATGAATCTATAAGAAGGTATCCACCAAGCTTTGAATTCTTCGGGGGCGGGGGTTATTGGTGGAGATACTGATTTTGGGGGCCTTTAAGAAACCTGTGGCTTGAAATGTTATGGCTGGAGGTTGCGGTATGGGGATAACCTTTCCATGCTGGGATGACAAAACGGATCTCCAGAACATTTACAACACAGTCATTGGTAGAGCTGCATAATATTGGATTACCCCCAAAAGCAAGAGCAGCACGGTACCCGCCGATCAGCTCCCGTTATAGTAGGAAAACATCTCCAGAGTGGCCCACATCAGGCTGGCATGACCGCCCCCAACCATCATCTCTGTGTGTGCTGCGCTGACTTGCATGATATGTTGCCTTCTCTATTGGTCACCCAATTTAATTTATCCCAGTCGCCAGTATGCCGCAGAATCGGGACACCCCCCCTCAGCGTAGATGAGGCGGCATCATGGTTGAACCCCATCCTTTGCTTTTCTTTCCCTGACTTTTCCATAGTAGAGTCCCGTCTCCAAGCTACTTTCCTAACCTTCTTACTGAAATCAAACCTCCCTAACGCGACTTTAATCTACACATTCAATGTATCATTGAGTACAACGGATTGACTAGAATATCAGGATAAGCAACATGGCAATTCTGCACGCTATAGGCAGAGCCGAGGCCGTCGTTCCGCCATTTCGGTATATCGAAGAGCGTCACATATCCACGCGGTTGATACATCGTCAAAACAAATGCGCCAGTGACTACTCGGCATGTCCAGCATCATTTGGGAATGGATGTTGTGCATCTGGCTACGAGTGCATCACAGGCGGCTGTCGATCGGTCATGATAGCATGTGGCCGTACGGGCTACTTCGATTGCGGCCTCGACAGTAAGTTTACCATGCTGATATATGTTGGTCACGTTTCGGGACTCCATGAGTAACCAACGTTCAGTGCCCGGTCAGTGCTGCCCCACGGGGTATAACTGCGCAAGAAATGGATGTGAACCACCAGCCAGCAGTCTGACGGTGACCTCGGTCTTCACCGAGCATAATGGGGGGAGCGCTCAGACTCTGGTCATAACGACGGTTACGACAGCCACTAACCAACCGGCTGCGACGGCCACCACATCGTTCGTGACTGTTGTTGCCATGCCCACCACTGTGGGCTCAGCAGACGACAGCAGCCTCGCTCCAAAATACATTGGCGCTATTGTTGCAGGCGTTGTCGGGTTCATTCTGGTCATTGCATTTGCCTTTTGGATTATCAAGCGACAGCTCAGCAAGGTCATGCGCGCTGTGGACCAACGGCTCGATAAGGCAGGCCATGGAGAGCACGCGGCCACTGTGGGAGATAAGGTCGTGATGCCTGAGGATACTACTCAGGCTATACCAGCCCATCATGAGCTACACAGCCATCCTCTTTCGTCGGAGATATTGAGTTCTCCAAGTCTCGGCAAACCAAACCCAAGTCATCGATGGGAGATGAGAGGTAGCTATGACGCACATGGTACCTCTGAGTTGGATGCCGATGAGAGCACCTCAAGGGTCGGCGAGTGCAGCAAGCACGCCGGACCGAGTAGTTGACAACATATTCACAAGAGACAAAGCGTTTCGCTGGGTCCGGAAAGAAATGAGCGAGGGATACCACTTTCTAATACCGAAATGTTGTGATAACATGCCTCCGGCGCCCGGAAATGACACCCATTCATATGGCAATAGGCAAAGTATATACCGCTCCTGAATGCCTGTGTGATTTCATGTTTGACGACTAATGTAGCCTATTCCAATAAGAAGGATGTGGCTGTGGCATTGTGGCAGAACATTATTTATGTTATCGCCATGAAATCATGGATTTTATCCGGCTAAATGCGACTTCTGAAGTGCCGGCCGTCTCTGACCAATGCCGGGAGGCCTAACGCTACATTTGCAACGATTCGCCGTGTCTTTCGGCAGATGATCGGGGGGTTCGCCAAATACGGCAACATCTTAAAAGCGGAAGAAACCCATCCTTCTCTCATGCCCCTCCTTGGATGACCTGCCACGTACATTTACCGACCCGGCCGTATTCTATCTGCTTAAATGCTCAACCCAATATCAAGCAGAGTGTTGCAGGTGCTGACCTAATTGCATATTGCGTGATGGTGGATGAAGGTATATATGTAACCTTGGCAGCTTCTGCCGTGGCATGATCCATTTCCCTGTCGTTAAACCAGTATCGGTTCCGAGCACTAAACTGGAGCAACGCTTCCCTTTCAAATCTTTCTTCTCTGTGGAATCATAATTAGCCTCTATTCTGACAAACACCTGAAATGAAGTCAATCCTCATCGCCATCGTCGTGGGCTCGGCCGCCGCCGCCCCAGCCGTCAAGAGACAGGGATTCATCCCCCCGAACTGGGGCTTCCCGCCCGGCTGGAACGACCCCAGCCTCCAGCCCAGCCCCACCTGCGAGTTCTGGCCCCTGGGCGTGCCGCCTACCGCAACGCCCACCGTCGACGGCGACGGCACCGTCCAGGCGGCGGCGGCGGCGGCACTCCCGCCGTGCGTGTTTCCCTGGCCCCCCGGGCTGTCGATCTTCGTGTCGCCGGGTCTGGGGGCTCCGACTCAGGCCGCGGACGCAAACGCTGAGGCGCCAACTGCGGTGCCCACGGTTGAGGCCGCTCCTACGCCTGCCACCTGGGTCGCTTGAGGAGGCTTTGGTCGATGTATTGGCATGGACGCAATTCTTGTGATATGAATATGGAAGGAGATGGATAACTAGTGTTAACAATGCTTGGGTTGTGATACTCGGTTCCCTTGGCATTTAGTGTCCGGTTGTTTAGCGATGTCTGTTTCTTCCAGCCCGCACTTCATTTACTCACATGGAGAGCTGCGTCGGTCACTTTGAGAACGAGCATGAATACAATACACAGTTAAGGCTGTCAAATGTGACTGTGCAAGGGCTCGTGACGGTACAGTACATGTGACCAAGGCTGGACAAGTATAAGTAGGACGCCTCCCTCCCTCATCAGTAGTTGTAGTTGTAGTTGTAGCTAGTAATACAAGTCATATCACCTCTATTTTGATAAAGGCATTGATAAGGAAAGTGATCTTTTTTAACACTTTGCTCTATGCTTTCCCAAATATCATAACTAATTTCCCATGAACCTACTACACCGAGTCGGTTTCGCTGGGCCAGCCTGGTTGATTCAGACCAACAAAAAAGAGAGGGAGAAAAGAGAGACATACACTTCTTATTTCTTCCCCAATTCCTCTCACTAACATCTAGCAGAACCCATATGAATCTGGACGTAAACGAGGACACCAGTACTGGTTCTGCCTTGCGTTGTCGGAATCTCATTGGCATAAGCACCACCGGCCTCCAGATCCCTAACCTGGCCCTTAACTGGTGACTGAATGGTGACAGGGGTTTGTGTATGATACGGAGGAAGTTCAAGGTCGTCAGCGGCTTCGAGGTATTTTGTTAGTCTCGGAATGTGGTTGTTACTATACTGTCAGGGCCCAGGACTCACATGCCTGCCTCCCCCTGAGTTGCCGGCGACACAGTAATTTCCATGCCACCAGTAGTGTCGGCGGTAGAGTGACGATAACACCAACAATCGCAATAATAGCTTCAGCAGATATCTCCATCACGAGTAGGATAGATGACTCTAGTGTAGTAACCGAAATACCAGGGGGCTAGCACGAACGGATCGTGTTTTTGGGGGTTTTGACGATTCTGGTGTTGCTTGGCGTAAGTACTGTCGATATGGAGACACATCACATAGTAAAGTAGGTACAGTTACTGAGTGAGCGGTAGTAGTGATTGTGGTATCAAGGGTTCGGCAGGTCCTACCTTCGCCTCAATTTCAGATATTGGCACGAAATCACAACCACCAATAATTGCTTCGCAAGGCAGGCTTGGCTTGTATGCCTTATGCTCAGCTTTCCAACTCCGGCTCTGGCCAATGGGCAAGCATGGTTGGCAAAGTAGGGACCCACTTCATGTAGGATATCGGCTATAGCCAATGAACTATCGCGACTATTGACTAACTACCAAGCCACCACAGGATTGCATGTCATATTACGGATTGAACCAGTAATCTACCAGTGCCCCCCTCCTTGTCAGCCCCAGCGTGCATTCTGTTCTCGGCCCATTAGCCCCCCAGAGTCTTCAAAGAGGGCAGCTTTCTCAAACACCACCGCTCCCAAATGTCAACTTTCCCCGCCCCCCTCTCAACCCAAAAACCCTGCAAATTCCTTAACGTCATCGAAGCATCCCTTTACCATGACCAGCACCAACCGCAGTGCGCGGATATCTGATGAGACATGGGACGCGCATAAAGCCAACATTGTGCAACAATTTGTGGATGATAAGAAGTCTTTGAAAGACATCGTGAAGTCTCTGAGGGAGTCTTCTGGTTTCATCGTAACGTACGAAGTCCCTCTTAAATGATTGCTGTCTTTCCATCACTGATGACACTCAGAAAAAATCAATTGCACCATCGCCTGAATAAGACTTGGCACATTCGCAAGAAAACCTCCAAAGGAGAAGCAGCACCAATATGGAAATATATCGGCCATCAAATTGCCGAACGGAGAAGCAATGGCAAGACCACCAATGATGTCTATCTCAATGGCGTCCTTGTAGAACCGGCAACGGTGAAGAAGGAAACGGAAAGACACTCAGAACGTGTATGGTCATTTGGCATTGGTAAGTTGTTATGCCTTCAACTCCATCACCGGCTCTAATAAGCTAACGGTTCCTCGAAGGTGTACAACCGATGACACCACCTGGTCAGTTGATATCCGTGTGTACCCCTAGGCCTAGGGATACTATATCGTACATGATTTGGCCTAGGAACTTGCCTTGGCTCATGTCTCCAGTGCAATCTCTAACACGTATGTCGTGAAACCCCTACTTCTAAGAATTGGTAGCTGATATTTACAGTACCACCCTTGATCTTGGGTTCCTCCGTCGATAAGGAGCTGGTATCAAAGTGGAGGGATCCGACCCTTCATCACAGCATTTACCGCCTTGTTTCATCTGGTCATGACTCCAATCTACTTATCCCTGAGGCGAAAGAAAACGAGGCCGCTCAGAGACTGAGGATCATACGATTCGGCAGCACGGAAGACGCCCTGCGAGAGCAACTCAAGCTTCTCTTTCTCCAAGCATCCAACAAGTCTTTATTTAGAGACGGAATGAATTCCGAATCACAATTCACATCAATGGTACAGATAATGAAGTTGATCGACTTCGTGGGTTTTATGCGCAAACCTCTGGACCCTGGTGAGGATTGGACGTTACTGGCCGCTCGTGAGGAACTTTTCCATCTTGTTTTTCGTTTGATGGCTCGTGTCTTTAACTCGGTGATTCCCGACACTGCGCCTCTCCGCCGTCTGTTGGATGACAACACCGACCTTATCACTCGCTTCGTCGAGTGGCTTCTTCGGTCCGATCAAGATCCAAACATCCCAATGAAATGCCTTTCTGGGGAACTTACTTCAGCATTGCAGTGTGCTTTACAATGCAAACTCGACGCCCTGGTCGGCATCTTGATACAACACAATGCAGATGTTCGCGGGCCGTCGCCATATTTTCATTGTAGTTATAGGTTCAACTGTCAAGCGCATCTCCCGCCTTTGGTGATTGCTATGATGTCTGGGGGATCTCCTAACAGTGAGACCCTTCTAGGCGACATCGAAAAACACAGGACCCTACTAAAAGAGTTCCTAACACTAAAGCAACCTCGAGAACCTCGAAGGGACCAAGACCCGAATAGTCCTGACATCGACCATCCATTATATCACTTACTGGAAGGACCAGAGAACGAAGTTGGAATACTGTCAGTTCTTAGAACAATAAAGAGGATATTGGGCCCTACGTGGCTTGAGACATCAATCCACGGCGAAGGACTCTTGTTCCGTGCCTCGCGGGCAGGTTATCTTGATGTATTGAGTTTCCTCCTGGATAACAATGTTGACATCAAAGTCACCAACACAGCTGGGTCAACAGCCTTGCACAATGCAGTCATTGGGCGCAGATCTCCCTACGCGACTTGCAAGTACCTTTTGGACCACGGTGCAATATTGGACAGCAGTGATGCCAATATGTCGGCCTTTCATCTGGCTTGCTCTGAAGTGGATGATGTCGAGATTCTCAGACTACTCTGTTTCCACGGAGCACGAGTACACAGAACTATAGCCGGCATACCTATCGCAAGAAAATGGCTGGATCACGACAATCTCTTATCGACAGAGGAGCTACTCATCAGATTGGGAAACAACTCTACACCCCTCAAAGCGGCAATAAACAACATGAGGTTGGATCCTCAAGAATTGATTAAGTTCTGCTGCATGCAGATGGGGCAAAGCAGCGCCGAAGTTATAGAATGGATATTCGACGCAGCACTGCATTCTTCCAATTTCCAACTACTCATGGCTGCTCTACGCACAGGCAGTTGGCATGCACTCGGACTTGATAGCAGGGATGGACTGCTGCGTAATACGATGCAATGTTGCAGCAACTACTTATACGGCCACATCCGAAGTTGTTCTGAACGAGGTGGCATAGGTACACGCATCGCAATAGCAAACAAGCTTTTAGAAGCCGGGGTTAGGATTGGATCGAGTGATGCGGTACATGCTTTGTTCCTGGGCGATTGGGATCTTGCTCAGAATATTCGGATGCGTGATCCACTAGGCATTGCTGGATCACCACTGCCCCTGGAGAAAGGGTCAATCTCGTTTCTCGAGGCAGCCCTACTTTGGTGCCCGCGCTATGCCTTTGAGGCTATGATCACAAATCCCTATGACCCTGGATCGCTATGTGCAGCTGCTCTTGGAGTTTGCAAAAACGAGTTGAGGCTGCACATAGTCGAAGGGCTTTTAACCAATCGGTTAACGTGCAATTCTTCAACTTTGGATGCCTCCGTAGAAATGGCGGCTATCGGGATCGCTGTATACAACAACAGAACGCAAATGCTGGAGCTCCTCCGAAAGAACCTACCAACATACAGCTTTGCTCGTCTGCCTGGTTATTCTATAGATGACTGGAGAGCCACCATTGGCGAAACAAATCCGTGGTGGCACCATCGCCGGCAGCATGGCTCTGTTGCGTGTTTTTCATTCAACGCCGACATAGAAAGCTTTACCGCCATTGCGAAACAATATTGCTGGGACGTGGCGTGTTTGAGCTTTGTGATTGAAAACCGCGACTATGCGAAAGCTGAAGTGCTTATGAATCACAATACCCTTCGCCAAAACCCCCCACCTACCTGGTCCATTGACAGCGAAGCCATATATCCTCCATTAGTACTCGCCATTGAAGCCGGAGACTCAAAGCTCGTCGAAGTATGTGTAAAGCTTGGCGAATCTATTCATGGCGGTTGGGACTTTGGATCCGACAAATGGACGGGTCATACAGCCTTGGCTGAGGCTGTGAGCTGCAACAACTTGGAGATTGTTGAGTTGTTACTGAAATTGGGTGCAGACGTCAATCAGAAGGGTTACGATGTTCATATGCATCTTGATGAAGAGATTCCAACACTATTCACACCACTTCAAAGAGCCTGTATCGGGGGTCACTTGACAATAGCAAAACGACTGATAGATCAAGGGGCCGAGTTAAATGCTGTAGATGATGAAGGGTTTACAGCTTTGGAATACGCGGCAATGGATGGGAGACTTGACATGGTTCAATTACTCTTAAGCACAGGGGTGGACATCAAAGGTAAGTACGGAAACCTTTTGGACTCAGCCATATCCGAGGCGTCGTTGGATGGGCATATGGTCACTGTGAAGCTTCTTAAGGCCCATGCTGAAAAGGTGGGCTATGTACTTGAGGACGACGAGGACGACGAAGACGACGAGGACGACGAGGACGACGAGGACGACGAGGACGACGAGGACGACGAGGACGACGAGGACGACGAGGACGACGAGGACGACGAGGACGACGAGGACGACGAGGACGACGAGGACGACGAGGACGACGAGGACGACGAGGACGACGAGGACGACGAGGACGACGAGGACGACGAGCACAACGAGCACAACGAGCACAACGAGCATAACGAGGGGGATGAGGACGACGAGGGAGAAGACCAAGATGGTGAATTTTACCAACTTTATCAGGCGCTCTGTGAGACGTCGACCATGAGTGGGGGATTGGTATATTTAGGATATCCCGACCCTTTTTAGCCTTTTTCTATGAGTCCTCGAGGCTAAGACAATATAGGGGCATGTAAATATCAATAAGTGATATATATACACATTTATCAATTAGTGAAGTTCTTACATACGTATGGAGTAAATCCGGACTTGCCCCCAGTTCACGAGTCCTTCGCTCCTGCAGCTGTTGAGATCACGTTTGCACTTTGGCCAAATGCCACGTTCTGTTCATCCACCCCACGGTTGCTTCATAAGGTAATTATAATCGGTCGTTCCACCTTAGTAACTCTTCTCCGTCACTACCTCCAGTCTGCCTAAGCAGTTTTTCTCTCCTCCAAGCGGGTGTAGCGCACGCTCTCCTTCCAAACCAAGTCCCGCTTGACGACGTCCCGCGCCTCGGCGATCGTCTCCCATGGCTCCAGCCCCCTCCCCCCTTGAGTCGCTCACCGCCGCCCAGCGTGACCTCGAGTAAGTGCGCCACCGACGTGGCTAGGCGCCAGCATCGGGAAGAGCACCCGCGTGCCACGGGGGAATTCGCGGACCATTGCTTGGTCTGGGAGGGCGGTCTTGTGACGCTCCACTAAGGTCTTGCTGTCGCTGTTTCTCTTATGACGGGGACTATTGGGCAAGTCGACTATGAAAGCACGAGAATTTCGAACGAAGACGTCATCGGTCTCGTTCTTCTGGTACCAGCATGCTGATACACGGTGAGTATAAAGGATCTGGAGGTATGACCTTTATATTGGAGATATTAGACATTTCAGAGAAAGCCTTAGAAGCTCCTAGGCTCGGTACTGTGGGATCACCGCTCCCCCGGATAGAAGCAAGGCAGCAAAGTCCGGGGCTCGCTAACGAGGCGATAAGGTCTAGTCTAATATTTCATGTGTTCAATGGAAAGGGATAAAGATATATTTAAAATGTAAATTGATTAAGTTGCCTTTTGCTTTTGGCGCGATTCTGGTGGCAGGGTTGTGTTCAGTCAAGCTGTATCCGAGTACCTGGTGCTCCAGAGATTTCAAGGTGATTCTGCGGCATCCACAAGGATGCTTCTTTCCACCTCATCCGCCACATCAATCCACTGCCTGTCCTCGATCTGCGTCCGTACCTCGTCCCAATCCAAAGGACACTCAGGCAAGCCCTCCGGAGCCCTCCAGTCCGCGCCCTGCACCGGCACCTCCGGCCTGTTGGACTCGATGAGCTCGCGGCTCGACGACACCCATTCCGGGAGGGTGGCCACCTCGTTCTCGGCGCAGGCCTGGAGGCGCCCCTTCAAATTGTCAAAGGCCCGCAGCTTCTCGATGGTGCCGTCGGCGCGCACGACGGCGAGGCCGTACCGGTTGGACCCCTCGAAGAACTCGTAGACGCACGCGCCCGAGAAGATGCGCGTCATCTCCGGCGAGTAGATGGCCGACGTCTCGTAGAACTTGCGGGGCGTGCTCTCGCCGCTGGTCGTGCCGTACTCGGCAAAGAAAACGGGCACGTGGGCGTTCTCGAACGACTCCACCTAATCGTCGTGATCAGCATGACGAAGGATGGGTATTAAGGAGAGGAGAAATGACTTACCAATCGATTCCACCCAGATACCTGCATGCTTGACTGGCCGACCCACGACCACTCATTCCACTACAAGCCATCAATTTCCTTTGTCAGTACAGGAAACCGAAAAGGCAGAAAGGGGAACCACAAAATTAGGAAGCAAATGCCTTACCGAGAAGAAGTCAACAGCCTCCTCGGGGTTTCCCCCTGTAAAGTATCGGAACTCGTTGTAAAAGATGCTGCTCATGCCGTTCGAGATGACACCGACGGGCAGAACGCGATACGGCTCTCCCGCGGCGGAAGCCCCAGCCTCGGCGACGTGGAGCGCCATGTACCGCTTCACGTCGCGGACGAGGGCGCGGATGACGGGGGCGCCCACCGTGTGCCCGGCGTGCTGGAGCACCTCGTTGGCGGCGACGACGCCCAGGGTGTTGGGGTAGACGGCCATGCGGTCGACCGTCGCGAAGTAGTGCTGCAGCAGGTCGGGCGTGTATGAGTCGAAGGGGGCGGCCCGGTTGACGGACTTCTGCGGAGTGGACAGGCCCTTTGAAGGGTGGAAATTTTCACGTCAAGTTAGATATTCGTCAACTGTGCGCATGTAGAGGCTGGAGTTGACTGACTGCTATCACGTAGATGCCGGCTTTGGCGAGCATGTCCATGGCTACATCATGACTCTTGGTGTTGTCGATGGAGTCTGTATTCCACTCACTCAGTAGTCAATAAGGTCTCCGATGAAGTCATGCACGCGTGTACATCGTCGACAAATGAAGAGGCATCTTAAAAAGCATCTTGGAACGTATACTGGAGAGAAGGCGATGGCTTACAGATTAGCAAAGTATTAATGCCAAGCTCTAGGAGCAAGGGGATACTGCAGCTGAGCACCTCGAGCTGATCGTCGGCAATCGGATCCGACGGCGGGGAAGACCGGGTGAAGAGGCCCTTGACATTCTGCTCCTGGGGAGCCGTGGTGGCCCGAATGTAGTTGTTCTGGTAGACTGCGCCTTTGATGATAAACTGCCCGATTATAAGTAGGTAAGTATAGGTATGCGACGCATTCGTTTTACTTGGCGGCAAAGCCGTTGTGAAGTCCGTGGATGAATGGCTTGGGGGCTAAACGGTAGGCGGGTACGAAAGTTACTGACCCGTTCCTCATTGCGCCAGAGGTAGCGACCTCGCACAGAAACCGGAATGATCTGGTCTTGCATCTTGGGACGTAGTTTTGGATGATATCTCACTCCTTTTGCGGACAGGAGTATTTTGGGTGCTTATGATAAACCTGAATGTTGCTGTCACGGGAGGACTTGAGGCTGCTGGGAATGTCCGGTAGGCAGCCGGAGCTTTGGTGGTGGCGCGCCGACGTCATAATTGGGGACTTTATTACGGCGAATCATGGAGCCACTAGGCTCTGCTGTACGATTGAAGCAACGTTAAATACTTAATACCCGTGAATGCATCAATCAACTATTGAATAACACGATGGAATGGTAGAGTAAAAACCTGAATGATCAATGGCCTCTCATTCATCATGCGTTTTCTATCTATAATTTGGATAAGTACTGGATGATTATACTGATAAGTTTTCACTTAGGGGATTTGAGGATGCCTTTGTTTCTCTCTAGAATTGCCTTGCGTATGGCCGGAGCCCATGCGTTATACCAATCCTCCTCACTGGTCTGGACATACTCGTGACCGGAGCCAAGCTGACGCCGACGAGAGAAAGGCCGCTCAGCCCAGACTGTCCCAAAATTCACCGTGCGGATGAACAGGTACGGCAATGCGATGGTCCAGAGTAATGTGACCCCAATTAGGAACTTGACCCAGCCTTTACGCCGCCAACGATTCTCTCTCTCGCCGTTGTAAACTTTGACCACAGTGTTCTTATGAAGCAAGGTTACCTCCACGCGCTTATTGTATCCCGTCTCACGCACCAAGGACGTCAGCATATTTCGGAGAAACTGAAGATTGAAGCCTGTCGTATTACGTCGTAAATCGAAGCGCTTCAGGCGGCTTTCATCGGCGCATAAGCGCTCACACCATTTCTGCAAGGTCTCGAGGGGTGGCTCGTCCGGTGCATTCTTGTTCTTCCAGTTTTCAACCTTCTTCTTGACCATTTCCCGGAATGTAGGCTCGGGGACGAAGGACAGTCGTACCCAGGGGTTGTGACGCTCGCCCCTCTGGTACAAGTAAGGAGTCAAATCGATTCTGATTTCGAAGTCTGTGACGGTTCGGGTTCGCGTCTGCGGAGGGTCCGTGGTATGAGTCCGATAGGTCTCGGTATGTGTTCCCCAAATCGTCAGCCACGGTTGCGGGGGGGTATCAGCCCAGTGCTGGATGTGTCGTGCCAGTCTGTCCGGGTCATCAAGGCGCTGGTCCACGTAGTAGGGCGTACTGCTACTCCTTTGGCGGAATGGCTCAACCCACGGAGAAGCAGCACCAGCACGCGACACGGGCGCGTCGGCGCTTATGGAAGAGGAGCTGTCACTGTCGCTCTCGCTGCAGGATGTCTAGTCCTCGCCGCTGCCGCTGGCGTAACTGGAGTAGGGAGGGGGAGGGCCCGCAGCATCCGACGGTTTGGCCATCCTGGGTATGAAGAATCGAGTATGCAGGGGCTAGAAGAATGTCAAACAGTCCAAAGATGATGTTGGATGTAGGATGTTGGACGTTTGAGGTTTATTTTGGGTAAATGACAAGACGAGTTGAGGTGGTGGGGGTGCTCGCCGTCCCATCTCATCTCAGCCTTATTCGCGGGAGGCAGCGACCGCGCAGCTGGTTGGAGAGACCCTTCTTACACTTCTTGCAGGGGATCGATGGGCAGCCCCTACCTCGAGTTACCGGTAGCTGCATGTACAAACCCCGTCATGACTGCATGAAGGTGTCATGCTGACTGACATGGATGGACTTTTGGATGCCCGACGGCCGATGGAAAAAGGAAACCACCAGCCATCGCAATCGCATTCGTTGATGATTTAGGCTTGCACCTACCTACTTACAGTGCCCGAGATCCGAATTTAGGTCGGACGCAACGTCGCACCCTGGCTGGGCTAAAAGCTACCGGGCCGTTGGGACGCCATCATGGCCATCTCAACGTTATCTCCAATAAGTATTTGGTCTTCTGTCAGCGTTGCATGGAGGCATGGTGTGGCTGTCATATATAAGCAAGCGTGAGTTGCTTCTCAAAGTTTTCGCATCGCATTACTGTATCAAGATTTGGGTGGTTACCCATCAATTAAGAGGCGCATGTATGTATGTAGGTTATGTTGTCTGTACGAAAAGAATGAATCAACATCAACAGCAAGGGAGAAACAACAACGCGATCCCGTCAGCCTGTCCCTGTCCCTGTCCCTCCTTTCTCCACGATGGAATGTGGGCAAGTTCCTGTTCCCACCGTAAACCAGGTCAATCGAAGTCGGTCGCAACGGGTTCCTGGATCACCCCGACGGCCGACTTTTTGCTTTCTAATCTTGTTCGCTTTGTCAGAGCGGGTTCAACAGCGGAAACTTATCTCGTTCTGGCCCCCCTGCTAGTGCCCCTGTCCTGTCATGACAGTGGGCCTAGCTCGCCCGTACATGATCAGTAACACCAGTTGGAGTTGCCAGACACTGCGCACAGAACCAGACAGCCAGAGAACTGCGCTGCGCAGTGCGTGGGCTCCCCACTAGCCCCCAAGTACCCACAGGAGCTGAAAGGCACTAGAAGCCTGGAAGCCTTGCGCTGACACGCCAGACGCTAACAGCTTTTCATTGAGCTGGATGCTGAATTCCTGTCAGTCAGCCTGTCTCGAAAACCACTGGAAAATCTTCTGCATCCCAATTTTCCACGTGCTAGAGATAAGAAATCTTACTTTGCTGCTCGGCCGCACCGAGCATTGATGGTGATGTCACGTCCCTCTCCAGTTCTGCTCTGATTACCCATTGCGCTTTCTTTTCCAAACCGTCTCGGCAGTCTTTAAAGGCTTCTCCTCAATTGGATGTAGTCGCCTCAATCAAGCTTGGCCCTCAAGGTAAGGTCATTCGTTGGCCATGATCATTTTAACCACCTGTCGCCGTAAATGCCCGATCAACCTCGGACTTAGGTACGTTTTGCGGCCGATCGCAACTCGGGTCCGTCGTATGCGTGCGTATCCAGGCAGCTCAGCTTACTACATGTGTACCTTTCTACTGACTGGTTTGGTGGTGCATCATCGCGCTGCAGGGCGCTGCAGGCTGATGTAAACCGTCTGCATGTTTCAGATTCCACCAGCCCTGGAGGGAAAAAAATGGAAGAGAATCGCAGAGCCGGACAGTTACTTGAACCCGACGAGCGTATAAGCTTGTGTGCTAGCGCTGACTATTCCAGACTTTCCCGTCCCGCTCACAATGAATCATCACCTTCGGCCACATATTGCGCAACCTGACCAGGCTGCTAGCGTCGCCTACACGCAAACAAGTCTCCGGCTCAGTCCCGGAGGGAAGTGTAGCCGCAAGATGAGATGGATCCGCTAGGCCTTCTAGCAACCTCATAGAGCCGCTTTCTAATCCCTCTGCAGATTGGCCCGGACTTGCGACTGTCCAGTAGGAGTCCTAAAGCCGGCACTATCTGACGAAATATGGAAACTTGGCAGCCTACCGAATCTCTCTCTCTCTCTCTCTTATGTAGGCGCAGCCCACAGGCGGGGACGGAGTACTCGGGGTCAGATCTGTGGAACACACCACGGAGAGTTGCTGTGCATACGAGTCCGCCCGGATCCACCTGGCATTGGCATGCTTGACAAGTTGCCATGGCCATGTCGATAATAAAAGTCAATCTGCCCCCCGGGGAAAAATCAGATGCTAGCCTAGACAGAAGAGAAGACTCTTTTGACTTTCCTTGCATACAATCTTATAGCAAGTAGGTGATTCATAATTGAGACTAGGGGTCCTTTTCCAGACATACTTCACCTTGTCTGATCCCCCCTTTTGCGATAGGGTTTAGCCAGGATTCCATCCTAACACCTGCCGATTACTGCTTTTGGACCCTACCTCCCCAGAAGCCATATCATATCCACAACAGACAGCTCCATTTTCTGCCAGAAGGTATTGGCACCATTCCAAACGACGAACCTCCAACGAAACCCACGAGGCCACAGGCATCGCGCCTAGCCGTCACGATGCCCGACACCGGGAGTCAACACGAGCTGCGCCCGATCCAGCCGGCCCCCGAGACCTTTTACTCCAGCACCACAGATCTTGGCGACAGCGACCGGGTATCCAATGGATCCACTCCTCAACTATCTTACTTGGTCGACGAGAGTGAGCGACGCGAGCTGGGCCGGGTGGCCAGCCGCATGTCGCGCGCCTCGACCAATGGCGCCCTCACACACTTACACGGCTTCAACGCCATGGCCGAAAGCGACCCGCGCCTGAACCCGGAAAAGACCGAGTTCGACGTTGGCCGGTGGCTCAAGATCGTCGCGCGCAAGTTCGAGGTCGCCGGCTTCGGCCCCAAGCACACGGGCGTCCGCTTCCAGAACCTTGATGTCCTGGGTTCGGGCGATGCCGTCCAGACACAGGGCACCGTCTCCGACATCGTGCTCGGCCCCTTCCGCGAGGCCAAGCGGATGGCGTCAGGACGCGGCGGCTCGTCACAGAAGAAGATCCTGCGCAACTTCAACGGTCTCCTCGAGAACCACGAGCTCCTCATCGTGCTCGGCCGACCCGGATCCGGATGCAGTACCTTACTGAAGACCCTGTCCGGCGAGCTGCACGGCCTCAAGCTGGGCGATAAGAGCAAGATCGACTACTCTGGCGTCTCGCAGACCCAGATGCTCAAGGAGTTCAAGGGAGAGCTCCAGTACAACCAAGAGGTCGATAAGCATTTCCCTCATTTGACAGTGGGACAGACGCTTCGGTTCGCTGCCGCGTCGCGAGCCCCTGCTAACATCTCAGATATCACTGGCTTGTCGCGAGATGATTCCGTCAACTTCATTGCACAAGTAGTCATGGCGATGTGTGGCCTGAGTCACACGGTCAACACAAGGGTCGGCAACGACTTCATCAGGGGTGTCTCCGGTGGTGAGAGGAAACGTGTGAGTATAGCTGAGATGATGGTGGCATCATCATCACTTGGCGCATGGGATAACAGCACCCGAGGATTGGATTCCGCCACCGCTTTGAAGTTCGTCCAAGCTCTTCGTCTCAGCTCTGATCTGATGGGAGCGGCCAACGCCGTCGCCATCTACCAGGCCAGTCAGTCCATCTACGAGCTCTTCGACAAGGCCACCGTCCTGTACGAGGGTCACCAGATCTACTTTGGTCCCGCCAGCCGGGCCAAGGCCTTCTTCGAGAGGCAAGGATGGTACTGCGACCCGCGCCAGACCACGGGCGACTTCCTCACCTCCGTTACCAACCCCTCCGAGCGCAAGGCCGTCAAGGGCATGGAGAACAGAGTGCCACGCACGCCGGCCGAGTTCGAGAAGTACTGGCTCGAGTCCGACGAGTACAAGCAGCTCGAGATGGATATTGCCCGCCACGAGCTGCGCAGCCGGCATGGCCCGGATGGCAACATCACCGTCAAGCTACTCCGTGAGGAGAAGCACCAGAGCCAGGCTAAATATGTTCGCAAGGCATCGCCTTACCTCGTCAACGTCATGACCCAGATCAAGTTGACGACCATCCGCGCTTACCAGCGCATGTGGAACGACATGACGGCTACCGCGTCTGGTCCTATCATGAACATGATCATTGCCCTTATCATCGGTTCCATCTATTACGGCTCTCCCAACAACACTGACAACCTTAGCTCTAAAGGCGCTGTCATCTTCACCGGTATCCTCCTCAGTGCTCTCAGCTCCATCAATGAGATCAACACCCTGTACTCGCAACGGCCCATTGTCGAAAAGCAAGCCTCCTACACCTTCTATCACCCCTTCGCCGAGGCCCTCGCGGGTATTTTCGCCGATATCCCCCTGAAGTTCGTCACTATCACCCTCTTCGACATCGTCCTGTACTTCTTCTCAGGTCTTCGCTATGAGGCCGGGCCCTTCTTCATCTTCCTCCTGTTCACCTTCGTCTCGTCCCTTGCCATGAGTACAGTCTTCCGCACTATGGCCGCCGTCACCAAGACAGTGTCGCAGGCCATGAGTTTGGCTGGTGTGCTCGTTCTGGCTTTGGTCATCTATACCGGTTACGTCATCGCGGTGCCGCAGATGCATCCCTGGTTCTCATGGATTCGCTTCATCAACCCCATCTTCTACGGTTTCGAGGCCCTGATCGCCAACGAGTTCCACAACCGCAACATTCCCTGCTCCACCACCATCCCATCCATAGGGCGCGAAGGTGACTCTTGGATTTGCTCCGTGGTCGGTGCCGAACCCGGTCAGGACTTTGTTACTGGTGATGCGTATATTGCGACGAACTACAGCTACTACTACTCCCACCTCTGGCGCAACTTTGGTATCATGATCGCGTTCTGGATTGCTTTCTTGGTCATGTACGCCGTCGCCACCGAGATCAACTCGGCGACCGACAGCACCGCCGAGACCCTCGTCTTTCAGCGCGGCCACATCCCCGACTACCTCCTCAAGGAAGACGACGAAGAGTCTGGCGACTCTAAGATGGCAGCCAAGAACTCGGTCTCCACCACGCAACCCCAAGAGGGATCCGAGGTTCAGAAGCTGGAAGCCCAGAGAGACATCTTTACCTGGAAGGACGTCACCTACACCGTCAAGGTCAAGAACGAGGATCGCCAACTTTTGGATAACGTTAACGGATGGGTCAAGCCCGGAACTCT
Source organism: Apiospora arundinis (assembly GCA_039105305.1). NCBI lineage: Eukaryota > Fungi > Ascomycota > Sordariomycetes > Amphisphaeriales > Apiosporaceae > Apiospora > Apiospora arundinis. Next base: position 318,682 of record JAPCWZ010000007.1, on the reverse strand, counting down.
GACCGCTCTCATGGGTGTCTCGGGAGCCGGTAAAACGACTCTGCTCGATGTTTTGGCCAAGCGAACTACTATGGGTGTCATCAGCGGTGACATGCTTGTGAACGGAAAGCCTCTCGATGCCAGTTTCCAGAGAAAGACCGGATACGTCCAACAACAAGATCTCCACCTCGAAACTGCCACTGTACGAGAAAGTCTGCGCTTCAGTGCCACTCTTCGCCAACCGCAGAGCGTGAGCCAGGAGGACAAATTCGCCTATGTGGAGAGCGTCATCGATATGCTCAACATGCGCGACTTCGCCAACGCCGTCGTCGGTGTCCCCGGTGACGGCCTGAACGTCGAGCAGCGCAAGTTGCTCACTATTGGTGTGGAGCTGGCGGCCAAGCCTAAGCTCCTGCTCTTCTTGGACGAACCCACCTCCGGTCTTGACTCTCAGAGTGCCTGGGCCATATGCGCTTTCCTCCGCAAGCTTGCCGACGCCGGCCAGGCCGTTCTCTGCACTATCCATCAGCCCAGCGCCGTGCTCTTCCAGGAGTTCGACCGCCTTCTCTTCCTTGCCAAGGGCGGTAAGACCGTCTACTTCGGCGACATCGGTTCCAACTCGCGCACGCTGCTCGACTACTTTGAGGGCAACGGCGCGCGCAAGTGCGAGGATACCGAGAACCCGGCCGAGTACATGCTCGACGTCGTCAACAACATGGGACTCGACTGGCACGCCACCTGGAACAACAGCCCCGAGGCCGCGACCGTCATCCGCCACTTGGACGAGATCCACGAGGAGACTTCGAAGTGGCAGAACAGCGACGCCGACAATGCCGACACCCACCTGTACAGCGAGTTCGCCGCGCCCCTCTCGACGCAGGTCTCCACCGTCACCACCCGTGTTTTCCAGCAGTACTGGCGCACGCCTTCTCACATCTTCGCGAAGTGCGCCCTTAGTGTCGCCGCAGGTCTGTTCATCGGTTTCTCCTTCTGGAGGCCGCCAAACACGCTTGCTGGCATGTCCGTCCTTCTTTTCGGTGTATTCATGATCACAACCATCTTCCAGACCCTGGTGGGTCAGATCCAGCCCTTCTTCGTCACGCAGCGCTCCCTGTACGAGGTCCGCGAGAAGCCCAGCAAGGCTTACTCGTGGAAGGCCTTCATCGCCGCCAACATTCTGGTCGAGATCCCCTACCAGATCTTTGCCGGTCTTCTTCTCTTCGCTTGTGTCTACTACCCCGTCGCCTCGATCCAGAGCTCGGACCGCCAGATCCTGGTGCTGCTTTACATTATTCAGTTCTTCATCTACGCCGGCACCGTGGCCCAGATGACCGTCGCGGCCATGCCCGACACGCAGTCCGCCGGCGCCATCGTGACCTTGTTGGTCATGATGTCGCTCATGTTCTGCGGTGTCCTGCAGTCCCCCGCCAACCTCGCCGCCAGCGGCTTCTGGATCTTCATGTACCGCGCCTCGCCCTTCACGTACTGGATCGGCGGCATCGTGGCCACGGAGCTCCACGGCCGCGCCATCGAGTGCGCGCCCGAGGAGATGTCCGTCTTCAGCCCGCCCGCGGGCCAGACGTGCGGCAGCTACATGAAGCCGTACCTGGCCGTCGCGCCCGGCAAGCTCCAGAACCCGGACGCCACCGCGGACTGCAACTACTGCTCCCTGACGGTGGCGGACCAGTTCATGGCCGGCGTCGGCATCTCGTGGGACGACCGCTGGCGCAACTTTGGCATCGTCTGGGCGTATGTTATCTTCAACATGTTCATGACGGTGCTGGTGTACTACGTGTTCCGCGTGCACAAGTGGGGGAAGAGGAAGTGAAGAATGAGGCCCATTCCATTCCTTTTTCTCTGACCTTCTTTTCTTTTTACTGCAGTCTACTGTCAGATGTTTTAGACATATATATCCCCCTTTTAAAGAAAGTAACGATGTTACGTGGTGCGGTTAGGTACGAGGTTGGGTTAGGTCCCCTGGTCACATATATTTTTTTAGAAGCGGGCAACCCGGGAACAGTCCTGCTTAGAGGGAACGACAGAGCAAGCGTTTTGATTTTTGGATGGGAAGGCTCTAGAATATTTTTAATCCGTTCGTTTATTAGATTACATGTATGCAATCAATACCATTTAGTCAAAAATACCAGCATGTCTCTCGATTATTCATTTGTGGCTGGTGAATGCAAAGTACGCCTTTGCGTTCATAGGTATGTTAAATGTTGTTCCTCGTTCCCATGAGATGGCGGACTCCTTGAACATCGTAGGGCTAGGCCAGCTGTACAGGGTGTCTTGGTGGGGGGCTCTAGGCGGGCTCTCTAGGCCTAGCACCCCACTGTAGGTGCTTGGAATTTCTGGGGACCTCTGCTGGTGTGATACCGTGCCATTTGACAGGTCATCCAAATCCAATGGTCTTTCTTTCCCTTACTTTCTTCTTGTTCTCTTTTTACAGTATGTGATTGCGAAGCATATGAAAGAATAAGTCAAACGACAGGATTAAGTCAGTTACGATTGCTGTTTTTCAAGTCCAAACATTTATGTTCCCGACAAAATGGCAATGGACCGGGGCAGCCTCGGCTAATTGAACCCTCCAATGTGGTGGCGTCTTTGGTTTGCAAATTGAAAGTTGCAAACGCTCATATCATCATTTGAGCCTTCTAATCCAATCTGGCGGGCAACCATACCTTCGTCTGCCTCGTCTCACCCACCATTCGGCGGCTCATGATTCAATGTGACACTCTCTTTCCGTCTCAGCTGTTATTATTTCCAACTGCTTGTTATGTACCGATGTCTCCGGGTGCGAGCAGCTGGGGAAGCCGGAGACTGCACCAACCTGCGTTTATCATGGCGGGCCATCAGCATCGCCAACAGCTCCCGCCGCTGCCTGCGCTACTCAGCCTGCCAGCCTCGTCGGGGTTTCTCCGTCATACCAGCTCGGTACGCGAGCCCACTAGGAAAACCCCAGCTCGTCTCTGATGGTCTGCCACCAATACGGGAAGTACAACACGGCTCTGGTGATCGGCCTGGCCCCAGCCGCTATCCTAGGTTCCCCCTACGCCTCTGGCGCCCCGATTTCAAAGCCGCGTCTCAGGCCCTGGAATGGATATGCACACCCCTGAAGATGCCCATACATTTCGACTGGCAGTCTTCAACCACAGACGATCGACAACACAGCGTTTCGCTTCGGGTCAAGATGGGCTTCAAGATACTCGGAGAGGCCACAGCCGTAGCCGAGACTTGGGCCCATGCTCGCAGCGACGCTATGGTGCAAATTGTGAAAAGCTTTGAGGGCACTGGGTTCTTGTCGGACCTCCATATGGCTCTGGAGAAGTGTCAAATACACGTTCCCGATTGTATCATGCCGAGTCAAGATGATATGATTTCAGCCCTCGCCAGCGCCCAATCTGACATATACAATCTCTCCGCGCGTCTTGGATTTGCCCCTCAATTCGAGTTTGTTAAGCATACGGTGCGGCATTCGTTGATCAACCGGCCCTCTTTTGTCACCAAGGCTGCTATTTCCATACCGGAGCTCGAAATCAACGTTTCCACTACACATACAATTGCCGGGACGGCGGGATTCGCCGCATGCATCCTTTTCAAGGCACAAATTGAGCAGAAAATCCGAGAAGGCATCTTAACCGCTCAATCCACGCTACTCACTGTCGATACGGCATCTGATTTTCTCAGATTGTTCGGCCAGACGCTGCGTCGCCCGGTCGTGTTCAAATTAAGCCACGAATACAACCATCGAGACATCCACGGAGTTATCAACACGGCTATTCAGATGGGCGATAGCGTCTACCCGGTAAATATACTGACCATGTCACGACCGGAAATTCAAAAGTTCGCACAATTGGTGTTGGCTGTCCAGCTCATAAAGGATAACCCTGCTTTGATTCCCTTAGTCCAGCCGCCCTTTTTAATAGCAGGCAAGAAGAAGGCCAAACCAATTTCTCCAATTCCTCTTGAGCTCGGAGCCGGTGTACTCGGGGTGATGAGGCGCGTTACCAAACAAGTTTGGAGCCGGGAGCTGAGGTCTAACGGCGACAGGGCCATGCCGACCTCGACAGAGTGCGACAAGGGGCTGTTTAATCGTTCTCGTTTGGCCGACGGACCTCAAAAGGAAGTTTTGAACGAAGCAATGCAGCAACGTCTTCGCGCCTTTAGAACTGCCCCGGAGTTCGAGGATATGAGACAGAGTCAAGCCTCCTTGCCAATGAGCCACCAGCGCAAACAAGTATTGAGTTTGATTCAAGATGCACAGACTCCCTTCTCTCTTGTTGTTGGTGCAACGGGGTCGGGAAAGACCACGCAGGTTCCTCAGTTCCTCCTTGATGATGCTATCGAGCGTGGCGTTGGAGCTGATTGCAACATCATATGCACACAACCCCGCCGGATTGCGGCCACCTCCGTCGCCGCTCGAGTCGCGGTAGAGAGAGGCGAACAGCTTGGCGAAAGCGTGGGGTATCACGTTCGTTTCGATGCTACACGGCCTCGGCCGCATGGCAGCATAACGTACTGCACCACCGGTCTCCTGCTGGAACAATTCAAGGCAGGTGCCGATGGTGTCTTGAGCTACGCCTCACATATTATCATCGACGAGGCTCATGAGCGTGACCTGCCCATCGACTTCCTCATGGCCATGCTTAAGAAAGCCGTGGAAGCCCGTCAAGCGCGTGATCTTCCTGTGCCCAAGGTCGTGCTCATGAGTGCTACTCTAGACTCTGAGCTATTCGCCAACTACTTTGGCTCACCCTGCGGCGAGGGCAGTGCATTGGTGCCGGCACCTTCTATAAGCGTCCCTGGCCGCACGTTTTCGGTACAAACTCGTTATCTCGACGAGATCATGTCAGATCTTATGATACACCACCAGACCAAAACAGATCAATTACTTCATGATGACGAGAGGTTAAGTCGCTATCTCAAACACGAGCTTTACGCCATGGAAGGCCCCAGCAACGACGACTGGGGTGAAGAGCAACAGGAGGATTTTGTACCCGTCGCACTTGTGGCTGCGACCATTGCGCATATTTGTAAGACGACTCAAGAAGGCGCCATTCTAGTCTTTCTTCCGGGTCTGAAAGAGATTCTCCATACGGAAAAGGAACTTATCTATAACGATAAGATTCAAGTTGGTTTTGGCAACAAAACCAGATATTGCATCCATATCTTGCACTCGTGGATGCCTCGCCAAGATCAGGCGGTCGTCTTTGAAAAACCACCGCGGGGCTGCCGGAAGATCATACTGTCTACCAACATTGCCGAAACTTCGGTCACGGTGCCCGATGTTCATTATGTGGTTGATGCGGGTAAGCTTCGAGAGATGAGGTACGACCAGTTGACACGGATCAGCGGCCTGCGGTGCGTCTGGGAGAGCAAATCTAACGCAAGGCAACGTGCCGGTCGTGCTGGTCGCGTCCAAGACGGTTTCTATTATGCCCTGTTCTCCCGCGATCGCCACGCCCAAATGGCAGCCGCCGGCATACCCGAAGTGCTGCGGAGCGACCTCCAGGAGACGTGCCTTGCCATCAAAAAACAGCTCCCCCAAGAGTCCGTGTCTGAGGTCTTGGCAGGGTTCATCGAGCCGCCGTCTGGAGTAGCCGTCATTGGCGCTTTACAACATCTGAAACGCCTCAAAGCCTTGACCGACGAAGAGAAGTTCACGCCACTGGGTCACTTACTGGCCAGCCTACCAGTTCACCCCACACTGGGTAAGATGGTTATCATGGGTGTGATATTCCGCTGTCTGGATCCATTGATCATCTTGGCGGCTGCTGAGGCTGCGACGCCCCTGTTCATTGTCCCGGTCGAGTCAAAGCCAGCCGCTTACGAAAGCCACAAAAGCTTCGGAGGATATGCGAGCGACCATATAGCGGTGGTTCAAGCGTTTAGCGAGCTGAGGACTTTGAATAACGAGTTCAGCGACCAGGCAGCCAGGGGTATCGCAGGGGACATGTTCCTCAGCTGGGATGCATTTTGTGCCATCCGTAGAAACGCCCAGTCGATACTCAGTAACCTCGTCGAGAGCGGAATAGTGCCCTCCACTGCCCCAGATGACCCAAGATCCGATTTTCAGTACGGTCCTTCTTGGATGAACGTCAATTCGAAAAACAAGGAGCTCGTGCGTGGCCTTCTTGTCGCGGGCCTGTATCCCAACCTGGCCGTCAACCAAACCGGCCGCGGCGCATTTGTGTCTAGAGATGTGAGAAGTCTTCTTATTCATCCCGCATCCGAGAATTCCACACTCAAGTCCAGGAGGCTGGCGTCCAAGCACAGGCGCGCATTACAACCGGACAGTGCCGTCCCTACGGCCCTCGTGGCCTTCAGCCAGGTACACCGCGTGGTTGTGGGCGGCGGCGAACAGCTCTCCCTGCGCGAGACGAGCGTGGTTCACCCGCTGACGGCCGTGCTGTTTGCGGACGACAGGGCTCTGGTTAGCACGAACGCACACGACGGGGCCGTCACCATCAGTCCTGGCGGATGGCTGCCGTTCCAGGTCCAGAGTAGTGGCGCTACTACAACAACAACAACAACAACAACAACGGAAGACGTCCGCGAAGGCAGAGGCGGCGGTGGCGACAGTGTCGGGGACCTGGGTATGCTGCTCGAGTTCAAGTCACTCCTCGATACCATGCTGGACCGCGTCTACCGGGACATGGCGCTGCGGCAGCGCGCGCAGACCTCTTGGGCCTTTTCGCCGTCCGGGCCGGCGCTGTCGAAAACGAACGATCTCCTGCGGCAGGCCATGGTCGAGGCCGTCTTGCAGGTCCTGGATAATATGCAGACGCCGGTGCCGGGGCGCGGCGCTGCTACCAATGCTGCTGCTAATGCAGCTGTTGCTAACCATAAAGAGATTGTGACTGATAGGGCACCGCGTCGTGCGTCCAGGCCGTTTATTGAGATCAAGACTCCGGATTCACAAAGTGCGCAGTCTGCGGAGTCTTGATTAGACTTGTTAGGCCACAAGGCTTTCGGGGGTGTAAGTAGCTCGACGGTATCCGCTGCCTTGATCTGACAACTTGATCAGGTTGATGGTATTCGTGGTTCTTTCGTTGCCGAGAAATGTAAGATCAGCAAAGTTGTTGTCGCTTGGTCATTTGGCTGGGTGCATATGTTGGAAACTTGGTAGATACCCCTGTATTGTGTAGAAGATGTTTTGGGGAGATGATATTTCGAAAAGCGTGGCAGTTAGAAATTGACATAGATCTTTACGTACTTCGTGTTCAATGTAAACTTGGAACTTGGCTGCAATGCAGTGGTCACTTGTCTGGACGTGTTGGGGCGGGTTCGGCTTGCGATTCTTGTTGCCTCGCACACTAGTTGCCTGACTAGGTATGATGGGAAGTTGAACATGAGGATTAAAGAGAAAAACTACAAAATGAGAACATTAAGTCCGAACCAATCATGGTATCGTTTCCTCTAAGCTCCACATATGAATAGGGGGAGCTCAGCCAATTAGCTACTCGCTTTGGCCAAGGTGCATTTTCATGTTTTTCAATTATTCCAGCAACTATCCCATGGGAACGATCACATGGAGTAATATTCCCCAGATCAAATAGAAGAAGCACAGCACATCGACCCGGGCATGATTGACCTTCAGTTTGTAATTTATCTAACGAGAGTGGTATTCTAGCTAGGTCCGGTGTGCGGCAAGTAGTCGGAATGTGAGACTTTGTTCAGACAAGTCAAATGAGTGTAAGAAGGCTAGAGTTCAAGGAGTTCCACCGTGAAATCCCCACGCAGGCATAGTTCATACTGGTTGGCGTTGACGACTGGCCTCAGGGGAAGTTGCTAACAATAAGCCATGCAACCCGTCCTCGGCTACGAACTAATATCGCGTCCATCACGGCTATAATACGACACTAAGGGCAGCCCTGGCCATTCCTGTTGCCGGGGCAGCAGATGGAGCCGCCTAACTTGGAGCAGGGCGTGCCATCGCCAGCGCCGCTCTGAGAGGTGCACTAGTCACGAATCATCGTTAGAAACAAGACAATATACTAGTCAAATGTATTCCATCATTATTCAACGGACCCAACGGAATCAACAGTTCAGAGTTCGGCTCTTCAGCCATCATCATCATCATTACCGTCTCTCTAGGGAAGGCGGCCTGGGTAAGAAGACTAGTAGGTATGACATACCGATCCCTTCGTACATCCATAGTTGTCGCCGTTGATTCTGCACGAGGTTCCGTTGCATTGGCCCCAAATGGTGTCTCGGCGTGGGTTGGCGCTGGTACCGCGCTCGGCTGCCGGCGCGACGGCACTGGCGAGAGCCGAGGCGGCTAGGATCGCGAAGATGGAGACGGTAAACTTCATGGCGATGAATATCTTGAGTAGGAAATCGTGTTGTAGGCAGGAAAGAGTTTTGTGGTGGATTGGGATATGCAAATGTTGTTGTGGGATGATGAGATTTGAGGGATCGATGATGAGGATTCGTGGTGATTTAAGTAGAGCGGCCCTGAGTATACTCGTCTGATAGTCGTCTCTGTATTTTGCCTGTCCTAGTAGGAACCTTCCACTTGTACGAGGTTGTGGCAAATAGCACAAAGAAAGGATCACCACACGCTCCTGTAGACATATTCCCCCCTAAAGACTGCAAGGCAATTACTTTCTGAGTATACTCATCCAATGACGTTTGTCTCTGGAGTCTGTTTGCTGAGGTAGGTTACATCCACTTGCACGACGTTGTGACGAATAGAATTTCGTAGAAGAGCATCACAAGTCTCAAGTAGATAGATCGTCCCCTGACAGCTGCAAGGCGCTTACTACGAGACCGAGTTGGATACGAGAGGTTTCAAGTGCCGCGTCTAATCCTAGTTTATTGCTTGGTAGAGGAGGGTAACACAGACGGACGCAGGCAAGAGCACCATTGGTTACTAGCTAGATACTAAATGGAATAGTGTCTTACGTGATCCTATAGCAACCTTAATAGGAAGAACACAATTGGAGTTCGTCTCACTGCATTAGAGTACTCCGGTCCCTTGAAACAAGCCGCGTGGAACTTTTACATAAGTTATGCTGACTGCAGGCAGCATCTGATGAACTAGATACAGACTGCCCGCCGATCCAATTAGAACTCTGCTCCAAGGGCCCGTTCCGCTGCGAAAGCTTATCACAGACAACATCCGCCTACATAGGATGCTTGGCATTTTTCATCTCAGGCCTCTTCCACTCTTGAAATACTTTTAAACTGGCGAAGATATACCTTCCCCGTTTCAGCTGAGCCCGCCGCCCCTTGTTTCTATTACGTATGGGAGGAAACACATCACATCAGTGATGTTACTTTATTGGTAATATCTACCAATACCGGATATAAAGCTTGACGGTGCCACTGTAACATGATACCGGATCGGATACCCCAAGGGTCGGTGTGATGCCATGGCCAGGACTGAAATTGGGCATCAAATGGTGGTGAGGAGTCCTGTGATCATTGCTTCTCGTCAGCATCACCATGAAGGACTGTGGAGTCATTGTGTCATGTACCTCGTGACCTACGGCATGCTTAAGCATCAGAGGTTCTCTTTTCGGACTATCTGATTCGTAAAGGGGTCAGGGGTAGTTCGTGCAGAGGTGTTTTGGCTTATCCGCATAAGTCAGTAAAGAACCCTTAGCCAGCTGGCTTGATGTGGCAACAATATAGCGACATGGGAATTTTGAAGTTTCATGAGGTAGGCAAATGCGACCACCTCTTTCCTGTCACCCATACAATTATCCATCTATGCATTCATACACTTCCGCCCTCTATCTGCACGTATGAACACATCATATATCGATTCCTGGGTTGATAGAAGTAGTCTAGTCGATAGCATAGAACGGTCATGAGGCTACTATAACAACATCCGACGTGAGCCCTGCATTTGTGGTAGCAATCTACGTTCTTTGATGATGACGAAACCTAGACATGACCTGGTGATCCCCTTTCGGCTGACTTAGGCCTTGGCCCCTCGTCGGCATTGACCTCAACCAGACAGAAAGGGGGAGGGGAAATGTTTATACAGAGCCGTCAGAAAAATACATACGTGGATCGGAAATCCGGGTATCATCTTCATCCCCCACGTGTATGGCATTGCAAGCTTTGCCTCAAACCCCAAGCAGCGGCGTGTCTGGTTCCAACTCGTACGGATGAACTAATCCGCCCCCATGATCGCATTGGCTATTCTATCTAGAATTGGCATAACCAAAGGCTCGAAAAACAGAACAATTAGGAAAATAATCATTCTATCCTGGACAATTGTTTACGTCATCCTGACCACACTGGCATTATCCCATTGTTTAAACCATTCGTGGGTGATAACGCAAGTGTTAGGGCGAGAGGATTGGCCAGTTTATTCATATAACCCCTAGCCTGGTAGGCCTTCGGTAAGGTAATTGTACCGCGGAGTAACCGCACGATGGCGCGTTGGCTGTGTGCTCTAGGTTACCCTCCTTCAATTGACCAGGCTGCTAGCCCTCAAATAAATCATTCCTGATATGTGCTTGGCATTGCCGATCCTTCACTGTGTTTTTGTGTAACGGACACCCAAAATAGTGATTACTACGTCATTTGCTGACAAGGAGGTGGGATGTGCCATAGAGCTGCAGGTAATGCTGATCGCAACAACGTCATTCTGGTTCAAATCATCTGACAATAATACGGAATACGGCTGAGGCCTTCTCCCTCTATATTGGCTCTCAATAATATGACACCTGTGATACCATATTCATGTAATTTGAACTCATCTTAAGCTTCGTTCAGCTTCACGGCACTTGGCTCTCCTAGTATCAAAGTCATAATATTCATTGTTTTGAGTAATCCAGGCGCGACAAAAGATGACGAGCATGAAGCTGGGGGAGTGGCAACCGCCGCTTCTGAGAAACACGTCAATCAGCAACTGCACGGCGGCATTCGAATGGGCCGAGGCGAAATCAAGCAACGGGGCGGTTAACTTGAAGGTCTTGTCGCGATTTCTACTCTCAATGCTCCCGGCGGATGCGACGAGCCGGCTCACGGTCGGAGATCTCGTGAACTGGTACGAGACTCTACCGGACCGCGAACTCCTGCACAAGGCCGTCCATGATTGCGACTTGCGAAACCCCTGCAATGAAAACAACTATATCAGCTTAGACGGCGATACAGACGTCCTTGGAATGGGGGTAAGCATTTTTATGTTCTCTGTGGCCGGCTCCGCATGGCAAAGGAAAGACTGACGGGCCTGAACAGATGATTATTAGTTATTATCTAGGTAAGTATTTATGTCGCGCACCAAATGAGATTGAAGGGTGTCAAATGCTGAAAATGGCGTAAACATCCGGCACAGCGATCTTCTCGGCCTCTGCCTACTTCTTCATTCTTCTCGCAGAGAAATTCGGCCTGCTCAAAAAGTCGCACCGGGTGGTCCAAAGCGCCCACAAGACGACCAACACCTTCTTCGACGCGGCCCTGATCTTCGCCGTATCCATGCTGGCTGCGGGCGTGGTGCGCATGGCATCTGTCCTCCTGGACAAGCCCGACGAGGATGGTCTACCGGCTGGGCGCGCCGCCATCAACGCCACCTACATGGCCATTTTCTCCGTGTTTCCACCGTTACTTTTGTCTAACATGGTCCGCACCACACACCCCCACAAGACGCTGCGCTACGTCCTCTGGGTCGCCCTTTCGGCCCTCACCTCGGCCACGGACGTCCTAATCATTGTCATTTTCTGGGGAGGTGGTGCCAGCGGCGCCACCAAGGAGGGCGTCGATGATGGCCGAGATAACCTATGGGCTCCGTGCCGGCTGAGGAGACCGGTCATTGTCGTGTTTCTCGTGGCCCATGTCGTGTTATGGGTCAACTTCATCTGGCAGCTAGCGCTGATGATCTCAGCAATGCTGCCTGAGAAGTACAGGCTGATTAAGGAGACAAAGACAGGACCTGAGACGGAGATCGAAAGGGAGAAAATGAAGAAGAAGTCGCCACGTGAGCTTTTGGCCAATTGGCGCTTTGACCTGAAAATTGCGAACGGCCTCCTGTGCTTCGCTACAGGTTGGGTGTTGCTAGCGGTCTATCACGCGCACGTGCGCATGGAAAGGGGCTGGGTTCCCAATGAGAATACCTGGGACTTTGGACAGGTGCTGGCCTTGGCTACCTGGGCGCCGGTAGTCGTCGACTTTCTCACGCGCTACGTCTGTAAGTCATCTTGAGGAAACGTCCATGCCGGTTGCAGAAACTCACCAAAATGATGTTAGACCCTGAAGGAACGAACCAGTGGGAGTTGATGAAATGATTCGATCAATGGAGGAACGGGAATGGAAATGGAGTTCCTATAGAAATACCGCTAGAACCCAGTCGGCGAATTTCTGGAGAATTACTGATCTTCTCGTTTTATGTTTACGTCAATAAAACCGGCAATGTCATACCCGGCTTCTGACCCTTGCGGCCGTAATTTGCCATTGGTCTCTCACGGGTTATGTGAGTCTAACCTAGTAGTACACAAGAGTGGCATGGCCTCAAGGTGAGTGTAAATCTGTCAGGGGCGCAGTGGTCAAAACAATGGAGAAGAGGAGGGGGTTTCTGACAGCTCTGTAGGCTAAGGTTCCTAGTCTCAAGATCGGTCGCGAGTTCTGAGAATGCATACGTGCTTTACGTTTGCTACCAAATTAGTCCCCGCGTTTACTATACGGGAGGCGTCCACCCGGACGGCCATCCTAACGGCCCGCGCCGAATCATAACATCACGGTCCCCATGATTCCCATGACCGGTCTATGGGAGTCATGGCCGTGCCAGATGCCGATCAGACAAGTATTAATGATCACCTTTCCCGCCTGTCAGGGGTTTCTTTTATCATACGTTCATCACCCTCAACGGCAGCCAAGTCATTCGCTTTTTCCACCTTCCTCCAACAGCATCTAAAACAAGCATTTGTTACTTCTGCCCGTACAATCACCAAGATGCGTGCCTCCTTCGTCAGCGCTCTGGTCTTCACTGGCCTCGTCGGTAGCGCTATCGCCAACCCCGTCGAAGCTTCTACCAAGCTCGAAAAGCCTGAGGAGCCCAATCCCATGGGCTACGATGATAGTTTTGACGACTACGCCGATTACTCTTACCAAGGCAGCATCCTCAAGCAGGCGCTGAGCCAGATTTCCGGCCATATCCAGATCGTCAGTACGTTTCAGCCCATCGATATCGTTTATCCATGACAAGGAAATAAAGAAGAAAGGAATGGGGGCTGACCTGGCAAAATTACAAAACACATATAGACAACTATCTCGAAACCATGAAGGAACCCCTCAGCCCCGGAGACAAGTTAGCGCTGGTAGGCCAGATCGTGCCCCCGCTCACGTCCGTGACCGGCGTCTTGGACAACCTCCCCATCGTGGGCACAGAAAATCCTTATGTCCAAGCCTCCACACTGGAGGCGCTCGAGGCAAAAGGGTACGGTCGCGGGCCCAAGGGCGGCGACAAGTGCAACAAGCTGTGCATCTTCGACCTCGTCGGCAAGATTGTCTTACAGTGCCACGGTGTCATCTTCTCCACCGTCAGCAAGTGCGGTCTTGGTAAGTTGGGCGTGCATCTAGCTATCTAATCATCCACGAGAATTACTTGGTTGGGTTGGCGAGGCCCTTGGTGGTGAAGGGAGCAAAGCAAACTTGATAGCTAACCCAGGAGAACCCCAACAAACAGGTTTCGCATTCCAGTATATGGTACCTCTGATCTTGACCTTGATCAAGTCCATAACCTCGCTCGATCGGATCGTTCCGGGATGCCTCGCACCGGCCCAGGGTATGCTCAACCAGATTCTCGGCAAGTGTGGCTTTGCTGGTCTCGCCGGCTTCCTTGGCGGACTCTAAGTACTCTGCTGCTTCGCCGTGGACCTCGAACCATACTGGAATCGGTCTTCCTCGTGGAGCAATGATAGAAGATATTTGAAGCCATCTTGGGCGCCAAAGGTGGCGTCATGCCTATGGATGAAGGTTCTGTAGCCCATAAAGATGATTGGGGGATTTGTCACCTGCGAGGCTGTTTTCACCTCCACATCGACTTGGGAGCGTCACTAGGGGTTTATAATTCTGGTCACATGCAGATAGCTGTTTAAACGAGCTTGAATGGTATATGTATATATCGTGAGCTGCTGCCTTTTGATTTTGGTACAATTCTGGTCACCCTATTTGGGTTCTCCCATTTACTCGTACCAGACCACAGCGCTCAGCCCATCCTCGCCGCCGTAGGTGCCCCGCGGCGGCAAGTTGACGTTGGCCACGAGCGGGCCCAACTTGCCCGTCGCCGCGTCGCGCGCCACGATGGCCACGTTGGCCGTGGTCTGCCCGCCGATGGCGACGAAGGTGCCCGCCTTGTTGACCTGGAAGGGCCGCGGGTAGTAGCCGTGGCTGTTGGTGAGCTCCTGGAACGTCAGCTTGCCGTCGCCGCCGGTCGCAATCTTGAAGATGGCGAGCGAGTCCTGCTCCTTGCCGAACGTCTGGTCGTTGCGGTTCGACGCGTACAGGTACTCGCCCGCGATGCGCAGCTCCGCCGCTTTCTCCGTCGTCTTGCCCTTGCGGTCGCCGAAAGTCGACAGGGTCTGCACCAGGTCCAGCGCCAGGCAGTCGTTGGTGTAGGTCACGTTGTACATGCCGACCGACGAGGCTACCTCGTTCAGGGAGTAGTACCGCAGGCCGCCCTTGGTCTCGAGGAACTCGCCGTGGCGGGGGCCGTCACCGGCCAGGGACGCGGCGGTGGGGCACGGGGTCAGCTCGCCGGTGGATTTGTTGATCTTGAAGATGCGCGTCACGTCGGCGCCCAGGTCGGGCACGATCATGAATTTCTTGCTGGGGTCCATAAAGGCCGAGTGCGGGTGCGGCTTGTCCTGGCGATCCGGCCGGGGGCCCGGCTTCGCCATGGTCCACTCGAGCTTCTGGACGGGCTTGCTGCTGGCCGAAAGGGGCAGCTTGTACGTTGTGATGGTAGACGGTGAGCTGTTGTGGAGGAAAACACGATCCACAATGGTTAGCGTCGCTGTGTATGCGGGTCTCTCTTTGCTTTTTCCCAGTTTTGAGGGTGAGGTCATTTCCACTTCCCCACCGCATGTTTTCGTCGTGCCATGGGGTCACGGGACCGTATCCATCGTACGAGGAGAACATGGAGATGAAAAAGAAAAAATGACGCGGGGGAACCACTTACTACTCCGCAGTAATCACGAAACTCTTGTCATCGCTACCGCCATAGAGCGACCCGTGAACGCTGTTGCCCAGGGTGGGCGCCGAGGACTTGAGCGTCAGTTTGGCGTTGGCGTCGGCCGCGAACTGGGCCAGGACGCCGGAGCCGTACCAGCTCTCGTCAAAGCAGTAGACGCTGTTGGTGGCCTTGTCTACGGTCAACCAGGCCGGGATCCGGCCGCACCCGTTGGTTTGCCCGTCGACTTTGAGGGTTCCGCTCGTCGCGTTGGTCGGGGTGAAGTCGAGCGTGTAGACGGGGCCGGAGAAGTGGGAGGCGATAAGCTTGGCCGCCAGGGCGTGGGAGGCAAGCCCCGAGGCGAGAACGAAACCAGTGGACCACATGGCGAAAGGAGAACGAACTATGTACAAGATGGGCAGCGACGACAACAGCGATGATGGTTACCGGGGACTGAGCTGGACAAGAAGTCCCGCAAGGGCTGGGGGGAATCCCGTCATTCATATAGACGGCCGCATTGCCCAGCTGACCACGTTCCTGGCTGATTCGGGGCGCCATGCGAATGGTGCATCCCCTTGGCCCCGGAACAGAAATGTATTAAACGGCTTGGCATGTCCCGTGGAGACGTACGTTTGCCCGCATATACCCAAAGCATGACGCACCCGACTAGACAGGAAAGGGAGAAAGCGTCGGTGGCATTCTCCGGCAGGCTTGGCAAAACCGTTGTTCGCGGAGGGTGCCCACCGAGCAACCGAACCAGTGCAGCGCCGGATAAATCAGGACGATGAGGAGATCCTATGGAGAATCCTGGTTGCTGCACCCCTGTCCGTCAGGGGTACAGCATCAGCTAGCAGGGGTTGCATCTCTAGCGGGATTTCGCATAAAGGAGCCCCATGTTATGGCTGCTGCGTGCCATGTGGTTTGGTTTATCCAAGGTACATGTAGAGCAAAACGCCACAAGTACACGGCTCAAGTTCCCGAAAGATCCTTCGTATATATTGGCATGGCGCATGGCAAGGATAAAATACCATGTATTTTGAAGCGGCAGGCACGATATTGACTCTTTAGCTGCTTATTGTCCCATGAATCAACACTCCTGGTGAGCAAGTTAGCAGGGCAAACACGGTGGCTGGTATGAACCTAGTCGAGTCCCAAAAGTTACATCGAAAGTATACCATATTATCCGATATTCTGCCCATTTATAGTATGCACTGGGAGTTGTGTGATCAATGGCGTTAACGAAGACAATTAAGTAGAGAATCAATGCACATGATCTCATTTATTAGCCCAAGATTGTGGTCATTAATGTTTATCTAACTTCCAGTACTCCAAGCCCGGGACTCTCATGCGTTTGTATCCTGGCACCAACCGGCAGCTGTAAACCCACACGTGATTACTCCCTATCTCCCCCATCCCTTTTTCTGATTACAAGTATTACATATATCCCATCACCGCTCCTCTTTCTGCACGTCGCCCTCTCCTGCTACTTCTCTCATGTCTCCCTGCAATTCCGCCATGGGGAAATCCCCTGGCAACTCACTCAATCGCCCCCTTTTCACCTCGTGGAGCGTATCCAAGCCCAAACCCGTCCCCGTCCCCGTCCCCGGCCCTGTCCCTGTCCCGGTTGACTGCGATGATATGGGGCTCACCAACGGGCTCGAGATCGATCCCACGCTTGCCCTCTGGGGACTCCTCCGCGGTAACGGTGGCGGCGGGGATGACCTTCCTTGACTGGAAGTAGCGTAGCCGCCGCTGCTAGTGCTGCCACTACCGCTTCTCACGGGAAGCTTTCTTTGCTTCTCAACGGTAGAATGCGAAGGTAGCGGGGCTATTTGGGGAGCAAGATAGGACGGGAGTCTCAGCATTCGATCTCATGTAATCTCACTTCTTATACACAGTGCTCACGAGAGGATGAGGTGGAGGATAAGGAGGAGAACAGGGATAGAGTTTCGTACCGATACCGCCTTCAGCCATCAAGCGGCGGGGGAACCCGCTAATGGGCAGGAAGACGTTGTTCCGGCTGTGCCGCCCGGCCCTGGGTCCTCCGGGACCCGACGACGAATACGACACCTTGCGGACGCGCTTGCCGTAGTAGGGGTCGGAGGATCCCACCCTGGGGCTATGGCTGCTCGGGAGCAGGCACAGCGAGATGCCGATCTCGGAGTGCTCGGCCTCGGCGTCGATGCGGAGGGGCCCGAGGTTGAAGGCCCCGTGCTGGTGGATGTCTTGGAGGACCTGGTTCGTGAGGATGACGCGCTGCTGCCGCTCCTCTTGGGCTTCCCGGGGAAGGCTGGCGGTGTTGCCATCGCTGCTCGTGCCGACGGGAGTCTGTTCCTCGATCATGAAGTAGGGCTCGAAGTCGTCGACCAGGAAGGATATCAGGAACCACCCGAGCGCCCTGAGTTCGAGCGATCCCAGACGGAATCGGCAATAGATCGAGCCTAGGTAATAAATAAGTCAGTTGCGCATGGCTCTCTCGTACGCCAAATTTGATAGAGTATCGATATAATTACCTGTGCATTGGAAACCCGAGGCCGTTTGCTTGACCGACCCCGCATCCTTCTCGAAGAAGAACGTGCTGGCGACCAGCCGATGCGCCACCTCCGTCACCTCGCCCGGGTTTTGCCGCAGCAGCCGCTCCGTCTCCCGCTCCAGCTCGTCCATCCGCTGGACCTCGTCGAACTTGGGCAGCTTGGCCAGGAACTCGGGACAGATGCGCATGTACCGGTAGCGGTCGCGCTCCTCGACGGCGTGGCCCGACGACCGAAATTTGGCCCACGCGTGGTCGCCCCGCCCCGTGTTGGTGAGCCGCTGCGCGCCCGACTGCGGGTTGTTGAAGGTCACGAGCAGGGGGGCGTTCGGGTTCCGGACGAGGTAGCCGCTCGTGGCCGACGCCTGGGCCGACAGGTCGGACGACGCGCTCCGGCTGAGGTTCTGGCGCTTGTAGTTGCCTGCGCCGCCGCGCCCTTGCTTGATGATGGCGCTGTTGGGCGTCGGGCTGGACATGGAGGTGTCGGTGAAGGACCGGGAGGAATGACCCCCAGCCGAACCCGAGTCTTCGCCGTGCTCGCCGAGGTTGCGACCGGTGCCCAGCGACAGCATGATATCCGGGGCCGACTCGGACTGGTCAGCCCAGATTGATCTCCCCTCGTAGTGGGCTACCCACACTGGGCAGGTGTGTTTATATCCACCGTCACCATATTCGCTACCCGTCTCTTCCTTGCGAAATGGCTTAAAGAAAGGGGACGTAGCTGAAGTAGCTCGGGCACTGCCATTTCAAAGTCGCCATTAGTACCTCAATCGTGTCAGTGGGTTTCGTGATGCTTACGCCTCCCATATCTTGATCTCTTTGGCTGGTGAGTCTGAGCGTATGAACCGATATGGAATTTCTAGAACCATTCAGTATGAGTATAAGCACTTTTTGATGAGTTTCGAAAGGACAGCCTACTTTGCCCTTGGGGGTCCGGCCGGTTATAGTTGGCAAACAGCACGGGCTGTTTGTCGGGTACGGTGGTGGCGGTGATGGCGACCTTGGTAGATGTGTTGTGCACTGAGCGATGCGATGCAGCGCCAAAGAATGGTTGGTCGGAGAAGTACCGCTTCAACGCTTTCGCAAACGGTTGCGTCTTGTAAAGGCTGCCGTGATATAGGCTTGTCAGTGCACCAAAAAGAGGCACATAGTTCAGCTCGCGAGGAGCGAAGGCCTCTCTGCTCAGATCTTTGAACTTATCCAAGGCTGCGCTTGTCGTCCACTTTTTTACTCCTAGCCCGGTCGCGATAAGACCCCCAAAACTTGACGTACGTGGGTTCGTCAGCATAATAGTCTCTGCCATCAGCCAAGTTGAGATGTATTGAATGTTGAACATACTTAGATCCGACCATCAAGTCGAAGAATAGCTGAATGGGTAGGTCTGGGCCCAGGATCCTCTCGACCTCTTTCAGCACTTGGAGCTGTACGACGCCTCGAATGCCGCCCCTGGTTGCTGGTCAGCACAACTTCCCAATAGCCAGTCTATGAATACCATACCCGTCCAAGCAAAGAATCCGAACACCCGCTTGGGGTGGTTTGGTCGTAATGACCCACGGCGGAGTTGATATCACGTCGCGAACATGTAAGGGGCACCTAGTGATCTCGATTGTCGTCCTCGAGGTCCTGTGCCCGTAGATCTGGATGCAGGAGAAACACAAGATGTGACCGCAAGGCAGGACGCATTCGGGAAGTTCGCGCAAGCAACAGAGACACGCCGAATAACTAATGAAGTCGGACGCGTTGCCCAGGACGTTGGAGTAGAGCTCGTTGAGCCGTTCGCGGTGCAGGAGCGACGCCGTCTGGAGCTCGGTCCGGTCCGTGAACTCCTGGCCCAGCCGAAACAGGGACGCCTGGATCTGCCGGAGGCTGGTGCGGATGAGCTGCGTCCACGTGGGGCCGAACGTGGCCACGTCGAGCTCCGACTCGTAGTCGCCGTTCCCGATGATCTTGCCCTGCATGTTCTGGTGGCCCTTGGGGTTGTGGCCCGACCGGACGTTGCAGCAGCGGCCGAGCTCGCCGTAGTTCGGGTTGGCGTAGCTGCATGGCCAGTACATGTCCGCAAACTGCTCCAGGGCCGCGGCGCAGGGTTTCGCGTAGCGGTCGTCGAGGAGCTGGGATGCAGATCCTATAGAAGCTGGTCAGCCACTTGCACAATACGCATTCTAAGATAGTGTTTCATCCCAAGCAAGAACCAATATATTTGGAGGCAGAATAGAATAATGGAGAAGAAGGAAAAGAAGTGTAGGATACCAAGTAAGTTTTGTCGCACTGTATCAAACATGACACAACTCGCAATCATGGGTGCCATGGCCCGAAAGATGGCCTCAGCCCGGTTCGTTAGCGTGACATTCCTCGTTTGGTCTTTGATGAGCAAGGCCAAGTTCAGGATGTTCCCCTCAAAGTTGCGGGAAACGGGGCTGTGGCGGAGCGTCTCCCGCACGAAGTCGAAGGGGGTGTCGAGGTCGCGCGTGAAGTGGTCGCACGCCGCCTGCAGGTAGAACTGCAGCCGCTCCGTGCTCGCCAGCATGCGCACCTCCTTCTTGCGCACGTGCGAACGGGCGCAGCGGTCCTTGATGAGCGCCGACAGCTTGCCCGCCTGCTCGTGCATCAGCATGTACGAGCCCTTGTAGGGGATGCGCACGACGCTGATGGAGGTGTAGTAGCACTCGAGCAGGTCCTGGGTCGTCTTGATGGCCTTGCCCCGGCCCGACCACGTCCGCACGTGCTCCTGCAGGGCGGGCTCCCGGTGCACGGCGCCCTGGATGTCGGACATGAGCATCTGGGTGGCCGCGGCGATGTCCCACTCGCGTGCGTCCACGTTGGTGTCGGTCGCGTTGAGCACGATGACGGCGTGGGGAAGCACGGGCTGGTTGAGCGACTTGTCGATGGAGGCCGCGCCCCAGTGCAGGAGTTTGCCCAGCACCGTCGACTCGAACGCGCGCGGGTTGCGGAGGACGAAGACGACGACGTCGGAGAAGGTGTACAGGATGCGCGGGTACAGCTGCGACACGGCGAACTCCCGTTTCCGCGTCTGGGGCGTCTTGGCCCAGGCCAGCGTCCGCGTGGTGCTGAGCTTCTTTTGCCCCTCATCATGGGCGACGCCGTCGAGCGACCGGTGACGAAGCTGCTTGGGCATCGCCTCACCGCCACTGAGGCCTTCGTAGTCCACGAAGAGCGCCGGAGTGTTGCTGTACAAGGTGGATGGGTCTGCATACAGATGCACGTCGCCCGTGGTGGGAATGCGGTCATGGTTGGAGGACGTCACCGGGCTGTAATACCTAGGCCCATCTGGCGAAGTGAGGTCCTGACTGTCAATTAAGAGCTTGATCAGTGTGCTTTTGCCGGCACCTGAAGGAAATAGTGTCAGAAAATCTGGCCACAGCTCATAGTTTCATATTTGCCCCTTGCTATAGATTTTCCTGATTGGGCGGCTCTCTTGATCCGTCCATCAAGCGGGAGGTCAGCAAATGGGTGAAGGGCCATCAACCATACCTGTTTCGCCAATGAAGGAAACGAGTTGAGGGAATCGCTCAGTCGCCGTATCCTCCACCAGGGTTTCGCCCATGATGGCGGCGAAGCGGCCATAGTCGTGCAGTACCGACCGACCAGACGCATCGCGCCCAAAGCCCAGCCAGGTCGTGTCCTCGTCCTCGAGCAGCTCCGCCTCATGCTCTTCTTCGGTGCGGACGGGCTCCAAGATCTGGCGGAGCCGGTCAATCACCATGGGGTCCGCTTTCTCGTGCGGCTTCCCGTCCCTAACCCACGCGCAGTCAGCATCTGAGTTTCTTCTCAAACTTTCAACCCAATCCGCCTGTGGCTGGTAGGTAGGTTCGCGACAGTAATGTACGTAAACAATGCATTGGTCGCTGCGGCGCTCAAGGTGAAACGAAGCAGGGGGAAAAAAAAGTAAAAGCTATGACACGAACCATCCTACAGCGCCCGGCACGTGAAGAACCCATCGCGGCCAACACGAGTCGCAGAAGGCGAGGTTGTTGCACTGGATGCAAGTATAGGTCTTGATGGAAGTCGTGCCGCACGTCTGGCAAGGTTTCCAGGACGGCAGCACCTCCGACATGGTCGCATCTAATAAGGCTCTCCAGTCCAGGGCGTGCAAATATATATATAAATAGTCGGCGATGGAGTGTGTGTTGCTGCTGCTGCTCACTCCTATAGACAGGCACTAGTCATTTTCATTAAGTAACAGAATGGCTGCGGAGTGGAGCGCGAGTATATTTTGGGGGAGCAGCATGGGGGATGGATAAAGATTGGGGGATGGTGGACAGTGGGATGGGGGAAAACGAAAGAGGCAAACAACTTTTCCCCAAGTCTCTCTGTTTCAGCCGCAAAAGAAAAAACATAAACGACATCCCACCCCTCCCACGTACCGCACGCGTCCAACCACCCCCGCAGGCAATGTTGAATGCGGTGCGACCGTCAGCTTGCGTCCTTGGCGGCAAGAAAAGCCATTGCCATTGGGCGTGCGAGGAACCAGTTTCTGCAAGTCCATCCCATTTATCCGAAGTCTTCGGAGCTTAGGTTGGGTTAACTTGGGGACCAAATACCTGTCTAGCAGTGATCCTGAATCGGACCGCTTGGACCGAGGGAGGATACATGATGCGTGCAACCTATCTGGCGGGAGGTCTTCCCGATACCAAGACTGCTGCTTACTGACCTGCTGCTCCAAGCTCTTAGGATACTGTTCCGGCTCGTGTACTACCGAAAAAAACAAGACTCGTAAGGTCGCCAGGGACCGTTTGTGAGTTCTAGACCAGCCTGTGGGCGGAATTGAGTTCGAGGGACTGCCTCAGCCCGTCGCGATCTCGACAGTAATTGGTAGATAACCGGCCGCGTTGCCTGTTGGCGGCCGCCACACCCGACCGGCTATTGCACCGTGTTTGGGACTTGACATACCTATGGGTAAGCATCATATATCAACAAACATGGCCAGGCAGCTGGCTAGCTTGCGTGACATTCAGGAGCATCCCTCAAATAGAACTTGATAAGGACGCTTATTCCAGTGACACCTTGCAGCTGTGATATCATCGTGACAATATATGAGATAACGAGTATAAGTTTCCACCTGGTTATTACTCATGCATGCCAACATTCCTCTCACATCACTCTATAGCTTCTTGGGACTGAAGGCTAACGAATGCAATGGTTCGTTCGTACTTGGATTACCTTTCTAGGTCTATGGATAAGAATACACATTAACTCATGTCTCTAGCCCTGATAGGCCAATCATCACTCCCTAGACCACGCCGCCAACGACTCAAGGCAAGGACGCAATCGACCGCCTGGCCTGCTCGAGCTTCCACTCCTGCATCCACTTCCGCACAAACTGCGCCTCGGCCTTCTGGACCTCGGCCACGGCGCTGGGCGGCAAGTTGGCCGTCGTCTCGTTAGGGAAGCGCCCGTTCTCGTCCCAGTGGTGGACGGCCTTGGCGATCAGCTTGAACGGCTCGTCCAGGGTGTCGACCCGCTCCTCGAGCCCCAGCGCGTGCGGGGTGGCCGCTCGCCAGGGGTCCCACTCGCCGTCGATGATGGCCAGGCGCGGGTACGAGATGCCGAAGCCCCCGTGCTTGTTGATGGCGTCGACATCGGCAGGCTCGGTCAGGTTGAAAGCCCTCTTGCATATAGCCGACCCGTACTCCAGATCGATGGTGCGCGAGATCACGGGAAGAACGCCTTCGGGGGTGTTACCAGTCTGGATGTAGCCCCATTGGGTGCAATACTGCCAGGGCCATGATCTCCATTGCTGGGCGATATCGAAAGCGGTGAAGTCCTCACCGCCGACCGCGCCGTTCGCAGTGGCAAAGCATTGATCCTGGTCTTCGTTCTCGCAGCTCGCAACCGTCTCACCGCGGACGTAACCAATGTAGTTCAGCATTCTGTTGGTGAGCGTCTCGGACTCGTTGCCCCAGCCACCAGCCTCAATCAACTCGACGACACGCTCGCGCAGAGGCTCCGTGGCAGGGTACAGCACGGAATCGGAGGTGACATTGGCACAGTACACGAAAAACGTGTCCTCGCTCTCTTTGGGGTCCCAGTTGTAACTCTGCAGCGAATAAATGCCCTGGTTGATGGCACTGGCAAAGTCTGCGTCCACAGTCACGTTGGGCAAGCCGAACACCTGTTTGATCTGGCCTACCAACTTGGTGTCCTTCTTCTTCGCGAGCAGGATGTTGTCGACAACGTTGGTCATCTTCTGGGTGGTCTCGGCGCAACCGGCGGGGGCAAATTTAGCCGCTGCCTCGAAGTACTTCCAGTAGTCCCAGATGGCCTCCGTGACCCCGGACGACGAGATGGCGCCCCAGTACGTCTCAGGGTAGAGCTTGCGCAAGAAAGCGACGAAGGCACCGGCGTAGGATCCACCGTACGCGATGTAGGCGGTGGTGGCGGAAGTGAGGTCGAGATGCTCGAGCCCCTCGAACTTGACGTGCTGTGCGAAGTAGGCCGTGTCGGCTAAGGCTTGGTCGGTCGTCAAGAAGCGCATGTTGGGGGTGCTGAGGTCCTTGACCGGCCAGCTCTCGCCATAGTAACGGTGCTCGAGGATAACGCCAATACCGTTGGTGGCCTGGGTGAGCTGGGCGACGATGCCCTTTTCCAAGAATGGCAATCTACCCACCCCCGAAGTCTCGCCGGCACACAGCACAATGACAGGTCCACCGGGCTTGTAGTTTTGGGCATCGAACCAGTACCTCATATTATAGAAGCCATCGGAATGGGGCTCGTAGAAGGAGTCATTGTGGAAATGGTCGATCGGGACGGAGATGTTGTAGGCAGGGTACTTCGACGCAGCGGCGGTCTCGGTTTGGCGCTCGTTGAGCCTTTGCGCTCCGCCCTTTACCTGCTTGCGCAGCTCCTGCAATGTCAGAGGCGTCTTGGACAGAGCTATGGCCGCTAACGGGAGCGACAACCAGCTCGCCAAGTAATTGAGGCGGACCATGTTGCGAAAGATTATCTGATAACCCTTCTAAAATGATCTGGTAAGGGCCTCGACCTTAGAAGTAAGTTATCGGTGGGACGAGGAGGACGATAACAACTGACTGGGGACGAGCGGGAACCGGAGGCTTTATCAACAAAACCGCTCCTTGCGGCACGGGGCACGAACGAACGCGTGGTTTGCCAAGGGTCGACGAATGCTGGCGGGACTACCGGTACAAAATCAATCAAACATACCTAGTCACACCCTTACACCGGTACACCCAGGCCTCAGGCAGGGAAAAGGAAGGAACTGAAATGGAAATGGAGCTATCATCGTGTTGAACGTTGCAGGCGCCACCAACAAGATGGATGCATTCGAGACAACAAACGGCTATGTCACGACAAATGCAAGATGCAAGGTCGAGTCAAGAGTCGAGGGACGGAACAGGCAGGTGGGAGCTGAGGCCGCGTTTTTAGCTCGCTTCTTAATCTCTCGGCAGTGGGGGAAGGATCCAAGGGAGCTTCCAAGCTTCCCACTTCAGTGCAGCTACCGGTCGCTCTCAGGCTAGACACAGGCCATTCGCTCGGCAATCACCCACTATATTTCACCGTGTGGATGGGTTCCGATAAAGATGTGTGCATGCATATCTCCAACATCCATTCGCTACCTACCTAATCCCATCTAGTTTGGTGGCTGACTACCTAGGCATATACTGTATTATTAATATGATATGAGGTCTGAGGCTTCGCTGTGCATTGCATCTTGGGTTTTTGGTGAGCGCGGGTGAGGTAGACAGGCCAGGCCTGTAGCCAGTGGACGGCACTACCTTATTCCCCCAATCCCATGGATGCCGGGAAGCTAATATGGTCCGAGTAATGTCGCAGTGTGTCGCTGTGTCGCGCCACCCCTAGCAGCGATCGACCCTAGCGGCTGCATTGTCCTTCTGGGACTTTTGGGGCCTTCTACTGACAATATCCACACCCAACAGTCCTCGACGGGGAAGGTATCATTCAAGTCGCCAATGCTCGATACGAGCCTGAGCCAATCAATGGCGTGATCTCAAAAGAGGCGTGGCTTCTTCCACCGAATCGTCCTTGTTGGCCGCCGGCGGCATTTGCAAGAACTTGCCTCCGTCGACCTTGCGTACGACCCAGCTGTTCTCCTCCTGCGCCGAGTTGAAGAACTCCTGGTTCTCCTCGAAGCTGCGGCCCCCGCTCTCGGGCGAGTAGCGCCACGTCCACCAGCCCGCGAACGCATTGGTAACAGTAAACGCCAAAAACAACCAGTACTTGAGGTTGTTGAAGACGATGGGCGTCAGCAGCGTGACGGTGAAGTTGGCGAGGCCCCACACGATGACGCTGATGGCGCTGCCCTGCGCCCGCGCGCTGCTGGGGTAGATCTCGGTCGGGATCAGCCAGACGGTCGCGAGCCAGCAGATGCCGAAGATGGCCGTCGCCACGAACATGACGATGGAGCCCGGGATCTCGGCGGCGAGCCGGCTCACCGAGGGCACGTCGAGCGAGAGGGCGCCGAAGACGGACAGCAGCGCGAAGCACGTTGACAGGCCCACGGAGCCCCACACCATCAGCTTGCGCCGGCCGTAGCGGTCGATCCAGAGCCAGGCCACCGTCATGAACAGGAAGTAGCTGATGAAATTTCCTAGCGTGACATATTCCGCATCCCGCACGCCGAAGCCGAGGAGCTCGAATACTTGGGGTCCGTAGACGCTCACGGCGCCATAGCCGGTCAGGGCTTGGTTGATCTGACCCATGACTGTGACCATACTGGGGTGGAATTGACTGCCGCTGGGCAGGAGCATGTCCATGTAGCCAATCTTTTCGTTGTTATCGTCCTCCTCTCGCTGCGCCGTGCTCAGGCCCTGGAGCATATCCTTGGCCTTCTCTTCCCCGTGTAGCGTGACGAGCGCCTCCTTGGCCTCCTCCTTGCGCCACTTGCTCATGTACCACCTGGGCGTCTCGGGCAACCGGGAAATGAGAGACAAGAGTAGGACAGGGAAAATTTGCATGGCCACGATCGGAATTCTCCACGCCCACTCGCTGTCTTTTCCGAGGACCGAAGTGGCAATCAGGTTGATGGAGAACGCCATCAGCAGTCCGAAGATGTTCATCTGGAACTCCTGGGCCAGGGCCTTGCCACGCGCCTCGTCCTTGGACAGCTCCGCGCTGTACACGGGGATTGTCGCATCAATACCCCCGACCGCCAGACCGAGCACGACGCGGCCCGCGATCATGCAGGCGATGGCGGCGCCGCCCCAGGGGGTCGAGCCGTGGGGGCCCAGGCCTGCGACGAACATCAGCAGGTTCCCCAGGATGGCCGTCACCAGGCACGCGAAGATGGACGGCTTGCGTCCCTTCTTGTCGGCCCAGTCCGAGGCCACCACGGCGCCGACGGCGCAGCCAAGGTAGTACACGGACACGATGATGCCGACAATGGGCGACGTCTCGGCTATCTGCATCGTCTTCAGGTACGAGCGATTCGTGTTCACCATCGACATCATCCCCTGGTCGTAGCCATAGAGCGCGCTGTAGACAGAGCGCTTATTAGTCCAGGTTTCTTCTACTTACTGCGCTTGAACATCGTAAGTATCACTTACATGGCTGTGCTACTGAAGAGCACAATCTCATTCTTCTTCGAGATAACCGGCTTTGCCTCGATGCCTTCGGCAGGCTCTGCCGGTGGGAAAGGCATGATTGGCTAAGTACGTATAGACAGTTCTTCCAAATAATCACATGCGTGCAAGATGAAATAGCCAATGCCACTTTTTCTGATAAAATATGTCGCTTATCCGCTGAAACCGCTTTGATAAGACAAAAACAAACACATACACGTCCGAAAAAGACGAGAAGCGAATCGGAATACCTCCAGAACCCCAATTGGCGAAGAGGTAGAAAGAGGGTGGCAGGAAATCCAGGTGACCACCACCCATTTCGAGAGCCTCTCCCTCGCTCTTTATCAACATCTTGGAAGCCAATCTCATGCGATTGTCGACCACGACTATGCCTGGGTGGGGGTAGTTTAGCCCGGATCAGGTGCAGATGCGCTGGTGTGAGCAGGGGGGCGTTTTTCCTAGGCGATCGCAACGGCCTACCACCATCGCTCCAGGCGGTTGAAAAATTGCGACGCTAGACAGGCGCAATGACATAATGGCTAATCCCGCGCCGCAAGGAGAGTTAGTTAGTTATCTTATGCCGAGGTGAGCGAGTCTCGGATGTTCTTTATCGCGATTTGCTTTTATGTGAGTAATATCAAATTGGTAGTTTCTTCTGAAATTCGATCAATGGATTGAAATTCACGATGCAGAGGTCGGAAAGGTGATCCGAGGTGCATATTGACCAGATGGTTTTGTTAGTGGTGGCAGGTAACGTTCCCCTGCAAAAGTGCAAAAGGCGCTGGGCTGGCGCTGGCGCGGGGCTCTTACACGACGTCACACCACTAAAAGCGATGGAAGAGCAAGCAAAATCTTGCTTGGCAGCTGCCATGGCAAAGAAGAGATAAACACGCACACTTCCGAATGCAACCGTAAAATGTGTCAACGTATCAGCAACCCGATTACTATTCTCATGCATATCTGCACATTTGGCATCTGTTCTAGATATCGAGGGGACGATTCATGCATCTACTTCACGACTCGAGCATGTGGCGCTTGGCTTGAGCTTTGGGAAACCAGTCTGTGCAAGATGAAATTTGTCTTCACCTATGAACAGTGAAATGAGGCGCCTATTTGGTAGAGGCTATGGGTTTCGTACCTCATGGATCATAAGGCCCCCTAGCCCTACGACCAGTCAACAGCTCCGCCTCGCCGTCCTCTTTAACCAAATAGATGTCCTCATGACGGACGCCGAACTTCCCCTCGAGGTAGATACCCGGCTCGTTAGTGAACGTCATTCCCGGCTGCAACAAGACCTTCTTGTTCCACTTGTTCAAGTAAGGAGATTCGTGGGCTATGATAATAGTTAGCTTAGATTGAGTCAAAAGAATTGTAACGAAGGGTGTTTATGCTTTGACTGACCTTTGATGCCAATGCCGTGACCAAGTCGGTGCGTGAAACCATAGCCGTAGCCCGCGTCCTCAATGACGGTCCGCGCCGCGATATCCACGCCCGCCGCCGTGTGGTTCGGCATGAAGGCGGCGGCCGCGGCTGTCTGCGCCTGTAGTACTATGTCCCATACCTTCAGCTTCTCAGCGCGCAGCTCAGAGGACGACACGGCGGCTCCGTGGCTCGGGCTTGGCGATGATGACGACTTGCTGCACTTGGGCATAGAGCTGGCCAGTCTCCCCAGCCAAGAAGAAGGCTGCTGCTTCGGCGGGTCAATGAAGAAGCTCCGGCAGATGTCGGATGAGTACCCGAGATAATGCGCCCTGGCAAGAAAATAGTTAGTAAGCATTCTCTGCGTGCGGCTTCCAGCTGGCGCATCGCCAATCTTTGACTTACCCAACATCGATAACCACCATGCTCTCCTCAGTCAACTTCTTCCCACCCGTGACGAAACCGCCATGGGGCAGGGCACCGTGTTCCTCAAAGAGGACGATATCAAAGAAGAGCCCGAACCCAATGGACATCATCGTGGCGTCCAGGATATCCCGCACATTGTCCTCCGTGAGACCGGGCACAAGGCATGGCCGCATCGCGCGGACCGCCACGACGGTACCCGTGTTAACCGCTCTCAGAAGCTCGACCTCAGCAGGGCTCTTGATCTGGCGCACGAGCTCGACCTCGGGACTGAGCCCAACCGTCTCGAAGCCCGTCTCGGCCAGGCCGCGGGCGATGAAGTCACGGATCTCCTCGTCCATCATTAGCTTCGGGGGTTTAGCCGAATTTGAGCTCTTCTTATTTTTGAACAGGTGCGACTCCATCAGCGTGGCGTACGGGTCCCAGTGCTCCTCCCAGACCACGATGTCGAGCTCCGCGTCGTCCCGCGAGGGGATGCCCAGCATGCGGACGCGGCCCTCCTCGAAGTGCGGCGCGAGGAAGGCCGTCTTGGCGACGACCTCGCCCGTGGCCTCGACGGTCTGGGGCAGCACGAGCATCAGGAAGGGCCGCTCCTCGGGCTCCCACGGCTCCCAGTCGACCTGCGAGATGTTGCCGTAGTACTGGAACGTGTATCCCGGCTCCAGGACGAAGGCGTCGGCGCCCGACGCGACCAGGGCCCGCGCCAGGCGGTCGCGGCGCTCGAGGAACTCGTCGGCCTGGATGGGGACCGCGGGGTCCAGGAAGGACAGGTCCGACTTGAAGTTGTCGATGGCGCATTGCTGCACCTTCGCCACGTCCGGTCCCGTGGGCCGTTGCTGGCGGCTGAGAGGTTCCCAGTCGTCTGTAAAGGTCAAAAGCAATGCAAAGAAGGCCGTTGAGATCATGAATGCCTTAGCGAATTGGAATAGAGTCAGCCGTCTATCTTTCTTCGCTGGCGTAGTTATCGCTGCACCTGGCTGCTGCGACTGCACTGCCGGGTGCGCCGCATAGTGTAGCTTTTCAAGGTTCATATTTGCGTTGCCAGATTGCATACAATACCCCCCAAAAGAGTCAATATGGAATAAAAAGTAAGTAAATCAAATTCTTAGAAGGCTCACTGGACACAGCACAACAATGTCTTCGTCTGGGTGTCGGCACGCAAGCCGGTCGGCTTTGTGTGCGATACAGCAGTAGGTGGGTATTGATACCCGGACCGGGCAACCCCGACTCTGTGGAGACGTCCCAAACCCCTACCAACTTAAAAAGGCAGTTGTTGGTAACGGTAGGGAGGTAGCTACCCCTTTTCCATTTCACCAGATGAGTTTCGTAGCCTTGAGCAGTCTTGCTCTTTTCGACAAGGCTGGTCTTCAAGCATTATATGATTCCTGAATGCGACCATGAATATGACGAAAATGCATGGACAAATATATGTATATTTGAGCTTCACTGTACGGGATTCCCGGTAATCAAATCCCGATGATCTGTTGCAGCATACCACCCAGCTAGCCAGCTACCCCGCCCTATGCTCCCCCCAGAACCAGGGGTGAAGTCTTAGCTAGCTGCTAGCTACCCCAATCCCCCTAACGCGAACAGGCTCAACCGTAGGCTTATCTACCCCCGAGGACTCCAATCTTGTCGGCGCTGTGCCGCTTCCCTCTCCTCGGTTCGCCGCCGTAACAGCCGAGTCTTATCACCACGGCTGTCGGCTGGGCGCATCACTGCCTGTTCTGGGACAAGCGAGGAACCTTGGCACCGGGTGGTGCAATGGCAGGCAGCTCGCCAATCCCAAGCGTTGCACCGTTCGTCTTACTGGCACAGCTGGGATCATACATAAGTAGTTAAATGTATGTCAGTAGACTTCAGTAGAATGCATACTTGCTACCGAGGAATGCTGGACATGATGATCGCAAGGTAGTTGATTCTAGCTTGATTTATCCCGATTAAATGATCAATCGATGGTATAAACCTACAACGCTGACTACCTACATTGCTTTGCAAGCGGCATCATAATTAAATACTATTTCAAGCCAAGACAACATGGCAACTGAGGCGATAACTACGCCTGAGGCAGAGAAAACCATGGCGGCACCAGACCATAAGAAGGATCTCCATCCAACTGACACGCGAGCGACAGAGGATGTCGAGATCCAGCCCGGTGACGCGCCCGAGAAGACCTACTTCAGCAAAGCCTCCGTCTGGCTCATGATCCTCTTCTCGGGGTTGGCGATAGGCTCCGACGGATAGTAAGTCACGTTCGCCCAATGTTCTTGTTATCAGATCTCATCTCTCCTCCCTCTTTTGGTTCTCAAAGGGATATTGCCATTCTAAACTCAAGTCGTGCCCGCACAGCAATGCCGCCGTCATCGGCAACGTAGAACTCCTCCTCGCCATCCTCTACCCCGAGTCCCTCACCTCGGCCATCTACCAGCGCCTCTCCAACGCCTTCCTGATCGGCATGATCGTCGGCATGCTCCTCTTCGGCGTGGTCGCGGACCAGCTCGGCCGCAAGACGGGCGCCGTCGCCACCACCATCCTGCTCGTGCTCGGCATCGTCCTCTCCTCCGCGTCCCACGGCACGACCGAAACCGGCATGTTCTGGATGCTCATCGTGGCGCGCGGCGTCGCGGGCGTCGGCGCCGGCGGCGAGTACCCCGTCAGCGGCGCGGGCGCGGCCGAGGCCACCGACGAGAGCGCCAAGTACCGCAGGCGGCGGGGGTTCATGTTCGCGATGCTGGCGGACCTGTCGGCGTCGCTGGGGTACGTGTGGGGCGGGCTGGTCCCCTTGCTCCTCCTACTATGCGTAGGGCAGCAGCAGAGCAAGTACGACATCGTGTGGCGGACCTCGTTCGCCGTGGGGCTGATCCCGCCCCTCGCCATCTTCTGGTTCCGCATGCGCATGGCCGTCTCGACGGCGTACCGCAAGTCGGCGATGCGCCGGCAGCGGGTGCCGTACTGGCTCGCGCTGAAGCGGTATTGGCGCCCCTTGCTCGGCTGCGCATCGACCTGGTTCCTGTACAACTGGATCTCCATCCCGTTCGGCATTTTCAGCTCCACCATCATCTCGCGGTCCAACGCCGGAGAGAGTCTGGTAAAGAGCCTGGGCTGGGGCGTCGTCATCAACTGCTTCTACATCCCGGGCCCGTTCGTCGGTGGCTACCTATCTGACAAGATCGGCCGGCGCAAGACCATGGCGCTCGGTTTTACGCTGCAGGCCGTCATGGGGTTCGTGCTCGGGGGCGCCATGGTCCCCATTCAGAGCATATTCCCGCTCTTTGTGGTCCTTTACGGCATTTTCTTGACGCTCGGTGAAGTCGGGCCTGGAAGGTAGGTTCTTGTGTCCGTATTATCACTTGTGAACATCACACCACTGACATGGCTTACACAGCACGGTTGTTCTCGCGGCATCCGAATGTTTCCCGACATCCATTCGCGGCCAGATGATGGGCCTAATCTCGGCCTTCTCGAAAGCGGGCGCGGCCATCGGAACGCAGGTTTTCACGGCCATTCTGAACTCGTACACCAACGATGTCACCAAAGGCAATCAGGTCGCATTCCTCATCGGTTCGGGCTTCGCAGTTCTCGGAGCGCTCATCGCCTTGTTCGTGATCCCCGAAGTGTCGCGTCGCTTGGACGATGACGATCAGGCTTGGAAACTGTACCTGCAGGAGAACGGGTGGGAGGCCAATTGGGGCGATGATGTCACGGAGGATCCATCGGCAGTTGTAATGAACCGGGCCGTGTCGTAAATGATATATCCTTCGGATTATTAAGTAGGCTTATGCCGGAGATAGTGTACAAATAAGTTGGTCCGAAAGCCCGGCGGATTCCCAGAATTGACCCCCTTTAATTGTTGTCCGGTTACGTGCTTTCGAGTGAGTGACCAACGGGTCCCTGGGACATGTCTATTTCGATTGTTAGTAACGGGTTTCCAAAGGCAAGGTCGTATCGATGGAGAAAACTTACAATCAACGCTCACAAAGGCTCGATCAACTTCGGGAAGACCTTCGCAAACATACTGTAGCGTCTCGGCGACATCGTGAACACTGCGGAGCTTCTGCTCCTCGTCCATGATCAGATCAATCTCGACCCAGGCACCGTCGCCTGCCTGGTACGACCTGATAGCCTTGAAGCCCTTGATGCTCTCAATGACGCTGAATCGGTAGGCCAAGAAGATAACACGAGTCCAGGTGCGGTCGCTAGATTGGATTCCCGTAAGAGCCAGGATAGTCGTCAAGCACGTGTGGCCCCAGTCGTAGATGATGAAGAGCGAGAGCAGCAGAGCACCCACGGGATCGAGCAAGGGTCCGACGGGGTACGGGATGTGAGCGCCGATGAGCGGGAAGAGAAGTGATAGCGTGTTGAAGAAGACATCAGTCTTGCAGTCTGTCAAAAGGGGGTCAGTTGGTACTAGATCCATTCTCGCGCCAATTCAATAAACTTACCTTGAGCAAGCGCCTGCACTTGGGTGGACTTGATGGGGATGCACCCGAACCAGATAACACCCTTCAACCCAATGGTTGCAGCCATACTGCCAATCGCAACCATGGGCAGCGACGTCGCTTCGGTGGGCAAATGGGGTGTAATCTTGTCTATCGACTCCTTCGCGACTTGCATGAACGAGATGACCATAATCACCGAGAAGACCAGGATGCCGATCGGTTCGAGTCTCTTTCGGCCGACGGGGAACTTTGTGTTTAGCTTGGACATGCGCCAATTGACCAGGCGGTTGGTAGACCAGACGATCAGGGTGCAGAGCAGGTCCAGCGCCGAATCCACGAGCGAGGCAAGCAGGGAAAGCGAGTCGGTATAGGCGATGGCCACGATCTTGGCAATAAGGAGGAGAATGTTTGCGATCACGTTGATCTGCCTATATGTAAGTATAAGCTGTGTTGGTTGGGGTGTGGACCTCCATCACTCACATTGATTGCCCATCTTGCGCGCCGCCTGCTCTTGATCCTCTTGTCTCTTTCATCTTGTGGCAGGAATGGCTCGATACTCTCGTTCGTGCCCTGCAAGGGGCCGCCGTTCTCGTGGACGCCGTCGTGGTCCAAGTCTAGCGGGTGCATCGAGTCGATTACATCATCGGCGAGGGCCAGCACGAGGGCGTCGACCTCGACCCAGTCGTCAATCTTGTCATTCTGGTCCTCGTAAAACTTGCGCAGCTTCTTGTTTTTCAGGGCCTTGAGCTCCTCGTCGCTCTTGCGGTAGGTTTCGAAGGCCTTGTGGTCGACGCCGGAGAGCAGTTGTTTCTTGATGTCCTGGGCGCGGTTGCGGTTGATGGTGGCATGGACAATGTCTTTGAAGCGGTATTGGCGCTGCGAGTTTAGGTTCCCCGACTCCAGATCGTCTCGTCTCCTGTCGTTATTAACGGTGCTCCCATTAGGGATAAAGTGGCGTCGTGCGGCGGGCATGGTGGTCTAAATTGAGTACCTAGGTGGTCGGACGGGTTCTTCCAGCGAATAAGAGAGAGGGCTCTGGGCTGCTGGGGTCGGTGTTGTGTTGTTGGAAGACAAGTAAGTCTTCAGAAAGCTACGAATGATGCACAACAACGTTTCACGAGAAAGACAGGCACTAATAAGAGAACTGGAAATGGAGTAATACTTGTCATACGCTTCTTCTGTCTAAGAAATCAAAAGAAATACCCAATTCCGACCAAGTTGGCAGCTTGAGCCTGGGCAAACAGCACGCGGTCGCGTACTGGTCGCATAACCTTGACGATGATATCATCAAGCATGCCAATGCCCGCCCAAACTCCTCCAGCTTTTGCTCCAGAAGCTTGGGCCGACGGACCCGGACCAGACTGCTGGGTGGGTTTGCAGTCAACTTGACACAAGTCTATCTCGGGTTCTGAGATTCAAATCTGCAAAGTTAATCGCGACCTGGTGAGTTTATGCAAGCAAGCAAGGCAATTGGGTAATACTCCCGTATTCGATCGGGAAATGCGGAGGTGACAATGGGAGCTATGGTTTTAAGCCTTCTTGGTGATCGCTGGACTGCTTCGTTAGTCCCGGGATGAATGCAAACGTCGATGCGACCATGTCTGCTAGTCACCCGCTGTGGGCACTAAAAAGAATGTTACGAAGAGCGCTAACTCCAACGGAAGTCTCGGCATCGGAGCCCCCTAAAAAAACAGGAACAGGCAGTTTGGCAGTACAGGGAACTAACACTTGCAAGGATCGAGATCGTCATCTTCATCTTCTCATGGAATCGTGACACATCACGACTTATGGAAGCTACTAATCTATTACAATTGCAATTGTAAATCCATTTGAGCCCCTTCAAATCTCATGCAGCTCCCACAGCTTGCATGTACCCCAGACTCATCGTCGTTCAATACCAAACATTCCCCTTACCCAAGCGTCTGTGCCATGCAGACCGCCTACCAGCTCGCCAAGAATGATGCCATTGTCGGGGACGCGGATGCGGTGCCTGTCTTGGCTCAAAGCTGGAACAACACTGCTGAAATGTGATACTTGCTTACGATCAAATATCGGCCAACTGATAAATGGGTTCTGAAATGCAGATTGTGCTTACTGACACATACACTCGGGACGCGCGCCTTTGCATTTTGCTATTTTGCTCCACCAAGACCGTGTAAGTCTTGGTATTCTCAGATACAACATACGACATGAGTAGCCCGCACAGCGACACACATGATGGAGCCCGTAGCCAATCATCACCTCCCTGCTGTAGAAGTATTTCACCGGCAATGCCACTTAGCTTCTACGACACTTTGCGCGGAACTCCGAGTTCCAGCCAAACGACTTTTTCCAATACGCCCTCACTCCTAAACGCTTCCTCAAGCCCATCCCTACCCTCAGTGAAGTGATCCCAAGATTCGAAGTGCATCGGCACCAGCACATCCGCCCCGATCTCCCGAAACAGCCTCGCTGCCTGCTTTCCATCCATGGTGATGAGCAACGGCTCTCCCCCGCCGCCGGGAGGCATGACTGCGGCGGCGCCGATGTTGAACAAAGCAAGCGAGATGTGGAATCGCTCACGCATCTGAGTCAACTCCTCGAGGTACACCGTGTCGCCTGAGAAGTAAATCGCATTTGGTCGCGATACGCCGTCGTCCCTGGTGGTGGTGCCAAATTCGGGCGCCGTTACGATGAAGCCGTTGCACTCGCCGCCGGGCAAGTGCTGGCACGGTGTTGCCGTCACCTCGAAGTGGCGCCCGCCGATGACCAGGGGCACCGTTTCCCAGGCCTTGAGTCCCACGACGCCCGGGCGTGGCGCGAGCTTTCGGGCACCATCCATGGTAGTCAGGACCCGGCGCCCCTCGAGAAGGCGCCGGCCGATGGGATCCAGGTTATCAGCATGATCCTCGTGACTCAGGAGCACGGCGTCGATGGGCGGGAGGCTCTCCAATGTGTGCGAGGGCTCATAGTGGCTAGTGAGTACCACGCCGGGCCCCGCGTGAAAAGAAGTCTCGGCTGGTGACAGATAGGGGTCTGTGATGAATGTCACGTCGCCTAACTTCAATATTGCCGTTGCGG
The DNA here is from genome assembly GCA_039105305.1 of Apiospora arundinis. Lineage (NCBI taxonomy): Eukaryota > Fungi > Ascomycota > Sordariomycetes > Amphisphaeriales > Apiosporaceae > Apiospora > Apiospora arundinis. Next base: position 282,151 of record JAPCWZ010000007.1, on the reverse strand, counting down.
TACCTACATGGGTGATGGTAAGAGAGCTCGTGAACGTTGAAGATGTCATGATGTTGTTGTTGTACTCTTGGTGGGAACTCTGGTGGATACAGCAAGCATATCCAGATCAGTGCATCGATGCTTTGGGGTTGTCGCAATTACTTGGAAGCATTCATGCTTGCCTTATATGATATGTTAGAACCCTCCAGCTCGGGTTGACTCAGCGCAATCGCGGAGCACGAAAACAGTGGTCGGTCGTTTATCAACTTGTAGGCCAGCTCCGACCTTCACCGGAGGTAGCTTATGGTATGCCCAGTTACGTGACTTGTTGCTGACTACCGCCCAGACTTTTACACAACAGTTGATTTGTCCAAGACGTGGTTCAGTCTGTCTTCCCCAACTGATCTCACTCAGTTCGAAAGACTAAGGCCAAATATGTCTTTCATTCGCTAATGCATTGCATACTGTTTGTCAATTAATATACAGATCATTACTCTATCTATGTTACTTCATAGTTCAATGAAACCCCCAATTTCCAAATGGTGTAATTGACATGTTCAGTCCTGCGACCAATTCAACCGAGCCTTGGGACAACGATGGGAGAATTGCACTTGTAAGTACAAGTGGGCTGTCACGTCTGCCCTACTGCATAAGCTCCTTGATTTTCCAAAGGTTGTGTCTATTTCGTTGGTTAGCTAAAACGGCTGTGTCGGGTTGAGGCAGCGGGTTGGAGCTGGTGTATCACTCCGTGATAAGCGTCATCGCAGAATGGATTGCTTCATTCTCCCCAAAGATAAAGCTACGATCAAGTGTATTAACAATCTAGAGATAATTTACGTTCTTAGTTATTTCATCTTTGCTCTTTCAGTCTAATACCGCCCTCGACGATGTGCGTGGATCAAAATAGAATGATGGTTGTTGATGGCTTATGGCGACCAGATAATGAGCAGTAAACACCGTCCCAAGAGAGCTAACAGCAGTCTTACCACCGAGCGACGGGATCGATTGAGTACCGTCTCGCTCAACCCCCATAAGGCTGAACTAGATTCTCGTTCGAGCAAACACTGGGTGTACGGATGGCGCAGCAGGTAAGCTGGAAGATCGCCGCGGGCTTGGAGTTCTGACAGGCTCAGTCAACGCCACTTTGGACTTTGGCTTACGCTATGTTATTTTTAAACCCCATCATGAATAGTACGTGGACTCGCATATGCAATGTTCGTGTTTGCCGATTCCGAGATGCCGACAATTGGAAAAACACAGGAAAAGCCGCCCCCCCTGATACATTCTTTTTATTTAGGCAACCAACCGTTTCGAAACGATTTAGTAATTACTTGAGTCTGTTATATACCAAAACTATGCACAACGAGACGACGTGCAGTGTGTTGTCCAATCCACTGCGCCTACTTAAGACCATTCGCAATATCTGACAAAGTATCATCCCTAATCTATACCATGGGCGCAGATTCACCCCCGCAAACTGTCGATCCTTCCTCGAATGGGGAAGATGACACGACCACGCTTCATGATAACATGTCAATCAGTTCCATCGGAGAAGAACAATCAGAAGAGCCAGCAGTGACCGTTTCACGGGACTCGAACCATCAGTCTGTGGCCTCTTGCATTCACGAGGACGGAGGCAATACACAGACTGAGATTGGACAGTCAGCCGAAGAATCATTTCTGAATAACTATGCACGAATCAAGCGCTCCAAGTCCATCGCGTCCTCTCTCCAAGTCAGGGACGGCTATGGCACTGGGTTCTGGTACAGGTTCTCGTACTGGGCCACTGAAATGTGGTTCTACGACTTCTTGGCATGGCTGATCAGCTTCTATTGCTTTGCTGGGATTGTTGTTACCTTGTTGCTTCACCGAGATCAACCAATACCAGAATGGCCATTTGATATCACAATCAACGCATTGGTCGCAGCCTTATCGACCGTCATGGTTTCCACGCTATTGGTGCCCGTTTCCAACACCATTGGCCAGTTGAAATGGTCGTGGATTCAAGAGGATCATCGCAAGCTTGAGGATATCGTGATCTACGACGAAGCGAGTAGAGGCCCCTGGGGCTCCCTAGTGCTGTTGTTAAAGAAAGGGTTCCGGTACGTTTTGCATTTCATTTCCTAATTGTATTAGGTATATATGAGATATCACTTAGTTGTCCTCGATATACTAAATGCAGGTTGTTTAGGGGACCGTTTGCGCCCGGAGCGTTAATCATGATATGTGCTTTGCCAATGGCACCTCTACTCCAACAAACTACATCTGTCGTACTTGAGAAAAGACCATTCGCGGACTCCGTCGCCACGCTGAATGCTCTGAACTGGTGGGCTGAAGGGTTAAGAACCGAATACGGGCTTCCGCGTATCAAGGACGACATGGTGATGGCCATCAACCGAGGGCTGTTCTTCGACGGAAATCACAGTGATCCGTTCATGATGAACGCCCTCCAGCCTAGGCCGCAATGCCATACCGGAAATTGCACCTTTGGTGTGTTTGAGAGCCTGGCCGTCTGCAGTGAGTGTCGGGATATCACCGTGTTCGCCACCATGCAGAACAGCAGCAATGCACGAGAGTGTGGTGTCATTGACGGGAGTAGCATCACAGAAGACTGCGCTCGGTGGAGTTTGCCCAATGGTCACGACTCCGGCTGGACGAACGCATCCTCTGGCATGCAGTTGAGCACGAATGCATCGAGGGGCCTGATCACGCTCCAACCAGGGCTGTCGATATTTAACCTGACTGCGGTGGCTCCTTGCTGGCGTCAGGAGTTTGACAATGGAACATTTTATTATCGGGCTTGTGTGGGAGAAGAAGAAAAGAAGAGAGCACAAGCTCAAGAATGTGCCTTGCAGTGGTGCGTGAATGGATATGAGTCTGAGATGACAAATGGAGTGCTACAGGAGAAAGTACTTTCATCTACACGCCTGGGAGACTACGCGCCAGGGAACATGTACGACTTCAACACACAAAACCAGTCTCTATGGTATAACATCGACTTCATGAAGCTTGGGCCAAATAACGGACTTATCCCTGGCTACGGAGACATCAGAACCGGTAATATCAGGGGCAAATTCTCGGTTCACCTTCAAGCCACTCAGTTGATATCAGACTACCTTAGGTCCGAATTGGAAGGATTCACGATGGAAAATGATACCAATTCCGTACAGGGGCAATTTGGAAAGCCCAACGTACGGCGAATATACCGGGCGAACCTTGGAAGTCACAAAGCCAATTCCAGCACGCAATATTTCGATGTGAGCCCGCTGTTCGAGACAATGGCCCTGAGCATGACGAGCGCGCTTCGCACCCAGGCCCAGGCCCGATCTGAGGCGGCTGTCACTTCTGAAGATTACAGACCGAGCGAGGATAGCTGGGACATCCCCACGGTTTGGGACCCCATACAGACAGCTCCCGACCGACTGGTCCCTGTACTCCGAGTACGCTGGGCTTGGATTACTCTCCCTGCCATGCTGGAAGTCTTCACGTTTCTGCTGTTGTGCTACATGGTCGGATGGAAGTCGCAACGCTCACTGCCTGTTTGGAAGTCCTCGCCCCTGCCACTCCTCCTTTTAGGCTCAGATATGCATGATAATTTTGGCGACAACGTCCCACGTCACATCGTTGACATGGAAGAGCTCGCAAAGGAAGTTTCTATAGATCCCGACATCGCCATGGGTCGAGCGCAACGGCCCGTCGAAAAAGGGCTCCCAAAACTCCCGTGGGCCGCACGATGCCGAAGATGGAAGGGTCTCAGACGTAACACAGAGTCGAGGGGTGAAGGATATGTCAGTAAATCGACTCTGGGAAGTTATGCGTGATCATACAGAAGGTCAAGTGGACAGACGCCGAATAATGCGTACTTATAAATAATCAGGGAAGTAACATGGGTTGACTCGTCTTCCAGGCTTCAAGGGATTCTATGAATACAAATAATTCAAGGTCTTGCAATAAGAAAACAAATACAGGCATGATGTGCAGAATATCACATATCATGGATGGGAGGGACAAATTTGTACAGTATACATCAGTACATACACGAACAGGGGTATCAGGGTCTAAGTCACCATTTCTCCCCAAAATGCCCCTCCCCATTTTTCAGCAAAAGGGGGAGGGGGGAAGAATAGAAAAGGGGGGTAGGAGAATAGAAGCTTAATTAATCTATAAGACTATAAATTAATAAAATAAACGCAACACCCAAGATAGATCTCGTTCGACCCCATTGACCTTCATCAATACCACCACCACCATAACTGCACATCAAGTAGAGCTACAACTTCGTTAGAATTGCAATTGGTGTCACTAATACCTGGGAGTAACATACACCATCTCTCATTTCTCAAGCTCGTAGTGGAATGTGAGAATCATTCATGGGTCGCCACCTTCTTCTGAGCTGGACGTATCGTCATCCTTATCGGAGACATCGTCGCCAACGTCGCCGGCGTCGCTCACATTTTCGCGTTTAATGTTAGCGTATGTCGGAAACAGGTAGTGGCGAGCTGCGACGTGAATGGTGGCGGCGGTAGTGTTCCCGTGTAAAGCAGTAGACGAATTGGAATTGGGCGTCGCGCAAATTGCCAGGCCCACAGCCATAAGGACTAGGGCGGAAGAGCCAGCGATTCTGCTTATCATCATCGTGGTAAAGGTAGGAAATGTAAAGGCACTATGGGAATGAGGTAGGAAATGTTGTGTTGACGTTTTGCTTCTTGGACTTGCGAGACTGGGAGAATGATGCCCATCTTTATAGCAGACAATGGCGCAACATGATCAGGAAACCTCGGTCATGATCATCAAGCCTGATCCTCTACACAAACTCGGGGGACAAGCAATATCCTTGGCTTCGGTATTCCAGGACACTCTGCGCATGGGAGGCTACGTAAACACCGAGAGGCCATTACACCGACGATTACGTGTCTGGCACCTCAGCGGCGCGGACAAGCACCCCAAACACTCATTCCAACCTTCCATGGTATATCTCTAGCTTTATCTCTACGTAAAAAACCTTAGCTCTGAGCACTTGAACCTGGTCGACCACATTGAGTACGTAGGAGTGGGCCAGCACGACGCTCACGAGGATGCCAATCTCATCCGCATGCGTCCAACTGAAACGCCATTTTGGAATGTCCTGGCGTCATCCCCGATCCGCGGTCAGGAAGGCTTGAGTTGGGCCTTTGTCCCGAGCTCTGCATTTAACCGTGTCCAACAGGGTCTCCTTGTCCTTCCTCGTGCGTGAAATCTGAGACATCCCTCTGAGACACCCCAGTCCTGATAACGATGACCGCGCCGACCATATTCATCCCGCCAACCCCCAATTTTGAGTTCCATGTTACTGAATCAACCTCACAAATGAATCGGTTCCTCTTCTTCAAGGTCTTCCTACAGCCATGGACGAAGTTGAGTTTCGTTATGGGTTATGTGCTGGCTGAGGTCAGCCAGTAATCTCCCCAAAAAAGAGTCTTGCATAGTAGCGAGAACCCCGCCCGATCGGCGAAGGGTTCGGGAAGTAACCTGTGTATAATCACGACAGGCCCTTAACGTTCACACCGCGATAGTTACGGCGGCCACGAGAAGTTTGCTTGTCAGAGTTTGTGAAAACACGACGAAAATAGCATCATGGTGGTATCAACACCTAATTTATCAATGCAAAGGGCGCTTTTCCACATCCATGTTTACCCAATATCGGAAGTCCTAGCTTTAGCAGCAAGTATACGATTCAGAGATCACTCTTTGGTTGTCAGGCTCTAGCTATGGTATTTATCCAATAACCAAGATTGAGGCGAGAACTCTGGCGGTTGTGAATATCTGTCACGCAAGGTAATACAACTCAATTGCTTTCCAATCAACACAAACTACAACAGTGGCTTATCACCTATTCACGTCTCTCCAGGCTCTTGAAAATTGGGCCGAGCCGCAGTAGGTGGTCGGCGTTTACAAGTGCGTCGGATGATTGATAAGTGAAAAGCATACTTGGATAATACTAACTGTCTTGTTGCTCAGGTAACAAACTTGAAATGAATGGACGGTCTTAACAAAAACCTATGAAAATTCGGAATGGAGAGCCCATGTTCATCTATCCAGCTGAAACCAGCAATCTGGAACTCCTCACCCTAGACCAACCCGACCCTGTGTTTTTCAGACATAAAACCATTTCTTCAGCCTTGATGTGATGGAAAGCGTCGAGCCGTCGGCAAATGTGGTCGAGCTGCTTACGGCAAACGCCGAGGTGCCGTTCTTATTGCTCGATTGGGCAGCTGATGTGCAGCCCGTCAGGCCTGAACAGCCCCATGTTATGATCAGTACGTTAACCAAGCAATCGGGAAACTTGTTGGAAGCCTACCACAGAATGAGGAAGTGCTCCCCTGTGCATCGTTGACCACGCTGCCACTCACGGCACCACCACTAGTTGGTCCGCTTGCGACGGCACCTGCCGTCTCCCCATGGACGAACCCCCCGCCCGTGTCGGAGTCGGTCTCATAAAGCGTGTCGACGTCTTCCTCGGCTTCATACGGTTCGTCGCCAGGGGCTTGGGTCACTGCAGCAATGTTGTTAGCGGTATTGTTTGAGGCCGGATAGATGGCGGTATGGCGGCAGTACCATTGTAGCTTTCCAAAGCATCTCGCTTGAAGTTGCTTAGGCCCAACACAGTACCGTTTACCAATGTAGTGTCACTTTTATAGCTACTGAAGCTGCTGTCATTGCGGTGTCCTCTGTTAAAAGCTCCGCTGTAGCTTCCATAGCCATCCTGGGAGTCGCTGGGGGCATTGTCGTACTGTGTCTCGCCTTTGAATGCTTCTGTCTGTACATGGTGGTAAGAGAGGTCATTGCTTCTGGTAAGCGCAGGATCTTCTAACACCAAGCTAAATTCACTCCCGTCGTCCAAGTCAACGTGGCCAATGTTGAGGTCTTCGATGTTGATGTTGAAATTGGACGGCACCCTGGACTGCCACCAGACGTCGTCGTTTGACTGATTTGCGACGGGCATGGTGAGAACCAAGGGGATGAGGAGCGATGATATATCGAAAGACCAAACGAGGTAACGAAACAGTCTCATGGTGACACTTGGCTTAGATTTCAATTGTAGAAGAGAATACGGAATGAGAAGACTGTACCCTCTTTGACACTTCATGGCAATGCGGTTCAGCAAGCAGATTATATAAAGATTCTGACACTGTTATGTCTGAGATTATTTCTAGTGCTTTCGACAAACCACAAGTACCTAAGTAAAGCAGGTGCTTCCCAGTACATGGTTTCGTGATTGGGGCTAGTCCTTGCGAGTATTTTCGGCGGATTGGAGATGGTTGTAAGACGGCTCGGCCCTCGGTCTTGACATTCCCAGGCCGTCAAAGTTTATTCATTCTTGAACCAACATTCCATACTAAAAAACATACCACCCAAAATATGAGTACAAAAGATTTTCATTCTAGCCAGCTGGACTTCAACAACAGGGCTATTCCAGGGGTGAGTAATTGATGCTACCATACACCCAAGACTATTAACTCAATCTACGCTCGCAACCCAGTTAATGTATGAAGCCTTTAGAACGTACATAGACTAGACGCTACCTATAATTAGAATACTCTTTCAAATGCAAACTACAATTTGGTCACTTCAGTATATTCCTTTTAACCGCCAATGTTGTGGCATCGTACTCTGCTTTGAAAAGTGATACTGGGCTCATTCCGGGCAAGCTATCTACCTATGCTCTTTGATAGTCTTTGGAAACAGAAGTCAAGTTTTGCGTAGAACTGCTGATTATTAACTTGAGAGCCCTAGCGCTTGGCGCCCATCATCCAGAGCATCGTAACGAAAGCCTTGATGGCAAAAGTTAGCCATAAACAGAATTTCACCGTCCCGGTAGCCTTGGCTATACAGCCGCCTGCAATAGCACCTGCCAAGGTCAGGGAGAATGCCGCAGCGCGTAGGTTGCGCTTGGTGTTCTCACGAAACCCCGCAAACAAGTTTCCATCAATGACCAAGTCGCAGAGCAGACTCGTGATGACCAGGGTCGGCACCTCGCCGATTCCAAGTTTTCGACTTGTCACAATTTGGCCGGCGGCCTGGAAGCTGATCAGCGCAACCATTACAAGGTCGGTGAGTCCCACATAGGAGCGACTCTCGAATGGGTAGTTGCTGTCGATAACGCCGGCTTGGGGGATGGCAGCAGACACGGCCACGAAAAGCGACTGGAGGGAAAATGAGAGCACCACAGTGCCCCGGAGGCGAGGGCCAGCCAGGTCATGAAGCTTCGCAAACGCCCAGCAGCCCACTGTGTAGCAGCCGATGGAGCAGAGAGAGTGCGCCCACCCGTATGGCTTTTTGTCCTGGCCCCATGCCCCCAGCGCGACAAAGATTGTGTTGCCTACATAAAATGACTTGATGTTAGCAACGGCAAATCGTGTATCGTTTGGAAAAAGGAATGGCCGATGCTATATACCTGTCTGCATCGATACGAATGTTCCGTATTCTGTTCGGGGTAAAGTCAGCGCTTGGTGGATGCTATAGCGGTATGTGGATTTGGGGCCGGCGTGATGTACCATTGTAAAGAGTGCCATCGACAACGCCCGTCACAAAGCAGCACACGAGAAGTGGAATATACCCCGATGTCGTCGAAAGTTCTTCGTCCAAGAACCCGCGGACCTTTGCCGCAAGTCTATCGCGTTCAGACCCTGTGTCATAGCCTAACTGGCTCTCGAAATCGTCATGATTCACTGAAGCTTCTGATGTTGGAGTGCTGGCCATCATTTCAAACAACAGTGTCTTGGGTGATTTGGGAAAGGGACCAAAGGATGATGAATTCCTTACAGAGATAAGAGGGTTGATGGGCTTGGTCGAGACAAAGCGTTTAGTCTGTGTTCCGCGTTCAAATCTGGGAAGCGGAACGGGCTGGGTGACAGTTGTAGTCCATATTTTGCGCCCCTATCAAATCGCTTCATCCACGAGGCCTCCTACGCGTTGGCTCGGATCTGCACATGGGGGTCGCTGCTGCGCTACCTTGACTCGCTAGGCCCAGGCTGATCTACATTACCGAGCAATGTCTTAGAGCTCGGAGCTACAAGCCCTTTCAGCCCCCAGGTTTGGTACTGGAGAAAGGGCTCATCGTCGGGGGTTGAAGGTTCGGGTGTTACACAAAAACACATTGGCGATAGTAAGGGTAGCCAAACAGAACAAACGCAAAGCACATCTTGGGGTCACGTCCTTGCGAGGTATGGGCCGCCCGTCTTGGCAGACACATATTATCGTCCTACGGGAGAGTCTAACAGGGGATATCTATTGGATTCTAAAGTCAGATTCATTCTGTTAAGTGTTGTTGAGCCTCAGTTAAGGTTGAGATACAGTGACTTTGATTCTTTTAGTCCGTGTAAGGCAAGAATAGTATTTTCCGCATCATAGTGGGTGCTGACGACTGATGCATCACCTCTGTCCAAGGGGGTGCTGTACATAGATAATTCTTACTTTCCGCGGTGAACGGGAACTTACGTGTAGCAAATAGAATTTTGAATATCACTTGATCCAAGGCAATCTATTATTAGTATGTATGTCAAAGGCAGAGGCTTACCATAACCCTTAAAACCAGGAGACGATAAAGGATGAGATGTAGGGTATTGATTCCTTGCCATCGAAAACAGACTCGCTGGTAAGACTTGCGATGGGATTGAAAGCAAACTTACCACCTACAAAGCTGCACCTCGTCTGAGAAGCCACATACAAGACATGTCACACACGTAAAGAATTAGTAATCTACAAGCGAACTCCTCAGGTAGATTTCAGAGTTCAGGGGCCAACTAGATCTTGCTGCGGTTACTTCGTTACGTTACGTGGCTTCTATATTTATGGGAGATCGATATCGTCATTATGCACTCTTCGACAAACTTTCTATAGTGAAGTGGTTTCTGTTTTATATCTATGAGGAGATTGCCGGGGATACGGTCTTTCCCCAGTGGGTAGAATAACGCTCAATGCATCATATTCCCTGCTCAACTGGCTCTAAAAGTAGCCCATCATCGAAGCCACACAACCATTCGTTGGCTGCACAGAGATGTTCGGGCATGCGTCCTACAGATGGCCGACTTGACGGCCTGAGATAGTTTCGATATCGTGCCGAGTCGTGCACATATTGAAACCTTGACGGTGGTGTAGAAGCCCTGCCTGCTGGCATGGACCAATATGCTGCCTCGGGTGAACATGTCATCGAAACGTATTCCCGACTTATCGTATTACCGAAACCCAGATACGGCACGATTTGGTACCAAGGAGAGCCCAACGTAAGAACAAAAGAGTAAGAAGGTTAGAGCGGTATCAAAAGGGCCATGGAAAACAATATAAAGACTGCGTATTTTGTTTCTAAGAAGTTGTTTGAGCTGACATCTCTATAAAGTCTTCTATAAGCATCGAACCCCCTCATCATTCCTTTTCCAACCATCATGTCCACGACCCAGAACACGTACTTTTTACCAGACGCTACCATCATGATTCACGCCGGATTCTATCTATCTAACGCGCCGCCATCACCACCTGAGGAGCCGAGCCCAATGGCGCAGACCCCGGTAGATGCCGCCAGAGGGACTGCCGCACGTGGGTCTTTGCCGCCTTCACCGGCTCCAAGCCCAACAGCTGAGTTGGATGATGAAGGCAGTGGGGCGAACAACACTCCTACCGCTGAGACTTATCAGAGGGCTGCGGGTGCAAAGGGGCCTGATTGGCTTCCTCTGGACCAAGCGTCTGCATCCAACCCTCCCAAACCTAATACAGGAGCCACAATGTTGCGAAAGATGCTGCTCGACACCAACGAGCTCATCATTTGCCCTGGCGTTTATGATGGCTTGTCCGCTCGAACAGCCATCGAAGTGGGCTTTGATGCACTGTACATGGTAATTCACCTATCTGCCCCTCTCCCCAGTTGTTTCATGTGCCACTATTACAGAGCAATCATCACGAAAACGGCCTATCTAACCTTTCCGACTTGTGCAGACTGGGGCCGGTACCACAGCCTCTCGCCTTGGTCAGCCCGACCTTGCCATCGCCCAACTTCACGAAATGCGGGAGAATGCCGATATGATCGCTAACCTGGACCCCTGGGGACCCCCGCTCATTGCCGATATGGATACTGGCTATGGAGGTTTGTTCTCAATACCAGCAAGAGTTTGAATTACCATGTGTTAAGTTGTGAACTATACAGGTCCCATCATGGTTGCTCGCACCGTCGAACAATACATCCGTTCCGGGGTTGCCGGTGCCCACTTGGAAGACCAAATCCTCACCAAGCGATGCGGTAAGCTTCCATACCTAGGTTGTGTTGACCCCAACAAGGTTCGGCCCCCAAAGGGCACACTGACTGTCTATTTCGACTCCTAGGTCACCTGAGCGGCAAGAAAGTCGTGCCTCGAGAGGAGTTCCTGATGCGCATCCGTGCTGCTCATTCAGCCCGTGTCCGTCTCCAGTCGGACTTTGTGCTCATCGCACGCACCGATGCATTACAGTAAGTAGCCTCTCCCCTCGCACTTACCCACATCTTCCATCGATCGACTGACGTGGAATTTTCCTCTCTTCCTGCTTATAGATCCCTCGGTTACGACGAATGCATTGCGCGGCTCCGAGCGGCCCGTGCCGAGGGCGCTGACGTGGGCCTGCTCGAAGGCTTCACCTCCAAGGCGCAGGCCGCGCAGGCGGTGTTGGACCTCGCCCCCTGGCCGCTGCTGCTGAACTCGGTCGAGAACGGCAAGAGCCCCGTCATCAGCACGGACGAGGCGCGCGAGATGGGTTTCCGCATCGTCATCTTCAGCTTTGCTACACTGGCCCCGGCATACGCCGCCATCCGCAAGACGCTGGTCCGCCTCAAGACGCACGGCGTCATCGGCACGCCCAAGAACATTACCCCGGTCAAGCTGTTTGAGGTCTGCGGGCTCCAGCAGAGCAGTGAGTATCCCCTTCCTCCTTTATGGAAGCCAGATGATGGGTATCTCGAGGTGCGATCGCTGACGTGGCGTTTGTGATTGTAGTGGATGTTGATGCCAATGCCGGAGGCGCATCCTTCAAGGGAGGTGTCTGACGGGTCACTTAGCACTTTCTACGAATATGAGAATGGTCGATGCTGGTCCACTCGGAGGTGTCTTTATCTGTTTCTTCCCCCCTTTCTACATATACGCTTCACAGTACTCGGTCTTACATATAATTATAAGTTTCTTTTATTATTTCTTTTATTGTTTCTTTTATTATTTTTTTCGTCATTTCTCTTATTATTTCTCTAATCAGTTCTTTCGGTCTTTGTTTTTCGTTTTTTTCTCTCGTTAATTCTTTTATTATTTCGTTCCTTATTTATTTCCTTATTTCTTTCCTTATATATATCTATATTTTTTTAAGGCAAATCGACCCATTCTTCCTTGATGTTTCTCGCAATCTCGTAGCAAGCCGTATTGCTTATATTAAATGAAGATATCATGGAGGAACACGTTTGGAGCAAGGGTGTCAGGGTCTAAGCCACCACCCATGCACAGTTCATACCAAACTGCATATCCGCGGCCCCCTGCTTCCATGGTCCCTTCAAGGATAATCCGGAGATCCCCCACAGCCGGGTTGGTTTCAAGGAATAAGATTTGTTACACCTGTCTTCAGGATCGATTGTATCCAGAGGGATTATTTTGCACGAGTCATAACCAGCTTTCTACGTATCTCTAGTGTCCTTAATGCTCATTGGGCCTTGCAGTTCCAGCGGAGCTCAGCTGGGTTCCTTTGGCGCACCGTCCCGTTGGGTAGCGGCAATATAACCGCGGTCATTGGCTAGCACACAGCCAGCTACGCCAAATCTGTAAGCCAGGTTGCCCGGACACTTGGTAAGTTGGTGCTTGTTTGCCCACTACTGCACGTCTCCCTCGCCAAACCATTAGTTCCTTGGAACCCCCCGGTTGAAAGGTGCTTTTGATATCACGATAAGCACGATCCCTGCAGCATCTATGCAGGGGATTGGTCAATTCATATAGCTCATTTAACCGTGATGTGATCAAACCAACAGACCCGATGAGGCTTCGGACAGGCGCCTTACGCTGGTAGTGTTAGGTCCGATGAGATGCAGCGCGAAAGGAAAATCTTCCTTATAAAGAGTCCATGCCCGGCGAGGAAGGCTGGAGTTGGTCGAAGATGAAATCACCATCTTGCAGGCTCCAATATGCAGTTCTTCTTTGTTGAGGCATTGCTGGCCCTCGCGGTCTTGACCGCTGCATCTCCTCCCTCAAGGCGCGCCACGCATCTCGTAACTCATGAGAAGCGTACGCAGCTGCCAGAAGGATGGACAAAGCGAGAGAAGGTCAACGGTCGCGCCGTGCTACCTTTGCGCATCGGCCTGAAGCAACGCAACCTGGGAAGAGCTGACGAGCTGTTGGACGAAGTATCCAACCCCAAGAGCGGCAATTATGCACAACACTGGTCCCCTCAAAAGATTGCGGACATGTTCGCTCCCAGCCAAGAGTCCGTCGACTCCGTCAGCGCTTGGTTGGCGGAGTCAGGCATCGGCCCGGGCCGCATCGCCGTCTCTTCTGGCAAGTCGTGGATCAATATCAACGCCACAGTATCCGAAGTCGAATCCCTCCTCAAGACCAAGTACCATATTTACGAGCACTCATCCGGTCACCTCCACGTCGCTTCGGACTCGTACAGTGTGCCTGCATACTTGAGCGCTGAGCATATCGACATCATTATGCCAACCCTGCATTTCGACGTCAAGGTCAACCCAGGTCAAAGTGGTGACGAGTTGCGCAGGAGACAGATACGGACTCGCAGGGTCCACCCTATCAGTGGTGTGAAAGCGAACGAGTTGGATACCGGCATCGGCCTCAAGTTGGGTCCGCAGGTTGCCATGGCGAAGATCATCACAAATCTCGACGATTGCGACAAACAGATTGTACCAGACTGCCTCCGTGCTCTGTACCACCTGCCGCGGGGCTCCTCCGCTCAGCCTGGTAACTCTTATGGCATCGCTGCTTACACAACGAATTCTTACCACCCGAGCGACCTGGACGTCTTCTTTGCCAATTTCTCCAAGAAGCAGGTCGGCGACCGCCCCATATTCGAGTCTATTGACGGAGGCTCTATTCCACAGAACTTCCCCAACAAAACATCGTACGCTGAGTCGTCGCTCGATCTCCAATATGCCATGTCTCTGGTTTATCCTCAGAATGTGACGCTGTACCAAGTCGGCGATCTGACTGGGAACGGCTCGCTCAACAGCTTTCTCGATGCCCTGGACGGCTCCTACTGCGACTACGAGGGTGGCGATGATCCGAAACACGATGGCGTCTTTCCAAATCCCGACCCCAAAGGCTTCCAGGGCCCAAGAGCCTGCGGCACCACCAAGGCCACCAACGTGATCTCGACCTCATATGGCTATAACGAGGCTGCTCTCACTCCGGCCTACCAGAAGCGCCAATGCTACGAGTACATGAAACTGGGGCTCCAGGGCGTGACTGTCCTCTACGCTTCAGGCGACTTTGGTAAGATATACTGTTTATATTTCTCTCAAGAACGCATGGCTGATGGTTACAACTGCAGGTGTCGCGGGAAATCGCAATAGATGCCTCAGCGCCAATGGGACGTTCACCAATGGAACTGGGCGCTTCAACCCGTCTTTTCCCGGGTCTTGCCCCTATGTGACCGCGGTTGGTGCGACGCAAATACCCACTGGGGCCAACATCGCCCAAGACCTCGCCCAAAAGGTGCAGCCAGAAGTTGCCTGCGCGACGACAATCTACAGCGGCGGAGGCTTTAGCAATGTGAGTTCACGACTTCCCAACCCGCCCATGCCCATAACCGTAGTTGATACTCATTCCTGTTTCCAAGGTCTTTACCATGCCATCCTACCAAGCCGACGCGGTGTCCCACTACCTGACGGCATATCCGCCTCCCTACGGCGCCGAGCGGTATAACAACACGGGCCGTGCCCGCGGGTTCCCAGACGTGTCGGCCAACGGCGCCAACTACATGGTGGCCGTCGAAGGCCGCTTCTACAAGCTTTTCGGGACCAGCGCGTCGAGCCCCACCTTCGGCGCCGTCGTCACCCTGATCAACGAGCGGCGGCTGGCCAAGGGTAAGGGGCCCGTCGGGTTCCTGAACCCGGCCCTGTACGCGCACGCTGACGTGATGAACGACGTCACGCGCGGTGACAACCCGGGTTGCGGTACCAGGGGGTTCGCGGCCGCGCCTGGCTGGGATCCGGTGACGGGGCTGGGAACACCTAATTTCCCCAAAATGTTGGATTTGTTTCTCCGATTGCCTTGATGGAAGGATGGATAGACATGGTTTTGGATAGATAGACTTGACTGGGATACTTAGGAATTCCAAATTAGGATATGCCCAGGTACTAGGTTCTTAATCTTGATGCAAAATGGGATGGATATGTTTTCAACATTTTGCTTAAATTATTGATTAACAGTCAATGGTGGATTAGCCAAGTAGACGATCCAGAATTGAAGACTTACTAGCAGCGTAGCCCCTGAAACAAGCTCCGTTCGGCACTACGGACTTACCAAGACGGAGATAGGAGTACGGCTTTACGCGCGGGTCCAGCTTGAGTAGAACGGATTGCATCACCAAATTCCCCGGGACCAGAGAGCACCTTCATTTCTCTTTGTTTCATACTTTAACACTCACTTACGATCCGTTTCCAGTCCCAGCCATGTCGGGGGTCTCGGCATTCGCCCGAGCTCTGAACCAGAAGATCCGGTCTAACAAGGTCCTGGATTACTTCTGTTCTACCCGTACGTTCCGTTGCCTCCCGATACCGGACCCCATACTGACCAACTGTATATAACAGACTTCTGGGGACCGATATCGAACTTCGGAATCCCAATTGCCGCCATCCTAGACACCCAGAAGAGCCCTGACCTGTAAGCCCCCCGCCCAGCGGGTTCAATAGCAGGTATATGCCAATTGCTGACGATTATACTCCCGCTCTAGCATCTCCGGTCCCATGACTGGCGCTCTCACAGTCTATGCCTTCACCTTCATGCGGTACTCTCTGGCGGTCACCCCGAAGAACTACTTGCTGTTCGCATGCCACTGCCTGAATGCAGGGGCTCAGTTAACTCAGGGCTACCGATGGACGCAGTACCATTACAGAGATAGCAATAAGGCGGATTCAAAGCTAGTGACAACAGTTACTAGAGGTTGAGAGCCAGCCTCACGTAGATAACCTAGCATGTATGTGCGGCAAGGGGACGAGCTTGGTATAAACCACAGACATAGTCTAGCTAATTAGAAATGAGGAGAAACGATGTTGATTACAAGCCTACATGTGTTCAAGCTCCGTAGACGGCTATGGTCACTAGAGCTAGACTGCAGCCCTTGCAATACCAGATAAAGCACCCGGAATTCCGGGTAGTAAAAGCACCCAGAACTCCGAGTGCCGGAACACCGGCCTAACGGCCACTAATTGCGGGATAGTTACACACGCAGCAGCATCTTACTAAACACATAAGAACTCCTCGAGCTTGTGGCATCACCCAGGGGAAGGGGGGTTTCCAGGTAGAAAGAGTAAAAAGAAAGAAAGATGAACACGTCCCCCATAGCGGGCCGTGGGCTTGCTACTTTACAGCAAGCGGTAGTATATCTTTTAAAAAAGAAACAAAAAGAACAACTTCGTTCCGATGCGGGGAATCGAACCCCGGGCTAGACGGTGAGAGCGTCTAATGTTAACCACTACACCACATCGGATTGGCAAGGAAATTCATCCTCTTTGGTGAAAATTTGTGTTTTGGTATGACTTATGACTCAAAGCAGATGGGTAGTGCACGGAAAGTCATCTGTTGCATTACTGGGCTTATCGACCGGTCGCAGAAAGGGGTCGGCCACTGTTGCTGGCAGCCTCAAGGTCTGTAGTGGTAGACGAGATGGTGGGTAACGGGAGTTTGGTAGTAACTGGTGGAAGGTGTGGATAGGGTTGTTATATATCAGAGATACAGCCGCAAACAAAGTGGCTGGTGTGTGTAGTGGGATGTTGGTGAGGGTTCTGCGAAAGAGGCAGCGACGGTGTTCACTCATAAACTGCGATATGGGCATCGCATGAATCGAGAAATTCACTATAAGATTTGCCAGGCTTACACATATCCCAATGGTCTTTGGGAAACGGAGATGAGTGGTGAGTTTCGTTTTCAGGTGGTATTAGTCAAATTTAGGTTTGACCCGAAGCCGGGTGAAAGATGGGTTCGAGATTTTCCAGTGAGCTGGAAACGGAGATAGCTATAGATCAGTATTTACTAAAGAATCGCGTCTAGAAATATATGCTGCTGTTGTCTGGGCTGCCAATATTCACTGCTCCTCCCGAGTCACTACATGAGAATTGTTATGACCTGGCCTGTTGCCTCAGTATCCCAACAATAACTCGAGTTACGCTTTAGAAGGTCATATATCTATGAACACTGGTGCGAGCGAAGTATTATATGATGGAAAAGGGTTCCGGGTACCACGACACAGACGAAAGGGACGATGTACAGCTTAAACATTGTGTGCAGCCAACAAAAGGGAAGGGTTCTGGTAAAGCGAAGAGAAAATATCCGGATGAGCGTGCGATAGCAGAAATCGAATGGATCCATTCCAACTACGAGAAGATGGCGAATAAATGGGTTGAGGCTAAGAAGGAGAACCTAGTCCTGCAGCGTAAGATCGCGGACCTCGAAGCCCAGAAGCCTTCATCTCCCGTGCTACGGCAACCCAAGACGACAAGACCTACCACGAGAAGCAAAAGTCTTGTTAGGGGAACTCAGAGACGAAAGACTAACCTCAAAATCAAGGTCTGTCAGAGGTTGAGAAGGATATCAAGATCAGCTCCCTCATCAGCCGACACCATTTTATCATCAATCGAAAGCGACAGCAGCTGGGATGCTGGAAGCCGTAACACAGAGCTTAGCGACAGCGGCAGCGACGGTTATCAAGGCGATTGCGAAGCTGTCCCGAAGAGATCCTCTCTACGACTTGGCTCAGTTCCAAGAAAGAATAACAGGACCTCACGAGCGTTGAGTCCCAGAATATTGGCAAGTCTCTCCCGAGCGCGGGCACGGCGTCGATCATCTCACGAGGCTCGTCGGCAGCGCAAGAAAGAGCAACGACCAACACGTCAACAACCATCTCGAAGTCCCCCTCGGTATTACAGGAACTCTTCTTCTCCAGACCTGTCTGACTCACCAGTTTCTACCTCCCCATACCCCCGAGGTCCAAGAACCCCTAGCCCCTTATCTAGACGGCCCCCTTCCCCTCACTCGAGCGTCGAGCGGCTCCCCGCCGAAATCGCGCGTGAGATCCTGCCGCGCATGTTCATCCCCTCGCGCGACGGCCTCGCAGCGCTGCGGGAAGCCCTGTCCATCGCGCAGCACGTCTTCCACGACGCCGCGCGGGAAGCGTGGCCGTGCTGGACGCGCGACACGTTCCCCCAGGGCGCGCACGAGGTCTCCTTCAGCCTGCTGGACATCGAGGGCTACTTCGCCGGCTACAGCATCCGGGACGGCGACTTCGTGCTGCGCGGCGCGGCGTCCCAGAAAGTGTTCCACGCCGTCCGCGACGTGTCGTGGCTGCGCAACCGGACCTGCCACTTCCCGCCCCGCAGCGACAAGGGCTACTACTACTACCCCGGAAACGCGCCGTTTGGTACCACCACCCTGTCGGCGGTGGCGGCGGCGGGGAAGGGAGGGGACGTGCGGGCGGCGCTGATGGAGGGCTTCTCGTGGCCCTTTGACCCGGACTGCGCGGGCTGGTACTGGGAGGCCATGAGCTCCGCGTGGCGGGTGGCGCGGCTCCTCGGCGACCGGGAGGCCCTGGAGGCCCTCGAGCGCCTGAACGACCGGGTCGAGGATTGTGCGTGGGCCATGTTGCAGCGCCTCGAGGAGATCGCGGCGGTCCGGGGCCTGGGAGACGGGTCCTGGGACGAGGCCATGGAGGCGCGGGGCGAGGTTGTGAGGGCGACGATGAGGGCGATACCGGAGGAGCTGTGCGTGCCGTTGGACATGTTCTTCAAGACGGTGAGGCAGAGCGATGATTCCTGGCCGTTAATGATCCGCGAAGCGGCACGGGTCTGGGAGTGGACGAATGCTGAGTGAATGAACGAAGAGAAAGATACACAGGAGCAAGCACTAAGCGGGTACTGAAGAGGTACTTTTTGAATTTGATTTGAATTTTTTTTCTTTCGACTTAAACATTAAAAAGTGATAATACTTGTGTGGATATCTATAGAAGTGATGCAATGCTACCAAAAATTGAGGCGCCGAGCATAATGCGTTACCGTTTGTCATAGCGTAAAACCATTCATTAAATGGAAGTACCCAGTCCCTGTTGACCTGTCCCTCCTTCCTTCCTTTCCTTTTCTTTTCTTTCGTTGCTTTTCCATTTTATTTCTTCATCGAAGCCTTGGACTTTGTCCGCTTCATGCTGAACTGCGACTGGTTGGTGTGCACCCGGTCGATATCGAACGGGTTGTCGTCGTACGCCACCGAGTGGTGCGTCGGGACGCGGGCCAACGAGGACCGCCGCGAGCCCGCGCGCGAGCCGGGCCGCGAGTTGCCGGTGCGGATGGCGGCAAAAGCGGGCTCGCTCCTGTCGTCGTCGTCGATCTCGGCGGGGGTGTTGTTGGCGCCCTCGGTGAGGGTGCGCTCGGAGCCCTTCTCGCCGTCCATCTCCTCGGCGTCGGCGGCCTGCTGCTCGGCCTTGAGGCGCTTCATGAAGGCGAGGGACTCGGCGGCGAAGTGGCACTTGGCGCGGACCTGGGGGCCGTACTTGTAGAAGAGGAAGGGGAAGGGCACGCAGGCGAGGGCGAGGAAGGCGGGGATGCTGGACGCCCAGTGGATGCCGAGGTCCTTGTACATGTAGCTGGTGAAGAGGGGGAAGGCAAAGCCGAACAGCGAGCGCAGCACCGAGTTGGCGGCCAGGACGGACGCGGCGAAGATGGTGTAGGCGTCGATCAGGTAGTTCATAATGCTCAGGAAGACGAGGACCATGCCGAAGCCGAAGGGCACCCCGGCGGCGATGCTGACGATCCAGTGGATCGAGGCCGAGTTGGTCCAGGCGAACCAGAAGAGGCCGATGGGCAGGGCGACGGAGCCGACCATGGCGGGCGGCAGGCGCGTCTCGGGGGGCGCGAAGCCGTCGTTCTCGTCCTCGGCCTTGACGTAGCGGCTGTTGTCCCAGATGCTGTAGGCCACGGCGAAGACCATGCCGACCATGATGCCCAGGAAGGCGAGGCCGCTGATGCCCTGGCTCCAGCCGCGCTGGCCCTGGTAGACGATGGGGAAGGCGCCGAAGAGCATGTACAGGGTGCCGTAGATGATGGCCATGTAGATGGACAGCAGCAGGACGATGGGCTCACGGAAGAGCAGGATCCAAGGGCGAGAGAGGGCGGTCTTGAGCGACTGGCCTAGGGTGACCCGGCCACGGTCGTTGTCGATCTTGCTGACGTAGTGCTTGCCGGTCTGCTTGGAGAGAGCGGCGGCACGCTTGCGGAGGAGTACGGGCGCGTAGGTCTCGGGGACGAGGAAGCCGCCCACGATCCAGAAGAAACCCGAGAAGGCGGCGAGGAAGCCCATGACCCAGCGCCAGCCGGCGGCCTGGCCCAGGAAACCACCGATGATGGGACCGAGGACAGGGCCCAGGAAGGGCGCGGCCGCGAACAGACTCATGGCCAGACCACGCTGAGAGGCGGGGAACATGTCGGCGATAACACCACCAGCATTGGTCAAGGGGGATGAACCGAAAGCGCCGGCGAAGAAACGCAGAACCAGCAGGGTCGTGGGGCCGTTGGCGCCAGCCGTGCCGGCGTTGAAAGCAGTCAGGGCGGCGTAGGTGCCAATGAACAGGACCTGTCGGCCAAAGACCTCACTCAGGGGCGCCCACAACAAGGGACCGACGGCGAAACCCAGCACGAACAGCGAAACGCCTAGCGTGGCGACTTCCTGGGAAATGCCGAACTCCATGATGATCTGGCGGATGCCGCCCGAGTAGGCCGAGGAGACCAAGGCGACGGCGAGGGTGGCCAGGGCCACGGTGAATGTGATGAACCATTTGGTGACGGTGCTGAAGTTGAAGGGGTTACGGGGGTCGTGTGGTATCCATTGCACCAGGTACGGGTCCTCTGCCGTGCCGGCGCCGGGATAGGGGTGGTTTCGGACCTCGTCTGTGATGCCGGCCTGGTCGAAGACTATCCGCCAGTAGGGGATGTTGTGTGGTCTGGAGGGCTCGAGATCGTGTTGTTGGTGTTGTTTGTCGCCATCACCAGGTTGCTGGTGTGGCTTGGTATCCTTTTCGGACGCCATTGCGCCGGTCGTTTTGATTGGGCAGGCTTATTCTTTTTTCGTTCGTGCGACGTCAATTCAGTCAATTGTTTGCTGCTGTTACCCGTCGGTTAGGTTCGGGAATGTCGCAATGGGCGGGAAGTGGATCTTTGTGTCACTGTATAAGAGAGACAGATCGAGCGACAGCTATGATAGGATAGTTAATAGCCTCAAATACTGTTCATGTATAAAACAGGGGTGTCGTAGATCCAAAGATGCCAAGTATGAATCTGAATCGGAATGGGGTTGACAAGCAAATGGGGGAGGTGGGATGGCAGGTTATTATAAAGGGAAGGGGAGTGATTCATCGGCCGCACTCTACGCAAATACGGGCGCCGAGGTAGGGAAAAAAAAATACTTTTCCACTCTCTCGACGGACAACGCGACCAGGCGACCGAAATCCTTCTCGCTTTCTCTTCGCTCGCTCGCTGATTAACAAGGATGGCGGCACTTGCTCCACCCTTCTTGCAACCTTCTCCACGCCTTTCGGTCAAGAAATGTCCATGTCAAATCTCAGGTGGCCAAAGTCTAGAACGGATTTAGTAAGTAGCTCCCCCCAAAGGCCATAAAGGCCATAGGAGCCCACGCAGAAACGGGATTAAACGCCGGGTTGGCGGGCTTTGGCTCTGCCCATTCACCATTCAGGGATCGTCAACGTCATGTCGCCCCGGTCTTCAGGTCATCCGTATGGGCCCGTCTTGTGCATTTGCATAAAAAGCGACCTTAGCTCCGCCTCTTGCCGCCTCTGGCACCACCTTAACCACCTTTTAGCGAGTCAGCCATTTGGGTTTTGGCGGTGCCACTGAGTCTGACCAAGTATCAGACAAACTATATTCGAGCCTCCTACGTACCACTGTTGTTTACAAATCCGTCTGGACCCCTTTTCTCAATGGCAGCCAAACCCATTAGAACACGATTACCACTATGAAGTACATAATGTTCTATGCCACTCGTCCCACAATCGTCCAGTTGTATACTGGCATTTGGTCTCTGTATAGTACGACTCATAGTGTGCAGCACTCGTAAGCCTCGGCCTGCTGCTCGGCTCGTTAGTCATGCACATTTCGTAGACTCGTTGGTTTTGTTCTAAAGGTTTTCCACATTGCTTGTGTGGTGGACCGACCGACCGATCTTTTTTTTTTACTTGTATGTACCTAAGGTATGACAAGACTCAGACGGGCATGGCAACGGCACTACTGGAACGGGACCCAGCACCAAGGCGCTGGAACGCACTAGAGCATTGTTAACCAACTGCGCTTAGCTAACACTAAGAAAGGAGCGCCGACGAGAGGCAAGTCCGGGTCCGAGGCCAGTGACAATTATTAATAACATAGATGTTACCAACCAAGAAAGGGAATTGAGAAGAAGGGTCAAAAGGGAAAATGACGCAAGCAGGGTCCGCAGTCCCGCATGCAATGCAGGATCCGACGTTTTATGCTTACGTAGATTCCAGATTATGAAGCATTGATCCAAGATAAGCGTTTGGGCGGGTTTGAGTAGGTGGTAGTTGGCATTCGAGGGTGGGAGGCGCGGGCTCTGGTCGGGATCGGAGTATATCTTTTTGTTTGTGAATCCCGTTCCTACCTACTTGCTAGCGCCGCGTTTGACTTCGGGTTTTTCGCTCTTAAGCTTATGCAACACAAGATCTCACCGTACTTAGTCAAGCCAGGCCAGTAGTAGTAGTGCCAACAATAGCCAAATAGCATTGCTGACTGAAATGGAAATTTGAGAAATTCATTGCATCTATGCATGCGGCTTTCTTCTGCCGTGCATTAAATCCTTAACACCCGCGTATGACTCGGGTGTAGGAAGCATAACTCCCCAGCTCAATCCACATGGTGGCCGTAACACTACTTTTGCCCAAGATCGAGGCTCTCTCAGCACTCTCATGGTCTGCCATCTGCCATCTGCCATCTGATGCTCCTTATGCCATCTCATGTCTGGACTAGCCTGCAAGGCGTCGGCGCCACCATGAGATGCATAGAGATCGTACCTCGTGTCGTGTCTTACCTAAGCTGGCCTAGCTGGTTAAGGTGCCGCTGGCTGCCGCCCCCCTCCCCTTCCCTCAGCCCAGCAGCCCCTCAGGGGATCGCCGGCATGGTATGTAACCTCAAGGGTCCGGCACTCGTGTAAGGTAAGCCTGTAGGTGGCTTTCTGCTGCTGGCCACTGACCACGAGGCTTAGTGTTGAATCGGACCGGGTGCCACGCGAAAAAAAAAACCATCCCGGTATTGATGAATTTTATGCAAGCCCGCGGGCGGAGAGATCTACGAATCTCCTCTTCCCGTATGTAACTTCCCCATGACCCCGAGCCCCGAACTCGACATACATAATCAATATATATATATTTATCCGGGTCATGCGGATACTTTATCTTTCCCGTATCCTCCTTCCATTGTAGAAATGCGTCATCGGGGCCCGAGACGCACAGGTCGGACTTACAAAAGCAAGATGATAAGTCCAGTCAGTCACACAAGCGCATCTATACAATCCCGCCTGACTTGTTGACGACGTCGTAAAGCCGCTCTAGACTGCAGGTGTCAAAAGAAAGAGGATAGAAAGAAAAAAAAAGGTACGCCTTGCCAAGCACGGGAGTGCGACTCGTGAACAAGGCCCAGACTCCAATGACCAGAACCGGCAAGCGTCCGGATCCATACATCACGGCACGGCAGATGGGAGCGACTCCACCCGCCATGCGTGTAGGAAAATTGCCGATTGGCGAGAGCATCAAAAGTCATTACCGCGGCGGTACTCGCGGTAGCCCAAATGATTTTGTTAGAAGATGTGCTAACCACTTAGCTGGCATAATTTTGCCAGACGGTAGTTGTTGGCGGATGGAGTTGTTCAGCCCTGCGAGTCCAAAGTTGGTGTAGTAGAGATAATGGGTGATTCGGTTTCGCTGGGCCAGCCTAGTATGATCCGGTCGGGAAAGTAAAGACATAGAACGAGTCTCACATTGTATGGCATAAAGTCATCGCATGGAAGACGCGGCGTAATCAAGTTCGTAGATTATTATCATGTGCCAAGCGACATAGTCATACCGGGTATCTACTCATATCTCATCGTCTAGTTATCTAATCCTTCTTGTTCTGTATATTCGCATCATTACGTCGTGTCACATCAGGGCCATCAGTGGCTTCGTCCCAGGCCACGACCGTCATGTCAGACTTGACCCGGAACTTCTCGCCGCGCCAGGTGACGCTTGTCCCCAGGAGCACCGCCCAGGTCCAGATGGGGAAGGCGAGGAATTCGCGCCCGAGCCAGGCGAGGAACCACTCCCCGAAGCGCCGCCGCTCCGTGCCGCCACGCGCGGTGCCTCTCGCAAAGGTGGGCGTGTGCTCATCGATCTGGACGCTGTGGCCGGCGTGCAGCCGGCCGAACAGGATGCGGTCGTGGACGATCCAGAAGGTGATGGCGCCCGTCCAGCACAGCGCCCAGCTAGCCCAGGTCTGTGGGATCCCCAGGCACGTGTTCATCCAGGGCACCGTGGTGAGGCCGTAGGCAATTGAGGTGCAGCAGATCAGCGACTGGATGCCCGGCTCGACGAGCGTGGCGGCCAGTACGGTCCACTTCCGAACCCGCAGCCAGCGCTTGCGGCGCGCGATGTAGGCGGCGACGGACATGCCCGCCATGGGCTGAATGGCCAGGTCACCCCAGGCCAAGCCGTGGTTACTGAAGCCGGGGATCTTGGTCCGCCACAGCAGGTCACCAATCAGGTGGTCTTCGCAAATGTAGGCCGAGAAGTGGTCCAGCCCAGATGGCAGATGCGATACGGACGCTGGCAAGATAGGATTTCTGCTCGAATCGGTGACCATGTCCAGATGCGACTTGCGGAACATGTTGCTTTTCCCTAGGGCGCACGGCGCGACCCCGACGGTATTGATGGCACCATAAAACTTGGCATGCTCAGTAGCCATGAACATTTCTTCTAAACGACCTCCGCCCTGAGACAGAAGCGACGTCGAAACTTCGCGGTCGTGTGTCGTACCGGGATCGCCTGCAAGGAGACGTCGTGTCTCGGGGGAGTTGGGCTTAATTGAGGATACCGTATCTACCACGATGGGCATCTGGTGGACGAACTTGTTCGGCATGCGACCATCGCCACCATATCCGCAGAGCCTGTCGACCATGTGTCCCGCCGCTCCGCTGGCGATCCAGACATTGCAGTCGACGATCCAAATGAGGTCGCCCTTGGCCTCTCGGTACGCGCGACTGAGATTGCGGATCTTGGGGTTGGGGCCGAGCTGCTTGCCATCGTCTCGAACCAGTAAGGGGTCCTCGTCCTCGACAAAGATGCGGGCGTCGAAGTCGGGGAAGTCATCGAGCAGCTGGCGCATCACGGCGTAGGCGGCGTCGTCCTTTGAGGACACGCAGAAGTAGATGGTGAAGCGATCGCGGGGGTAGTCTTGTCGGAACGTCGAGGCGAGGCACTCGTACAGGAAGGGCTCGAGGCCCTTGGCAGGACGCATGACCGTTACGTGGGGGACATCCTTTTTCGGTAGGGTCGGGGAGACGGGCTTTTTGGGGACGGCGGCATAGTTCCGGAAGCTACATTACAATCGAGACAAAGGTCAGAAACAAGTATGGTAGGGTGCTAGGTAGGTTATGTCACAACGTACAGTCTGTAGCTACCGATTGCTTGCACGCCTATGACGAAGACGCCCCAAACAAGGGAGACGTATCCAAGAGCCTCAACAGCAGTTGCCATTGCTGCAATTGCTGCACCGGATGCCAAGCCCAAGAAAAATAAGCAAAAAGGGCTTGTTCGGCTAAAGCAGGCTGTGTTAACGGAGAAACGGGTTGTTATTCTCGGCCGGTCATAAGGAAATCCGGCCAGGTCGCCCAAACACGGATACTGGAGGATGTTGCGGGACGGCACACATAACGAAATGGAGGCTCATAGTGTTCAGGTGTTTCGTCCTATCGTGGTTGGTAATCTCGGGTCCGTTGAGTGTCCGGGTCCATCAGGTCCGCCTTTTACAAATATTGGGTCTCGGTCGTGAATTGCTAGGAGACTCAGGATGGTGATTGAGGCCTTGCGCTTCAGGCCACAGGCCACAGGCCACTGCACAGGCCACTAGCCTCCTGACTGCCAGGCAGCCCAGGCTGAACCAGGCACTGTAGTAGTAGCTGAGCCAAAACTCAAAACTGCGGGCGGGCACAAGGAAAAGAAAAATTGAAGCTTCCAATTCCACCAGAGCTCCCCACTTCTAGCTTATGTGCCCCACCAATAGCTCGCTAGCCGAGATTTTCCGAATCGTCCATAAAATCTCGTCGGTGGGATTTTTCGCAAAGTCAAGATCGTGTATCACCTCTAGTCTCTTTCTATTCCAGCAAATCTTCGAGACTCAGGACACAGGACTGTCCTCGAGATCCGACCCAATGGCTTAGAGCGTCTTCGATTGAATGGCCTCTCCAATTGTGCAATTGCTATCGCATCGGGGGCACTGTCTCTCCACTGAGTAAGTTGTTCCCGCTCTTCCATTTCATCGCATTTTGTCGCATCTCCGACTGCAAAGGGACCATAACCTGCCAATCACGGTGATGACAATCATTTATTTTACATGGCATTAGAGGCGGTCAAAAACCTCGATGAGTGTACCAAATGACTACAACGGTATCTGAGTTATTGGCTATGGTCCCCATCATTGATATCTGCAAATGATGCCCAACCACCTGGCTCCGACAAACTTGCTAACTTGTCCGCCAAAGATAGACTACAATGATGTGAAAAATCATCTTTCAATGAACCAAACTCAAGAATCCTTCCCGGCCTTGCCAGTCCCTGCGGCTGGCTTGCCCACCGGTGCAACTCGTGAGACGAATGCGTCGCAACCTGAAAAGAAGTCGAGCTCAGCTGTAGTGCCTCCAGCTCCGAAGCCAACGCCTTTATGGAAGATCCACGAGCTTCCGATTCCTATTCGCACTTTCCCCCTGCCCAGCTTCTACCCGAGTAACCCTCTGTCACTGCTCCATGTCGTCTACACATGGATTACACAGGCCTTGACGCTGCCGCACGAGCCCTCGATTGTCCATGAAGGAATTTGGTCAGCGAAGACGCGAAGTGTGCACATTGTGGATGCGAAATCCATCCGCGCATTGTGGGAGCAAGGCTTCTATGGGAAAGGTTCTCTCAGTCGAAGTGAACCCAACTGGTTGAAGCGCGAGCAAGCCCGAAGCGGCACCCAGAAACAGCATGTCGCTGAAGAGTATACTCGCCAGCGACGTGAGGAACGTCAACAGATGAAATGGGATCGTGCCCGTCTACAGCAGGAGGCCATCCGCCGCGTTCGCCATCTCGAGTCCCTCGTTGCACCAGTAGGACCGATGGAGCTTCTGCGTCTGCCCAATTCGCCTAGTGATCTTGCAGCACTCCTTGCTCCCAGTGACGCTATCGGAGAGTCCGCCGAACTCCTTGCCAATGGACAGGCTGATAGTAGCGATGTTAGTGCATCAACGGCCGGCCCGGATTTGCATTTGGATGACCTGCCCAAGCTGCAGCCTAATAGTAGTGCCGACACCTTGGTAGAACCTCTTGTGAACGGGGACCGTGAGAGACCTGCTACACCCACTACAACTACATACCCGACGCCTCCACCAGATACACCACTGGAGAGCCTGACCCAAATCAAGAGGCGGAAGAGTGTCCGATTTTCTCCCAAAGTCGAGTCAACCACTTTCATGCACTCAGATCCGCCCAGCCCGAGCCTTGGTGTAACTATGAATGGCCATGGGCCTGCACGGGGGATCGACGGGATACTTACGAATGGAATTTCCCAGGAGCCTTCTGGTTTACCTCTCAGCAAACTTACCTCCTCGATTGAAGCCAGCCCGGAGCCTATGCAGCAGGTTACAGTGGACAAGGAGCATTTGCAACTTACTCGCGAGGAGACTTTCTTCCTTGCATTTGGACTTGGCGTCCTGGAAGTTCGAGATGAGAAGTCGGGAGAGCTCCTTTCGATACAGGACCTGTTCAATACATGCCGAAGCCATTCCTACTTTCCTCCGAGGAAAGTCGATCTTCAGCCTGACGATCCGTTCCTGGTTCAATACGCCGTGTACCACCACTTCCGGTCTCTTGGCTGGGTGGTAAGACCCGGTGTCAAATTCGGCTGTGACTGGCTTCTGTACAATCGCGGCCCAGCATTTTCGCATGCCGAGTTTGCTATATCTGTTATGCCCTCTTATTCAGACGCTGGCTGGAAGAGCCAAGGACGCAAGGCTCCGGCCCATAACTGGCATTGGCTGCACTCGGTGAACCGTGTGCAATCAACCGCCGTCAAGACTCTCGTCCTGGTCTACGTTGATATACCGTTACCTGGCGCAGATGAAGGAGATGTCGCTTCGTTGTTGAAGCAGTACAGGATCCGGGAGTTCATGTTGAAGAGGTGGCCGATCAATCGTCGTCGGGACTGATGTGGAATTGATGTACGAGATATGAGACATGTTACAATAACATTGCATTGGCTGGCGTTGGGGGTTTCTTGAAAATATGTCAACTCCTACGATCTCACGATGGGATGTTTAGGTCTGGATAAGGCAGGCTATTGTTGCCTGCCATGAGATGAGATGAGATGATGATATTGTATACCAGTTAGACACGACCAATCCCAGCTGTTCATGAACAACACTATAACTACTAGCTGCACCATGCATCCTGTTATGCCCACTTTGCATCTCTTTTGTCATCGAACCATGAGTGTCTCAGCTGATGGGCCCATATCCATTTCGGGGCAAAATGAGGCACAGAAGCCTGATCCCTTGAAGAAGCCCCGGGTGCAAGAATGTTACCCCCTGTGCCTCCTGCCCAATCCGGCAGACCTCTTGGGACCCTTGCCAGCCAACAAGATGCAATGCAGAAGCATGCAGTGTATTTCGTAGTGGATTCCCCGCGTTGCTGTAACACCGGCGCGTGCAGACGGCGGCCAACTTCAACTAGCGCGGTTGCAGATTTCCAATTTCCATCATCTTATCGTTGCTTACGTTGGATCGTGCTCCGGGTTTTTGCTTTTCAGCTTTTCTCTTGGAAATTCCCAGAAATGGTTTTGGAATTAGTTTTGGCATCCCCCGCAATCATTGACCTATGCCGCCCGATTGCGAAGGAGTCAATTCCCTGGATTAAAAAGTCATGACAGCCGCACTCAACGGCGGCGCAAAAGCCAACGGCAATGGATACAACAACCGCCCCGAATTGCACGATGAGCTAGCTGCGAGCGAGCAGACACCGCTCTTGGCAACGGCCTCAATTGCACCTGCCCAGGACCCGGATGTTGCTGAAGCTATTGTGGAAGACGAAGGCACTGGCAGGGCTACTCATGGCCACCACCATGACAAGCCGCTGCCCAAGGCGCAGATCTTCCTGCTCTGCTACGCGCGCCTGGTCGAGCCCGTCGCCTTCTTCTCCATCTTCCCCTACATCAACGACATGATCCTGCACGTGTCCCCCGGCATACGCAAGGTCGACGTCGGCTTCTACTCGGGCCTCATCGAGTCCCTCTTCAGTCTGACCCAGATGCTCGTCATGCTGGTCTGGGGCCGCGCCGCCGACCGCGTCGGCCGCAAGCCCGTCCTGGTCGTGAGTCTTGTGGGGGTGTGCTGCGCCACCAGCATTTTCGGCATGGCCACCTCCCTCTGGCAGATGATGCTGTTCCGCTGCCTCGCGGGCGTCTTCGCGGGAACTATCGTCACCATTCGCACCATGATCAGCGAGCACTCGACCCCGCGCACCCAGGCCCGCAGCTTCAGCTTCTTCGCCTTCGCGGGCAACGTCGGCATCACCGTCGGCCCCTTGCTTGGTGGCGTCCTGGCCGACCCCGCCCAGCAGTACCCGAACGTCTTTGGCGGGATCCGTTTCTTCGAACAGTACCCGTACGCGCTGCCCAGCTTCGCTGTCGGCGTCGTGGGGTTGACGGCCGTCCTCACGAGCGCCTTCTTCGTCGAGGAGACGCTGGTCCGCAAACCCAAGGCGGGGACCCAGGAGGAAGGAGAGCAACCCGCGCCCAAGGAGAAGGGCACCTGGGAGCTGCTCAAGACGCCCGGCGTGGGCATCGTGCTCTACGTCTTCGCGCATGTCATGCTGCTGGCCTTCGCCTACACGGCCATCATCCCCGTCTTCTGGTTCACATCGGCCGAGCTGGGCGGCCTGGCGTTCACCAAGTTCCAGATCGGCATGTTCATGGCGCTGACGGGTGTTTCCCAAGCCTTCTGGCTGCTCGTCGTCTTCCCGCCGCTGCAGCACCGCATCGGCACCAACGGCGTCATGCGCCTCTGCGCCAACCTGTACCCCTTCTTTTTGGGCACGAGCATCCTCCTCAACGCGCTCCGCCGCGCGGGGTACGACCGCGCCTTCTGGATCGCGGCGCCCACCTTCCTGTCTATCGGGCCCGGCGTCTCCATGAGCTTCACGGCCGTCCAGCTCGCGCTCAACGACGTCAGTCCCAGCCCGGCCATGCTGGGCACGCTCAACGCCCTCGCCCTCACGGGGCTGAGCGGGCTGCGCGCCTTCACCCCGGCGCTGTTCACGAGCATCTTCGCCCTCGGCGCCAGGACGCAGTTCTTGGGCGGGTACTTCGTCTGGGTCCTCCTCGTGGTGCTGGCGGCTGGCTTCACTGTCGCGGCGCGCTTCCTCCCGGAGGCCAGCGAGAAGGATTTCCCTGCCTCACCGCCTAACGAGGCAGATGTTGATGATGACGGGCAGGGTGAGACCCGGTAATTGAAGAGTCAGTATATACGTATCATCTCATGCATGCTATGAATAATGAGCTCTTTACAAGACCAAGTGAAGACGCAAAGGGGAAATAAACGTGACGGAGCATTCCTCAGTCCATACATCATCATGTCAGCACACAACTCATTTGGGCTTCTCATAAAGGTCATTGGGAATTGGGTCGGCGCAATTAGCATTTTGCTTCTCAGAATACAAAAACGAGTTGATGAAACAGCATTCGTCCTGTCCATCGTATCTCTTGATGGCGCTCTTCCGTGACAATATACAATTAAGCGACAGAATTTGAAACTAGATCAGTGAATGTAAAATGAAGTCATGATCTCAATGTATATTATTGATAGCATCAACGATGCGCTTTCCACTGATATCGACTATGCAGCCTCTATATCAAAACTTGGAACCCAGATACAACACTTCATTATCCTTTCTGTCTTTCATGTATCAAAATGGTTACTTCATACATTTTTCCGAAGTACCCAGAAACTTCTGTCTACATGCCACTGTATTCGTTTCCATTAAGATCCAAGGACATGATCAATCTATTCATAAACCTGAGTTGGGTAGCTTGAAGGCAAAAAGTGCTGGGAGATGATCGGGAAGCTTCTGGGACAGAAGTTTGATTTCCAGTAGCTCTGACGACCTTGATTTTGTTGGGTTTGATAGCTTATATGAATGGACACCTTTTTCTTATAGTGGCCACTGCGTCTAAATGGTACGCACTAGAAACATGTTCACCAAGTCATTGCTTGCTATAAATACACGCCTCGTACCATTGACCACGTCATCAGGTATGCCAATTCATATCAGAAACCCCTTGGAAGTAATAATAACTGGCTACGAGAGATGAGGCGAGCACTGAACTATTCTTTCTCCAAGTGCCCCGGAGGCAGGTTTGCTCATGTCTCCACCACTCTACATCGGTAATAAAGAAACCAGCGAGTCGCATAGTCTGGAGCTCTTGTGAATAGACTGGTCAACCCCCTGGAATAATTTGAATAATGGAACGATACCGGGATGAAGGCTATATAATAACTATTTCCCTAATCACCTAGCTATTATTGTCTCAGTCTATACCACTGCCTTAATTTCTGACGAGAACAGCGTGCGGCCACTAAGGTGAACTGGTTAATTTATATAACTTGGAGACAGTTGAACGAACAGGGCCAAGCAGCCAAGGCTGCAAGTGTTGCTGTGTGGGGGAGCCCCTCCCCGAGCGACTTCGCTGGCCAAGACAATCGGAATTGGAGATATATCATACGCTGCAATCAAGACCCGCATAGCGAGGGGTATCCGAAGATAGGGGGACCCGACGATGATACGTAACCGGGCATGATGCCGTACTGGATCGACCTTGGGTGTGATGTGAACCCCCGCTTCTCCGGGAACCTTTATGGTCTCATGTATAAGACAATAACTATTGAGTGACTCATTTTCTAGTTCTACTTCAAAGAAAGACTCAACTTTCACAGTTCTTCATGATGTGGTCATTACCATCCTTCAAGGGGCTGGCAGTATTCTCCCTGGCTATGCCGACTGCCTGGGCTGCTGCCATATCAATTGAGTCAAGCTCGTCTTCATTTGACACGCCGGTCCATCTCGATGGGTTCCCCCACCCAAACCCAACCAAGTCGTACTGGCAGGATCCGCCGCATCGCATCGCAAATCTTCGCTCCACTCCAGATCTCCCTACTGACCAGACCTTCGACTATGTCATCATCGGCTCCGGCATATCGGGCGCTGCCACCGCCTTCAAGCTCTTGAGTCGCAACCCTAGCCTCTATGTTCTCATGATCGAGGCCCGGGCCGCAGCGTCTGGGGCGTCGGGCCGCAACGGAGGACACTGCAAGACAGGCGACTACAAGAAGATCAAGCAGTGGGTGGACCTGTACGGCGAGGACGAGGCCCTGAAGATCGGAAGGCTGGAGCAGGACTGCGTGAATGATATGCGCAACTTTGTCAGCAGCCACAACGTCTCAAGCGGCTGGCAGGACGTCGAGACGGCGGATCTCTATTACACGAAAGAAGAGTTCGAGAAGGCGGCCGAGGTCGTCGAGTTCCAGCAGGAGCTGGCGAAGCGTCGACCGGACGACATTCCCCAAGGCAATCCCAGGACTGTCTTCCGTGGCCAGGAGGCAAGGGATTACTGGCATTGGCCTGAGATTCTGGGCGCGATTACCTATGCGGGCCACACGCAGAATCCGTACTTGACTGTGTGTGCGATACTGGAGCTCGGCCTCGAAAAGGGTCTCAACCTGCAGACGCACACGATGGCCCTGAAGCTCGCTCAAGTGTCTGACAGAACATGGAAGGTCGAAACGGACCGCGGCACCGTCAAGGGCAGCAAAGTGGTACTGGCCACCAACGGTTTCACTCCGGCGCTACACCCTGGCTTCGCCTCCACGCGCTTCCTGGAGCCCGTCAGGAACCAGGCTTCCGCCGTGCGCCCTGTGGCCGACACCTCGCAGAACCCGGTGTTCCGGCGCAGCAACGGGTACTCCGACTTCCCCGGCGGCGGCGGGAACGGTGACTACATCATCACGACGCGGCAGAAGTCGGGCGACAACGCAGGGCCGGGGGACGTCATCTACGGCGGGGGCCAGGGCCTCTCGCCCACGGGCGAGCGGAACCTCACCGACGACTCCGTCATCGACGAGCGCATCGCGGAGTACCTGCGCGGCGTCGGCCGCGTGACGTATGGCCACCGCAACTGGGGCGAGACGACGGCAGAACACGTCGCCGACTGGACGGGTATCGTGTGCCGCACACCGGACGGGCTGCCCGTCGTGGGACCCGTGCCGGGCGACGAGGGGCTGTGGGCTTCGGTGTGTATGAACGGGCACGGGATGGCGTGGGCGTTTCGCAGCGCAGAGGCGCTGGTGGAGATGATGGTGGAGGGCGAGGCGCCCGCGTGGTTCCCGGAACCGTTTCGGGCTGAAAGGGCTTGGAAGATTGGGCATTAAGCCGAGGTAATATGCAGAAGTGTTGATAGAGCACTCATTGGAGCATTGGAAGGTGATGGGTCTGAGCTGTTGGGGATATTGGTATAGGGCCTTGGAGTATATATTGACCACCAGATGATGACGGAAGCTATTTACATATGATCCACATCAAATCATAAGCCAGAGGATTGTGGTAGGGAAATATCAGAGTAGCGAAACGATAACAATTGTTCTCGATGCCTCTACGTTAGGCTTCGGCGTAGGCAAGTCCGAAAAACAAGACGAGAACCACAATCGAAAGTCAGAATCTTCAAGACAGATGTTGTACATTGATCCTCGGGTTGTTGACATCTAATCTGTCGTAATTACGAGAACCCCCTTCATGGAAATGAAAGAACACCGAGGTCATCTATTCTGACTGCTGCTCTAGATAGGTTGCTGGAAACTTATGTTGTCCGAACCCCGAGCTCATGTTACACAACATCTTGTAAGCGACGATCACCTAGGAGAACTAAAAACTACCTTGGCTCTTCCGTCACCTTGCAAGACACTCACTGTGGCGTATGCTCTTCGCGTTATTTATTTGGGTTTAACTAACCCCATTGAATTTTTCTGGATGTCCAGAGTCGTTGGCTTTTTGGGTGCCGCGTTGTTTTGAAACCTTCACGCGATTCTCCCTTCAAGTCCTTTGATACTTGCGTCAACCCGTCGACATGGCTGAGCAGAATCGTTCCCAGCCTCATCTTGGTGAGCCTAGCTCTGCGTCCAACTGTGGAAATACCAAGCCACATGCGCCTTCTCTGCGCGACGTTGGAGAGAATCTCAAGAGCGAACGACACATAGAGAGGGGTCAACAGCCACTGGAAAAGCCAAGGGTGGTTGGACCGGACACAAGCGATTCCCAGCGAGACCCAAAGTTTGTGCGGCAATATTCTCCTATCATCTTGCATTACCAAAACAGGAACTGACCACCAAGTGGGCAGGTAACATGGGACGGCCCCGATGACCGGGAGAACCCCAAGAACTGGCCAGGCAAGAAGAAGTGGATCACTATGTCCATTGTCTCGCTGTTTACCTTAATCTCTCCCGTGTCTTCGACCATGGTGGCACCCGCCCTGCCGTCCATTTCCGCCGAGTTGCACATCACATCTGCTTTTGTTTCTCAGCTTATCTTGTCTATCTTTATACTCGCTTATGCCATAGGTCCACTCTTCCTCGGGCCGCTTTCCGAAACCTATGGGCGAGCGCCTGTCTTGCAGCTCGCTAATCTCTTTTACCTCGCCTTCAATATCGGATGTGGGTTCGCGCAGACCCCAGGGCAACTAGTAGCCTTCCGATTTCTATCTGGACTGGGTGGTAGTGTGCCGCTAGTGGTAAGCACTGATGGGTAGATGTTATAAGCAGGCGAGATCTACTGGACTGACACTTAGCGCACACGGTGGGCGGAGGAGTTCTCGGAGACACTTTTCCCGCCGAGAAGCGCGGTACGGCTATGGCTATCTATAGTCTGGCCCCGCTACTTGGCCCATCGATTGGCCCGATTTTCGGTGGCTTCATCGCTGAGAATACCACATGGCGATGGGTTTTCTATGCCACCTCGATCGCGACCGGGATAATGCAAGTCGCAGGAGTCCTCTGGCTCCGCGAGACTTACGCCCCACAGATTCTCTATAAACGGGCCAAGAAGTTGCGAATGACCACGGGCGATCCCTCGCACAAGACAGAAGAAGAGCGAAAGGATAAGACCCTCGGAAAGGCTCTGCAAGCATCCCTCGTGCGACCGTTCCGACTTCTCGCCACACAACCCATCATCCAAGTCCTGGCCCTGTACATGGCTTACATCTACGGACTCATGTACTTGATGCTGTCCACTTTCCCGACCCTGTGGACGGACCCAAACTACTACGACGAGTCCACCGGCATTGGCGGCCTGCACTACATATCGCTCGGCTTGGGAGCCTTCCTGGGTGCCTATCTCTGTGCCTTTCTAAACGATCGCATCTTCAAACGTCTCAGCGTTCGGAACAACGACCAAGGCAAGCCCGAGTACCGGCTACCCCTGCTATCCATCGTCACCGTCTGCGTCCCCGCGGGGCTCTTCATCTACGGCTGGACGGCGCAGACCCACGCGCACTGGATCGCGCCCAACGTCGGCGCGTGCGTGTTCGCCGTCGGCAACATGATGACCTTCCAGTGCATGCAGACCTACATCGTGGACACGTACACGCAGTACGCCGCCAGCGCCATGGCGGCCGTCTCCGTGCTGCGGTGCCTGGCGGCGTTCGGGTTCCCGCTGTTCGCACCGTACATGTACGACGCCCTTTCGTACGGATGGGGGAACAGCGTGCTGGCTTTCATCTCGCTGGGGATCGGGATTCCGGCGCCCATCTTCCTCTGGAAGTTTGGCGAGAGGCTGCGCAAAGCCAGCCCGTATGCCGCCGAGAAAACAGAGGGCAATTAGTAACAGCCTTGAAATCTGCCTGGGTGGGCCAAAGTCATGTTGGTTGCGTGGAAGATGTATTGGGGCAAGGTCGCGGGAGGTAATTCTCAGCCCCTGAAATATACGAGCTACCCCTATTTTGGTTGGAATTTGGTTGGAATAGGGGTAGCTCGTATATTTCAGGGGTATATCTTGGTGGGGTAGCAGTTGAGATCGAGAGACACTAGAAACTTGGGGGGCGCCAATTGCTTCTGAAGAAGAGAACCCAAAAAGTTTTTCCCAAAACGGCTTGGGCATGTCTGTGTGACAAGCTCGAGGTGGCTGGCCCAAAATCTTGCCCTCAGGCAATTGCAATGAAAACAGTGTTCTAGGCAAACCAAATTTTGTCACTAGTCGAAGTATGAGACATGACATAACTCTAAGTGAGACATGGAAGAACTTTATCTGAGAAGCATAGAAGCATTGGTCACTTTGATGTGTGCATTAATGCTTGTGTTTTGGTATTCTAATTATTAGCTACACATTAAAACGAGAAAGCGCTATTCTAGGGCCCGAATTTAGTAAGCGCGGGAACCTATTTCTTAATAATATAATAGTGAGGTAATGAGATAGATAATAGTTACTTTTATATATTAAGTATTTAACTTTATTAAAAACTATTAGTTAATTATATATAATAATTAATTATTTAATTCTTTAACTAGCCCTACGCGAGTCGGTGGATTGGACGTTACGGCTAGCGCAGAAGCGCTGCAGGATGACCAGGACGTTGTCCTCGAGCCAACTACACCGCGTCTCGAACAGC
The DNA here is from genome assembly GCA_039105305.1 of Apiospora arundinis. Lineage (NCBI taxonomy): Eukaryota > Fungi > Ascomycota > Sordariomycetes > Amphisphaeriales > Apiosporaceae > Apiospora > Apiospora arundinis. The sequence goes on along the minus strand of JAPCWZ010000007.1, from coordinate 244,965 downwards.
TCGTGGAAGAACTGTTATTGCTCGGCCTGATGGTGGTACGGGCGTCGGAGGTTCGCAGTCGTGGTGATGTTCGGATCATCGTCATACATGCAGTCGACGTTGCGGGCCCTGTAGGGCCTGGAGGAAGGGCGTTGCTGTCGCATTTGGTCTTGTGGGAACGGCACCATTGCGCAGACGAGGGGTACGAGTTTCCGCTTCTTGAACGGATCGCCAGGCTCGTTGGGGTCTGTGCTGCCTGGACTTGCGGCAGGAGGCGGCGGAAGGAACTGTAAAGAAACTTCGGACTGGTATGCGGTGGTGATGGGCGTTGATGGGAAGGAAAATACTGATGGCTGATGCTAACTCGTAACTGACAAACGATAAAACTGATAGCGATGTACTCCAGTCGTGTGCTATTTGGGTTAGGGGGCATTTCTTTGGGTAGGCTTAAGCTCCAATGCAGGCTAGCACTGAAAGAGCGATTATCCACCCGGTAGCATGCTGCTATGGTCAAAACAAGAGCTGGGAATGAGACAAGCACTGCCGTTCGCATGCAAACGAGGGGCCAGGATGGACGTGGACCGGTACATCAATATAATGGATTGAACCGCCACAACAAGGCCGCGAAGGCCTCAACATTGTGTGTGATCTACTTGTCTGCTGGTGAATTACTTGTTCCAGCGTGGCACTGGTATCAGGGTGCCCTAATCTTATGGGACAAAACACCAAGATTGCTGCTGCAACTAAGCTCTACATTCTAGCTCTTTTTCTTTCACTCAAGTTGCTCCAAGCTCAACTGACCTTTTCATAATGACGCACGCAGAATATTCCCTCAATTCAGAGATTGAGGTTTTCTTTAAGAAAACGTCGGCAACTCGGGCCATATGTGACACCCGAGCAAAAGAACTTGCTGGTGGGGATGTCGTTCCTATGACGGTCCAAGGTGCGTGTAGCTACACGGTCTATGCTGGCCCTGATCAAGAGCATATTGTGCAGTTTCGCCTCGCATCTCTAACCCTCAAGCCTGAAGTCGTTGCTTCCGCGACAGAAATCTACGGGTCATGACCGAAGATCTCCTTCGCAGGCGAGCTCGGGGATGGCGGGGAACATGGGAAAGAGCTTACTCCATGTTTACCTAATGACCCGTGTGCGTGGAATAACACGTTGGGGTTTCATTCTGGTGCACGGATCTCCGGAGAACTCAATTGAGAATCATCTTTGGCACAAGAACCTCTTTGGTGATATTGCCCAGTGAGTTTCCCCATCCCGCGTTGCCGACTCGCGATAGTGATTGACTGTCAGTAGCTTTATGGGCCTATCTTGGAATACCCCTCAACCTGTGAGCTCAGAATACCAAGATGCATTAAAACGCCAATACCTCTAAGAATTATGGCTATTGCATAAATCAATCAGCGACATTATGTCTCTACCTATGGTTCTGCTCCATCAAGATTTTGGTTCTTGCAATATTATAGAAACGAAAGAACCTGTCATCTTGTTGGTGTTATTGATTGGTCGGAAGCTAAAGTATGTCCCTTCGGACTTAACTTATATTCCCTACAGTCATTAGCAGGGAAGCTTCATCTGTGTAATGGCTGGACTTTATTCGAGGATTATCACGTCCTTCAAGCTCTCTTCTGGGAGAGGTTCGAGCAGGAATTTGGTGATTTGTCTACGACTCAATCCCGATTAATTAGGCTGGCAAGAATTTTGGGTCTATTGTTGTCATATGGCTTTACTAGCCGTCTTGCGAACGAACCAGAACCAGTACCTATTGGCGACGATGAGGATGGACGTTACAACTTGGTGTCGTTGGACGGGTTCCTCACTAACCCGCAGACCAAGTTCGATGGCTTGGACCAACTGTGATACTAGATCGCAAGCAAGCGGACAAGCCCCTACTGCTATGATGTATCATTCCAAAATCTCATTGCATAACTACCAGAACGAAACTAGAATGTAGCAAGACTCTGCTGTTCGTCATCCCGTCATGCGATTATCAATTTGTGCCCCAGTAACGATTGACGCGACATCACCCAAGCAAATACCCATTGAATCTTTCCATCCTGCCCTATAGCCAGTGGAAGCTATAATTAAACAACTCCAGCCTCGGCCAAGGCTTACTTGAGAAGGTTAACGTTCTCAAGCTTTAGGTGCGGCTTCCCAGAACTGAACACCTTATGATTGCCCGATTACATCTTCTAGTGCGCGGCAAGCACGAGGGCCATGCGGACCGACCTCAAACCTCCATCCTGTTACCCTGGTGGGCTCGCAATTCTTGATAGCGTCTGCCCGCAGCATAACAGTGCCCTTCTCGTCCAGGACTAGCTTGCCCATGATGTGCTCTGTGCATTCGCCAAGGACTTGGAGACCAATGAGATTGGTGAGATCGTTGTCGAGAGGGTACTTCACAAATAGATCCGTGACACTGCAGCGAGCTCATAAGCTATTACACCTCCAATGCTCAGGCGAATCCAAAAAGAGATGGACTTGCTTATCAGCATAGATTTTGCCTGGACAGCACGCCAACATCTCTGTGCGTCTTGTTGGCTTCGCTTATGCATTATTCTCGTATATGGTAGGGATAGGTAGCTCATGCATGATAGCACAGTTTTCCACCTAGTAAGGTGGCTATTGGACAGGAGGGCATGAGGATTGACAATCACCAGCCCAGTGCCTCTGAGATGTGGTAACCTTTGTAGGTAAGCCGATTTCTGGCCGACCATAACAACTTGTTCAAGGCAGAATTTGACGGGTCAACAGTTCTTGTCCTATAGTAGAGTTTCTACGAACTCACATAGTAAGTAAGTAAATATCCAGTAAATATGTCAATATAATGAAACCAGTAGCCCGTGAGTGTGATGTTACAATTCCGGTGGTTTGATCATCGAGGGCTTTTGTAAGACACCTTGCCGTTCCCTTCAATCCCGCCCCGTCCTGCCACCCCTTAGCATGGACACATTAATGGTCTAAGACCTGGATCTATGACGGATGTTGGGTTAGAGTTTGTGTGAATGTCTTAGATCCTAACCTTCTCGGGGTGCATATGATCCGAACCTCCAATCTCCAATCTCCAATCGATATCCTAGTTTTGGGACCGGACAAGTGCGGCTCCTGTAGATCAGTGAAGCTAACTCCCTTCTCCTAAGTTAATTCAGGTGGCCCATTTCGGCAGTCGGCCAGTGGGGTACAATGCTGCAACCTATAGGATATATTCCCCAGCGGACTTCCGAACCTTACAGCCTCCGGACTAGTGTATGCAAGTAAGCCACTCAACTGTCTCAAGTGCCTTTTCGGGAACACACAGCTGCACAGAGCATAAAGGGGAGTCAAATTGCAGCTCTCATAGATAACATATCCTAACACATGACCAGAAGATACTTTCTGAGCTTAAGGAACAAAGTTGGACGGTCATGGCTGAAAATGATTCGCTGTGCTATGGAAGTACTCCTATCATAGACAGTAATCGCTAGTAGACTACTTAATCATGAACTAAAAAATCAACAACCCACGCCTAGTGTTACTTCACCTTGAGATATGCCATATTTGGTGTAGAAGAGCCTGATTTGATCCTGGTGGATGTAGTCAAGATTGATTAATGCTCTTGTAAATTTAGCGTATGCTTAAGTTTGTGAATGTCTTACACGGAATCGACCGCATGTATATTGAAACTATGTTTAACTATACTGCAAAATTGTCTCTCATATGGGCGATTGAAGAGGGTAAAACGAAGGGGAAAATATCCTTCAAGTTTAGAGTGTAACTCACTTTCAAACCTTACCAGCAGGCCTCGGACCGATTATTGCAGGGGAATTAATACTGCACGATATGAAGGCTAAAGGTAGTAATGAAGGTGTTTATAAAAAGAAAAAAGAAAAGATAGGCAAAATTAATATCCAGCTTGTTATAGTATTGCAAGTACCTAGGAGCTCTTGTATAAAGAGCAGGACCTATACCCTTTAACCAAAGTCGATTTCATTTATGTATATCTCTAGATATAGGAACCTAAGGAATCTTCAGTTATTATATTTAACAAAGATGGCACCGGAAAATGTTGGGATGGTATACAGCCTGCCCCTCTCTTTTATTGATTTTGATCACCTGGAACTAACCTGACTTAGAGTAATGAGGGAACTGTCCCAACACATCGAGCCTATATAGTTGGCCATGAGACCCCAGTTTGGACACGCAAGAAGAGAATTGATAACATCCTTGGTTATCCAGCGTGGCAGCAAGTCGATGTTGATTTCCTCGGCTACGAATGGCACCTCCAATGGTCATATGAGAACTTCAGCGACAATCCTTACGAAGAGAATGTCTCAACCACCACGTCTCTGAGGGTGACGGATTATCAAGAGCAAGCCTCATCCTTCGGTGTCTCCGCCGGATTCGAGGGCTGGGGATTTAGTATGTCCGTCAGCGGCGAAGAATCTTATAAGAGATTCAAAGAAACAGAGACAATGACTTCAAAGACGGTGGAAAGCAAATACACTGTCCGGGCGCACACGTCGGTCTTTCTCTATCAGAAACGCTACAACTTCCGCGTTAGGATGATGTATATAGTGGAAAGACCCGGCACCCCTCAACCCTTGACCTCTGTTGACACCTCGGTCCGAATTTTGGCTGAGCAGTATGCCTTGATGGCGAAGGAGCTGGAAGGCACGGGAACGGTGTCCGTGGTATCAATGTCCAAGGCTACCCTTGGAGCGATAGCCAGTACCACCCAGATCTACTCGAATGACCCCCTGGAGCAACTGCGCCGGGTTGGCATTCGCTCGTTTGACGATCTTTCCGCAGATGCGCAGGAGAAACTGCGCGGACAGGGTGTTACCACCTTGCAGGGTCTGCTCGAGACCGCAGAGAACGGCAGCGGATAGGGGGAATAATATCGGAGATATTAGGGTTGGGCTCGGTAGATTTCGCAGTTCGATCAAGATTTGTTTAGGGTTATGACTAGTGATTAGCTATCCGGAGGCTGTTACCAATTTGTAGCAGCGCCGTTGTAGGGGCCAGCCTTGTACCTGCATTTCGAGCCAACTTTGTGGCTGCAGTTGTTGGGACATTGGCAAGCATAGTCTTTCGTTTCAAAAGTTAGCACCCGAAATGTTTCTCTCCATACGAATGAGCGTTTGTAGTAACTGGGGTGTTTCTTACATTTGTCCGGGGCTATGAGAAGCTCTCGGGTACTCAAGTCAGAGCCAGTGTCAGTCGCGGCGCCCATCGTCTGGGCGGCGAAAAGCAACGCAGCAGCTGAGGCGAGGGCGGCTCGGAACAACATTTTGGTCAGGTGAGATGTCGTGTATTAAGCGATTGAAGGATCAAGGAGGCAGGTTGGATGTTCAAGTTATCAGATGTAGTGCTATCCAAAGTAATTAGTGATGGAGATACTGAGAGGATTCGACATTCAGAACTGGCCAGGACATCGCCTTTTATAACTTGAGAGTTTGCACCGTCAGGACGAAGAGAGATGATCGAAACAGGTCATATGTAGCGTTCCGTCATCTGCACAGTAAACAATTGCACTTTCCAGGAATACGAGGACCTATCCCATCCATATCATCATCGCCATGATGAGAAGTTCCTATAGCTTTGCCGCCAGATGTATGATGATGAAACTACATCGCGGAAATAGAATGTTACCCGCAGGATATTGTACGCTGAGTTGTCCATTTAGGTGACTAACAGCTGTTAATCTATACACTCTTTCATATCCTCGGATTTGGGACTGCTTGTATTTATTGTCCGTCCAAGTCGGATATCTAAGTATGATTAACATCCTTTACATTTTATCAGGCCAACAAGTAGAGATAATTCTATAGTTTAAAATAAACTCCAGGCTTGTTCTTTACACTTGCATGTCTTTTCTTTCACCGAAAACGCACATAACAATATATTCATTACGAGTATGGAGTGACTGGCTACTGGCATCTGGGTGCAATAGGAGTGAAAAAGGCGGCCCATCCTCGAGCTCCAGAGTGGCCTAAACGAGCCTGGTGATCTTTATGTATATATGTTGTCTCAACCTTATTTTATCTCTTCGGGGGTTTGTTAGGTATACATGGGTTGACTGCATCAGCCCGACGCTTCTGGATGGAGGTAACACAGCATCCGACTCGTCTATGCAATTGCTCCATAGGCAAAGCTGTCATCTGTAGAAAGGTGCTACGTTAGAGGCCATAATTATGGAGTGTGGACTGTCCTGTCAGATGTCAAAGATTGTCAGCTACAATTGACGCATTATAAGTCTATATCTAGCCTGGCCTGGATCAACTGATAGGATGCCGAGCCATCTGGGGTGCTCCGGACGCCTGGCTGATTTCTCGGTGGCTTTGATTATTACGTTATACAGCCAACGATTATCACGCTGTGCAACCAATAATTATTATGCTGTGCTGCCAATGAGGAATCATTCGAGGATACATTCTTATGCGAAGAGTGGTGAGTTACCACAGATATATTAACCTTGGGGAAATCAAGGGTTTATGATGCGATGTCAGGATTGAAACTCTGTGTTGATTAAGAATGCTTTACGGACGGAATTGCCGGTTCACTTGAGCCTCAAGCTAAAGACGAGCAGGTAGACCAGTCCATCGAAATGACCGACAGACTCCTACCGTCGAGGATATCCTCTAACAACGACGCTATCTATTTGCTGATCGGGACAAACTCAAGCAAAGACTTAACCCACAAATTTGCTCAGTTCTTTGATGGCCTAGTATGTCACTAAATGCACCGACCAATAAAAGAGGTCGTGAACGAAGAAGGCCCTAATGAGGTAGTAATATATTCATCATGTAACGTCTCAAGCCCCCTGGGCACTCAATCCCGTATATTTCATCTTATCATATTTCACACCACAGCATTGACCAGAGCCACGCTTGCAGTGATCATCAGGACAGCAACACTATAGCCCAATTTCTCCCCTCCGCTGTTGCTACCTCGGATATTCCCACTCAACATCGCCACCCCGCCGTTCTTATCGACGTTCTTGTCCGGCAGCTTGGTCGCGTTGACGCGCGTGCAGAACAGAGAGGGCCCGGCCACCTGCAGTTGGCCTTGGCTCCCAAAAGGGAGTCTTGCGTTCAGCATGAGCATGTGCAGCTGATTGACGCTGGCTAGGTACGTATCGCTGCGGCTCCCGTTCACCGCCGACGAGAAGTTGCCGAAGAACATGTCGCCGCTCAGCCAGGAGCCGGACCTGGTTTGGTTTTGACTGTTGCGCCCGCCCAGTGGTGTGCCAGTGAGACTCTGGCTACCGGAGGCCTTGAGCTTGCCGATGGACTCTTGGCAACTCGGGATATCACGCCAGGATTTGGAAGGTTTGTCACACTTGTCGACGCGGCCGCGGGTTCCTGGTAGAACCCGGATGGCGCCCTCGGTGCTCGAGAGGAGCGACTTGACGCACTCCTCGCCAAGGATGGGCGCGCAGTCGCCTTTGGCGTTCTCCTCTGTGTATTTGTTCAAGACGCTGACGGGCAGGTCGACGGCGTCGAGAGCCATCGTGCAGAGGGTTCCCTTGCTTCCACCGAGGGCATCGGAGATGTTGGTCCCTTTGGACCACGAAAAGTCATAGGACACGGCAACGACGTGGGGGTCCTGGATATTTTTCTCGAACTGACCATCGGGCTTTGGCACAGCGATGTCGCTTGTGTTGACGCCTAAAAGATGATGGATGATCAGTACATAGATTTTGTTTCCATTGTGGGGGTGGATCCCTCTTACGCCATGTCCACTCCGAGTCCCGTAGTGTGGAATCCCCCGCGAGAGCCGGCCAGCTGTTCACAAACGGGTATATCTTCACCGACCGGCTTGCTGTCGGGTCCGAAAGGCCCTTCTGTAGCAGTGCTTCGTACTCGGCGTTTTGACCGACTATGTCCGTCAAGTTGCCCCAGCCTTCCACGCCTGCATAATTGATGGATGCGACTCCTGGGAGAAATGGTATCACCGATTGGGGGGATAAGAGCTTCATTTTGGCAAATAATGTGTGGTGATATAGTTTTATAGAGGATATGATCGTTGAAATGAACACACGTGGATAGTGCACTAATTGAAATGAAAATGAAAATAAGATGCTGACGATGAAAGGAGAGAGGTTTTATAAATACAAAAATTACCCTAGGCGGAACCGAAGAGGCGCAGAATCCCCATGATGCACGCCAAGGGTAAATGCAATGCAGTTGGCGAGTCGAGAAATGAACCGCAGCGGAGCCGGGCCAATGATAATAATAGCCATTGCCCAGGTTCCGAGGCGCGGTCAGAATCGTGGGGCGCGTAAGCAAGACCCCGGAGCAACCTCACGGAAGGATTCTGTGCCAAGCGCTCCACAAGCCCAAAAATTGACAACGAAGTAAGCACTACTTTCCAGCCCTGCCAACCATCCCAAAACGGCACAGCAAACAATATGTTGCCAAAAGCGGACACCCCATACCCCAATTCGCTACACCCTGTAGGTCCAATTGGTATCCGCGAGCCTGCCCGACTCGCCCCATCACACCTCCACATCTACCGTTTTGACAGCGGTGCAGGGCTCACTACCACTGCGTGACCGTCGGCCCACCTGACGATCTTCCGGGCCCTCACGTACTCGAACGATACCATTGCGCAGTAGCCCTTGTCCGCAACGCTATGCTGCCGAGTTCCGCACCGGCGCTGTGCTCGGCTGGATCGCACCATAACCATACACGGAATCAACCAGATATACTGAGGGGGTGATTATAACGACTCTCCACGGAGAATACTGAGTCTCCACGTGCTAGAAAGAAAGTGGAGTGAGTAGGTAGACTTACGACGAGGAACACACGTCGTTTATTAGGCAGCTGCTACGACCTATATAAACCTCAAGTTGGACCTGTACTATCTCTCGTACCCAAACAGAATCTCAAACATGAAGGTTCGCCTACACGTTGTCGGCATGTAGTCGGGGAATGTGGAGCAGAAAGAAAACTCAATCATTTTGCACAGACACGGATCGGATGAGGTCAACCGGACGAGGTGGAGACGGTGCGATCCGAGCGCCGGCTTCAGGAGTTACTCACTCCAGTATCACAGCACGAACAAGCGGCTTTGCATGTAGCATAATACATATTATATATTTATCAGTCTCTTGAAAATCTTTAGTGGCTCTTTTTTCATCTAATCAACGCATTCGCGATGACGCCTTCTTTCCAGTGGGCAACCGCCATCCATGTGGCACCAGGTCCAATAACGCTCTGTCCGACAGTCGTCAAAGCCACGGCTTTCATGGCATCCCATGTATCAATATAACCAAGCCTGCGGAGGTCCCAAATGGTGTATAGGTTAATACCAAACCAGGATAACGCTGCCACCGCGATGTCTGACCCAAAAAGCTGGGCCGTTGCGGGTCCAGGACCTTGGTCATTCCAGACTGATCTGAAGTAACCCAGGACACTGGGGATCTGGGTGATGTGCTGGGTGGGTTGAAGACGAAGATACACATAGCTCACTATGTAGGTAGAAGCCTGGAGAACGCCTGCCCAGCGGTATACTGACCGGAGGATGGGGAGGTCGTCTGTCTTATATCTATCGAACGCCGGTCTCTTACACTGACCGACGTCGGTGTGCTTGTTTGACCACCACCGGATAGCTTTGGAGGCAGCATAGCTCACGGCGGAGAACAAAGGCGGAGCGCAAGCGATCATCCGTGATGACACCTCGCTACGTCCTGCGGAGAGCACGAATACGACCAGGGGAAGCAGGTAGGTGCCGAGCACGCTGGGAAGCAGAGATCGTACCACGTGTGGTGGCGTGTAGCGCCCAGTGGGCGACCAGCCTCCTTGAAGAGTGGCGAGGAGGCTGTGCAAACACCCCACTATACCGACACCTTTGATCGACATCCCGGTCGTCGCAAGACCGGCCAAGGAAAGAGGCTTCATGGTATTGCCCGCGCGATTCGCCTCGATAGTGTATATAACCAGAGGCGCGACGAGTTGTGACATGCTCGAGAGAAGTTCGAGCTTTGCGCCCAGCCCCTGATCACTTGTGAACCAAGAAGTCAGGGCGAGGGTGTTCGTGAAATCCGCACGCCAAGCAAAAACAGACAGGGCGAGGAATACAGATGCGAAGGCCGCATTGCCTGCCCTAGCAGCTCTCTTTCTCATCGGCCTGACCTTGAGCTCGTCGTTCCAGGGCAGAACGTGGGGGCGATGGGGCACGGGGAGTTGCTCCAGCTTCGAGGCTGAGAGAACCGCGGGATCCTGGCGACTAATATGCGTCTCGGGAGATCCCACCAGGGCAAGCCACTTCAAGATCAGCTTCGACTTGAGCGGATTCTCATTGGCATAGAGCGCCTGTAGCCGGTGCGCGTCATTGACCCGGTCATGGGCTCTTTGGTGCCGAGCCGCCTGCGCTTGAGCAAAGAGCTGCTCGATGTCTGCGTTGGTCAGGTCCGAGAAGCTGATGGCGCTCCTCTCGTCCCTCATGCGCAGAAGCGAATTGACTAGTTCGGCGGCGGACTCGATTGCGCTATTACCGCCCTGGGCGCCCATTGGGTTGGGCTGAGCACGCCAGAGGGGGTCAGCTTGTATCCATACAAAAAGGTGGACTGAGAAGGTGAAGTGTAGAGGTTGATGCATACCTTGTGCGCCGCATCCCCCAGGATAAAGATTCTCTTGAAGAACCATTTCTCGTATACCCACTCGTGAAGGGGCGTCAAGACCGACGTGAGCCGCTTATCGAATACGTCGCCCAGAATGACCGTCTCGGTAACAGGGAGGTGCCGATGTGCGTTACAAAACTGCACCTCATCCTCGGCGCTGTAGCGGGGGATATTCCCGCCGAACTTGGGCTCCGGCAGCCTCTGGAATACGAACCAGTACACGCGGTTCTCGGGCCCCGTGACGACGAGCAGCGAGCCGCCGTCGCCCGTCGTGTGGCAGTGGTCGCCGTCGATCCACCCGGGCACGTGCTGCGCGATGCCGAAGCCGCACTGGTAGTAGCAAGGGACCCGGTCCGGTTCCCCTGACGGGAAATACCCCGGCTGCAGCTCGTGGCCGAGCCGGAACATCTCCCGGCGGACGGCGCTGTGGACGCCGTCGGCGCCGACGAGGATGTTGCCGTGGAAGACGTCGCCGCGCGCGGTGGTGACGCTCACGCCCTCTGGCTCAAGCTGGACGTGGGTCACTTTTTGGTTCGGGACGAGGCGATCTTTTCGCACGATGTGCTCGTAGATGGCTTGCAGCAGCCATTGTCGATCGAAGAAGAGAAGGGAGTACCCGAACCTACATCACAAGTGAGCGTCGAGTAGTCGAAACGAAAAAGGGTTGCTTTTCTTTTTCATTTATCATTTACCTTTTTGTGAGGTGTTCAGCATGATTATCAACAGCTAACATGAGCTCCCCGTTCGGGCTGCGGATGGTCAGACGCTTGAGGACGGCGAGCGGCATCCTCAGGAGACGGTCGTAGATCCCAAGCTGGTCGAGGATACGGAGCCCGTTCGCCACCAGGCCGATGCTGGCGCCGAGCTGAGGCGTGAACTCCTGGTGCGCCTCGAGGAGTACGTAGTCGATGTGGAACTTCTCAAACATAGTCGCTAATGTCAGGCCGGCGACTCCGCCACCGGCAATGATGACCTTGAATGGCTTCTTGGGGGCCATACTGGAAGACGCTGATTGCCTAGGAACTGCCAAGACGTGGATTTTGGGTGATGCTTAGCAAAGAGGTCTGGAAGATAGTCAGCATCTTCAGACCTTGCTTTATACAAGCGATTTGTGTAGAGCCAAGGACCACTTTGTTGCATGCGTGTTCGCCGTCGTGGTCTTCGCGACCGCGAAAGTTTACACTGAGCATGGTCACCGAAACTTAGAGAAGGTCGAGCCGCAGGGTCCGTTGCGCATCAGCGGAGAGGTCCTTCTGGTTCCGTCAATCTTGACATGTAAGCGGTATAGTGTCGGACCCCTATTGCATATTATGCAGAAAGTATAATTTCGGGACGTTGCCGTCCTTTGCATAAACCTCGTGTAGCAACCCCTGCTTAGCGTCAAGCTGCGGGTCTACCCAAACACAGCCAACCGCCTCTCCAATGGAAACTCGGGAGCCAAGAAACCTTGGGCCTTCATGCTTTTAACTAGCAGGGCTCTGGAAACTAGTTATTGTTTAATATGCTTCTCGTGCTTCGCGTTTTTTTGCGACTTTCAAAGCGAGATGTCCATGTAGCCTCAGAACTCAAATCTCCATCTACAGATCTCGCCCAGACGGACACATGGGCAGTATACATAATCTCCGTTCCCGATCCCGAGTCCGCCGACTACCCGTCACTCTGTGGAAAGTCACTCCGAGTGTAAATAAAGCTCTTGGTTCTCAACATAGCCACTTTGGTCAACTATTAGTAGATGGAATTCTATAGAAACGTGGCTCGCTACCTACGATATTGACGCAACTCTACAATGGATCCCCTTGCCCCTTGCCAGCAGATTGGGGTGTGCCTTCCGTCTCTCATCAGGATCCCCTCGCATAGACTGAGGCTCATGGATGGACAGGTGTCCATGATGAAATTCACAGCATGTAAGCTTGTCGTGCACATTGACTTCGTCATGACCTGAAGTTGTGAGGAAAACAACAACGCCCTTGAGTGTTTCAACCAACATTAAAAACATGCCTCGCCTCGCCTCCTTCCGTCTTAGCATGGATCATGGCTTCACTTTTCCGAGGGGAGCTAACCAGACTAGTCCAGCGAGATCGAACAAAACGTCCAATCTGGAATCGCTCCGTTTCCGCGTTAGTACGAGGAATTTCCACGCAGACAGCAGGGCCGATAATCCTGCCACGTATCTTTCCGGCCTCCTCACCCGCTTGGCTACCGCTGAATTGTTGAGAAAGCTGTCCTACATTGTATCGCACGACAAGCATCGTGGTAAAACCGACAGGACGCTGATTTTCGAGAGGATGATATGTGGGCGTATCCTCCCACCGCCAAAGTGGTATAAGGATGTCAGTCTGTAGCGTCTCCTTAGGTCCAATGCCAATTGCCCAATGAGGAGCATCGGGGGAAGTTTGGTTGATAGATGATCTGAGATCTAAGAGGCAAAAGTCTCGTAGAACGGCCCCTAGGAGGCTCAAAAAGCCAAATATTGTATCCCCAGGGTCTTCTGGGAGCATTCTACGATCACTCGATAGCAAGAAAAGGAAGTCCCATCCGGCCATGTCCCCAACATGGAAGGTTTCGACGCCCAATGTGAAACGACGGAGTACCACAAACTTCTCAACCAGAAAGGATAGAGCGTATAGTGCGAGGGGGGACTCAGCTGCAGAAGGCGGAACGAAAAGATCGATTATATAGAGTATCTGCTCTGATGTATAGGGAAAATAAAGGTGCAAGCTTGGATATTGCAAGAAACCTATCCGCCATACGTGAGTAGTGTTCTCGGATAAATGTGGTTGAATCTTTAATGAATCCTCGCATAGTTCTAGATCAGCCAAGTCGGACACCGCGCCGGGAAGCAGATAGTTGGTACTGATGTCGTAGCTTTTCATTGGAATACAAGGGACTGTGCGTCTCCGAGTGTTGGACCAGTCTGGTATCCAACTCGGGTATCCCAGATCGTCTAAGGTTTGCACAGGACCAAACTCGAATAAGTGAAACAAAACCTCGACTCTGGCATGCTTTCGTTTCGATTGAAGTTGAAATGAAGCAACTTGCTTGTAGATGTTCTTCCAGTCGGAATTGTAGTCAAGTTGAAACCCGGGGTCGTTATGATTGTCATCGTTGGCGCTGAGGCCAACAAGAGCGGCCACGCGATCTTTTTTCTCTCGACAGACAGCGTCGTGAAATCTCCATAGATCTTCCAAGAGGCTCCGCTCACTGGCTGCGGAGTCTGCCAAGCTCGATGCCATTTGTACGGAATAATTGCGGTACATGCCAGACGGGAGTGACCTAGTAGCCGCCGAAACCACACGCAGCGGAATCGTGTGTCTCCCGCAACAAACCATTGCTGTCTTAGCAAGTAAGGCCTCTTGGATGACCCAACGACGCGAGAACCAAGGCTTTTGGAAGAATTCAAGAATCATTTTCTTCGTTTGAGGCCCAGAAAGTACGGTCTCCACGACGTAGACCCCGGAAAACCTTTCTAGTTTCGAGAGACAAGCATATTGCTTAATGGTTGAATCATCCTCCTCGCCCAGCCATATTTTAACGTCCGTCGCTTCTCTGTATATCTGCCCCATCTGAGGAATTTGGTGGGCCTTTTCAGAGGTATCGTATTGGTTGAGACAAACAGCGTCGATCCACAGGTAGAGCACATGTGTGGGTGCCCGAAAATGGCGCAGCAGAGTGTCGACGGTGGGAGTGATGTTGAGATAGAAACTGTCGTTGAGATTTGGCGACATGTGCGATGGACAGCAATATGTCTGTTCTCCGCTCGCCAAATGGCCCTCGGCTATTTTCAGTGTTTCTGTAAGCTCTTGGTCGCCCCACGCGTAAGAGACTGCAGAGTAGTCTATGCTGCCCGTGGAACGCCTATAGTGGACAATGGAGCAGTACAGAGGAGTGTCCATGTCCCCTGCTGGACCAAGGGCGAGTAACCGAATCTCATCTTTCGCACACAAGGGCTTGTAGCGGTACGCGTTGTAGTTCGACATGAGATTGTGTTGTTGCGCTCTGAGCCTTGGCGTTGCCGATGACACAAATTAGTCATGTTGCACAATGCGTGAGATGTTTGAAAAAGATAAAGTCAACAGAGAAGAGCATTTCAGCCGCTGTTCCTCGCCGCCATCTGATAGCTTCACCTCGGATTATTTATGTCTCCATTGTGCATGGAGGCTGGCGCGTGGCGACGTTGGATTGGTGGTTCGGATGGGTTGGGTGGTAGTCACGGTACAAAACGGCCTAGCGCTCTCTAATCTGCATAACGCCGAGGCCAACAGGCTTGGGAAGTGAAATAAAGTGCTAGGTACACCTGTGGCCTTTCTGGGCCTATGTTGATGACTCCTGTCAGCATCTACCTTACACGTATACCAACAAGATATACCTTAGACCTGAAATGCAACTCCTACTAATGATATCAAAGTATCAGGACCGTCACGAAAATATGCGGCAAATATTGCAACGAGTCTTCAGTGAGCCTATAGACCAGGGGCAAAGTCAATGTTCACGAGTCGGTCATAAGATCCTGTATGAATCCATGTATCTCGCTCGCGCTATAGGACGGGACTCGCTGCAAATAACGCGAGGAATCTGACTCGGCGCTGACGGAAACCTCGACAATCCGCCTCGAGAGATGCTCTATATCGGGTATATTTTTTGCTATGCCGAGATACTGGCGTTGGTCTGATGGAAGACGTTCCATACCGCGGTCCCAGAGATACCGCCATCTAGTGAATGTATATAGCAGCCTCTCCGACTGCAGCGGCAATGACATGGTTACATGCAAGTTAAAAATTATTGGTTGAAATGCTGAAATGATTCCCAATCACCACGAGTTAGCCAAAAGAATAAGAAAAAGGGGGAAAACGAAATCAAAGATGAAATGAAATAAAACAGAAGGGGATTAAGATGGAGTGGTGACTTACCGCACATGATGATATGTAAATGGAAAAGGGGTAAGTGTTCCCAACCGTTGTTTTCTCGCGGGCCATCATCCATGAATTTCGGCATGAGGCTTTTCAGACAATCGGTGTCTCCACGCCGTTCCTCGGATGACCGCAACGATAGAAACGCTGATTCCGAGTCAGCATCCCATAATGCGGGATGGCATGGTAGGTCCCCCGACATTTCCAGCAAGGAGAATATCGGGGGGTTATTGCAGGATAAGGTTGCCAAGCAGTCGACACAAAATGCCCACGTCACAAGGCGAACGACTTGTTCCTGACGTATGAATGAATGCCAGTCTTCTGATGACTCATGACGAGAACCAATAAAATGTAGTCTCCTCATGGCAGAGATCAACGAAGGTAGTCTTTCGGTCATGGCTAGACGCTGCATGGAGGAGTCTCCCGCCAAAAGGGTATCTAGGCCGTACATCAGGAGAGAAGCCTGACACAGCTGAATTGCTTCAGTGAGGTCAACTTCCGCCGCTCGCGATAAACGGTTAAGGAACGCCCGCAGCTGGTAAAAGATATAGGAGTCTGCTAAGTGGTAGAGCTTCCTGGCTTCGGTGATGTGTTCAGGCCCGTGTCCTGGACGATATGAATACGTGGCACCCGTAAGAGCAACCACCATAAGTAACGGGAGACAAGCTTCTTCGAGGACGAAGGTGGGCCAATGTATCACCGGGTAACGATAATGCCGCTTGCGACAGAATAGCATGGCAAAATCCTGGACATTAGAGGCACTGAAGAATTGACGGAAGGCAGGTGGATCAAATGGAGAGCCTCTGTATCGGTCACTGGAGCTGGTATGGGCGGCGATATCCAGTTCCAGCAAATCCAGTCGGGCATCAAGACGGTCCTCTTGGGACCACAAGGGTTCCGATAGAAAGGCACCAAGAAGGTTTTGTTCCTCTGTGCTATATAGCTCGCCTAATCCATCTGGCTCGACGTGATTGGGATCATCTCCGAAAGGCAGTAGCAGCGTAGGGTTGATGCATTCGAATGGCGTGTCATAAGGGACTGCTAAACGCGCCAGTTTCGGTGACAATGTCTCGCCGGTTGGCCCGAGGAGGGAACCGTCGGGCTCTTCACCCACTGCCCTTTCTGCGACGAAGTCTTGGTTTTCATCGGTATAATTAAGCAGAAATGACAGAGGGACACGATTGTGGTCGGTTCGATGGTGTGAGTTGGTTGGCTCATGCACTGCAGGGGATTGCCGATGAGTGTTGTCGGTGCAGTATCGACTG
Source organism: Apiospora arundinis (assembly GCA_039105305.1). Lineage (NCBI taxonomy): Eukaryota > Fungi > Ascomycota > Sordariomycetes > Amphisphaeriales > Apiosporaceae > Apiospora > Apiospora arundinis. The sequence continues at coordinate 228,199 of JAPCWZ010000007.1, read as the reverse complement.
AAAGTGCAGTCCAGCTTCCGAGAGACGCAGCGATCGCATGGGCTTTCAGCAGTACAGTGCACTTTGACTCTCGAGCACTGGTCACAAGACTTCGTCTTTCGGCCTCGCTTCCCAGTGAGTAGTGCGCGGTTCCCTCTTTGGGGGCAGCATCTGGCATGGCGCCTGGCACCATCGACGCGGGAAAAGACAGCGGGGCAGAACGGGCATTGGCGGCTGCTTTTAGAAGACTGAGGAGGCTCGGCAATTGGCAGTCGACAAACTGTACAAGACGTCATGTTTCATAGGCAAGTCATGTCTCATTTGACATAGCGATCTTAGCCAGGCGAAGGCAGTGCCGCAGTTGTCGTGCATGGTGGAGGGTGTTGGGTAAGACGGGGTTACTGACAATCCGCTCAAGAGTGTATTTTCCGAGGCCAGAATTGGGGCGCTAGATTAGTGTGCCAATACAGTCACCAGCGTACTGTTTCTGGTGAAGTTGGGCACTGTACGCGAAACTAGTACAATTAGCCTGCATACAGTGCGCCTACGTGCCCCGGTAGAACGGTTCACTAGTGCTGATGGGCGACACCAGGACCCTTTCAATTAGTGGGCCTTAAATGTGTGAATATCCCGATGGCTCTTATATGGCATCGTCATAAGACGACCCGTGGCAGATGTTCGCCCTCATCGATTTCTCCTTACCGGATTCTCAGCTACGTCTGCCTTTTGCTCATATAGTTATTCAAGACCCGCGCAATATGGAAGCCGTGAGAGTAGTAAGACGTACGTTACCCCTGATCGTAGACGACAGTAACCTGGCTAACAAACACCTAGTATGCCACCAACTCACTCGGACGATACCGACATCCTATTTACCATATCGATTATTACCAAGCATACATGTGAGGGGCATCTCGAACTCCACAAGACATAGACAGTACGAAACCAAACAAAGGAGGCCCAGTCAACTTCCTCGAGATACAGCACTTTCCACAGAGTCGAAGCCCACCAGCGTCGTTGACTATGCCTTGTAAGATACCAAGCACGCATCTGAGACTTTGTTGCGAAATGGAACAATAATCTGTTTGCTAACCGTCCCCCGAAGAACAACGTTGGACCAGCTGCAGAACTGGGCGCGCAACGGCTCCCTGCACCCCCTGACCTTCGCTCTCGCCTGCTGCGGCATCGAGATGATGCACACGTCGATGCCGCGGTACGACCAGGACCGGCTGGGCATTATCTTCCGGGCTTCACCGCGGCAGGCCGACGTCATGATCGTCGCGGGCACCGTCACCAACAAGATGGCGTCGGCGGTCCGGCAGTGCTACGACCAGATGCCCGACCCCAAGTGGGTCATCAGCATGGGCTCCTGCGCCAACGGCGGCGGCTACTACTACTACAGCTACAGCGTCGTCCGCGGCGTCGACCGTATCTTGCCCGTCGACATTTACGTGCCCGGGTGCCCGCCGACGGCGGAGGCGCTGCTGTATGGGATCTTTCAGCTGCAGAGGAAAATTAGAAACACTAAGACGACAAGGATGTGGTACCGCAAATAAATGCACACTTGGTAGTAATTCGGTTGAATGGCAAGTTAATTATGGAATGGAAAATAGACCACGATAGGAAAATTCCAAGATCTACGAAGAGGCTGGTGCAGGGAGGGGAGATGCGGGCCATTCCGAAAGTTCTACGAGAGGAGATCACTTCATCAGCTCAACGTTGTCACAACACCTAAACCCCAGGTAAACCCTTGCCTACACCCTTCATCTTGCAGTACCCCCGCGATGGAGCATCCATAAGCTAGCCGGCTTATTCGGGCATGGGGTTATGTCCGAGCTGTGGAGACCCGCCCCTTGCACCGTCGCAACACTAGCTGGCTGTAGCGTAGATAAGACTCTTTTCTTCCATTTGCTCTTGATCTGCTTATCTTTTTCATGTCAGCCCCCTAGTCTAGCGATTCTGTCCAACGTAATCATCGACAGGACCTCACTCATTTCTCTTGCCAGTTGGTGCTCTTCTACATCACTGCTTCCCATCTACTCTTCAGCTATTACGCAGCACCAAATACCTGCTTTGTTTCTTTGACCTTGGCCCTGATTATAGACCAACACACCAAGAACCCAGACTCAGCATAATCTGCCGCCAAGATGATAGATTCGCGATCAGCCCAGGATGTAATCAAGGCCTTGAACCTGAGCCCGCATCCCGAGAAGGGCTACTACATCGAAACCTTCCGGGACGCCCAAGGCACAGCAGAACATCAATCCGACAGCACTTGCATCTACTACCTCCTAGAGGGCGAGTCCGGTCTGTCCCACTGGCACCGCGTCCTTAACGCCATCGAGGTGTGGCATCACTATGCTGGTGCTCCCATGCGGCTGTCTCTGTCCTGGGACGATGGGGAGCCGGTCCGGCACGTGGTTCTGGGCAAGGACATCTGGGCCGGGGAGAAGCCTCAAGTCGTGGTGCAGCGCAAAGAATGGCAGCACGCGGAGAGCTTGGGAGCGTGGACGTTGGTCGGATGCACGGTGGCGCCCGCTTTCACCATGGAGAACTTCGAGATGGCCGAGGTGGGATGGGAGCCGCGAACGGTGTAGATTGCGGATGGTCTGGACGCTCTCTTAAGGACTGGTCGGTCGTACTGCTTACTTCAAATCACCGATATAACATCAGAGCAGAGCCAACCGAACAGTGTGTGATGAACAGCATTATTGTTAGCATCTTTAAATGCTTAAAGCCATGGAATAACAAAATGTTGAATTGGCAAATAACGAGTGTGAGAAATCTGTTTGAATCGTCCTCTAGGCCCTGATGTTGATAAGTGACTTGGCTTTTGCATACCTCCTTACCTCAAGTGCATGCGTGCATAATGTACTTGCATCCTGACCGGTCGAGCAAACTTCGCCTCCATGCTAGGCGAGATACGCTGAACCGATTCAATTGGGCCCATTGGGAGCAGCCTCAGCGGCTTGCCATGATCATTATTGGTGGCTGCCTAGCTGCAACATCCAATTTCGAAACCGTTTCATGCACCCAACCTCATTATTGGTTGATACACGTATGCCGGTGAAGCTTTGGCAGTTCGAATGCTGCAAATGATCCCCACCTGCAGTAGCTCTTTCCTCAACTTCAGCCCAACATCGATCAAACATTGGCACCCAACGAGTCATCCAGATAAGAATAAGGCACAATATCCATCCCGCTTATTCAAACCTGATACTTCGATCAGTCCACGCTGTTAGGTTAGGTACACTTGGACAGTCTTGCACACCAACCCCACTGAGTCGTACGGGTAACTACATGCGATCCGTTTGATGCCGACGGGGCCTTGCACTACTTGCCGTTCTACTTTTGGTCCTACAGTTACAACAATCAGCACTTCCACCCAACTCCCTACGCACAAACATCAGCCCGTCGTCTCAATTTTGTTCCTTCTCATTTTTGGATTTCCCTCATTCATGTCATCGACTACTGTTCTATACTGCCTTCTGCCTAACCACAATGGATGAAGACAAGATGAAAAAAGCGCGGGTGCGCCTTCTTGGGTCGCTATTCAACCATGTCGCCTTACCCATACAGCTGCCCCAGCGTGAAGACCCAAACATCCCACAGCTCGAGGCCGCTCTCGTGGACCGTCTAATCATCGCAGCACGACGGATGCGGGACACAGAGCAAGACGAATCCATACGCGTTATTTGGCACAACATCGGCCATACCCTGGAGACAGCGACAAAGGTCAACAATCCGGCCGGGCGACTGGAGCGATATCACCTTCAATCCCAGTTACAACAGTTCACCACAGGAGCTGGCGAGTTCCTCATCCTTCATGTCGCAGCCCAGAACGCCGCTATTTTGATTCGCAAGTCCAACGACCAATCCGTCGTCTTTGAGATGTTTGAAACTTCGGCCAAGCGAGAAGATGTCCTCGCTTCAAAAAGCGCACTCCAATGGGACTTTCCTGGCGTGGCCGTTCAAGTACCCAAGTCGCTGCTAATGGATGAAGCATTCCTCGATCAAATTGCGCTCTTCCTCGAACAATCATCCGTCGAATCCACCAAGAACTTCGAGGTCGCAACCAAGGCTGGAGCATCAGTGTGGGAAGACCGCGAAACTCGTGATCCGTCCCTCATCACTTCTCTTCTTGCCGCTATCTTAGAGGCCAACGGCACTCGACTAGCCCCCAAGCTTCTTCGAAAGCGAGTTCGCGATGATGTTTGTTGGAGCAACAGTGCGGGCCCTTTTCGTCGACTGCCTTATTGGCTGGCCCTGAGAGTGGGTTTGGCACGGTATCTATCTATGGCCCTTGGCGACGAGCTTGGAAGGTTGCACTACAAGCTGATGATTGCAACTCTGATGGAATATGTCCTTCAGGAGTCCAGCGACGCAGTGAGCCACGAAAACCTGTCGTTTCTAGCCACAAAGCTCTGCCGGCGAATGTTCAAAGTGGAGGGTGACATGGCAGAAGTTTCGCCAGAGGTCCAAGGACGGGCTGATTCGACCCTAAGAGCTGTGTCGGCACGGATTCTCAACACAACCCGCGCAGCAACAAGCCAGATTGGCCACGTCTGGTACAGTGAGAAGTGCCGCTGGCTTAAGCCCATTCCGCCGGTTCCTCGAAGAGCCCAGCCCTTCCAACTCAACATGCGCATGCATTGTAGCCGCCAATACCTACAGGAAGCGTGTCGGAAAATCTCCACCTCAAATAGCACTCGCCCGGAACGGTTGCGCAACGTCGATGCGTCGCACAAACCCATCGAGATTCTGACGAAGCTCTACTTTGGTATTTTTCAAAGCGAGAAAGAAATGGAGCAGGCATATGACCTCGTGGATATACCGCGGCTCATCACCAGACATATAGGAAAAATTGGTAATCGCTACGACGACAGTGTGGAGCAAAAGTCATTGATGCTGTTAGGTGTAATGCAAGCATGGATGAAGCTGGACAAAGCGGCTTGCCTTCAGTATCCGCTACTGAGAAATTACCGTCCTATTTTCCCCTCTCATATACTCCAAGTTCTCCATCTTCCTCTGGTCGATGACATGGAATGCGCGAGGACCATCGAGCTGTATCTCGAGCAACGGATAGAGGAGAGCAGCCACATGACGGTATTCGAAGATCCGGTGACAGGGTGCTTTCCTGAGAGATACTTCGACCAATCGACTGAACTTAAAGATCTGATGTCTAGCATTGAGATTGAAGCCGACAAGGAACGCCAGGAGAAAGTCAAAGAGTGGGAAGCCAAGACCGAGAAATATCACCAACTATCTCGAGAGATAGATGAGGGGTCATGCATTTATATCCAGGACAACTATGGCAACCAGGCGGTGCACGATCGTCATTGCTCCAAGTGCTTTCTGACCAGGGAAAGACTGCGTCTCAGAATCTGTGCATTCGAAGAACCACTGCCCTCGAGTGAGGTGATGAAAAAGACTGTTGTTTTCGAGCTGGCCTGCCCGGAAGACTTTGCTGTGTACAGAGATACAACTTGGGCCATCGCAGTTAAACTCGGCGTTGAGGACATGGAATCAGGTGCCGAGCCCAGGAAAGAGCTGAGGGATTACAGTGAGCTTAAGAGATACAACAAATCCATTGGGAGTGTATCGCTTGCGTCAACATCAAAATCATTCTTGAATACCCACTACGCGACCAAGCAATTTCCAGTTGACCAGAGCCAGATCTTTCACCCAAATGCGTTGTCATATGGCTATTACGACCGCACGTCGAAGTGTTGGCCAGGACGAAAACGGTTGAGACCGAGTTTTGCCCACCAGTGCCGCCTATCCGTCCCGAAGGAATCTCCATACGCTCCGCTCTTAGAGCTGCCGAGCTTTGACCCTAGTGGAGCAGGTCCTTCATCCTACGAGATTGTCGCAAGCCAATCATCGTGTCCCCCAGGCATCAACGTTCACGAATACATGGCCTTCCAGTCCATCCTCTCTGGGAAGGCCAGAAGGTGGATTACGCTCTTGACAGAGCTGGCATCGTCCAACTTGAACTTCTCAACTGAGTCAGCCGTAATGTTGATCGGTCATGTTACGTCGCAATTGGGCCCTCCTTGTGTGAATGGCACCGACGGCGTCTGGCCTCATGGCATTCTCCATTCCATCTTCTCTGACGCATCATTCTGCGATGGTCTTTTAACCCAGCTCAAACTGAAATTAAAGTCCATTGTTTCGAACTGGAGAGAAACAAATGCCATGGAACTAATTCTCACAATCGCGCTTCGACTGATCAACCTGACACATGGCCTATCCAGCTGCTCATCATATGTCAGTGAGCAAGCAGCAATGGCCTTCGGTATCCTTGATAGTATACGAGAGGTGGCAACACTATGGATGCGAAAATTGAGGGCGGAGACACTGCAAACATCAGACTCCCAATCAGCCAAGAATTCTCAGTACTATCTCTTGCTGGCCGCCTTGCTCTGCAAACGCGCTTGTTCCAAACTACTGGAGGTCGAGCCGCCGCCGGTATACGTCACAACATCCTTTTTCGAAGCCTGCATTGTCCTTCATGACAACATCCCAGAGAATATTCAAGAGCTCCCTAGATTGACCCGAGGCTACGTTGTGAGGGATTTGAGATTGATGTATGGTCTTCGGGACAAAGTGGAATTCCTGTTGGCGTCAGACAGCGGCCACGCCCTTGTTCAGTCCCTCGTCACAACCTGGCCAGCGGCTGAAACCAAGGAGATCATCGAGTTTTCCATTGACAAGGACGGATGGGTGTCACTGTACTTACAAGACATTGCAGGGGACAAGGGCGAGATTCAGTTGGTTAACTACAACTTTGTTCATGGATCTCTGTTAATAGATGGAAAGCCGCTGGGGGTGAGTACATGCTGATTGTGTGCCGTCGCGTCATATGACTAACACCATCTGTTCAGAGATTATCCATTGACGAAAAAAGTTCTACGATCCTGACCCATCTGTTTGGCAATCAAAGCCTTATGAAGTTCCCATCAAACGAACCGGGGATGTCCTATAGTAAGTACCATCTACCATTTCGCAACTTGACTAACGCACTCTCCTATAGCTCTCTGCGTCCTTATGTATGGGTGGCAGACTCATATAGGTTACCATCGTGGGTCAATGATCATCAGGATTACCAAAAAAGGTGTTGTCCTGCAATACATACCACGTGAGGTGTTTCAACAGCGTGGCAGCTTTGACCTTCCGGCGTCACTATTGGACGATTGCATCCACTGGCTGTAAGTTGCTGGCATTTTAGCGCCCAAAGGGTCGTCATCGCTGACTAATTCATGGTAGGAACGTGCATACCGGCAAGATGGAAATACGACCGCGGTCCAATCCTTGGTTTCAACAGGATCGCAATTGGATTCTCGATGCGAACAATTGGACCTGCAGCCGGATGACCCCGAAGAACAAACACTCTCCTGATGGCTCAAGAGAAACCTTGGTAGATCCGTATTCTGATCTGTTTGGCCGGGTTGCTCGGGTTTTTGATAAATTTGAGTTGCGAAGGCACCTCACTGTTTACCAACCTGAATGCTTTCCAGTCACCATCGACCTTAAAAGAATGAATTTTAGATTCTATGTCAACACAGGTCACAAGTTGCAATCACGAGAGCTTCGGATAGAGATCGATACAAATCAGGACGCAGGTACATGGTACGGCTTTGACAGCAAGCTTGTCTGCAGAGATATCCGGGACCCGGCTCAGCGATCGATTCTCATACCACTGGGGGACTTGGAGATTATGAGACGGGGATACCACGTACAGGTATTCGTGAAACCGATGGCTGGACCCAATGTGCATTACTTGAAGTACATCATCAACGATACACTGGGGCGACTTGAATGTGCTTCCGAGCCTACGATGATATACAAAAAGGCCGAAGTCCACGCGTTCACCTCGTGTATCTTCCAACCGGACCCTCTCACAGGCAGAACTGGCACGGAGGAAGCGCTGGATCTCCTGGCCTCGGGTGTGAGTCAACCTTGGACTCCACTTGGTGCGAATCCAATCAGCATTCTACAGTCTCTGGCGAAATTATCACCGAGGCGGGAGTGGTATCCCGAGGACAGAAGGTCGATGAAACGTGAGTATTGGGATGCGAGTCATCCAAATTCAAACCAACACGACGCTTTTAGACCACTCGTGGAGATAATACTCCAAAATTCAGCCAATCTAGCAGTCTTTTCTCCTGACAAGACCGTGGTTATACCCGAATTGGTTCCCGATGACCCGCACTTAGCCAGGCGGGCTTTACTTCGTCGGCAACTTCACCAACGATCGATCGAATCACTCCCAACACTCAAGGAAGCCCAGGATACGAGATACAGATCCCGTGATATACTGAGCGACACAAGCGTCAAATACAATAACGTCTACGGGATAGTGGAACTACTCAAGGCAAGACGTCCAACATTGGCTACCGTGCAGAATCTTCCTAGAGCCTTCGCACAATGCGCTACTATACAAGGTTATTCGGTGGAACCCAAGCAGCTTAGTCTTGCCGAGCGGCTTGACATGGACGTCTGCAAGCTTTGGGGGCCCTTGATCAATCGGGTAAGACAATCTAGCTGCCAATACGAGGTAATGTTCCTGCTCGCTACCATTTCGTTTCGATTCAACGCACCTATGGGATTATTACACACGGTCGCCTCCTTCTTTCTTTACGAAGATATACGATCTCTCGCCTATCCATTGGCTTTAGAGTACCGATATCTGCGACCGGGGCAGACCCCTAGTGTCGAGAGTCTATTTCGACTGTGCGAGCCATCTTGCGCCCCCGGTCCTAAGGATCTACCATTTATGGAGTTGGCGCCCGCAAAAGCAAAGCGAAAGCTTTTCAAAGCTCGGGCTTCCCACAAGACAAAGACCGATCAAGAATGTACCAAATTTGCAGAACACCTCCTCGGACAGTGGCCATGTCAAAGCCCTACACTTGAAGGATTTGAAGAATCGACTTTGCTGGATAAACATTCGGCTCTTAAGGCTGTACTTCCCGAATGGCAGAGGTTACACGACAACCATACATTCGTGGAGCATCTCAAAAGCGTACAAAATCTGCTGAGTGCGAGACTTGTCGACACTCCCATGCCAAGAAGAAGTTTCGTGGCGAATGATGATGTGCTCTTTAGGCCGTCAGGGCAGTACGCTGTACCGCGGCTTGGCAAAGACTTGATGAAGACAGCAGCATTTTGTCCCTCGGTGTTTTCCGATCGGATCGTCTGTTCTGTCATGGCATCGGCAAGAAGTGGAACAGAGCATATATCAGCTGCCCCCAAGTTTGTGAACGGCCTAACACGGAATGAAGCAAGGCAGGCTACAGACTCACCGCTCATCAAGGAACTGGAGGACATCATTCGACGTGTCGAAAACCCGAACTCAGCCATCTCGAGAGGTTTTGCGAAGGATCTTCGGGGTAGTATCAAAGCATTGAGATCCCATAAGCAGACAGACGCTGCTTTGAATATCCAATCATTACCGGCAATGAGTGATATCAGGAACTCTATCATGCAGCAACTTAATGCTATAGATGGCATGCTGAGCCAGCCTAGCCAGTCGATAACGGCAGAGCAAATCCAATGGCTTATGGATGGTCGACTTTGGCCTATTGTAACACTCACAACACTCCTTGAGCAGTTACGCTCTACTTCGAATGTGTCATTCGGGACCGGGATGAAGGAAAGCATCGTGAATATGGGACTATCGATAAATGCCTTCCAGCGGGGCAAACGCATCGCGAAATATGGTCAAGCGAACCAGTTTTCTCGCGTTGAAGAAGAAACTAAAAACTTTGGCCATACAAATTGGTCTCCTTACGAGCATCCGGACTGGCTTCTACTTGAAATTGAGTCCGAGATCTTGATTCGGGAAACACAGGTCGATGTTGCTCGAGCAATCGCCACCCCAAAGGCTGGGAATAGCGTCTTGCAAATGAACATGGGTCAAGGAAAGACGTCCTGTGTGATTCCCATGGTTGCAACAATGCTGGCAGATAAAAAGAATCTCGTACGAGTTATTGTACCCAAGGCCCTTCTCCAGCAAACTGCCCAGCTTTTATCCACCAGTGTTGGCAGTCTGCTTGGTCGACAAGTTCGTCATATACCCTTTTCACGCCGAACATCAACCAGGGAAGACATCATCAAGCTATACCACAAATTGCACCTCGAAATTCAGAAACAAAATGGTATAATGCTGTGTGTTCCTGAGCACAATCTCTCATTCATGTTGAGTGGACAGCAGCGATTGCTAGACCAGAGAGTTCCCGAAGCAAGTGTTATGCTGAGAGCACAAGAGTGGCTCAACGCAACGTCACGGGATATAATGGACGAGAGTGACCATATTATGGCAGTCAGGACTCAGCTTATATACCCTTCTGGCAGCCTCTGTGCGGTGGACGGCCACCCAACAAGGTGGTTGGTGATTGAAGCTGTTCTTGCTTTGGTGGACATAAACCTCTACAGTCTAGCCAAGGCGTTTCCTCACTCCGTCCAGGTTGTCAGGCGACAGGAAGGCGGTTTCCCTATGCGGATATATCTGCTAAGACCGGATATTGGGGAAGAATTGGTTTCTCGCCTATGCAGCGACATCCTACAAGGACGCATGGGTATTCTACCCATTGAGTCACTGGACCCGCAAGACCGACTTGCAATCAAAGAACTCCTCTTGGGCGGCAAAATGCGCCAACAATCCATTGACCGCATCAACAAGCTCTGTCCTGACCAAGTACAAATCCGACAGACAGTCTATCTTCTCCGAGGACTGCTTTGTCAACGGATATTGATCTCAACATTGAGGAAGCGATGGAACGTTGAATATGGACTCCACCCGGCAAGAGATCCTATTGCAGTTCCCTACCTTGCCAAAGGTGTACCAAGTGAACAGTCGGAGTACGGCCACTGTGATGTTGCGATACTACGTAAGTAACCCACTAACCCCCTTGCCCGTTAGTGCGCCACCAGCCCCCGTCCACCCAAAATTCGAGTTTCTATCCCTGTTGGTTACTGCCAGGCTAGCCCAGCAGGATCGAGTCAATCTGCAACGAATGGAAGGGATGACTGACTTGTCATCTTATCTTCACAGTTACTTGTTTGTCGTTCTACCACGGTGGTCTCAATCAAACGCAGACCCGCGAGGCCATCGAGCAAGTTCTCAAGTCAGATGATCCGGCCAGCTTATACGAGAAATGGATTGATGAAACGTTGCCGCAATATCTACGAGATTGGCGAAGTTTAAATGTCGACGACCCTCAGCAGCTGGCTCAGATCTGGACCTGCGTTCGTTACCGCATTCCCGTCATCGATTACTACCTCAACACATTTGTGTTTCCACGACATGCCAAACAGTTCAAGGTCAAGATTCAAAGCAATGGCTGGGATCTTCCTCTTGTATCATCCAGATCAGGTGTTGGGGGGAATGTACGATTTAAGGGCACCACTGGGTTCTCTGGCACGAACGACAACAAGACTCTGCTCCCGCTGAACATCAAACAGGAGGATCTGGGACCGCTATCGCACACAAATGCGGAAGTCATTACCTACCTTCTGCAGCCAAGGTCGAGAAAATACTTCCAAATTGCAGATCGGGCCGGAGGTCGCCTGCCAGAAGTCGAATTCCTGCGTATGTTGAGCCATTTTGGGTACCGAATTCTTATCGACGCTGGCGCTAGTATCCTGGAAATGGACAACTACACTTTGGCAACGACATGGCTACAAGTAGACAGTTTTGCTGAGGTTGCTCTGTACTTCGAAGGCGACAAGCCGATGATCGTCTCCAAGCAAGGAGCCAAGACACCTCTGCTTGCGACGCCCTATGCCGACAACCTCGATGGGTTGCTTGTTTACTTGGACGAAGTCCACACGCGTGGAACAGATCTCAAGTTCGGCCCCGACGCTCGCGGCGCCCTCACCCTCGGACTTTCCCAAACCAAAGACAAGACTGTCCAAGCTGCTATGAGACTGCGTCAGCTAGGCACGACTCAGCAAGTCACATTCTATGCTCCACCTGAAGTAGACCGGAGCATCCGAGATGTATGCAAGAAGAAAGATCATCAGTGGATCCAGTCACCGGATGTGTTAGAGTGGCTGATGAAAAATACTTGCGATGGCATCGAAGCACTGCAGCCACTGTACTACGCGCAGGGTACCGACTATTGCCGCCGCAAACAAGCTGAGATGGATTACTCCCGTTTTGTTGCTGATGATGACGAACGGAATGCCTATGTATCTGCTATCAGGCAGAACGAACGCCAAACGCTGCAGCACTTGTATGGACCACAGAAAAAGGCAAAGCCGACTGTCGCGGAAATCCGAAGAGACTCAACTCTGGCACCCTACCTGCGAGAGCTGGAAATACGTCGGAAAGGCTTTCAGGACACGGGTGCTGCTGTACACGCCTCTGCTTTACAGGAGGTAGAGCAAGAACGAGAGACTGAGTATGAGATCGAACTTGTCCGCCAAGTGAAACGACCCCCACCGTACTCCCCCTACAAGTTCCCAGGACTCCATCGGGACTTGGGCATCTTCGCGCGAACTGGTCGCATCCCTGGAGGCTCTGATTGGTTTGTGCCCATGTACCATGCGCTCTCGCGGACCGGACTTGGACGGAAATATCGAGTGCGTCGGGATCATGTCGGCTTCCCATTGTACTTGTCAGGGGAGTTCGAGAAGACGGTCAAGGTAATTGTTGAGTCCTACAGTGACCAATTTATGAGGCCCGTCCAGTGGGTTCTATACTCGCCATCACCGGAGACAGCCATCATGGTCACGCCTGAAGAAGCCGAGGAACTCATACCTGTGTTGATGGGCACAGAGGCTCCGACCTATCTGCTCACATATGCTACGCCCGTTACTAGACGAATGGCGTGCTTCAAATCTCTCAAGTTTTTCAGCGTCCCTCCACTGACAGATACCTGGGAAGCGCCCCCAGAACTGGTGGTAGAGCTCGGCCTCTTTGCCGGTAGGCTCTACTTTGACTGGAACGAGTATCCCACCGTTTGCCGGGTGCTGGGCATTGATGAAGGCATGGTCACCAAGGAAGAGTTTGACTTTTCGACTGAGCAGGAAACGGCATCTGCAGGAAGTTCCAATGAGACATCAATCCCAGTTGTGGACGGCCCTGCCGAGGTAACTTCTACCAGCCGGAATGGTCATCAAGAGCCGAGCGGTTTCACTTCGAAGCCCTTCACGTTCACCCGCGAGTGGCTTTCGGTCCGCCGACGCGGACAAGACATTGCCTATAGCCCCATGGGCTTCATCGCAAGCGGCAAGCCACTCCATGCCGACCTGCCTTTCTTCCAGTTCGCTAGAGAGGGCGCCGGCGTCACGCATTCGCTGTTTGCGCCCGTGTCCGCAGCCGCAGCAGCAGGCGTTGGGGGCGATCAAGAGGCGCCTCCTGGCTTTGCCGGTGCTGCTGCTGGTCATGATGAGGGGATGGATGTCGGGAACTACGACGCGGAAGCGGAGCTTCGCGATGATGAGGTGAATGACGAGATTGAGTACGAGGAGGCGGACAAGTATCAGGAGACTGAGAAGGACTGATCTTGTGGGGTTGAGTGTGTGTAGAGTAGGAGGATTGGCTTTCAGGGGGATGCTTGACTTATGTACATTGTAAGAATAGTTCTGGCTCAGGTTTCATGAAGAAAATAGACGATGACGATGTAAACCAAGTGATATATGCCAAAGTGATGATTTCAGTGCTCACCTCGCGTCCTTTGCTGTGCTGTCTTGATCACCACCCCTAGACTTGAGGGCTTCACTCAATAAACAACACCCTTCTACGTCTCTTCCAAGTAAAGCGTACGGACTGATCCGGCTTGGTCTAGTATGAAGAACATATCAAAGACCCCTACGGTTACCAAAAACACCAAGTGTCCACACAACGAAGAGTTCACTTGCAAGCGTACAGCAGCAAGGGACAAGTCAAAGGGGGACAGGATGATTGAGCCACTGAGCCTAGTGCTTACCTACCTCGCGACGAGTTTGGAATACGGCGGTCTTCGCGGAGCCGGACCACGCGCCACGCCGTGGGATCGCTACGCTAGACAGGGGTGCCCTGGAGGATCGTGCATCCATCGTGCAGCGGGGGTGGCGTGCTGGCTGGGAGAAGGTAATGGATGCATGGCTCCTGCCCCAGCCGATGGGACATGATGGGTGTTCAAACTTGGAGGTTTGTACCTGCCACGGGCGTCTTGTGTTTGTCTGCCCGTGGTCCAGAGGACAAGACGTCTGGGAACTTGATCATCAAAGGCACATTCTGTAAATGACACTCACTATTATGGCCGACGACGAGCTGCCGAGTTGTCGAGCTGTCGAGCTGTCGAGCTTAGGAGAAGAGTAAGACAGGAGTTTTCACATGCACGCCAATATATTCGAACACATCCCCTGGCCGCCAAGGAGGTAAGGATTGTTGACGTAATCAGGAGGGCCGTGTCGCGATTTGACCAGGTACGACGCAAAGTGGGCCTCTTCGGCATGCTGTTCACCAATCAGATCCAACAATCCAGTTTTCGGCCAGGCCCGTTTCGATGATTGGCAAGCAAGCAAAAGCAAAAGCAGCGAACGTTTTTTTGATGGCAGGAATACTGTGATCGGGAGTTGGATCAGTAAATCAGTTGGGATGGTGTGATTTCGCGGCGTTCAATCGGCTAATCTGCATAATGTTAGGTGTCTGTCAACCACGCTCGATTGCCCTTACAGCTGCAAATGTCGATGGAAAACTGCAGTTGGGCGGATACTGGCCAATCACGTTAGAGGAGGGCCCTGTAAGGGGACTTTCCGCCGCATGCCTACCTCCTAACTGACTGCCAACCTTACTACCACCCTGCACACCCTACAGGCCTTGCAGGGTTGCATCGTGGTCCCGCCGCTTGGCATTTCGTGTGTTTGCCTATGACAGACACTGCTTTTCTTTCCTAGGTAGGTCCTTTTCGCATACTTTGTCAGAATGAGGCAGGCATTGAAGGCTCAGTAAAATAATAATCCTGTAAATTCACCATGACCCATGATGGGGCAATTTGATAGTATCCGTATTGAATGCTTTCAATGCAATATGTATTCAATAGGCATTCTATTCAAATCCCCCTGGAGCCCACCAGTTTTCCTATAAAGACACCATCATCCACCAACCATTCCCTTCATTCCTTCATTCCTCACACCACTCAACTGACATACATCGTCAACAACACACCCGATACGCTTACTCAAGTCAAGTCAACACTACACCATCACGATGTACGCCAGCACTCTCTTTCTGACGGTCGTCTCGGGTTTGGCAGCCACTGTTGCTGCCAACTACACCGAGTACGTCTCTAACTACACTTTCACCCATTGGGGCCCTACCTTGGACGCATCCAAATTCGATTATGAGCTTTCCATGGCCAAGGAAGCCATGAACCTGTTCAAGGCCCGCCTTGGACCTAACGGATACAACCTGACTGTTCCCGAGACTAAGGACGACCTTCCCCATGCTTTGGCTCAGCTCAAGACCACCAAAGACAATCTTGGGCCCGACGGACTTGTCTCGCTCTTCAAGCAGGACATCGCCGATGCTGACAAGTACTGGCACGACGCTATTGCCAACTCTGACGGAACCACTTGGAAGCCCACTGACGGCCACTGCATCTGCTACATTCCCAGCCTGTCTGCCGCCTCTTTCGGTCTCTGGTCCACCTCACCCGCCGCCGACGCTGTCAACAACGATGCCAACCCCGAACATTACATCAAGCAGACGACCACTGGCGCGAATGGCCTCCCGAAGTCCAACATTCTCGAGGGCTGGGGTGGTGTCACCACCCACTTCGACATCATGAACTTCACCGCTCCCGACCATACTAAGTACCCCTTCCTGCGCCAGCTGCCCGACTATCCCATCCAGGCTGCCGGCCCCAAGGTGCTCAAGGACGGCACCACCTTTGGCGTGTTGCACCTGGCCGTCAAGGACGTCAAGGACGCCAAGTATGGCAAGGGCTTCGAGGTCTTCTCTACCATCTGGTACCAGAGCGGCGTCACGGAGGAGCACATCGAGGCCGAGCGCGAGCACATGATCAACGAGATCGTCAACCTGTCTATCTACGCCGCCAAGGACGCCAAGAGTGGTGTGAAGGCTCGTCATTTTGCTTCATAAGAGAAAGACGATAATGGTATGTTCCTTGTAACACCTCGTCACCTCCATGGCACAAGCTAATCAGAGAATCAGGGGAGGTAGTCAATAGACAAGACATTTAGACAGCGTGGATATAGGGTTACAGTCTGGTTGCGACATCTTGGGGAAACATGGTATTTTCTCTCACATCTAGTCGGCATATACACCGCATAATGGCGCGACCAAGATAGGCAACCAACAATAAACTGGGATAATTAAGTAAGACCAATGTCGATTTGAGTGCTTGTGTGCTGTCAATTGGCCAATGTTGTTGGGGTTACACCGCAGGCCACAGTGGTGGGCCTCCGACAGTAAAGCGAACGGTGGCATTTCGTTTGTTTGTTTTCAAAGACATCGATCTTGTTTCTGCTCGTTCTTGAAACCTATCTTGATCTCTTCAATACATTCCCCGTAACCCATTTTCAACCCCACGTTATCATAAGATCACTGCCTCCTATCCGTCATGGGCGCTGACGCTGGTTTTGACATGGTCCCCCGCTTAGGTCTTGGCGCGGAGGATGCTCAAAAATGGGCTCTCTTCATCACCAAAATCAAGGATGCATACGCTGACGACGCGCAAGTAGAGTTTGGACAGCACCAAATCGAGTTTAAGGCGGGCGAACATCCCACTCTCCCTCTCCATGGACAACACTTCCTACGCTTCGGCTCTAAGGTCACTGGCCGGATCGCTTCCGAGACCGGCGTCCACGCGTACATCGGAGTCGTGCGTGGCTTGGCGACCCAGGTCTTTGGAACCCGAATCCGTCGGTGGTCAGAGTTGAACGACACGTTTGGCTTCTATGACTGGAGAGATGTTTACGAGTCTGCTCGAAACGCTGAAGCCGTAAGGCTCTTGCCTCCTCCTTGAAATGCCACAACAGGCCGAGCTAACAAGAAGCTTGCAGGGCAAAACGAAGGCTAGCGCATCCCGGTTTGCCGACAACAAGGACGAGAGCGATGACTACCCATTCAATAGCGATAACATCCTCTATCAAACGATTGAGATCCCGGGCAAAGGCAAGGGTCTGGTGGCCAGATACAATATTAAACGCGGCACCCGCGTCTTGAGCGAGAAGCCCCTTGTGGTGGCAGGGGGCATGGAGCCTCAGGCGACCCACGTTCTTATCGCGTCCAAGCTTCGGACCTTCTCTCGCGAGCAACAGACCCAGTTCCTCTCGCTCTACAATAACTTCCCGGGCCGACACGCATTCGCTGGAAATTTTCGCACCAACGCTCTCCCCTGTGGTCCCGGCGCCGCGATCGGTGGCGTCTACCCCGACATCTGCCGCATCAACCACAGCTGCCGCCCCAACTGCCACAACAGCTGGAACGAGGCGCCCGGCCAAGAGCCGCACGAGACGATCCACGCCATCCGGGACATTCTCGCCGGCGAGGAGCTCACCATCTCCTACGACAAGGGCGGTCCCTCGGATAGCCGACAGGCCGCGCTCCACGCCAGCTTCGGCTTCGACTGTAAGTGCGAGCTGTGTTCCCTCCCGGCCGACGAGCGCCAGGCCAGCGACGCCCGTCGCCGCCGTATCCAGGCGCTCGACGAGCAGATCGGCGACCCTATGACCATGATGGCCCAGCCCCTGGCGAGCCTCCACGCGTGCCGCGCTCTGCTCGACACGCTGCGAGAGGAGTTCCCGGACCCTAACCGCAGCGGAGAGGCCATGGCCACGGCCCTCATCCCCCGGCTGTACTACGACGCGGTGCAGATCGTCGGGGCGCACGGAGACCAGGCCCGGGCCCGCGTCTTCGCCGAGCGCGGATATCAGGCTCGTGTGGAGTGCGAGGGTGAGGACAGCCCGGCGACGCAGCGGGCGAAGCGGCTGATGCAGGAGCCGTCGTCGCACGCGGCGTTCGGCGCGTGCGGGACAAGGTGGGGAACGTCCAAGACGGCGCAGCCGAATAAGGAGGCCGTTGGGGACAAGGCGTTTGAGAAGTGGCTTTGGCGTTTGTGATAGAACGGGGTGGGTGGGATACGACGAAGTCTTGAGCTGGGGCAAATCGTCTTGGATGTATCCGTACCTCTTCGTTCTTTGCTTCCATTTTGGTCTCTGGTCATCATCTTGATATGCCATTAACAAGTTGCTCCAATGAGAAACAGCACTCACTTCCCCTTACTGTTGTATGATACCAATATGTTAGCCCCTTTACTAACCCCACTTTTGTCGTATCTGGCTTAGTGCCTGATTCAGGGGCAACCATCACAGATGTAGATTGCGGTTGGTTCTGACAGCAGCTGTCATGGCCAATTTTGTGGAATTACAAGTCATGGTGGCATGGACAGCTGTTGACCAGATCTGCCACAGAAAATCTGCAAGCCCACCAGGGCGGCATGGTGTCGACCGGGAGGGCGGAAACTCTGCCAGGGAGAAAAGACGTCTTGCGAACAACTGGAAACATAACTTTTCGGACATATGGAAAGACTACATGGCTTAAATGATGTATAGGCGGGAAGACATGCAGTACTTCCTACCCATCTTGTACTCAATCGGCCAAAATCACAAAAACCCTTAATGTATCACCGAGTCACATAATTTTACCCTGAGTGTAACACTTCGTGCTTTTTCTAACGGCGTGTTTTGGTGCCTTGCCTAGACTGCCACCTATAGATTTCCATCCCACCATTCCTCTTCTGCTGCCTGTCACCAGAAAGTCCGAACAACACCAGACGAAAATTGTGATAGCCGGCGTATGGCATGGAGGTGGGACCGTGGCAGAGCGTCACTCCTTTTCATAGGATATCTCGAAGCCACAGGGGCAGCCAACCGAGGCACAGGAGCCACTGGCGATGGTAGCAGGGCATTTCCCACTCTTCATTGAGCCCAAAGGCCTCTCGAGCGTCGGGGAGGCTGCGCAGGCCCACAAACCGCACGACATCGTCAAGATGGTCGAGCCCGCGAGCCCGCAGCGCCGCCCGGTGCTCCACCTCCCACACCCAGGCCTTGTTCCCCCAGATCTAATTGTGTATTATCAGTATATACCACTGACTCATTCTTATCAAGTGTATTGACTTACGAGGAGCTTCTCCCCCACCGCCACCACCATCCAGACCATCGCAATCATGATGATGGCCATCCACCCATCGACGTTGTTCTATACATATTATCAATAATCTACTATATAGTATTCAATCGGAGTAGTTACTATATCGACGTACCATGGCCACCTCGGCGATTTTGTTGGCCAGACTGGCCTGGTTCTCCAGGAGCCTTGCTCCCTCCTCCCAAGGGAGGCATGCTAGTAGCGGTGAGTTGCTCGGCGAGCAGGGGGAGGGAAACTGAGCAGAAGTTGTTACTCGAAGGCCTTTCTCGGCGTATGTGGCCGTCTACATGATCGTAGTAAAGAGATGATATGTGATCGGTGGGTGTATGCTCAATTGACTGATGTGGTGTGAACAGAAGATGAACGACCGACTTCTGTGGGTTGGGTAGGTACTTTAGGTGGTCTGAAAAAACCTGCCCAGAGTTACCCCACCAGCTCTTTCCGCCAGGGCAAACGGCAGGGGCGCTTTCATACAAAAAATAGGGCATGCCTGCCTGGCAGCGTACCTGCTTTCTGGCCAACTTACGCATTTTCCCGACCCCTTCGTCACAAGACAATGTCGAATCAGCACTCCATGCTCAAGGCCACCACTGATTGGATATGCACCACCAACTACGACACGATTTCTTTTCAAGACTCTCACCTTGATTACCAGCAGCAGCATTTGGCTCCATCGTCTGTTTCCTCGCTGATACCAGTATTGGTAACAAGGAGCGACATTGCTCGTTGCTCCCATCGTTGGTACCAACGTTGATCCTAGCGTTTATCCCATTGCTAACCCACCGTTCGTGACAGTGTTATTCATACCGATGGTGATATACCACCATAATGACATCTGTCGTCCTCAGAACCAAGAGAGCCACCACCAATGCAACCAGCTGGCTGTCGCCGCCTCCCCCGACCACCACCTTGGCGACCTCGGTCGTCAGTGAAAGCACCACCGCCGGCGGCCCCATCACCACCACCGCACCCGCCAGCGGGCTGCCAGTTGTCGAAAGCGGCGCCAATGTCCTGGGCGTCTCTCTGGCGGCCCAATGGGGCTCGACGCTGGGCATATGGCCCATCATCATGGGTTGGGGGATCTTGGGGGGCTGGGTATCATCAAGAGAAAGCTCCTCAGATATGAGGCATTTAGAGACTGGGCGACCATTAACCGCATCTTCCCGGAGGTAAGCTTGAATCATTATACAGCAGTATCGGGGCACAATACTAATATAGACACATATAGAAGGACTTCATCGAGGCTGAGGCCGCGGCGGATCGCGAGGCCGCCATCCGCCAGAAGCGGAAGGACAAGAAAGCGCTGACCGGCAATGCCAATGCCGCCATCGCCGCCATTGTTGCGCAGTTCGTGCGCCCAAACTTGGGTTGCGCTACATTGTGGTGTACGGGGTTTTTTACTTTACGGTGGACCATCACCCCATCAGCCTGGCTTGCAAGTTCGAGTAATAAGAATCATTATCGATTTCTGTTCTCAAGAGGTCATGAGAGGTCACGCCTGCATACTCACCGAATCCAATGATGTTTGGATCAAGGTAAACAAAATTCTCTAGAGAAGTGAGTACATTCAACATTGAACTGAAGAAGAACCCATAATCAACAAGTTCGATGCGCTCTGATAGGGGCCGCATGCTGATCACAATGTTGCACCCATATGAATTACCTTTAGGCAACCTGATTGGTGTTAGCCAGATGTGGATCGAATCAGCCGGAGAGGTCATTCGTATGGGATCAGTTTACACGGCGAGGAATAGATGCAGAAGTAAGGATCAGCAAGTGGTTGGGCGGGTTGCACACAAGTGACCATGGCAGCCAGAAGTGCAGAAATCGATGGAAAGACAAAAAGCACCCAAGTCATGGGCAAAGGGATATCGGAGACACGTTCTAGCAGACGTCAGAAGCAATATAGATAACCTTCTCAAAAATGTTATTCTCTGATCCAATGCGTAGAGCAGGAATCAAGAATCACAGCACGCAATTCTTTGATAAATAATATTTAATAATCTCAAAAGAAGCCATCATATCCAAAGCCTTCCAGGTTTCCAAAAACGTTCATTAAAAGAGACCCCCATCAAATCTTCGCTCCCAACTATGTGTGGATTACGTTCTGATATACGCGCAGATACTAACAAATTGCCTCACAACCAAAACCGACGTGTAGATCCACACACTTAGGCAAGCAAGCACACCAACAATTATGTATTGCTGATGAATCCGAGGTAGGTATTTTCTTCAAATTATGCAGGAGTCACAATATTCAATGCTTCCGAAGTTCTCTGAAACAGTTCATCAAGGATGTCTCCTATTGAAATTCCGATTCACACACAAATGTATAAAAGATAGACGCCGCACACCTTCCCCTTTACCAGAATGGCTCGGTGTATAACCATTCTATCTAGTTAGCCAAGTTTCACGCATCTAACTGCTCGCGGACAACTCCATGGATCGAAGAAGAAGAGTTTGATGCTGGACTGCAAAGCGAGCGCAAACTTGCTCAACTTACTAACGACTCAGGGACTGACCATCCTCTTGAGAGGTAGATATTGCAATAGAGTGGGAATAAATATTTACGTTCTTTGATTTCCTGCACCCCTCTGGCAATCTCCACGCCCGAGAGCCTCTCGATGGCAATTCAGGAACTGGTAAGGTTCGGTTCACACTAGGCTCGCGCAACGAAACCGACAGATTCCAGAACAGGCATGACACTGGAAACTACGCCCAAGGCCTTTTGAAATGGGCAAGTCCTGTCCCAAAGTCGCGCGAAGCAGTCGCTATTTATCACCGCTTGTTTGTTTATTTGTATTGTTATTTGACGTTGCCACGTTGCCGCGTGGCGGTCAACGTTGTACCTCGCCAGACGAATGTGGCGTGTCCGCGACAGTGAGAGAGTCCAGGGTCGGTCTGGCTGAGAGTCCAGTCAATCAGAGGCTAGTGTACCCTGCTGGCCCCACTCCGTCTCGCATCAATGCCTGTGATACTGACATATAAGATAATGTCTGCTTCCTTTCTGTGGCCGGCTTCCAAATTATAATGCTTCACAGCACCTGAGAGATATTCGTCTTATAAGAAACCCAGCCCATTTACTGTAATACCCCAGTCTAAACACAGTTCATCCAGCCCAAGGCCCATACCCATACCCATCTCCATGATGGGGGTAACACGCCACATCTTAGGGGTGTGCCTCCTCGCTCTCCTTGTGGCAATATCTGGGCAACCTTTCGCAGCAGCAACGACCAACATGCATCCTCGCGATATGGCGATACCCGACCGCGCACCCCAACCTTGTGAATGCAGCAGGAAGGTTACAAGCTGTGATGGCAACGGGCCGATATATAGCTTCATATCCACCTTGGAATGGCAGCCCAACCCCGGCCGATGGCTTTGCAGTTGCCAATGCATATGGGCAGATCTCAGCTAAGCTCGGGCAGATCGCGACGACTGCTGTCTAGAACGATCCCGGAGTGCTTCTGGGATGACCATCGACCCAGCCAAGATACCACAACTACGTATCATCGATTGGCCAAAACTCAGGACAAAAAAAAAAAGAACGAACTTGCACACTAGGAGTATCTACGACGACATCGCGATCCGCATTCCAAGTTTTAGCTCATGGATCCAGCCTCCTCCTGCATTGCCATAGTTCAAGAAGCCATCCAATGACTGCACTTCTCCGATTTTATCTTTAGAGGAGGTTAATATCTTGTCACCATTCCCATGTCGTGCTAGGAATGAGACTATGAACAGGAATTTGACGGATTCAAGCATATCAGTAGCACTTACGTCAGCAAGATTGTCGTTTCCTCGTGAAGGGTGGTGGCGCTGCGGCGGTATTGGGCAGCATCAACAACAAGTTTCGCTCGGACTTATATTACGTATATGCCATGAAGCCCTCAATTCATCGTCAAATTCATATCTACACTGTCCATCATATCAATCTTCTTCTCCCAGGTGACAGACGCTACTCCTCTGTAAAAGAAAGAAGTGCGGACTAGCAGAAATACACCCCGTTGAACAACCGCACACCAGTAACCGTGGCGCAAGGATTCACAACACATGCGGAAGACAGCCTAGATTGGCTGTTACGCTTGAGCCTATGCTGAAAAGTACGCCTCGTTTCGCTGCAGATTCCAAGGTACACAGCGCCCGAGTCGGACGGTATAATCTACTGTACAGCCACGAGCCTTTTCACAGGCACATTTGACATGTTATCTTGTCTTAATCCGTGGGTATGAGCAATGACCGACCTTATACGCCAACTCTCCGAGTCACCTTTGAGAGGGTTTGCGCATTATCCGGACGCTTCCAACAAGGGTTTCGGTATCTATTGAAGTCATGCTTGTGGCTTGTTCTTTCGTCGGTTTGGAAGGCAATGGGTACGATGGCTTCGTTTTCGAGCTCAAAGTTTGTGTGTAACAGAAAACCGAGTGATTCGGTCTAGCTGGGCCAGTCTGGTTGATCCGGCAGGAAAAGTGATGCTTAAGGTAGTCATGCTAGTTTGACGATTACCTACTAGGTCGAGAGGGAGGCGTGGTGGAAAAGACGACGTCTGTGTGTTTGAGTGTGGGATTGCTCGTGCAAGGGGCCACCCGACCATATTTTGATGTGACGCCGCGTGCGTTGGATCTGGTGTGTGTGGGATTGCTCGCGCTCGACCCTCGAGGCCTTCCGAAGAACGTGATCTCTACTTTGACGATAGGGCAGAAGAGGTCGTCGTGACGGTGGCGTCGGCAGCGGAATCAGCCGACAAGCGGATCCGATCAGCCGGGTCGAGATAAGGCGGCTCGCAATCGGCAGACGAGGGACGCAGGTGATCGAAACGAGGAGATGGATCGACTGATGCCAGAGTGACAGACCGGACTGCCTGAGTTGGCTCGTAACACTGGTGTCAGCGGACCGCCTGAGTTGGTTGGAACACTGCTATTCCAGACGACCGCCTGAGTTGGCTGTAACACACATATGCCGGCCGACAGTCTGGGTTGGATGTAACACTGCGGGAAGACCGCCCAAGGGCCCCAAAGGATGTGCCAATGTTGGTGTCGAGGATACAGAATCGTCCGCCGGCTTTGGTGGGGTGCTTTGCACGGTGCCTTGTAAGGTGGTTATGTTGCGGGGTGCTTGTGGGGTGCTTTAGCGCTTGTGCCTGTGCTGTGGTGCCTGTGCCAGTGAAAAACAACCAAAGCAAGCGAACAGCCCCAAGCTCTCTCTCTCGAGCTTCTGAGTTGGCTGTAACACTGCTTTTTTTGTTTATTGTTTTTTCTTTCGAAAAATGCGGTAGGCTCATTGGCCATTTAGGCCGGCAGGATGACAAAACGAGATAACCCGCTTGACGGTGTCGCAACCAGTGCTCGAGCCAACTAATGAAGCCCATCCCCAACCACGCAAAAGGGCGATATTTTCAAGTCATCGTCTTGGCTGTCTGCTTGAGCTCATCACCAACCCTTCCAAATCCAAACATTTTCAACTACAAATGTTTCATGGACGACTAAGGACGGCGAAGGAGGAGCTCATTGATAGATTGAGAGAGAGCTACGATCACTCCCTATTCCAAGGATTGCCTGTGAAGTTCAGGTAATCTACAATTGCAAATTCAACATTGCTGATTTGGCATTATGTGGCGGCCGGGACTGTTTGGGCAAGCCACTTGGAGCACCTGGCAACCCAACTACCCCCACCGTGTGTTTGCTTCATGCTTTGAGGCCCTGCAATAGACGTGTACAATATCTTAAGCCTGTGACGTGAAGAGAGCAAATGGTATCCTGAGAAGAGACTCAAACAAGCTGTACCTGCCTAAAAACGTTTTAAGCTCACTGGATTGGGTTTGTCTATACTTTTCAAGTTGTCAATAGCCTTGTGTCCAATCAAACTGTTGCATGCCGTATGCAAAAACCTCTCGTGTTTTGTAATAGGAAAACATCAAACTACTCAATTATGAAACCTAGGGGACTATTCAACTTCAAAGGGCTGACTATTAAATCACAATAGTAAGAAGTCATCTCGAATGCGACAACAGCTCATGTCGTAGTTGGTAAGATCTCAGTTTAACATTCTACGAGAAGAGCAACTTCATCCGAAAAGCCGTTCATTTTAAACCAACCACCTGGAGTGCTAGAGAACAGGCAAGTCCCTAAACGCACTAAGCGCATTGAATTGTGTGTGTCTGACTGTTTGCATACGTTTGTCCACTAAGAGGCAAACACCCATTTTACATTCAATTTAAACACTGAAATAGCATTTTCGGTCCCCTAAGTTGCATCCTGTCAACCCTCAATTCTTCTCACTTATTAAGGCACCTACAAAGAAAAACATACCTATAGGCAACTCCCCGGCTCTACGCACATTCGACCTCCGGTGCCTTTGCAACCATGCCGAATCTCATGAATGAATCCGCTCCTGGGACTCCTACAGAGCACACCATAGAGTACCTTCTGGGGCAGAGAAACGCCGAGGAAAAGTCCAAAAAAGATCTGAAGAGCCTTGGCGAGCTCACCGACCATGAGAGATCCGCCACAGGCATTGTCCGGCTTGGGACGAGATGTACCAAGATTCCTGGAGACCCATTCGGTCTCTACTCCTCATGGGCAGGCAATGTCAGCCACCCAGGCGATAAGCGGATGGTAAAATCCCCGTCCCATCCTTTCCCAGACTCCACATAAGTCAGTAGGATTAATCGAGAATGTTCAGTTGAAAATCATGCCGGCTCTGTATCAACAAATCTTGGCATGTCACCCATCGCAATCCAAACGGCGTGACGCAGTCCAGGAGTTCCTCGCCAAGGTCCCGACAACCGAAGCTGTGCTGCTGGCTACCGCGTCAGCCGATAAGGGAGACATCGAGGTGGTAAATGACAATGCCGAGGAAACCATCGTCAATTTCCGTCTCAAATCAATGACAGTGAGGCTCATGCATTGCAAAGACGTTGACCTACGGGGGAAAGAGCCATTCAGTCGTACCAAGAGATACCGTGAAGCATTGACTGCAGCTAGGGTTGCGTTCAATGAAGCACCCATGAGCACCTCCGTCCAACAGCTTGTGATGGCTCTTCGTCTGCTCCGAACCGCAGGTAACTTCGATACAGCTCTCTCCAAACTATCCAACACAGAAGGTAAAGCGCAAAAGATCCTGGCCGAGCTAAGATCGGAGGCCCAGGAGGAGTACTGGCTACATTCGACAAAGCCCGAGAGAACCCTTCTTAGACAGAATGCGGGAATGGATCAAAGTGCTGATATCCAAGGGCTGCTGGAGGCTATCAAGGCGGGCTGGTCTTCAAAGTGGAACAACGGCCGCTACGATGCGGACTTCTTCTTCCAGTACCTAGCCGACAAGGCTGCGACAGAGAAGGTATGGCATCTCGTGGATGCCGACCTGTTCGTCGTGACTGACAAGAACCGACGCGTCATCTTTGCGAACTTGGAGGACGCTACGGGGCTTTTGTTCGGTGACGATCTGGCGCAGAGACTCGCGACCACCATCGATATGTACTCGTTTTTCGTCCCTCTCCCGCTCCCTGAGACCAAGCGGCACGTGGTAGACCGCTACGTACGTCGGATCCATCCCGAGCTTGATCCGGCAAATGCCACCGTCGAGCAGCTGGCGCGCGCCAAGATGGCCGTGGCGCACTATGGCTGCTGGTCCATGGCGGGCGACCCCCACGGCGAAGACGTCTTCCTGACGCGAGACACGGGTTTCTGGCGCTCGTTCGAAGCGGGGTACTACCCGAGAAAGGTGTTCAAGGGCTTCTGCCGATCCGTACTCGGCCGCTGCACCGACGTGATCCGCTTCCTGGTCGAGAACCTGGACCCCGAGTACTACGCACTATGTCGCGCCGTCTACGAGCAACTGCCTGAGGACGATCGTGTCGCCACTACTGACAAGGACTTTCTTAGTCTTTTTGCGCTTGGAATCAATGGGCATACCCAGAGACACCGGGACACGAATGACATAGCGGGAGGAATGGCGGGGCTTATGACTTTGGGCGACTACACAGGTGAGCAGTTCCAAATTTATCTTACCAACAACTTGGATTGATTACAGGCTAACCACATTCACCCACATGCAGGCGGAAACCTCTGTATCCCTCAATTGAGATTTCGAGTTCGTTACAAACCTGGCGCCTGCACCGTACTCCGCGGGGACAAGATGGATCATCTGGTCACAGATTACTCCGGCCCCCGGTACTTCGTCATAGGAGCGAACCATGAGAGCGTGAGAAGACACGCGGAGAGAAAGATGGGCCAGGCCCCAGCACCAGAGAAGGAGGACGAAGAAGCAGCGAGACGACGCCAAATCTCGGATCCATTTGCTCCGCCAGACTACCGTGACCAGAGCAAGATGGCTCTGGGAGATAGCGATGACGAGTGTGAGAACCGGTTCTATGTCGCATCGGAGAGGGAGGTGGGTATAACGGCTGGCGTCTCTATCAAGACACCTTGCATCAATCCTGGCTGCGACGAAGATGACGAGGAGGTCGCGAACCACCAGTGGACCAACGAGGAGCTTCATGAGGCTGCGGCTTTGCCTTTGTACGATGTCTCGAGCAGCTAGGGAAGTCAGTCCTGAGTTCCATGATAGCAACATTGAATGAAGCTACGTAGGCGCAGATTGCAAGAAGTAACCACTGTACTGTATTACCTTAGTGATGTAGAATGAAATATAAAAGTTTGCTTGAACCAATACATAAGGGGATGACACCCTGTCTCTACATACTAGGTAAGATAATTTGTGCTGCCAGCACCCTTTACCCCCCCCTCTCTCTTACCAGCCGCGAGCTGCTTGTCAATGACACCAGCCTCCTTTCCCCTTCCCCCTCCGCCGGCACCCTCACATCGGCCAACACCTTAGACTACGGCAACACCTCTTCCCTGTCGTCCACGCCACCAGATTTCTTTTCTCTACGAATAAACGAGTACTCACTCCTTTGTGTAAACTCAAATCGGTATCTCGGCCAAGTACATCGGAGTTTAGACGACACGTGCTCTTTTCTTCAACTAATTCACATATTAGCCAATTGCCGACTACATGCTCCAACAGAATGAATCACGTGAATATGCGCAGCAGGGATGCACATCCCCCCCCCCCCCCCCCGTTTATAATTGGTTCGCTTAAGTCAATTATCGTGCGCCATCGCTGTACGTGAGGGGGCAGCTGCAGCTCAAAAAAGGCCAGAAGTCTCGGATGGTCAGCATAGCCAGCCGCCTGCGAACTTGGCTTTACCATCTCTCTCAGCTTCATGAAACATCATCTGACTCTACATTATACATCGCCCGAAATTCGCTGATGGCAGAATCACCCTACCAGCCTTTGAACCATGAGACGAGAGAAATCCGTCTCTTCGACCTGTTTCCGGGAAAAGAAGGCGATCCTCTTACTGGAAGATTGCGGGTCGTCTCGCTGGACCGCAAGCCCAGGTACGATGCTCTCAGCTATCTTTGGGGCTCTCCAGAGCCGCGATCAGTTATCTCCCTAGAAGGGGGATATCCTCTTTCAGCTAGCCCAAACCTCTGTCTTGCATTGTCGGATCTGCGATGCAAGCGAAGGCTACGAACCTTATGGATCGACGCCCTGTGCATAAACCAACAAGACGATGAAGAGAAGAGCCAACAGGTCCTCCTGATGAGCCAAGTCTACAGCGAAGCGAAAGTCACGAGAGCTTGGCTGAATCATGAAGTTGATCCGACAAGCCCCGCCTTACGCGCCTTGTCAAGGCTAATCGAAATGAAACATGTCAAGAAAGGGGGAATGACGGCCAATGCCTACTCCAGACGAGATATCATTTTAAGTTATCTTGGCATGGCGCAAAGAGTAGAATCTCATGATTGGGGTTTCTGGACACCAGTCACCGAAATACTTTGCAATGAGTACTGGTCAAGAGTCTGGATACAGCAAGAACTCCTTGTATCCCGTGAAGTCAGATTCCACATTCGCCAGACGGAAATTCCTGGAAAACATATATTTAGACTGCACGACATTCTAACAGTCAATTGGATGGATGAGATCAGGATGGGCTTTGGTCACCCTTACCACAAGTTGAGGCTGGGATACACTACATACTACGGCCGAGAGAAATACCAGGTCATCGAAGCTAGGCGGAAGGATTCGAGACGCCCATTGATCAATTTGATCTCTTATGCGTTGGACATGGAAGCCTCTAACCCACTGGACGTGGTCTATGGCTGCCTTGCACTTGCTAACCAGCTTGAGATAAGGACGCTTAGGGTCGATTATTCCCTAACTCTGGCTCAAGCATACGCGAATGTCATCAGGAGCCATATCCTGCACTGGAAAACTTTGGACTTTCTGCTTTTCAATGTTTTGTACCCACTCGAAGAACATCCCACTTGGTTGCCAACACGAGAACAGCGTCCCCGGTTCTTGATTAGCATGGATTTCCGATCCCCTGAGCTCGACTGGCTGACCACATCATCATTAGTCTCTGATGATGGTTTACGCCTGCTGGGTGTACGAGCATACCCTCTAGACACCATTGCTCACGTCTCGAGTGTCACGGATCCACCATCCGCTTCTGTTTCGGACATTCTGAAAGCCATAATCGATTGTTATGTCAAAATACATCCGCATGCTAAGGGAGGCGAGGTTTGGTCTTCTGATAGCCTGATTGGTGTGCTCAAGTGGAAATCTCCACTTGTCAGAAGCGTGCCTCCTTTCGATGGTGTGGATGACATACTCCGCGATATAGTTGAATTTACCAAGACCAGTCCACAACAGACCGACTTTGGTTTTTCGGCCACCTGTAATTTGTTGATGCAAATTCCACCAGCTTTCGGCAGGTCCCGGTATACCACAGTGCGCAACCTTGCGAAATACCTCCTGAGATTTGTTCCAGTCGCGACGGAAGCCGGGCGACTGGGGTTCGTCGGTTGGACGAACCCGGAGCGTAAGGCACATCCAGGCGACAAGGTCTGGCTCGTGGCTGGATGTTCACAGCCTGTAATCTTACGGGAGCAGAGCCCAGGTGGTGGTCAATTCAGCGTGATAGGACCAGCGCTTTTCACGGAGTTCATGGACATTGAGAATACTCGTGTACCAAATTGGTTTGGAGATCGTATATCAAATGGAGAAGCGTTGGAAGATTTCACGCAAAGGGTCACTTTAATTTGACATGGCCGGCAGTGAAGAAAAGCAGGCGTAAACCAGGGTTATTGGGTTTTGGGTTGCCCGTCATATCTTGTGGTCTTTCGTGGCACGGATGTGGTGTGAGTCTAAAAGACATTCCGTCTGGTTTATATTGTTTCAACCGAGGTATATGCATATCCTGACAGTACAGTTATAGCGCACCATCTGGTAAAACATTTTCGATGATGTACTGGATACCCTCGCTGCGGTACGTATCATGCTCTATCCAGGAGCCGTAACCACTAAAGACGATGCTATTGGCCTCGTTTCCGTACTCAGGCCAAAATGGCAGCATAGAGTCTAGGATGGATCCAAATGTCAGCAGCAGTCGCTATCAGAGTTGGGAGCCGCCATGCGGTTCCAAGGAGGAATAGACGTACTTCTACCAGGATTTGGATCCAGGTCATGAGCAAAGCTGACCCAAGCGCTTGTCATCTCGTACGCCAACGCTCGGTCCCACGCGGAGGCTCCGGAGTCCAAGTTTGAGAAGACATAGGCCTGCTCTACACCAGTCGAGATGCCCCTAGAGGGCGAAGCACTCGACGGTAGTTGATTGAACCGGTAACGATAGACTGGCACGCCGTCGGCGGTGAGGGTGCTGGCGAACTGCCGGGCCGGTGCGACCATGACGAGGTCACCGAAGATGCAGCAGGCTTGCTTGTCCAGCACGCCAGATGTCAGTTTGGTTTCGCCCGTATTGTACGGGCAGCCAAGCCGCGGGTTCGTGGGATATAGTTCTAGAAGCTTGGAGACGGTGGCGTTGGGCAGGCGTCGAGGGCGGAAGTATCCTTGCGCTATTTTGGTCCATTGTTGGTTAATATCCATCCAAATGCGGTTTGGGGAGGAGGTATGTCTTACCCAGAGGTCCGAAAAGCTGTCCGGTGGTGTTAATTCCCTTGGGGGCCGAGTTGCTGCCTTCATCTGTATTTACTAAAATGACAAGTCAACACACGTCTAGGCTTGGAAAAGGAGTCGTATAGAGCGTACCACCAACGATGGTCGGCACCTTAAGGTAATTTTCAGCTGGTAGTGCCAACTGTATTGACGTGCGGGTAAAATCTCCATCGATCGATTGTCCGGTCTTGGGGCCGACGCTGGCCCGGAACACGTCAATGGGTAAACCCCGGATGCACTCGAGCTGCTCCGCCGCCGTGGCATTCTTGGCCAAAGCAGTGTCAGCACAAGAGGTCTTTGTGAGCAAGGTATCGAAGGTCTGCTGGAATGCCGTCGTGTTGGGTGATTCCAGTGGGAAAGCGCCGCCGCTCTGCATGATGGCTCCGCGGAACAGGCCGTCGTCGCGGCCACCATAGGCCATCATGTGCGAGTATATGGATACAGCGCCCGCGCTGGGATACACATCAGCAGCTTCACCAGACACTGGCCTTGGTGAAGGGGTAGCTTACGATTCTCCGAATAGGGTCACCTTGAACGGATCTCCTCCGAAACACGCGATGTTCTCCTGGATCCAGTGCAAGGCGAGTCGCTGATCGAGCATCCCGATGTTGAGCAGTCCGAGCTCGGCCATTTGCTTTCCGTTCAGAAAGCCGAGAGAGCCAAGTCGATAGTTCTGTAATAGCATCTGTTAAGCAACCCATGTACAGAGATCCATTTTCGGTAATATGGAAACCTACAACCGAAACAACGATCACCGGTTTTTGGATCTCAGTCGAGATGCGCACCATATTAGTCCCTTCAAACAGGGTGTTGGACTATGGTTTTGGGATAAGTTAGTCTTGGTTGCTCGAGATTGCGACAACGACGAATTACTTACGGTGTAGCCGGCGGCCAAGCCACCCCCATAGAACCACACCAGTACAGGCAGCAACGCGTTCGTCTCCATGTTCTCAGCCTTAGCCGGCTTCCATATGTTAAGCGTGAGACAATCTTCGCTGGCATTGGGTTGCGGCCCGGAGCCATAACAAGACGGCCCAAATGCGGATGCCTGCAACGTGCCGAACGACGCGTCCAGTGGTGTGGCATGGCGTAATCGGAGGTCCCCAGTGGGCGGCTTCGCGTACGGTATCCCGAGGAAGCGATTGACGGTGCTTATGCCGTTATCGTCAACGACGCCAACGAGGGTGCCATTTGTGATGGTCACCGACACGGAGTCAGCACCACACCCAATGGAGACGAGAGTAGTCCCTAACAAGGCAAGCAAAGCCGCATGGATTTTCATATTTATTTCTTGCTTCTTGATGAGGAAGTCGGGAGAAAGCCCGGCCCGGAATCCTTCATTGTTGATATGTTACCCCTCATGAGTCGACGGCAGGCAGCTCCAAGAAGCAGCTCCGCAGCAACATGTATGTAATTACGTCGAGCCGGGTAATAGGGAGTCCCGGCGGCAGATACCAGCACCCCACCTGTTGGGCCACACCGATCTGAGGATTCCCTCTGGGCGGTTGGCAGATCTCCAGATCGTCGATCAGATTAGCTTCGCTCGCAGCCGTATTTAACCGGCAAGGGTGGGTGGACCCACTTACCCCTGAGTAGACGCCAACAACGATATGAGATAAAGTAAACCAGAGTGCAATACTTATTTCCCTGTGGTACCACGACGCTCGATATTCTGACAGGCCATGCGTTACTTAAAATGACGAACAGCCATACGCAGATGTACCTGATTACATTTGAACCGGGCGGCGAAAAGTCCCCACATCTCACCCCCGAGCGCGTACATGAGGCAACATCCTTTTTTTTCTTTTCTCGCTCTGTTTTCATTCGCTATGTGTCAACGCCAGATAATCATCAATAGGGAAACTGATGACAGGACATAGGCAGATGGTACGATAATCGCGATGAGGCATGGGTTGTGGTGGTCTTGTGTTTGCGAGACGGCTGGCATTCAAGTCCATATGTCAAAATGACATGGATGGGTTCGTACCTCTGCCGTCCCTGACGTGACGGATGGCAGGCAAAAATGGCAAAAACATACAACACCGAGGATTCCCAGGTCGTCACCGACCCTAGTACTAATTCGGCTCTCTGCTGCTTATATATGGGAGAGCGGACGGGATCCCTAGTATTCAGCAGGATGTGGTCGTATGTGATTGTTCATGATGATTTGCGACATTATATCGTTGTCAGCCTTCTCTACCTTGGAATGGAAATTGTATTAATGTGTTCTGGGCAATATGTATAGCCAAAATCCAGCGTCCACCTCATCAACCAGATGCGTGTCGCCAGGGATCTCTCCGTACTCGCCAACCTCATTCATCACCTTGGTGAGAATACTGAGACCCCTCTCCAGTTCCTCGTCCGTAATGGTCAGTGGAACACTGCATCGAACCCGGGGCTTCTGTGGGTAGATGAGGACGCCTTACAGGTACGCCAACCTCGCTATGCGACGGGCCATCACCCCACCAGCGCCCTCGTTCAGCACCATGACGAGGTCGGCGCCGCGAGCTGTGTAGTAGTCGATGAACGGGTGCTTGGTCGCCCACTGCGCGTTTACCTCACACAAAAGGCGGTAGACCGTCGAGTTGAGAAAGCCAGAGGGTATCTGCAGGCAAGACGGGTTTGTTTGTATTGTCGTGAAATCCCTGATAGGTGATTCAGGCGTACCTGGGTCCGGGAATAGGGGGTTAGTTTCAGTCGCTATCATATCCATATCATCGGATCCTGGCACTATAATAGGGTCAGTGCAGAAGAGATCTGAGATATTTTTGATTATCATCTCTGTCCCACAGTCAGGAGCCGAGGAGGAGTCTCGGGCTCTATCATGCGATTTTCACGTCCGATGGGGTTCCAGGGTTCGTCAGATGCTGGCGATTGTGGGCACATGCTTTGAAAGGTTACTTCTCTTTCTCTTGTTGGGGTAACGGGCATTGGTAGGAGATTATTGTCAGCTGTCTGTAAGCCCTTAGAGCCCTGGAGTGCGCATTTGCGGGTGAATGATTGCGGGTCCTGGGCCGTCATGATTTTAAAGACTTGGAGACTGCAGGACAGAAGCTTCTTCTGACAATGTGAACATCGTGAGGTTTCTTTTTGGTCGCACTGGATGCCAATTAGCTCTTTGTCTCGCGGATGGATATTCATCTTCTCTGCCGCCATCTGGGGCCATACTCTTCGCTTTGACTTTCTACACTGCAGACACGCGCCTTGCCTGCGTGTTGCAGCGGCTGGTTGCATCATCGAGGCTCGGTAGGTTGTGGGCAAGTTGAACCTGTGCTGACTTTTGGATGATCTCATATGGTGTTGATTTCATTGCTGGCAAGCTGCCCTCTCCTCTGTAGAAACCGGTCGGGTGAACAAGTGGAGGTGGAGATATGCAGGGGCCCACGATCTGTCGTTCCAGATGTCAAGGTTTACGACTGACTAATGGCGTAAGCCTGCTGATAGTAGATAAGATTATATAGTAGGAATTCGGTAATTCAAGAGCTAGGTCTGGCCATGTCTCCTCCACATTTAACTTGGTTGTATTGACTCGATCAGCTCCGTCTCCACGTCTCCGTCCAGCATGCCGTGCGTCATCGCTGCTTCTTTCCAGGCGTCACGCAGAGCGTCGTCCATAACCTGGACAGGCGTGCTCTGGATCTTCAGCCGACGATCTGCAACCGCGTATGTGACCCTGTAGCCGCCCCGGTAGGGCCGCGGGCCGACTCCTGGTATGATAACGCGCAAGTCCCTCAGGAGAGGCATTTCGCGGGCGGCACGCGCTATGCCTATATTCCACGCCGAAATGAGACGCTCGTTGGGCGATCCCCGAAACTGGTTATCCCTCCGATCCTCATCAGCGGGCGTGCCGGGTTCGCCATTCCTGAGGTAGTCTTCATCCTCCTCTTCATCCTCCTCATCCTTTTCCTCTTCATCTTGCTCCTCCTGTACACCAGCGGCATCTACCGCCCCATATTTGCAATGCCGGTCACAGAGCCAATTCCCATTGGGATCCGCCGCCGCAGCAAGCAGACTGAGAGGCTGAAGATGTGGCCATTCTTGGCGAGGCTCGAGTGCCCCAGGTTCCATGCACGTCGCGATCGAGGGCCAGAAAAAGTCGCTGGTGACAGATGCCTCGATGTCGGCGGATTTGACGCGTTGGCACAGGGCCCGCAGTGCGACGCTGAGTTTGTCGATGCCAGCACTAACGCGGGCGGGCGCGAAGTCGTGATTATTGGGCGGTGGGTATGTGTACTGCAACTTCACAATCTCCAGCGAGTCGGGGAGGAGCTCGAGCCCCCCGGCAAAGCTGTCACGTAAATACGCCCGAAGAGCCAGATCCCTCTTCTCTCTGTCGGAGAGGCACCAGTCAATACTTGTCAGTGTCTGTAACTGGCTGGCAATCTGACAGTAGGCGATAGGACTGATCAGGCGCCATCTAAGGCTGCGGTAGTATTGGTCAAGTATCTGAAAGGAGGAGAAGACACCAATGGGCCAGTTGGGGGCATGGAGAAGCTCCAGATACGAATGCTGAAATCGAACCTCGCAGATGTCTTTGGTCAAGTAACTCCTTCTCATTCGACGAGTGCGATCATAGCAGGGACGATACCAGATGTCGCTGGGCGAAATGGCAGTGATTTTGAGCACCCTGTTGTCAGGGGCGCAGTCGCTGAGGGCCTCAAAGAACGAGAAAAATTCCTCCACCGTCCTCGTGAAGACCTCGTTGTTGCGTCGTTTTTCATCTGGATTTTTGAGGCGGGTCCGTGCCTCCTCGTCGTAGGACGGCAGTCTGATCCCCAGCTCGATTATACGCACATAGCCGATACGTTGCCCTGGTGAGGATGTTTTGGGCATCGGCCATTCGATCACTCGTCAGGAGCACCTCGTTGACGCTGAACCTTTCGATTTGATGCTGCCATTTACTGCAGACGGTGACGTACTTGGGCCACGTGGGATTGGGAGTATCTCTATGATAGCTCGTTCGCACGTCCAGGTAGCGGAGGATGCTAGACAGGACCTCGGGAGGAACCTTCTCCATGGCGAAACGAAAGCTCTGGCGGCACAGGCTGGCGGTTGAGCAGGAGTAGCAATGCTAGGAACTCGAAGTACTTCGTATGGGAGGATGGGAAGGTAAGATGCTAACTTGAAGTTATTAGATTATCTAGGCAAACGCAGTGGGATTTTGGCTTTAGCTGTTGCACGGGGTATATATACCCCTATATCGTACGGGTGTAGAGTGGAGTTCCGATCTAGCGTACGACATTAGTCCTTAGGCAGCCATCCATCGAGCGGCACAGCACACTCTATCCTATTCGCTTAAGTATTATCACGAGGGTGGAGTAGAAAGCCCACCCTCGCCTGTATAATTAATTCAATAAAGAATGAATAACATTCATTATATTCAGCTTCACAGGGACATCAGCAGTGTAGGCTTCAAATCAGGTCCGAATTGAACGATGATGCTTCACAATGGGAATGCATTTACATGAGAGAGACGGTATGCCCGCCTGGGGTCACACACGTATGTGACCCTTAAGATGTACGGGTCCATTCTCAACAGAAGCCCGTGTCGGGAGTGGGGAATCGGCTTTTGCGGTAGGGGTCTCCGTCATTGCAGGATCGAGTCCGAGATGGAGCCCCTTTGTGTCGGGGAGCGGAGAGAGGGGTGAAGCACGAGTACATATCAGTCGTGCTGGCTGCGAAATTATGTGTCAGGTTGCTATAGAACAGTAGATTTACTTCCCCAGGTTAAAATTAAATATGACCTTGAATTATATTTGTATGTGCGAAAAAATAGACGAATGCTCACCTCAATACACCCCGTGGTCCAACCTTGTCCCTTCTTTCTCCAGTTGACCTCCCCACTGTAACCTGGAGATCTGCACCCATCCGATGCGCGGGAGGAGCGAACCCAGAAAGTCAGGTAATGAGGTAGGTAGGTACATGTACCTGGATAGGTACACATCTTTTTCAAGCCCAAGGTTCGTTACAAAACTTGAATGTCGAATTTGCACTACATGCCTCAAGCCACAACTGATTGTTTATGGGTCGAATACGACATAGTTTCCTCTTTTGACGTCCAAGTCGATTGTTAGCAGCAACTTCTTTCTTCCACCGTTGGTTCCAGTTCCAACGTACGTTGATACCAACGTTTACCCCAGAGCTGACCAAGCGTTGGTGATAATTGTGTTCATACCGAAGGAGATACACTTCCAGCGTCCCAACCACCGCCATCATGTCCCACGAAACAACGTAAGTAGTTTATAGTGAGAGGATAGCGTATCGGATGGATACCTATATTGACTCTGCATCTAGCTTCAACATGAATGGAACCAGCTGGCTGCCGCCCCCTCCCCCGACCAACACCATGGCGACCTCGGTCGTTAATGGAACCACCACCGCCAACAGCGCCGACAACACCACCACCGCGCCTACCAACTGGCAAGTGTTGCTTAGAAAACAATCTCGCAAGATGGCCGTGACCACGTAAGTAGTATCCATATCCTTTCCTCATTACAGCAATGTCTAAGCGCTGATTCTCGTTTATAGTATCACCAAGACTGTAATAAGTCTCGCCACGACGACCGTCTTGCCCCCCGGAAAGCCCCCGCCCCCGCCCGTTGGGACCTGGTCGGTTTGGGTGGCCGCAGTTCTGGCTTTCCTGGCTGTTGTCTTTCTTGGAGGCAACAAAGGCCTCAGTAAGGTACATGAAACCCCTCAATAAGTCATCGTATTTTTCCCCTTTCAAAACCATCGACCCTTCTATCCCGCCCAGCATCCTAGCATGGATTACTGACAACCTTTTTTTTATAGGAGGCAACTATGAAGGCCGAGAAGAAGGCCAGAAAGGAGGCCAAGAAGAAGCGCCGCGCCGCCAGGAAGGCCGAGAAGGGAGGGGAGGAGAGACTCGAGCGGCTCCGCGCCTGGCGCGAGTTGCGTTTCGCCTCTCCTCGAGAGGCCGCCCGTGCCTGGGCCACTGGCCAGGGTCCCGGGACCCGTACCCCCGGTGTCCCTCCCGCCCACCAGTAAAGAAGAAGAAGAAGACTACGACAACGATGATGATAACGACATAGGTTGCTGGCGTTTTGGTTTGTTTTAGGTTGGTTACGGCTGGTCCCGATTTCTTTTTTTGCTTTTTTGTTGGCCAAGGCTGGTTTCCTTTTTTCGGTTTCTTCAGGTCTGGTTTGCTTTTCATCATCCTGTACAATGGTATCTCCGAAACCTGGTTCTGAGAAAAGCACCTTTGCCGCACCACATATAAAACTTCATGGCAGGCACAATTCCCTGTATTGACCTGTGCTACCCAAAGACCGAATATTAGGTACATTCAGAACCACACCTCAATTTCCCACCTAAATAAGTACAAGAATTACACTTCTCATTCGCTCAGCCAAAATGCGTATCTCAAAGACAGCATGTCTCATGGTAGCAGGGGCTGCTTCCAGTTTTGCAGTCCCGGAGAACATGTATCGTCCTACTACGTTCACCACCAGCACCTATGCACACGACTCCGAGTCCAAGTCCCATCTCTTTGCACGAGACCAAACTCCTTCTACAACCCTCACGGTACAGCCCGAGGATCCCCCTGCAACTCCGTCTCCAACTGCACCGCCCTCCTTGATTACGCCGCTTACCCCAGAACAAAACGCGCGATCTCTAATCGGGGCTACCTTGAACAACTTGAAAGACAGGGGCAGGGCCAAGAAATGCGACAGCATCGACAGGGATATCTTGTTCAATCAAACCACGACATTCCTCAGTCACTGGAATCCAGAATCGCCGAAACACTCAGACATGCCCGATGTCACCGAGAAGGCCATTCTGGAGCGCCTTGTCGCCTACCAGATTATACACAACACCATGAAGACGCAGGCTCAACAAGATGCCTTCCCCGACGACATTGTCGACGAGTGTCGGAGCATAGCCAAGTTGATTATGGAGGACGGCGTGCTGACGGGCTCCAACCCGCGTGTGCTCACTGCGCTCGACACCATCTTCGACGAAATTTGCGCCAGCACCGGCAAGGTTCAGATCCCAGACCGGGTGCAGGAGATTGTGGACACGCTACTCCGCGGTCTGGGCATTAATCCCCAGCTTACCGTCCCCGGCCAGACACAGAGGCCTGCTTGCGCGTGCCCTGCCAAACCGGACTTCGCACTTGAACTACGCTACGACTGGGACTCCGAGCGATCGCTTTGGATTTGTCACTGCTACAGATTTGGCACAAAGATAGTGACACCACCCCCTATGTAAAGGCAAGGCGGTATTTGCAATGATGGTGGGACAGGGATGGCCAACGCCGGTGCGGTTGTGCCTGGCGGCAAGACGGTCGACGTGACAAGACTTGTGAAAGTCTTGCTGATACTATACATGACGATTAGCACTCGGACATTTCTATAATTAGAAAGGGGCATGGAAATACTTACGTTGTGACGACCATCTTGTAGAATCGTTTGCTAGCAACATTTGTCAGTACTCACTCGACTCAATGTCGACCAATATACCCTTTATGACTTACCACATACGTACTAAAATCTTTGTATATATGAAAGAAAAAAGAAAGATGTAGATGGCGTGTGTGTGAGAGCGAGAGACAAGGTGGAAGGATGGTGGTCAGGGTAAAAGAATTTCAACCCCCCCTCGCTGTGTAAACACCAATATCGTCAGTATGTTCATTCGACTATCAAAGGAGCAGGACCACTTACGCCAATGGAACATGGTGGTGTTGGGTTTGCTGCTTTTGCTGTTCCGGGCGTTCCCGGTCTCGGTGCCCCTAATCGGCTGGGCCTCTGGATATTAGGGCTAAGGAATGCATAACATCGGACGGTACAAGTCAATGCGCTGTGCAGCGGCTCAAAACAATGTACCCCAACTGCGAAGACGTCGTCTCATCCTCCGTTTGATTGTATAGCGAGTCTGGTATGCGTCGTCGACCAATAGAACGACCGTGTCATCCCTAGTGGCTGCTGGTCGCAATGCTTTCGTTGTGCCGATATCGTTTTTCATCTGGCTTGGCGTGGTACCTCTAAGACTCAAATGGCTGATGGTCTTATGGTTACAAGATTGGCTGTCATTTCGCCAAGGTCTCGTCGGAAGGTTCGTCCGATTCAGATCAAAGAATGCTTCACAACGCTTCGGGTCGGGTATGCTGCCGTCCAATCCTCGTCCGACGTCGTACTGAGCTAGTGTTGGCGCAGTACGCATTCTGCGGTACATGTATTTGGTGGACTCCTACTGGGAGGTCGAGGGGGTTGTGTGTAGTTGCATCGGCGGCACAAGTAAGCGGCAGGTATGGGCATGGTTACGAGAAGGTCGATCGATGCGCTGGATGTCCGTCCATACTGTTAGTTATCATGCTCCATAGAGAGAAAACAGAAAGGAAATACCTCACGTCACCTTGTGGGCGCCAAGAAAGCAGCGATGTGATATAACACTCATCAGATTTGTTCCTTTCGGCAGGTGGCAGTAAATGGGTGGGTAGCTAAATGAGATGGTAGAAAAGTCAATCTTTGCAATTGGATTGATGTGGACACCCTTCGGCATTGCATCGAGGCGAACCAAGATGTAGTAGAGGAACAACATGTGCAATTTCAATCAAAAGAAATCCAATCCTTGTCGTTCATGGGGAGCCATTATGTTGCTGCGTTGGTGCGATTGCGGGCTAGTCTCGACTTTTGCCTGCCTGCGCTGATTGCGGGCACTTCCGTATCTTTCCAATATCCGATTGCCAGTTGCCACTGCAAAAACGGCCTGTATCAAGTGCCAAATTAAGTACAGAGTCATTTGTCGCCTACTTGTATGTGATTACTTAGTCTTTTGTCTTCCGGTCCCTAAAATAATACTGATGCGATGTCTAGTACACCTGGGCGTCAGATTGAACCAATCTGTAACACCTGATTGGAGGAGGCACTAAGAGCAAAGCGCTACATGCTGGCTTTTCTACGGGGTTGCCCGCTAATTGGCTCCTCGCCGCAACCCTTCTCCATAGCGCTCTTGGCCACTGGAGACGCACCACCAAACCGAAATCCAAAACCACCAACACTGCCAAAATTTGGACTGCAACGTCAACTCTATCTATGGCGCGTATACACAGGATCATGTGTTTCAACTGGATCCAGTTCGTTCCTCTCGGAGCTGATCGACCTAGTTTAATGATACATAATGAGCCCATTCTCATATTTGGTTTCTCTTCTTGGCATGCTTGTTCGCCAAATAGACATCGTGGTACTGACACCTCCAAACCAGCATGTGCTTGGACTTTGTGGATGCATCTCGTCAACTTTATCATTTCCAATACATTCCCTCCATACTATGAATCCCATGTCTTCGTTCCCATATACATTGAAAAGACGTTGCCGAAGTCGAGAGCAGTGGTCTTGGGTGCTAATCGATCGATGCCGCGAGGTTTTGCGCCGTGTGATCGGTAACTTCAGGCATTGGTGATGTGAAATCAAAATTGTCTGTATGTCTTCTTCTTTCGGATCATTGAAGTGGTTGTAGAAATGTTTGCCTCGAGAGGTTGGAGGTGGGAGTTTCCACACTTGGGTGCCATCTAGCCTGAAGTTAGCTCCATGGATGAATTGTGAAGATCAGAAAGCAACTTACCATGTGACGGACCTAGCCAACCAAGCTTGCCTTGACGGTTCCATTGTCCTAGTTAGATGGCGTAACAAGCGAGAAATACTACCACGAGTCAAGCCTGCGCACTCGCAAATCTGTGGTGAGGTAAATTTGCAGCCACAACCAATGCTGCTTCGGTCTTGTAGACTTACTACCGCTGATTTGGAGATTGTCTTGCTGATGCTGCGATTTGTTGGGTAGTGTGGCCAATGAATTCAGATCCTGGTGAAATGGTATCACGAATGTCTGTGTACTTTCGGGTTCCAAATTGTTGGCGAGGATCGTCGCAGGGTTCAAATCGAGGAACTGGAGATCCGTTGTCGAAAGACTCGGCTGCGTTTAGGCCTGAAGTTAGCTTTCTGGACTTGGCACCAAGATCATGGTATTGACACGACTTACTATGTGGCGGACGTGACCAGGAGTGCTTGGCGTGACGTTTCCTTTGTCACAGCCAGTGGCGCGACAACCAGCAATGCTTCCGCGCTCACAAGGCCATGAAGAGAACGATGTGTAGACAGGACATTAAGATTTTGAACTTGTAGGTGGGCATGCTGGAGCAGCGTCAAGATCTTCAGGTTGTCAAACCCGCTTCTTCTTTTTCCCCAATTGGCCGAGACGATGTATAGAAGGGATATTGCTTGATACCTTGCACCATCCTGGCACCGCGGTTGGAGGTGGGCATCGATGCTAATGGCGAATCAACCGCTGCTTTGCCGAAATTGATGATATCACTGCCGACGTTCTGACTGTTGGTCGTGGGTTGTCTGAGGAGAAGCAGCGGATGGTGGTCTACACAGAACAATTCGTGATCATGATCTGTGGATAAGAATATCCAGTTGGCGACTGCTACTAGGAGTATTTGGCATGGAGGATGTTCGGAGGGGCAATAAGCCCGCAAGAAGAAGTGTCCCGTTAGTTGATACCTTTGGGGAGAGAATGTTCAAATATGAGTCCCGAAGAAGGTAAAAGCCCGGGTGATCAAATGTAGTTGAAAAAATGGCGTGAATTTTTGCGTGAGTGTTGAAGAAACCGCTCAATGTGAACATGGCCTGCTTGAAGAAGGCTCACCTTGCTTTTTGAGCGAGGCGTCTTGATGCATGCCTGAAAGCTTTCCCAGTGACTGAACTGGTATGTCCCCAGCATATTGGTCTTGGTACTTGGATGAAGTACGTATATGTAGGTTCCCAATAATGATATGTGTGAAGATTCCAGATTCAATCTCCGGTGCGATCGATCGTATGGAGAAGACCGCCCCTGGGCCTTGAGTCTGATGGGTTGGATGAGGAGGATTGCCCTTGGACTTGAATGCGATGGCATTTGTGAAGAAGAAGATTCCCCCCAAATCTTGAATGTGAAGGTAGTTGTGTGTGAGAGATGCCCCCTGTATCTTGGATGTCATGATAGTTTTTGGAGTAGATCCCCCCGAATCTTCAGTGTGTGGGTAGTTGTGCGAAGAAGATTCCTCTGGATTCTGAGAGCGATGGTCTGAATGAAGAAGATTATCATTGAATCTTGAATAAGTGGCATGTGTGAAGAAGGTTGCCCCGGCATCTTGAGCTTGATGCTTAGATATGTGCTTGGAAAGTACTCAAGAGGCGTCGATGATGAATGAGAAGACGGACAGCCTTGAGATGGTACGAGCTGACTCGAACATGGAGCGTGCTGGCGATGAACGTGTAACTAGGTCGTAGATGAACACAGAGGATGATCCAACGTTTTCAGGAGTTTGCGGATGGGATGAGCTCTGACGGTAGAAGACTGATTGATCGGATGGGCTCAAGTGAGACATACTGAGAGGTATGAGGGCAGTCTCTGTTGAGTTGTGTGTATGAGGGGACGCAGCAAAAGCCTAGATGGTTGGTATGGCTGTGGTGATGATGAAGCGGAACCTTGTTGACGACTGTGGCTAGATGACTCGGCCATAGAGTGAGATGGACAGATGCGACACTGGCAGTGTTGTACTGAAACAGCTGATTTGACCATGATGGTTTGTTGGTT
Organism: Apiospora arundinis; assembly: GCA_039105305.1. Taxonomy (NCBI): domain Eukaryota; kingdom Fungi; phylum Ascomycota; class Sordariomycetes; order Amphisphaeriales; family Apiosporaceae; genus Apiospora; species Apiospora arundinis. The sequence continues at coordinate 184,434 of JAPCWZ010000007.1, read as the reverse complement.
GTTTTCGTGTCTTGGGGTTTCTCGGTGGTCTGGATTCTGATTAATCGAAGTTCGTCGCCGTATTGTTTACAGATGAAGTGATAGTTCTCGAATACTCAGAAAATAAGCTCACGGGACTGCGGCACCGACCAATTTTATGCCAGCAGAGCTGACAAAGGAGTTGCTTTGGCTTCGGCAGGATGCCTAATGAGCCCGGACAGGGTGCATCTCCTTTTACAGCGGACGCCCAACCCACAATCTCCAGTGGCCCGGGCCCCAGCAAACCCCCACGAGGAGGGCTACCCATTGCAAGCTTTTTTCTTTTCTTCTAAAAAAATCAACAACACCCAGAAAACCAGCATTGAACAAACGAAAAAAAAGAAACCGGAACGCGAAACCACTTGTCTTCGTCATCATCATCATCATCGTCATCGTCGTCGTCGTCGTCATCCTCGTCCTCAAACGGAGACGCCAGTGCTGCGGCCGCTGCTGCGGCCGCTGCGGCGGTTGGGGCGGCGACGGCGGTTGCTGCTGCTGCTGCTGCTGTTGCTGTTGCTGTTGCTGTTGCTGTTGCTGTTGCTGTTGCTGTTGCTGTTGCTGCTGATGCCGAGGGGGAGGCGGCGCCACAGCCACACCAGAACGAACGACACGGCAGCAAACACCCAGCCCGAGACCTTCTTCACCCAACCCCAGACGAGACACCAGAGGTCGCAGACGCCGGACCTGTCCTTGTCCTCGGTCTCTTCTTTCTCGCCCTTCTTGATGATGTCCTGTAACACATGGCTTAGTTAGCAATTCATTCCTCGTCCGCCCTGGGAAGGGAAGAACGTCTTATGTTCTATAGTTAACTTACGCGGTCGAAGCAGTCGACCCAGCGGGCGACGGTCCTGAACCAGGCGCAACGCATCAGCTTTCTTCTTAAAATAAGAAGAAGCAGCGGCACGACACCAGCCGGCCAAACGATCCCCAACACGTTCAGCCAGAACTTCCACCACGGCATGCCCAGTACTTCTTGGGCAGCAGCCTGGGGCCACTCGCATACATGAGTGGCGGTGGGCACAGGGCCCGCCGAGACTGTAGTCGTCTCGGTTTTAAATAAAGTGACCGTGGCCACTGGGGGCTTCGAGACTATAACGCGCTCGATCGTCTGCGTAACTGTTTCAAATACTGTTGAAACAGAAACAAGGGGAGAAATTATGTCTGGCGGAGGCGGGGGGAAAGGGGGGAGGGGAAGGGTCGGCCAAGGGCAACGAGGAAATGTTGGATCTAGATTCATTATTAGCCATGGTCATCTTCAGCAGCCTGAGAATGGGAGTGGATACTTACACAACAGACATCTTTGCGGCTGTTGCTGATGATGCTGCTGATGCTGCTGCTGATGCTGCTGCTGCTGTTCCTGTTGCTGTTGCTGTTGCTGGTATCTGTGGAAGTAAACGAAGTCAGTGTTTGGTCCGTTCAGCCTCAAACTGGTCCTGAACGCAGCATATACTTACGAGAGCAGAAGATGATCGAAAGAAGAAAATAAATAATCGATCGAACTGGGAAACACATCAGTACCTATGCAATGATACAACCTCAGCGACAGAGGATATGGGTGTTTTTACACTGCTGTTGGGGCGGCCCAAGGAGGAAAGGAAGAAGAAAATCCAAACAGAGTCCAGCGCGTCGAAATATTAAGACCCTCTCCTCTCAGTCCCATCTCCCAAGAGTGGGGCTCTATGGATGCTATTCTCTACCTAGGTACACTGAAGACTCGCTCTTGCCTGTTAAATGGAGAACTGGGACTTGGATCAATTGATTGTACGTAGTGCTACATACTTGTATGGTAAGTAATCTCTACCTTATGAGAACTCAAATCGACGCCTCGGTATAACCAAGTAATTGGGGAGATCATACATATTTCTCCTTCATGAAAAAGTTGACATCAGATATCATACAGCTTGGGTTTAGATCTATGGAGTTGCAGAGTGGTACGGCAGAGTGACTGTTGACCTGATGGGGTACATCCATCTTCGCTGGGCCAGCCTGTTTGATTCAAACCAACAAAAAAAGAGAAAGAGATCCTGCACATGTACTTGTGAACACATCATTGATGAATCGAAACCTACCTCCTCTCTACCAAAGCAAGTCGCCAGATACAATTTGAAGGTATTGCCTACTGTAGACCAGAACATCAGATCAGTGCTAGGGGTTTTAGATACGGTATGTATTGGAGGGTGTCTGCCAGCCTGGGCTTAATGTTGATCAAATGGCTCCCGGCTGGTTTTCAACGTTGAGTACCTACGGCTTGGTCAACCCCATCAACTGTTGTACTATGGAAGGCACTGTCTTCCAGTATTGCAGCACCTAGATGCCTCAAGTATTTCCACCTTGTGGGTCTGCGAGGCCAAGTAATTCATTATCAATTGATGTACCTCCCTGTAGGTAGGTACTTGATCTCTCCCATTGTCCCATATCTGATCTATCCTGGATATGACAGAGCATTCTGACATCCTCCTTGGTAAGAATTGCTTATCTCAGCAAGTTGGGCAGTGTGTCCAAAGGTTTGGCAATGTGTAGTTTGATAGACCACACCAATGAAAACAAAAAAAAACCATAATTGGCTGCTCCAGAGGATATGTGCTGCTGAAGAAGGCGAAGTTGGAAAGGTTAGGGCTCGTGAAAGTCAAGTGGAATCCAGTGAGAGGCAAGTTTGACGGAAGGCATTGTGCTACGAGACATCAACGACCATATATTTCCCACTACGTACTGAATTAACGACCGAGATCATTGTTACTCGAGGAATTGCTATATACGTATAGGGGTACATGGAACGTATCAGTTCAATCCAAATGCCAAATATGTTACCTTGGCCACTTTTCAAGCCAAATCCAAATCTAGCTTGTTAAAATTCACGCAGTTACAGGAGTAACTGGCATGAGACTCGAGGCGGAATGATCTCCGACATTCAAGTCCTAGTTCCAATCTCATGCCGGAGTCGAAGTGTGAGTGCCGTCGGGAGCTGTGCGACAATCAGGGAAACCGTAGCATTGGCAATGCCATCTGGCTTGCTCCTTATCCCAGTAGTACTCGAGGTAGAGCCCACAAGGCGACCAATTTGCAGGAGTTCTGCATTGGCAGGCAGGCCTCTGCAACAGAGCCTCGGGGGTTTGCGTCTGAGGATTCACCTCCAAGCCCCGCACAACTACATCAATGTTATCCTGCAAGGTGCGCGGGATCTGGCTCCTACCATCTTTCGCGCAGACATCGTTGTAAATAGTATCTATCGCGTTGAGAACCCTAGGGTTGGCGCCGGTGAGTACCCCTTCCAACTTCACCACGTTGTAAGCGCTACGGATCTGGTCCACGAGCGTTTCTGGGACGGCAACCTGGCGGTTTTGCTCCTGAATGGTGTCGGCGACAATCTGATATACCACCAACCGATCCAGGATGTCTTTCTCCGTTTTTTGAACACCATCGGGGCGCGGCACGTAGTAGTCCTCGGTCTTCCGGTGATCCAGAAACTTTAATGACTCGTTGTAGAAAGATTCCTTCCCTATGCCGTCGCACTCGTGTGTCTTGTCCCTTGCCCTTGCACTCCTCAGGACTTCGAGCAGCAACTCTCTCACATTCTCCTCTGGCGTCGGCGCTTGAATATTGGGTGGCCTAGGAATTGGTTGAGTAGATGGTGGCATCTCCGGATTGACGGTTTGCGTTGCCATCGGTGGTCCGCCATTTTCACGCCGAAGCTGGTTTCGCCTCGCATAAGTGGCGGTTGCAAAGGTAGTAGGGGTGACAAGGCCCCATGGGTTATCGTGGGCTGCTGAACGTGCTCCACTGGAAGCAAGGAGCACTGAGATATATGCTGAGAAATGCATTGCGAGATATGTTGTTGGGTTATCTGATGCAGCAATAGATTTGGCGATGCGGTTGCAGTATAGGGGCCAGTTGTGGTATGTAAGATACTAGGCTTCACGTAAAGATGGAATGAGAGCTTCAGGAAGCCACTCTTATAGGATCTTCGAGGTGATTTTGAATTCGGGTTGGAAGTATCGGAAATAGGTATAGCAATTGTGCTCATATTTCTATTCTAGAGCCAATCGGAGATACACAAATTACCCTTCAAGATCATATCGGGGCACACACAAACCTTACCTTATGTGCTCACGGCCATATCTCACATCTTCTCCGGGTGAGATTTTTGATACTCGACGAAGAACCCTTTGCATGGACTGGTCCGCATATAAATGATGGGCTGTAGTTTGACACAGCACGGACGACGCCGAAATCGACGAAGCACTTCTTCAAAGCGGCCACAGAAAGTGTAGCTCGATGACATGCATTGTCAGCGAAAGACCCCCCAGGTGTCTAACTATGGCCTTGAATGGTCTTGCCTGAATCGTTGCTTCAAACGGTACTGAAGCAATAAAAATATCTCAAAACACCTTGTCGCACACAGTGTAGCTGGCCCACCAAGACTTTGACCCGCCACCTCAATTAGCAGCACTTCGTTATCTTCACCAAAATAATATCCGTACAATCAAGGAGGTACATGGTGAAAATGGCAAATGGTCGGAGCCTTAGCTGTGTCCATCGTTTTGCTAATTACAGGTGGTAAACGGTCCCTGGATGTACTTCGCAACACGACTCACTTCAATAAGGTGGCACCTAGACAGAAGAGTTCACCAGGGCACTCGGTCATGACTGAGTACCATGTGGCCCATCCATTGTAGACAGAAAATAGAGTTAGGTGCGCAAATATAATATACTGGAGGGCGAGCTAGCTCCCTTCGCCTAGTAGCCGACTTGAGGTTCTTTGCGCCCCTTTTCGTATACCAGTACCGCATGAAACAATAACCGACTTGGATCACAACTTGAGGCAGTTTCACAGAGCAAACTGTGTGCAAACTCGTTTTTTTATTCCCTTAAGATGTTCCGCCCTCTTCGATGTACGTTTTTGCGGAATCTGCTTCAAGACGTTCCTACCTAGTTGCAAAGATATCTATCACAAAATTGATATAACACGGGCTGAGTTCTCTCTCAACGAACAATGTACACGATCCTCCTCCTACTGCCGGCTCTGGTGAGAGCTGGCTTCTCCTGGCAAGATCCAAGCAGTACCTTGATCGCGCTCCCATCCTGGCCATCACAATCCCCTCCTGCTCCTCTACCCTCCACTCACTTGACCACTACTACAATCTCCCCACTGTCCAGCGTCGCCACACCCAACAAGCCCGACGAAGTCATGAAGGCCTTCCTCACCGGCGCACTGCTCAACGTGAGGGTGGCAAACAAGGCCGAAGAATGCAGTTCCATCGACCAAAGTTCATTCGTGGAGAAAACAGCCCGTTTCCTCGACAACTGGAAGACGGCTTCTCTGGTACCTACCCAAGGCGAGGATACCACGAAGCAACTGCTCGAGCGTCTGGTTCAGTACCAGAATGTTTACCGGGTCATCGGAGCCGAGTCGCAGACACAAGAGGGAACTGTACCCTCCACTTGGAACTATCCAGGCAATATTGTGGAAAGAATCCGAGAAATGAGGTCGATCCTTGAAGACAATGACATCCAAAGAGGCAAAGAACCCCGTGTTATCGACGCACTAGATGTTATATTCGATGATGTGTGTGCCGATACTGGGAAGATTTCCCAAATACCACGGGCAGTGCAGGAGACGGTAGATATCGTCCTCCGCGGCATATGAAGGGGCTCTATGTTCACAACAGGTCAGAGCGAACGAGTTTGGACGTCGCGTGTATGTGGCTATTATTTTCTATTTTTAACCAGATTTCATCAAGCCCATCAAGCCCATCATGTGACCATTTGGATCATGCTCAACCTCCAATGCTAAAAATTTCCAACTTTATAGACTTGAAGGCTGAAAATAAACTGTCTCGACGCCAAGCCCCTGAATCTATGCCGCTCGTAGCTTAAGCGGAACACGCGTACTGATGGCAGTCACACAGCCACTCCGAAGCTTCATTATTCCATTCCAATGTAATTTTTCCTCCGCATTTGGGCACGTCACATGAACAAGCCGGCATAGGCTTCTGATAGCAGAAGGGTCCGAGCTGCGGGTTGATCGAAAACCCCCGGAGCACGACGTCGACGATCTGCTGGACTCGGGAGGGCACTTGGGCGCCTTCGGTGTTGGCGCACACGTCGTCAAAGATGACGCCGAGCGCCTCGAGGATGCGGGCCTCGCCACTGACCAAGGCGCCGGGCTGCTTGACGTCGGTGACGATGGCGCGGATTTGGTCAATGATGTTGTCCGGGAAGGAGTTGTGCTCGCTTTCCGTCCGGATCGTCTTCAACACGCTTTAGTACACCACCAAGCGCTCGAGAATCTGCTTCTCGGTCTGGCTGCTCTCGTTGGGTATCCCGGTGGTGGTGTTCCAACCGCCGAGTAACGCTTCGGTCTTGTTGACGAAGACGCCTTCGTTGTCGATGTCGTTGCACTTTTTTGCCTTCTTCCTCCCTCGCATAGTGTGAAGAATGCCAGTGATGAGCTCCTTGTTGTCTTCGTCTTTAAAATGCGGCACTGTGCCCGAAGTAGAACCAGGGAGAACGGTAGTAGTGGGGATCGAGGCGGCTCTGTGCAATTGTTGTGTTGACCGGCCAAGCCAGGCCTGTTCCAGCTACCGAGACTATGAGAAGAGAAACGAGCTTTTTGATGCCGCCCATTTTGGTTGATAGGTCAGATCAAAGAATGGGTGTTGGGCTAGGTATGGATGTGTATGCGATGATTGCGTGTCGCGGAAGCAGAAGATGTGAATGTGAGTATTGAGGAGTGTTCAAGAGCAGGAATGAGAGGGCGATATTAATTTTGTTATATACTTAGTAAGTAAGTGGCTATGCGAATTGCTACCGGAGAAAGGAGGTAAACCATAGTCCTGTTATTGCTTTCTCCTACAAATATTTGACTTTTTGTCCAATACGCTAAAGACCTTGAATACATGGGGGGCATTGTCGAGTGCTATCGTGATTTCTCTTTCAGGTTTATGAGCCATTTGGTCGTTTTGTGTCATTTTGAATTAATATGGAAAGGAAAACATAAACGGTACAATTGTAATAGACACAGTTAAGCAACGTCCGAGCTCGGCTATCCCTCATGATTCCGTGAATATACCCCTATCCATCCATGATGCAAATATAGTTACAATTGCACTCCCATCGAGTCGATTCCTTGTTCCAGGCGAGAAGAACGTCCATTTTGCAGCTTGACCTGCCTTCACACTCGCACTCGCACTCGCACTCGCGCTCGGGTGGGAGTAGCTGGAGCTGGGGATCGATAACGAGGCCCCGGAGGGTCACGTCAACGAGCTCCTGTAGGCAGTGGGGGATCTGCGCCTCGCAGGTGTCGGCGCATATGTCGTTGAAAACAATATCAAGCCCGTAGATGATCCTCGGGTTGGCCCCAGTCAGGGCGCCGTCCTCTTGGACCAATTGGTGAACGCTGCGGACTTGGTCCAAGATGTAGTCGGGAAAGGCGTCTTGCATGTACAATGTGTTCATGGCCTCGTATATGATCTGGTACTCCGTCAGGCGCTCAAGAATTGCCTTCTCATTGATGTCGTGCTGCGCGGCTGATTCGGTGTTCCAGTAGCTCAGAAAAGTGGTTGCTTTCTCGACAAACTCGTCAGGCTCGATGTCCTCGCACTTTTTGGCCTGGTTCCTCCGTCTCGCGTTCTCCAAGGAACTGAGGAGCAGGGTTCGGGTGTTTTCATCGGCTGTGGATGGTTGGGGGTTCCATCCAGTTGGAGAGGCGGAAGGCGATACGGCAGATGTAGAGGTTACCTCAACAGGCGTGGCTGTAATTTTCGATGGGAAATGGTCTTGGAAAGCGAGCGTATGCTCTAGTCGAAGGGCCATGGTGGCGCATGTAGGTGCAATATGACCATGTTGGGGAGGAATATGACTAGATACAGCGCTCGTGCCCGCAGCAGAGAAGGAAAGAAACAGGAGACTGTTAGAGGTACGCATCTTGAATTCGATACCGGTTCGAATAAGCCGACGGGATTATTTGTTTGCTCGGTATCGCAGGGATTGATTGCTATGCGGGATGATTGACGGAAGTGTAGGTGCGTATGAAAAAGTTCGTGAGTTCAGATAAGTAGTGAGTCGGTTTAGCTGGGCCAGCCTGGTTGATTCAGACCACCAAAAGAGAGAGAGAGAGAGAGATGAGTCCACAGGAGGAAGGATCCACTCATTGGTCAAGGGAGATGGAGGGAATTGACAGAGAAGGAACGTAGCCAGAGCAGTGGCATATGGCTCCAGTCATTGCATGATATCGTTCTTCCCTTACTTAGTCTCATGATACTTTAAGCTGAGCCTCCATATCAACACACGAAGGCTTACATAGTGCTATGAACAAGTCCTAACGCCATATATCAACATGAAATTTCCAGAATTACCTTCGTGATGACTTTCTAGCTCGTCACCAGCCCATGTACACCCCCATTTCTCATGCCGTGTTGTAATCAGAACTTGCAGAACCCGTTCCTGGGCTCAGTTGTCATACCGCCCAGGGCCATTCACGCTAAGATATATGTAGCCTAGCGTGTTTGAGTTGGCGACAGAGTGCATATCACATATTCAGGCAACAAGTCCAACCTCTGGCCCCAATCGATGCAACAAATGTAGTAACAAGTAAACTATTCCAACTGGATTGAGTATCCTTAGGATTGATACATAGGTATACTACTCTAGTAGTTCATCTAATAAGCAAAATATATGATATGGAAATTCACATATATGCACGCCCATGAATAATGCCTACCCCTGATGTTTTTGGGACCAATGTATTGTAACAGGGAAGGCACTGAATATGAACGATATTTGCAAACGTAGAAGTAACGAGCCTTAGGCGAAGTGATTAAAAGAATCTTCCGTGAACTGTGTCTTGATTTGTTTTCCTCTTCTCCCCAGGTTCAGCGAGAAATACGTGAGTGACAGCAAGCCGAAGTAGAAACATAGTGACAGAGTACTAATGCTCTTCTAGATATCCAGATACCATTCAGCCCACCACCAACGATCCGCCTCGAGTTGTGTAAGTAGATGCTTGTCACTCTTAGAGCATGACTAAGAATATATCTTAACCTTGTATATAGTCACAATGGCTGCAGAAGCAATGGATATGGGGCGCCTGGCTCGCCAAGTCTATACGTGAGTCAATATCTCCTATACTCATCCGGGCTTGGGTTATAAGGAACGTTGGTTATTAACTCTATAAAAGGAGAACCACATCAGACACCGCCAGCACCACCAACACCACCACCGCCATCATCACCACCATCGCCACCATCATCACCAGCACCAGTTTTGGCGGCGGCAGCAGCAGCAGCAGCCCAACCTCGAGCGGCGCTGCGGCGCCAACCGAAACTTGGCAGCCGATCGCCTCAACTGGCGACAATGCTTTGGGTGTCCCGCGCTGGGCCATGTTTGGCAGCGTGTTGGGTGGCTGGGCCATCTCATGGATGGTGGTGAGTGGGATCTGGGCGGGGTTCTGGGGGGTAATTCGCCGAAACCTCTTGGCGAAGAAGGGCTTCCGGGCTTGGGCAGCCCACTATCGGCTCTTCGACCTCGTAAGTGATTTTCCATCCCATTGTTTCCGGCAGATATTGTCTTTCTTACAAAGTACTGATAAAAGATTACGTAGGAAGAGATTGAAAAGGCGGAGAAATAAAAGAAGAAGGAGGAAAAAAAGAAGGAAGAAATGGAGAAGGCGGAGAAGAAAAAGGCCAAGAAAGAGCGCCGCCGAGCCCGTACTGCTGCTGCCGCTGCGCCCGCCCGCCGTGTCGCCGTGCCGACGGCTTTGCCCATGTCCTGAGCCGCAGCGACACCAGCCCCAACGGCAACCGCAACAGCAACAGCCGCAACAACAACAAAGACATCATCATCATGCGTTCCTTCGCCACCACCACCTTCTTTGTGTTAGTATAGACTCACTATACTGTGAATAGTTCATTGTATTAACTATATATTATAGGGCGCCAGATCCAACATGCCTCCCTTGGGAGGAGGCAGCAAGAGTCCTCGACAACCAGGCCAATCTGGCCAACAAGATCGCCGAGGTCGCCAAACTAACGGTCAACATGGCCAAGATGTCGAAGCAACGGGTCTAGATGGCGGAAGTATGTCTAGATATTAACTACTTTAATCCAATGTTGTTATTACAGCTGTTGCTGTTGCGGTTGCCGTTAGGGCTGTGTGTCGTTCTGAAACAGGCCTAGCATGTGGTGTGTGCATATCAGTGGCTTGCTGGACACGTCGGGCATGTTTCTTTTCAACAGCCTGCTGGACTTTTCAGTCGGCATTCAGCCAGCCACCTACTGAAAGCCCAATCTTTGGCAGCTGGATTCTTCCGTTAATCGTCCCATTAACTGTCCAATCGTCGATGCGGCGTTTCAAAGCCAAAGGTTCTGGAAGGGCCTGGATTCAGCCAGGAATTCAGCGGTCAGCTAGCCCTTGGGTTGGCTGGCGGCTGAATTCTGGATACCTAGTTCATTCTGATTGGCTAGCTAATAGAACTTATCCTTTTCTCTTTCAACCAGGTTCTGGCAATTTAGCTGATCTAAGTAGAAAAGGAAACACCTTTCAGCAGCTTTTGCATATATGGCTATAAGCTGAAAAGCTGCGGCTAGCTGAAGATTTGAAACACGCCCGTCGAATAGCTGCAAATCACCCTCTCTGAAATGCTCCTCAACATCCTGTGGCTGGCTCAAAGTGGAAAATACATCTGCCGGCCGCCACAAAGACGGGCTACACATGCAAGACGGATGACATTTATGCGCGTCTCAAGGTGCTGTTGATCCTGCTGTTTCCGGAGAATGGTGCATCTGTGGCTCCGTAAACACGGGTGCGCGGCCGCTCGTCTTTTTTTTTCTCTTTCTCTTTCTCTTTTTCTGGTCTGAATCAACCAGGATGGCCCAGCTACACCGGCTTACCTCAGCCTCACCGCAACAGACTGACTCAGCCTCACCGCGACGGCATTGGCCAATCATATGCTGGACAGCAACCAATACTGCTTTCTGATAAACGCCATGGACGGACAGTCCCGCATGATGCAGGCCTGAAGACGCGGCAGGCAAGCGAGCAATGGGCCAAACAAGGGGGTGCACCGCCCGCTTGCCTAGCTATGTGATCAATAAATCGCTGCAGGCGTCGGTAGCATACTGGCGTGCATGTCTGGCACTCTCTCGTCAGCAAGTGCAACACACGCGGTAAGAGTCTGCATGAATTATGACATGTCAGGCAGCGGCCGTATTCTGAGACGGCAGCACAATGAGGGCTACTATGACAGCTCGAATTCTCAACCTGCTTTGCCAGGACTTCACCTCAAGAGCACAGCTTGCGAGATGATATAAAGGGCAAGTAAACTCTAGGATTGCCTTCTGAACATTCCTCTCTTAGACAATACTTTATCGCACCTCACCGGCCCTCCTCAAGCCTCCTCAACTTATTACATATTCTCAACTCTCAAAATCCCACCCAAGATGGCGTTCCAGGGCGTCGAGTACAAAGCTGGCACGATTGGCTACAAGCGTGTCAACGAGCAGTATGCCTCGTCTTCGTACAAGAAGGAGCGGAATTTCTGCCCCAGAGCCATTCTCCAACCATCGAGCATGGAGGACATTCAGGTCGTCATCAAAAACGCTCGCGATACCAAGGTCCCGGTCGCCCTCAGAACCGGCGGTCACCAGTACAGCGGCGCCTCCTCCACCGACGAGAAAGGAATCCTGCTTGACCTTAAGCACACCTTTCGCCGTCCCGGGGTCGATCTCAAGCTCACCAAGGTTGGTGACAAGGCCTTCCTTTACGCCAGTGTCAGCTACAAACTTGGCGAGGTCTTCGATTTCTTCAGGGAAAACGGCATATTCATGCCAACAGGCCAGTGCCGCGAGGTCCATATGGGTGGCCATGTACAGTCTGGTGGCTTCGGCATGCTTGCGCGGTCTATTGGCCTGCTTGTTGACTGGGTCCGCGAGATCACCATCGTCAACCATGAAGGCAATGTGGTCAAGGTCACCAAAGAGGACCAGCCTGACCTCTTTTTTGGTATCTGCGGTGGCAGCCCTGGCAACTTTGGCGTTGTCACGCACTACAAAATCGAGGTCCAGCAGGACAAAGACTACGAGGGTTCCAAGGGCCTGTGGGTTGCTTTTTTCTACCGCGACAACACCTACAAGGCCCTGCTCGACATTCTCCGTCGCAAAGCCGAGGATCCGAACCTTCCGCGCGGCTACGACTTCACCGTCAACGTCACCAGTCGCTCGGCGGACCTCGCAGCTGTGTATCCCGGCACGAAGGATCAGCTCAGAAAGGCTGTAGGGGATGTCGCGGATCCAAAGAGATTGGAAAAACTGCTCAATGGCAAATACGCCATGATCGTTTGCTGGGCTCAGTTCCTGAACATCAAGGGCGAGCCGGCGTACGATCCATCCTTCTTCGAAGAGATCAAGAATGTGCCATTCGACGCCGAGAAGCCGCCGATTGTGGAAGATCTTGGAGTCAAAACGCCATTGCCCGCGTCCCAAATCTACACCAAGTGGTTCCTCGACAAGGCTCGCGAGTTTGACCTCCCGTACATCAAGCGAACCCACACGACCAAGAAGTTCACGAGCCCCGACTGGTCCGAGTGGTTTCAGGGCCGCGTGAGTGAGATCATCGGTAGCAAGGAGAACCCCGACGGGGAGCCTGGTCTCTGGATCTCGTCCCAGATACAGATGTACGGCGGCAAGAATTCCATGTTCATCAAGAACGGTCTGGCCAAGAATGGCACGGCGATCGCCAACCGCGACAGCATCATAAGCGGTACCTGGGATGCCTTCTACAACGTCGACAACCCTCACCCGCTGATCAACACGAAGGACAGCAGACCCCAGGCCGAGGAGTGGCAGAAGAAGAACGATGAGGGTCTGAAGAAGTACTACAGCGAGACGGATCGTCGTCTCCTTTGGGGATCGTGGGGAGACTGGGACCTGTCGAAGCCAGAGGTGTGGAAGTGCTACTACGATGATGAGACATTCAAGAAGTTGCAGGTCATCCGTAAGAAAGCTGACCCCCATGGTACCTTCAGCTATTGCCCCTTCGCTGTTCCGAGGGCCACGTAAGTGGCTACACAGTAGCCTTGACTAGTTGCAAATCGACTAGATAGTAGATAAATAATATAAATTCTTATCTAACCATACGTCTTCTGACTAGTTCTTTGTACATGGATGCCAATGACAATCGAAAGTTGGTTGATGGGGCATTTGAAGGTATTAGGTGCGGAAGATGTGGTACAGTAGTGGAAACATATCTCTGAGCATATAAAAACTATCCTGAATGGTATCTATCAAACCATCAATCTAGTTGTTCACCGTTGGAGGTATCGTCCGTAACAAGCGCCGCGACAGCGTTCTGCCCAACTGCTTCAACCCGCTCACACTGACGTGGCTCTTCTCCTGAAACGCCTGGTCAATGTCATCCAGGCTCCGGCCGCGGGTCTCGGGCATGAAGCCCCAGCAGACCAGGGCGGTGAGGAGGGTGCAGCCGCCAAAGAGGAAGTAGGCGCCGTAGCTCGTCTTGGCGAGCAGGGTCGGGGTGACGAGGGCGACGAGGAAGTTGCTCAGCCAGTTGCTGCCGTGGGCGATGCTCGTCGCGCTGGCCCGCGTCGCCGGCAGCTGGATCTCGGCCGCGTACACCTTGATGCCCACGGCCCACGACACGCAGTACAGCACGGCGAAGACGTAGATGCACACGATGACGACCCAGCGGCCCGGTCCATACCCGGCGTGCACGGCGTCGCCGGCGTACAGCCCGCCCATGAGGAACATGGTGCACGTCATGCCCAGGCCGCCCAAGATGGTGTTGGCGCGCCGGCCCCAGCGATCGGCCCAGATGGTAGCTGGGATGGTGACAGCGAAGATGACGATGGCGGAGACACCTGACGCTAGGAAGGCGGACTCGTTGGAGTTTAGGCCGGCTTGCTGGAAGAGTAGGGGGGCATAGTACAATACACCATCAATGCCGCTCAGCTGCTGCATGCCCATGAGGAATACGGCCAGCAGCAGACGCGGGCGAGCATCAGAAGCGAAAACATCGCGCATCTGCGATTTCTTCTTCTTTTGGGTTGGTCTTGAAGTGGGGGGCATGTCCGCCATTGCGACAGAACCATTCGCATCAATTCCGGCGCTGGCGTTGATGTCCGCGATTGGTGCCGACAGTTGATCGAGAATCTTCTCGCGGTCGGCCGCGGGTACGCCGAGCTTTTCCCAGGCCTTGGCTGCCTCATCATCGCGTCCGCGAAGAGTCAGCCAGCGTGGGGAGGCCGGTAACCACAGCAGGGCCGCGCCGGAGAACACGAGAGAGTAGGCGGCGAGCAAGAGAAAAGGGAGGCGCCAGGAGAAAGATGAGGGGATATTGGCGCTGCCGTAGCATGTGAAGAAGCCGGTCATGAGACCCAGGGTCGTCAGTAGCTGAGGCGCTGTGGTCAGGGCCCCGCGATGCCGTGGCGGCGACACTTCACAGATGTAGACGACCAGCGTGCCCAGGTACAGGCCCTCGCCAATGCCCTCGACGATGCGACCCACCACGAACATGGCGATGTGCACCGAGGCGGCCTCGAGCGCGGCGCCGATGCCGAAGATGAAGGAGCCGATGGCGATGCCTCGGGATCGGCCCAGGGCGTCGGCCACCCTGCCGGCGAAGAAGGAGGAGATGGCGGCGGGGATCAGGATGGAGGATACGATGAGGCCGTGGATGGTGGGAGACGGGTCGCCGACGTAGTTCTTGAAGTCGTCCATCACGGTGACGGGGCCAATGATGCCCGTGTCAATGCCGAAGAGGAAGCCACCAAACGAGCACACCATGCAGGCAATTATGTAGCCCGCCGGCCTTTGAAAAAGGCTAGACAGCTTCATGGTGGTGGAACTGAGACTGCTGAAGACGTGGTGATCAATTGTGGGTGTAACCATATAACATTCATCTCGTTCTTTCTACCTTATGTCTCCATGTGAATGTCCTTCTTCTGGGGAAGGAGGCGTTTATAGATACCTACGTAGCAGGGCATATTACCCTCGACGTCGGACAACAGTGGCCCGGGCAAATTTCTGCTGGTGAATCAACCACCAAATGCTTGGGGTAAGTGGACCTCAAATACGCCAGTTCGGGAGCTAATGTCTCCTATAATCCCATTGCCACGTGCATTGCCCCTGTTTGAAAGTAACGTCCATGGGGAAGGGCGTCTTTGACTACCGTGGTAGATCTAGTGGGTGTGGAGGGTGAGATAAGCTCGATGCGGGGGATGCCGTCCATGACAGCAAGGGCACGAGCCAGCAAGGAGGTAAGCTATGATGGGAGCGAATCTGCCACGGCGCCCTGTGATCCGAAGTATCGTATCTTCAAGGAGGTATGATGTATGCCACGGATGTTGTATACATGCTCAAGACCAGTATCAGACTGGAAATATCATCAACCAAATAGATCTGTCAATGAGTCCTCAAGCTCAATGTGTGGCGTGCTCATTAAGTGTACTCGGAATTTAGAAGGGAGCATCGATAAAGTAAGGTTCGACAGCGGGTGTGTGAGCTTGGGCCGGGACAGTTCCCCAGCACTAATTTACAGGGCCTCTTTTACCCCAGGTGTCCCCAACTTCAAATCCACAAGGCAGCACGGACAATACTCCCGACCGAATCGAGGGCTTCATTCATATTTGACACTTACTTCGATAAATTGATCATCAGATGTTATTAGATATTTTGAAACATCATCGCACATGATTCTGGCATCATCCTTCCGTACGATAGGGACTTCCATTTAAACCTTGCACAATGGTTACTTCTTCAATTGTGTACCAAACGTCGATCATCCGAGTTTCATGCAATTATCATATCTCCGTTTGAGACCGCGACCCGACGCTGTCATATCCTTTGGTCGACGGGTTTACGTCTTTCTTGCTCGGCTTGCTTCGCCAATACGGCTCGACCCCCATCTCATTGAATCGCCTGCGCTCGTAATCCTTCGTCACCAGCCAATTGCTGACTACCATGGCCAACACCCCACCGACGATACCGGCGCCTGCCACCAGGGGTGCGAGGATAGAGAAGATGGTGAATCCGTAGCTGGCACTCTGGAAGGCACTGTCGCTTTGCAGCTTGTCGACGCCCAACCCCACCTGCATCGCCGACAACACGATGACCACATACCCGAGAATAGTGGCCAAGACTCCAAAGTTGTCCCGCAGAAGGTCGACGTACACTGTATGCGCGTCCACCTTGGAGTAGCCGCGGAAAAGGTATCCGCGCGCGAAGCGGTACACCTTGTTCAATCGGCTCAGTCGCAGCTCGCCATACCAATACCGCGGATTCACCGAGGCGTAGCAGTGGCCCTCTAGGTACTCGCGCGTCAACTGCCGCCACGAATCCCAGGTGACGGAGTGCGGAATGAGTCCTTTCGTGAGCGCGATGCGGAAGTCGCTTTCGTATGCGATGAGGGCTGTATACGAGAACAGAAAGCCGCGGGCGCACGCGGCGAGGCTTTCGTCGTTTCTGCCAATCATATTCTCCGATGCAGAAGAAGAAGGCGACGATGCCGATAGTAGGTGGCGGGCCCATACGTCGGGGTCCAGCAGCCATTTCGGAAGCGGCTTGAGGAAGATGCGGCTCTTGTGCCACACCAGATGCAGCTCCGGGCTCTCGGTTATGGTGACGTCGCGGCCAATGAGGACTTGGTGATGCAACGGCCTCGGGGGCATGGGACGACCGCATACCCACAGCCAGTCGCGCACGCTGTCAAGCCGGTCGACGCGCAGCTCACGGGCGAAAAAGCTGTCAGCATCGTCGATCTGCGGCGCGACAATGTGGTCCTGCCTGTTGCGATGCGATGTGGGGAGCAAGCTACCGAGATCAACGATTTCTTGCGCCGAGGACGAAGCGCCCGATTTGAGCGCCCGCGTCGTGAACGGCAGCGACGGTTTGTTGTCCATGATGTCCGTCTCGCTGGGTAATCTTTGACTAATGAAAGAAGCTTGGCAGGAGCATCAGTCAGAATTAAAGCTGGTCAAGAGCGGCGGTCGCCAAATATAGGGCTGAGGACAACTGGAACTGCATGCTCAAATTAGCAACCGGATCAGGGCTCGAGCGAGTCTGGATCTACAAGTATGCTCAATTGCTCCAATGGCTTGCGATCTAGTCAGGCATTCTTAACCAACGAGACTCGAGTCGCCTGCTAGATTCTTTTTCTCCTCCTCCCAAATATCCGCCTGGCTGCGGCTGACATTGCGGACAACGAATACCTACCCAATTTGCTCAAGTGCTTACGGTCGTCTCACCATGTGGAGTCTCAGATCCATGCGGTGTAAAATTGAGTCTTTCCACAAAACGGCTTCAGCCGCACAGGATATTGGGCTTGATCGGCACTACGGAGGATACTGGATGCGGCACACCAGTCAGATTGCGGGCAATGGCATTTCGCCTGCTGACAATCGGCCTTAGCTATACGAGCGATGCATTCGCCTGTAGCCGCCGGCTTGCGCTAACTCTATCATCCCTGGTTCTTTCTGGGAGACGACAAGCCCAACGACTTTTCGCGATCCTCGACTTATTGTTCTCTCCCATAACTCCTTTCATAATCCACCGAGGCCATTTGCAACCAGCCAGGCCCTCGCGTATCCGCCCATGCCACTCCCATCATGTCTGATCTCAAGCGCGGCGGCACCCTCAAACGCAGTGGCACCACCACCAAGAGGCCTAATGTTGCAGGTACGAAACCAAAGAAGGACATCAACACCGTGAAACAAGGCATCAAACAGCTATACCCCAGGAACGATGCCTTCGTCCCAGAAGTCGAGTGCGTCCAGCCCCTTTAGACCCTATTGCTTGTTGATGTAAATTTCTGACCGTATATCAGCATCATTCTGGTCCCAGGTCTCGGCGCGCACCCGGAAAAATGCTGGGAGACCAAGGACTTCAATTGGCCGACTGACGGCCTGGCGAAAGACTTCCCAAAGTCTCGGATCCTGTTGTATATGTATGAGTCAGTATGGCAAGGCGCTTTGATGGTCGAGCAGTTCATGGATAACCTCGCCCTGGGGCTGTTGACGGGGCTAGCTGCCTTCAGAGACAAGGTGAGCCTATTCTCACAATCTCTTCTTCTATACCGACCGAGACTCTGCGATGGCTAACCAGGAATCTCAAAACTAGAAATGTGAGAGACGGCCAATCGTGTTCATCGGTCATAGCATGGGCGGCCTTGTAGTCGCCAAGGCTGTCACCCTTGCGGATTCTCACCGGAACAGATATTCCACCATGTTTGAGGCCATCGCCGCCGCCATATTCTTTGGCACGCCCTTCAAGGGCGCTGATTCCGCCCTGCTGGCTTCCACTTATGCTTCTCTGTCTGGCAGGGTTGGCCTAGCAGTACCTTCGGAATTATTAGACTTGAGTATGCTTCTGCTTAGTTTCTCCTTACTTGCTCCTCCATCGTTCCTTGGTTCTCTATTACATCTGCTGGTTCCGCATTTTCCCACTTCACTATCTCGCTAACATAACTCACAGTGAAACCGGGCAACCCTCAACTACGGGAACTGGTTGATGACTTTACACGCCTGGTGGGAAAAAGCATTGAAATAACATGTTTCTTCGAAGAGCGAAACACCGACCTCTCGAGCCTGATGAAGCTACCAGGTCTCTTCGCCATATTTCCACTCCCGCAAAGTATTGCAAAATTCGTCACCCGAGAGTCGGCTGTACTTGAGGTTTCCACCAAGAGGGGGCTTGCGGCCAATCATCGCGATCTTGTCAGGTTCAAGTCGGCGCAAGACTCTCACTATCCTATGGTTCGCCATGAGATCAAGCATTGCATCAACGCTGCCGAGTCCGTCGTTAAAAACCGAGTGAACGCCGCGCGTGGTATTGACCATGACATGGATAAGGACATTGATATTGCTCTCGACGGGCCCTACGTTGCAGGCAGGCGCAAAGAACTGTCTGAGCCATCGTCACATTCATCCTGGGTCATCAAAGAGCCCGAGTACATCGATTGGCTAGCAGAAAGTAGCGAGAACCAAGAGTCTGATACTATCAAGCCTGGCGATTGCCTTTGGGTCCGGGCACGCCAAGGCAGAGGGAAAACAAGCGCGTCACTTGCTGTCATCGGAGACTGCGAGCAGAGACAAGCCGCCGATCAAACACAACAACCGGTTCGGATTCTACACTTTTTCTGCGAACAATCCCCATACTTTTGTACAGCCGAGGATCTCCTGAAGAGTCTTCTGAGACAGTTGATCAAGCAGCAGAAAGCACTGTCGACCCATGCCAAGTCATTCACGAAGAAAGCGAAAGGCGACAAATCACAGGTCCAGGTCACTATCGAGAATCTGTGGCAGGCCCTTCAAGATATGCTAGACGATGATTTCATTGGGAGTAAGGTGATATTCGTCTTGAACAACCTCCATGTGCTTCCACCAAAATCTCCCTCGACGATCAAGCTCATGTCATATCTCAACGCTGAGCTTTCAGACAGTAAGCATGCTCCTGTTTGGTTAGTATAATTCTGGACCATATAGAGCTAACCGTTGGACACAGTGAATGAGATGGGATCGCGGCAAGTCGTGACCAGATGGTTCATTACCAGCAGAGACGTCGACACCGTTGAGAAAGCCTTGGATGTGGATGGTGTTCGGCTTGTCGATCTCGAGGACCAGAAGTACGAAGACAAAGTGCAACTGGCACTGACTAAGGCAGCCAAAAGCAAAGTCACCTCTTTGGCAGCGGAGAAGAGTTACAACAAGGCACTTGCCTACTTCGCCAGCAGTCTTCTCGGAAAGCGAGCACAGAATACTCAGTGGATCGAGATATCTTACGTGCAGCTATCCGAACTCGAGAAGTCAGAGAGTGACCTCAACGTCCGCCGCGTTCTGGAAACTCTGCCGCAAGACCTCCAGACGCTCCTCAACAATGCCTGGCATCAGGTGTTCTACAACAACAGCGATGATTGTGACAAGATTAAGGAGATGCTCCGGGCGCTAGTGCTGACCTACGAAAACCCCACCGATCAGGAGCTGGCCGTTCTGGCTGGGCTCTGCTCCAAAGATGGGGAAATCGAGGAGCTACATCGCCTGATCAGGTTATGCAAACCACTGTGTTTTCCAGATCCTGATGGCAAAGTCTCATTCAAGCATTCCGTCGTCAAGTCGCACCTGATCGAGAACGCCAGAGAGTTGTTGGGCATGTCGAAAGACGAGGTTAAATGGCAACACGGTATTTTGGCGCACCGGTGTTTCGAGCATGTCAAAAATGCCTTTGATATTGAAATTACCGTCACATCCAACGAAGAGCAGGATGAAGAATCTAACGAGGAAGAGGAGGCCGAGAGCGACGAAGATGATTCCGACAACGAGTCTAACGATAGCAGCGAAAGCTACGACGATGAGTATTACGAAGAATCCGATACTGAGTCCGATGAGGAGGAGGAGGAGGAAGAGGAAGATGACGAATATGGGTGGGAAGAAGACTCGCAAGATGAGGAGACCGACAACAGACCTGAAGAGGAACAGATAATGGATCTCGCCAGGGCCTATACGGTGAAATACTGGCTGCGGCATGCTTCAAAAGCCACCTTCCAAATCGCCGAGGATCTGGGAGCCGAGGAAGAGTTCTGGGTGCCTGATTCGCACATTCGCCGTCGATGGTTAATCGAATACCAACGACTTACCAACACCCTGCATGGGTTCGACATATCGACATGGAATGCACTCCATGTTGCATCCGCTGTCGGTTTCCAGGACTTGGTGGCAGCACTGATCCGCAACGGCCACAAAGACGAAATCACACGACGCGATGAGTTGAAGAACACACCGGTACGTTATTCATATCAACGCCTGACTCTTCAGATCGATCGTCAGAAGCTAACACTGGGTCAAGTTGCATCTTGCTGCTCGTTTTGGCCAGGCGGCAATAACCCGAGAGCTTCTGAATAACAAAGCACCGGTAAATGATGGCATCGAAGCCAACGAGCAAACACCACTGCACATGGCTGCTCTGGGAGGCCACGAAAGTGTGATGGCCATGCTCATGAAAAAAGGCGCCAATCCCAGCGCCATTGCGGGTGCGGTTGGCCCTGTGTTGAACTCGGCCATCTCGTCAGGTAATCAGGAGGCTGTCAAGCTGCTGGTGGAAAAAGGCGTATCATTAACCATCGACCTCGACCCCAGCCTCAGATTCAACCCCCCGCTGGCGTTAGCTGGCCTACTCTCAGACATTTCGATGTTCGAGTACCTCGTCAACCAATACAGAGCCAAAATCCCCGTCGAAGAATACAGTAAAGCCTTCGTGAAGTCTGCAGAAGCTGGCCGCACCGATGTCTTCAACAAGCTACTCGAGTATGAGCATGAACACCACTATTTTCAAGCAGCCTTGGACGCTGCTGTGGACGAGTTGAAATGGGACATCGCCGTAGTGCTGCTCAAGAAGCAGCCTGGTCTTGACTGCAACAAGCTCTTTCATACGGCGGCTACGGCCCCGGATCATCAGCACGATCTGCTTGATTTGGCATGGCGTTACTCCAACGGTGGCATATTGCAGGAGACGGTGGATCACGCACTCTACGAAGCTACCGATTGCGAGAAGGACTCCACGGTTGAGCTCCTTTTGGGCGAACCTTATAAAGGCAGCCCAAACGCCAAAGGTGACACGTAAGTACCATGTTTGGATTTGTTTCTGATTTGCGACGCCTGGTTCACTGACCGATATGAAGGTACGGAAATGCACTCACGGCTGCAGCTTACGATGGCAGCGAAGGCATCGTGAATATGCTGCTAAAGGCGAAGGCTTGCCCGAATGATCCTGCTGGCTGGGCACTACAAACTGCCGCCGCCCGAGGGCACAGACGCATCGTGGTAGAGCTAATCCATCAAGGTGCCAAGGTCAATGCCGTCGCCAAGAACCCACTGTTTAAAGCCAGGACGGCCTTGCAGGGTGCATGCGCCAAGGGGAAAGAGGATATCGTGCGCCTACTATTAAAAAAGGACGCCGACCCCAACCTCGGCGGCGGCCTCGACGGCTCACCAATATTTGCGGCAACAAAGAACTGCGAAGAGGAGATTCTCCAAATGCTCGTGGACGCGAAGGCCGACGTCAACGTCCGCGGGGGGCTGCACTCGTCCACACCGTTGATAATGGCGGCGGCGACAATGTTCACAACGTCAATAGAGATGCTGCTCCACGCGGGCGCCGACATCAGTCTCGCGAACGATCAAGGGGACACGGCTCTGACGATGGCATGCAGGCACAGTGAAGCCGCGATTGTGGAGGTGCTCCTCGACCACGGTGCGGACATGCTGCACACGAACAAGGCGGGAAAGAACGCGCTTCAAGTTGCCTTTGAGAGGGACGCAACTGAGTGCGTGCAGGTTCTGGTGGAGCGCACCTCATCGATGTTCGGTGCTCTCCGGTCGGCGGTGGACGCGGGCGACACGGAGGTTGCCAGCGTGGTACGGGATACGCGGGCGAGTAAGCGTCTGAGTTGTTGCGAGCAGGCTCAAGAAATCGAGACAATGTTTCTCCGGCAGTTGGAATACATATACGAAGACGTCCACCGCCTTTGGCTGGAGGGAACACCAGAATCGGGTGGCGAAGGCATGAATGACGCCGAAGAGCACTGCAATGCGTCTACGATCGGCGGTCCTTCCGTCCCAGAAGGGGTACGATACAGCCTAGTTGATGAGGTTTCCGATGAGCTCAAGTCCGCCTTGGGCAATCAAATCTTGATGTACCAGCAGTTGTCGCCGGGCCATTCTAATGGCGACGACCACACCACACCCCCTACTGCCACCCAATCCCCCAGGTTTAGCTCAAAGGCCGGACCTGGTTGGCAACAATATTCAGACATGCCGGCACAACCACATTCGCCGCCTCTGTCCATCAGCAGCAACGGCGGTGTCCCGAACAGATTCTCTGTCCAGACGCCACCAATTCGACGAAAGCCCACCCCGAATTCAAGACCATCAAACGAAGGCCTGATTGTCGCGTCGGGCCAAACCACACCTTCCACACCACCGTCACTTACTCCCGGGCGGCCGCCCAAGCAGTACCCGCAGCAGCCAGAAGACCAACAGCTCCATCAGCAAGCGCCACCACTGCCACCATCCCGGCCTTACATGTCCTACAATCCCAACACGTCACATACATCCCAGCACCCTTCGATGTCGTCGCCATCATACTTTCCCAACCAGCCCGCTTCATCAAGTCCCCCACCCCCTGTCGCACCGCCCAAGGTGCCGATACAGCATGCCCCTCAGGCCGGTGGTTACTACGGCAATGACCCCGGTTCCAGGCGTGAAAGTAACAGCCATCCTGGCGGCATGAACGGTAGTGGTTATGCTCGGAACGCGACGGCGTCACCTCCACCTCTGCAGCAATACCAGCAGCAGCAGCAACAGTACCGACAGCCAGCCCCCTATTACCCCGCTGGCCAGAACCCATATGGTGGTGGTGGGTGGGACGCTCAACAACAACCACAGCAGCTACAGCAGCAGCAGCAACACCAAAGGCTTCAGAATGCGCCGCAGCGGGCTTCTGTTTTGGACAGGGCTAGGTTGATGAGCAATGAGTTTCTTCGGAGGTAGGGGTTAGGGATGGGATCTGCATAGGGATAAACAAGGGCGGACGGGGATACCACATGCACACGGGGGCGATTTATCATAATAGATGGAAGAATCTGAAATCTAACTGTAATGTGAGATGATGTTTGCTATACGCGATCTGGGGTTACAAGCCCATACTCATGTCCACACCCACGTCCTCCACCAACTATGATAAGGTCGCTGAGATGACTAGCCCCCTCGAGAAGCCAAGGCAGGGCATAGAAGCCCAATGGAAGCCGCCACATCGATAGAGTTCACTCTTGCCTCAGAAACTGCGGCTGGGAAATCATCCTGTCCCGCAAGCTGACGCTTGTTCCAGGATACGAATGAGATACTACTTGGTAATGCAAGAGGCTATTACGGATCCTCGTATTCATTGTCCCATACATATTACTTATATGTTGCCAATGTCGGTGCAGATATAAACATAAGTAGTGGCCATGAGTTTATGACCGATTTTTCATGAGTCGTGACGCGTCTTTATTGTGATGACCCCTTATGCTTCCAGCAAACTTTGTCAAGGGTATCTGCGTATTCCACGACATGTGTTGTGCAGCTTTGCTGTTTCGTCAGGTCCTACCCGAATTCCCATCCCGCCCCTGGCTTCCGTCAGATATATTTCGGTCGCCGGCAGCTTCATCAGAACCATGTGCCCAAGATTCTGCATCAGATCTTTCACGGCTGGAAGGACCCCGATAACCACACCCTGCCTGCTCACTGGGAGAAGGCCTGCCAGACTTGTCTGGACCTGAATCCGACGTGGGAGCATAAAGTATGTAACTTGGCACATTGCTGAAGTGTCTCAGTGTCGATGTGCTATTAGCTGACATGTTGGGGATCGTGCCAGCTTTGGACCAACGAGAACTCTCGAGCGTTTCTGAAAGAGCATTTCGCTTGGTTCCTCCCGACCTATGACGGATACAAATTCCCCATCCAGCGAGTGGACGTCTTGCGATATTTTGTCATCCGACATTACGGTGGCATCTATCTTGATCTGGATAATGTAAGTACCTACACGTTTGGTCTCCAAGGGATGGATTGCCAAGGCTCCAGAAACGGGCCGCACACGTGTTTTGATGAGACACTGCAGATACTTGTCGCTAATCTAAACGACTACCACAGGGATGTGCTGCAGATTTGACACCGTTGACGTACTACCCGGTCTTCACCACCGACGGCGGGTGCGGGGCCCTGAGCAACAATATCATGGGCGGCGCCCCGGAGCACCCCTATTTCCACCTCCTCACGGAGCACCTCGTGCCTCGGAGCAACTGGAATTGGAACTGGCTTCCGCTACCACCTTACGTCACCATCAGCTACGACAGCGGCCAGTGGTTCGTCACGGATATCTGGGAGAAGTACCACGCCCTCCTGGGCCGAGAGGAGGAGGGCTCTGTCATGCCGTTCGATGGAAGCGGGTTCGCGCCGCTGCACCGCGTCCTTATGGACATGCGGCCGGGCGCCGACCCGTGGGTCTTCTTCACGCAGGTGGAGGGGGGCACTTGGACGAACTGGAACAGCGCGATGTTCGGCTGGTTAGGAGACCACCTGCTCTTCATTATGGTCGGGGTGCTCGCTCTCATCGCGGGTTTGATTTGGGGGAGTGCATTGTGGTGTCGGCGGAGACGGAGAAGCAGGCCTGCTAGAGCTTACTTGCGATGCCCTACCAGGTGCCGATTTGATGTCAAGGGCAGCACATTCTAGGACTGTTCTATAATACAAAATTCTTGGAGACTTACAATACCATCAGAAGCATACGGAGCAATTGACATTAATCCAGTAATACTAATAATATTGTATGCATCCGTGTTTTAGGTTACATTTCTGTTTTTGGATGTTCCTTCGTTCCTTCGTCGCAAGTTGCCGATCTCTGATGCTTGGTTGAAATGGTGGGGCTTCTAATTTTACATCCCGGGGCTTGCATGGAGACGGCGCTGGACAGAACTGGAGACCGCTATCAACGTTGTTCTAGCGGTGTTTGGACCCCTGAGCGTTTTCGGTATTAGGCAGCCCCCAAAAGCCCCCCCAAGCTATTCCATTGGACAGTGGGCGGGATGGGAATGGCAGATTCTCCATGCGCAGCCAAATTACCACTTTGCACTTTGCCTTTGCCTTGCCTTAGGACGACGGAAAGCAAAGCAGCCAACCAACACCAACACCACCAACCCCAACAAACAAAAAAAGACTCCGACTCGCCGAGGCTCAGGTCTTGGCAACAGGATTATGATTATGTCCTTGTCACGCCCGACCATGCGCCAAGTTTGGCACAGCACACGAACATGGCATTAGCATGGTTTTTGCTCGAGCAGCAAAAGCCGGCTCCTGCTGGCTGCTGATCGGCACAACATCTGTCTATTCAATGTTCTTTTTTCTCGTGTCGTCTGCCTTGATTCTTATGTTTCTTGTTTCCCCAGGCGACTCCAGTATTTTGACTTCGTGCCTTGCTTGTCACCTACGCATCCACGCTTTTGCCAGCCTGTCCAGCCTGCCAGCACTGCTAGCCCTCGGGATTTCCCATTTGCAGCAGATACAAGATCCAACTACGGAGTACCATACCACCAGCACCAACCAGGCGGGAATGATTCTCCCTCGCTCGGCACGATGTCTGAGGGTCCTCCTCCTGTTGATCCTAGTCGGCCTGGTCGTCGCGACCTTGCTTCTCATGTAAGTAGTAACCTAGTGCCGTCGTCTCCCTCTCTGGCTTTGGGACGGAGCTCTTTCTAACGTCCCTCCCCCTCTCTCGCGCGCGCGTTAGACTTCACCGCCCAGCCACGACCTACGACCTGCTCTACGAGATCGCCGCCGAGGGTGAAAAGGTGCGCCGACAAAAGGAAAACCAGATCTTCGCCCAACGAAACGACATGAAGCAATAAGTCAGCGGTACTGCCTACCGATGGCCGTCAAACACAGCTTCCTTTATTCGCAAAGCCTCGCGACACAACATCGACCGACCCAAGTAGCGGCCACCATGGCTATCTGCCAGGTCACAAGCACCCACCTCTGGGCGCAGCTCTCGGCATAAGCTACGAAGCAACAGGTTTCCCTCCCGCAGACGCCACGAAGCAAAGCGTGGGATACGAATACGGTCTGGAATACGGTCTCACTGAACGCATAGGTTGGCATTACCTCATGCGCCAACCACGACGAGGCAGATCAAACTCGAGGTTTCGAAGGGCGCGCCCTACGACACAAAGCTGGATGGCTTGAATTGCATGCTTTCGAACGCGATCATGGTTTTAGCCACAATGCATACAAGGGCGCTGAAGCGTGCTTGCGGCGCTTGAAGACGGCAGCAAGAGCAGCAATGCGCCATCTTGACATCGAGTCAATAGCGACCCATCCCAATTGGTCGCAACAACCAAGGCCACGCCAATGCACTCGCGGGGATGGACATCTATCAGTATTGAACATGTGGCATATATACAGTTGAAGCTACCTTTGCAGGGCCACCTCGACAAATCCGATGACCGACAACCTCGAGCTTGGATATTTGGCTTATGAGCACTGGCTGTAGTAGTCGTTCAAGGCCTTGCAGGTTCCAGTTGCACACTTGGTGCAACCGGTGTAGCCATTGCCACCACATTGCCCATAGGCCTGAACACTGCATCCACTGCCACCACCGCCGCCGTTACCACCGCCATTACCACCACCTGGTGTTGCTGTCTGCGAGGGTTGAGGAGCGGCTGTCAAAGTCCCAGCAGGTCCGCCGCCCGGCTTGCAGGTGGACTCGCAGCCGGTACAGGCACCTCCAGCTTTGCGGGTCGAGCCGCCCGAGTACACAGCGGGTCCAGGAGCCGTGTATCCGGACATGGCAGCGTGGATGTTGACGAGGATGCCAGGGTCACTAGCCTTGTAGGCGCCCGGGAAGTTGACAGTGGCGGGAGTGGCAGAACCACCTCCGCTGACTGTCAGCTGGAAGCAAGTCATGTAGAACTGGGCTTGACCCGAAGAACCGGCCGTGTGGAGGGCAAGAGCTTCGGCGCGCAGCAGGTAATCGCCGTTTGCGATATCCTTGGGGATCTTCACATCCATGCGTCCGCAGCATGTGTTGATATCCTTGGTACCCCAGTAATCATCATCGCCCGATCCGCCACTGCCCTTGGCCCACGTGTCCGCGAAGATCTTGAACCAGCCCGCAGACCCATCCGCTGTCGACGCATCGCCCACCTTGCTCATGTACACTTGGACCGGTCCGTAGTGAGCCCCGCCGATGGCTTCTGCGTTGCAGTTTCGGTCGCCCGGTTGCTGTTGTTGAGGAAGACGAGTCAGCAAGAGGTCTGGCTTATGTTTCTTAGAAGAACGCAGCTTACCTGATGAATCTCCACCGTCACGGTATCGCCAGCCTTCACAGGACACTTCTTTCCTACGGCACCGCTGTTGGCGTTGCAGCGGATGTTGTTGGATGAAACGTCGGTCACAGGGCTGTTGGAAAGCGGGAGACGTGCGCACTGTGCGCCGTAGTCGACACCGTTGACCCAGAGGTCCTGGAATGTAGCGTGCGAGGCGACCTCGCCAACGGCCAACGCCGCCACGAGAGCAAAGGTGGAACGCATAGTGGCGATTCGCAATGCGACTTGAGTATCTTCGCTGATGACTTGCTTGGTCTCGAAGGTTTCGAGTGCAGTCACAGGGGAGTGGAGGCGTGATGGTATATATACCCTACCTTGTTTACCTGCAGAGTTATTTATATCACACGATTGATTGTTTCCATCTTCTGATCCTGCTGCTGTTATGCCATGTAACCCAACACCCGTCACCACTACTTACACAACATCCATGTCCACTACCGGTATGCACTCAAAGTTGGTCGCATGGGACTGACTGCACTAGGTAAACGCGGCCCTCGTCGTCCGAGAAGCAATAGGGGCCCATGCAATGCGCTTCATGGCCCGACGACCCAGGCGCCGTGTGCCAAGCATCTCGGCTTTCGGTTCGTGGGATTCTGGGATTCAAATTGGTTCCCCCACTCATGCCTGCATGCCAACCCATGGCCCAATCACTCATCCGCCCAAGCACCACAGTAATAAGGCCGAAGAAGCTACGATGAAGATTATCGATCTCCTGCTGGCTTACTACCTACCCCAGCTTTTTGCCCAGCCCAATTGGTGGGAATGCGTGGCTTTCCAGCCTTTCCGCTGACCTGGGAGGGAGGGCTAGGTTGGGTCGTGCGACCAACGGTGCAGTGTGGGGAAACTGACACGCACACGGCACGACGGCTAATCTATCACGGGCCGGCAGCCTCCATTAGGAAATAGGGGGGGGCTATGCCTTAAAGATGCAATGCATGGCTGGCTGTTCGATGCATCATGAATCGGGTCGTCCATGGCAGGATCGAATTCGGGCAACGGCAGTCCATACATAACACCTCGCTACTACCTCCCTACCTCTTCATGCTGTCAACCAGCCTTGCAGGAGTGCTGCTCCGGCTGTCGCTTCTTGTGGGTCCTTTTCTTTGCAAATAATCTGCACATCTGTCTTCACCCGTCCTCCAGCTGATTGATTGCCTATCGATGGCCACCACCCGCCTCACAGTATGACTCCTCGCTTAACCATAATACACTTAAACCTTATACCTTGAATGCAAAGAAGAGCGAGTGAGTACGGTAAATATATATCCAAATATACCCTTCCTCCCTTGACCGGGTCGGTATAGCCTAGCGGTAGTATCATTAGAAGTATGCTTAAAGGCAAGAGGGTTCAACTCACTTTTCTTTTTCTTTTTTCCCCTTTCCGGACCCCCCTCCATCTGCTTGCATACTGTACCGCCAATACCATGCGATCTATCACCGCTACTCGAAAGCTTTTTCTCTACGTGGTATTTATTCTCGCTACCATCATTGTGTCTGCGGTGGTATGAGCTCGCATTGCGTCTTCCTGCATGCATACTGCGTCCGCAGAAATCCCGTGCCGTCAACAACACGCTCGCCTAAACTTGAGTTTGGTTTTTCTTTTTCCTAACGACACGTTGTTTTGGATGCGTTCCGATTCGTTACCGTCCATGGCTTCCAAAGAGGAGCTTGCTTCGGCATCTTTGCTTACAGCTCTGTAATGATCCACCCGGTCTATCCATCATGCCAGCTTTACATCATCACTGTCGTGTTATGCAGACATTACACTATTATCTCCTTTTCGCCATCACCGTGACTGTCCCACTCTCCCTAACATCGTCCTCGTAGTTCCGCTTCGTCCCCTTGACCCGTAGACTCACGCTGAACCCCTTCTTCGCCTGCGTGTTCCCAGGTGTGTACCGCACGCTGTCGCCCTGCTTCACCGCGAACGGCGTCCCGCTGGCCGCACCGTCCAGGACCCACTGCGCCTCGAGCCGCATGCCCGGGTCCCAACGTCCGACCGTCCCTACGACCTTGGGCCCCCCGCACTTGGCCGAGCCACCGCCACCGCTCTGAACCTCGACGAAAGGGTCGGCCTGGCGCGCGATCGCGGCCGCACGGCCACCTATACGCACCACGTCCTCCTCGAACCGGTTCCCCCTGTTCCGGGGGGACACATCTTCCGCGGACAAGGGCGTCGCGCCCTCGGGCCCGTGGTCCCGCACCCAGCTCATCACGAGCTCGAGGTAGTCCCAGATCTCGCGGCGCTGGTAGTTGCCGCCGTGCGTGGCGCCCGGGGTGATGGTGACGTTGGCCCATCCGGGCCCACCGAGGTCGGGGGCGTTGACGCGGCGCTCGAAGGCGGCGACGCCTTCGTTGAGGTAATAGTCGTCGTGGGTGCCCACGTAGACGAAGAGGCGGTTCTTGAGTGCCTCGCCCAGGTTTTTTCCGGTCCCGTTGGTGGTGTTATTCCAGTTGGACGCGATATACTCGGCCAGGTCCATGTCGAGCGCCCTCCAGTACGCGACGGACTCCGGGTAAATCTCGCCCGTGACCTTGTCCCACGGCTCGAGCGGGTAGCCGTTCAGCCCCTGCGCGCCGAAGACGGCGTCCCAGGCGTCCCACTGCAGCGCGGAGCGCGAGGCCGTGCCGAAGACGAGCTCCCAGTGGTTCTCCTGCTCGACCGTGGCCAATATCTTCTCGTTCCCTGCATCGTCGAACTCGCGGATAGACCCAATGGGTTTCCCGTTGGCGTTGCGATATGCGTTGGCGTTCGTGTAGAGCGCGATGTCCTGGTGCTTCCGAAAACTCAGCGAGTCCGGGTACGACGAGAAGCACGCCCCGAACAGGTCCGGCCGGAAGACGACGCTCGCGGCCGAGATCCAGCCGCCCGTCGAGCCGCCCTCCTGGACGCGCGCGTGCGGCGCCGCGACGGTGTGGAACAGCGAGTCGAGGTGCGGGATCAGCTCGTCGTTGAGGGCGTCGCCGTAGGGGCCCAGGTTCGCCGTGTTGACGCCGTACGAGTCGTCGTAGAAGGGGGCCTCGTGCCGGAACCGCACCAGGATGAGCTTGGGCGTCGGGCGATCTCTGGCTGCTGTCTCGTTGTTGTTGCTGCCCGGGATCACACCGGCGTCCCAGGCTTTGGAGAAGGCCGCGGTGGGGTAGTTGAACGGGCCCTTGCCGCCCGGCCAGTGGCCCTGAGAATAGAGGACAGGATACCGCGTCGTATTGTCCGCCGCGTCGTAGCCCGCGGGCAGCAGCACCGTGGCGCCCACGTACATGTCGCGGCCCCAGAAGGCGCTCAGCTTGGCGCTGCGGATCTTGACGTACTTGAGCAGCTCCGTGTCTGCATAGTTTCCTTGCGCGCACTTGCCGATTTCGCGGCCCTTGAAGGCCTCGACGGGCGCCATGCTGTCGAAGGCCAAGTTGATGGTCTGTGGGGTTGCTTTGCCCTCCTCAGCTGCCACCTCGATGTCCATGGCGGGCGTGACGAGGCTGCCGACGCCGTTGACTTGGGGCGCCCCGTCGCCGCAGGGGAACTTGAGGTGCACGACGGACCCGTCGCTGCGCTCGGCCCGGTCGTACGGGGTGAGGAAGGCCTGCACGCGGTAGACGCCAGCCGGCAGCTCGTCCATGCTTACGAGGGGGAATCCGTACACGCCGGTTGCGATGGTGGCATTGTCGCCGTCCCCCTTGCCTCCGGATAGCGTGATGGTGTCCCCAGCGCCGAAGCCGAAGACGTTCTTGCCAAACATGTGGTTTGGCGTCGAGGTCACTTCAATGTCGTCCAGGGGGTCGGTGCCGTTGGGCGCGAACATGAGCACGACGCGCCCGTCGATCTGGCCGCTGAGAAGGCCGTTCCCGGTCGGGGCGGAGATCTCCACGCGTAAGCCATCCGCAAGTATCACCAAGCTCGCCAAAAGAACAGAAGCCCATTTTAGTCCCCTGATAATGCCCATTCTGTCTTGTCCGATAAGGGGATAAAAGAGCAAAAGGCAGGTTGGAGACAGAAAACTTCCGGTGGGGGGGGGTAGTAGGGTGATATAGGAGCTATCTATGCACCTACGTACTGCACCATGCAACTTTGACTCGCCTTTACGCACGTCCACGTCTTAACGCGTATTCGGGCAGCCGGGTTGAGGCTTATCGTGCATGGTGGAGAGAGTTTCGGCCTGCCAAGACGAGTTTGGCGGGGGTTTTACGCCGTATGATGCGAGCCTGTTACCCGAGATAGCGGAGATTGCGGTCTGTCGTGCCGGGGTCTGTGTGGTGTTGCCAAGACTTTGTTGGAGACCACCACCTATGCAACCTGCCGCTTCTGTATAACGCCTTTGTGATCCCCTTCCAGGATGACGACTCGATGTACGTGTATATCGTCCTAATGGTTATTACTGACTAGCACGGATCTGTGTGGAAAGATGCATGCCTACATCCTTGACATCTTGTGCTATCAAGGCATGAATTAGTTTCTGGTTGTGCATATATAGAGCTCCCGGTACTTGGAGACAGTGGAAGCAACAAGACTAGTCAAATTGGCACTGAAAAACGTTCTTTATCACCTAATACATTAAGCAGACATACCTGGACATAGCGCGGCAATATGGAATGGAACTGCCACACATTGTTTATCACACAATAAGTACACATGGAAGAATGAATTGATCAGAAGATGATATTCCATATGTTCAGATTATAGTATACATAGGTATCTATTAGTAGTGTAAAAAGCTCTGTTCGGGGGTCTCATTAGTAAAGAAGATAGAGGCAAGAAAGAAAAAAGTAACATGTAATCATGGACGCATGCATAGCCCAGCATATAGGCATCATCACAACAGCCCAATCGTCCCAACCAGCAATCCAGCCACCACACCAACCATTATCCGTACCCCACCCCTGCCTCGGTGCGAAGCCCCTTCCGAAGAAGAAACACCGCCTCCACCAGCACCGCCACCTCCTTTCCCACCATTAGAACTGCCGCCACCCCCTGACCTCCCTGTGGCCGTGGCTTCGGCCCTCTGCGCGTCGTCCAGCACGCTATACTCGGCGTTGTGCCACGCGTCAATGTACTGCGCCACGTCCGTCTTGACGGGCGCGGGCACGTCGCTCTGGTACCAGCCGTTGGTGGTGACGGCGGCCCAGCCCCACGCCGACTGCGCGATCGACGCCGAGACCTGCGGCGAGTCGGCGTCCCCGGCCTGCGAGATGGCCGCCACGATGGTCGCGTAGTCGTCCCGCCCCGCGAAGGAGCGGTCCACGGCGTACAGGGCCGACGCCAGCTGCGTGTAGAAGGTCCCCGTGGCCCACGTCGGCTGCGCGGCGGTGGGGGGGAAGACGTGGTGCAGGTACTCGGAGGCGTCGGTGGACTGCGGCAGGGCGAAGACGGTCGTCGTCGACGTCGGCGAGGGCGGGCCGTGGTCGTGGCTCGTGTACTGGCTGTGTTGTTGGCTGTCCCAGGACGATTGGCCTTGGCCTTGGCCTGGGTTGCTGCCGTCCCAGGTGGTGGTGGAAGTAGTAAAGGAAGATGAAGGGGAGGGTGTCCACCAGACTGTGCTGCTGGAGGAGGAAGGGGTCCACCAGATCGTGCTCGTGGAAGTCGAGGTGCCGTTGTAGTACTGCGTACTCGTAGACTCGGGCAGGTAGCTGTCGACCGTCACAGTTAGATCTAGGGAGCTCGAGGGCGTGGCGGCGCCCGGGTCCACGATGTAGCTGGTGACGGTCACGTAGGCGACACTCGTGACAACTGTTTCTGGAATCTGTGATGAGGTGGTGGCGGGAGGAGGAGGTGGTGGTGGCGGCGGTGTGCTCGATGTAGTTGCTGCTGCTGCGTCTGAAGGGCTGATGTAGCTGGAGGACGATGACACGTCCTGAGCCGCGGCTTTTTCTAGTAGCAATGTCAACCCCAGGTACGGCAGAAGCCGCAGGGATGATGTCGTCCTCATTCTCTTGTCTGTGTGTAGGTAGCTAGGGAGATCCCGCAATTACTTCCTTCTGCCCGATGTCTGTATCGTGAGTTGGCTTAGTCTATGCGTTAAGGGTTCATGGAAAAGAAATAATAAACAACAAAAGAAACAGGCCGCCGGCCAACATGATCGGACAAGTTGCGCTTCAAATACTACATAATCCAGGGCAGGGTAATCGGCAGGACGATTGACTTTGTCTTGGAAGCTTGCGAGATCCCAGCCATCCGCAAGCTTCGATGAG
This sequence comes from Apiospora arundinis, assembly GCA_039105305.1. Lineage (NCBI taxonomy): Eukaryota > Fungi > Ascomycota > Sordariomycetes > Amphisphaeriales > Apiosporaceae > Apiospora > Apiospora arundinis. Next base: position 150,324 of record JAPCWZ010000007.1, on the reverse strand, counting down.
GCCGTACATCCTCAGTCATCCTTGAGGATAGAGGCTATCATGGACAAGGTAGTGGCAGGCTTTTTACCAGATGTGGCGCAGTTGACCGGATAAGGGGGCCCAGACTAGGTAGTTTCCAAGACAACGTTGTCGCTGACGCAGAGTGGGCGAGGGGCGGGCTTTGTAGAGCGTAAAGGGTGGTGGCTGGTGGAAGACGGATGAAGGATGTCAGAATGGAATCGGGATCGGAGGGCCGAGCGCAGAGTTCGAGACCTTGGCCGAAAGGGGGAATTGTCGTGGGATTTGAGTAGGCGCTAAGGCGAGCTATTGTGTTGAGAGGCTTGGATGTCTTGGGCACGGATGGGGGTTACTCCCCATTGGTATCTGCTCAATGCATCCAGCAATAATATGAGACATTTCAAAGCCTCCCGTAGACAAAGATCGTCATGTCTCCAATTCCAACCTGTGACTTTTATATCGTGAACGGCGTACAGCGAGGTTGGTCAACTACATCGATGCGAGATAATTAGCAGAAAATGACCAAACCTCCATCCAGGTTGCTGATGCCATCATCGGCGGCGGCTTACTCACCATCTTTCTGACAGCTCCACAAGCTTAAGTCTTCGACAGCAGTCGTCATGCTTCCCCAACGAAGTCCGCCTTGCTATGCAGGGTTTCCCGTGTCTCAAACCTTTCACCCTGAAATAGATAATTCTCTGCCTGTCTACTTGCGAACCGCCTGGTTGGCACCTTCTAGGCCGAACCCAAATCGAGTAAAATAACATCCTACAAGCAAAACCTCCAATGAAACCGGCCGCAGGAGGCAGGTGGCTGGTGTTATGTGGATGTTGAAATGCGCGAATCCCCTACCTGTTGAACTTTCGTCTCGTCCGCAGGCAGTGATTGCAGGCACTCCACTGAAGAACAGAGCCACCCTGGGGTTTGAGGGATATCAACAATGACAAACCGGGTCTATGGGTGAACATTATGTAACCATGCCAGTTTACAAGCCTCTGCCCTGCATATGTAGCTGACCAAGGTTAGATGTGATGAGAGCAAACAAGGAGATAGAAATTGTATTCTTTGGCTCATTTGGGGCTGGCGCAGCTAAACCGAATTACTCACTGTTACACACAAATTTTGAACTCAAGAAAGAAGCCATCGTGAATAGCAAACACACGCTGTTGCTATCTGAACTACATCCTATTGTGCCTTCTTTCCTTTACACCTCTACCGCAATTCCTGCAAGAGAGGCAGTTGTTCTACCAAGAAAAAGGATTCTCGTGCTGCTCACCCAGCCAGAGTATCCTTTGTCAAGCAAACTGATTCCTCCTCTAAGCATCAGTGATACCCTCCTCCCTAAGGTATTCTCGGTAGTCGTGGCCCCTCAGCACTAGAATTGGCATTAGTTCGGATGTTCTTCTTGAGCCGATCTTCAATAAAGGATTGTGATTATGCAATAACTTACAATGCAAGAGCTCTTCGTATTCACCAAAGATCTCCTCTTGAGTTCTGAGATTACCGTGGGTATCGGGGTGCACACGGTAATGCTGGATGAGACCATGGCCGTTGGAACGATAAGAACGGCATCTCTTGCACGTGACTCTCTGGTGTGCGGGCCTGGCCAGCTTCTCGTGCTGGCTCTCCCTGCCGCCCGTGGGGAACTGCTGGCGGTGAACCTTGTACTTGTGGCTCCGAATGCTGCCTCCCTTGTTGACGATATCTTCGCCACATATGTAGAGCTCTCCTGTGGCGACGTTCACTTTTTTCGGGTTGGGAGTGGTGCATATGAACATGTCGTCGGTGGTGACATAGCCGCTGAGGACACCGCTCGCAGGGTGGGCATCAGGATCCATCTCGGCGGCAATCTTCTTCTCCCAGAAGGCTCGGTGATCAGCCATGTTGGCTCTAGCGGCAGCCTCGACTTGGGGGTCAATGTTATTAGACATGGTGCAATCGTAGTCGGGAAGAGGCGAGAATGTTTATTGTTGGTGGTGCAAGAAAGGCGAAGAAGACTCGAGGTTGCCCCAATGAGGTTTTGTCCTTTTACAATTGGGATGATGTTGTGGGAAAGGAAAATGTTGTACAAGCTGGACCGGGAAAAAGTCGTCCTTAAATACCTTGCCATGGGCATTGATTCCATGCACAATCAGCCAGTTTGTTTCCATACAGGTCTTGGTGACTCAGAGGTACATAGCCACTCCACGTCGGCAATGATGGGACTGAGGCACCATGCCTTGACCTGCTAGGACTTGCCTGGTCTTTGTCACTGAGTCACAGCGATATAGTCCCCCATTGGAGTCAGTATAGACGGTGAACAAGATGTAGAAAGTCTACGATAGGGATAGGAGTGTCATCATGTGCGAGAACAAATTCAGGGGTTCCTGGGCATAGTCACAGAGCGAGCTGAACCTACAAATTGGTTGACAATCTAATAATAGAGTATTGTGTTATTGACTCAGGGCAAATTATGAAGATTAGTGTTACACCGATTTCAGAAGAGAAGTCTTGCTTGCATACCGGTGGTAGAGTCACAGGAAGTTTTTACGTACAAGCAAGCATTGAATGTGTTATATGGATGCGGATTTAGATCAAAGCCGTTTACGATTTTGAGGGCTACTCAACCGTTAGGCAGTAGCATGACGGGACGCATGCATTCAATGATGTTCCTTTTCACTGACGCTGGTATTCACAGTTCACATCTGATCTGCTTGTATTCAGAGTGACATTTGTGCTTCGGCTGTGACCGCAGACTGTCTCTGGGCTGCAAGTATGAGAGTAGACAATTGCAATATCAAGCACCAGACTTCTAACTTCAGTCTAAGTCACCGAACTACCATGAGGCTCTGTCCCAAGTCGCTTGGCTATCTTCATTTTCCGTCCCAAGTTGCTAAGCTAACCTGAGGACCGAATATAATAGCAATCCCGAAGGAACTTCTATAGTCTTGATATAAAATGAAATATCTACACGAAATTGGAGGCAGTGTTCGTGGTAACTAGAAGATAGCAATTGTGCTGTGTCTAATCACTCGCAGGATGTGAATGCCACCAAAGGTTATTGTGATCTAAACCAGCCTGGCAGTATCAATCAAGCAGACTCACATATGGCCACGAAGGCTGATGAAGCATGGCTGTGTAGCTTGAGTCCATTCTGTGACTAAACCCAGTAACGCCTGGCATTTGTCCTCACTAATGGTGATGTTCCTATTCGTGTAGAGCTTCCGCATACTGCTCACCGTCTACAATGCGTTGAATGGGGGACTGTGTTGCTGTGGCTCAGTGGTAAAGAGCAAGCAAGTGCTAGCAAGTGACGGGTGTGGGCTTGCCTGCCGAGCACTTGAGACAAGACTGGAGATTCAGTATGGTCCACCTTGTTGAGATGAGCTTTAACACTCTTCATAGTGGTTTCCAGCAGCTTGATCCTTGCTTTGTTAGCTTTGTTGTTCGTGGCGATGTTTTCAATCGTTTCCTCGACACTCGTCAGCCTGTCCTGGTCTGTGGTGATGGAGTCACGGAGCTCCCTGATGTCTTCTTCGTTCGCGACTTTTAGGGCTTTCTATAAAGGCAATCAAAGTTAGGTAGCCAAGGCACATGTTTAAGGATAGATAGGAATATACATAGCACATCCCATGTCTCTTAGGAGGCCGGAGCGGCTTTTCTGCTCCCTAGATGTTTAAGAATACAATAAGAACAACATCAGCAGCACTTTAGACGAGAGTGGAAAACAATGTATAAACGGGGGGCAAAACACTTGTGAAAATCTCTCTATGGAGTCATTTGATTGTGGATATGAATTCTCTTTGGCAGGCATGTGATAGCATTATTGGAAAGAAATCATTGAATATAGGTATCTATATGTTTCCTGTTAAGATGGAGCGTGATTCACCGGAACTTTCCGACTAACAAATGACCAACACACTTCCAACTTCCCAGGAATATTTTTGTTATAATATGTCCTTGGGGTTGTGTGCCGATTGTTGCCGACTGGCAAAGTACTACATGGCAGTTCCGTCCCGTACAGTCTAAGCTATCTGCGGCTATTTCGTCTCAAGTGGCCAATCTTTGCGTCAAATAGGTCGGGCTATCTTCTGTCCCAAGTTGGTGTTGTCGATGCCACAAATACGTTAAGGACTTGGATTTGGTGGTGAATTGGCTCTGCTGCTGGCTCATCGCCATCTTGAATCGTAACCATTGCCTTACAAAGCTTATGACAAAGAAGATAGAAAAGAGCTTCAGGATATCTTGGCTTCAGAAAGTGATGAGTCTGTGCATGACTTTCACACATATTCAATGAGATTGTCAGGGGTTACACTCACTACGTAGCAATACTATACCGCAGTATCTCAGCTTCAAGACCATTGTACATTCAATGTTTGGCATTATATATCATGAATATAATAACTAATAAACACTGCATGCTTTCGTCTCAAGCCCTTTGCCTATGGTGTACAGTTATTGATGTTATTGCCCTGGTTGATCCGGAATGAGTAGAGATGAGGCGCAGCTTAATAATGCCTGGCCGCATCTGCCGGTGGCCTGAGGGCCCGGACCCATTCGTTCCGCTGCTTGGACACAAACCATCTCGACACGATACTACTTCCACATGCAACTACACTATGGTTAAATATATATTATCATACTCGAATGCAACGCTTTCTTCAAGATTCGAATGCAGGTTAAAATTTGGAATAGTACGGGTGGTGCGTAGTTATATAATAGTCTAGTTTCATTGTTCCTAAGTCTTGTATTTTCTTCTCAGCTCTCCTGTATCTATCTACGCATCTTGCAGTCCACGCTTGTCAATATGGGGCTCTCGTCAATTCGATGGTCGCTGATGCTGCTGCTCGCCTTGGGATTGGTCGAAGTTGTTCCTATGTATGTTTGCCCCTCTCCCGTCAGAAGCATGGGTACCAAGCTGTACGGATAGTTCTGGCGACGCTGACCTCACTCTGGCGATTACAGGGCCACGCCAAAGCCAGCGGACAGGACCCTCCATAACCTCGATGACTTTTCAGCAGCAACAGCAGGAGCGGCAAACGTGGACAGCCCGAAATCTGACCCAATACCCGGACCCCCCGTCGACCCCGGCTGGATGGTCCGCAACTTCCAGTTGTCATCTGGGCCGTTCTGGCAGCTGTTGTTCGCGCTCCAGCACCTCGGCTCCGGCATGGAGACCCTGTGCCTCGCCGACCAGCGGTCTCCCCAGGACGACTGGATCCACTGCATAGTCCTCCTGCCGCAAATGCCCGTGGAATGGGTCAAGTTCAAGTTCGACGCCGCCTCTCACCGGCTCACGCTCAACGAGACGTGGGGGTACAGTCCGGACACCATCCATGAAACGTACGTATCCGCCTGTCGGTGTGTCTTATTTTTCTTGCCTGTGGGTGGAATCACATGCATGGTTCACTCACGTACTTGCCTGTCTACCTACATGTCTTGTCCGTCAATAACTTTCCGTATTCATTGCTCAAGCTAACGAGGGGGCGCGGGCCAGGATATACGTATCCATTGGAAACGCGACAGTGGACTGTCCGCAGGGCAATGCTCCGTGCTACAAGAGCGGGTTCAAAGTCGAGGGGGTCATCGAGTCTTCCTGGCCCAGCGCCCTCGATGAGTAAATAACTAGGTGATGTGCAACCCGCGTGTATAGCACGGGGGCCGACTCCCCCATTCGATGTTTCTCAACCGTCGGCAAAGGCCAGTTTCGTCGACTTAGGACAGTCAGGACAGTCAGGGCGATATGAGTCGCACATGAGCAGAGTTGTTTACGGTGTGGTGATAGGCACGGTTGACGTTGGCAGGCCAGTCAGTCAGTCAGTCAGTCAGTCAGTCAGTCAGTCAGTCAGTCACGAAAGATGAAGGTAAATAGAACGAGATGTACCAATATGCTGCTCCAAAAGAAAGTAAGGCTCAATGATGAAGGAGATTACCACTCGGGGAATGATGGATAGTTGCCGGTTACCATAATTGTCACCATTGCCAAAAATAAGACTCGGTTGTGACTCGAACCCCATTGCATATTGTCACGTAACCGCGGTGCGAAGAGGATGACAGGCCTGAAAGTTAAGAACCATGACTTGGTAACAGGGGTGTTACGCGCCCCCCACGCTGGAAGCTTGGTAACCTGTTGTTGTCGCCAGTGCGAACAAATCGCAGGTGAATTGGCCATACATACATGTTTCATTCCAAAATTATACCCGGCGGACGACCAGGTCACGATGGTGCCGACATTGACGCTGACAGCAATCAATCACCGCTGGGCGCTTAACAGTGACAAGCGGGCCAGTCCGCCTTTCAATGCGACGCTGGGCTGAGCGGATGGACCCTCCCGTTGATAAACCTCCGAGTGTGTGTGGGGATGGATTGGTCCGGGATCAAGCTGGTTCAAATCCCCTCCACTACCTACGGATATGCGCGCGGGAAGGGAAAAAAGAGCTGGCGCCCGCCCGCCAGCTCTGCACTTGCACTTCCACTGGCGGGCGATCATACTGTTGGGGAAACGCGGGGCTGGTAAAATGAAGGGGTTCATGTATGCTGCAATGCGCGACGATGTTCCACGAGAGCCTCGATGATTGCAGAAGAGAATCTAGTTCTCAGTCAGTCGAGTATATGCTTGATTGGCGGAATGAAGAACACGTGGGTGCATGTATGGCCACTCCTTCGGTGGATGGCCACACAGCCGCAATGAGTACTGAAGACAAGACATCTTCATAGATCGAATGCAAGCTTCTCACAGATGGCATCAGCGATGCGAGTTGAAATATGTGTATGGTATGTGTGTGTACATGACATTGAAAGGAAATTTATGTGGATATCAAGTTTGGATGCGGTATATGCATGCGCGTAGGGGGAGTATCATCTTCTTCAAAACAAGGGGAAAACACAATTCGATCTGCCAGACTCCGACTCGATGTAGGCCCAAAAACTCCCAAGATTTGTTGTTGTTGTAGTAGTTGTTGATGTTGTTGTAGAGTAAAATCCAATCCAATCACACTTCCGACTACCACACCACCAGTGCCCGTCCTGTCTGCCACCCATCAACCCGAGAACCGCACACCCGTGTGGTTCCTAGCCTACATCCTATGTCCCGTCCCTTTATATATATGCTAATCATTTTGCGCCGTTCGTAATCGTGTTCGTCGCCAGTGGCTGACGAAGTTTGTGAAAGTAAGGAAATTCATAAACCGTATTGCTCGGAATGAAAAAGTGAGCAATCGGGGGCGATATCCGGAGGACATCAGAAGGTCGACGTGGTCCGGCTGTGGAACAGTCGCTGTCTCGAGGCGAAGGTAGTGTCGGTGAAACCGGCCGCTTCCAGACGCTTCCGCTTCGACATGGAGGATGTCGGCGTGGGCGTCGATCTCTTCATGTAGAAGGAATCCGAGACGCGGCTGCCGCGCGACGAGTGCGAGCGGTCGCTCGGCGACGGGGTCGGAGGCAGGAAGGCCGAGTTGGAGTCGTAGTTGAAGGTGTGGTGTTGGGGGCTCATGAGCTGCTCCGGCTCGTCGTCATCGTCATCGTCTTCGTCGTCGGTTTGTGGTGCGTATAGCGGACCCGATGGCTCAATCTCCTGCGAGTCCATTCGTGACCAGGTCAGCGTGGGGCTCCGTGTGGCGTCCTCGAGCAGCTTCATACGTTCGCCTTCGAATTCTTCCACCTTGGCCTCGATCTCCCGGAACTTGGACTCCCAGACATCCGAGAACTCCTTCATCTTCTCGTTGTCGGGCAGCGTGCGGACCTGGCGCGAGACGCTCTCGATGGCCTTCTCGCCGCGGTTGACGTCATGGGACAGCAGGGTTGTCTGGGCGTCGATGGAGCCCATGTTGTCCTCGACGGCCTCCAGGCGCTGGCTCATGGCCTTGGTGCGGCTGTCGATGACGCGAAGGCTGTCGTCGAAGGCATCGGCTCTCTGGCCGGAAGTGCGGGTCTTGCTCTCGACGGTTCGCAGAGTCTCCTCGACAACGTTGAGACGCTGGCCGAGGGCTCTCTGAACGATGGTGGCAGCCTCAACATCCAGTTGCTTTCCGTCCATGATGCGCACGCCCTCCTCGAGGGCCTCGACGCGAATGCTGACTTCACGGTAGATGGCATCGAACGATTCCTTGTTGAGCTTGGTGCGGAGGCCGTCCTCGAAGACCTCGACGCTCTGCTTCAGGCGGCGGCGCACATCATCGTCGATCTCCTCGAGGCGCTGACCCAGGGACTTCTGAGCATGACCCTCGATCGCCTTGACCTTGTCGTCGAGATCTTGCTGGTAACGCTTCTGGACATTCTCCTCGATAGCCTTGACCTTATCATTGAGATCTTGCTGGAAACGCTGGGCATGACCTTCGCTGGCCTTCACCTTCTCGTTGAGGTCCTGCTGGAAACGTTGGGCGTGGCTCTCGGTGGACTTGACCTTGTCGTCGAGGTCCTGCTGGAGAAGCTGGGCACGTGCCTCGATAGCCTGGACCTTGTTGTCGAGATCCTGCTGGAAACGCTTCTGGATGGCTTCAACCTGCTCGGCGATCTGCTCGGCGAGGACCTTCTTGTTGTGGGCTTCGATCTCGTTCAGGCGACGGGCCATCTCATTCTCAAGCGCAGTTGCATCAAAGTTGGCGGGCACCTTGACATCTTCGGCGATAGCAGCCAAGGGTGTCTGCGGTGGTTGTGTCTTGGTAGGGCGTCCGAATATGGTGCGCAAGATCCAATAGGAAGCGAGGAGCACGACGACTAGGGTGGCGCCAAGGATCCACGGATCAATGGGAGCGCCGCCGGTGAGGAACGCGAGGCGCTGATGAATCAGATTTGACGCGGCAGGCTCTGGCTGGATTGACGCGCCCACGCCGGCACCTGCAGCAGCTCCTGCGCCCGGACTTGTCGCATGTTGGTGTTGGTTCGCCTTAGAAGACAGTGTCTTGGAAGTCGAGGTCGAAGATCCAGGCCATAGCAGGCTGCTCCAATCGATAACAGCCGGCATGGTTGGTCAGGATTTTTTCTATGATAGGTAATACACACACCGCTTGGATCAATGACTGACAACCCAAGAGATAAGAATATTATAACACGACAAATACAAAGAAAAAAGATTGTCAATAGTAGCTTTCTCCCATCTTACCACAAGACAGAAGATTGTACAAGAATGACAGAAGTTGTATAAGATGGATAAATCAAAGGGGGAAAAGGAGGAAGTGGGAGATAGATTAGTTTTATTTTCGCAATCCAAACGAACTGGCGGTCGGTGGAGGTCGCAGATGGCAGATGGATGCGCGCAATGGCAGAATCAAAATGGCAATGCGTAGTCACCTTAGCCTTAGAGGTAGGTACCTGTCTGTACCTGCTGTACCTGTCCTGTCCTGTCCTGTACTGGGCAAGTCTGGCAGCAGTACTAGGTTCAATGTTACTGATTGAGCAGATTGAGAAAAAAAGAAGCGGTCTCGAGGGTCCGCGGGAACGAACGTTTTCCTGCCGTGTGCCCAAATGAGCAGCCAAGCTTGCCAGTTGAGAGTCCCCAGCCCGGCCCAGCGAAGAACCCCCCAGTAAATTCAGTCAATCCTGCCGAGCCAGGGCATGTGATTGGGTGGTCTCCAGTGTCATTAAAGCGTCTACCAAGCGCTCATCAAGTATATGTCAGCACAAACAGTATGGTGCAGGTACCAGCCTGCCAGCCCCTCGTCGTGCAGAGGCCAGCTCAGTTTCTGCTCTAACCTAGCCAGAGTCTGCTAAGGTTAGACGAGAAGGACGGAAAAGAACAAGCACAAGACCCCTCATTGTAGGAGGGGTCCCCACTGGACACCTGGCCATGCTTGTCTAGCCTGTCTAGCCTGTGCCTGCTTGCCCGATTGAGCGTCCCAGGTGGAGAACCAGTCGCCCATAGTGTCACCTTGGGGGAGCTTGGGATCTCGAAAATTCAAGCGATTCGCGATCTAAGCCGTCAACGTGTCGGTGAGCCACTCTGCGATGCGACAGGTAACCTGCTATTGGCGAGGCCATCTGCGAGGCACAACCAAACCTGCGAATCGCCGTGCTTAGATCTCGACGATCCGCTATTATCGTGAGAGGTTTTTTCTCCTTCTTGCTTTTCTTGCTCCTTGGCCCGGCCTGCTTCGCCTTCGCTCCTCTGCACATGTGTGTTGTGTTATGCAGCCCAAAGCCTGACCGACTTTGGCGCGATCGCCTGGTAGGCCGAAGGCTGGGAACAGCTGGGATGCGAATGGAGACCCGAATCCACGAGCACACGACATAGCCAGTATAGCTCACGATGCACAACCTGTAATGTAGCAATTTTACGACTCTCCAGCCTCCCAGCCGCAGGAAATGAAACCGGGGACCCTCCATAACAGAACGAAAAATTCAACAATCCATTGAACCAACTCCAGAATCTGGCCTCGGCGCCTGCTCATCATCTCAAGGCATCAAGCATCGCGTCATAACCCAATCGTGTCTCTTTGTTCCTGATCATGATCATGATCAGTCAGCCCAGCCCAGCCCAGCCCAGCCCGATACTCGATTTTTTTCATGTCGTCTTCCTAATCGGGACAGCTTCCCTCGAGTCAAGCCGCGCTAAAACTCACCGCATGTTGCTCTATTCGGGAATGCTTCTAGCCGTAGTTCTCGGTTCCTGCAGCTATAGATCTACGAAATAATGTCGAAATGACTCTGGGATACCCCGGGCACCGCGGAATAGTTTGACAGTTCCCTCGCTCAAATTTACTTAGCATTAGCCTTATCTTTTTACTGTCGGGTGTTTTCCAGAGAGCCATGTGGTGGGTGGACGGGATTGTGGACGGAGAGCCCGCTTTTGTGTCGCGCCGCTCGCTGGGGGAGGTGCCATAATACGGTACCCGCCAGGTCGGTTCGTTGCGCGCGCATCACATCCCTCCTCCCATCCCCATTTCTGTCTGCTGCATCGCATCGACCATCGACGTACCTACATATCGCAACGCATCATGACTCAAGCTTTTTCGCAAGTCACGGCAAACTTCGCTGGGCTGGAAGGGGGCCTGACTGGAACTATCGCAAGCACTCGAGCCTGACTAACTAATGACTGACTGATCCTTCGACCGACATACACCCGCACACTGTTGGGTGGTGACATACTGCAAGTTGCACAGTGGCACACGATCTGGCACAAGTTTTGGGTCGAAACCACAACAATCGAGGGGTTCTGTGGGGTCATGATCCACGAGGATGGAGAGCATCCATCTCAGCATCATCCAACCCATCCGGGCATAACACGCATTATGAAAGGGGTAAGCAGGCAAGTCAAGGTGAATAATATAGCATTAAATCGTGTCATTTTGGGGTCTAACAATCTGTCCAGATTGTTGATGGTATGGTTCCTGTCCCCATGCTCAATTTCCTGGCAGAAGACCCGTTCTGCAGCATGTGTTCCGCCCCCCTTTCATTCCAACCAAACCAAGAAACGCCTCTCCAGAAGCAACCGCCCGTGTTCCGTGGTGGGTTTGTTTTGTTGTGTTATGTTCCACCACGGAAAACCTGCTGATTAAGTGTTTACGAAAACGATGAAAAGAGAAGATGGGTATTATGTGTTCGAACGAGTTCGTGCTAGCTAAGCAGCAAGCTTAGACTTCTTGTGCGAACGTATATGCATGTACGTACGTACGTACGCACCACGCTTATGCACCCGTGAAACCGCATCCCTGCTTGCCGTCCACGTTGGACACGGCCTGCGCCGAGCAGACGCCCTTGGGCTTCGCGCAGCAGCCCGAGGCACAGTCGGCGTCGCTCGTGCACGCGCCCGTGATGAACTGCGAGCCGTTGCCCTTGCCCACGTTCTGGGAGCCCGGCTTGGACGTGTCGGCAGCGGCGGCACCAGCGTTCTTGCCCTTCTTCGCGGCACCGCCAGCAGCGGCGGAACTGCTGGCAGCGGCAGCAGCGGAGGAGACGGGGGTTCCCTTCTTTGCAGCGGCAGCAGAACTGCTAGCGCCAGCAGCAGCAGACGAGACGGGAGTGCCACCGTTGGCGGCGGCGGCGGAACTGGCGCCCGCCGCGGCCGAGGAGGTGGGCGTCTTGCCTCTTCCCCCCTTGGCCGCGCTGGTAAAGCCGCAGCCAGCCCCGCCGTTCTCTTCGGCGACGGCCTTGGCGGCGCACGCGCCCTTGGCCTTCGCGCAGCAGGCCGAGGCGCAGTCGGCGTCGCTGGTGCACTGGCCCGTGATGAATTGGGAGCCGTCGCCCTTGCCCACGTTCTGGCTGCCCTCGGCGGCGCGGGCGGCGAGGCCGCTCAGGGGGTGGTTGGGCATGGCCAGGGCTGTGACGGCGAAGGCCAGAGTTGCGGCGATGGAGATGCGAACCATTTTGGGCGATTTGGGTAGTGGGTTTTACTAGGTAACGATGTAAGGGATGAGTTTGTGAGTTTTGTGTCGAGTTTGGTGGTACTGGCGGTTGGTGACAATGGTATGTAAGGGATGATGAAGATGATCGGTCTGATATGTTTCTCTCAAACAGCAAACAATGTCATGGGTTGATTTGCATTTAAATACTCAACATACACACTCGATACACCCGGTACGCATCGCATCGCATTCGCATCATGGCAAAATGGCCAAGTCTTGGATCCCCAAGAGTGTTTCCAAACCCGGATCGCCGCTTGTGGTGGAACTGATCATCTCCGGGAGGCTGAGTACGCCGGGTTCTGCTCGGAACCCCGTCGTCAGGCCAATGTTTGACATTGCGCGCCCTGAGTTCCTTCGAGGCTACCTACCATCAATCGTGGAGTATGCTTGCACGTCAGCAGCTACCAAAACAAGGCATACCACAGGATTTGATATGATGTGCCTTCCCAAAGAGGACTTTGACATTGAAACGGACGCATCTGGGGCAGACGTTTGCTTCAAGTTGCAGGCAGCTCTCTTGGCTGGTTGCAGTACAGCTTCACCGTATTGTAGAAGATTGTCGGCTCGAATAGACATTTTACACATAAAATTAAGCTTAATGGGGATCAGGCTGATCTCGCACAGTAGACTAGTTTCACTTAACGAAATCATCAAGTAGGCGCTCAAAAGAAGAGAAAAAGTTAGTCCATCCTTGGGACCCCAGGTTCAGGCCGCCAGATGCGTTTTCAGCCGAGCAATGGCGGCAATGCGGACGAGGAGGCTCAACTTCACTGCCCAGCCTCTCTCCCCTTTCCAAACATTGATGCAAACCAAACGGAACATTTGGGCAAGAAACTTCCGGTTACAGCCGTCAATGCTACGGTCGAATCAGCGTGCGTAACGGCTGTGGATAAGAGCTGGGCTGACGCTCCAAGCCCTACGTGGACTTTATTCTTGGGCCCAAGTCCAGACGGACTTCTGGACGGACGACGTTCGGATGAGGGATAAGGGATGAAAGATCAGATAGTGGATGGGTGTGCAGTGACGATGCATTGTTTTGGAGTATTGGGGTGTTGCGATCCTGCGATTTCTGCAACAGAGGCTGATGGTGGCGGCAAGTGGGAAACGCTGACGCGTTGCGCATCATGGCTGCTGCAGTGTGTGCAGTGTGCAGTGTGCAGTGTGTGGCTCAATCCAGCATGCCAACGCCGAATTCGCAGCCTGGTACTCCGTACTCGCTATCAATAGAAACAACATTGAACATTTGCTGAAAGAAGGAAGAACGGCCAAACAGGCCAAGTACCGTAAAAGAAGTGGAAGAAACCGTGCTCGTTAGAAGCTGTCACAGCCCGTGTTGGAGGTTCTATGGGGAATGAATGGCAGAAGGAGGGCACGCAGAAGGGGACGGGCGCAGGTGAAACGGGAGCGCTGATCTTGGATCCTTTAGGGCTGCCCGGCTTTTGCAGCACCAAAAACCGGCCACTATCGCCAAGCAAGGGAGGCTCAAACATGACAACGTCAATTGACGCTGCCCATTGCAACGTTGCCAATCTCACCGACTTTATGCTCTCTTGCTTCATTCCCATTGCCCGGCTGTTGTTGACTTTTCCGGCTCTTACCTACTGCCGATTCCTCGCTATTTTGACCAATTTTGAGGCTGTTGTTCCTCCCCGGCTACCACTAAGCACCTGACTGCTGCTTGGGTTGTTCTCCTTCCCCTAAACCCTAGGGGCTCATTTCGCCGAGTTAGAAGACAGACAGACCAGACTGACACCGTCACAAATGGAAGGGGTGCTTGCGGTCCAACGTTTGAGTAGTTTTGCCCGAGGACTCATCATCCTGCTAAGAGACGAGAATATGGAACGGAATTTCAATCACAATATCACACAGCAGCAACAGAGCCCGAGCTCCCGGTGGCTGCCCATTGAAGAGCAGCTGCTGCGAAATACTGCCGCCTTGACGGGTGTCATGCCATTTACCCGCCGTCTGCGCGTCCATGCCCCCATTCCGCGACCAACGACAACGACCCAGCTACGCTTCTTGCCGTAGAAGCGCCGTCATCATCTCATGTCCCTTCTGTACCATCGCCACGATCTCACCTTATTCTTTTATCATCTCTTCTTTTTCTCTCTCTATACCCCGATACCTTTAGACTCATTACTTAGGCTCCGATTGGCCGCTTAATCTTTCGACTCATCCATTCGATCATTCCGTCTTTCGTCATCTCATTCGCCCAGACCTTTGTCATCTCGTGCCATTTGCGACCGCCGCGTGTCGGAGCCTGTGGAGGCACTAGCATCGTTGCTCTTAGGCGCTTTGTGGTTGTTGCTGTCATCGGTGTTCTCCGTTCCTTCTCGAGGACGTGACGGGGAGTTCAGTACGAGACGACCTCGGCGCTTGAGAAGGATCCCACAACTGGACCAGATCACCGGCACATTCGACGTGACCACGGCGATAAACGTTTCCCGACACGCCCACTTCCCGGACTGCGAGGCGCCGTCTTTAGAATCCTGTCATTTTTCCAATTCAAGTCAGCGAGCTTTACGTTTCATATCCATTCTTGGTGCGGCTCTTTTTACTTACTGTCATGATGAAATAGCATCGGAGAAACGCAGCGACCATGACGAAGATGGCGCCCGAAAACACCACCGAGAGTTGCATCTTCTTCGACCTCGGCAGGGCGCTCTGCCATAGCATCGGCAGCGGGAACGACAACAAGTACACATCCGTGAGAGCGTCGAGGGTGAAGCTGGTCAAGATGAACACTCTTGACACCGCAGCCTGGCAAAAGTCTGAGGACCGATGGTTGTTAGCCATCATTCATCCCGAACAACAACAGCAACGACAATCAGTTCATCGCTCCTGTCGTTGCCGCCGCCGCCGAATCGCACTTACTTCCTGGGTCGGGGTAGAATTGCCAGTACTTGTAGAAAGGACGGCAACCTGCCAACAGCGTCATATGCACCGTAAACCAACTGATGAAGATGACGCCGAAGGCGATTTTGATGCGATACCTGTAGCCAGCCAACTCACGCTGACATTATCATATGGATTAGTACATTTTGATTTTCTCTTGATTTTCGTTCGATCTTTTAATCTTCTTTTGATTTTCTTTCGACACTCCAACGAGGGAAAAAAAAGAAAAAAAAAGGCAATCTCACCATGAATCGGTAGTAGAACGAGCAGACGGCTGTCTTCAGCGTCCAGAGCATCGCTGTGTAGGTGTTCTGGCATGCAATCTGTGCCTTGGACCCCCCGATGCTGTGAGGTTTCCTGCGTCGGCCCCAGGTTCTGCAAGATGTAGTAGGCAAGGGAGACGAAGGGGGAAACTCACATCAGCCACGTCATGCCAGGATATTGGGCGTATTTTGCCCTGCTCTCATCGTCCAGCCCGTTGTTGGCGAAGCCCAGCCACCAAGCGATGACACTGTAGGCCAGCAACACTTCGGCAATGTAGAGCAACTGTAGGCCATAGATTTTTGATTAGTGCATACATATGTGATGTGTCTTCATATCAGATGAGCTATCCACAATCGTAATCACTCACCGCTGCTATAAGCATCAAGTAATCGTCAGCAGCTAACTTGCGAAAGCCCTCGACGGCTACACGCAAGCCCGTCCGGGCCGCAATGACGGAAAGACCGAGGCCAAGTAGTATCCAGCTCTCATTGAACGAAGATATGCTCTCAAGGTACGGGACCCAGGTCCCATCCATTGAAGACATGCTCTCAGGGTACCGGTGAAGTTACTGCTGAAATGACGATAGCGAGAGATAAGCAAGGGACTTGAGACGAAAGTATACTGTTTTTTGGTTATAATTAATGCCAAAGATTGAATGCAAATGATCTTGAAGCCGGGATACTGTTGTTTAGTGTCATCAGGTGGTGAATATGGCGTCGCTTTCTGAAGCCAAGTTACGATGAAGCTCTTTTGTATCTTCATTGCCATAAGATCCATACGGGTTTCAAGGTTATATGGGTGAACAGTGAGCCATTCTTCGGCGTCCAGTGTCAAATGTTTTTGACATGGCTATGAGTTAGCAGCAGAGCGAAGTCATCGCCAAATCCAAGTCACCCCCAAATCCCAGTCACCAGCAAATCCAAGTCACCATCAAAGGCAAGCTACAGCCAACCTCGCGGCATTTGGAAATGTGGCCAACTTTAGGAAGGGGCTGCTGCCAATCAAGGGCAAGCATATCTTCACCTCCCAAGGAGGAGACCCAGGTCGAGCCCATAAGCAGGCACGCTTACGTGTCTGTAGTAGGGAGAGAATCGCCTTCAAGGGCACGAAACGGAGGGGTGAGGAGCATCAAGTGAAGCTAATCGATTATGCATGTGATATCAGTTAGGCACAAGCCGTTGTTGGAGGAGCAGCACTGCCCGACCGGGCTTATACACTCAATAGAGGTCCCGTGTGGGCACTACGGGATGCGTACGTCCAGCGTATATATAATAGGACCCCCAAACCATCAAATATGGGTTTCTAAACGCCACTAAACGACGGAATCATCGTCAACAGCATACCTCTTTACGCAGCTCAAAACTTCGATGGCTCTTTTCTAACATCATAGCATTATGTTCAAGCATGTGACAATCACAGATCCAAGCGTGTCACAGCAGCCGTATCACGCATCACTGTCACCATTGTCTTAGACATGGACGACACGGCACCTTTCTTGATATGGAAAGCAATTGTGATATGTATTCCCGATTCAGAAGTCACTTTTTCCACCATGGGGGATTGATGAGACCTGCTGGATTCAGTCGTAATGCCTAGACGCTGAGTTTAGACGATAAAAGCATTTCCATGTTCCTCAAGGCACATTGTGGTAACT
Source organism: Apiospora arundinis (assembly GCA_039105305.1). NCBI lineage: Eukaryota > Fungi > Ascomycota > Sordariomycetes > Amphisphaeriales > Apiosporaceae > Apiospora > Apiospora arundinis. Next base: position 133,197 of record JAPCWZ010000007.1, on the reverse strand, counting down.
CCCCGGGATACAATAACAGAGAAGATTGATAGGGTGGACTGGATCCCTAAGACCCTTTAGGACAGTACGGATCACGACGTGTGACATGATGTCTCACTGATAGTGTGTTCTTAGATAACTTCGTGACGACCACTGAAATGAATGATAGACTTGAAAGTCGGAGGGATAGGAAAAAACCCATAATCTGTCCAAAATGCCTTTCTCTTCTAGCACATGGCGCAAGAATTCACTACATCATTCGGATCATCATATAGCAAGCTGGTAGAATCTACAAATATCAGCATTATTGTTTCGTTTTTTAAAAAAAATAAGAACTGAAAAACTAGTCAGCCACCCCGGCTGCCAGCTTTATCGAGATGGCCTTCCCCAGTGTCCAGAACATGACCCAGAAAAGCTGGCTCCAACAAGTCGGTGAAGGCATCGGCTTGATCCTCGGCCAGGCCATCTTGAAAGCTCTCATGTCGATCCTTGCCCCCCTCACCAATGCCATCAAAACCCTGGCGACCTATATCAAGAAGCTTCCCGGACTGAAAGATGTAGACTTTATCCGGCTACCTATAATAGGTAAGGCGTTTGCGGTTCACCCCACTTACATGAAAACACCGCCTGGCTCTGGCTGTGTTAGGGCCGATCCTGGTGAGCGTACAAACAGCACTATCTGCCCGCCAACTCTTCGACCGCGCCGAGCACGCCATGGGCGACCCCGTGGCCCTGGCCCAGGGTTTCGCGACCGAAGCCAATGCCAACGCCAAAGCCGCGCTAGACACTCTGGGACGGCCGCCCGATATGATCAATGTGGCGGCAGACGAGCTGCGGAAGGCCGGCGAGGCAGCGGCCCGCGTCGCGGCGGCTACGGGGGCCGCCATTCCAACTTCCCAGGGCGAACTCTTAGGCCACAAGGTCGCGAGCCCGTTTGACATGCCCAACCAAGCGGAGCTGAAGAAGCGTTTGGCGCCCCTGGGTGGTGTGTTTGCGCTACCAGATGCGGGGGCCAAGAAATAGATAGGTATCTAGCTTACTAAATAGGTAGATAATCTATGCTGGGATATGGTCAGAATTGGTGCTTCCCATATCATCGCTGTACAACGGTGAAAAGGCGTCGCCGTCACTCTGGTAGAAAGACAGCTCCTCGGACAGAATATCTGCCACTTTCCGTGCCATGTCCGACTTCTTCCCCAAAAGCCACAGCCCCTTGACACAATCTTGCGCACGTCGTATCGTCTCTGCCACCCCGTCGCCACCGATCGTCGCAAGCGCGTAATACTCCGGGTAAGCATCCGCTTTCGCGAGGAGATGCACGGCCGCCTTGGAGAAGGCTTGGATCAAGATGATCGTCCAGGGATCGGTGAGAATAGTCCCTTCATTCACCGAAGGGTGGAAGTCGGGCAGCTGCGGTTCCGTAAACGCGCTGCCAGCGCCATCGACGTCGTGGTGAGAGGGAGTCGCCACTCGGGCCAGGTCTGAAAGCTCTTCGGCGCTTGCGTCTCGTAGCCCGGCGACGGCCCTGTCCCTCAACCGCTGTTCCGCGGCCTCCGTAGATCCGAGGCCTTGGTTGTCGACCGTCTCGATCAGGTCCGCGAGCAGCAGGGCCGCCAGGTGGTAGTGGCCCGAGATGCACACGAACCAGCTCTGGCACCGCCCCGGCACGCGAGAAAAGTCGCGCACCAGTTCACGGAACAGCTGGCCGTAGGTGGCGTTCCAGTAGCGGTGGAGAGACATGGCGCTGCGGACGATTTCCTCAATTTTCGCGCCTTTCTGCCCTCGTCGCAGAGAGGTCTGCAGCCAGGCGACGTGGCGGTACAGGAGCACCTTGACTGGCCCCGACTTGGTGACGGCCTCGGCCAGTTCCGCGTACGTGCAAGGCCACTGCGTGCACTGGGCCGGGGAGTCCAGCTGGTCCTGGACGAAGAGGTCCACTCTCCAGCGCTGGTTATCGTCGTCCTCGTCCGCGCAGTCTTGGTGCTGACATTCTTGGTCGGGCACCACCAGAGGGCGGTGGTGCACCGAGGAAGACACCGTGTCGAACATGACGGCGAGCCAGTACAGCAGCCCGACGGAGGTCTGGTCGTCTTCGCTCATGGAAAGAACTGGGTTGTTCATCGCCTCGTCCTTGCTGCCGTGAGATCGTGGAAGGACGCCGTGCTTGGCCGAGTCGAATCGGAACTTGAGCGTGTGCATCCTCCGCGCCGCGCGCTCCATGTACTTGGGAGGTCCATCTTGGGAGATGGCCTGCGCGATTTCAAACACTAACTCGTCCGGCTCCGATTTCCGTCGTCGTCTCTGGCGACTCTTGGCTTTGATTTCGGCGGACCATGAGACCTCGGTCTCCCGTCCTGAGGGCTTCTGAACCAGCCCGAGAATCGATTCGGCGCAGGCAAGTCGGAACGAGTCCACGTCCGACATCTCCTGCAGAGCCCTTTCGGCCTGGGTCCAGAAGTGCCATTGTATCTCGCGATCGAACTCATCCGCCAGTCCCCCAATACTATTGTCTTCGATCATACCGTAGCCCGACATGGTTGGCGTCGGAGAATATCGCTCGTTCTGGCGGCGGCTCCCTTGGGCCCACTGCGTGGCGAAGGCCATGATGGCAAGGTGCAGTGCCCGACTGCATGCACGATCCTCCGACGGGCTCAGCCGCACCAGTCGTACCTGCTTGGCTGCTTCTTCCAGCTTCAAGGTGCGGTAGTAGAGATGGTTCGACCACGATGGGCCCCATTCGGCCGACTTGACCCTTTCCTGCAGAGGGACGGATCTTGGCCGGTACGGACAGGACACCTCGGTCAGCCAGCACGAGAGGCTGTGTTCCAGGACGTCGTGGTAGATGCGAAGCAGGTTGGATGAAATCAAGTTCTCGTTGGTACTCGCTGCGATCCTGTGATTTGCCGCCAATGAAGAAAGTGCGAAAGCCTGTTGTTGTCCTCGTGATCTCGGTTGTGGTGTACGGCGTCGCTTCCGCGCCGGCTTCCCAAAACGAGCGTGCGTATCTCTATTTGAGGCTGTTGATGTAGCATCGAAGGATATCGGGGTGATAGGACTGAAATAAGTGGCATCAAGTCCACGATCTGCATCTGTTCCCCATTGTAGCTGGTCGTGCGTCTGTTCTGAGAAGGTGTGGAAGTCGCTCCAAAAGACCGAGCCTGGGATTTTTGTATTACCACCACCGCCACCCACGTCGAAGGTGTCGAATTCTCGGTGCTCTGGATGTCTTCCGTCCCCAGAAAGACCAATAATTTCCTCCCACTCGGCTAGCGACAAGTCATCTTCGAAAGGCTGGTCAATGGGAAAAGGATCAAAGTGTGTATTATCAACGGTCGATGTTTGCGATTCGTAAGCCGGTGTGCCATCCGTGAAATGAGTTGGGCTGGAAAGGTCTCCTCCGATCGAATGTGAAAGGCCAAGGATGGGGTCAGGAGAAAGGGGCTGCGGAGCAAATCGAGAATCCGTCGAATCCAACTTTTGACGCTTGCTAGAACAAGATTCGTCAACAGGAGGAGGTATTCCGCAAGAGTCGGCCGCCTCCAAAACCCTCCTGATCCGCATTTGAGCCCAGGCCCAGTTGATTGTGCACTCCTTCTTGGTTCGGACGCAATATGAGCACGGTTGAGTCTTTGGCGCTGTTATGGTCAGCACTGTTGGCTCCTAGGCCGGTGAATAGTCTCTCAGCAGATATGAAACGTACCTTGCCTAGAATCCTCTGTGAATATAGCCAAGTCGGTATACTCGGAGTCTTCCAGGGGGGTCGCATCACACGCCCGTTTGGACCTCCGGCATTGGTCACAAGAGTGGCCTTGGCGACGCATTGGGGTAATTGGTTATAGCAGAGGTTTTCTTAACTGGGCTGCGAGCTGTTTGCGTGATAATGGTGAACTTGGGATGCTGAGATGGAGGATTGGAGATCTGGGAGGTCAGAAAGTCCCTCCTTTGGTTTCTTGCCGTTTCCACTCACGGGCATGCATAGCGGATTTTAATTAGAGCCCGGACTTTGCGGATGCCAAGTGCCGCCATGTCAGTGGATGCCTGCTCGTCTCCAGCGAGTAAGAGAGCGCGAACACGGAACCTCGACATCTAAGGGGTCCAGAGAATGCTCCGCTACCCCGGATTTATCCACATCCCCGCACCATAAGCCCCTGTCCTATACGTGCTACTAATGCCAAGCCACGAGACTGGTTCATCATGTGGGAGAGCTACCAGGTTTTCCGCGTCATATGCCCCCGGTCCGTGTCCTTTTACTTTCGGTTCCTTGTCTCCTTTGAACTTTGGTTTACCGTGCAGGGAGTTTCTATAGCAGAGGAACACAGAGATGGTGGGCATTTTACTCATCGCGAGTCTTATGTTATATTCTGCTGGGAAGATTTGACATGGAATAGAAGTGGACACGACGAAGATATAATCAATAGAGCCAGATTTGCAATGCTCGACTAACCCCCCACAGTCAATCACTCATAAGCATAAACATATTTTGGCCCTCACCCGCTCTCGCATCTATGCAGGTACTACTTCCCTGCCTCAAGCCCCCTGTACACCTCAGTTTCCACCTGGAACCAAAGCCCCAGCACCTTGGGGTCCGCAAAGGGCAAGATCTGCGTGCAGACCATGCCCGCGACGCCCTTCTCGCGATCACACCACCACCAGGTGTTCGCCAGGCCCGCCCAGTGGCCCGTCCCTTTCGATCGGCCCGTGGGCCCGCCACAGCTCTGCATGAAGGTGAGACCCCAGCCCTGCGGAGGCTTCCCTTCCACCGGGTACAGGTCCGGCAGGGGGTGCGTCAAGTCGGGAATGGCGGCGGGGATGCCCTGTCGGCCAAACTCGGGGAAGTCGGGGACTTGGTTGCGGAACATCTCGTCGACGGTGGCTTTGTCGAGGATCTTGTTGCCGGTGCGAGGACAGGTCCCGTCGTTGAGGAGTACAGCCAAAATTTCTATCAAGCCTGGTTCAGTGTTTTTTCACTTTTCCCAATACACGCGGTCGATGAGTTCTTCTCCTCCCACTAAGGGTTACTTACTACAATACTCCTGCGGCTTAGCGAAAAGACCAGAGCCGCCGGCGTTGAAGATCTGACGTTTTTGGGATACCTCATCCGGGTCAATGGTCAGCGGTGCCAGAAGGAGATGATCTCGGGCCCTCAACACGCCGTCTTCGCCTCTGGCGTGCATCTCCGCGAGCCGGGACCTCATCCCATGATGCGGAATCATAGACATGTCCTGGATCCCAAGAGGAGCGAAGATATGCTTATGCATGTAGTCATTCAGCGACAGACCGGTGACTCGTTCGAGGGCCACGCCAGCCCAGTCCACACCGACCTGATTCGGACTGTCAACGAAAGTTGCAAAAAGGGGGGGGGGCAGTCGGTTGAGTCGAGCTCACTCACTCCGTATTCCCATCCCTCGCCGGGCTGGAACAGCAAGGGCAACGTGACATCTTCTAACGTCCCGGGAAGCGCACGCACACCGGCCGCAGCACACCAGTCTCTCAGCCGCTCGTTGAAGAACGCATAGCCGAAGCCGGCCGTGTGCGTGAGCAGCATCCGCAGCGTGATGCCGACCTTCTTCTCCTCCAAAGAGCCGTCGGGTCGCAAAACCTTGAGATCCTTGAGCTCCGGGCAGAGAGTCTCAATCTGGTCGGCGTCGTCCAGCTTCAGGGTGCCCTGCTCTACGACTTGCATCACGGCGATGCCCGTGAGCAACTTGGTGCATGAGGCGATGTAGTAGACGCTGTCGAGCGTCATGGGCTCCCCCGGGGAGGCGACCCCTCGCTTACCGGCCGCCTTCGCGAACAGCTCCTGGCCATCTTTACCCACGACGACCACGGTGGTGCCAGGAATGTCAGAAGTTGGGTCCGTGCAGGCGCTGTCGACGAGTCGGTCGAGACGCTCGAGGGTGGAAGTGTCAAACGGCATGGTGGTGTGCTATGTTATCAATATGCTGGCTGTACTGCTATCCACAGAAAAGAAAAACTACAAAAAGCAAATTCCTTGCCGAAGTGTATGCAGGATGGCAAATTGCGCCCCTTCATGGTGTTCCGCAAATAGTACGCTTATATGGTGTCACTGCATACATCGCGTATCACGCCTCCTCAGATTCGGGACCGTAGCCCCGCTTCAGCCAACTCTCATATGACCTTCTGCATGTTAATAGATTGATAAAAGATCGATTGCTGACAACCGAGCGCGGGGGAGCCGGTTTGCCTGTTGCTGCATGGGGGTTGCTGACCGGGATTTGGAGGGTTGGGGAGAGGTGGGGTGGGCAATGCGGGGGCGGTTCCGCGGCCGCATTAGTATACGTCAACCAAAGTGTAGATCTCTTGGGGATTTTGGAGCTAGCCCAGAGGTGAAGACATGTTGCGTGCGCTGCGTGCCAATACAATGATGATGTGGGAATGATTGTGTTGGCCTGCTGCTGCTGTCCGACCACACATCACGATGCGACCCACCCGCGTTTGCGGACCAGCGGCCGCCTCTGAGACATATCCCGAATCTTCTTTTCTTTTGCCGACGATGGAGGAGCGGGGGTCATGGTGAGCGGTTGTGTGGCAGGGCCCAGCGGGTATGCATGTTTGCGAAGGGCACTATCAAAGCAGTTAGTATAAAGTCGCCTATCCTCGCCACCTATTGATGTAGTAGTACCGGAAAGCTCAAAGACGCACGTCCGCAAAGAACCCCTTGACTCATTCTGATTCAAACCCCTTTTGCGAGCCTCTGATCTGTGACTTTGACATCACCACTATGGGGGAACCGATTTCTTCTCTTCCGAAGAAGTTCAACACGGAGTTGACGGACTATTCCGTGTCTCACAGCGAGAAGTCTGGGCCTTATGCCGATAATCTCGAAGTAGACGCGTTGGTCGTCGGTGCCGGTTTTGGTGAGTTTTTACTTTGCCCATAATAGACTAAAAACTGAGAGAGCTCATGGTTTCTATAATATTGTAGCCGGAATATTCATGCTCAAAACCCTCCGCGAGCGGGGCTACAAGACGGTCATCTTCGAAGCGGGCAACGACACAGGCGGCACTTGGAGGTGGAACTGCTACCCAGGTGCAGGCGTCGACTCCGAGGTCCCCGAGTACGAGTTCTCCTGGCCCGAGGTCTGGAAGACGTGGGACTGGACCTCCAACTACCCCAACTACCAGGACCTGCGCGCCTACTTTGACCACGTGGACAAGGTGATTGGCGTCAAGAAGGACTGCGCCTTCAACACGGTCGTGGTGGGCGCCCACTTCGACACGGCCAGCGGGAAGTGGACGGTCCGCACCGAAGATGGCCGCATCACCAAGGCCAAGTACCTGATCCTCGGCACTGGGTTTGTAAGTGGTACTCCTTCTGTAATACAAGCGTGGAATATCATCATCATGCTAACTTTACTTACACAGGCGGCGAGACGCTATATTCCCGACTGGCCCGGCATGGACAAGTTCAAGGGGGTTATCCACCACTCCTCCTTCTGGCCGGACCACGAGGTCGACGTGAAGAACAAGCGCTGCGCCGTCATCGGCACGGGGGCGTCGGGCGTGCAGATCGTGCAGGCCTGGGGCCCGACGGCGGGCGACGTCAAGGTGTTCCAGCGGACGCCGAACCTGGCGATCCCGATGCGGCGGCGGCCGATCGCGGCCGACGAGCGGGCGCGGCACCGGGCGCTGTACCCGGAGCTGTTCAAGCTGCGCGAGACGAGCTTCGCGGGGTTCCACTACGACTTCTCGGAGAAGAACACGTTCGACGACACGGACGCCGAACAAGAAGCCTTCTTCGAGCGGCTCTGGGCTGAGGGCGGGTTCCGGTTCTGGGTCGCCTCCTACAAGGACAGCCTCTACACGCCCGAGGCCAACGACCGCGCCTACCGCTTCTGGGCCAAGAAGACGCGGGCCCGCATCGAGGACCCGCGCAAGCGGGAGCTCCTGGCCCCCGAGAAGGGGCCGCACTACTTTGGCATCAAGCGGCCCTGCCTCGAGTACAACTACTACGAGCAGTTCAACCGGCCCAACGTCGATATCGTCGACATCAAGGACAACCCCATCCAGGAGTTCACCGAGACGGGGATCACCTTAGCTGATGGCACGCATCACGAATTCGACGTGATTGCTGTCGCGACAGGTTTCGTAAGTCGTGGCCCTCCTTTTCTACATGACTGACAGAGGACATAGTTATGCTAACCTTACTATAACAGGACGTGGTAACCGGAGGTTTGTCGAGACTTTGATTTCCCTTTAGTTATAAGATGAATAACTTACTGACAATATCCCTCCCAACAGTCATGACCCAGCTCGGCCTCGAGAGCATCCACCAGACCAAGCTGCAGGACGAGTGGACGGCGGGCGCGCAGACGTACCTGGGGACCAGCGTCAGCGGGTATCCCAACATGTTCCACATCTACGGGGCGCACGGCCCAACGCTGCTGAGCAACGGGCCCTCGACGGTGGAGGTGCAAGGGCGGTGGATCGCGGACCTGGTGGACAAGTGCCAGCGACAAGACATCAAGTATGTCAACCCGCGGGCCGAGGCGGCCGCGGCGTGGAAGCGGCGCGTCGTCGAGCTCAACGACAAGACCCTCTTCCCGACTACCAAATCGACGTACATGGGCGGCAACGTGCCGGGGAAGGCGTACGAGCCCGTGTGTTACTCGGGCGGTATCCCCGCTTACAAGAAGGAGATCCGGGACGCGCTGGATTCGATGCAGGGGTTCGAAGTAGTGGCCAACTAGTTTGGCGGGTCGCCCGGCACTTGCGGATGAACGGGGCTTGTGATGGAGATTATGTGACGAACTACGAGAAATACTACTAAACCAAATCAGTTACTGTTCATTCTGCCACTGATACATGCATGCACAGTCACGAGACGAGTATATCAAAGACAGCAAATATGTGTGTACCATATGATTGTATTATATATGTGGCACATGGGGTTTTTAGTGATTATGTTGTGAGCTGACTCGGGTTTCGGAAGCAAGTAAGTCCTCCTCATCTTTGCCAACTCTCCATCAAGCGGTATTTGTAGTAGACACCATTATACGTATTATCAATAAGGTTCATAGCTGGCTTTCGTTCATACACGGCTCGTTGGACGTCATGTCGCTAGTCCGACACCATTTACAGGTGGAGGTTAGCGGTGACGTCAGCGACCTGCTGGCAGACCATGGTCTCGGCACCGCCGGCGTGGCAGTAGGCGGGAACATCAACGTTGGCCCAGAAGCCGAAGCTGTGGTAGGGGTGTTAGTTATTTGTTTGGTAGATAGAAGGACCTAGAATGGGAACTTACGCAGGGGCGGTCTGGTGGATGATCATGAGGGAGAAGGTGTTCTGCTCCTTGACCTCGTTGAGCTCGAAGGCGTAGTGGTGGTTGTCGTCACCACCGTTGCAGCGGTAGCTGTTGGGCTTGAACTTGAGGGCGTCCTCACCCTCGGCGGCGGAGGCGGTGCAGACGAAGCCCATGGTGCCGGCCTCGGCGGAGGCGATGATGTTGAAGCTGATGGAGTCGACGGGGCCGTCCAGGGTGCCCTTGAGGTTGCTCTTGCGGGCGGAGAAGTCGGTGATCTGGACGGACTCGCGGGTCTCGTTGGCCTGGGGAGCCGGGGCGGCCATGGCAGCGCCGAACAGAGCGGCGACGGTAACGAAGGTGAACTGCATTTTGATGGTTGGGGTGGTGGTGTCTTGGGGAGAGACGGAGAGATTAAATACTGGTAGAAGTGGGTGGGATTAAAAAGAAGGACTTCGATGTATTATTAATTGACAGCTGAGGAGTGCTGAGGAACAAAAGGAAAAACCAGAATCCAACGGCGATGTCGAGAGCCTTTAATAGATGTTGGTCTGGCACGATCTCGATATGTTGGCAACGTTGGACTGTCCCGGCGGCCGGGGGGCCGACGGTTGTGGCGGCAGACGGGGGCATGAACTAATCCACTTGGGCAGATTGGTCCGTCTAAGCTCACAATGCGACTAGGAAAGGCACTGGGAAAGCACTGGGAAAGCACTAGGAAAAGCACTGAAGAGCCAGGGCTGACCAGGAATGACCAGGACCTGCCAGGGGTAGTGGGGACGGGCTAGAGGCCGAATGGAACCCTGCACTGCCAGTTGCGGTGGGGTCGCCCTTGGATACGAGAAATCCAAGTGCCAAGCCGAATGACCTCAATTGCCGGTTCATGCTCGGCCTATGCGAGCCTATGGAAAGCGAAAAAGAAGTCCGAGGGACGTCACACAGGCAGCTTGCACACCACTGCATGATGACGGCATGTGGCGGCACTTTTGTCGCTATAGTCGTTATAATCCGTCAGTTACCTTCTCGTATTCTACTGACCTCTTAGCGCTATATTCCATCTCCACCGACACGAAGAAATACCACCAATGGTGATACTGAACCTCTTGGCAGGCCCCTGTCCCCCCTTTGAGCCTCAACATTCGGTTTAGGGCGTTGGGACAATATTGCTCAATGAAGGGCCCGGGCCCCCCAGGACATTGTTCAAATGCTGCCCACTGTGCACGTCAAAGCCAGGGGTTCACCTCCCAAAAATAGCATCGCATCGAATATTGGACAATAATCCAGGGGAAAACTCCACCATTTACCGTGGTTGTCCGATTCGCGATTCGCGAAGATTCATTCGAAAAGTTGGAGCGAGCGGTGAAGATGGGCTTGTGAGTGAGAACGTGGTCTCTGGCTGGGTCTTGTTGGGCCAAAGAGGAGTCTCGTATAACCCCAGCCAAAACCTTCACACGATGCAACAACGACATTTGCACGATGCAATGCATGCATGCATGAACCCAACTAGGCGGTATATCTCCTGATTGACACATGATCAGTCCGCGGAGAAGCGAAACGACTTGTCGACGCCGCCAAAGCGAGGATGCAAAGAATCCAGGTAGCAAGTGCACACATATTCTCGAGGTAGGCAACACATCTTGGACATCAGCTTGGAAATTCGTCTCTGTGAAATCTCACCTGATGGAAACGTGTGTAGAGTTGCCACGGAAGCCGGCATCAATATGTCGGTCCCAGCATCCCAGCGCACCAGCTGAGACAAAAGACGGAGCTTCCTATTCGTGTCAGGTTGTACGAGAGGTGGGAAATACTGTCTTGGCGATACAGCCTGTCGGTTATACTCTGCTATACGATGCGATCAAGCGAGCTGGGAATGTGGCTGGTTTCCTGCCGGCCACATGGGTCAAAATGCAACCGAGGCTGTTCAGAGCATTTTCGGGCGTGATCCCCCCTTCTGTACAAGCAGCTGGATCAAAAAGGCAGACTTCGCTGCTCATTTTGTGTTGTGGCTACCTGTATGACCATATCATGACTTGGTAACAAGGAAACTGAACGAACTCTGTCACGGGGAAGTGCGGCTTCAGGCATGGCTGTTGGGTTGGTGTAGATCGAGAAATATGTTTCTGCAATGGATTCACTAACCTTGAGGATATTCATCTAGTCGCGGTGCTTACGCCCTTGCTTTCGTCCTGGCACGCATTTAGTGCCATGCTGCTAAACCTTCTTCTAACTACATCTCCACAGCTCTAGCTCTTTTCCTCCCTCTACGTTCGGCATCAGGATATCATCCCTCTCTGCATCTGTGCTTTGACGACAGGCCTCTGGTCGCCCGTCCTTGGTTGGCTAGTTCAGGGCCATGTCGAGAGCCGCATTCAGCGATCTCAAGATATTGCGCAAGTCGAAGTTGGTTCCGAACGCCTTCAAACTCCCAATCCTGCATCATGAATTCTCCTGCTTTCGCCGTCGCCATGGCTCTCGTGGTTAGCCTTGATAGCCGTACCTGGGTCATGGGGGTAGTTTCACAGGCATGTTTCTATGCATGAGAAAGCGGTGACAGCCGAAGGCCACTTGCCTTTGTTTTGGCAACAATAGGCTTGGACTCACCAGAGCGAGAGCCATTACCCTTGTCGAACGCCATGTATAAGCACTGGTCCTGTGATTTATAGATATTGATCTGATGTTTCTGCCCCTGTGATGGTATGTTATGTTGTCATAGAAACTACCTGCTGTCCTCCGGTATGCACTTGAGGCTGCGAACTATAGTCGCCACATACAATCTTTCGGGTCTAGTATGGGCTTATACGGCAACCAATCCAAGTTACTTCACTCCTTAATGCAAGTATGCAGGCGGAAAGGAGCTTCTCAAGTTTGAAGAAGGCTTGTTTCCACTAATACTGACTCCACAGCGCTATGCCGAATTCTGAAGCAAGGTTATACATTAAATAGTAACAAGATACGACATTGACCGTCCCTCATATCTAATGATAACAGAAACTGACTTTTCTCCTTTTCTTTTACTCATATTTGTCATCGCTGCGACTTTAGCTAGTATCCATAGTGATACGGCGTATAACTCATAGCATCAGGGATGCACTGCTCAAAAGAACAGACACTAGAGACATGTTGGAATTCAATGGTAGAAAACAGATAGTGACCTGGCATGAGAAGTCGCACAGTACAGTTTGGGCCATGATAGCAGCTAAAAACTTTGAGAGCAGTCGTGGGCAGCGGGTGCTTGGCCACAAGTTCCTCCGTGATAGGCAAAAGAGAATGGCGAATAAGCCTCCTACATACTTATCGCATCAGGACAAGGAGGACTAATGCAAGGGACTTATGCACACTGTCGCATTAGTTAGACATCAACTTACTGTCACTTTCATTTTGAAAGCACCTGGCATGGGAGACTTGTCTTAATTCCGCACTCCCCCGGTGATCCAGCCTCGAGTGGCTCATGACTAAACCAAAGATAGATCCAGCTGAACAGCAACTTCCTAAAGTCGGCCTAGTGTCCCGCGTGGCTTGCAGATGCAGCATGCCTATGCGAAGTTCCGTGTCGCAGACCAACAGAGGCTGGAATCAACCCTCGGTGGCTTGGCCATAGTACCAATCATCGTCAAAGATGGCGTTAAGCCTCCTCGGTCTTGATAGGACAGTATCAGTGTTGATTCAGGTGCTGAATGAGTGCCCCTGGTCGCAGCCGCACCGTAGCGCCTAGGACACGGTTCGAGTTTGCATGCGTTGGGCGGGACTAACATATGATAGAAGTAAAGTCCCCGTTCCTCATCTTTCTGCGTTTTGTTTTCCCACTTAATAGTCTTCGAAACTCACTTTTCTCCAGCATTGCGACTTGACAACCGACCAAAGCTAATGACTGCTTGATCACGCGAAACATGAGAATCTCAACTGTTTTCCTGGCCTTGGTTACTCAGAGCTATGCTTTAGAGAGTCTCTCGCAATATGTGGAAGATATCCCCAGCTGCGCGCATGCTGCTCTCGCCAGCGCCATGAGAGGAGAAGGATGCAAGACCAGCGACGTCAACGCCGAAACCTTCGACTGCATGTGCCGACACATGACCCCGATTGTCGTTAGCGTATCCCACGCAGTGTCCGTTGATTGCACCACGGGTGAGTACCTACTTATTGACGTTGCTTGGCTTTTGTTCGCCTTATCCACACAATATCAGTGGCACCTGTTGTTGTTGTTGCTGTTATTGTTGTCTAACCCTGTCTTCATTCTCTGTTACTTATAGAATTCGCCTCCGCGATCGGATATACATGCGGTACGTGGAAATCCGGCCAGATTCTGTCGTCGACCGCCTCCGACCTCCCTCGGGCAACAAGCATACTGGGGACGGAACTGGGCGCCGTACCCGCCGCTACTGGAACTGGGGCGGCGTCTGCGGCGGCCACGTCGAAAGCAGCAGCGGCTGCCACAGTTCGACCAGCTGCTCAGTATTTCGGCGCAGCCGTTGCCGCAGTGGTCATGCTTTGAACACTGTTGATGGCCGTTTGTGTATTATATGCGTACAACAAGACCTGGCAACAAGTGGTTACGTTAGCGATGTGGTGTGGCAGTACAAAATACGAAGTATAGAATCAGAGAGAACATATGAAGTATCACTTTATTCATAAAACTTTGTTCAATCACACGGTGTATCTGCCACATGCGCTGTTTTTCTTATGGGATGTCCATATAATCAATTTGGGTTGTGTCACCTAGTTCCATTGTCAACTAAGCTTGGTAGCCCAACCATCAGGATAGCATTACCTTAAAGTCTTCGAAGAAGTAAGCGGAAATACGAAGAAGACACAAAAGAAGAGAAGAGCGGTGATCCATAACGATATCAGAACTATCACGCCTACACACCACCGCCGGCCTCCTTTACCTTGTCCACATCCAGTCTATCTCGGTGCAGACAGAGACATGCGAGAGTGGCCAACCCGATCGCCCCCGTCGCTACAGCAAAGCTCACCCGCAGGCCCGCCATGTAGCCGACCAGCACCTGGGGCAAGCTCTCCCCAAAGACCCTGCGGATGTCAGACGCGCCCGTGCCCAAGACCAGCGGCGGCGCCAGCTGGGGCGCTAGTGCCAGCACCTTGCGGCTCATGATGTTGAGAAACCCGACCTGGGCCGCGCTGACCAGGAAGGAGCCCCCGATGATCTGGAAGAACAGGATGATGGCCGTCACCGAGGGCAGGTCCACGGGGCGGCACATGCCCTGCCCGATGGTCACGGGGATCTGGAACGCCGTGCCGTACCCGACGCCCGCGACCACCTGGAACGTGATCCACTTGCCCGGCCCGCTGCCGATCGCCAGCGTGTACAACAGGCCCGACACGACCGTGGCGGTCGCGCAGCCGAAGAGCAGGAACGGCATGGCGATGCCCGTCTTGGAGATGACGCCGCCCATGACCACGGCGCCGATGCTGCTGCTGAGGATAAAAGGCAAGTTCCGAACTGTCGACCGCGACTGTTAGCGTCTGCTTATTCGTTTCTATAGCAGGACCCGAGGTAACCATAATCATGTTGTGTTCACTTACTGCCGGACTGGGTAGGGCTGACCCCATCGATGGCCTGAAAGTAGACAGGCAAATAGTAGATGAGCACGAAGTAGCTCCCGCCCAGGAGGAAAATGATGACGGACGGGACCCAGACGTTGCGCTGCCGGATGAGCCGGGGCGCCACCATGGCGTGCTCGCCCTGGAAACGCTCCCACAGCGCGAACGCGGCGACGATGCCGACGAACCCGGCCAGGAGGCCCACGGTCTGCTTGTCGGACCACGCCTTGACCGTGCCGCCGTCCTGCAGCGCGAGCGTGAACGAGACGGCCGCCCCCATGATGAGGAAGACGCCGACCAGGTCCAGGTGGCGCAGCTTGTCCAGCAGCGGGGCCGCCAGGGGTCGCGCGCCGGCGGGGGTCGTGAAGAAGAGGAAGATGACGGCGGCGGAGATGCCGCCGGCGGGAAGGTTGATGTCTAATATGAAACTTGATGTCAGCGAGCCAGCGTACAAATAATCTCGTGTTATCAAGGAGACTGACAGAAACACCATCTCCACGAAAGCTTGTCTGTAAGGACGCCGCCGAGCAAGGGTCCGGCTACACTGGCGATACTGCATAGGAATTAGTATTAGCAAGATTTGTATGCATACATACAACGGACTAAAACAGTATTGACGGCTGTCAAGAGTGAAAATCAATGCTGTTGTCCATATGATGTGAAAAGAGAATCTCACCCGTAGGAGGCCCCGAGCAGGCCCAGGAACAACGGTCGCTTTGCAGGCGGTGCTATGTACCCGATGATGATGAAGCAGCCCGACGACAAGCCGCCAGCACCAACCCCTGCGACGGCGCGGCCGATGACGAGAACCACCGAAGAGGGCGCGATGCCGCAGATGAGACTACCTGTTTCGAAGATGCCTTGCACGCATCACATTTGTTAGCCTTTTCGTGAGGGGGCGTACTGAAATCATGTATTGCCAGTGGACCTACTGCAGCGAAAAGTCAGTCATCATATTTCTGAATCATCAGTCAGTTTCACGTACCCGAGAGCAGACAGGAACGCAATCTTGAGCGGGAAGTATCGATAGATCTTGCCCCAGGAACTCTGGAAGCCCGCCGTCGTCATGAAGAACGCCGACGAGTACCACGCTACGTCGCGCAGACCGAACACGTCGGTGATCTTGGGTATGGCCGTGGCAACAATGGTCTGGCATGCATGCAGCATAAGTAGTTGCTTTCTCGGTCGGGGTTTTTTATAATGCTGGGACCGGCAAGCGAAACTCACCAAGTCAAGTGACACCAGGAACACGCAAAGGAGTAGGGACACGACGATCATGTAAAACCGGAAGCCGGTCGGCAGCTCGTCCATATCGTCCTCAGGGCTGATAATAACAGGATCATCGAACTTCGCCTCCGCCGTAGATGGAGGGCCGCCGGATTTCTCATTGGAAACAATCATTGGCGGCGTCGACACTTCCGTGATCGGGAGCGTCGTCGTCGGCGACTTGAGCTCCAGGGGCAGCGGCCGGCTCGAGTGCCGCACCGGACAGACGGACTGGTGGATGGACCCGTTATGAAAGTAGCCCGTCGCCATGAGCTGGTGGTACGACCGGATGATGTCGGCCTGCGTCTGGGGCGAGGGCACACTGTTACTGCCGTCCTCGCGGACGCGGGGGCTCATTGGGTACCCGGGGCTCAGGGGCGAAAACGGGCGGGGCCGGCATTCGTCTACTTCCCCTGGAGGGTACAGATGCACGCGGATAGGGGTCGGATTCGAGCGTGGTGACGATGCCGCCGGCGCCGGCGTAGCACTGATGGGCGGTCTCCGGGCCCGCCGTGCCATGTCGGTCTGGGTCGAGCTGCTTCGGTAGACTTGTCGGGGAGTCTCCTCCATCGCGTTCATGGACACGTGCCGCGAGGCTTCGCGGTCGTAGCTCTCTATCAGGGACAGCTCGTCTCCGCTTTCGAGATCCATCAAGGTGAGGTCCAAGTCGACAGGCGAGAAGTGAATGACCGATTCGTTACGAAGTCGCCGGCAAAAGGAGCTGGCACGCGAAATGGAAGGGGTCAGTAGTCTGGCTCGCTGTGGAAAAGGGGGCGGCGGTCTCCGTTCGTAGGCCGGGCCAATCCTTGCAGCTGCCGCACCGATTGTTGCTGCTCTGACGCCGACGCCGTCATGATCGGCGACGATTTGTCTGCTCAGGGGCACTCTGGTCCGTTCTGTGCCGCGTACATAAGCAGGACTGGAGGGGCGCATGGAGGCAGTGGTGTCATTGTATAGTCCATTACTACGAGCCGCAGGTGTCGAGGGCAATGCGCGGTTGTTACGCGAAAAGTTGGGTGTCGGAGAAGCCATGGCTTTCGTTCGTATGTCTTTCCAGAAATCCCCGAGGAATTGAGGTGGTTTCTTGGATTCTTTGTCCGTAAGAGTCGTGATGACAAGCCTTGGCAGAGTATATGACTTTTGTACTCTTCCAAGTGATTCAAGCTCCCAGTTCTGACAGCAGCTAGGCGAGTTGGATTGTGGAAAGGGTGGCTGCATCTCCAACTGGATCTTCGAGCACCTCTTTTTGTTGATGTCTGCCTGGCTTGTGAGGAGCTCATGGCTTCGCACTGACATCAGTATGTACCGTTGTTCAAAGCTATCCCGAGTCATCTGAACGCGGGCACACAGACAGGTTTCCAGGGATCCCCTCCCTCTAGACCGCGCAAGCTGCCGTCCTTCCTTCGTCTGATCATCCCATACGCGCGGAGCAAGACAAGCTAACATGCCAGTTCAAGAGGATTGAGGTGATGGTTCGCAGAGCTAGCAGCTGCAACCGACCTGATCCAGCAATCTTTCCGTTGCTAGCAGTATCGTTGTTGTAATAGACCACGCGAAGTCGCCGCCCCGTGGCAAGGCAATCCCGTCCGCCGTCAAGCGGAGCTGGATATCTTGAGCGAGCGGACGGAAAAAACTTCCCCAGAACGGGCAGCTTGATTGGGTTTATGGTGTGTTTCATCTTGATGACTCGACAGATGACTTCACCCTTCATCTGAGGAATTTGGAATGAAATTCTTGAGGAAACTGCCCGGGCATTCTTTATTGTAGCTCATCGGATGACCTATTGACAGCGACAGGTAGGCCGAGGTCAACACGATGCCATTCGGGTTCTCTCACTGCACATGGACCAGCCGAATTGCTCCAGATCTCACACTATGGGCCCCTCCAGCGACCCGACGACCAGTCTTTGCCATGTGAGCAAAGTTGGATCTTACAGTGTCTGCTCCTTTCGAGATGAGTTAGGCTCGCGCGAAACGTAGCATGAGTAAAGTGGCCGAGGGAGGGAGAGAGAGACGGCGCTGGACTATTGCTAGCCAAAATGTCATCAGCGGATAGAGGGCAAGGCACATATCAGGAAAACGTAGTTGTACCACCTCAAAGTCGAGCTATTACAGTTGGCAGCCGAGCTTGTGTAAGTCGGAGTGTTTGCAGCCCGTGCTCTTCCATCCTTTATGAGGAGGGCTCAAAGCACATGTTAATCAGATGGGCTGAGCTAGGGCATGTTGCCGAGTCGGGATGATAACTGCTCGATTGTCGATTTTGAAGAATAAGGTGAATCTAGACCACCAGATCCCAAGCACAACATCTATGGATGATGGTATCAAGATACCTGATTGATTCATGGCCTAGTGCTGAAACAACTGTCTCCTTATGGAAGACGAGACGCCTAAGCTACTGTCAACATCCACTCACGCAAACAATGACAGTCGCTCAAGCTTCGACTGACAACTCCCCCCAAAAGTGACAAGTTCCATCTGGAGTAATAGGTGGCCGTATTAAGCCTGGAGGTCTCATAGATAGACGCCCTTCCATTGGCGTTCAGATCAAACAGGTTGCGAGCCGCCCATAATGGGATGCTCTCGGGGCTTGGCACTGGGCAGAAAGCTCCGGGCACAGGTGCAGTAGGCAGGCGATTTGCCCAACCGAAGCCACAGGGTGGCATGGAGGGTGGAGCCGAGACGGCTATAAGTTGGGGATATCTACAGGGATCTCCTCCACCAACGTCATGGAGGGAGAGTGCGATGGAACGCGATGAAATCGATCAGAAAGGGGAGGTTTGGAGAGCGTCACTGGCCACTGATATGCCGTCTGGAATTAAGCGAAGGGGGAAAATGGCAAATTGCTTGCCATGAAATGGCAGACCTGGCAGTGGTCGGCCAAGTTTCCCATCTCTGCTGCCCACACGCACACCTTTCTCACCCACCATTATTGCATCACGCGAGAACAATGTGTAGAGGTCGACAATAGCGTTCACGATGAGTGATCTCAACCCGCGCGTCAGCAATGGCACATGCTATACGGCATCCGGCAAGAAGCTGGACTCGAGCTTCATCCCGTGCGGAAACGATGCCTTCGGCCGCCAGACTTGCTGCGGAAGAGGCGACAACTGCCTGGCTGATGGCGCCTGTTTTGGGCAATACGGTTCAGGCTACGGGAGCATGTTGACCTACTGGGCTGGCTGCAGCGACCCGGACTACAAAGACGCAAGCTGCCCCAAGAAGGTGGTGGGTGAGTGATGCGCATGTCCCCCCAGTCCGGCGACTGCAATTCTATAGGGAGAGGGCCGACTGACGCCTCGAGGTAAACAGACCAACCCTGGGTGGCCTTGACCTATTGCACGGCTAGCCACGAATGGGCCATTTGCTCGCAGATCGGCAATCCCTCGACACTCCAGCCCGGCGCCTCGTGTAGCTGCACCGATCCCGCCAAAGCCACCATCGCGTTCAAGGACTCGGAGACCTTGTCCAATCTCGTGTCGCTACCGCAGAACACGGGCGACACCATGAGCTTCTTCCAGGGGCACAGCCCGACGGCCACGGTTCCCACAGCCGGAGGTGGCAAAGGAGGCCAGACCACGTCTCCAGCCGAGACCGGATCACGCAGTACGTTAGAAGAAACCAGCACTGCTCCCCCATCACGGCCACCAGCTGGTTCTACCCCGTCAACCTCCCCATCCCCGTCCACATCCCCCATACGCTCAAGTGACTCATCTTCTGGCTCTTCAGCAACCACCTTTACCGATAAGACGACCGATGCGGAAGGTAAGACCATGACGGTCACGAGGACAGCTACTGCACCGCCCAGTAACACCAACGCGGGATCGAGCACGGGCAACGGAAACGGGAGTTCCGATTCCGAGTCGGGGCTCAACACAGGGGCCAAGATTGGGGTGGGTGTCGGCGTAGCAGTGGGCGGTGTGCTGCTTATCGCGCTCGTACTGCTGCTCCTCCGGCAACGTCGCAACAGACCGGCCAAGAGGATGGAGGAAGGGTCCATGCCGCCCGAGCCCAAGGTACCGCTGGCCGACAGTGCGGCGATAGTAGAGGCAGATGGCCGGCCTGCGAAACCCCATAAGCTCCGCGGCGAGCTGGGAGAAGGGACAGTGGCAGCGGGGAAACCGCCCCCGTCGAAATTGAACAAGTCGCACCAGCAGCGCGCATCAGACGCCTCGACCGTTAGCGAGCTCGAAGGCTCTCTGGGTGGTGTTGGAGTTTCTGGTGCCACTGCTGGCACTGTTGGCGCGGCTGGTGACGGGCATCATCAAACCTCGGCCGGGCCAGATGAAGGGTTGGCTCCCGTTGCAGAGCTGCCCGGGACGGACGTGCAAAGTGGAAGAAATGGCCGATTAGCGAGTGACGATTCTTTGGTTCCAGCACCACTTCAAGTCCATCATGGTAAGGAGGGTAGGCATGCGGGCCCTCCGGCGACAACTTCGGGGCCACCAGGTGGCGGCGCAGCGGCTGGGGGAACGAGCGCAGCCGAACGTCAGAATACTAGCGAAGCATTGCACGAGGGGGCTCAAGTGAAACCATGGGGTGCGAGATGGAGGCGAACATGATGGGAAATTGAGCGTTTGGAGAAGCGATATCCGGGTTTGATTGATTCAGAAATAAAATAATGCACAATAAACGAGATCTATGGACCAAATTGTATGTGTCGAGTATGCGAAACGAACGAATTTGTGGTTGTGGTTATCAAGAGGTCTGAGTGTTCGCGATTCCACATCCCCCCAAAAGGCCCCATCAAACAGAGTGACATGGCGCCCCGTCTGCTAAAAACCAGCCCCAGCTCAGCCCTACTTAGCGGGCATTTAGACAAGGCTGCCTATTGACTCATCGTCAAAAAGTAAGGCAACAAAACAGAGGCATGCTGCTATCAATCTATTAAAGACTCATAATAATGATATGATAAGAAAGACAGTGATTCCAATTGCGCATCTCAGTTTCAAGAACAGACCACTCAAACCCTCCTGGAGACAACGAGAAGAGGCTGTTAATATCGACATGAGCATGAGCACAATGTACCCGAGCCTGCAGCTGCCCTGGTCCCCCGAGCCCAGCGCCGAGGAGACAGCCTACAGGAACGCGGGCTTAGTGCGCACCCAAGGCACCGTGTTCCTGCTGCCGCCCGATCGCCAGGCGCTGGTCGAGTCATTCAACGCCCCTCCGAGGCCCAAGACACGCATGTCAGCTGGTGCTGTCGCTCTTTGCAGTAAGTCGCATTTGCTTTTAGGCGTTTCAAAATCAGGGGGGGTGTCTACAACTATGTACTACTGCAGGTCCCTGACAGCTGAGGGAGGGAGGGAGAGCTGGACGCGGGGTAATACCGTTCCATGCTCAATTGTCAATCCAGCAACAGTACCTACCTGCCCGCTAACCTAACAGCAGAACACTTTGAGCGCGGCGGGGCTTCGTCAGAGCATGGTCGGCCACATCCCTTCTGGCCCCTGCCCAAGGGCAGCAACGAGCACAAAACGGAGCTCGCGGCCGGCGTGCTGGACACCGTGCTGGATAACGTGCGCTGGGGGAACGTGCTCATGCTACATTCCTGGGTCGCCATCTACGAGGTCAGGAACAGCCGGGGCTTCGGCCTGCGATGGACGTTGAACCTCGAGGGCAAGGGCGACAACAGCGACAAGACTAGTACATCACCGTCGTCGTCTGATGACCTTGGTCGTCCAGCAGCAGCAGCAGCAACAACAACGGCCGCCGCCGACAACGACACCGCCACTACACCTGCTGCCATGACAGACGACAAGGTTGTCCCCGGAGCAGGCGAGGCAGCGGTGGGAAATGGTATGAAAGAGGGAGGGGAAAGGGAAGCGCCGACGCCTGGACTGCGGATATCCAGCGTCGTCTTCCGCGGGTTCGTCGAGCCCATTTTGAACATGGATCATGAGTTACCCGATGCCTAAGCGTCTACCATACCCAAAGCGTTCTCGATCTGTACTTGTAATTGCGCGGGGATAGACATTGCATCCGATAGATGGGGTTACTGAATAATGATAGAGTGTTTTAAGATGAAATAAAATAAATTTGAATCGCGTTGAAGGGTATCTTTGAGTTAAGTACATGATGTTGTGTATTACAATGTTCGGAAGCGCCCACTGGGTATGTTAAATACCAAGTCGAGCGGAAGGAAGCGCCCGTTAGCTATTCATCACAAGCGGCATCCAGAATAGTCTTTCATATGACTTGTTGTGCACAAGGCGGCCTAGCGAGATTCCGAGAGACGACCTGACCAAAGGTCGACGTCGCGAGAGCGGATAAACTAGAAGCTGAATTAGTTGCATGGACTTGACAGACGAGACGGGATGAGAATCAAGTTCGAAGCTGCTTACCTTGGTCTTGTAGACGAGCTTCCAGATGATGATGGGTATCACAAAGATGGGAATTCCCACATAGGAAGCGATGAAGCTCGACGTCGACCAGTTCCCCTGGAGGAAGACGGGGAAGCCGGTGATGAAGACGATGATGGTGGATCCAACAAAGCCGATCCACGCCGCGTAGGGCTGGAAGGGCGCCTTCCACGGCAGGGTGTCGCGGCTGACGCCCTGCACCTTCATGGCCTTGTAGAAGCGGATGTAGCAGAAGCAGAGCGTGGCCCAGGCGATGAGCCCCGCGACGGTGCTGAGGTTGAGCAGCCACGAGAAGGCCTGGGCGGCGCCGCCGGAGCCGAGGCTGAGGTAGGCGAGGGGCCCGAAGAGCCAGGCCGCGACGACGGCCACGTAGGGCACGCCGCTCTTGGTGGTGCGGCCGAAGACCTGGGGCAGCTGGCGGTCCGTCGTCATGGCCACGATCATGCGCGAGCCGACCCAGCAGTACGAGTTGCCCGCCGACCAGGCCGAGATCATGATGCAGGCGTTGACGATGCTGGGCAGGACGCTGATGCCGGCCTCGCGGATGGCGATGACCCAGGGCGAGCTGTTGGCGTTGCCCGTGCCCGAGACCAGGCTCGCGTTGCGCGGGTCCACGATCAGGCTGATGAACAGGGCGCCCAGGATGTAGAAGACGACGATGCGGTAGGTGACGTTGCGCGCCGAGCTCGGGATGGTCTTGTGCGGGTTGACGGCCTCGGCGGCAGTGATGACGACGGTCTCGACACCGATGAAACTGAAGCTGGCGTTGACGAAGGCCGACAGGAAGCCCAGGAAGTGGCCCGTCGAGCCCGTGATGCCGTTGAAATCGACCCAGGCGCCCGGCTCGTTCCAGTACTTGAAGCCGACCTTCTCGTGGTTGGGCGCGCCGCCCGCCGTGATGACGATGGACACGAGCAGGAGCCCCACGAAGCAGAGGACCTTGACGGCGCCGCTGAAGACCTCGGTCTCGCCGAACCAGCGCACGCTCATCAGGTTGATGGCGAGGATGAGCGCGAGCGAGATGCTGATGACCACGGCGGGCGAGATGTCGGACCAGTACGAGACGAGGATGGCGGCGGCGGAACATTCAGAGGCGATGGCGATGGTGTAGCAGTAACCGTAAGAGATAGCGAGCGAGAAGCCGACAGCGGGGTCGATGAACCGGGTAGCCCAGTGAGGGAAGGAACCTGCCGTAGGGATCTGTAGGAGGTGGTGGTCTGGTCAGCAAGCCATGTTCTTTTTGCGCTATACATACATAACATCGTGTACACGGGACAACTTACCAAAGTGGCCAGCTCAGCAATACTCTGCATCACGCACCACAACACGCCGCCGACAATGATGAAGGCCAGGAGAAGACCGGCGGGGCCAGCCTTCGCATAGGCCGCGCCCGTGCCGATGAAGAGACCCGTGCCAATGCCGCTGGTGATGCCGATCATGGTCACCTGGTAGTTGCGCAGCCGGCGCTGGGTGCCGCCGTGGCCGCCGACGCCCAGCTGCGGCTCGTAGGGGTCCTTGTCCTCGTGCTGGAGGTGCTGCGCCTTCTCGGCGTCGTGCACGCCGTGGGACGGCTGGATCCCATGGGATGCAGCCTTGGGCGGCGGCACCCCATCGAGGTGGTCCATGGGCGCGACGGAAGCCATAGTCTTCTTGGTCCACAGGAGGGGGAGGGCGGAAGGCAGATCTGCTCAGAACACACCGTATCCTAGGATAAACTGGAAGAAAAACGACAAGACACACTACTGCAGGTACGAACGAAGCAAACAAGTTGATGTCCCGTCGTGGGGGAATGCGATTATATGTAAAGACACTTTGCTTGCATATAATAGGCGCGTCTTTCGTTATGGTGTGCTTTCGCTCGACAATTCCGCTATCGCTTTGCCTGTCGGTGCTTGCATGCTTGCGCGCTTGCACCTACTGTCCCCGGTGGCCATGCCCATTTCCGGAAATCGGTGCACTAAGGAGAATTTTCAAACTGACGGTGGATCCATCGTGGGCGACGGCTCCGAGGCGGGCTACTCGAGCTTGGCTGGAATCTGGCAAGTCCCGCGTCCGCCTATCCAAGGCTCAAGGCTCAGCTCATTCAGTTTTGTCCCCGTTTGGCAGCTATAGGAAGAGTAAGGTAAGGTTCTAGGCCCTGTTCTGTCTGGCAAAAACGGGTTTCCGGGTCTCCTTCAATTTTCCTCCACATCTCAATTGGTCTTGGCCTCCGTGGGGTGGGACTGTTTTTTACGATGGCGTGCTGGGGGACTAGGGTGGGCAAGCTGGCAAGCTGGGCAAGCTGGGAGCTATAGGGCCTTATACATCTTATTAGAGTGAGATGACGTGACGAGTCATATGCGCGACGACGAAGAAGAGCTGGGGAACTCCTGTCGAAGCTCGCTGATGTCGGCCACGGAGGCCTTGCAGCAGCCTCCAACTACATAGGACCTGAAAATGCCCTGGTCCTGCGAGGCGCGAACAATTTTGGCAAGCTCCTTCGCCCAGGGTCCCTAGACAAGTACGATCAATAGCAAGTAAGCATGTGCATGGCAGACAGGAGAAACCTTCAGAGGACAGAAAGAAACAAAGAAAAAAAAGCCTGGAGTGAGAGTAAACGTACCTCGTGGTTCGTCGCGTGTGTATCATCATTTTTCTTCTCCCACTTCTTGGTTGTCGTGTTGTAAACTTCGCCTTTGGTGCCGTCGGGATATAACAGCAGGCATGGCGTGGTGACCAGTTCTGAAAAGGCTAACATGCTCTGGACAGTTTCGTCATAATAGTTAATGAGTTTGGGGAGCTTGTTGATCTTGGTGCAGTTGATGCCGATGCCCCAGGGCTTGGAGCCGCCGCTCAGGGGTGCCAGCATCCCCTTGACGGCGTGCTCGACGCTGGTCCCGTCCGGCAGCAGATTGGCCTCGCCAGGGAAGACGCACGAGATCCAAAACTTGCCGCCGATGTTGGCGTCGTGGTAGGCCCGCCGGATGGCGCGTATCTCGTCCAGCCGCGGGACCGTCTCAAAGGCCACAAAGGCAATGCGGTCCATCAGCCCTTGGACGTTGGTGAACAGGCGCAGGCGCTCCAGGTGCCATTGGTAGAGGGCGTCCTCGGTGTTGTGGCCGTCGTCGTAGTGGCCGCTATACTCCTGGCCGGGGACCATGCAAGCCCCATAAGGGCCCAGGCTCAGGGCCAGACTGGCCGAGGGGGAGCTGCTGCTCTGTGCTTTGGCGGCCTTCTCCGCAATGCCGACGGCGTTGGCTAGGTAGCGCCCAATGGCATACTTGGGGATGCCGTCGGGGTACTGGGGAACCTTGGTCCTGGCGAAGCCCTCAATTGAGACCTGGTAGGTGGCGGTGAGCAGCACGTCGACGCCGGCCTCGACGACAAATTCCCGTTGGCAGGCGAGCAGCGTGTCCGGGTCGGAGACGATGAAATGCGAGGACCATAGCGGGGTTGAGTCGTCGAACACAGCACCGTAGCGGTCCTCTAATGACGTTCCCAGGCCTCCGTCCAATATGCGCACACCTTCCGGGCTCGTCATGTTTTTAGTTTGTTGCTTTGGGGTCTCCGAGGGGCAATGTTCGCCGAGTTGTTGTAGATTGAGATTGAAAGATGATATGTTGTTTTTGTTTTTGTTCTGGGGAGGCGAGTTTCAGGTTGATACCAGATGTCAGAATCTGGTCGTTTCTTCAATGTTCCGAGGGGGGCGATAGTAGTGGTAAATAGTTGGGTACTAATAGGTGAGTAGACGACTAGCCCCTTGGCCTGTAACCACGCATACCTACGCGCTCAATTTATTAGATTCCCTTTGGTCTCCTTGGTCGCCTTGGTCCCCTCATGTGGGCACCCAAAAGCAAAAAAACTGTATTGTCTTGACAGGAGCTGCTGTCTCAACTGCCTTCAACCCGGCCGCCTGCCAGATTGATGTAGCCATCTTCAGTCTCGCATGAAAGACAGGTATGATGAATATGCGCGCACTGGGATTCTCTAGCTTTCTCACGCACCGCAACTCCCACTTCGCTTCCTTTTTACTTCGAAGACGATGAGAAGGTTGAAGGAACGGGTAGAAAGACAGAAGAGGCGAGGGCGGCCAACTCCGATACTCTTCCCCATTTTTAAAGACCACGCCGCGTCAATGAATGCGGAGCTCCCTGTCAATACACGCAACTCGGTTCTGACAGTGGAATGACCAAGAGTGACGAGGACGCTGTATCGAGCATGAGTGCTACATTTCTCTATTTCTCTTACCATATGAGAATCTAGAACAGGAACAGACCTGAGGAGGCCGGTCACATATTCGCCGTAACCTCTCCAAGGATGGACAAGACAGGCCATTTCTTATTGGAATGGCCTCTTCTCTTTTGTTCTGTGTCTTGTTGAGAGTCCAAAACCAGCAGCCCCTCGCATCCCATCGTGGGGGATGGTCGTGACCCTCGACCACTTGTTCCAAGCTGTACCTGTCGGCATTTGCTACTTGCATGTGTCCAGACCAAGTCGAAGGGCGTAGCAAGAAGTGGATCACCTGTGAGAAGATTACTCCTGCATTATAGATATGCCTTTTGACTGGCATCAGTCTCATTCACATCGGTCGTAGCCAAGTGTAACTGGTATGAATATCGAATATTTTGTATTTTGACACCCGAGATCATGTTTCTCTTAAAATTAGATCATATCCCCTCTTTGCTTAACCGCACTCCCAACGACTCTCCTAGGTGCCGGCAAAGAGACAACTCCAACCAACGTAGAATTTTGAAAAGAAGCAAGAGAACGACTTGGTAAGGCACTGCAGCCACTCTGAAGCTGAAACACAGGAATGCCCGTCTTAAGGACCGGCCTTTATATTCCGTTCAGACAGCGATACTTCATGCCTGGCACGGAGCTGGCCACCTCACCTAACTAACACTTGGAGGGGCTCGCGCAGGCAGAGTCGCAGTGGGCAATGTTGTTGCTCGCCGGCTCGTCGAGACATTTGCCGCTGCAGGCGCACATCAGCTGGATGCTGACCGGGGCATCGTCCATGCAGATGAAGACGGCCTGGTTGGGCGAGGTTTTCGGGGTGTTGTTGGGACAGTAGTCTTTGAGTCCGTCGCAGTAGGTCTTGTTGATGGTTTGAGGGGAGAAGTCTATGCGGGTAAGCCGGTGTCAGTTATTCTGCGGTTGAGTGAGAGAGTAATAAAGGAGAGAGACATGGATTCGAAAGCGACGAGGACATACTGTGGCCATCGGACTGGAGCATGTAGCCGCAGTAAGTGTAGCCTTTACCGCACTTGGAGCCGGTGCTGGTGGTCAGGGGTGCTCGGCCCGAGGCCGTCAACGTGGGCAGGAAGTTATGATGCCTCACGAGGTTTGCCGCGGCAAGGCTTGCGAAAAGGATGAGATGACCGGTGATAGCACAGCACCTCATCTTTAATACTGGCGACTGTAACTTACTGGGATGGGCCTGTCGGTGGGCAATGATCTGTCTGGTTTGATCCAGTTTCAAAATCAACAGCTCTGGGTTTTGGGCCAAAGTGAGGATTTGCTTTGATATGCCAAGACAGGTTTTTATAGATCGCATGGACAAGACTGGAAATCCCACTACGTATTATGGAAAGAACTCTCTTGGGTTCACCGTCGGGTCAATACGATGTCTCTTGTATTACGCACGACCCAAGCGGTACTATGATGCGTGGAAAGATCAAGCGAGGATTCATCCGTATCGAACTACGAGAAGGCCTCAAGTCCACAAGACTCGGTGCGGGAACACCGAAGGGTCACAACGAAAGGGGTAAGAACAACGTCAGTTGGAACACATCATAGTTGCCGAAGGTCCTGCTTGAAAGTGCCACGATTGCATCCTGAAGGTCCCCAGACGAGTTGTACTACCAATCGAAGAGTTACTCAGTAACACTGCTCAAGGTTACCGAGTTGGATCGGACACAGCCTTGTTAGTATTGATATACCATGACACCAAAAGACAGAACGCGGCCCTAGTGTGTTGGCGGCGCTCCCACGATGGGCGCACCTGTGATGGTCCAGCCGGTCCATGTGACTTGAATTGCGGCCCAGATTCGTGTTTCACGCGGGACTTAGGAGACTTTGGGGGATTCCTCGCGACAGGTCTCGGTTATCGGAGGAACCGAAGTCAGGCAGACAGAGGCGATCAGGCAGGCTACCCAGGCACATGCATTAGCGACAATGCATCGAGGCTGGATTAGTCCGGGGTTAGAGCGAGGGGCTGGCAGGCTGGCAGGCTGGGAAGAGGTGATAGAAGCTTCCAACGGTGGTGTCTCGGGAGGCGCCGCGAGTTTAAAGCTTGACGGGCAACTTGAAGTAAGGGGCAGAGAGATTGGATTTCAAGGATATACGTAGTGTATGCGACGGAATTCATCCACCTCAACACTTGGGCATGATCTGGTTGGTTTCCACATGTTGAATACATAAAATGATTACGGTATGCAGTTATCATTTTGGTCAAACAAAAAGTGAAGCGAGTGTCTCTTTTTGCAAGACCAATTCCATCGCTGTGGGAGGTTGGGAAAGAAATAGAGTATGGCACATGGCACACGGCATCGATGTTCCATATTCCATTTAATGAATCCATCAAGACACCCCTGTAGGCGCATGCGTCACTGATGCAGTGGGTGATGCTCCAGCCCAGCCCAGCCCAGCAATCCAGCCAATCTACGTCTGTCTGCCCCTCCTCCGGGACCTGTTAGTGCTTTGAGAAAGTCCCAGATTTACCCCTCCAAAGCCTCCAATTGATCCCGATATTGGAGACACAGCGCCGTCAGCCCCGCGGAAGAACAATAAGCTGCATTGCGCTGCAGTCCATCATCCGAGCTACACTACCTGCCATTGACTTCGGGGAGACCATTAAGAAAAAAGCCAATTGCCGTCAGCGTGGTTACTTTGCAACGAGAACAAGAATCGCCAGCCAATTCTTAGGCATTGAACCAAACCAAACCCTGTCAAATCCTCCCAATCCTCCTCCACCAAAAACCGCCACCATGTCAACCACCACAACCCAGCCCGTCATAACGACGTCCGACTCGCAGTCGTCGGCCGCCACCAACAAGACCGCCGTCCGCGTCGGCACCCGCAAGTCGGCCCTGGCTCTCAAGCAGGCCGACTTCGTCGTCAGCTCCCTGAGCAAGCTGCACCCGGACGTCCATTTCGAGATCCGCGGCATGGAGTCGCTGGCCGACCGCGACAAGATCACCGCCCTCTACAACTTCGACAAGACGGGCGGCAAGGGCCTGTGGACCAACGAGCTCGAGGCCGGGCTCGTCGCCAACGAGATCGACCTCATCGTCCACTCCCTCAAGGACATGCCCACCAGCCTGCCCGACGGCTGCCTGCTCGCCTGCATCCCCGAGCGCGAGGACCCGCGCGACGTCGTCGTCGTCAAGAAGTCCCTCCAGGACAAGTACAAGTCCCTCGCCGACCTGCCCGCCGGTAGCATCGTCGGCACCAGCAGCGTCCGCCGCATGGCCCAGATCCGCCGCCAGTACCCGGGGCTCGAGTTCCGCGACATGCGCGGCAACATCGACACACGCCTGCGCAAGCTCGACGCCGAAGACGGCGAGTACACGGTGCTGATCCTGGCGGCGGCGGGCCTGTCGCGCATGGGCAACCTGGGCCGCGCCAGCCAGTTCCTCGAGAGCCGCTCGGGCGGCATGCTGCACGCCGTGGGCCAGGGCGGGCTGGGCATCGAGTGCCGGGCCGACGACGCGACGACGCGCGCCCTGCTCGAGCCCTTCCAGAACCAGAAGGTCATGCTCGAGGCCGAGGCGGAGCGCAGCGTCATGCGCACCCTCGAGGGCGGCTGCAGCATCCCCATCGGCGTCGAGACCCAGTGGGTCGAGGGCGGCAGCAGCAAGTTGCGCATGGTGGCCACCGTTGTCAGCGTGGACGGCAAGGACGGGGCCGACGCCGAGATGGAGGAGGAGGTCACGACACGGGAGGAGGCAGTCGCCTTTGGCAAGAAGATTGCACAGGCGTTGACGGATAAGGGGGCCCAGAAGATCCTCGATGTCATCAACGCCGAGCGGGAAGCGAACCAGCAAGGCGCTGAGAAGTGGGTTCCCGCCTAAATCATGTACGAACGGATGGATGGATGGAAGGTCTGGCTGATGAAGAACAGATGGAATAAAAATAGATACCATGTGTACAGTTCCAGGGCATGATCAGAGGAGAACAAAGAAAAAGCCATAGAAGTTGATGTTTGCCGAGCTTGCGCCTTTTTGATGAGTAAAATACCCTATCATGGTTTCGTCTATGATACAAGGTTGAGCCAGTTCGACGACTTCTGCCCCTGGTTTTTGGTGTGTGGTACGTTATGTCACCGTATGCAACCGCGTCCATCTATGTTGAACTGAACATGTCCCCCTTTCCTCCATATTGCTATGCAAACCAAACGCCCGAAGTGCCCATGTGGCCTCCGCCCTCCCCTTTCCTTTCTGTCATATGGCAACTTTCTTCTTCTTATTCGTCGCTGCCGGTGAAGGCCTTGTACTCCTCGGCGTCCATAAGGTTCTCAAAGTCCTTGACGCCCTGCTCGTCGATGGCGACCTTGGCGATCCAGCCGCCGCCGTGGGAGTCGTCCTCGGGAACCTGGTTGATGGTGCCGGGCTTCTCCTCGAGCAGCATGTTGATGGAGGTGACGCGGCAGGCGATGGGGGCGTTGATGTCGGCGGCGCTCTTGACCGACTCGACGGCGCCGATGGCGTCGCCGGCCTGGACGGCCTTGCCCTCCTCGGGCAGCTCGACGTAGACGACGTCGCCCAGCTCCTCGGCGGCGTACTCGGAGATGCCGATGACGCCCGACGTCTTATCGGCGCTCATGTCGACCCATTCGTGGTCCTTTGTGTACTTGCGGATCTCTCCTGTTGGGTGGGCAATGACGTATGCGCGGTCAGTCTAACGGTCATGGGGCACAGTGCATC
This sequence comes from Apiospora arundinis, assembly GCA_039105305.1. Lineage (NCBI taxonomy): Eukaryota > Fungi > Ascomycota > Sordariomycetes > Amphisphaeriales > Apiosporaceae > Apiospora > Apiospora arundinis. The sequence continues at coordinate 101,871 of JAPCWZ010000007.1, read as the reverse complement.
TTCATTCTCATTTCTTTCCTCGTATTCATCATCGTCTTTTCCTCCTTCTCCTTCTCCTTCCCCATGGCCATTGAGCGGTGGTGGGGAAGGCAGGGCATTAATTCCAACTTACTGAGGGGAGTGGTCGAGAAAGTCCGAAAAGCGGATGAAGGGAAGCGGGTGCTGGGCCTGGCGACGGGAGCTTGGGCAACCTTCCAGAGGCTGCAAGGCGCACGGGTTGCCCGCAGGCATCTGGTAGCAATTGAGGCGGCCATTGTAACGTAGGTGACTATTGAGTATTGCGCGCGCAGCCGAAGAGGTGGGAGAGACAGAGAGGAGAGTGAAGTGGTAGAGATATCAATTGATCGGTATGCGAATGACAATATGGATTTCCCAGTATCAATCGATTATCACCGAATGATGGAGCTCTGACCTTTGATTAGCCGGGCCGTGGGGAGACAGAGGCAGAAAGAGAGGGACCTTGGCTTCCAAAAATGCTCGGGTCGGGTTAGGTCGGCTTTGGCCTACCAATGGGATCCTGCGGTTACTGTCATGCTAATTCAATCGAGTCGAAGCCTATCAGTCCGTTACATAAAATCCTTATCCCCTTATCCTTCTTTATCGACTCACTGTCACTCAATCCACGATGATCAACTCGAGCAATGCATGTGGGCGGGCGGACCTTGGCAGAAGACTAAAAGTGGCTTGACTTTTTGAGGGGAGTCGATAAGGATGGATACCTACCTCAGGTATTTTCTTCTTTGCAGACGACTGAACCTGTATCATGGATGGTGTACTGTATCTGTGTCTCGCACACTGTCATGTCTAGCACTGTCCGGGTGCTCATCGGAAGCAAGCTTGAGCAGACGTGCACGGCTTGTCTTGTAGACTTTCAGGTGAAATCAACAGAAGACACCAATGAGGAGGCATGAAACTAGCCCCGCGTTAATCACCCTCCAGTTGGTCAGGGGATGTTCCTTGCAAGTCAACACGCCCTACCAGCGTAGTGGTTCGAGAAGCCCTCTTCTGAGTCTTCCATCTTCATGCAAACAATGCTGTCGCATGGCGGCTCCGATGTCCATTCCAAGATGACTCTCAGTGAAACCAGGAGAGGGGGAGAAGAGGATGGATGATGATGAAAAAGAGAGACAGAGAGGTGACGGGGACCTGGTTTACTTGTGGCCGTCTTAGACATGCCTTTTCCGCCAGCTTACTTTACTCGACCTGAGTCGAGTTGAGTCCCGGTTTCCACTGCCACCAGTTCTCTGCTGAACCTAGCTGCCACCTAACCTAGCCTGCCACCTGTTCGCATCGTCTCTGCCAAGTAAGTGCAGCATGCAACATATTGTCGCGACGCGTTTGTTTCTCACCTTGGTCTTATCGACTTTGATTCGCTGCTTGGTATCGCTGGTCAACAGAGCAGTTATAGTGGTACAGATCTTGATTGGTGCCAGAAACCTGCCATCTCGCCGTCCACTGGTACTATGTTAGGTATACTATGTACTTCTGTCTTGTATTGATGCAATTGTTTTCTTTTCTTGTCCTGGATTGGCGTGTTGTTTCGTTTCCAAGGAACCGAAGCAGCAAGCAGGCATTGTATCCGTGTTTCCTCCACCTCGTTCTTTATTCTGCGTCAAACGTGTGTTCGGGGATCTCCCCTCATCCCGCCTTGATCTGCACCGCACTGGCGCGGCAGGGCAGGGAGAGAGGGAAAAATCAATCTACCAACGCTCAGTTGTAACGAAGCCCCAGTAGACGGATAACTATCATATTAGGTAGACCTATCATCACAGTAGTTGCTTTGTAATTGCCGTTGCAGCTAGCAATGAACGATGCTTGTTGCTTCTGTTTAGTTGCAGCGAGATTAGAGGAGACGAGTACCCAAAGGCATCGCCTAGCGTAGCACGTCCAGAGCCTGCAAGCAAGCCTGGTACCTGTCAATCGATACACAACAAGCCCGCGTCCGACCAACCAGAACGCTCACACGACCAGTTGTTTAGGTGCACCTCAAGAACTCGAGCATCCAGAGTCCAGCGTCCAGCATTCAGTCCAGCAGCAGCGGCAACAGAGGCAGAAGCAGCAACGGCAACGTCCCATGCCTACCTACCTACCCTAGCCAGTCTGCAGCATTACATTTGCGCTTTGCTTTGCTTTGCATTCCCACACATCCCACCATTATTGACATCAATTGAATCGTTTTACCTGAACATCTCTATCAACCAGTCTGCTGGATGTCAAATTTCTAGTCATCCATTTGGTTCCCAATTGTAATTGTTAGTGGCAGCAAGCACAGTCCAGTCCTCGGCCATCCCAGTCCAGCCCAGTCCAAGTCTCAGACTCAGCTTAGTCCGCACCGCAGCAGCGCAGCGCAAGTCGCTTGCAACACTGAACACACCAAGCATTGAACAACAGTCGCATCGCCCGGATCTGAGACCCGCCCCGGCTGGACACGATCCATTTCGATCTGACCTCACCAATCGCTCTCTCATCGAAACCTCCCTTTTCCCTTCTGGCCTTCTCCGCATCCCTCTCTGCCCCCCGTCTCTTCGTCTGCGAAAACTGGCAAACCGTTCATTCGGCATTGCATTTGACGTCCACTGACTGCACCTTCGACACCCGCCTCGAATCCTGCCGCGACTCGCTGTCCGCCTTTCTGGTCTCCGTTTCAACCCCACCGCTGGGCTGACCTGCCTGCCAGCACACCACCGACCCAGATACGGACCCGCGCGCACATACACACAAGATGGATCAAGAGATACCGATGTCGCCGCCACACGACGTGATGCCCCAAGTAATGCACGAGACGGTGCCCGAGGCCGCACCTGAGCCTGTTCCCGTCGCTGCACCTGATGTGCCTGCACCTGAACCCGCACCCGCACCTGCCACCGAACCCATGCCACCCATGCCCGACATGAACATGATGCCCGACGACACTTTGGGCGGCATCGAGGGGTCGCCACATATGGTACCCGGCCAGAACGGCCACGAGCGAAGACACAGATCCTTAGACCAGACCCGGCCACAGAGCTCCCCGCTCCCGGGCGACGAGATGAACATGAACGGCCGCTACTCGACACCCCCCACACCGTCACAACCCCAACCTTCCGTCTCCAGGCCAGCCTCGGGCCTCTCGAGTGCCGGCGGTGACCGCCACTACAGCGACCACGCTTCCCGCGGCAGCAACGGCGGCGCCTCCAACCCGGCCGAGCCTCAGAACGGCAGAAACCACGTCGTCATTAAGGTCGGCATGGTCGGTGATGCGCAGATCGGCAAGACGTCTCTGATGGTCAAGTACGTCGAGGGCAGCTGGGACGAGGACTACATCCAGACGTTGGGCGTCAACTTCATGGAGAAGACCATCAGCATACGCAACACCGAAATCACCTTCAGCATCTGGGATCTGGGCGGTCAGCGCGAGTTCGTCAACATGCTGCCGCTCGTCTGCAACGACGCCGTCGCCATCCTCTTCATGTTCGATCTGACGCGGAAAAGCACGCTCAACAGCATCAAGGAGTGGTACCGCCAAGGCCGCGGCTTCAACAAGACGGCCATCCCGATCCTGGTGGGCACAAAGTACGATCACTTCGTCAACTTCCCGAGGGAGGACCAGGAGGAGATCTCCAACCAGGTGAGTCCATGGCTTTGAAAAAATAACGGCTCATGCTTGCCCATCTTGCAGGATGTTTTTACTGATGATGCATACATAGGCTCGACGATTTGCAAAGGCGATGCGCGCTGCACTGATTTTCAGTAGTACCAGCCACAGCATTAATGTCCAGAAGGTATGTCCAACCACCCCATTTCGCTCCATCCAATAATGCACCCCTGTAGACTGACTCCCTTCCCCAGATATTCAAGATTGTACTGTCCAAGGCCTTCGATCTGAAATGCACCATCCCCGAAATCGAGAATGTCGGCGAGCCCCTGCTGCTGTACCAATCCTGCTGATAGACCCGGACGCGACACGCTTCAGCCGCCTCTTCTTAGGCCAATCCCAAGAGTCCTCGGCTTGGATTGATGGATGGCCATACACCGATGGGCACCCGAGTGCTGCTGAGCGTCTTATGAATTGACGGCCTCTTATGACAAACATACAATCTCCGCACATCCTAGATTTCTTGCTCCCCACGGCATCCTCATCTGGTCGGCTGGAACCATCGTATCACGGTCTGGAGCTCCATATCACACACACCACTCCCCATCGGATCTACGCCGCGGTGGGGAAGTCACATTCTTTTGTGCGCTACCAAACGTGTACAAATCGAAGCCACTTCAGTCTTGTGGCTGGCTACTTTCTTTCTTTTGTTCAAGTCATCCTCCACACAAACACACAACACTACATCTGGTGGTTTCACTCTACGTAACGCAACTGCAGCGTAGCGTTGCATACGGCCACCACATATGGGGGGAAACAGACGCGCGTTGGGGTGTGAACAGTGTCAATATCACGGCACCTGACGGCACGGCTGGTTTCCCCCCCTCTTCGTAAGCATCATATTTCTCGGCAAGGGAACACGGAAGTTCAGGCGCGCATCAGAGAGAAAAGGACATTGGCAAGCAGGACTGCTTGTATTGATTTTTTTACTGGAGAAAGCAAAAGACTCCAAAAGGGAGGGAAATTGGGATTTGTCAAGAGTACCAACACAGCTGTAATTACTAACTATATTCCTGCCAAGTTTGTTCGGCATTTTCTTGTTCTCTCGTCTTGGAAGATTGGTTTTGGTCCCTCATCAGAGAAGAAAGAGGGTTTTATGCGTTGCATCATCGGGCACATACAGGGGATCGGAGAGCATCGTCCTAATGTGTATCTTAGGCGGCATGGCGGTGGCGCGATGAAGAAGTACCTGCGAGCGTAGAGAGGTATCAATAACATTGGAACTTGAACTTGGTGATAGATGAGCATCAACGGACCCAGAATTGGCAAGACCGGACGCGATTCCGTCTGTACGTCTGATGTCCAGACCGCGCTACTGCCGCTTACGCGGTTAAGCGATCATTGCATCGGGATCGATGGATGATAGATAAGGAGGCTGCTCCCCTCGAGTAGAGAGAGGGTAGGTCTCGATGGAAAGGCCAATAGTATCTACGCAATGAGAATGATCGCCAATCCCGTACTTTTCCCTTTCCTGTGCGCTAGAGGAGTACAGGTATTGGCGATATATGCACCACCTACAGATGCCATATGAATATGTTTGCTATTTGTAAGCCAAGATGCAGTCACTTTCTTGATCGGTCATCCTACCCGATTTACCGCGTTTCCGTTGCCCATAATCGGAGATGCCCTGCGGGTAACACTAAGCAAAGCAACCCGGCATTTGGATCTTGACGAGCGCATTTCTTGTGTGTTACGCCAAGAGGACTTGGCTAGAACGATGTCGTCCCTTCTCGTCTTCAAACGGCGCAAGATTCCGGAAATACCCGCTCCGGGGTTTGTGCGGATGGAGCCGCGGCCCCTCTCTTTTTCTATAGGGATTTGGTGTCGATATGACCTCTGGGCAGATAGCAAATCACGAAGGCTTCGTTGCGGTTGTTGAAGTACCTCTTTTCTCATCTGCAGCCCGCAGCAGCACATTTCGGGTGGTTAATAGTCTATTTCGACTGTCAATGGCCGGGTCGAGAATGCAGTCTCATCCGGAGTGCAGTGGCTATTGCAGCTTACATGCATGACTCGTCTGTCGTCTTGCCGTATCTTGACCACCGATGGTCGAAGGGCGTGGCAGGCATACGAATAGTGAGCTCGGTATACCTCAAGGGTGATGATATCTATTGGAGGGTATCTACACCGATGCCACCACCAACCATCCCCACGGAAAGGGAGGGAAGGAAGGAGAGGGGGGCAATCATCCCAATCGCGGCGTCCTTCGCACGGTGTTAGCAGATCCCGGGTCGCCACGATAGACACCGAAACGAACGATGATTGAAGCTAGGCATGGTGAACGGCCTGCACCCAAGACACCCAAGACACCGAAACGAACGACGGCGGGAGCATGGCCTAATCAGCAAACTGACACTCAAGACGCGCAATGTTGCATCTAATCCCGCATGCATGCAGTGATTTTGTGAAGTCTCGTGTATATATATCAAACAAGATCGGCACCATATCTGACCTGAATCGATCATCACCAACTCCTTCCTAGAAACCCAATACACCTGACCCTCATCTTTTCCTCGAAAGCTCCTTATCTGTAGCCATCATGCCTCTGACCAAGTACAAGGCCGCCGCTGTAAGTAGCCATTTCTGTTCAGATCATGCCCAGAACGTGGAAACTGACTTGGGCATACACACTAGGTCACCTCCGAACCATGCTGGTTCGATCTGGAGGGAGGCGTACAGAAGACCATCAGCTTCATCAATGAAGCCGGTCAAGCGGGATGCAAACTGGTTGCCTTCCCCGAAGTTTGTAAGTCTCAACCCCCTGTTGTGGGAATGTCGGCTGGCATTTTTCGAAGCTGCTTATCCACACAACCCCCTCCCTTGGGCAACGTGCTGATCGGTGATGTTCTTTTTGTTCTTCCTTAGGGATCCCCGGGTACCCTTACTGGATGTGGAAGGTCAACTACCTGCAGTCGCTGCCCATGCTGAAGAGGTACCGCGAGAACGCCATGGCCGTGGACTCGGAAGAGATGCGGCGCATCCGTCGCGCGGCGCGCGACAACCAGATCTTCGTGTCGCTGGGCTTCGCCGAGATCGACCACGCGACGCTGTACCTGGCGCAGGTGCTCATCTCGCCCGCGGGCGAGGTGGTCAACCACCGCCGCAAGATCAAGCCGACGCACGTCGAGAAGCTCGTCTACGGCGACGGCGCCGGCGACACCTTCATGAGCGTGACCGAGACCGAGATCGGGCGGCTGGGCCAGCTCAACTGCTGGGAGAATATGAACCCCTTCCTCAAGTCGCTGAACCTGTCCCAGGGCGAGCAGATCCACGTCGCCGCCTGGCCCGTCTACCCCGGGATAGAGCGCCGCGTCGCGCCCGACCCGGCCACCAACTACGCCGACACGGCCAGCGACCTCGTCACGCCCACCTACGCCCTCGAGACGGGGACATGGACCCTGGCGCCCTTCCAGCGGCTCTCGGTCGAGGGCCTGGCCAAGACGACGCCCGAGGGCGTCGAGCCCGAGACCGACCCGACCCCGTACAACGGCCACGCCCGCATCTACCGCCCGGACGGCAGCCTGGCGGTCCCCAAGCCGGACAAGGACTTCGACGGGTTGATGTTGGTTGATATCGACCTGGACGAGACGCACCTGACCAAGACCCTCGCCGACTTCGCGGGCCACTACATGCGGCCCGATTTGATAAGATTGTTGGTGGATACGCGCCGCAAGGAGCTCGTCACCGAGGCGGACCCCAATGGTGGTGGGGAGATTGCGACGTACAGCACGCGTCGCCGGCTCGGGTTGGACCGGCCGCTGGATCCCAAGACGGAGAAGGATGCGCGCAAGAGTGCTGTGGGTAAGGAGGAGGGTTCGGAAGATGCGGTGGTACTGTGAGAGGGGGTCAGTCAGTCATCATCTATCTGCTACTAGAACCAGATGGATAAAGGCTTCATGAAACCTCTCCCGGCAGATAGGCTCGGTATTTTCATTGTGAGAAGGGAGCTGGTCATCGGCCATCTGCAAGCAAACCTAGCTGACGGCGGTTCCACGGAGGTCTTTCTTGATCTTTCATTGCGGCAATGGGAAATTGAAATCGGGTGTATATATATCAAAGGCCTACTTGTTCAGGTCAATTAAAGCTCTCCATTCAATCTTGAAAATGAAAACATAGCGATCGCATTGCATTATTATAGTGTACAGAGTGGCTGTTGATCGAGTCAAGTAGAGAGTTGTTGAGTTACGTCGAGCAACGGTCTGTGTGCGCATTGACACTGACGAGCCCTCGACCTCATCATGGATCAGATCGTCCAAGTCCCAGAGTCTAGTCCTTGGATGAGCTCTTCTTCTTCTCTGTCTCTCCTTCAACCTTCTGGGAGTCCTTAGGGTCCTTGGAGTCCTTGGATTCCTTAGAGTCCTTAGAATCTGTGGAGTCCTTGGACTCTTTGGACGAATCTCCGCCGCCGGACTTCTTGGAGGGCATCTCGGAGCTGCTGCTTGCCGTCTTGGTGGCTCGCTTCTCCATCTGTATCACAGGGTGAGTGTAGGTACATTTCGATGGGGTTCTCATCGTAGATCAATGGGAACTTACAATGTTCTTGTCCTCCTGGTGGGCCTCCTTCTTCTCGTCCTTGTTGCTAGAATCCTTCTTCTCGCTGGACTCGGAAGAAGATTTAGAGTCATCGGAGGACGCCTGATCCGACTTCGGCGCGGCCTTCTCTTCCTTCTTGGACTCTCCCTTCTTGGGCGCTGATTCTTGCTTGTCCTCTTTCGGTTTGCTTTCAGTAGCAGGGGCTGATGATGCGTGCTCATCGTGTCCCTCCTCATCGTGATGGCTGCTGCTGGCATGGGCCTTTTGCTTCTTGGGGCCAGAGGGCATCAGGTAGGCCAGGCCACCAACGGTGAGAGCGCCAGCAGCTACCATACTGTAATGATATGTCAGTCAGACCATACCGTACGAGGAGCGAAAACATATCGCAGCAGCAGCACCCAGACTGCGCAACCATTGAAGAAGTGGAAGGAAGTGTTTGTTTACAATGGCAAGTCGCTGGATTGGTTCGGGCCATGCTGGCTGGCGTAGGTTCTCCGCGCTGCCGGGATCGGGGTTGAGCGGCGGGTGAGAGCACGAAGAGAGGTGCGAAGGGCGGAGCTTCGGAAAGCCGACATTGTAAATAGCAGGTCTGGAGGCACTCGCGAGCGCTCAATGAGAGTTATCACGTAGGCAGGTTAAGGTCAAGGTCAAGGTCAAGGCCAAACGAAGATACGTATATTGGAGGGTTTGGGGTATGTTTGTCTGTCTGTCTCGTGTCCTCAGGTCAGGGCGGAAGGACGGAGAGACAGATACGAGGGCATTGAAGGAAAGTCCAAAGTCAAAATGGTTGGGTAACACTTTGGATCCAAGACCTCGGGACAAACATGCTCATTTGAATTGAAAACAAGACCAATGAATAAAGCCACCAATCAATTGGCCAATCAGGTCGGGCTTCCATTCGTCCTACATGCAGTCATCCATCATCCCTCTTTAGCTGACCTTGATTCCTTCCGGCTGAAGCGCAGTGCTGGGCAGCAGTCGTTTCGGTACATTCAGTTGCATTGCACTTGCACTTGCACTTACACATGCTTCATCTTCCTAGGAGAAGCTCTTGTGGGGCCGGCTGGGTTCGATAGGTGCCGGTTAGGCTACGTCACCGCCATCAGAATAATATGTAGCATTGACCTCAGGTAGCGCAGCGCGGTTGCTGAATGCTGGACGCAAAAAGAAATAGGTACATGTAGACCCTTAGCTCTGGAAGACCTTGTTCAGCCCGACTCGACAGCTGTACGGATAGCTCAGCATAACCAAATAGATGATGAATGATCCAATGTGCAATCAATGGCATCGGGGTTTGGTCCGAGCAATCCCGCAGATCAAAAAGCTCTAGAATACAGCCAGAATCAATAACAGCACTGGAGCAGCAACTGGAGCACTGCAAGTAACAGACACCACACTTGAGTCTGTGGCTGATGCGCTGGGTTGAAGCTCCTACCTTGAGTACCTAGGGTACTTTCCAATAATAAGGCTGGCTTGACCCCGCGGCAGCTTCCAGCTGGAGCGGAGATGGCAATTGATCTCCATCCATCAACCCCACCATAGTGTGGCTTGCACTTGCACCTCTCGCAAGCACGCGAACATTCATGGCAACGCCAAAAGTATCCAGTGTTCAGTTGGACGTCAAGCTCAACACCAAGTCAATCAATTCTCCAAACTTTGGATTGGTCTTGATATCATCTTTCGATTGTTTTCTTTTCTCTTTGGCATTTATCGGCATCAAAACACGAGGCGACGACAAAACCTTACTTGATTGTCTTTGATTCTCCATCTTGGTAAGTTGTCTTAGCTACATGTTGTAGCTGTGCCTCAGTGCTCAGCTCCATTGAACTTGGACGTCCCTTGATCCACCTCCTGCCTAGAGTCGGGATGTCTGCCTGCACACCACATGCCCACCTTGCACCTTATCTACGATAGCATGTCGTGATTCTTCATCGTTGACCTCTACGCAAACTTCGCCTTCTCCCAAAACCAAGCCGACTTGTCAGGGACAGGCACATTCTAACTTACCTTACTGTACCAGGCAGCCACACCAACCACAGACGACCCCTCCTCCATCACCCACCCATTATTTCCATGTCATAGACTACAACGCCGACCGAAAGTGAGGGAAGCAGGACTCGCCACCACCCACCACCCATCATGGCGACCTCGATCAACAACCCGAACCCCAGCACCATTAACACCCTGCTGGGGAAGCTGACCGACCCCGATCCCGACTTTCGCTTCATGTCCCTCGACGACCTGAACCAGATCCTCACCAAACACAAAACCGACTTCCTCAACCATGACTACAGCCTGGCCTCCCGCACCGTCGACGCCGTCGTCAAGGCCCTCGACGACCAGAACGGCGAAGTCCAGAACCTTGCCATAAAGTGCCTCGGCCCTCTGGTCTCCCGCGTCCCCATCGCCGTCGTCGGTCCCACCCTCGAGAAGCTCACCTCCATCAAGATGCAGAACGCCGTCGACAACTCCCTCCCCTCCCTCGCCCTGCGCAATGTCATCTCCGCTCTGCCCAAACCCGTCCGCGGCGTCGCCGCCTCCCGGGAAGTGATGGACACGTACACTATCATTAGCCGTGTCCTCGTCCCCCGCATCTTGGGCGTCTCCGCCACCGCCACCCCCGGCCGCCAGCCTGCCGCCTCGGAGACCTACGGCCTGCTAGACGAGAAGAGCGAGCCAACGTCCGAGGCCGTGGATGTGCTCATCGAAGTCGTGCGCTGCTTCGGCCCCCTCCTGCAGATCCTCGAGGTGGAGAAGCTGCAAGAAGTTGTCGTCCAGGTCCTCGAGCGAAAGACCACCTCCTCCCCCGTCAAGAAGCGCGCTGTTGTGGCCCTGGCCATCCTCGCCCCATACCTCTCCGAAGATGTCCTCACCAGCCTCATCACCAAGATGGACGCTACTTTGAAGCAGCCCAAGCTGAGCCCCGTCATGCGCAGGCTCTACATCACCATCATGGGCTCTTTGGCCCGCTCCATCCCCCACCAGTTCGGCGACCATCTGCCCAGCCTTCTTCCGCACATCTTCAAGGTCCTGAGCCAAGCCGAATTACAAACACAGCTCGACGCCGTCAGTGAAGGCGACGATCGTGCCATGGTCGAGTTCAACGAGGTCCGAGAGGCAGCCCTGATTGCTCTGGAGGCTTTCCTGTCGTCTTGCGGCACTAAGATGCGCCCTTACACAGAGGATGTCATTTCTGCCAGTCTGCGCTACCTCAAATACGACCCCAATTACGCCATGGACGAAGATGAGGATATGGATGAGGACGAAGAGGCCGACGATGAGGACGGTCTGAGCGACGATGACGATTTCGAGGATGACGGAGGTTTTGACGATGACGACGATGACGCCAGCTGGAAGGTCCGACGATGTGCGGCCAAGGCCCTTTACACTCTCATTTCCACAAGGAGCAGTGACTTGCTGGGCGGAGGCACATTGTACTCCGAGGTGGCCACGCCCCTCATCAAGCGCTTCGACGAGCGCGAGGAAAGTGTGCGCCTCGAGGTCATCAGCACCATGGCTCTTTTGATCCGCAAGACAGGCGAAGGCATCATACGGACAGCCAGCGCCGACGAAGAACTTCTGCAATCCCTCCCTGAAAGCCGCAAGCGGCGGCGACAGGACAGCGGCGGCTTTGCCTACATGAATAAGGCTCCCTATGGCGCCAGCGGGCTCATGTCCCCTACGCGCGAGGAAGTCCCGTCTACCGGACCTCGTGCCGACCTGTCCAACCTGACACCGCAGCTGATCAAGATCAGCACCAAGCTTCTCAAAGGAAAACAGATCCCCACCAAGCAAGCGATTGTAAACCTCTTGGATGACTTGATCTCGGTGCAGCACGGTGGTCTCTCGGAATACTTCGATCAGGTCATGCAGCCCATCATCGATGCCACCAAGGTCACAACGGGCAGCAGCATCTCTACCTCGGTAGCCTTGTCGGGTGGCGCGGCTTCGGCGACCATGACCACTTTGCGTGTGGCCGTATTGGTGTTCATCAGCGACATCGCCAAAACCCATTCGTCCAACCTCTTCCAGGGTTACCTGTCCAAGATCGTGGCCGGCGTCGTTGCGGCTGTCCAAGACCGCTTCTACAAGGTTTCCAGCGAGGCCATCCGCACTGCGGAGGAACTGGTCAAGGCAATTACGCCCCCGCGTGCCCGGCTGACTTCCCAAAAGTACAAGCCGGACTTGGAAACACTGTTCGACATCATCATTGATCGCACTGCCGCTAACGATGCCGACGTCGAAGTCCGCCAAAAGGCCATCCAGGCACTGGGCACCCTGCTTTCTCGCACATCCGCCGCCGATGGACAATCGCTTCTGGACGCCGGGAAACGCCAAGCGGCGCTGGACCTCCTGCTGGACCGATTGCGCAACGAGACGACGCGGCTCTATGCTGTGCGTGCCATCGACAACGTGGCAGCCCATACCCTCGCAGGCGGCTCCTTGCAACCCAGCTGGATCCAGCCCGTTGCCCTCGAGCTGTGTGGCCAATTGCGCAAGGCAAACCGCGCCCTTCGTGGTGCCAGCATCCAGGCCCTGCAGCATCTCGTTATGTCGCCCATCTCCAAGGGGCAACTCGAGCCCGGCACCGTCGACGGCATCGTGACAGCCATTTTACCCGTCATCACTGCCAACGACAGCCACCTCCTCGGCCCAGCTCTCCTGGTTCTGGCCCAACTGCAGCAAGAGGACTCCAACCTTATCTCGACCCCAGGTCTTGTGGGAGCCATCTGCCATCTGCTCAAGCACACCATCACCGGTTCTGCCCTGGAAGCACTCATCCACCTGGTGGTTAGCGTTGGTCAGGTGGGTATGGCCAAGCCTTTGATGAGCGGGGTGTTGCAAGTCGGCGTTGGGGGAGACCCTGCCGTGGTGGGCAAGGTCGCCGGTGCTCTGTTTGTGGCGAGCCAAGGAAACGCTGGCGTGGAGATTGGCAGCTTCGTTCAGGAGCTCGAGTCTGCCAACCAGGCGTCGGATAACGCCCGGCAAAGCTTGGCCCTGGCCATCCTCGGCGAGATCGGTCTGCGCATGGGCCCTAAGTCGGAAATGAAACCTGATTTGTTCCTCAAGCAGTTCCATCAGGAACCCGACAAGGTCTCCATGTCTGCTGCCGTGGCCCTGGGTCGCGCTGGTGCCGGAAATGTAGCCGAGTTCCTGCCCGTCATCCTACAGTCGGTACAAACCCAAGGCGCTCACCAATACCTTCTGCTACAAGCCATCCGCGAAATCCTCCAGCAGGTGGTGAACTCTTCTACCGACGTCGGCAAGTATCAGACCACGATTTGGGAACTGCTCTTTAGCGCTTCCCAGGCCGAGGACAACAAGGCCATCTGCGCCGAATGTATCGGCAGGCTCGCCATCATTGAGCCCAAGACGTACATCCCCAAGTTACAGGTAGGTCACATCCGAGTCTTGACGAAAACACGCTCCCATACTGACAAAACTAGGAACTTCTACAAAGCCCGTCCCCCGCTTACCGCGCTGTAGCCATCCAAGCGCTGCGCTACACCCTGCCTGACAGTGATGAGGCGTTCGATGCCATGTTGAAGCCTGTGCTGGTCGAGATGCTGCTGACGGTGCTCAAATCGCCCGACATGGAGATTCGTCGCATAGGTATGACGACGCTGAACTCGGCCACGCACAACAAGCCCGACCTGATCCTGCCTCACTTGGGCGAGCTGGTGCCCTTCGTCATGGTCGAGTCCATCATCAAACCGGAGCTCATCCGTGAAGTGCAAATGGGCCCGTTCAAGCACCAGGTCGATGACGGCCTGGAGGTTCGCAAGGTACGTCTTGGCTCCCTCTCGCATCTTCCCTTTCCCTTTTCCTCTTTTTCTACCTTCCCAAGATGTTGTCCATGCTAACCTTGGTGCCAATTTCAGAGTGCATACGAGACGCTGTACGCGCTCATGGAGAATGCGTTCTCCCGCATCAGTTCTCTGGAATTCTACGACCGCGTCATCGCCGGTCTGCGGGATGAGAACGACATTCGGTCGCTGTGTAACCTCATGCTGAGCAAGCTCATTGTGATTGACCCCGAGGAGACGACGCGCCGCCTCGATACTATTGCCGAGTGCTACCGCAAGACGCTCAGCACGAAGCTCAAGGAGGGATCGGTCAAGCAAGAAGTGGAGAAACAGGAAGAGGCCAACAAGAGCGTGCTCCGCGTGACGTTACTGCTGGCGGACCGGACTAAGACGACGCTGCCTACCGCTAATGCCGCCGGCGCAGCCCCCAGCCAACAAACACAACAGGTCAGCAACCCCGTATGGCAACAGTACTGGGAATGGGTCAACAAGGACTTTGAGCGCCAGATCAAGGTCCTGAGAGATGAAAGCAAGGATCTGGTCTAGTTACCCACGCCTCAGATCCAGAGGCTTGCTGAAGGACAAGCGAAGCGGGTGTCCGATTGGTTAGCTGAGTCACTGTCGGAGGCCCAGCCGCAGCAGAGCAACAAGAAGCAAAGGCTGGGTAAATTACTCGCTGGGCTATCTATGACTTCCAATCGCGAGGATCCATGATGGAAAGCCAAGGATTACATGATATTGGGCTCATACTTTGGCTTTTGATAAGGTGGATGGGCATGTGGGCGGCCCGAACATGGCATGGCAGGCAGTATTACAGCATAAATTCCCTCCCGTAGATGATGAATAATGAGTATAAGTTCGCTAATTCCTTAATTTCTTGATGCTGATGCATGTGGTAGTTGTGTATGACGACTGTGGCGTACTTGCAGGCATGAAATTGTTGTCTCCGTGCTACAATGTTATCGTCGCAGCTGCCGTAGAAAAGGTCTTTGCGGGTGGCGGCTCGATGTACTTCTTGTCGAATTGTGTAAAATGGAAGAATTCTGAAGGAAATCCCAGGATGGCCTTCCTCCTACGTGAATTCTACATCCAGTCGACTTTTCTAACAATCAATCCAACTACACAGAGTTGATATTCGTTTTTGCTAGGTAAGCCGGGATACATAAGGTGAATTGCGACCTGATCATCCGCGCATGTGTGTTAAAACACTCATGATATGGTTGGTTATCCGTAGGGACAGCCAAACCTCTAATGATAAGATGTATCCTTTCCTTCGCATGTCACGTTAAAGGCAATAACTTCAACCAACCAGCAAAGTCGGCCTTAGCAGAATGATTTTGAAATCTACTAAAATGGCAATTCACCCAGAACGAAGTAAAGAATGCGTTTCTCTACGTCGAAGAAACATAGGAAAAATACTTGATTGATAGTTCTCCAGGGGGTCTCACTGCACGTACCGGGGAAAACTGCTAGCAGATGCGCAAACCCGCTCGATTGTGAATGTCTAGGTTGGCATAAAGGGGATGGATGCTCTCCGCCCCCTCCCTCTCTCGGTCCTATCCCAGCTTAGGTACCATCTTGACACTCAAGTCAGTCATAGGACACACACCCGCCTATTGAGACAATATTTCAAGATGCACAAAGGTATAGGTATTCGCGTCTTCGCACTGGCGCGCATGGCACCGCTGGTGCCAGCTTTGGGTTCCAATGGCAGTGCAGGGCTGCAATGGGGAGAATGTGACGACGCAGGCTGGCGAAGATGCCCCTTCCCTGATCCCCGTATTGATCGCCGTCAGTTCCAGTGTGAGTACTCTGTCGATGTAGTTCTTCGCGTGGTCTGCAGGGAGCTTACTTACAGAACTCTACCACAGGCGCCCAGATCGACGTTCCAATGGATCATTTCAGCGAGTCATCGGACAAGAAATTCACGATTCCTCTGATCCGAAAGCTGGGCGCCAACGCCTCGGCCACTGGAGACAGGCATATCCTCTACAACCCCGGAGGCCCTGGACGTAAGTTGAAACGCCAACCATGAATATCTATGTATGGAGACCAAGCAACTCACCCACCTTGTGTATGTAGTCTCCGGGATGGACGCGATCCGCTGCGGCGGGACCGATATGCATATCAAATACATGCTCGAAGACTTCCACCTGCTCGGCTTCGACCCCCGCGGCGTCGGTGATTCGAAACCCACAGCCCTGTGCCAGGCCAGCGATACCCCGAGGGTCAAGGACCCCAGGCACGAGAACTGGGATCTCGAGTTCCAGGCGGGCGAGATGTACGCCGCGGCTGAGAACCGGGCCAAGGCGTGCCGAGACGCCATGGGCGAGCACGGGAAATACATCAATACGCCCCAAACGGCGGCCGACATAAACTCGATTCTCGAGGCCATTGAGCAGCGGCAGATGTATTTCTGGGGAACCAACTGTAAGATCTTCTCTACGCATGTCTCTCGCTACTACCAGCTGCTGACCAGCACAGATGGCACTGTCCTCGGTCAAACCTATGCGCAGATGTTCCCCGACCGAGTCGCCCGGCTCGTGCTTGACTCCGTCGTGGATCTGGAGAAATGGTACAACGACTTCTACTTCACCGAAGACACGCTGCTGGATCTCGACCGTGGCTTCGCCGGTTTCGTAGACGAATGCTTCCAGGCAGGCGAGGCCTGCGCCCTCCACTCGGTGGTCAAGAGGCAGAACTTCGAGTCGGCTTCCCAGCTCAAGGCGTGCATCGACAACTATCTCGAGAGGCTCGACGAGGAGCCGATCCCCGTCTACCTGGACAGCGCGGACTACGGACTCATCACCCGGACCGACGTGGTGAGATCAGGCATCATCCCGCCGGTGTACTACCCAAAGATCTGGCCCCAACTGGCCGCCAAACTCGCGGCGCTCCTCAACGGCGCCAATCCGGCCGCATACGCGGCGTTTACCAAGGCTCCCAAATTGGAGAGACACAGGGACGACGCCTTCTCGTTCGTCCTCTACAACGACGCGCTTCATTCCGGGTCCGAGGCCCCTCTGCAGGGCATGCAGTCGATCCGGGACTACACCCTCGAACGGACGGAGACGTCCTACCTGTTCTCGCGATACTGGGCCTTCTTGATCTACCAAGCGGCCGCGTGGAAGATCCCCAACACCCACGACTTCCGTCCCCAGTACCATGGTCCGTCCTCCTCCCCTGATCGTGCTTTCAAGACGGCCGAGCCGATCCTCATCCTGTCCCCGACGTGGGACCCCGGGTGCCCCCTGGTCTACGCCCAGCGGGCCGAGGCGAGCTTCGAGGGCGCGGTGCTGGTGGAGCAGACGTCGTACGGGCAGGGAACGGCCAGCATGGACTCGCGGTGTACCATGGCGCACGTGCGGCGCTATTTCACGGAGGGCGTGCTGCCGGAACCCGGTACCGTGTATGTGACCCCCCCTTACTTATTTGATATGCTGACTGGTAACGAACTCGATGCTGATCAATGAATGCTGCAGTTGCTCCATCGACGTGGACTACTTCCCGAAACCCAAAAATGAGAGTTTCATAGCTACAATGCCTGTTATCAAAGACGCGGGTTTGCTCGAGGATCTTGAGCCCCTGGAACCTAAGGGTGGAATGGTAAGGGACAATCCTGGTTTGGTCGATGAGTGAATGGCGATAAGGTGTATCTAGATTGCCGCGGATGAACGACTGCGACATGACCCCTGATACTGAAAGGGTTTGAGGGTGACCTTCTAAGTCATATGAATAAACGAATCAAACAACCCTGACCGCACCAGCTATTCTATTATATCCCATGGAGTCGCCTATGTTTATCCTAATTATACCGGTATTATTCCATTGTTTAAACCATCTGTAGACAGTACCGCCAGTGGTAGAGGCGAGATAGTCGTCCAGTGTATTCATTTGACCCCCAGTGACCGTGTCTTTGGGGATTCCCATGATAGAAATTAAAGACGCAGATGACTGATCACTCAGTAACAGTGATGGAAGATTGCCGACTGTCCCTGCGAGTTGCAAGAGACACCCAGAAAGGTGCGGCAATTGTCATTGGACTCCCATCATAGAGGCATTATAATTAGCGCTGTCGCATGTATATTCTCTTATATCTTGCTTAATTGCTCTCTCTAGCAGATATCTACGACCCGGCCAGGTGTTTGACAAATCCGTTCATAGAGGTTTTCCCTGCTCATACTGGTTATGCTCCTGTTCCAGAATGGAAGCAAATGTCATTGTACTCCTATCATGGAGGCTCTGCAGTCAGCGCTATGGTATGTATATCCCCTTATGACTTCCTTGATCCCTTGAAAGTAAGGACCAAGAACTTGGCGAGAAGTGATTTGCATTAGTGTTACGTCGATTAAGATTTCAAGAATCGTGAAGCAAGACTTTAAGGGCGGTTTATCCTGCCTACGGTCCAATCTGATAAGAACGCCCCTTTTTCAAGACCCCCTTATCCGCAGCTATGAAATCATATATTTTGAAAAGCAGGAAAACGATGCATGGCTTTGAGTATCGAAAGGGGGGCAGGCATTCCTGAAGGGCATTCCGTCGTTATCGGACAATAGCACCGATATTGGTTCGTCTAGGCAATCTACAGGAGTTTGCTTTTGCTTGAAATGCTGGTTTGAACATGGGTGGCTCCTTCGTGTGTTGCCCCTTTTGTTGAGTTCATCAAGGTATCACAACCTACATAATGGCTATCTTTGCGGGTTTAATACTGGACTAGAAGTGCGTAACGGAGTCCAACAAGCTACACTATACAAACGAGGTATTTTAAACTGCTGCTTGGTTCTATATATATCTGGCTGATCCTCCTTGTACAATCGGTATGGGTGTCACATTGGGAACAAATCCTACAACACAGCTTCATTTCTTCGATCCCATTCCTCATAGGATGATGTTTCCCACGAAACAGATCTCGTTGTTTTTCATTCTCGGGCTAGCAGGAGCTGGCCTGTCTTCGAGCCCCCCTCGGAGCACCGTCACAGTATCCCCCTTGGACCCTACAGGCACACCAGCCCCCACAGAACCCCCATTGGAAGCCCCGCCTCCTAGTACAGACAGAGCCACCGAGCACTTGATCCTTGGCATTTTGCGCAACACGAAAACCCGGAGAAAGGCGAAGAAATGCAACAATATCAGCAACGAAGGGCTCTTCGTTTCCAAAACATTGGACTTTCTCAGCCAATGGAAAGCTATGACCGGGGTGCCGGGCGAGGCAAAGCAGACCGAAAAACAAATCCTCGAGCGTCTGGTCATCTACCAAACGGTCTTCCTGACGACCCGGGCCGAGAGCGAGCACAACTCCTTCCCGGACAACATCGTCGACCAGATCCAAAGCATCGGAACGTTTGTGCGCCAGCCAGGTGCTCTCGTGGGCAGTGACCCCCGCGTCCTCGAGGCGTTGGACATCGTGCTGGATGACATTTGTGCGGATACGGGAGAGGCGCAGGTGGCACCGCGCATCCAGCAGATAGCGGACATTGTCTTGCGCGGACTGGCCCTCAACCCCGGGGTGTCTCGCTCCTGCGAGCAGAAGGAGACGCCGGACTGTGTGTGTACGGGCTATTATCCTTGTGGGCTACAGCTTCGGAATTATTGGGATGACGAAGTGGCTGACTGGGTGTGTCTCTGCTTGAATGAGACGTCCTGCCTTCCTGAGTCTGAACGACCAGAAATAGAAGCTTTCAGGCGGCTGGCTCTGCCATAGTAGCATGCACTGGATGAGAGAAGACCTTTTGCTTAAGACTACTCAGCGAAGGGGTTTATGGAGGTATCAATAATGGGATTGTGTTACAGAGGTAGAGCTGAACGTTGGATACATATGTATCCAGATATGTGTCGATTGTTTGTTTGTCGACGAAGTGGCTAATGTTACCTTTTCGGAATCGAAAGTAAAATGAAAGGGGAAAGTCCGAATCTAGAGTGCATAGCTTACTGGACAAGAATGAAAGTACATAGAGAAGGAACTGGCTTTGGTCAAGTTTGCTGTGGGACCCACATGCACCTTGCCTGCCTCATTCAATTGCCAGGTCGGGCACAGTTGCGGTCGCTCGCTCGCCCTCTTTCTCTTTCTCTCCCTCTCCCTAACTCCCTCTCTCTCTCTTTCTCTCCCTCTCTTTTTCGAGCCCGCCATCTCGTCCAAGATGCCGCCCCGTATGTCGCCCGCGAAGTTTCGTGATCTCTCTCCGTATACATTCTCTTCTTGCCTATGTTAACTTTTATTCTAGGACCACCAAGCCTATCACGGCGGTGGTTCCCCCTCCAACCACAACCACAACCATAGCTACAACCGCCGCCGCCGCTGGCCCGAACAGCAGCAACAGCAGCAGCAACAGAAACTGCGGCGCTCTGGCGCCATGGCCGAGCTGGATGACGGGAGTGGGTGCGTTTCTGCCGCAAATGGCACCAACGAGGTTGGCCCCCCATACGACAACCACCATCACCACCACCACCACCTCCACCCCCGTCACCACCATCACCACCACTACCACCACCGCCGCAGCCGCAGCCACCGCTGCCACCACCACTTGCGCTCCGGCGCCGTCTTCAAGCTGGCTGCCCGTCGCGGAAGCTGGCGCCAACGCCCTGGGAGTTTCGCTGTGGGCCCAATGGGGCAGCACTCTTGGCGTGTGGGGGGCTGTCGTGCCTCTCGTCTTGTTTGGGGCTTGGGGTGTCGTTACACGCAACATGCTCCGGTGGCGTTGGTTCTGGGAGATGGCCGTGGTGTGGCGCCTCTTCGACGAGGTAAGTAATTGCGAGCATGAGCTATATGCTTCTATCGTGTCTATGATATAGGATATTTCGCTAAGACCAAGGTGTACAGGACGAGTTCAAGAAGGCCGAGAAGGCGAAGAAGCGGGCGGCGCCCATCCAAAAAAAAGTGGGAGGAGGACAGGAAGAAGGCGGCCGACAAGAAAGGGGAGAGGCCTTATTTGTATAGTAGAATGTCCAGATCAGTCAACAACATCCCCATCGCGAATGTATGACCCAGACGACCATCTGTGATTATGACATGGTAGTATCTCTTTGATCCGGCAACTCGAAAGCTCCTAGGCCTCTTGTTTGCTCCCAACCCCCTATAACATTACTTTTCTCCGCTTTTATTCCGGTACTTCGATTCTCGTCAGCGACCCGAGAAGCCTCCTCCACATCCCCACACTCTCCTCCTCCTCCAATCCTGCCTCTGTCACCCCCGTCGCCGTGAGCGTGGCCTGGTTGCCCAAGACGATCAGCCCAGCCCGCGCCCGCGTGAGCGCCACGTTCATCCGCCGCAGGTCCCGGAGGAACCCGATTTCGCCGCCTTCGTTGCAACGAACCGTGACGAAGACGACGACATCGGCCTCGCGACCCTGGAACCCGTCGATGCTGGACACCTCGATGTCGCCGCCCCCCTGGAGGCCCGCCAGCGCTGTTGACTTGAGGAGGGTCGCCTGCGCCGTGTAGGGCGTCAAGACAGCGATGGACTGTTGCTGTTTCTGGTGCTGTTGCTTTTTCGGCAGCTTCGTGGTGCCGGTGCCAGGGGTAGTGGTGGTGGGGGCAAGATCTAGGAGGAGCTGACAGACGCGTCGACACAGCTCCGCCTGGCCCCGGTTGCGCTTCGATTTCTGGCCAAGGTCCTCGCGCCCGGAGCACTCGATGAACAGCGCCCTGGCCACGTCACCGTCGCTGTCAGGCTTCTTCGGCCAGGGGAATGCGGAAGGGGCGAGAGGGCGGTCTTGCGCCCCGATGCCAGAGCGGAGCTCGTCTTGGTAGAACTCTGCGGAGCTAAACTCGCATATGGATGGATGCATGCGGTATTGTGTGTTCAGCATGCACGTCCGGACGCCGCCAACGCCGCCACCATCGGCTTTTTTCGGCTCCCCCCATCGCGTATACAGTCGTTCAAACAGGGACACGTCGTAGCCCAGAGCCGTCGTCACGGGCTGCACCGTCGGGCGGAGCTGGACGTGGTCTCCCACGAGGATGGCCCGCTGGCACCCCTTAGTCAGGGGCACCAGAGATGCTGGCTCTGTCTGCTGGGAGGCCTCATCGATGATGACGATGCCGAATGCTTGTTTTCTCAGGAGGCCGATGCCGGCTCCAATGCAGGTGGTAAAGGCGATGCAACAGCTCTTGACACGCTTTTCGGCTTCGCGCCTCGCCGCGTGGTTGGAGTTGATCTCGGTGCCGGCCATGCCGTCCAAAGTGTGTTTCCTCAGATCCTCGGCTACTTTGCGCACCTTCGGGGACGGTTAGTTGACCAGCAAGTTCTGGCAGGTCGGAAATGTCACAAGGGGCATTAATTACTGACCTCGGTTGACACACGTAGAGCCGTGGGACCCTCTTTGCCTCTCACAGCCAAATATCGTCTCATCACGTTGTCTACCGCGTTGTGTGTTGGTGCCGTTACTAGCATTCTCTCTTCTGGGAACATTTGTTGGAGACCTAGTATGATCTCAACAATGGTCTGCGTCTTGCCTGTACCCGGAGGCCCCCATATAAACACCAGCGGATACGCCAAGGCTGAATTAACCGCCTCCATTTGACTGGCGTTGAGTTCTCCTCTCGGGATCCCCTCGAGAGCTGGGGGCTTCCCGAAGCCAACGTCGCTTGTGGATGATGTCAACCCCAGAAGCTCCTCCCCAAGTGCACATGCTTCGTCATCGAGATTGGCGAAGGAACGCATGGCCGTCAGCATGGTCTTCGATGTGACGAAAGACCCGCAATGCTTGAGCTTCCAGGAGCACTGTTCAAGGTAAGGGGGCAGCGGGTGGAAGCACTGGAACTTGGCCAGGCCTGGCTGACTCTCAACCACAAGGGCGTCGATCGACACCGGCTTGGCTACCGGCCTGTTTGAGGGGACCGACGCAACCGTGAACCTAACATGAGCCGATGTCTCGGGCGCGCCCTTGGCGTCGATCCGGAATGCGACTTCGACCATGGGGTAACCTTCATGGTCTTTTGGGAGGATTTTAAGACTCAGCAGATCTTCCCGCACCACTTTCTGCTCCTGGGCTTCGGCAATGTGGTCTAGCGCAACCGCGACGATGTTACGGGTGAAGTGTGCGATGACGGTCGGTCGCCCGTAGAGGAGCCGCGCGCTCTCGCGCTCGAGACACTGGAGCAGGAGGTCCATGGCCAGCTCGGGCGACTGCACTGACAAAGCGCAGAGCTCGACAAGACTTCCAAACCCATCGAAAGAGAGTGAGTGCAGCCGCGACAGTGCGGCCTCGAATGGTGAAATGACAAGGTCCGCCGCTTCATTGGCAGACAAGACAAGAGCCTTCAGGATGTCGGAGCCGCGGTTCTGGATCTTGAGCGCTATGTTCTCAGGTAGAGTTCGGGTGCTCCAGGAATCGAGTCCGGTGAATCGGGCTGCGAGAAAGGGGTCGACGCGGATGTGATTGAGCAATACGTCCACACGCCACTCGGTAACTTCGGGGCTTGCACCCGAATTCCATACCCGTGAGAGTAGGTAGTCGTAGCTCTCTATAAGCCGAGATACGCAGTTGTGGTCGTGCAACCAGCGCAAAGTCCCCGTCAGCTGCGACGCTGATTCGATATGGTCAAGCGCCGACAAGTCTTCATCTTTGGCCAGTTGCCGGACATAGCTAGGCACATCCATCCAGTCTACATTGCTCATGGTTGGCACCGAGTACTCCTTTGGCTCCTGGTCAAACAAGGGAAGAACTTCCCCTGTATCGATATACTGAAGCCATAGGTCGAGGTTCTTCATCGACTTGACGTCCCGATTGCTAATGACGTAGATCTCCTGTAGATGCATCAGCCAAACCCACATCGTCAGAGTAAGAAATAAGATATGGAATTTACTGCAGCGAGGACTCCGTTGCGGTTTACTCTCCCGATATGCCTCTGTAGCCCCTGACTGAACTTATTTAGTGCCACGCTCACTCGGCAGTCGAAGTTCTGCCCTGCGTCCAGGGTGGCCTGTCTCTGACGCCGGCGTTCTCCTCTATCCTCCGTATTCCGATACGCGGTGTCGTCTGACGCCCTGTGGCCGATGAAGATCCAAGTGTTGGCGCGCTGGCCCTCGAAAAGCTGAAAAAGGTTCTCGTCGCAGTAAAGGCGGTAGTTCATCTTCGTCGGAAGTGAGAGGCGACTCGATGTCCCGGACTCCTTGGACTGGGGGAAGGCAAAGACTCGCACGCTGTCGTTCACCAGACAGTCTTGCGACTTCTCGATCTTCTGGGGCACATATATCGCCAGAGATAGCCGCTCATCCACTTGCAGGACGATGAGCTTTTTGTGGAACAACTCCAGGGTCTTTGCGGTGGTGTCGAGGAAAGTGGCGAGGCGGTCCTGTGTGGAGTCAAACACTCTTTTCCAGCCCAGGCGGTGGTCATTCAGCTTGAATTGGAATAGGTCATGCTCCGTCACGATACTCGAGGAGCACAAAGCGTTAAGCACGAGGCTTGGTAGTCCTTGAAGAGGAGGGAGAGAGGTGAGGATCCAATTCTTCTCTTCTGCCGTAAGTGCGTTCAGGTCGAAATATGACAAGAAGTCGACGAGAGATGCGCCGTGTTTACGGCACCACTTTGCGATTAGTTTCACCAGCTCGAATTCCGACGTCGCAACATCGTCGCGGCAGAGCATGAGCTCCAAAGCACCAAAGTCAAGTGCCTCCACGTCGCTGGGGCGCATGCGTTGCCCTGCAACTGTGGACTTTGCAGCTTCATGCAGCTCATCCAGAATAAACTTTGGGGTGTCTGGTGTCGGTGTGGGCGGCTTCTCTAGTCGGGGTGGGACTTTGATTCGGTTGCCATCAACGCACTGGGAAAAGAGCCGGTTGAGCTCCTGGCATTCGGACGCCATTGAACCCTTGACGCGTGCCCAGTCTAGATATAGGTTCTTGACTCTACCTAGTGAGGCGTTGGAATACCTGGCGAAATACAACAACCTGTCGTCATCGGTGATGGGGTTGAACTTGATCGGCTCCCTGCCGCCTGGATACTCGGCTGGCTGCAACAGCCTGCATGGTACTAAATCTCTATCCCAGCACACAAAGACTAGGAAACATATGGATTAGCCAAGTGAATCCTTGACATCCTGGAGTGATTGAATACTTACACCTATCCCCATCAAGATCACCGCCCGACATCATATCCGCAGAAGGCCGATTGCCGCGGGTAGGAAAGACGATGCAATCGACGAGATGCGATAACGCATCATGCTCAACGACTTTGAACTTCTGCAGATCTCCAGGGTGGAGACAGGGGTTCCGCGTGACAAGGACGTCGGTGTTCTTGAGCGCATAGGGCAGGCCGTCGCCGTCCCTCGTGATCTTGACTGCGCACTCGCCTTCCTTCAGCACATCCCAAGCATCGCAGACGCCAAACAGCAGTCACGACTGCGGCACGAGGATGCGGCAGCGCTGCTCATCGCGCTTGTTGAGCATTTTGTCGTACTCACTGTGTACGAGGGACGTGATCTGGGGCCGGACCGCGTCGAGCGAGTCCAGGAGCACCCGCTCCGCTAGATCGGCCCGGCCGACGTAGCAGAGGAACCGGAAGGCCTGCTGCGGATTCCGGGTGGCTTCGGCGAGAAATGCGAGATGCTCATGCTGCTTGCGCAGGAGTGTGCTGCTCGAAATCCCGAGAGAATGCAAAAGCACCACTATTTCATCGTTCAGGTGCCCGAAGGAATATGGCTGCAGATTTGATCAGCTTAAACAAACCCCTGTATAGAATCCTCCGATGTACAATACTCCAGGAGCATACAGCTTAGTACAGCGCCAGACGATTATTATAACCGGGATGTCCTGGGACAATCCGGCATAACGTCTGGGGTTGACACCGACCAACAATTGTAATAACAAAGTACGTTATCGCCAACCTGTAGTTGTATAGTCCTGGAATATTGTATATTAGGCTGACTGACCTTGGAGTACTCAACGACGGAGAAGGATAAATCCTCGCCGCCGTTGAACTTTTTCATGGACTTCCTGAACCGAAGCCAGATGGGCCCGTCTCTCATCGTAGGGTCGACCGTGAGTACGCCTTTGTACCCCCTGTAGCGAATTTGGAACACGGAGGGCGAGTACCGCCTGTCTCGGAAGGTGAGCCGCATTCGTCTAGCGACATCCTGAGCGAACCGCGGGGCCATGAGACCGCAGCCGTCAGTGAATGTATAGTCGTTCAGTTCAATGTCGGGTATATCCTCAGACCGCCGCTCATCGACCTGCAACGCCGCGCGGGCGGTCGAAAAGAGAAGCCCGATGCGCTTGGCCTTTTTGGCGACCGTCTTCATCTTGGCGAAGTCGCCGAGCGACTCGACCATGCGGCTGACTTCGTCCTTGGGCGCAGCAAACAGGAAGCAGGTGCGCGACTTCAACTGGCTGTTGCTATGGCCGTAGAAGTGGTAAGTCACCCCCTGGAGGGTTATGCCGGTTCGCAGAAGACGGACGGCATAGTCAGTGTGCTCGCGAAAAGTCGAGGGCCGGGTGCCGCCTGCTTCCGGTTTCAAGCCGTGTGGAGGCCGAAAGTCGCCCATGGACAGGAGGAGAAACTTGTCCAGGGGGTGGGTTTTGGTGACGCGGCTCTCTTCGTGTGCAGTAAATTTGAGAGTCATCCGCTGTTCGGAGCCCTTGGTGGCCAGAATGATAGTCTTCACAAGGCCATTCTCATTGAGACGGTCGGAGCTTGGGAAGTTGGGGAAGGAAAACTCCCAGTCATGGTCATCCAGGGTCGCCTGGTCCTTCAGAACGAAATCTAGCAATGTGAGCTTTGGCGCTTTGGGAGCCATACTGTAGACACTCGGCAGTGTTGTTGCTGTGGGAGATGAAGTTGATCTTCGAGCCGTAGATGGCTGGTCACTCCCAGTGATAAAGGTGGGAGGTTTTCGATGATAGTTAAGTGATGAGGTTGCATTTGAACCAACCTTCCCCAATTTCACGGCTTTCTCATTGGACAATTTGCTTGCTGTTTGCTACGGCAGCCTGCATCGGCTTCATGCAGGAGGCCACCCGTGAGGAGACATCAATATTTTGGCGAGCCAGCATCACCTATTACTCGTCTTCTGTCAATCAACTCTCTTTCGTTCGTCGTTTTGAACCCCTTTTCAGATAGTTTGAACTGCGACAGATACTGCTACCACATTCAACATGTCAACACCACCCCAAAACATCTACATAATTGGCGCCCAGAGCACTGGAAAATCTACTCTTGTCGATGCTCTTGAGGCTCATTTCCGGCAAAACAATGTTTCTTCACTTCCCGCTTTGATCGTGATCCGCGAAGTAGCGCGCGCCGTGCTTCGGGACCACAGCTTCACTGCGGGCGACATCCGAACCTCCCCGGCGCGCGTGCTGGAATTGCAGCGGCTGATTCTCGCGGCACAGGCCAAGGCGGAGAACGAGGCGACATCTGCGTCTCAGCCGTCTTGGCTGATCTCGGACCGCTCGGCTATCGATCCTGTTGTTTACGCATGGCAGTACGTCGGGCAGGAGGCGGCCCTGGCCTTGATGGAGTCCGCGGAGTGGAAACTCATGCGTGACCGGATGGCTGAGTCGTTAGTAGTGGTCTGTGAGGCTGGGGTGGATTGGCTGACCGATGACGGGGTGAGGCTGATGCCTACGGGGAGAGAGGAATGGGCCAAGACGCATGAGGTGTTCTGTCGAGTGCTTGATGTGGCCACCGTGCGTTACGTCGTGTTGCCTTGCAACTTGAGAAGCACTGAGGAAAGGCTGGCATTCGTACTTAGGGAGTTCGGAACATGATACTAGTCACCGCAATTCAAGGGATGGCCAAACAACCTGCTTTGTTTAATTACGAATCTCAATTGTATTCTATGTATATTCTAAGAAGAATATAAGAAAATTCATTTTCATTTAAAGAAGACCAAATACTGACCGGGTGAACAATTGTATTCTAGACTCAAGACTACCATCCTTGGTGGCTCCCGGGTTCCTGCAAGCATGTCCCGAATGGGGCCGTATAGTTGATAAGGGGTCAAGTCCCGTGAAGACTCCAATCCAGCTGGGTCTTTGCCCGACCGAAGGAAAGTCATTATGTATGGGGCAGTGGTACATGTGACCCCTTGCGGGGGAATGGTTCAATTTCTACTCGTGGCGCGCGCGAGCGCAGCCACCCCCAGCCAGACAAATTCGTCCGCGTTGTAATGATAACAATCCCACCACTCTCTATCGTTCTCGCGCATTAGTGACAAGGCCACCTGCCTGATTGTTTCCGATGTACCCTTGCCGAACCACTATCCTCGTCGTCCTCCTCTTCGTCCCCCGGAGAGGACGGAGCAGCTGCTCCCGCCAGATTGGCGCCGTATGGATTGGGGAGTTGACCCCCACGAAGACCCTGGTCTGATTGGGTCTCCGCCCGACCCAGAGGCGCGGGCACGGCTGGCCTGGGTTGCGGCGACAGCCGCAGCAACAGACATGCTGCTACTGCTGGTGGTGGTATTTCTGCTGGTGGTGGTGCTTCTGCTGGTGGTGGTGGCGGTGGTGCTGCTGCTTCTGTTGCTGCTTCTGTTGCTGCTTTTGTTGCTGCTTTTGTTGCTACTAATAATAGATAGCGCCACGCTCTGAGTAGTGGGAGCGGGTGTTGGAGCGGTAGGGGCCGCCGGGTCCTCAAGCTGTTTTGCGGGGGCGGCGGCGGCGGCGGGAGGAGCTTGCGCTCGCCACTCCTTAGTTCCAACCATGCTGCTTCTGCTGGTGCTTCTGTTGGTGCTGCTCCTGCTCCTGCTGCTGCTGACGACAGACGGAGCCGCGCTCCGAGTAGAAGGAGAGGACGGCAGGGCGGCAGTGGCCGGCGGGTTCCAGGATTGCTCTTGGGGCCGGCGGCGGTGGTGGGAGGAGCTTGCGCTCGCGACTCCCCAAACAGGCGTCTCCACCAGCGGCTGGGCACCCCTTTCTTGGCGGCATCCTTCTTGTCGGCAGCCTACTTCTCCCGGATGGGCGCGATCCGAGTCTTGATCCTCGTCGTCCCTCAGAGAGGATAGAGCGGCAGCCCCCACCCGAATTGGGCCCCATGGTATACAGGGGAGTCGAACCCCGCGAAGACTCCAACCCAGTTGGGTCTTCGCCAGACCCAGGGGCGCGGGCACCGGCGCGCTGGGTAGCGGCGACAGACATGCTGGTGCTTCTGCTGTTACTGGTGCTTCTGCTGGTGCTTCTGCTGGTACTGCTGTTGTTGCTGGTGCTGGCGACGGAGCTGGCGACGCTCCGGTCGCGGGAAGCGGGCGCTTGGGCAACGGGAGCCAGCAGGTCGGAGGGTTGGGGGCCCGGGCCGACGTTGGTTGTGGCGGGCACCGGCAGCACTGGCGGCTCCGCGGCGCTAGCCAGGCGGTCCTAGAAGCGGCGCAAGGCCCCTTCCTCGTTGGCGGCCATCTTCTTGTTTGCGGCTATCTTCTTGTCGGCAGCCCACTTCTCCCGGATGGGCGCGGTCCGGGCGCTGCTGGTGCTGTGTTGGTACTCGAGCAAACTGGCTGGAAATGTCGGGGAACTCTCACCTGGAGACGCACGCGAACAGCTGCGTCAGGCCTGGGGTAGGTCATGACGCCAAGGTCTGGCCATGATGCAGAAGTCACCGAGCGAGTGAGGCGTGGTGGTGGGCGGTATGTGTTTGTCTAGTGGTTGATTTGCAAAGATGAGAAGAGGGAAAGGAAGTGAGAGGCAGGTAAGGTGCATGTGGGTCACACAACAAACCTGACCGCGGCCAGTTCCTTCCACTTTCGTGCCTGTCTGGATTTATTATTACTTAAGTTTAGATAGTGCCTTCTCTAATCAACTCACGGGACACCCACCGATAAGGCCACCAGCGAGCGGTTGGCAGACAGTGTGGTTCAAATCATCATTCCCAAAGGGGCATCAATTGCCGCCGGATTTCCATTATGAAGGCAACGCACGAAGGAGTATGCATGAGAGTACAATCGACTTGAGCGCCAGGTGACGAATCTCTACTTCTACAGCATGAAAGATACTCAATACCGTCCTTCCAGCATCTCGCTCATCACACAGCGATATCATTCAGTTTCGTGATAAGCGTGCCGTTGTACATTTTTCATCAGGCCGCGCATCATAAGCGAGATCACTTCGGTCTCCGATATCCTCCAGTATCCACTCCAGATAGCAATGCACTCCTACCTTGTTGTTCGTAGTTTGTCGAAATGCATGTACCCTTAGTCAGGGGCAAGGAAACAGGTTCATAAGCTTGTGACATTATTTATTTTTCTAACGGCCAATATCATTACAATGCACAGAACAGCCACGCTCATCTCAGCAGCCGTTTTATCCTCTCCGTCATCTGCTCGTTCCAGCTATACGTCACCGCGTTGGCCAGCCCCACGTACTGCGTCGACGACTGCAACACCACCAGCCAGGGCGGCGAGGACCCGCGCACCGCCTCCACCAGCCGCGTCGCGATGCCCGGGATCCAGAGCACAATGTACAGGACGGGGTAGCCGTTCAGCAGCAGGATCCGGCGGAGGTTGCTTCGGGACGCGTGGCGCGCGCCCCCGTGCACGGTTTGACGGTTGGTTTTGGCGTTGTTGTTGTTGCTGTCGACGGAGACTTTCAGGGGTCGGCCCAGGGCGGCCCCGTTGGAGAGCCGGCCCGGCTCGAGGTCCTGGAGCGGCATGGCGTCTGCGCGCGCGGCACTCCCGAAGACGCGCGGGTTGGCGGTGGATGTAGTGGGCGAGTTCTCCTCGTCGTCGATGTAGAACGTCTTCTTGACGATGATGGCGCTGGTGTCTGTAGTGTCCAGGCTGTCATTGGCTTTCCCCCCGACAATCTGGTGATGTCCCACGGGAAGATTGAGGCTGTTGTTGTTGGTGGTGGTGGTCGTCGTCGTCGTCGTCGTGCCCGTGCCCGTGCTAGTGTTCAACGCGAACCGGTTGAAGGTGCGCTTCAGGTAGATGTAAATGTACGTGTAGATGACGACGGAGGCCAGGAAGATGCCCATTCGCCAGCTGTGGGTGAGGGCGTAGCGGAGTGTCGACCTGGAGGCACTGATCCAGCACCAGTTCCCGCTGACGGGGCCATAGGCGTCCAGGCCAATTCCGATGGAGCCTTTAGAGGGGAAAAGCCGGGGTTAGCTGAGCCCAGAATATCGAGGTGGATCGGGGGGCGGAGCACGAGAAGAGGGGAAGGAGGAGCAGGAGCAGGAGCAGGAGAACAAGGCACTCACTGGTGATGACGGACGGGACCCAGGCCAAGGCGCATATCGAGAGGACTGTCAGGCGCGACGGTTCCGTCGATAGCCTCTGGGTGCGCAGCGTGAGCAGGACCGTGATGGACATGATCAGGATGTTGAAGTCGACGGCCTGGACCGAGAACTGCCCCATGAAAGCGTTGATGTTGCAAGCCAGGCCCGGGGAAAGCGGTTCCGGCTTGTTCAGGTTGAGCATGGTGATGATACCCGATATCGAGTTGTTCAGCGAGTTCATGCCATCTGATGGACGAGCCACGATCAGAGTCAGTAAATGGGTGTAGGTAGAGGTAGGGTAGCGAAGTACGAAGGACTATCACGTACCGGCAATGAAGAGGTTCAGAATTAGAGCATGGCGGAAGTGCCTCCCTGGGGGCGCGATGATATGAGCGACGAGAGCCGTGGATGTGGCCAGAAATGACAGAATCGATCCTACGAGGGTTGGTATCGCCACGGCGAGATTGATGGGCGCCATAACCGTCGGAAGTCGATGGCTTGGGTGAGCGCCGGTCTAACACGCTCTTCTAACACATTCGAGCCCGAGGTTTCTTTCCTTTTCCCGTTC
The DNA here is from genome assembly GCA_039105305.1 of Apiospora arundinis. NCBI lineage: Eukaryota > Fungi > Ascomycota > Sordariomycetes > Amphisphaeriales > Apiosporaceae > Apiospora > Apiospora arundinis. The sequence goes on along the minus strand of JAPCWZ010000007.1, from coordinate 70,182 downwards.
TTCACCACTCGTGTAAGAATGACGGCGACGACGCGGGAAGTATGACGGGCAAGAGGACGTAGAGGCTGGTCAAGCGATGCCACGAGCTGGGTCCAGGATTGCGATAAGCTTAACCACACGAGACGACATGGTAGTGTCTGAAGAGGTTGAGATGAGATCCGGCGCCACGGACCAGGGTCTCTCTATGTAATGGTCGGTCATACAGGCGACAGCGCGCCCATCAAGAATTGGGTAGGTATGCAGGAACGGGCTTTTGACAGCAATTGCAACTTTTCCTTGGAAAATAGCTGCTGAAAACAAAAAACCCACCGGTGATGTGCTCCCCTGCTACGGCGATGCAACGCAGATCACGTTCCATGTTGACGACACATGACTCGGAGCCCGCAGCGGCAGCCCAGTTGCGCAGCGCGCCATATCCCTGACCGACGAAGCATGGAACTGCTCACTCCGGATGCTTATTTGTCGATTGCCTTTTCTCCAACTAGACTAACCTTTACACTTTCCCCGTTCCTGTTCGTCCGGCATTGGAGGAAAATGATGTGTATGTATTTCTACATGCTGGAAATAGAAACCACGTGCCCGTGTGCCCGGTATCTCATGCAGCATAGACTCGTCGGAAAGTGGGAGGCAGCCACCGTGTCCGAGTCATTGACCCGCCTCGGGTCGCATCCGATGTCGAGAGGTGTGGATCTACGAAGTGCGGACGGCCGCGACAGACATCTCAATAAATAAGAAGCAATCAGGCCCCGACCACGCGAACGTGGTTCGCGCCAATTCTAACCCTCCAAATCCTTGATGCGGATTCCGAGTTTGGGCATGGCCCCGAGATGCCATGGATGATAAGCCAGCAGCGACATGAAGTTGTCGAGTTGGGGCGTCGGGGTCTGCCCGTCTAGCCTCAATCTTCCAACCATTGCACGCGAAAGACCAAGTTCTGAATAGCACCAGGGAATCAAGAGCGCTTCATATGGCCGGATGTTATTCTGATCAGGTAATGCACGGCACAGACGTCTTCTAGATACTCGACGTATCTTGGATATTGGGCTCGGGGTTGGGTGCAAGCTGTCAGCAAGTGATGGCAGGAGTTTAGAGCATCGTCCCTGGGGCCCATGAGCCTTGCCTATCTGGACGCTCTTCGCGATATCCAATACGGAAAGCATTGGTCGATGTCCTATGCCATTGGTGGACGTAAGCCCGCTGGTGTGAACTGTATGCATATCGAGTGCATTCACGTCAGGTACGAAGAAGAGTCGCAGATCGCCATGGCCCTACTCGATTGTCGTGCACCGGCCAAATCTCTTGGCAGCACACTGGCCAAGCTCTTGGGGTTTCGATCATCCCAGAGAGCAAAGGTGTGCGGGCCCGACAATATGGTTTCGTAATCGTCCGTTCGCATGTGGGCTACTGACTAAAGGCAGCGGGTCGACCATTTTCAGGATTATCAGATGCCGCGTCACGTCATGAGCAGAGCATCCTTGCCGTCCATGCCAATCAGATCAAAAAGGGCAATCATGTTTAACGTATAAGTGGGCGATTCTTGGACAAAGAGCACCTTAACCATAATCCGAATTGGAGTGGTAGTGAAAGCGTCACGCCGGCAAGCTGGAGGCCGCAATTGGACTGATAGGTCGGAACCTTCCCCGTCGTCAAGTAGACGCTGCGCAAAAGTCCGCGAGGCAGATGATATGCAGTCATTGGATAGTTGTCGATACTTTGCATTTGTTCACATTGTTTCCAAGGCCCCTATGAGCCTATCCCGCAACGCGCTATGGACTTGATCGGTAATCTCTATTTCGATGGTGTCACACTTCTCCTCGGTTTTGCCCTGGCGGTCCTCTAATTCGCCATGACGTTCCTCGAGCTGGAGAACCCGGCTGTCGAGATCCGCACTTTCGGTCTCCAGGTCCTCCGTCCTCTTCACGTGTTGGCGGTTCTGGTCAATCACCTCTTCAAGCTTGGCATTCAGGGCGTCTTGCCTCTCCCGCATGGCAGCCAGTTCCGCCCGAAGGATCCTGTTCTCCTCCTCCGTGTCTTGGGCCCTCTTGAGCACTTGCTCCAGTTTCGAAAGAACCACGGCCACGGGGTGCCTCAACTGATCTAGCTTTTCAAAGCAGGATGTGTCGGCGAAGAGATCGGAAGGCGACTGTCCACCATCCAGAGGTCTTGGTGGGCTGAACAAGCGCCTGCGGTAGAGTCGGACATCGAGATCTTCACTGTCACGTAATCGTTTCCTAGGTTGCTTGCCTACATGCGAGTTAGTTAATTGATGGAGACGCATCGCAGGGCGATAGGTTACGGGTACCAACATACCTTTTATGTCGTCTGCTGGGGCAGAATTGCCAGCTTCAGACTTGGGCAGGTCGTATGGGGGCGGACAATCTGCAGTTGATGCGTCGTCTGTGGTGGGTTCCTTGTTGGGCGCAGTAGCGGCAGCTTCATCATCATCGAGCGATGACCTCCTGTAGGCTGGCGGAGTTGCCGTGGCAATAGTCGACTCGCCCGACTCGGAAGCCGTGCTCACGTCGTTGTCGTCAACAGGTGAAGCGTTGACCAGCTTGCCGCCCGCACCGCCGTACAATGCGCCTAGCCACCACTTGTGTTCCTTAATTCGCTCCTGTCGGTCATGGCGGGGTGTGGGCGATGTGACGGTTTGGTGCAGGCATCGAAATTGTTCCTTGGACAGAGTCGTGTGTGGCATAAACAGGACAAAGTCGAGCGTGTCGGCCAGCAAGGTCATGGATGTGAAGGTTCGTTGCGAGGCGGGTTTGAGGGAGAGATCGCGAACGGATTGGACGAGGTTGCCGGGGCGTTTGAGCTGGAACCGAACGCGCGTCACACCGCCCGTGAAGTATTCAATGTCGTCCGCGTCCAGTTCGGTTTTTTCGACGTCGAATGTCGCTTCAAGCGACGCAACGTGGTGTGGTGGGATATCAAAGTAGAGCGTCGTCTTTTCCTTCTTGCCGGTATCGTCGTGGCCAAAGATGTTGACATGGAACCTGAATGTCGTTATTGGCGGGCTGTGGCAAGCCTTGAAGCCCAGGCGTAGTTTGTGTCCGTCTTGTCGTTCGTCGTCATCGGCGCTGTGGTCTTGTCGCTGGTCATGGTTGTTCTGGTCTCGTCCGTCGTCTTCTGACTTGAATGTCACGACGACAGTGGTGGCCTCTTGGCTGAAAGATCCTGCATCGTTAGTGGACGACATGACTGACTCACCTAGATCACAGATTGACAGATCAGCAGGCACAGAGGCGACTCCCCGCCGAAGCCGACAAGACGCAACACAGGCTCGCGACCGGCAGCCTGGTCAGGCTCCTTGCCCAAGATCCTGGTCCTTTCGACGAGAAGCGCTGGTCCGCACGTTTTCGTCGAGTAGGAGTCAGTGTCGACGATGATCAAGGGTGCGAGTGCTGGTCGGTCTGCTGACTTCAACGCAAAGCAAGGCAAGGGAAGGAAGGCAACACAACGCAACGCAACCCAGGCTCGCGACCGGCAAACCTGTTCAGGCGCCTTGCCCAAGATCCCGATCCTTTCGACAAAGGCGCTGGTCTGCACGCTTGACGAGTAGGAGTCAGTCAATAGATGATCGAGGGGGCGAGTGCTAGTTGGCGTTGGTTGTGGGGAAATGTGAAGGGATGATGGCAATTGAAATCGCGATGGGGATGTGATGTGTGATGGTGGAGGAAATGGATTGATTGATTGATTCGGAGGGAGGTTGGGGAGATTACCTAAGGAGGTAAAGTGACTGGAGGTGACTGGAGGTGACTGGAGCAGCCATCGCGTTTAGGTGGGGCCTCCGTCGACATCACGTGACTGTTTTCGATGATTAAGCGTTATGTGGGTCCTTTGACGGCAGACTGCCGCCGCAGACAACATTCTCGCACAAGCAGCCAAATCAACGTCTGCCATGCCACGACAGGTCATGGAGGCAACTGAATATGCGATCGGCTCTCATAACTTTAAGAGTTCAAATGTCACGATTATCCCCACGGAAACGCATGAATGAGTCGCGACCGGATGATTCTCACGACGTCGGAAGTCAAAGAAGCAACACTTAAGCCAACGTCAAATAGACGGACAGACTAGGTAGAAATGACGCTGCATACGGACACGGTATGTATAAAAGAAATTGAAGTGTATCTAATAAAATGATCTCCCAGCTTTCTTTGAAACCCCCTTCCAACACGGCCACCGCCGTTCCTGCCGCCTTACAAGCCACTTCTGCCGTTTTGAGATCAAGCCATCGGTACATACTTGTCGTCGTCTGAGTAGTCGTCGTCGTTGTAGTCCTCATCTTTGTCGTCATCGTCTGAGGAGACGTTGTCTGACCAATCGTCATCTTCATCTGCTCTGCCTTCGCTGCCGCCGCCGCCATTGTCCCCTCGCTCGGTGTCTGGCTCGCCCTTGGCCGAGACCTCGTAGTCCTCCAGTGTCAGCCCCTGGGAGCCGAAGCCATCTTTACCTTGCATGTAGTTCCGTATGGAATATCCCGAGCCGCACATGGGTATGACGGGATTTTTCCCATGAGCCAAGTGCTGCGTCCAAGCGTGAATATTCCGGTGCCCCCCATCGTACTTTGCTTTGAATTTGGGCCGCGGTGTGGCGGTGATCCCGCCGTTGTTGTTCCTTTTCACTTCGTACCCGATGTTTCCAATGAGGGTTTTCCACTCAGAGGCCCTCATCTGGGTCACGCCCTCCGTCGAACCCGTGGTGAGCGCGACTTCCAACTGGTCCATGACGGCCTTCGTTACGGGGATGAGAGGCAGCTTGGGGGCAGGTGCTGCCGACGTGGCGGCGGCGGCCGCCGCCGCTCGCTCTGCTGCCGCCCTTTCTGGGTCTGCTTTGCCCCTCGTCTTCTTTTTCGGCTCCCTCTCCAGCATCGCTTGGAAGACCTCCTTCCTTTTGTTAGGGGGCGAGACGCCCTGCCTTTGGAATAAATTTGGAGGGGTTCTTGGGCCCGACAATAATTGCATAGGAGGAACTCCCGGAGGGGACTCAAGCAGCTTGGCTTTCCATCTTCTCACCGCAGGAGAGTCCTTGCTTGTACTACCAGTTGACGGGGTCTCTGGGTTGGGTGCGGTCTCCTTTCCCTTTCCTTTTCCTTCTCCTTCGACAGGTTGTGTTCTTGCTCTTTTACTCGCCGAGGATTCCTCGGCAGCTTCTGCGCCAGGCTCTTCCCTCCCCCGCTTACTTGGCGGCGATGATCCTGGGCTTGATGCAAGCTCTTTTCCTTTCCCTTTTCCTTTTCCATCTTCAATTGGTTCTGTCTCTTCGACTGGTTCTGTCTTTGCCCTTTTACTTGGGGATGATTCCTCGGCAGGCTCTGTCTTTTTTCTTTTGCTCGGTGTGTCCTGTGCCCCTTCCCCTTCTTCGCCACTCTCTTCATCGTCGCTCGGGACCGGAGTAGTCCTAATCCCTGTTTCGATGGGTTGGGCCAACGACCATTGGTCTGTCCAAGACTTCGGTATGTCACGTTCGAAAACCCTGTCGAACTCTGCCCAGAACTCCTTGAGCAGCGCCTCCGTCTTTTTATTGGACCGCACCTGCTCTGGAGTCAGGAGCTCACCTCCGCGGGAGTACGTCTCTTCCAAAACCCCCATCCCCAGCCTGTGCAGATCGTTGAGCCAGGGAGATGTGCCAGCATGTATGCTCTTGTTGCGTGATTTTCTTTTGAGTCTTTTCAGCTCCTCATAGTCCTCCTTCATACTCCTCGCGAAATTATCGTAGAATTCATGTTTCAAATATTCGTCGGTCTGTCTTCGCTTTCCGGGGGGTTAGCCAAAGGGGGACAGAAAACAAAGTACAAATAATCGAGACTGTCGCTTACTATCATTTTTGAGTAACCGAACCATCCTTGTTGTTGAGCTGCAGTTTCCAGTTCTCTGTGCATGGCTGCGAGGGTCTTAGCCATCACCAACAACTCTTCGACGAGCGGCCCGAGGGGAGAACCACTGCTGAACTTTTCAAACTCGTCTAAAAGGACCTGGTAGCCCACATATTCCACCGCGTCTTCATCTTCTAGGTACTTCATTATGGTCACCACTTTGGCTTTCGTCATGTCCAAATTCGTCGTCGCCAACCGAAGCGGGGTTCGCTGTGCAATGGAGGTCCTCCCATTTGGTAAATCTTGTCGGGTATAGTATTGTCGATACCCCTTCCCGGACTTGACGGCCAGCAAGAGATCCGAAATTGTTGATTTAAGGAGCTTCCATACTCTATCGTATAGCAAGCAGAAACACTCTTTGTGGTGGTCTTCGAGTACTCGCCGCTCATCCTCGTCCCAGGTGTCCATCCATTTTTTAAAGTATTCGAGCATTAAGAGATCCTCCGCAACCCATATCCCCCATCTCCATTCGAAATATCTTTCCGAGGGGCCGATCACCGCATCGCGCAATGCTTTTGCCCAGCGTTGCTTTTCCTGGACAACCTCCTCGTCGTCCGACTCCCCGTCATCTTCGGTCTCCTTTTTTTGGTTCGCCGGCGTGGCCCTGCTACTCGGTCCCGCCCGCGTGCTGCTTCTCGTAACTGGTGGCCTGGCCAAGCTACTCGGCTGCTTACGGCTTCCCTTGCCCACCGGCGTGGGCAAGCTACTCGGCGGTTTCGGCTGCTTACCGCTTCCCTTGCCCACCGGCGTGGGCAAGCTACTCGGCGGTTTCGGCTGCTTACCGCTTCCCTTGCCCACCGGCGTGGGCAACTTACTCGGCGGTTTCCGCTGCGCACTGCCACTCCGTCCCGCCTGCGAGGCGCTACCCGGTGTCACCTGCGTAATGCTTTTCGGGTCCGCCGGCGTGGTCTGGGTTGGATTTTCTATCTGAAAGGACTGGTGCTCGTAGGCATCTCGCACACGCTGTTGGAAATACGCCGGATCCTCGCGAAGTTGTACCATGACTTTGCTTCCTTCGGTTTCTCTAACGAGGCCCCACACATAAAAGAGTGTGGTCCATGGGCGCATGGGCGGGCGGTACCCCTGCGTCGACTCGGCGTATTGGATAACTTCTTTAAAATACTTCAGGTTCTCTTCAGTCATCCCCCTTGTATACTTTGTCCCCTCTTGCTCCGTCTCATCTTCGGTTGTTAATCCTGTCTCGCCTTCGGCTGTTTGGGTCGTATTAGAAGGTTCAGTTATCTTCTCGTTATCCTCTGTCTCGCCTTCGGCTGTAAACTCTGTCTCGCCTTGGGTTGCTTGGGTCGTATTGGAAGGTTCAGTTATCCTCTCGTTATCCTCTGTCTCGCCTTCGGCGGTTTGGCTCGTAGTATTGGGGTATTTATGCAACAAAGAGAGTGCAATCCCGTGTCGTTCGGGGAAAAAATCGAGTTTCCACGGCGGGCTTTGACTTTGGCTTCCATCTTTGGTCTCAGCGCTTTCGTCCCTGTTCTCAGGTTCTTTGCCTTTTCCCGTGTCCTCGTCCTTGGCCTCTGATTCCTTACTCACGCCGACTTTCAAGATCTCGTTGCAGAGGCTTTCCAGGAATCGGTATTCACCTTGCTGTCCCTCCACAATTCTTGGAAATAAATTAACCGGGAGAAGCCCAGCGTCATCCACCTTCAACCGTTCATTCCACTCCACCAACTCGAGCTGAAACGGATCTGTCGCAGTTGTAGTCAAAGCCGCAGTTGTAGTCGTACGAATCGTCGAGTATTTGAGGTAAGTAGCTTCGCGGCGGTCGAAGGGATCCATCCAATCGGTAATTTTGAGGTCGAAGTAATTGTACCATTCATTCGGTTGCCCAATAGAACCTGTCAACCTGGTGAGTTCGGGGAATTCCAGAAAGAAGTCCGTGTAGGAGTAGTCGGCCGGGACTTCATCGGATCGGCTTTGCAGATAGGTAAGCAATACTTTAGGGTCCGCGCTGAGCCTGTCGACAGATAAGGCTGGGTGCTGTGAGTGGACCATGCGTTGCTTGAATAGTTCCCGGTTACGTTCGTTCGTTAGGTCCGATTTCTTGCCTGCAGCTGCCGCCATACCCTCCCATGCGACCCCGATGTGCCTCGATGGGTCCATCTCCAAGCGGTCCCACGTATCCTCTAGCGACGGTTTCTCGTCGCCTTCCCATGGGTCATTCCATGGGAAACTCCCCTCGATATACTGTCTTCGGTGGTCCGCAATGGGGTAATCGCTGACACGTGGTATGCGAAGCAGCTCTTTTCGCTTATCAACCGAGAGGCCTTCCCATATTTCCCAGATTTGAGTCGAGTTATCCCGAAAGACCTTGCGGAGCTCGCGATGAGCCTCTCCAATCACCTTGGTCTTTTCGGCGTATAGATTGATCATCGGATCTGTGTTGGGTTGTGAGGGGCCTGCCTTTGAGGCCCCCTTTCCTTTCGAGGATGGTTTCTTACTCATCTTTGGTTGTATTGATGGTGAGTCGAGGAAGATCTTGATGCTCAGTGGGCCTGCCACTGAGATGTAAGCATGCATACTTGGTTGTCAATACAAACGACAAAGGGGCGCGGGCTGTGTCACGTCCCTTTGTACAGGCCCGGACCCGGAAAGTCGACCATATGTTCCCTCGGCTTTGTTCCCACCGCTGCTTGCGGAACTGTGGCATCTTGGCAAAGCAACACATATCTCACAAGTTCATACGCTCTAGTGATGGCAAGTCTGAAGTGGTCATGCTATCAACGACACTCATTGCGATGGCTTCAATTTCAGACCCGTAAGGGGTAAACCAAGGACAAACAGCCTCACAAAACAAATATTAAACATGACTGCCAACAATTACGTAAAATTCCCTGACCTCATAGATTCGTAGCTAAGCCCTTCCTGGGTGACTTTCTCGTCATTGTCGTACCTGATGCAGTAGGATTCCCAAGCCAGACCCAGAGTCAGCCTCGGCTCTGTCAGCTCTCGTATTAGAGACCCTGTAGTGTTCTAGAATCTGCTTGGCGTGATTATTCGCCCAATCACTCGAGAGCGGATGCCTGGCCGTAGGAATCGCCATTCCCCCTCTCCGGACTTTGTTCCCGGCCTGTTGGCGGTCCTGCTCGAATGGTTAGCGTGTGGTTTACCAGGATTTGTGTAACAACTCTGCAAGTCATGGATGAGAACACGAGGGTAATACTGCGCTTACATTGCAATGCGAGGGGAAGGGGCACTGTAATGTCCGTAAGCGTGGGACGATACCCATGGATATGCATGTAAGATTATATCGCTAGGGCCATGGCATTGGGGGCTCCCTGCGCTCATTGGCCAATATACAACCAGACGAGGGCTATTCACCGTTGTTATCCGCCGTATACTGCCTGGTTTGACATGGAATTCATCCGGCGGGTTGTGCCTAATGCAGTACTATATAAGCCAGAGTAGTTCCTTCCAGTGCTGATGCAGTACACGCAACACAACTCTCCCTATCTCTCACGACAGACAGAGATCATACAGCTGTGCATACACATAAACTAGACCAGTCATTCTTCGTCTAATTTGCCGATCTTGCAAAATGTTCAAATCCAATGTGCTAGTGATTCTCAGCTAGTAAGTGCTTACTCAAGACATACCCTCCTCCCGGACCCATCCGCCCCCCGAACTCAGCCCCTTTGCTCACAACCAACCCCTTGCTCACAACGTACCAACAGCGCCGCCGGCTTGGCCCTCGGCTCGCCGGTCGCCGACCCGCCCCAGATCACGACCATCACCGTCATCCCGCAGCCGCCGCCGGCCGAGCCCACCACGACGCCCTGCCCGACCGTGACGAACAAGGCCATCTGCCCGACCTGCACCCAGCTCGCCTGCGCCAAGATCAGCACCATCTACGAGGGCCTCCCCGGCTGTCCCAGCCCGGTCCCCACCCTCATCTGGGACTACTTCTGCGGCGGCGCGTGCCCGCCGCCCGAGTGCACAACCATTTACACCTACCCCGGCCGCACCACGTCGGCGTCCCCTGCGGCGATCACCACCACATTCTAATTGGGTTTATTAGATGGCGATGCAGTAGCAAATACCCGCGATGGCAAGCGGTGATGTATTCGATTGCACTCGCTGTGGTCTCCATATCGGGCTCGGGGACAGGGGGGGATAATCCTTGGTGTCACCCACTTGGGGAAACAAATCAGTCCAAATAGTAAATAAAAGTCACTGCTGGAAATTGCAGATTCCCCTCCAGGCGCGTTTCTAGATGATTTTGAGGACAAGTGTGACAAGATGTCATTTATTGAGGCATTAGATCGTGAGCGGATCTACAATTTGTGCTCCGAGCTTGTTCCAGACGTAGCATTCCCTGAATCCCCGTCATGATTCCACCCTGGCATATCCGCCAGATCCTTAGCCGGAGCCGCCCGTCTAGACTTCAACGCATCCCCCTGACCGGGGCGCCACCTCCACGCCTGCGCCAGGTCGTCCGCCAGCCGGCCCTCGAGCAGCTCGACCACGTGCTTCCCGATGCTGGGCAGGAGCTTGAACGAGTGTCCGCTGTCGCCCGTAGCCAGAATAAAATTGCGCCAGCGGGGGTGCTCGCAGATCAGCAGCGCGGCGTCGGCCGTGTCGGTGCACCAGCACATGGCGCGGTTGAACAGCTCTTTGCTTCGGAGCCGCGGCAGGAACGCGGCCACGGCCCGCCGGATCGACTGCTCCGACGCGTCCGGGTATGTGTCGGTGGGGTGCTTCGCGTGCGACCGGGGCACCGAGACGCGCGTCGGCGCCGGCGCGCCGTAGGGCTGGTGCTGCTCGAGGAACCGCGTGAAGCCAGGGAACTCGTCGCACACCTTGATGACGCCGTGCTCGTTGGGCTCGAAGAAGAAGCCGAGGTCGCCGTGGTACACGACCGGGCAGCCCTGGTACTCGGCCGCCTCGTGCGGCGTCAGCTGCATGTGGGCGTACACCCAGGCCTTGGAGCAGCACTGCTCTTCCAGGTCGACCAGCGCGGGGCTCCACGCGCCCGCGGCCAGGACGACCTTGTCGCCGTAGTACTTGGTTCCATCCACCGTCTCGACGCCGATGCAGGTGGATCCGTCAGGGGCGAAAAGGGGCTTCTTGAAGGCGCCCGCCCCGCCGAACCCGAAGTTGACGCCTTGCCTCTTCAGTTCCTCGCCTATCGCGTTGATGGCTTTAGCTGCGGCCAGCCAACCGCCGTCCTGGCTAAATATCGCTTTCCATCCTTTGATCTGGTCGCGCTCCAGGAGTGGCATCTTTTCCAGGATGGCATCCTCGCTGTTGAGCCACTCCGTCGTCTTCTCGAGGCCCACGTCGGCGTCAAGCAAGGTCTGGTACTGTTGCTTGAGCGCCGCGATGCCCTTCTCGGTGCCCTCGCAGTCCATCCTGCCGGTGTTGTGGAAATAGGGCTTGAAGAGCTCGTCATGGCGCCACATGTCCTGGGCTTCAAGGCTGAGCTGCTTGTCGACTGGGTTCCGCAGGCGGATCCCCATAATCTTGTTCAGGTCGTTGCCGGCCGACTGCGCCGAGGGGATGGGGTAGGTGTCCAGGACGGTAATGTTGGTGGCCGTATACCCCGACCGGAGAAGATGTAGAGCCGTGGATGAGCCGATGGTGCCTCCGCCGCCCACGACAATCACTTTGGTGGTCTTTCGTGACGCCGCCATGGTGTTGTTGAAGCCCCTGTAGAATCCCTTTTCCAGAGGGTGATAATTGATTACTGTCTGAGATTACTTGGTCTTGTTAAGGCGAACAATACGTGGTTGCTTCAACAAGGTGTATGTGAGCACGAAAACCAAACAAGCAAGCGAGATCGCAAGGGGCCAGAGCATCGGGATGGCTCGATGATCAGCTCATTGCTATCTGTGAGGAAGACAAAAGGGTCAGGGGGAAGCAAGTATCGGCAAGCCACGGAGAGAACCCTAGGAGTGACGATGCTCGTTGACTAATTGGGGTTATCTCTAGGGTCATGCTGCAGTATCCGTCGTGGACCGGTCATGGATCGCGGACAGTGGATCTTGGCGGGGAACCCTGGACGAAAAGAGGCTCTTGGGATTCAGACAACTCCACTGGTCTACGCCGATACCATCCGAAACCAACGTATCTTGGTCTCAAAGGAGTTAAAATCAACAACCGAATCGGTTATCTAGATACCTTGGGGTGGTCGTTGGAGAATCGAGCCGTTCTACCATCTTGGGTGGCTCTCGTTGATGTCAGTAACGTATGGTGTTTCTTTGGCATGAGAGTCGGCAAGTCCCCGAAGCTAATCTACATCGAGTTAGAGTGTCAAGAAACCGATCAAATCACGACCTCGAACTCTTCCTCTTTGATCACAGCTGATGGCAATTGAGTCTCGGGGAAGGGGAGCAATGTTCCAATCCAATTGGCTTTATCAGTATGCAACCTACCCCATGGCTCTTGGCTCTTTTGGCGTCAAGGCCGAGATGGATAACTTGGGTCTCGCGTTGACATCCAGGATCCTCGCGCCTGGTGTTGCCTTCGACTGTTACAGTTACCGGAAGCGGTATAGCCTGGGGTCACGCCTTTGACCTTCCTTCCTCCGGTTGCATGTTAGCTGCCGCCCCCGCCAAACATGCATTCAGGGCGCTTTCTTCTTTGGGGCGTGACCAACGTTTCCGTCGATATCGGAGAGTTTACCGGTGCGCAGAAACAAAGAAACAAAGCAAACAAAGCAAGCAAAGCTCACCCATCCCGAATCCCGAGACTGCTATCATTGCTCAAACAAGTCAAGCCTCTGGTACCGTGTGGCCGGTAAACGTCCCATCTCGTAATTGGACGCTAGACTCCAGACTTGGCATCCTATAGATCGGACTCGGGAGAGTCTCTCCAAGTCTTCCCGTGCCTCTGATAACCCCGGGTCTCCATCTCCACCATAGCTACCCCATGCATTCCGATACCACCATGCAAGGTCCCCTTACGTACCATGCTGGTTATCGGAGTCAGCTGTCGAGTTAGAGTAGCTTTTAGCTATGCTACTCCTTACCAAATGATAGCACCCAACTCCACAACGATCACCTCTAGCTCCAATTACCCCAGCTCCAAGAATGGCAACGCAGATAGTAGGGGTGCCCGCAGATAAGCTGGGTATCCACTTTCCCCGAGCGACGATCTGACTGCATACGTCGTTGCGTGGGTATACATATAGTTAGATAAACCTTGGGCATATATAATCTTCTCTTGTCGCCGTCTCCCGTAATGGTATCATAGACCGTTCCCATCGCGTTTTGTCCTTCCCCTCCTCAGCCCGATTCCGTGTGGCTCTTCATCAGTGCCATTCCGAGTGCCATACTCCAAGATGTCCAAGTTTGATGCAGCGCCCCCTAACACCCACGCCGGCGGCAACGACGATGCTCTCCGGGGGCAGGGTAACGTCCCGGTCGACCCCAACCCAGATGTCATAGTCGAGTCCCTCGACATGGACGAGTACCGCAGGACGGTGCCGCGATGGAAGCGGTTCTACAAGCACAGCCTGACCCAGATGATGCTGCTCAGTGTGCAGGCCTTTTGCGGGCCGGCCATGTCGGATGCCATTGCGGGTCTCGGTGGTGGTGGTCTAGCGACGCCTCAGACGTCCAATATTGCGTAGGCCACTTTAAGTTCCGAATGAGACCATAGCAGAGTTACGGCGACTGACGGCTATGATATAGAACTGCGATCAACTATGCCATGCTCGCAATTGGTAAGTATATAAGTTGCCAGATTCCACATCACGTCAGACTAACCATGTTGTGAATCTGACAGTCTGTCTGATCGGCGGCCCGCTGGTCAACAAGCTCGGCGTCAAATGGGCCCTCGTGATCGGTGCCATGTCCTTCCCCATCCGCGGCTCGTCCTACTACTGCAACAGCGCGTTCGGCAACCAGTGGTACCTGATCCTGGGCGGCTTCATCACCGGCATCGGCACCGGCTGCTGGTACGTGGCCGAGTCGGGCGCCATCATGTCGCTGGCGCCGACGGGGGCCCGCGGCAAGTACTTGGCGCTGTGGATCGTCTCGCGAAACCTCGGCCAGCTGGTCGGAGGGGCCATCAAGTGAGTTGTTGACCATCTCTATGTGTCTTGTTGTTGCAAACTGGGAGAGGGCGGCACTAATAAACTCTTTCTCTCGTGCAGCTTGTCCAAGAATCACGAGAAGGGCGCTAGTGGAGGGATCACCCCTGATACCTATGTCGCCTTCATCATCATCCAATGTCTGGCGTGAGTGACATACCCATCCCCTGGCCATCGACCCATCGAGTACTGATAGTATAATAGACTACCCTTCGCCTTCCTCCTTTCTCCGCTGGAACACGTGGTTCGATCCGATGGAACGCGCATCTTGGTTTCCGAGAAGTTGAGGACCCGCGACGAGTTCAAGCTCATCAAGTTCACCATGTCGTCTCGGCTCATCCTGCTCTCGGCCCTGTGGGCGCTGTGGTCGTTCTTCTACAGCGGCACCTGGTCGACCTATCTCAGTATCTACTTCACGACCCGATCGAGGGCGCTTTCTTCCCTCGTCTCCCCCTTTTTCTGCATGTAAGTGCCTCCCAAGGATCGTCAAGGAAACCCGTCCCCCTTTCATCATTAAATTGCTACTAACAAAATCGAATGGCCAGTGTGGGATGCTTCGGCCTGGGATTCATCCTCGATCTCAAAGGCGTCAGCCAGCGGCGGCGAGCACAGTTCGGGCTTTGGACCGTCGTCGTTCTGAACGCCGGCGTCTACGTCTGGTCCATCATCATGCAAGTCCGGTTCAACCGCAGCGACCCCGGCCATATCGACTGGAACGATGAGCTCTACCCCACGGCGTTCCTCCCGTACTTCTTGGTGCAGACGACGGGGCCCTTGTCGCAGTCGTACATGTACTGGCTGCTTTCTTCCTTCGCCACGGATGCTCAGGGTGAGTGGAAACCCCGCGTCGATGATAGAGAGAAGTTTTTGCTGACGATTTATCCAGCCAACGTTCGCAACGGTGCCGCGTTCCGATGTCTCGAGGCGATCGGGCAAGCCATTTCCTACGGGATGAACACGCAGATCCAGACAAGTCCGTTGATCGGGTTGTACGTATTTGCCCGTTTCTACCCTCCAAACCACCCCGGCTAATGTGTTACTTTAGTATCGTATCCTTCGCTCTGATGGGAGCTTGTCTCGGCCCCATGATTGTTCTCGTCAACTCGACGCCGGACCGCATCCCGGCAGACGTGGTCATGGAGGAACAAGAGAAGGTGCATGCAGAGAAAGTGGAGGGCTTCAAGAGCCAAGAAGTGTAATTAATGGCACTATCTATGCGCCCATACCGTAATGCAGACAAATTAGCTAAATAATTTAACGTTTACCATGTAAAAATATCAACCAGGAAAAGTGTCATGTGCGAACAAAACCGCCCCTGTTTTCGTTTCAAAGGCTCACCATAGCTACCGCCGTGATATGCATCTAGCTTCTTGAAAGCTGGCCTTGAGAGCTTGTTATCACAGCCAGGAGATTCGAAATATCTTCCGCGGCACCTTTTGATCTCTGTTAGGGGCAGGTAGTCGTTCGGACTATGATGGTGTTCGTTCGCTTGAGAGCCTCAGGGGTTCAGGGGTAAAGTCATCCGCATACGCGCCGCCACTCGTGGCTGGTAAAGACCAAGTTTTGTGGTATCTACCCAATAGGGAAGGAGTCTTCTGTATCGACTATCTAACGTATACTGGATTCTGCATTCTTCCTGAAATGCCAAGATTTGAGACATGGGCGTGTGGGAATCCCCAAGATTCCAGCTCGAAACGTTTGCACTCGGTGATAGTATTCAGTATGATAGATGGGCTTGTTTTGGCCAAGCCACCAGTCTGAACTAGCATACAAAAATCCACCATACCCAAAAAGCTCTTTTCTCTCCTTACTAGCTCTCAATCGTGTCCCTGCTTATAGCTAGGCGGGCAGCTGGCGCCCACACAGCACACGATCTGGCCGTTCTGGCACTCGTTCTGCGAGTTGGCGCTGTTGTCGTTGGGATAGGTATATGCCGCGTTCTGGCAGGGGGCGAAGAACGCATTCGCCGCGAACGCGCCCTTGTCGCTCCGCAGAGGATTGATGCAGGAACCATGCTGCTTCGCAGTGGCCTGGTACAAGGTCAGAATCCGTTCGGACAAAATTCATCAAGTCTGGACAGTGAAATAGCAAGCAGCTAAGGAAGTACTCACCGGACACGCGCTCAACAAAAACAGGTTTTTGTTGCACCCCGTAACGCCGATATCGTTGCACGAACACGTGATCGGCAACGTGAACCCGTTCCTAATCAAAAAGGGGCTTGTCAGTATACGGTACTGATAACTCATACATACGGTAGGAAAAGGAAAGAAAAGGGGCTAGCTGGCTAACCGCCGCCGCTCACTTACACATAGCTGACGTCGACATCCGCGATGGCGTACCCCTCGACCGTCCGGTTCTGGTAGTTGGCCTCGACCAGGCTGTTCCCGTCCGAGGCCGGGTACTTGGCGTCGTTGACCGAGATGATGCCCGCCCAGTCCGTGGGCACGGCGATGGCCGCCGTCGCGCCCGCGGCCAGCGTCCCGGGGGTCGTCGGCCCGCTGACGGGCGGGGGCGCGCCCGCGTTGCTGTTGTGCGTCGTCGAGATGGCGGCGCTGTAGGAGTTGACGAGCGAGATGGTGAGGAGGGCGGGAGGCGCCGTCACGCCAGCGGCTTGTGCGGAAATCGCGGTGCTGGGGCTGCTCGGGGCTGGCGCCGTCATCGCTACGCTGGCGGCGGTTTGCACGGAGGTCGCGGTGCTGATGGGACTGCTCTGGTCTAGCGCCGTGACCGTCGCTGTGACCGTGACGGTGCAGGTATCTACGCAGGCGCAGCCCAAAGCTCCCGAACGGTAGGGCTCGTTTTGGTTGAGCATGGGGGATCGCGCTGGCCACCGAAGGACCGCTGCGGAGGCAACGCGGATCGACGCGAGAAGGGATAGCAAGAGAGATCTATTCGACATGTTGACTTTGACGCCGCAGAGAGTGTTTCTAAAAAATTGGGAATTCGAAAAAGGGCAATTTGTTGATTTCTGGTGTTTGAAGAAATATGCAGTTGAAAAGGGGGACAGGGATAGTCGCGAAGGGCAGGGTTTTGCGAACTTGTCTGTAGTCTGCAACTTTTGAAATTTTGGTATTGTATATATCAGGGGCTTCATAATTATGTATGTACAAGTCCCAAAGCTCTATTTATAGCTCACTGGGAAAATGATTGGCATTGAATACAGTCCGGTGTCTGTCACCAGGCCAAATCATCTCATTCATAGTCCTCCAGGCTCCCTAGCCTTTCACTCAGTATCCGTCAAAGTGCGTGGCCAGATATCCTCTGTGTCTGGGTTGACACATGACCAACGGTGGATACGCAAACCCAAGCCTTGTTGGTAGAGTAGAGGTGCCGGAATCGCGGGAGGCACTGAATGGCGTTGCGAGATAGGCGCAACTAGTCATCTCCACGTGGTTGGCATGGAAACATGCAGGCAAGTAGGCAATCAATGAACGGCTTGGGTGGCGGGTTTTCCCAAGCTGCACGTGTTTGGTCGCTCATCTTCCGTCCTCCCGCGCTCCGGTCTGGTTTGGGGTAAGAAGCGCAAGTCAGAGACGGACAGCCCGACTGAGCCTGGATGGGAACAAGTCCGGTTGTGACGGCAGACCAGTCCGGCCGAGATGGCGCTCGTTTGCTCAGCAATCAGTCGACAACGACCAATCTGCCTCTTACAAAGAAGCGGTTGGCTTGGGCCGGGGCTGTCTCTTCATGAAGATCTCAGCGTAGTCCACGCTGCTAACGTTGTAGGTCTCGATGTCCTCAAATCCGTACTTTCGGTACAGAGGGGCACCGGCGGGGCTGGCTTGGAGGTAGGCCTCGACGCCGTCCTTGTCGGCGCGCTCCAGTCCCCAGTTCAGCAGGTGCTTGCCCAGGCCTTTGCCGTGGTAGCTCTTGCGCACGGCCAGGAGCTCGAGATACCAGTGCGGGCGAGCGCCCATGTGCTCGCTGTGCTTCTTCTCGAGCGTGGTGAAGAACTCCTTGCCGAGCGCGACATCGGCGCCCTCGGGCCAGACCATCTTAGAAGGCCAGTCCTCGGCCTCCGGGGACCTGGGCCCGGCCATGGGGGCAACCCACTTGGCAACGGCGACGACGGCGTCGTTGCCGGATAATGAGTTGTTGACGGCCAGGACATAGCGGGAGTGAGGGTCCGTTAGGCCGCCGCCAATCCAGTCTTTTACACTGGCCCGGGACTGTTTGGAGCTAGCGGGGAAGACCTTCTTGTTGATGGCGTCGTCTGAAAAGGAGTCTGTGAAGACATGGGTGACGGCATCGGCATCGGCCTCGGTGCCCTCGCGGAATTGTAAGGGTAAGGCCATGCTGGAGGAGTGACGTGCAAATAATATAGGTGCTTGGGTGTTCAGAGGACTTGAACGAAGGGAGCGAGTGAGTGCTTTCAACATTTTATCTAAGTGCAAAGGGTTCTGCGATGCGATATGAAACGGGTGATGTTGTAGCGTAGATCTCGTCTGCAGTAACCTAGACTTTAAGTTAAGGTAGTATAGATATAGAGTAAGTGACCTGCTCCTGGTAGGTAAAATTTCGCGATTTGTGGAGAAGAGGGTAAATGGAGACGATATTCAACACGGACTGGAGCGGAAACACCAAGAGACGGGTTCTTCGCATTTTATAACTGCAAATCTTTGCAAGATGAAACTGGCAGACTGGAAACGCACTGTAGACCTAGGCTCTAGAGTAGATGACGTCTGAACAAGGGAGTTGCACGCGGAACGGGCGTCCGCGGGTGCTTCGGAGCCTTGGGAGTTTCGGCTGCAGTTGACGCCAAGCGCGCGGGCGATCAGGGCCAGCCGCTCCCCCCACTAAACATCAGCGCTGTAACAGGTTTCACCGCTGGGGCCCGAGGGCCCTCGCCCCCTAAATAGCCTGGAAAAATAAACATCCAAGGCGCCATCTGCAAACCCTGACATCGTGACTCATGAGCATAATAACCATAACTCGTCCGAAAAGAGTGAAGTAGAAACAGTGAAAAAGAATGGGAAAAAGAAACAAAACTAAGAAAAATATGAGCAAATGTTACATTGCGTCTCTAATAATTCTGAGAGCGTGCTGCAATGATTGTGTCCAAATTCGACCTTTTCTTGCATCTCCTTGATGATTAGTGAGACCTGTTGGGTCCGTCTTCCAGGCCCCTTAGTGTTTTCAGCGATGTTCAGGTACGGAGATGGACCTGCCACTGGCTGCAAGACATGCTAAGCTTTACCTCAAAACGGACTAGCCGTCCATCACCAAGACCAACTCGCCAAGACTTACCGACCCATCTCGTCGGCGTTACCCAACACAGGTAATGTTCAGCACCACATAACGTAAATGTTTTCAAGATACAAGGCCCTCAATCTCGTATAATGGCAGTCCGTTCCGTCCCAGCAACCGCAGCCGACGAGAACCAAGTCCAGACCATTTCATCCGTAGATCGTGTGTGGCGTTGATCCCAACACGACTTTATGAACCAACCAACCAACATCACCACAACTTCCGGAACCTGTGCCTCTCGTCTAGCAGCAGACCACCGTTCAAATCAGCCGAGAGCGACTGCAACGCTATCATGCAAGTAATCAATTGGCAAGAGATCCGAATAGGAATGGAAGTCGGCTCTCATAATGAGCCAGACTGGTTGCATGTTGTGGTGAGACTTGCGTCTTGTGACTCCAGCAGTTCCCTCGTCGACTTCATGTGAACGTGATTTGCAATCAACAACAGATGCAACACTTGTCAATGCTGCCAAAGGATCCCGAAATGAGACAACCATCCATATTGGCTTCTGCCCTCGCGTTTCTGGTTGCCGTTCCAAGCACTGTCTCTGCCGGTGTACGGACGACCTGGAACGGGGCGGAGTACGACTGCAAGTGCTCTCCGGAGCAGGACTGCTGGCCAAGCACAGCCGAATGGGCAGCTCTCAACACGAGTGTTGTTGGAAACCTCGTTGCAGATACACCTCCTGGGGCTGTCTGCTATAATACGTGAGAAAAAAAGTCTCGGCCATAAGGCCAAGCTGAGCCGTAATTGAGACGTATTTCGCAGCTTCGATGGTCCTCTGGGTTATGTCCCGACGTACGATGCCTCCCAGTGCAGCGAGGCTCTCGCTCAGTTCGCCAACGAGACGTGGCAGTATGTGACGTATCACGTCTCCCTATGATGAGAACGTGAAGATGGCTGACCTGTCGCGACACAGGATCGAACAGCCAGCCGCGGCTCTGTGGACCTACTTCACCAATGACACCTGCAGGCCGACCAGCAACCCCAGCGGCTCATGTACACTGGGCTTCTACGGCATCTATGTCCTGATGGCCAAGTCGCAGTCCCACGTCAAAGCCGGCATCGACTTTGCGCGCGAGAAAAACCTGCGGCTGGTCATCCGGAACACCGGGCACGACTTCATTGGCCGTAGCACCGGCTGGGGATCATTGGTCATCAACACGCATTCTTTCCAAGACGTCCACTTCACGACCGCGTACGAGGGGCCTGGCGATTATCGTGGGGGTGCTGTCACCATTGGAGCGGGAGTGCAGGCTCGCGATTTGCTCGGAAAAGCCCACGCGCAAGACCCTCCGGTGCTCATAGTTACTGGGGAGTGTCCAGTAAGCTAGCTTTTATCACTTCATCTACCTCTTTGTTGGCGGGATGGGAGCTGACCTTGCGACAGACAGTGGGCGTTGCGGGAGGTTTGGTCCAAGGGGGTGGTCATGGACCCCTGACTACGCTCCACGGTCTTGGTAAGGCACTTTATATCAATCACTTGAGAATAGCAGCAGGCTCACACTCCATGAAGTGGCGGACAATGCATTGTCATTTGATGTCATCACAGCGGAAGGCGAGTACGTGACGGCGAATGCAGACTCGAATCCTGACCTCTTCTGGGCTCTCAAGGGCGGCGGCCCGTCAGCATTCGCCGTGGTCTTGACGGCGACGCTCAAGACGATACCCGAAACCAGAGCAACTGGAGTCCTCCTCAACATCAACTCCACCATGACCAACGATACCGACGTATTCTGGGAGGGGGTCAAGATCTTCCACAGCCAGACGAACAGCTTCGTATACAACGGGTTGTACGCCTACTTCGAGGTCTTCCCTCTGCGCTTCCACGTTCAGCCCATCGTAGGCCTCGGCAAGACGGCCTCGGAGATGGACATCCTCGTCAAGCCCATGTTCGACGAGCTCAAGGAAAGGGGCGTGCCCTATGACACCTCCACCAAGGAGTTCAGCACGTTCTACGACTTGTACATCGATCTCTTCGAAGACGAGCCAGCCGGGAACTCGGCACTCACGGGCGGTTGGACCTTCACCCACGACGACGTGGCCCGGCGAAACGGCGACATCGTCGAGGCCTTCAAGACGGTCCTCTCCCCACGCGAAGACCTGGCCGACCAGGGCTACATCCTGGGTCACGTCTGGAACGCCGGCCAGCACGTGGTGCCGCGCCCCGACAGCAGCAGCAGCGCCACCCACCCCAAGTTCCGCAACGCGACCTCCAAGGTCATCGCGGCGCTGCCGGTCCCGCCCGGCTCGACGTGGAACCAAAAGCAGGACTACCAGCACGTGCTGACCGACATCCAGGACGCAGCGCTGCGGCGGGCGGGACCCGACGGGTGCGCCTACGTCAACGAGGCCGACCCGTACCAGGCGGAATGGCAGGAGCGCTTCTGGGGCGCGGCGGTGTACTCGCGGCTGCGGGAGACGCGGAGGAAGTGGGATCCCGAGGGGGTCTTGTATGCGGTTTCCACGCCCGGGACGGAGGGCTGGGAGGTTGTTGAGTATGGCACTAAGCTCTGTAAGAGGCTATCCTCAGTCTAGGTTGGGTCGGCTTGCGTATTGGCGAGGGTGGCATGCAAGGGACACATTGTACTTGGTGTTTCTTTTATGATAGTCGAGGCAGCTTCAAATTCTCAATTTCCATTTACCTTAGGACAGCTTGATCTGCCCAGACCTAGGTACTTGTTAACACTCACCCATCCTTCTCCTTTGTGATTGCACAGCTTCTCCTCCAAGGGAATGATCTCGAGTCCTTCCCTGGCACACATCTTCGCAAAGTGGGATCACTTTCACACGTGAATTTCGCATTGCCAGGTGTGAGCTCGGCCAAAACAAAACAGTACTCTTGCAGGTACAACGTAAGCTCATTCCGGAACTCCTCTGCTTCCCAGAACTTGACAAGCTAACCATTTGCGTTTTGTTTCGAGCAGACACTGACATCCTGTTGCTTCTTCCTCTTCGAGATCAAGGTGCTTGATGGGTTTCGCTTTCATTGCACCTTTTACTGCCACTCCCGCCCTGCTTTGACACTTTCTCCATCCAGGACAGCACCAATGTTCACCTACCAGCCATTGCCTTGACCAACCTGCACCTCGATACGCATCAAGAACACAGCCCCAGAAGACCGCTGAGGGAATCGACATGGAGAAAAATAGCACATTGGTAGATCCGATCTGGAAGTCGGTAGTGGGCAAGAGCTATTCCAGGCTTCCAGAGAGGGAGAAGAAGAAGGCCCAAAGAAATATCGCACAGCACATCCTCTCCTTCTTCCTAGGCCCTCCCACTCACAGCTTCGACCAGTACTGCACTGAGGCCCCTTCGCTGCAGGTTGGCAAAGACGAATCCCCCTTCTCCCGCCACAAAGTCCACCTGGCCATTGATAACCTGGCATTGCCCGCCGTCCTGAAGCTGGGTCTGCATCTTCTCCTGTCAGTCCAGACCCAGAACACCCGGAAGATGCCGACCACCATGGACTCGGTGTACAGCATCCGCTCCATCTTGGTTGAAATGGGAAAGAGACACACCGATTCCGAGGACGAGGAGGAGAGTCCCCAGTTCTTCGTGCTGGATTGCATCCTGGCCAAGCTGTTGTTGGAGTGTATCCATCCGACCCGAAGACGCGTCGCCAAGATCAAAGACTCCCCTGCCGTTGTCGCCAAAGTCACCAATAAGGTCCTGTCCAAGCTCCTTCTCCCCCCTCTGGCCGCAGCCTCGCTGGAGTGGCTGGACGATTTTGAAATCGAGGACTGCCTGCCTTGGGGTGACACCGTGTGCGTCGATTACCCCAGCGGACTGAGATGCAGCATCCACTACGACTTTCCGCTGATCGTGGCGCCCGACAAGTTCCCGGAGAGCCTGCAGCAGGAGCGCATCCGCCTGGCGCTGGACTTGCTGCGGGCCCGGACGGTTCGCTGCCAATCCGCGAGGGACTTGGATGGCGTCCCGTTGCAAATCTCGCGGGTTGATCTGGCCCTGCAGCAATACGGCATGGACAGCGACGATGCGAGGAGTCTGGCCGCTTCCCAGGGTCAAGCGGCGGCTGCCCGGTCTCCATTCAAGAAGACGGAGGCTCTGCTGAGGGCGGAGGGTAGGATTGTGGAACTTGAGCAGACTATCACGCGCATGATGCAAGCGAGCGAGGAGAAAGATCAGGATCAAGACTATGGAGAACTTTCGGGGTCGGAGGCATCATCAACAGATTCTGATTGAGGAACATGGAGTCAGACTGGCGGCCAGATATGTCGAGCTCAAGGTAAAGGAAAGGGGCGCAGGGATCTCCATGGTTGGCTTGCAGCTGCTAAAGCCACAGCTACAACGCGACTGGCAGTCAAGAACAAGGAGAAGGCAGGTAATGCAGCATAACCAAGTCAGCACAGAGACATGGAGCTGCTGAAGCAACTTCAAGGAAATATCAGAAGCCAAGTTAGTCATTCTTGACTTAGAGATCATTGCCTTGGTAGCCTCATTAGGTGCCCTATCCTTTCTAGGTTGTTTCTAGGGTCACAGTTCACGCACCTTGAAGCAGCTTTCCATTCTCTGGCAAGCATCATATGCATGTAGAGACTCAAACTTGTAGGATAGACGATGCATCTCTATTTACTTTGTGTACTCTGTATGGTATGCCCAATCCCTTCCTCATTCCTCATTTCAATTGATAGAAGTGCACGTGACGTCATGCGAGCGGAATTGCTCCGACGTTTTGTTCTCATTGCTCAGTGCTCGACACACTAAAGTTTAGTCAGTTAGGGGACCGGGTATTGAGCGTAATCTTAGGTAAACTGCCTAACGCCAGCGCAACGCAACACCCGCAACCCGCCAGCCCAACGAGCGCAATGCACCAGTTCCATGCATTCGCAAGGAGAGTCCACTCCAGTTATTAATATTAATTCCAATCGATACGAACGAGCCGCCTCTGCCCCCCGACGGCGACAATCCGGCAAGCGCGAATACTTGACAAGGCGAATGCGATTGACGATATCCATTACTCAATTGATCAGACCCAAGTCCGACTCTCTTCCCAACCACCAGGCCCTCCTTGCTCACTAAGCACCGCCGCACACGACTTGAGACGCGCCCGCACCCCCGCCGCCCAGCACCCGATCGCATCGCAGCCAAACCCCCTTTGCGCCAACTCGACCGTACAGACAGACAGTGGTTCTGATCGGTGCATCTTGAGGTAACAGGAGGAAGACAGACACACAGAGAGAGACCGAGAGGCTGTCGCCATGGCAGACCTCGAAGCCTCGACCCCGTCGTTGGGCGCCATGGGGAGCGATGTCCGGAACGAAGTCAAGAAGCCCAAGAAGAAGAAGGTCCTGCTCATGGGTAAGAGCGGTTCCGGCAAGTCCAGCATGCGGAGCATCATATTCAGCAACTACATTGCGAGAGATACACGGCGACTGTAAGTTATGGCGGCCAGAGAAGAAGAACAAGAAGAAGAGGGAAAAGAAAGAGATATACGAAAGTAGGCCAAGACGAGACGAAGATGCTGACAAGAGCCGGGCCACAGCGGTGCTACAATAGACATCGACCTTTCCCATGTCAAGTTCCTGGGCAATCTTACACTTAATCTATGGGATTGCGGTGGCCAGGAGGCCTTCATGGAGAACTACCTCTCGCAGCAGCGCGTCCACGTCTTTTCCAACGTCGGCGTCCTCATCTACGTCTTCGACATAGAGTCTCGGGACGTCGACCGCGACATGGCCACCTACGTCTCCATCATGGCGGCCCTGACGCAGTTCTCGCCCACGGCCAAGGTCTACGTGCTGATCCACAAGATGGACCTGATCATGACGCAGGTCCGCGAGGCCGTCTTCATGGACCGCGTTAAGCTCGTGCGCCAGAAGACGGCCGAGTTCATCCAGAGCTCCAACTTTACCGGCGAGGTCGACCTGACGCCCTTTGCCACCTCCATCTGGGACCAGTCCCTCTATAAGGCCTGGGCCAGCATCATCCACGACCTCGTGCCCAATCTGTCGGTCATCGAGTCGCAGCTGGCCTCGCTGGGCATCCTCATCGAGGCCGAGGAGCTGCTCCTGTTCGAGCGCACCAGTTTCCTCGTGGTGTCGAGCTGGACGTCGGACGAGGGCCAGAACAACCCGACCACGGACCGGCAGGAGCGCATCTCCAACATCCTCAAGCACTTCAAGCAGAGCATCAGCCGCTTCACGGGGACTCCGCGCAACGCCGAGCAGTTCACATTGATGGAGCACAAGGCCGGCGGGCGCTTCTCCATCTTTTGCCTCAAGGTATGTTCCGCGGCGTTCTCTCTCTTGGCAAGAATGCATATCTCACAACACAACCCATACAGTTTACCACGAATACCTACTTGATGGTCATCCTGCCGCCGGGCGAGGCGCGTTTCAACTCGGCCAAGCTGAACTGCCAGATTGCACGCGAGAGCTTCAAGTTCTTGGACGGGCCCATCTCGGCGGCCGGGCAGAGCAGTGCTACGTGATAAACAGACAATGTTGCAATGCGGATAAAAAGAGGGCGATCATGGTATTTTGATGTTTTGCTGCGAAGATTTCCAACGAGCGCTGGATACCCCCCGGCCCTGTAGTAAGGGTCCCTTTCGCTCTGCCTTTAACGTCCGTCTCTGCTACAACAACAACAACGAATCTTTGCTGGCGAACAGGTTGTCCACGTGCTGGTATAACCGTGGGCCGTCATCAGCAGGTCGGTCTTGGACGAGCCACGTGGTGGCTATTGGACTTGGGACTTGATCGAGGTGTAAATGGCCAGGCAAACGATACGTAGCAGCGCAGTGCAGCGGTGCGGTGTGGTGATACTGTATCGGCGACCTTGACCGACTCCCGAACGGGCAAGTCATCACGCAATAGCGCCGCGGCGACCGTGTTGATTGGCTCCCGCAGCTACAAACCACTACATAGATGTCTCTGCGCAGATGAAACCGCGTGATAGGTACACGCAAACACGTACCAACGTATCAAATGGATGTTAATGAGGATGTACAAGCAGGTAGACAGACTACAAGATATAAGGTTCAACCAACCTCCATGGCAGGCCGGCCGTTTGTCTACATTGGTGATAGGATGCAACGAGTCTCCAGCTCTTAACTTATATCTTTTCGCTGGCCTTGCTTGCGACATACTGTAATAAGTAACACCGCCAAGACAACGTTTCTCCAATGCAGCCCGTTATTGGCTTGCAGTGAGTGATGTCTACGTCGGCCGGCAATTGAGCAAGCTTGGGAGGGAATAGTGGACGCGGGAGTGGATTTGGGAGAGAAACGACTTACTACTCTCGGCGCTGATGGGGGTCGCCTAGGTTCCCTCATTAGGCAGGTTATGGCCAAGGGGGGGGGGTCTGCGAGTGTCCACTCAGCCCAGCAGCTATAGTCTCAGATTGGCAGATTGGGCAGGGCAGCAGGGCAGTCCAGGGCATTGCAGGGCAGATGTGGCCCGAGATCCGGGCTGGCTGGCTGTCGATCTCTGGCTGATTTTAGCCCAGCGCAAGCACCAGCAAGCACCAGCAAACCAGCAAAGCCCACCGGGCCCTCCTTTCATTTCAGCGACATTCCTGCCTACCAAACGTAACGGCCTATCAACGATTCAACTTACCTATCAAAGCAGCAACCCCCGAAATCCCGTTGATGCATCATGTCTGTGTCTGTGTCTGCTTTTGTCGCGCGCGCCTCGTTTTCTCGACTCCCACTCTCTCGGCCGGCAGCTTTAGCCGCTTCGCCCCGAATCCACGAGAGGAGATTGGCGAGCAATGCAGATGGGGATAACGTGTAACAACATCCCCATAAGAAATAAGAAAAGAATGTCCATTCTCTACGGAGATATGGGCTAATCGAAGCGATGGACACGTAGATCCAGATTCGTTTATTTTACTTCTTCAATGCACAAACAAACAAATGCTGCATCGCATCGTTGGCAGTGGAGGAGGTGGTGGTGGTAGGTGGTAGGTGCCGTGCAAGTAAGTATAGTGCAAGGTGTTATGTGAAACCAGCACACCACCATACTATCCAATCCAATCATCCAAGCCAAGTAGGTAAGCCCACCTTCCCTCTTCCGCTTCCCGCTTCTGCAAGCGCGGGCTGCGAGAGAGGGACAGACAGGGACACACACACAGAGAGAGAACCACCACAGCCACTACCGGACCCCCGATACTACCGTACCATACGATGATGAGATAAGTCACTATCCGCCCTGGCTTGGCTGGGCTGGGCAACACCTGTCGCGCATATATATACATGTCAAGATGCCGCCCGGCCTTGCAGAGTCAGAAAGTAGTTCGGCAGTTCGTCCGCTTTTGTCAGACTTTCCCGCATCTCTCACTCAAGCTGAACAGCCACGTTGGAAGTGTGATTGGTCCTCGTATCTCTCACTCTCACCGGCATACCGAGCTGAACTTGGAAGGTGTCAACGTGAGTAAGCTTTCTTCCACATCCCCTAAGCCTCCACCAATATGCATCGCCCATCCATCCATCCACCCATCGCATCCACCCGACGATGAGAGACAAGACAGACAGACAGGGACACCACATGACCGAACATTGGCTAACATGAGAACCAGTATAAAGTTCACCTACATCACCCTCACTTGAGACCAGAAGATTCCACGCTCTTTAGGAACTCCTGAACATTCATTCTTTTCAACAACATCCTCGTCGTCGTCACCATGAAGTTCTCCACCATCGCCGCCGGCCTCCTGTCGTCGGGATGCGCCGTCCTGGCCGCCCCCGTCGCCTCCCCCGTGGCTGAGCCCGTCCCCGCGCCCATGCCCTCTCCTGTAAGTAACTACCTACCTACCTACCTACCACTACATATTGTGGCTTCTCTCTCTCTCTCTCTCTCTCTCTCTTTCCCTTATCTCATAAGTCAAACACGCCACTAACACCACACAGCCCGGCATCCCCAGCGCCTCCGCCGCCAAGACGCAGCTGTCCGGCCTCAAGGTCCGCACCGGCGCCGACCCGACGGGCTACAAGCGCACCCTGTTCCCAACCTGGATCACCATCTCGGGCACGTGCAACACGCGCGAGTACGTGCTGAAGCGGGACGCCACCAGCATCAAGCTGAACGACGACTGCACCTCGTCGTCGGGCCAGTGGTCTAGCCCTTACGACGGCGGGTCCTGGACCCAGGCTTCGGATTTGGATATTGACCACATGGTGCCCCTCAAGAACGCCTGGATCTCGGGCGCCGACCAGTGGACCACGGACAAGCGCCGCGAGTTCGCCAACGACGTCGACCGCCCCCAGCTCTGGGCCGTCACCGACAGCGTCAACAGCTCCAAGAGCGACAAGTCCCCCGACGCCTGGAAGCCGCCGCTGTCCTCCTTCTACTGCGTCTACGCCCGCTCCTGGGTCCAGGTCAAGTCGCACTGGGAGCTCACCGTCACGAGCGCCGAGAAGGCCGCCCTGACGTCCATGCTGAACACCTGCTGAAGCCAGAGAGAGGGGGACGCCAAGGGTGATGGTGGGAAAGGGGATGGGAAAGACAAGAAGAGCGGCGCCGCGTCTCAGCTGCTTGCCTCCTCGCGCGCTCGACTGTTGCTCCTCCTTCCGTTGGTGCAAATTCTTCTGTGTATATAATTTCAGAACTTGGGGGAATCAACCCCCGCTCCAGTATCTATCTATCTGTATTGGTTAAACTAAGAGGTCCTCTACTTCGGTACTTGATAACGAAATATCATCATGACAAGCAAAACCAACTGGACCATGTTGCATTGAGACCCTCTCCATCTGAATTAGAACCCCCTGGTCTGCTTGTTTTCGTAGAATATTGGGTTTCCCTAATTGTGGCCTACGCTCCGTACACTGCTTACTTCCGTCAATGATCATCTAGCGAGTATCCAACTAGGCAATGGGCACGATAAAGCATCATCTAGCGCCAACAACTGTCGCCATCACGGGAGAGTTCAACATGAATATGCACTCTCCACACAAGTCCAACGTGAGTCGTTTATCGTACTTAATTTAGCAATGAGGCTCAGCCACGCCGGACTAGCTGAATATCGGGCTGTCTAACCTGTCTATGTAGGAAGCGAGTAATCACCACTTCGCGAGTCACCATGATTTTTGCCATTCCATTCCATTCCATGCAATTGTACATGTCCCCCTCCCTAGCCACGTCCCAGGAGAGTAAATACAGAATCAAGTACTGCGCTTGACCATAGCCGTGCCACCCTTCTTGAACTCGGCCATCTCGCCAAGAACGAGCGACTTGTCCGTGTGGTCCTTGTTGGGGAATGTGGTGGCCAGGACCCAGCCGCCCGACTGGAGCGCGGGTGAGGAGCGGACAATGAACTCGTAGACGTCGTTGACCGTGTGGGTCGTGTTGAACCGGGCGGGCAGGCGCGTGCCGTCGGGCATCTGGATGCGGATCATGATGGTCGGCTGTGAGTCATCGACGGGGACAGTGCCCGAAGACGCGGGCGTAGACGAAGTTGCCAAAGATGAACCAGTGGCCGCGGCAGGAGCAGCCGACGCCGCAGAAGCAGCGCCGCCGTCGCCGGGGACGGGGCTTCCCAGTCGTCGGCCCTCGCCACCGAAGGGCTTGTACACCTTGGGCAGCTGGCGGAAGTTCTCGTCGTGTTGCTGCAGCTTGACATCAAGCGGCTCGTCGTAGCTAACGTTCATAAGGTGTACGGGAGCGCGGCCCTGCTGGATCATACGCAACGCCTCGGCGTTCTCGGGGTCGTCGAAGCGTCGCAACGGGCCGTCATCGATGCTGAAGCCGTCAGTCCACAGGTGCAGGACTCGCTCTTGGACCGGGCCGCTGGGTTGAGCGGGCTGGTTTCGGCCGGCAGCGCCGCCAGCGGGGGAGCGAGCGGCAGAGGGGTCGGGGATGGTGCGGCTGGCGACGCCTTCGCCTCCTAGGGTCTGGCCAGAGCCACGGAATGTGCTTGCGGACGAGGGGCCTGCGGGCGACTCTGATTCAGGGCGGCGCGCATTTCTGAGGTAGACAATTGTTAGACAAGAAGACGTTAGGGTGTGGCTGTTTGTCACTCACGATTTGGCCTTGGCGAGCAGGTCATTGATGATGCTCTTAGGATCAGGACGTCCTTGACTGGGATCTTGGACGGCCAAACCACTCTTTTCGCCTCCGGCATATAAGCGTCTCTGGTCATCGTCATCGTCGTCGTCGTCGCTATCGTCGTCGTCGTGATCGTTGCCTCCGCCCAAGGAGCTGAGGGTAGCCAGACCCTTCTTCTTGGGCGCGGGTTTCGAGCGCGAAGAAGCTGGAGCGGCGGCTTGAGGTGCAGGGCGGCCGTCGAGGGTTCGGGGACCGGTGTAGCCCGGAGGCGCTTGTGAGGAAGACGAGGGTTCTGGGGCACCAGCAGTGTTGCCGCCGTCTTCGGCCTCGTCCATATCGGCCATCAGGGAAGCGGCAGCGGAGTCGAGATCCCAATTGTGGGCGGAAAGGTACTGGGTGGCTTGTTCGGGGGTCGCGTTGGGGACGAACTCCATCAGCTGGAGTGCCAAGGCATCGTGATCGGCCATGATGGGGGCTGTCGCGATGGTAGTGAGTGGTCGGTGTAGTGAGGACGAGGTGGCGAGGACGCAGTGGCTATCTTGACTTTGGGTTAGCAGGATAGACAGAAAGTTGCAGTCTGTGAGTGATTGGAAAAGGTTCAGCAGTCGCCAAAATGAGGTAGGCGGTTTTGTTTGTTGTAACAGACGTACCTCGAGTGTTGTTTGGCAATCAATTAAAAGTACGAACAGGTAACAGTAACGGGGATGGATAGCTGACGATTCAATTATCAATCCCGATTCCCAGGCAGCTCTCCAAGACGACGTCAATGGGCGGACTGGCCTGCCACCCACCACCCCGCAATGGGTCTTGATTAGAAGAAGCTTAGGGGCGGTAGGCAGGTACCTACCTCACTAACACTGCACGCCACCTACACCCCTCCATGTCGGATCATCGAGCCACCGACCACCGATACCGATCTTGAGTACTTACATATGTAGCTAAGGTTACCATCATATCATCTTCACTTTGCCAAATTATTCAAGTTGTCAAAATTAATCAAGTCGGTAGATTGTACCGTTGGTCTTTATAATCGATGCTGCTAACAAGCGACTGTTCAATTGGAGAGAGGCTGATGTTTTCCCGCATCTGCTTGCTGCCTACAGGCATGTAGTTAGTTACCCAATGCTGGTCCAGCGCCAACACTTAGGCTCAGGTATTTATAGGTATCTTTAAGTTATTTTCCATCTGTTTTTCAAGAAGCGACAAAGATTCGTAGTGCAATAGAACCTTTCTTTCTGATACTCGTATCTCTACTCAACCGTCGGCAAGCCCTCCAGGGCTCTCTGTTCACACTGAATCTGCCGCCACGAGATGGGCCGGATGATGTCGCTGGAAAGCAATCCAAGCTGGAGAATGGCATCACCGTGAGATTTGATAGAAGCTTCATCTAGCCATTTCTGGTCCACCACGAGCTCCCAGTCCTCATCCTGTTGTTGGACAGCGACTTTCCAAGCTTGTATCGTGCATGGCTCCAAAGCCAAGTCCCATGTGCATCGCCAAGAGATGGTAGCTTCCCGCCGGGCCGGAGACGCCTGGTACCTGAAGAGCGCCGCCAGCCCCTTTCTTCCGTTCCAGATCTCCATCGTTTCCAGCCACGGCATCCGCATAACCGCCGCCGCCGCCGCCCGAAGCAGAGCTTCGATCTTGGCCGTCCTCCTCTCGCCGGGCCTGAGACATGTGGACGTAAGCACGAGCGACGTCAGTTGGGGCCACCTCCAATCGGGCTCGATCGCAGCGAAGAAGTGGCGAGCATCCACCATGAAGGATGCGGCGAGATGCTCCAGGCCGAGGCTAGCGATTGCCATTTTCTCGCCAGCACCTGGGCATGGCTTGCGAACGCTATCGCAATAGCTGGGAAAGAAGGTCGACTCTCGCTGAATAATGGCGGGGTACTGCTGGTTAAAGTTCTCAAAGATGACCACTCTCTTGAGATTCTTGATGAAGCGTGGGAGCATATAGAGAAGAATCTCGTTTCCTATATCGTCAGTTCCCTGATTATGGCCCCAATTCCGCCAAGGTTCGTAGTGGATTTCCTCGAGCCTGGGAAAACAGGTGAGCATAGGGCCAAGCGAGGGCGATAACCATCGCCAGCGGCTCTGCTGCCGGATACGTAGGCTGGTCACAGCCGGGACCATGGGAAGGCCTTCCAACCAGTTAAACTCACTTGCCAACAGACTGTATTGCGTCGTGGTACGGAATGATCGGAGGATAGCCCCGCTAGGCGTGGCCGAATATGGAACCCCCGAAGCACTTTCATATAACTCATCATAGTACTTGTCCAACTCCATCTGCGTCACTTCATCGCCGGAAGGGATGTCGGGCAGGAATGTCAGATACTTGAACCAATGGTCCTTATCACTGGGCGAATAGACACTGATATCCAGTATCAAATTTTCGCTAGCCTCCCATGTGCTCAGGATCGAGAAGAGACCCACGAGTGCTGCGCGTATAAGCCAGTGGTCTGTATTCACGGAATCGTGCCACCAGCACGCGCAGTACTCATACTCATTAAGTTCCACGCAGAACCAGATATAGCGCACGAGAGCTCGACTGCGACGAGTCATGGAAGCAAATTCTACCAGGTTCGAGGGCCTCACGCGGATGTCGGCGAAGTTGTATGGCTCGAGTTGGGACCGCCACTCTTCCGACACGGTGACCAAGCCGCTCAGTGGGCAGCCACCTTGGATCAAAGCCTGGAATATCATGAGCCGGATTTCCGTGGGCAGTCCAGCCCAGGTGGAATTCCATTGCCTTTTGCCAAGTGAAGTCGAAGGCATGATGTGCAGTTGTTGCGAAAAGGAGAGCTCTTACGTGGACGCGCAGAAGAGAGTGAGTAAGTGAGGCAGGCGAGAGAGTGAACGCAACTTGGCAGTCGTCCAAATGTAGTCTCTGACCATGGCCATCGGAACAAAGTCTCAAATATTCCCATTTCAGTCATGTTGGATGATGGTGTTAAAGTTTTATATCTACCGGAGATGTGTTGAAGCCTCCAGACAGGGCACCACCAGCCGGGAACGAAGGAGCTTGGCCGGACATGATAGTGGAACGGACTTGATCGTGAGACTACAATCCAATGCCCGTATAGTTTTTCTGAAGGTTAAGTTTTGATTTCATCATTTCCCTATGTATCGCCCACCCGGAATAGGACATGGAAGGATCTGTTCAAGTGACAGGGCTATCTATCAACATTGATGTCGATGCCAACGCCTCCATCTCCGTGACAGCCATGACAGCTGGAGTGGAGTGGGTTGCTTGCCAACTTTAGCGTGTGTCCTCAGCCAATCAGCTGGCCTGGCCCAACTAAGCTGCAGCTGCCGCCCACCAGTGAGGTCAGAGCTTCCGAACCTGAGAAACAGGCGGGAGGGCGGTCGTGACTTTGGCATTTGGCATTTGGATTTGGGGCAATTGGATCTCTAGTCTGTCTCCAGTCGTGCTCCGTTCCACCACCGGCTCGAGTCGACATCAACGTCAACGTCGACATCTTCAAACTCTCCCATCACTCAACGAACCACAAGTCGATCGATTGTTGAATTTATTTGCAGCCGCGCGCTTTTTCACTCTGCCAAAAAGAGACACACACACACCATGTCGTCCGAAGATCCCATCGCCCACATGGCCGAGTCCGGCGTCACAATAAACTCGGACAGCGAACACTACTCGGCCGGCGACGACAACCTCTCCCCCTCCCCCGAGACCAACTCGGCCTCCTCCTCGCCCCTCATCCTCTACAAGCCCCCGACCGTCTGGGGCCTGGTCCGGGGCGCCGCCATAAATCTCGTCCTGCCCTTTATCAACGGCATGATGCTGGGCTTCGGCGAGCTGTTTGCCCACGAGGCCGCCTACCGTTTGGGCTGGGGAGGCACAAAGGTATGTCGCAGTTCAACCGCCAAACTTACTTCACTCGGTATGCTAATGTTTCTCTTCCTCTAGGTCTTCCCCTTGTCGAGGAGGCAGGCCCACGCCATCGGTCCCGGAATCGAGATCCGCGACAAGCCCACGAGACCCATCCCGGATCTGCACGACATGACGAGCCTCGAATGAGCATGGAATGAAACACTTGAAGAGAACAAAAACCACATCAAATTTTCGAGCACGCGCGCTTTATGGCATTTTGGAGGGACGAAACGAGCATGTGCTATGGATTGGCCAGACTTGCTTATGCTGAGAGGCGGCACCGGAGGAATGTCACGCATCACAACAGGCGCATCATGTAAAAATAAATCATAGAAAGGCTTCGAAGTCGATCAAGTCCTCTGCCTGTATATACCCATATTTCTTGAACTGGAGGTTGTTCTTGCGGGCTGTGCCACATCGTTGCATCTTCCACAAGGCTGCATGTGAATTGGGCGACTACACACTCGTGCTTCATGGTGCTTACCTCGAGCGCTTGGGATAAGAATACTGCTCCTGTCTCAACAGAACGAGTGGTGCTATTCCGTTATGTTTTACGGACAGCTAGTCTACACCGAGGACCCTGGCCATTCCGCCCGTACCGGGGTCTCTGAAAGAAAGTGAGTTGTCATTGTCACCGGGATAAGGAGACATCGGGCCTTCCTAATCGCCCTGCGGGAGATAATACATCCCATTAATGCCATGGAGGTTTCCAAACCCCTCCTCGATAACCCTATACTACCTCAATTCGGAAGGCCGCTGACGGCCATGGAGTTCGGGAACGACAGGAGCAAGCGGCCCGTATCGAGACTCGGTCCGCGGCGTCCCCTCCAGCTCCGGCACCTTGGTGATCTGGAGGTTTCTCGCCGGTCCCGGCGCCATCGACTCCGTGTCACCATCCTCTGATGGCATCCTCACCCTCTTGCTGGTTTCGGTGTGGCTCCTTTGCTTTCTTCGCCTAGTCGAAGCTGGATTCAGCAACGTCAGCCCCAATTCTCCGTCGCCAGGAGCTGGCGCAGAGGAAAGTTTGAAAAAAGGAAAGGGGTTTGCAAGTGACGACCAAAACGTACCTCTGCAGCAAAAGATCACCGCAATCGCTGCGAAGACCATGAATATCGCGCCAATCACGATCAACGTGATGGCAAAGGCCGGTAGCGCAGGGCGCGGCGGCCCTCCGTTGCGGCCGTGGGTCCAGAAGAAGTTGTTGGGGCCGCCTCGGTCGCCCCCTGGATGCGGCGGCCTTCCGCTCGCGAAGAAGCGCGGCCTCCCCGTAGGCGTCGTCCTTGTCGCTGCTGCCGTCGTCGTCGTTCCGGGCGCTGGTGTTTGCGCTGGCGTGGACCGAGGATGTGGTGATGTGGTGACAGTGCTCTCGGATGATTCTGGTAGTATAGGTATTGTCCACATTCTGCCTGGGCTGGGGAAAGGTACCGTTTGGGCTTGGTCAAATGGCAGCGTCGTTAGGTGAATGGTTTCTATGCTCTTCGTTGCGCTACTCTTTCCCACGTCGTCTTTCCTCGCGAGAGACCGGCGGAAGTCGTGGCGCTTGTTCTTGCCCAACTGCTCTCCGCCGATTCTGGCCTTCGGCTCTGCCCGACTGACTTGAGTCGGTGGGAGGCCCTCAGGATCCCATTCATCACGATCCATTGCGGTTCCAGTTGGTGTTATTTTCATGCATGCAGAGACCCGTAATGGATCTCAGTTGTTTTCAACCAAGGGACGGCTCGACGGGTGCCATTTCTACCCCTAAACAAATCACTCAGATCTCGGGGGCATTTGATTCAAGTAATTATGTAGACTTAAACTCGCTTACCTGGCATACCCCAAGAAGCATCCAGGGCGAGTGGTCTCCATCACCGGCCCCGAGCGCGTGCAACAAGCCAGACCTGCAACGATTATCAATCCCTTCTCAAACCGCTTCCCTCCTGAAATGTCTCTCGCAACCCTGAATGCAACCAGCTAGCTCGTGTATTTACCGCGCTGTAGTGGTGCACGGGCTGCAACCCCGATCTCCGGTGCTGTTTGACAAGAGGGCCGGCATAGTCGACGGTGTCTGTGTGGTGTTTAGGCAAAAAGGGGCGAAACCGCAGACATACCCCAACTGCCGTGACTGCAATGACTGTAGTGCATTCTCATGGAGAGAACAAAAAACGCACTCTTAGAGTTGATGCAAAACACTCCGACCCGTCGGAGAATTATTCAGCATATTTTTGGGGAGGTCTTGACCATATTGCTATTTTCGAAATTTTCAGTATGGCTGCTACAAAACATTTCTCCCTCTGGCATTTCACTGAGAGCGATGTTACTGGAGTGACATTTTCTTTTCTTCTTGATAAGGGTATTTTGGTGTCTCACTATATACATTCCGAATGATATCCATGTTCGTGGCCTTCTTTGAGACCCTGAAAATGTCATGATTTTCATGAGGAAAAATATGTTTCAAGAACTGGAGTCAAATACTGGTTCTCGCCGCCAGATTGCCCCCATGATGGACATCTAGGTTCGACTTCTTGCCAGTTCTTGTTCTCAAATTATCATTAAGTGTTAGTTGAACGTCTAGTTAGTTGAACGTCTAGTTGTTGATGCAACACACACTTTGCATGGTCTGAACCAAGAAATCGGTGCCGATTTCCAGCGTGCTTTCCTTCCGCATATCTCTATATAGACTCAAAGTATGCATACACAACACCTCAGGTGCGCGTTGTTACGTGGAATTTGTTTTCACCGTCTGCTTAGCTCTTGTCATGACACTTCCATGTCTTCCGAGGGAACAGTGGCTCTATAGTCTCGAGATCCTTCCTTAATGGGGAGAGTCGCTCGTTATCGGCGATATCATCGGCTCGGCATGACCCGATATGAAAATTATGAAGCACACTCTTTTCTGCAAGTCACTACTGGCAGGGCCCCAGGCTTGGTTTCGATCTTCAGCTCAGGCAGATTCTGAAGTCTGTCTTGCGTGTGAGCAGTAAATTTCCTCGTCTCTCTTGTCCAGGTCAAAAGGGGCTGGCAAATCCGTGCCATATCCGTTGTGGCGTTCAGAGAACCGACTTTTAGAAATCCGGTCTAGGCATAGCGAGATATCGTACAATCATGTTCTCTTCGAAGGCCTTGCATGTTTTGGCATAGTCCGGCCCTGGGTTGAATACTCCAAGAGCTTTCTACAAAGTCTATGATGTCGGCAGCAACATGCACATTGGGTACCTGGAAATGTTGAACTGTAGACCAGTACCCAGCTTCCTCTGGGATTAGGCCCTTTCTGATTTCATGATATGAGACACTGGGACAAGACTACGCGCCGCGTGATGTGGAGTGAAAAGGATGGCAAAGTGGGCATTTGCGGCTCAACGGCTCGCCTCTCCATGAAATTGTCGATGCTGGAACTTGATAGAACGATCGATGATAGCTTCGTAAGCGCCAGCTACCCCTTGCAGGTCTGGGCAGTCTCCCCGAGTGGGAGAAATCGTTGGCTGATCCGGGCAGATCAGGTGATCGTGATATCGAAGGGGCGTGGGATTGTTGGCATTCTTTTTCGTCTTCTACACACCAACGTCCAGGAATAGGTAGAACCTTACGGAGTGCCAGCTCCATGGGCCTCGATGACGTCGATCGTTTCCTTGTTCTTCTATGCACAAGTACATGTATGTATGCTTGTGAGATGTCTTGGCAAAACGGTCCGACAGACAGCATGGCAAGCCCAGTTGGTAATTCGTCATAGGTGGAATCCAGACTTGGCTCTTGGATGGTTCGCGATGCCATCCTCCGCGACTACCCAAAGGGGAAGTTTTTCTAGGCGCTAAGCCCAGGGTGGTCGTCGTCGTCTTCATGCACGTGTGCCGCTAGCGCCTGCGGACTGCCGATCGCTACCCCTGAGGGGGCGTCGCCATGCATCTTTTGGGCGTTCTTGGTCTTACAGGTCACTATGCAAAAAGAATGCGCGCCTGGGCTGATCTTGGCTGTTGAAACGGGAGATGGCGACCCATCGTTTTTTGTTGCTTGCTTGTTCGGTTTCCCTGCCCGCAATCACGAAATGGAGATCCGGGCGAGCCCTCCGATGAAGAAGAACACTGCCCAACAAACCTTGTCCGGTTCGTGACAAGTTGGTGTGTGATGGATCACAAATGCAGGCGCACACCTCCTGAAAGCTGATGAGTGTTGTGTGTGCCAGGTAGATAGCCTGATAGATGCCCGGATCGACTGATTCGCTCATCCGGCTGGCTTCGCGAGATCGGAACCAGGTTTTGGACCAATCCCGCCGGCTGGTCTGCCGCAACTGTACCCCACAGCTGTCTGGGGTTGAGCATGGTTGAGCGTGGGCAGTTAATCTATTCTTCACTCGATGCAGACACCCTCAGTGGCCACTTCATATTCTCATACAGACTTTGCATTCGGGCCTACACTGCAGTACTCAATCGCATGCCATGAAGTCGGACAGGGTGGCGCGTGGTCATGTTACAAAAAGCCAAGTCTTCGGATCGCGGGCCAACGGCCAGGGAGCTGCGAGAGAAGGGGACATGTCCATAGAAAGGGGGGCGTCGTACCGCATTGCCGCTCCTCAGGACCCGAGTATATAACTGGACTTGATATTCCTTCATCTGAAGTCTGGTTTCCCTCACTCCTCACCCAGCCCAATCAACCCAACCGCCTTCCACCTCAACCCGAGTCTATCATTCATCACTCACTCACCATGAAGGCCGCCGCTGCTGCCCTCTTCCTGGCTTCGGCCGCTTCCGCTCACTGTAAGTTGCTTGGAGAGAGGGAGTCAAAGTCGTTGTGTTTCGTAGCTGCTTCCAACTCGACCGCTGACCATGGTTTCTTCCAACAGACACCTTCCCGGCCCTCATCCACAACGGCCAGAAGACGGGCGACTGGGAGTACGTGCGCAAGACGGAGAACTTCCAGTCGCACGGCCCCGTGCAGGACGTCACGTCGCCGCTGATGACGTGCTACGCCAGCGGCAACCAGGGCGCCAAGACGCTCTCGGTCAGCGCGGGCGACACGGTCGGCTTCACCATCGACCCGGACATCCAGCACCCGGGCCCAATGGCGTACTACCTGGCCAAGGCCCCCTCGGGCCAGACGGCCGAGTCGTTCGACGGCAAGGGCAACGTGTGGTTCAAGATCTACCAGGACGGGCCCAAGTTCGGGACCAACGTCAACGGGCTCTCGTGGCCGTCGGACAAGCTGACGCAGACGACGGTCAAGATCCCCACGTGCATCGCCGAGGGCGCCTACCTGCTGCGCGTCGAGCACATCGGCCTCCACTCGGCGGGCCAGGTCGGCGGCGCCCAGTTCTACCTGGCGTGCGCCCAGCTCAACATCACCAGCAGCGGCACCAAGACCCCCGCCGGCGTCGCCCTGCCCGGCGCCTACAAGGCCACCGACCCCGGCATCGAGATCAACCTGTACTACCCCCTGCCGACCAGCTACACCAACCCCGGCCCGGCCGTCATGACCTGCTAGATGTGGCGTCCAGCCGAGTGATGACGACCGTGATGATGATGATGAGATTTGGAAGTGGACATGCTTTTGATTTGTGTTTTTGGCTGGCGATGGCAATTTTGAGACCGCCTACGAAGACTGGACGCAGGCATGGATGGACTTGGGATGGACAGACCTTGTATATAGCAGTTCCTGGCCTGGTACATAGATTATCAACACTTTTGCATATAAAGATTGCGTTAGCCTGTTAGTAGTCACGATAAGCAGCTGCGTGGTGTGAATTCCGGAGACTCGATGCGATTAACATGAGCAAACTCAACTACTTCGGTTCTGGATGCGATTCGAAGTAGCGGAAACAAAAAGTCATGTTCAGCTTGCTTGATTGTTGGCAAGACAGAACGGATTCGAATTCATCGTAGTCTTTCTGGAGCTCATGGGAGCCAAAGCTGCATTGTATCAAATAAAATGCCTTGCCTACATTTAGATGACACGCCGATTCGTGAAGCCGGCCATCACTGCCAACAAATAGTGGAAGTGTCAAGGTCAATTGATAAGTCAACAATGATGATGATGATACTTCTTCTTCTCAGAAATGTGACAGCGACGAATAACGGCCGTGGGGCTGGCCTGGGCGCCCCACATTTCGGTCCGGGCTGATACGCTAAAGAATGCGGTCCCCAAAAAATTCCCAGCTTCTCAAGAACAGCGAAGAAAGAAACGGGCGTGTCGCAATTGAAGCTCTGCAAGATTCCAACACGCTGGCGACACGGGCGGCCGACCAATTCTGATCCCCTCCACCCGCCAACACCATCGACATGTTGCCTGCCAGAGCCCTCTCCGGCTCCAGCGCCAGCCCGGCTCTGATGCTGCGCCATGGTGTGTCTGGTTCGAGGTCTGCAAATCTGAAGGTGAGTTTAATTCGTGCTCTGCTACATCCTACATCTGCCGTCGTGGACAGCACAGCACTTTGACACACCCATTGGACTGACAGATTCTACCTCCATTCTAGCTTGCTTCTTCCTTAGCATCCTCGACCCGACAATTCTCCCAGCTGCGAAAGCTCGGCTCAGCCGCCCCCAAGCAATGGAGCAGTAACCCCTCCGGCAGCCTGCGCGGCCAGGTCACCGGCATGCCTCGCCTAGCCTCGATGAAGCTGTCGCCTGCCTCGCCCAATGCTTTCGCCCAGAGAGCCGGAGCCACCCGTGCTCTGTCCCTGTGGCCCTTCAGCTCAGGCTCCAAGCCCGCCGCCGATCCCACATCCGTGCCCGAAGCCACCTCGGCATCCTCCTCGTCCACCTCCTTCTGGGATGCTCCCTCCGCCGCCAACGCCCCCTTCGCCCCGAAGCCCTCGCCCGTCGAGACCACCCAAGCCGCCCCGGCCGTGACTCCTACACCAGTGGCTCCCACACCCGACCCGACGGCCGCCACGACGGGACTGCCCGGCTCCGCCTCCACCCCCGATTCCACCTTCTCCTCCATGCTGCCCGACAGCTTCGACGAGCTCGGCATCCAGAACATCCTCGACATGCCCGAGAAGATCGGCTACCTCAAGGAGCTGGGTCTGGACTTTGGCTGGGGCCCGACCGCCATGTGCGAATGGCTGGTTGAGCATCTCTACGTCACGGCCGGCCTGCCTTGGTGGGGTTCCATTACCGCCGCCGCCCTCATTATCCGAGTCGCCATGGTCTGGCCCAGCATCGCCGGAGCCAAGTACAGCGGGCGCATGCAGATCGTGTCCAAGGACCCCGAGTTCATCCAGGCCCAGGACGAGTTCAAGTTTGCCGTGTCCCAGCAGGACCAGGCCGCCATCATGAAGCACCGTGGCACTATGCTGCGCCTCCAGAGGGCCGCCGGCACCTCCACCTTCAAGGCCATCATGCCTCCCATGATCGCCATCCCGCTCAGTTACGGCATGTTCCGCCTGCTGCGCGCCATGGCCGCCCTGCCCGTGCCCAGCCTCGAGACCGGCGGCTTCGCCTGGATCACGGACCTGAGCGTCTACGACCCCACCTACGCGCTCCCCCTCGGCACGGCGTTCCTGGCCGTGGCCATGTTCAAGTACCAGCAGCAGTCCACGCTGCACAAGACACCGCAGAGCGAGTCAATGGGCAAGTTCTTCATGTGGGGCATGACGCCCTTCATGTTCCTGTGCACCATGTGGCTGCCCTCGGCCCTGCAGCTGTTCTTCTTCACCTTCAGTGCCCTGTCCACGGCGCAAAACTGGGTCCTGATCCAGCCCGCAATCCGGCGCATGTGCGGCCTGCCGCCTCTGCCGAGCCAGGCCCTGACGTCCAGCCAGCAGAAGCGGTTGGGCATGGCCTACCAAGCCCCCTCGCGGCCCGCTGCCGCCGCCGCCGCACCCCAGCCTGCCGCCTCGCCGGCGGGAATCAAGGGTCTCATGGACGGCGCCAGCAAGAAGATCCAGGGCGCCAGCGACGGGCTCACGAACGCCATCAGGGACTACAGCGGCGGCGAGAAGGGCATCGCGCGCAAGAAGGCGGCCGAGTACGAGGCCAGGAGGGCCCACGAGGAGAAGGAGAAGTCGCTCCGGAGGCTCGAGGAGAGCAGACGCCGCAGGGCTTCCCGTTCGTCCTAGATGCGTGAACTACGAACGGTGACCATCCCGTCTGGCCAATTGGCAGGCTGCCATCCCGCCACTCGGCTGCGAGTCCCGGTGAGAGTGATCAGCGGAGTGGATAGCGGTCAGCCCCGTTCCGTCAGCCTCGAAATGCCCATCTGGGGCTGCG
Organism: Apiospora arundinis; assembly: GCA_039105305.1. Taxonomy (NCBI): domain Eukaryota; kingdom Fungi; phylum Ascomycota; class Sordariomycetes; order Amphisphaeriales; family Apiosporaceae; genus Apiospora; species Apiospora arundinis. The sequence goes on along the minus strand of JAPCWZ010000007.1, from coordinate 27,927 downwards.
GTGGCATCCTGGCTGGTCGCCTTGGCTGTGACGGTCTGACTGCTATATTGCCAATATCACGTACTGGCCCTGCCCTACTATAGTTGTGTATGATGACGAGGTGCTTTGTATATTAAGAGACAAGACATCATGGATCACGGGAATGCATGTAGTCTGGCTGGTTTGGTAGATACATCCAGGCGCCCCAGCAGCCCGGACTCTCCTCCTGCGAGCGAGTAGCAGGCAGTGTCATCTGCCCAGCTGAAGCTGTGTAAATACATAAACTCACAACTGATTTTCAAAGTACATTCTGCAATCAATTCTGGTCTCATGACGGATGTTACTATGGAGTAGGTATAGGTGCTCACTCCCTGTCTATATTTGTGACTGCGTATTGCCAGTAAGTACAGAATAGGAGCAATGATTAATGATTACCTATTCTCCCTGGTTGGAGGAAATAACATACGAGATGGGTTGGTTGACAGACAAAATCAATCTATCAATGGACTCGAAATGCTGGTTCTGTCTGACCTATTTGGATAATGCCTGTCAGTCCTTACTCACGTTTGGCGGTGCCACAACTTGCCCCATCCAATAAACGACCCTCTCTTTTGCAGTCCACTGTCTGTGTGTTCCATCGTATTGAATCTGTGTTCTGTGTTTGGTGTCTGGTCTGTGTCGGGGGTCCTTGAGACAGACGAGAAAGTGTGCGTGCACTGTCCAGCACTGTCCAGCACTGTCCTGCAGCAGTTCCAATAAACCCATATTGAACCCATCCACCCCCACAAGGAAGTGGCTTCAGATCATCAGCTCGAGCCAGCTTTGGGTCAGCTTGGTCATCAGCCTACCCGCCTACCAGCCTACCAGCCTACATGTATCCCTTTGCAGCCTATGCAGCCTCCGACTGGAGAACTCTGGAGACGCTTTTGGTAGGTACGTCGTACCTTGCCATCTTTTTTCAGCCCGGTCGTCTTGGCGGGGCCTTTAAGCAACTGGCACCATCGAGTTTGCAGTCCAGCGCGGCTGCACTGCTATAGTTAGCACCTCGCTAGCGCTTGGCTGGCTGGGCACCTTTCGATGTTTTTGGTCGTCGGACTGCGTGGTAGTTGAAGATCCGCGAGGGGTGATTGGTGACTGGGAATAGAACACTGACTAGATGGACGGGGAACTTTGTCCAACGACTTCCAGACCGGGCACCGGATGCGCCCATCCACGCAGATGGAGGGAAAGATAGTGTGGCCCTTGGCCTCCACTCGCGTATGGCACGGCACAGCACATTTCTAGGTATACTAGGTTGTCGCGTTTGCATCTATTGTATCTTACAGTGTTACATTCTGGGTGGTCTGTCCAGTGTCTAGATGCAGTGGCTTTTTCAGCCCCAAACTGTCGTGTGTCGTGTGCCGGATGTCGCGTTGTGTCGTGTTCTGGATGAAAACCAATACGAAATATCATTAAGGATTGGTGAGAGGGGGACCGACTGGAGCTATATTGGAGATTGTCATATCATCGATCGGCTATTAGGTAGCATTCTAAGATATGATTTCGTTTTCTTCTTCCTCTGATTTTTCCTTTGCTGTTCCTCTTTTTCGCTTGAGTCGGGCTATTGGAGTCGGTTCCTGACACATGTCAGGGCCCTTCCCCGTCCACAACACCACCATCCTCCATCATCCTCCATCATCCACCCCGTCGTCCCAAGCCTGTCCTTTACTTGGTCCGTCCTTTATTACATACATACATACCAAGATACTTCTTTCGAGAACAGTACAGTAAGAAGGAGAGCCAAGAAGTGGCAGAGAGTGGCTAGCTCGCTATGTCGGTCACTCACTTGCCTGCTTGCCTTGCATAATTATTTTTTTTACTTTCTGTTCTCAAAAATACCCTGTATGCAACCTATCTGCCTGCCTGTCTGCGGCCTGCCCCCGGTTAGCTAGCCTCAAGATACCTAGCTCCAGCTCTGGCTCCCCCACCCAATGGCGCCATCCATTGGCAATGGAAGGATCAGCGTCAATTCAATCGGGTGTGCGCGCCAGGTTCTGCGCCAGGCCAGATCCATCCCTAGGCCTGCCCATCCGTCCAGAGTCGACTCGTGGTTCTGTTCTGTTCTGTTCCGCGGCGCGACGCTGTTACATACATACTCTGAAAAAACAAGAACAACGAGAAGAAGGAAAAAGGTGACATTGGATGTTTGGTGGACTGCAAGAAATTGCACGTTATCCATTCGAAGCTATAGTACGTGCCTGATATCGTTTCAATAGAACCGCGGTATAATTGTTGTTTAATCAACCACACGCGGCTTCAGGACGTTACCGTCGCAACTGATGAGGATGGGATGGGCAGTACGGTACTTTTTCACGGTTACAGATAGACAGTGCAGTGCCTACAGATGGCAATTGATCTCTCTTCCCTTGCCGTTTGGATCTCGGTAAAGGAGGACTGGACTCTCAGGGATCCTTTCCCGAAGCCCACGAAATTACGCAACAGCTTAATGCGGGCGTTTCTTTTTTCGCACTCACTCTCTCTTCGACTACCCTGCAGGGCCAGAGTATGTATGTATGTACTGTAAATGCCATTCGGCAAGCACTGTAGCAAGCAGCACTCACTTCCACTCTCGGGTTGCTGCAGCAGCAACATCAGCAGCAGTGATGATCTTCTTCCTTTTTTCGAGGTGTCAACTTAAAGAGGATGCAGCAGCCAAGACATGCAGGTCTTGACGTTTCCAATCCCTCCCTACTCGAAACTTCGGAAGAGCCAACCTGGCTGACATCTGATCAATCCCCAACGTTATCCAATGTCAATAGTATGTGATACATGTGCATTACTTCTTTTTCATCTATTCACTTACGATTTATTTACATTAGTCAATCGCGGTACGTCTGCGATGGGGAACCGACTCAGAAATAGCAGAGATCCAATCAAATCAAATATTCATTTAATTTATCAGGAGTAGGTATACTTAGATAAAAAACTAGACGACGGCTAGCCGGCTCCTACCTACCGGAGGCCCACGTTAGGATCTAATAGTTCTGCTTACCTCATGTTGAATCAGAAATCCGAGGGTCACGGACGGCAAGCGATTGCCTCTCCTTCTTCCGGAGGAGCCTCCTTCGAGGCGCTGATGTCATACTCATCGTCAGTTGGACTGTGTCCTCCTGCAGCAGCCTCCATCGCCGTACATACATAGACAGACACTGCCAGCACTCAATCCATCTCGAAAGTCTGGAGGACGCATGTGCATGTGCATGTGCCCCTTATGCCGTATGATGTAAGTACGTAGATGTACACTTATGTAGGTCGATGTCATTGCCCTTGTCGCCAAATGCCCATGGCCCAATGCCCAATGTCAAATGCCAAATCCAATGCGCCGAGCCGAAGGGATAGGGACAACCCGTCATTTGCAATTATCCAGCCCATCCTTCCTCTTTCCTCACCCGCCGGGCCGGATTGGCAGCCCGATTGGTTCGATGCGAAAAGGTGGTGTTGTGCTGCTTCTGAAAATTCAGACGGTGCATCCTCGTGTTACATCTTTCGTCATTCGCGGCGCGGCGCATCGAGGCCGACTCTCCCTTGGGGCGGCCCCTGGGTTGGGTCCCCTTCTACAACATACAGTATGCGTTCTCTTTATGTACTTGATGCCATCCATCTACCATTCTGGGCTGCCAGAATAATAGCACTGTACACACAGACATGTGCGCCCGTCAGCACTTTACTTGTGGGAAATGCGCCGCTCAAGGTACTTTTTCTTTGCCCGACCGAACCAGAATCGTCGCCAGATGGGCTTTTTCCTTTGATTGCAGGTTGTCTATTCGTCGTGTATAATTAGGTATTTAGCCCCGTCAAATCATCGATGGGTGGGTGCTGGGTGCAGCACCAGAAAAGAAAAAAACCGGACGGAGCCTGGCACGCCTGTGAGAGAGAGAGAGAGAGCTTCCTGGGCGGGACTGGGCGGCCCCAATAGAAATGCGGTTCCTGGCGATCACAGGGATTCGTCCACCACTCGATTATCCAGTCGCGTGCAGGAACAGCGGATACCCATCAAAGAAAAGCAGGGGGGGGGATGGCTAGAGCTAGATGGGCACACCCTTGCACCCTGGCAACCCTTGCAGCACCCTTGAACATTGATACATCGAATGGAAGAGAGAGACCGGGGAGAGAGAGAGAGAGCAGCAGCAGCAGCAGCAGCAGAGCAGTCTTGTTGCTAGCCATATACCTAGTCGCAACGTACGAATCGCTGGACGGACTGACTGGCCTCGAGACTGGGCAGAGACTCGGCACCAAAGGGATTGATTGATCAAATTGGAGAGATTGGAGATTGATTGGAGAGGGGTGGGATCTCCTAATGTCTGGATTCTGGGCCGGAGAGCAGAGCTACTTCAAGTAGTTCGACCCATAGTGGGAGACTTTGAAGTCGTCGGTTTCCTTACCCGGACCCTGGAAACCCTAGATAATCACGGCGATGACACGAGTTGCGACAAGCTCAAACCACCTCCCCGGAATTTACTGCTCACCTGGGTTAGAGCAGAGGCAGTCAGAGGCAGTCTGTCGGTATACTGTACAGTAATTAGAGTACGGTACCTTTTTGTGAATCCAATGTCGTGTGTCCTGTTATACCTGCCTACTTAAACAGCCAGAATGTACATTTCCATTACATATGTAGCAGCACTTGAGCCCAAGATAGCTTACCTTATTACCTAGAAGGGTTCCATGCACTTTGGAAGTAGTCTGGTTCCGTATCCGGCTCGTTCGTTCGTTCATCAGTCTACAGTCAGTCTACTGTATCCCCCGACCCTCGAGCTATTGGCATACTAGGGGTTGTTGACTTGGGGTTGTTTGCATTGGCACCCGCGCCCGACTCGCTTTCTTGTGGCGGGCTCTCTCCGTCTCTCTCTCACTCACACGCTCACGCTCACTCTCTCCCACAAGACCCTGCGCTTCTCTCGCTTGTTGTGTCTACTCTAATTTTTTTTTAATTCTTTCGCTACCTACCCGTCACTCTCCCTCCTCCTACTCCTCCTCCTTTTTCGGGTCCGCGCGCGCATCGATTTTGTCCCTCTCACATCTGAAGCCGAGAACGACAAGATTGCTTCACTGAACAGAGATATCTGATCTGACCTGTCGAATAAACTTACCTCCCTACAAGCTAAACGCTAAACGCCAAATCACAAGCACAAGCGACATCCGGCGGCCCGTCGACCATACGATTTCCCAGACAGTAACATCAGACAGCTAAGACAAACCACCCAGTCTCCTTCCCCGGGAGCGTTTTGGAGGGGGTCTGGAGTCGAAACACCGATCACCAACTGGGCCCAAACGCTATTTGGGAACCTGGACCTGGCAACTGGACAGGATAACGAAGACACACAACCCCGTTCGGGCCAACTGCTCGAAGTGGTGCGATATACCCAAGGATCATTGATTTGATTCGATTTACTTCAGGGTATCGATTTGCATTGGAACGCTACCTGCTCCGTACATATACCAGCCATCTGTCTCCGACCTTTTAACCTTTTCCATTTGCATTTTCCACTGCAGCTAGGGAAGAGACTTGGAGAGACTTGTCGACTTGGAGTGTCGAACTACTGCCACTCTGGGAAAGTTGGAGCTCGTCTTATTATCGATTAAAATTTCCCACCCCACCAGCCGATGCTCCTTCTGGACATCCCACATCCCACCTTTGCTCCCTCGGCTTTGTCGCAGTCGCATCGCAACTGGATCTGAGCTTTGCTATTTTCGGATTTTGCATTTGGCCCAATTCGTCGGATAGAGAGAGAGAGAGAGGAAGACGAGAAGAAAGACGAAGAGCAACAGAAAAAGAAGAGTTGTAGGAAAAACGACTTTTACAAAACATCAGACGAACACCTCCACCACAACATGGGACTCTTTTCGAAAAAACCCCGGCCGGCCAAGACGGTGGCCAAACCGCTAAATGGCGACGCCCACTCGACGACGAGTTTCAATTCCGACCTCGACACGCTCAAGTCGCCCACCAGCCCCCATCACACGATCCAGAGCTCGCGGATGGGCAACCGGTCTTCCGGCGGCAGCAGCATGCCGCCCACGCCCCTGACCCCCTTTTCGCCCATGATGATACCGCGCGTCGACCTGCCCAAGCCCCCCGATCCCAACCTGGACCCGGCCGCCTACCTGCGGAGTCTGGGCGCCGTGCGCGAGCGCTCCAGGATCATCACCGACAAGGCCATGCGCAACAAGCTCCACCATTTCGACGTCGACATGAACAGGTTCCCCGACGTCGTCCGATTCGTCTGTGGAATCATCAAGGTTAGTAGCAATCGAATTATGATGCGATGCAAGACCATCCAAAGACGATGCAAGAAGCCGATACGATACTTTCCTGGTTGCATCCATCCGCAGACCCGCTAGCTAACACTTAGACGTGCCAATCCTAACAGAGAGACTACGATGCGCCTTTCAACACAATTCCGCCGCACAGTCGGTACCAGCACTTTTGCGTCGGCGGCCGCGACCGCATCGCCAACCTCTTGTCCACATTCGACGATTCCGTCGACACGACAGAGAAATGTCGCCGGTTAATTGACCTGTTCATGATCAGTGTCCTGCTAGACGCCGGCGCGGGCACAGCGTGGACCTTCAAGAGCGCCGAGAATGGCCGGATCTACAGGAGGTCCGAGGGTCTGGCAATTGCTAGTCTGGAGATGTTCAAAACCGTAAGTCATCCATCTTGCCATGTTCCTTGCCGCAGTCGAGCGGCACGTGAAAGAAATGAATTTGAAGGCTGACAGCGGTGGTGCAGGGCATGTTCTCCGGGGATGCGCGGAACAAGTTCCAGGTGGACAAGGAGGGCCTGAGCAAACTCACAGTGGAGCAACTGGCCAAGGGCATGCAGTCCCGCCCCGGCAACGAGATCGCCGGACTCGAGGGCCGTGCCGAGCTGTTAATACGTCTGGGAGGTGCCCTGCAAAAACAGAGAATCTTTTTCGGCGACGAGGGACGGCCGGGCAACATGGTTGGTGAGTATTTTCCGTCTCCCCTTTATTTTGGTGGTTGGTCAGCTGACTGGTGATGCCTTCGCACAGACTACCTCTTGTCGCATCCCACCACACAGGCGTCATCAACGCCCATCGTCATCTTGCCCGTCCTCTGGAACGTCCTCATGACGGGTTTGAACTCGATCTGGCCGTCGCGGACCGCCATCGACGGGGTTTCCATAGGCGACGCCTGGCCGTGCTCTTCCATGCCGCAGGTGGCTTCTTCGCCCACCTCGCCCACCTTTTCGCCCTTCCCCTCCACCACGCAATCGTCGGGCGGCCGCGGCGAGTGGGAGTCCATCGTGCCCCTCCACAAGCTGACCCAGTGGCTCTGCTACTCGCTCATGCAGCCCATGCAGTCCCTCCTCAAGGTCAACTTTGCGGGGTCCGAGCTCCTGACGGGCCTCCCCGAGTACCGCAACGGCGGCCTGTTTGTCGACATGGGCGTGCTCAACCTCAAGAAGGAGGACGAGGACCGCGGGCTCGAGCACTACGGCGACTACTGCCGCCGCCACAACGTGCGCGCCAACGAGGTCGCCCCCATGTTCGAGCCCAGCGACGATGTCATTGTCGAGTGGCGCGGTGTGACGGTCGGCTTGTTGGACAAGCTGTGCGACGACGTCAACTACGCGCTGCGTGCCGAGCTGCACGGAGGCGAGATCACGTTGTCACAGCTGCTCGAGGCAGGAAGTTGGAAGGTATGTTATCCCAGGACGAAAACTCGAATGATGCTATGATCTGCAGAAAACTAACAAAGCGTCAACAGGGTGGACGAGAAATTGCCGAAGTCAGTCGGCCAAACACGAAAGAAGCCCCCATCTTGATCGATTCGGACGGCACATTATTCTAGTTTTTACTCTGCTATACCGGAGAAAGGACGAGCACAAATTATTTCTAGTCAGCAACGTGACTGCATACTTACTTTAGTAATTGGGAATGGACTTTTTGGTGGTGGTGCATGTTAGGAAAACATACAACACAAAACCCAACAGGCAGCGTGTAGTATTGATTATCTACTACCAACCTACCTCCTTGGAAAAAGGTCCGGGCTGGGGTTTGACATGACATGATGGAATAATGAAAGACAGGCATATACAACACACATCGATCGATAGGGGTATGTACTGTACGTATGTACTATATGGGTTACCAAGCAAACAAACAAACAAATATATTGACAGAAATAATGTCCACTTCATTATATACAACCGTTATACTCACTGTGATCTATGGGAGGGGACTGTTGTTTCTGGGATGCGGTGGGTTTCTCGAACGAGTCTTGAGGTGGCGGGGCAGATCTTGTTCCCATGGATTCAGGGGCTGGTCATGAGGGGAATCTGTTGCAAGAGGACAGGACAGACTCGTGATAATTAGTAGATTATTCGAAACTCAATAACCGAGAACATCTGGTTGATAACATGAATTCGTGGGGAAGAAGCAAACCTATTTGTATAATAGAGTAAGTATCTGGTAAATATAAGCCGAAGACTGTATATACCATTCAACACTCGGCAACTAGACAGTCTGCACTTAGTACTCCGCCTTCTTCTGTAATGAGTGGTGGCGAAGACTAGTTGATTTTCAGGGGCCGTGTTCTGAGAACGAACAAACTACGTCGGTAGTTGGTCTGATGTTATGTTTCATGCGTCGATGCGATTCAACCCTAGCTCCGCTCAGCTCAGTTCAATGGAAATACTGTGTCATCCTTTTCAGTATGTTTGCTTGCTTAGGTTGTTATGGTCCGAGAATAATGAACAAAAATTATGCATAAATGTCGGGGAAAAAGGGAATAGGGACGATTGTGCACGTGGGTTGGTTGACAGGGAGGTCCGTATAGTATGTATATATTTTTGCCAATTACCCCTGGAATACGGCACGCCTGCCTGCCTACCTGCCTGCCCTCCACAAGAATTAGCGCCACTGGGACGAACACAATCTGCGCCCTCCACTAAGCCATTCCTTTGCCACAATCCAAGGAGAGAAGGAGTAATGAGAAACCACTAGCCGTAGATATCCTTACTATCTATACTCTGCCCGAATACCAAGTTGGTGAAATTCCAGGAACCCAGAGGGCACTCACCCAATTGATTGCGAGAATAACGAACGTGTCTACATACCTCTTAACCTGAAATGTTTGTTTGCACTGGGTCGTTCTGGTACAAACGAATGTACAGGATGAAAAAGAAAAAGAGTCTACCCTGCTGGACTATAAACTGGCCACGGGGGCTCTCCTAGTATTTCATGATAGCGGATCATTCTCTCACTATTCAATGGCTTCTCTCAGAACGCATCTAAGTGGACGCTGCAAACAACCAGTTCCGCTCCATTTGCGAGCCTGTTCTTTCTATTTCGGCCAAGAAGCAAATCCTGAATGGAGGGCTATGTTAACTCCAAGGGTCGCTCAACCCCATTCTCATTACACAACGTATTAGGAACCCAGCCTTTCCCCCTGGATATCTTTACTCGCTTTTGTGCACCAGATGCTGCAAATGGGAACAACTTTCTCTTCGTTCGGACGTACTGTGACCGTCCATGCCAATAGTATTTGAAATTCCAACTCCAAACCTATGAGTGTTTGACTATATCTACAAAGTGAGAGGCTACTTTCATTAGAAGCCTTCTGCTACAAGCATCTTATTAAAGGGGCAGTTCTGGCTGTGGAACCAGGTCGACGCCGCCTTGGCCTTGACCGCCGGCTCAGGGGCCACGACGCCAGGCGGTTGTGGCGTCTGGCTCTTAGTGATAGGGTCCACCATTTTGGGGACGGGCGTTTGACTCCCCTTCTTGGGGTCCGCCTTGGGTATCTTCTTGCCGCCACAGCATTTGCCTTTGCCAGTTTGGTCTACGTACTCCTACACCACCAGCGTGTTAGTCACCCCGGGACGAAGCAAAACAAATCAGTCAAGCAACAAGGCTAACTCACTCTTAGTTTCCCGAGGAACTGGGCTCGTTCGTCCTCGGTTCCCCACCTATACGGCTGCATTCTCTCCTTCCAGAGCCTGGCGGCGTGATACATGCACGACATGTACGAGTCTTCGGGGTCGTCGTTGGTGACCTCGGGGTGGTCTAGTTCGACCAGGGCCTGCTGGATGCTGGTGAGCAGGCCGCGGGTATCAATATGCATGGTCCCCGTGCAGTACACATCCGTCAAGGAATACGGTGCGTGAATTGTGCCTGGGGGCTGGATCAGGAGAGACCCGGGTTCCAGAAAGATGGGGATCCATATGCCGAGTTTGTCATGATCCTCGGCAGTGGGAGGGTTTGGGTTTAAAGGGCTGTTTTGAGCGAACCACTTGACCGAGGCGTCTTCCACCATGGACGAGAATACCGGCCATAGTTTGTCCCCTTGCTGGTCCAGAACACTCGTGATTTTGCCCAGGTGGTCGCCGTGCGGCTCCGAGAAAACGCCAGCCTGGCCGCAGATTTTAAAGCTGGTAGAAACCTTGAGGGCCGCTCCTCGGTTCGTCCTCCCGAGGCCGCCTCCGCCACTGTAGCCCCCTTTCCTAGCGAGATCATTGTAAAGCCCCAGGTCTAGCAGGCCGGCAAGACAGGCGGGCACCGGGTTGTCGTCGTTGGAGTCCAGGTCCAGCAGGTTGATGGGCCCCAGCTTCGTATCCTCGTCGGTGAAGCATCGCTCCACGTCCTTGGGGTCCAGCTTGTGAGTGATGTTCTCCAGGGGGCAGATGAGAGGGCGGTAGCCGTACTGGACTTCGATCTTCTGGCCGAAGAACCGGAGGGACTGGAACAGCTGCTTGATGTCCTGGTGCCGCCGGAACTCGTAATTCCACTCGGCCGGGACGAGCAGGGGGATCTTGGGGGCGCCATACGTGTCGACAATGTGGCGGACCTCGTCCAAGCGGCAGACGGCAAAGTGGCCCTCGACGAAGCCCGGGCCGCCGGCGTTGATGATTTCCTCGTATCTCTCGGCGGAGATGGCGAGCCCCGTGTTCCGGGCGCATGAGTCCAGGACCTGTTGGATGTAGCGGGGGCCGATGACTCTCATCAGTGACTCCGGGGGCGAGCGCTGCACCAGGTTCATGACGCCTTGTCTCGCTTGCAAGACGCGGATCTGGGCCGTCATCTGGTGGCGGGCGACGGCATGGGAGAACTCCTGCTCCTTTGTGAGTTTGAGAACAGGTGGGTCCTCTGCAAGCGCAGGCGCAAGCGCTGGTGCGGGTGCCGTTGCCGGTGGTGATGTTGGGACAACATCTGGAAGTGGCTCAGCTGGGGCCGGAGCTGAAGCTGGGATTGGCGGCGACACATCAGGTAGAGGGGGTTTGGTGGAAGTCCGGGGAGCTCTGGTTGTTTTGGTGGTTTTGGTGGTTCTGGATCTGGATTGGGCGGGGGCATCAGGATCCCGTTTCCTTTTGACTACGCCTTGAGCTTGCTTGGCTGGGTGCTTTTGTTTCCCATTGGGCTTGGGCTTTTGCTCCGGCCTAGCCATCGACACTTTTGTGGAGGATTTGTGTGCATGTTTGGTTGCCGGGATGGGAGGGTGAGCGCAGTTCGGGCCCGGCTGCTGGGGGAGCTGCTGTTCAGAGCTTGGGAATTGGAGCCATGTGGTCATGGAAGGGCGATTGGTTGCGACGAACCAACGGACATGAGCATGAGCGGCTTTTCAACGTCACAACAAACACAAACAAAACAATGGAACAATGGGCGGCCAGGGAGAGAGCAGAGACACCAGAGAGAGGCGACAGATCCGACGACTGGATTGAACCGTGACAATGGGCGCCGAGCGCGGGTGAGCGATAAGTGTAAGATTGTTGGGGGGACAATGAACTGCGATGCGAATGCGATGCGATGAATGAAGACAGGACGGACACGGAGTGGATTCGGGGATTGATTGAATGGATGGGACAGCGACAAGCAGTGGTGGCTGTGGCAGTGAGCGAGTGGTGGCAGGCAATTGAAGGCAGGCTGGATTGTTGCCGCTTGCGTGGGTACCTTAGGTAAAGTAGGTAGCTTCTGGCCTGGCTGGCCTGGCCCCTGCTGATGTTGATGCTGGTGCTAGCTGGCTGGCTGGCTGGCTCAGTACTGGCTGGCCCGTTCTTGCTGATGCGCCCCAGCTGGTTACGTTCTGGCATGTCATGTGCTGCTCTGCTCTGCTCTCTGCTCTTTTGTTCTTTTGTTCTTTCGTCCTTTGCCTGCCGCCCGCTCTGTCCTGAACCGTGCACCCTCTAGCCTTCCCAGCCACCGCGAATCCCATGTCTCACCCCGCCAAATCAATTGGATCCCTGCTAATCCCGAAGCCCCGATCAGCGGCGACTCAGCGCCACAGTCGGATACCAGCACAAGCCACACATCGCATACTATGTTTGAGTGACCTGGTGGTTTCCTTCACCGACATCACCACTGATGAAACCGTCTTCAAGAAAGATATGTTTGTCATGCACATGTTATCTACAAATAGAAGTTCTTCCCGTCAAGTTTCGGTATGACGCCGTTAGAGAAATGGCTTCTATCTTTGCTCTGATTTCCTCGATTCTCTCTCTCCTTTCTGTTCGGTTGAGACTGAAATGGCCCAGCACAACCAAAATACTCACGATACTGTGAAGTAGATATTTTTTGTCGTTGCTGACCCTATGCAAGCAATGCTTTGCAGAGATCTCTACCTCGATCTGAGTCGTTGTCCTAACACGGCCCGTATTCCTTGCTGATCGAAACTGGACGACTGTTCTTCCCAAACGCGTGGATGAGCGCACAGCTACTATACGGGCACTTGCATATCTAGTTGCAATGCTCAGCTTATATAGATGTCTTACACTTTTCAATGTCTGTGAGGAGGTAGAGCTCAGTGACATGCGTGCTTATAGCAAGGCTCACGGCCGTCTTCTCAGGGGTAAGTTAGCACCCTCCAAACTATCTGTCCATGATAGACCTCGTCAACCCGTGGCATTAGGCAAGACCTCACCGCGGCTGTCTTCATTGTGTCATACTATTGTGCTGCCATCTCAGCCGCGATGCCCACGGGGCCAGCTCTAGCTCAAGGCAAGAGGTTCACCAACACCAGACTGCTGAAATAAGAAGGGGGAAACGGGGAGGAAAGAGGATCGACTTGGGATGAACACAAAGTTGGGATGCAACTTGGAATGTAATTTGAAAAGGGGCAAGGGGAGAAGTTCACGGCATCCCATCGGGCTTTGGATGAGTATAGCTGCTCCATCGGGCTTTGGAGTGCAGCTGCTAGAATCACAAAACAACCTGAGGCCTCCGAGAAGGCCGATGTAACTGATCCGAGATGCAACTCGAAAACCCCCACCGATTCCTGCATCGATCGTCCGTAGATAGCCGGCCGCATTCTTGATCAGTTCACCGCGCCGCAGACATGCGCAATGCTATTTTCGGGCCAGGACAGAGAAGAAACAATGGGACCGGACTCGATGGAACCGGATCTGCACTTTCCCGTAAGAAGGGACTAGTCGCAGCCGGGGTAAGAGTGCAACCGTGGACGGCCCTCTGACTGGCTGTGGAAACATTGGGCCAACTGCCAATGGAAGAAAAGGCTTGTCCCGGGGGATGGGCAGCATGAGGGTCTTCGGGAGCGGGTCGGGGTTATCTGGACGGCCTACCAGATTGATTGGCAAACCAACCAAAAAAAGGCTTCGACAATCTCTTCCATCAGGCCACCTTCGTACGAGTTTTAAGCGGAGCTGCCCCGGCCTGCAAATCTTTGACAAGTCTGGGGAATTGGGTTGACAAATACTGATGACCGGCCTAGAAGGACTAGAAGCAGAAGGTGCCGGCGGGCTGGAAACACTGCAGACTTGGCAGCCGCTGCCTGTAACGGGCGGCGGGTTCGCCGGGGGGTCGCATTTTGCATATGCAGGGGAGGGTTGAGCAGAATTGAGGGGGGGCTTGGGGGGAGCAGCCTCGAGCAGCCAACCATATATTGTGGGAGTGAAACGGATGGGCAAAAGGGTAAGATTTCGAGATTCAGATAGGGAGCCCGCTGGAAGCCACTGGGAGCCAAGAGTGCGGAGTCCGTCTTAGACCGGCGCTGAGGGGTCCCAAACATACCCTGAAGACCCTGGATTTGGCAACGCCGGCGGACTTCGGCGGGCCCAGCCTTCTCCACACTGTCACAATGGGTCAAACCGATTGCGGCACCTGATCGCCCGCCCAAAATACCGAGCTCACATGTGTGCGTAAGTGTGTGTATGTGTGTGTGCGCTGTGGGTGGCTGTCGCGCATGCAGCTGCTTAGGGGAAAAAAAAAACAAAGGAAAATTCAATTTGCGAGGGAATCCCCGTGAAGCTGCACATTAGGCCGGATTGAGATATATAGCAGCCCGCCCCGAGCATTTCCCTTCTGTTTGGAACCCTTTTCTGCCCAGCATGTCCAAAGGAACCGTCATCAATCACAGCATCATGGCCATTCAACCCACAGAGACCCCAGCCGTGGCGGCGGCTGCCCAGCCGGAGAAGACGATTGTGCCAGCCGAGCTGTCCATGAACCTGCCCATAGTGGATCTGGACGTCTTCCTCCAGAAGCCCCGCGACGCGCCCGAGGTGTTGGCCGAGTGCCAAAAGGCCGCCAACGCCCTCATCACCTACGGCGCTCTGGTCCTGCACGACTCGCGCGTGTCCGAGGACGACAACACCACCTTCCTGGACCTGCTCGAGGACTACTTTGCGCAGTCCGAGGACGACCTCCGGCGCGACGAGCGGCCCGAGCTGGGCTACCAGATCGGCGTCACCCTCGAGAACACCGAGAAGCCCAAGTGTGCCGTCGACGAGCCGTGCCTGCAGGTCATCGAGCGCCTCGACCCCGCCGAGCGGCCCCTGGACATCAAGGCCCACGAGCCCGACCCCAAGTGCCGCTTCTTCTGGCGCATGATGGACGCGCCGCCCTACGAGACCCAGTTCCCCTCTCTCAATGCCGAGAACATCACCCCCGAGGCGCCGCACATCCAGAGCAGGTGGGCGCCCACCATGGACCAGTGGGGAACCTCGATGAAAAACGCGTAAGTCTAGCTAGCTCCCTAGTGCCAGCCTGGTTGCAACCGACAACTAACTCGTTACCTGCAGCGTCACTTCTTTAGCCGGCATGACAGCGGTCGGCTTGGGACTGCCGGCTGAGGCGTTCATGGACGCCACCAAATACGGGTATGTTCTGGAAAATGACCTCGAACCCACTCGCAGCGTCCCTTGGCTAACCTCCCTCACAGCCCCCACTTGCTGGCCCCGACGGCGTCGGACCTGTCCAAGTACGGCAAGAAGGACAGCATCCTGGCCGGCTTCCACACGGACCTCAACTTCCTGACCATCCACGGCCGGTCACGGTACCCGGGCCTGCACATCTGGGCCCGCAACACGGGCAAGCGCATCCCCGTCAAGATCCCCCAGGGCAACTACCTGCTGGTCCAGGCCGGCAAGCAGATCGAGCACCTGACGGGCGGCCTCATCAAGGCCGGCTACCACGAGGTCGGCGTCAACCAGGCCACCCTCGACGTCATCGAGCGCCGCAAGGCCGACTTCCCCGACCGCCCCCTCGTCCGCATCTCGTCCACCTTCTTCTGTCACTTGTCCTCCGACTACGACCTCGCCCCCAACCCCGTCCTCGCTGACCGCGCCCGCCGCATCCGCGCCGAGCAGTTCAACCTCGGCAAGGACGAGGGCGAGGAGGTCCTCTACCACGACATGAAGGTGGGGCAGCAGGTGCAAGAGTAAGTTGTTTTCCCATCTCTTGAGTCATCATCATCACTGCCATGGGAAAACACAAACTAACCGACCGTCTAACACAGGGAGCTCAAGCATATTGCATTGATGACATAGCGAAGCCTTTGACTCTGGGTTTGATTTAGCAAATCGGTTGCATTCTAGAGGTGTTCAAAGTCGGTCTCGGCTGTGGCGAATCTTTTCTTTCTGTTTGTCTGTCCGTTTCGTTACTATATATCCCGCGACCTCTGTTATAGATCATGAGTACATAAATGAATAATGAGCAATCATATTAAATGTTCTATCTCTGTGTGATATTCTGTCCATGTACAACGAAGTTGGGGTGTTGCATGGCTTTATAGAAGAGAGGTTGGAAACCCCTTTGCCCATCTTCTCCTATCTTGGCCATACGAGACTGTCTCTGGACACCATACGCACACTTCTATACCAGCCCCGGAGATCCCCGCTCTGCAAATGAACACTTTCATCATTGGGCGATTTGTTTCAGCTGGGCTAGGTGACTTGATGTTGTGCCACGTTAGCGAGGGCAGGTATACGCGAGAGGAGACAGACTGGTTCAACTTACTGCATCTCCTGGGCGGTTTTCTGCAAGTGTCTGATCGTCAGTTGGTTAATACCTGACATGCCCAGGATGCGATCAACGATGGAGGCATGTAGGATTGCTCCTGATGTCTCCAACCCTCGAATATTTTGACGATAACACAAGCTTTGCTGCCAAGCGATCATCGACCTTACGGCACTTAAGACTCTCGGGAGCGATCACTCACCGCTACCCCTTCGTAGCGTTATCTCTTCATGCTCAACGGATACCTACCATATGTTGATTGCTGCACAAATAGAATACAATCCCTGTTGTGACTTGCTGTCAGTCACTTCTAGGGGTGTTACAACATCAGTTTGAAAAATTAAACCAATCTAGCCAGCAGTATATGAATCCCGTGGGGTCGGTATTAACAGACCGCTTGCTTCCTTATCGGAAAGGCGTGCATGTTTGCCCACTTCTACGCAGTCGGCAAGGATTGGCCCCAACATGGATGATAAGATTGGCGACGGTTGGTCACACAAATGCCATACGGAGGGCACCGATAAGATGCTGCTCGTTCATCATGGCTGCGCTCTCGCATCGGGGTCTTCCAAGCTGCAGCTGATAAGCGAGCAAAGATAAGATGCCCGCCCCATCCAATAGGGTGGGCATGCATACTAACCCGGCCACGGACAGGGGTCGTCGGGATGAGCGGAGCCAACGGCGTTATAGCGATGACAACTGCCAACTTTTGTCTCAAAGTAATAACAAACACAAAGGTCGCAAGACATGTAACGGTTCACCGAAAATGATACCTTGGGTCCGGCACGTTGGGAATGAATGCACCAAACTGTGGGAGCTGGCTGGGGCACGACCTCCATCAGCAACGCCTCGTGTTGTGATGTGCAGCAGCAGCTCTTGGCGAAATGTTGGTCAGCTCAAGAAAGTGTTGGTCAGATTAAGCATCAAACATATCCCACTCATATCATGGCAAGCCGCCTAACTACCTATTCGGGAAAGGTGGCGGCATTTGTCTGCTCTATCACCGCATATCCATTCGGGGGCCGTGATAGCCTATCCATAAGCCAATAGATGCACGGGTTTCCGATGACCGCTCCCGTAACCTTGCAACTGTGAGATAAGTAACACTGCACACACGACTCGGGACGCTCCCCCATACCCCACGCCACCTAACGGATTATGAGATATCCAACACAAAGATACGAAGCTCGCATGTATACCTCTGCCTCCGGTGCGGCGGGTCCTCCTATAGCCGGTCTTCCCCGAGGGCTCTTTTCGCCATGATGTCCAGAGGTATAAAGCCAAACTCAAGCGCATATACAGGAGGACTGAGAAGAAAACAACGGGGTTGACACATGCGAACGGCTCAAAATCCTCTGGCGCTCCTTTCTATCTCATTGCCCAGCCCCCTGACGCCTCATATACTCCCATCTGTAACCATGAGATACTCTCTTGCGGCATCGCTGCTCGTCAGCAGCGTCGCCTGTGCCCCCTATGCGCCGCTGCCTGTGTATCTCGAGACGCGCTCCGAAATCGACTCCCGGGTCGCCAACGTCCACGTGACGTTCAACGAGCCCGTCGACGGGGAGCTGACGTACACCTACGGACGGCACTGCACGGGCACACACGACCTCCGCGACGCCCACCACACCGTGGCGCGCAGCCGCTCCAACGCGAAAGCGTCCCGGCTGGTGTGGCTCCTGCCCAAGGACGCCGAGTCGGGCGGCTGCCTCTCGGCCTGGAACAGCGAGGGCGCCTTGGTCGGCCGCAGCGAGCCGCAGCGCTTCCAGACCGTTAAGAAGCGGGACCTCCGGAAACGCAAACGCAGCGGCGGTGTCGCCATGACCCAGGAGATGGGCATCGACACCTGGGGCCCCTGGTTTGACGGCGTCAAGCTGCTCGAGACCAAGACCCTGAGCCCCGTCGACGCCGAGGCCGCCAAGGCCAAGGAGGTCGCCATCGTGGGCGGCGGCATGGCCGGCTTGATGACGTACCTAGTGCTCAGTCAGTCCGGCCTGCGCAACATACGGATCCTGGAGGCCTCGCAGCGCCTGGGCGGGCGCGTGCACACCGAGTACCTCTCGGGCGGGCCGTTCGACTACTCATACCAGGAGATGGGGCCCATGCGGTTCCCCAAGACGGTGCGCGTCGCCAACGAGACGTACAACGTGACGGACCACGAGCTCGTGTTCCAGCTGGCCGACGAGATGAACCGCCTCAACGGCCACGACCGGAACCGGAGCGTCGACTTCATCCCCTGGTACCAGGCCAGCCCCAACGGCCTCGCGTACAACAACGGCTTCAAGCTCGACACGGGCATGCCGCCCACGCTGGCCCAGATCCAGAAGAACAGCTCGCTGGCGGCGCCCGCGCCTGTCATGGACGCGGCCACGCAGGGGATGCAGGACGCCATTGCCAAGATCACCTCCAACGAGACCATGATGATCGAGATTGCCACCAACATGCACAAGGCTCATAAAGACTTTATTGGTACGTGATCAGTAATCGTAGCACATCATGCTGCATGGAGAAAAGGGGTACCAAGCTCGAAAAGGGCAACAAGCTAACAGCGATCCTACACGCAGTCAACGGCCTCGGCGGCAATGGCGGTGAAGTCTGGTCCGAATTTGCCTACATGGTCAACTACCTCCACGCAACGCTGAACCAGACTGACATTGTAGTCGGAAGCTCGGCCGACTCCTCGTTCTGGAATTCCGTAAGTCCCATCGGATGATGCCCCCGAGTGTATATGTTTGTTGCAGTTGCCGCACACGGGGCCCCTCTACTTCGCGGCTAGTCACTAACATGGAAGATGATTGCATGCAGCTGTACGATAACGTCTACTTCTCGGCGTCCACCTGGTCCACCATCGACGGCGGCTTGAGCCGGCTGCCCCTGTCCTTCCACCCGCTGGTGGACAATATCACGACCATGGACGCGCACGTCGACAAGGTCGAGTACCTGGACGCGGAGCAGCGCGTCCGTCTCTCGTGGAAGAAGAGCTACAACGAGAGCACCTACCAGAACGCCACCTTTGACTACGCCGTCATCGCCATGCCCTTTTCCAAGGTGAAGCTTTGGCGACTCCCCAGTATGCCTTTTCCTCCCTTTTTCTCCCTCCTTTCTACTCCCTGCCTTCGACCCAATCCTCCCTGCAAAACACATAGAGATCCTGACACTCGCGAAATCCCAGTGCTGCCCACCACCATCAAGAACGCCATCAACAACGTCCCCATGGCGTCCGCGTGCAAAGTAGCCCTGGAGTACAAGACGCGTTTCTGGGAGCACCTCCCGTCGGGCCCCATCTACGGCAGCTGTAGCACAACGACCGATATCCCCGGAGTAGGCTCCGTGTGCTACCCGAGCTACAACATCAACGCCACCGGCCCGGCCTCCATCCTGGCGTCGTACGCGAGTGGCGACTGGGCCGTGCGCTGGCTGGCCAAGACCGAGGAGGAGCACGTCCAGTACATGGTCGACGCCATGGCCGAGATCCACGGCGACGTCGCCCGGGAGCAGTACACGGGCCGCTATAACCGCCGCTGCTGGTACCTCGACCCCTACGAGAGCGGGGCGTGGGCCGCGCCGACCATCGGGCAGCACCAGCTGTACATTCCCGAGTACTTTAAGACTTACAGCAATGTGAGTTGTGCTTCCGTTCATCTTTTTAATTTGTCAATTTTCACTTTCTCTTCCAGCCCCGAAATTCCTTCCGCTGTTGTTTCTTTTCTTCTTGGCGTATCCAAGTTATGCTAACCCATGGCACTGCAGATGATCTTTGTCGGCGAGCAGACTTCGTACACGCACGCCTGGATCGCGTCGGCGCTGGAGTCTGGTGTGCGAGGTGCTGTGCAGCTGTTGCTTGGTGAGTCCAATCCTTCACAATGATGGGAACAGTCCTATTTGGAACTAACCTTTTGCGTCACAGAGCTTGGCCTTGTGGACGAGGCGAAGGCGGCCGTTGATAAGTGGATGGCACGCTGGATCGAAGTGGTAAGTTCACATCCGCCTATTTGGATTTCAGACCCTTCAGGGGTCTCTCGGTAAACCTACCATGGACATATACTGACATATAACAGTAAATAATAGTTCATGGTTACCTTGGAGGATGAGGAAAATCATTATGGCTTCTCCATGAGCCCCTTGATGACAAATAACAGCACTGTAGATGAACGATTAATGAAAGATATCAGTAACTGTCAACTCGTATTCTATACTCCATGTGTAGTTTTCCGTTATCAGTGACGAGTAAGACAAAACTTTGAAGCACTGTCAAGATCTACTCATACGTACGAGCTGTGATAATATCCTGATAACCCGCCCTTCATTTATCTACGAGCTATTGTTGGGGCTGAATATCTAAACAAGAACCCTCTGTATTGTAAACACTTCAATGCCCAACTTGGGCGTGACACTTGATAATACAAAAACCCAACACCGAGATGCCACTCGGTCAGTGTACAAGTCCCAGCCCCACACGAGCTTTCACCTCATTCCAATACTGCACCCTCTTCTGCTCGCGGAACCTCTTGCCCCAGTTGATCATGACCAGAAAGGCACAGCAGATGGCGAGCCCGATGAAGGCGATGCTGACGAAGCAGTTCTGGTATCCGAGGTTGTGCAGCCACGGCGTGATCCCGTATCCGATGGCGAAGCTCATGGTGTTGCGGATGAGGATGCACGTGGTCAGCACATCGCCGCTGATATCTCGGTACGTGTCAATGAGATAAGACACGGAGAGGGTGACGCCCGTCGTGCTGGCATAGGCGAGGACCCCCATGGCGAACACCAAGCCGAACCAGTGGACGTGGTGGGCGGCCCCGATTCCCCACAGGATCAGCGAGAAGGGCACCACGATCGTCGAGATGGCAAAGAGCCAGAGTCGGTGCTCGGGCTCTGATATACCGTTGTTTCTTCGAGCGAGCCGTATTATGAAGCGGTCCGAGACGACTCCGGTGAAAGCAGAACTGGCCTTCCGTTAGCAAGTTAGTAGAGACAAGATAGACACTCGTTTGGACTTACGCAGCCGCAGTACCAATTATGCATGAAATGTAACTAAGCCCGACCATCGAAGGCGAGAAGTTGTAAGGGGGGCTGCCGAGGATGATGGAACTGGTCGCGTTGAGAATGTTGAAGTAGATGAGGTACGTCCCATAGCTGAAGCCCGAGTAGAAGACCACTGGCCAAGAGAGCAGCTTGAGGGACTGCCAGGCTCTGTAGTGCATCATGAAGGGCCTTGGCCTGTCGAACAGGGACAGCTTCTGAACGAATGTTTTCTTGCCAGCTTCATCGGGGCCTGTAGAGGTGTAGGAAACGGCGGCAGGCCCTGATTGCTCCGTCTTCGCCTTCTTTTCCTCCTCGCTCGCGTCAAGGGGCTGGGTGGTGACGACACCCACCGTCCTTCTATCGTAGTTGGTCTCCTCCATGAAGAAGAACAGGAAGACCCAGGTGGCGCCGCAGAAAATGGCCGGGAAGTAGAAGACCCATTTGAAGCCCATGCCGTCGTTGATGAAGCCCGAGATGACCGGCGCGAAATAGTTGCTGCCCGCTAGCGTAAAGGCGTACCAGCCCAAGTACGTAGCTCGCTCGTGGGCGAAGAAGAGGTCGGCAATGGTGGTCTCGGGAAGGGCCTCGATGGGCGAGCCGAAGAAGCCCGTCAGGATGCTCTTGGCGATCCACTGGCCGTTCCCATGGGCGAAGGGCCCCCAGACTGTGACGGCGAGCAGCGCGGCGAGAGAGAAGAGGTAGGTGAAGCGCTTCCCGTACTGCAGGGCAAATGGCTGCCAGAACAAGAGACCCCATCCTAGGAGCAAGAACATGTAGCCCGTTCCCGCGTTCAAGTCGTTCTCAGTAACATTTAGAGCTTGAGACAGCGGAACCAGGACCGAATAGACGACCGACAAGGCCATGCCGTTGAACCATGTATACCTAGTCTTGGTGATCAACATCTCGATGCCGCAGATAGATGGAGGGCGTGTCGGGAGAACTCACAACAGGGCACAGGACAAGGCCAAGTGCTTGCGCGACTTGGACCAATTCAGGGGATCGTCGGGGTCCGCCGAGGGGGTGGGAACGAGAACTATGTCCTTGTGGGCGGTGTCATGGCGGGCAGCCAGAATGTGTTCCAGGTCGACGAGATGGACGGTGCCAGGAATGGACGAGACGTCGATGTCGATATGGGGATTGGTTGTGGCCGGAGCCATGATGATTCGTTTCGTGTGTGCGCGGGTAATATGGTACCACAAGTGATAGATCCAAGAATCTGGGATTGAAGTACAGGAAATGCGTGCGCGTCAATTGAAACTGAGACATGCAGGACTGGCGTTGGAGGCCCGCCGTCCCCGGGCGGTTTGTTGTGGGCGGAAGGTACGACGCCCTGCCTCAATTGATGGAAACTTGGGGCTGGTGTTTTCTCTTGGTGCGATACAGAAGTGCTCCAAATGTCAGCACTGCAAATCGTATAATCCAGATACAGTCAATGCGAAAACTCCATCTACGGAGGGCAGAGCTACATGTTATATGCCATTTCGAGAACTGCTTGCCATGTATGCACGTGGGAAGAAGGTACTGGGCCGTCCTCAGAAGACCGCTGCACAACCTGCAGTGACACAAGCTTCGTCGGGGACGTTTAGGTTGCGTGCCGCCAACGCTAATGCGAGCTTGCAGCAGGCTGGAGGATATATGATAGGCCAAATGGATGCGAAGGGCGTGAGTCTTTGCGATGCTCGCCCATTGCATCCGGAATCAGTTAATCGTTTCCCCAATCGGGTCGTACAGATGACCAACCACGCTCTCTTATCTTCGGTCCTCCGTCGAGCACCTCAACGTTCGCAGCAGACGTTGCAGATGTTCGCACGAACCCGAAATGCCTCCACACTAGATGTACCTACGATCATCATTTCAATCAACCTAGTATCTGTTGCTATAGCAAAATCGTTTCTGTTGCCCTCCGCCAATTTGGGGTCATGATATCCACCAACATGCATGCCCACAGCACCCCGCAGATAACATCTTACTCCCCGAGAATGCGACACTGCTACGTTTTTCATTTGATGGAACCGGGGCCTCTCACTCCTGCAGATTCAAATGGCGCGCGGGTGCTTACGCCGATGGACGTTAAATGCGCCTCAACACGCCGAACTGGTTGCAGCCGTACTCCTCGGCCGTTAGTGAGATATGGGTTCATGCAAAATCGCATTCGGTTGTATGCCGAGCCACCCTCATTAAGAACGGGAAGTTGACAGTTGATCTCTCCTAGATCATTAGGGTTGACCACGAAGGGAGCCCTGGTTAAGTTTTTTGATCAAGTTGAGATTGAGCTTCCAAACAGCATATGCCTGCCCCATGAGGCAAATTCAAGAGAAACTGGCCGAATCACATTAATATATCAAAGAACGAAGAAAATGCTATGCATAGCGGCAACAACCATCTTTCTGGTTGATATTGCTGCAAGTTGCCGCAACGCCCATACAGCCACCCCTTTTTTGCCCCTTTGATGCACGCACGGTCTTGATGATAAGTGAATTGAAAAGAGGTGCAAGATCAAAAATATGGAAAATGTGTATTCCGGGAAGATATGTGGCAGGCTACATGTTGGAATGCTAGAAAAATACAAAGAAAACCCTTGTTGCGAGCGCAGGTCTTTGTGAGGGAGAACAATGAGAGACCCAACAGATGACATTGCCTGCAGCGGCAAGAAGCCATGCAATGCCGGTCTCGTCAATGACCATGTTGAAAGGCGCATTCCCATCGCTTTTGTGGTAGCCATCGCATCCGGTATGAGCCATCTTGCCACCCATCTTCCCGCCGCTTCATATATAATGGCTTGTTCTCCCTCCCCAGCTACGGCGCGTCATGTCCAGGATTATTGGAGCAGCAGCGCGAAAAGAAACCATGAGAACAAAGAGCACCACCACCGAATCAGACCATCAATACACTCCACTGATCCCCTAGCTCCGAGCCTATCGCCGGCTTACACAAGACAATACAACAATGTGCCACATCTACGAATACCGCCAGGTGCAGTGCGGCCAATGCAACGAGTACCATGGCGAGAAGACCGACAAAGACTTCAAAGAGCAGTGCCGCACGGCCTATCGACTGGGCGGCTTCGGCACCTGCAAGAAGTCGGTCCAGAAGCAGACGGTGAAGCGGTACAAGTGGAAGGACTGCAACAACTGCCAGCACCGCCAAGACGTCCACAACATGTGGTTTTGAGAGGCCCCTGAGCCGACTGTATCAATCTGAGGGCCCCAATGGGGAGGACTATCCGTGGTTGAGATGATTGTCTTCGCTGATCGGAAACCCGTCATATCAAAGGTAGATTTACCGCCAAACTCGTCTCAACGGGCCAGCACTAACACAAATCATCAGGCAAAAGCGTACCCAAGCTTGGAGGTGGAAGTGTATAAAGAATGGCAAGGAAAATGTACATCTCAGACTAGATATTTACTTCTCGCACGAAAATAATCAACGATCCATGATACCCCTATCTCTGACCTGACGACATGCTCTCCCGTGGAGGACTCTGCCCCATTTCAACTAACACGTAATGCCATCGAGCTATATGTGACATCCACGGAGACTGATTGCAAAACGAGGTTCCTAGGAAACTCAAAGGAATACTTCACCCATGGCTGAATGGGGCACACAGGCTGGCTTCAGCCCCACAATGCTATTTGTAGTATTTCCCAGTAGATAAATGCTATGCCAAGGATGGTATTGATAGAGGTAAGTGCAAATAAAGAGAACAATGAGAACATAAACGGTAGTTGGAAAGATTGCTATCATTGAAGAGCCTTTGACACATGGCACTCAAGTCAAATATAGCTTTTGCAGTCTCCTTTGACCTGGTCTCTTTATTCTGCAACCATACCTGGCTCGAGACTGATACAAAACTTGACATGCCAGTCGCGCTGCTGCAGCTGAAAAGCATACATACACCAAAAACTGAAATCCATCTACCTATATCAACAACGATCAAAATGTAAGTGATAACGTCTCAAGAGCTTTTCTGTTGCTGAAGCTAACATTTTCACGTACAGGGCCGAGAAGAACTGTGTTCACTGTGGCAGGGTGGTGGATGCCTCGACCTACAAGTGTCCTCACTGCTCCAAGGACGTCAACTCCAAATGCTTTTACGATAAATGCGCCTGTCAGTCTGGCTCATGAGCAGCCCCTGAGCTCTGATCTGGGTCCAAAATCGCGGGAATTTTAACATTGAAGCATAATATAAATATGTCACAGAGCTAGAGCCTTTCGACTCAACATATACGCCTCGTCATATTGCTCTATGAACTGACTACCATATCTGAGCTTTTTTTTTTCACTTTGACAACGATCAATGTAGAGTGAGATCACGAGATTGTTGCATGGTTCGACGTCAAGGAGTAAGTTTTGCACGGTAAAAACAAAATGAAATTGGTATCATCTAGCTGAAACGTTCCCCTTCCCATCTCACACACTTCCTTGAGGACTAGCCGGGACCTCTCCACCACTACTACGACACGTCACAACCAACCACAAAGAATCCGGCGCCAGATCCAGTATCTTGGACGGATCCGCCGCTACCGCAGCGTCCACCTCCAGCTCCGCGACCCAAGGCCGCAGCCCCACCAACTGTGCCGCCGGTCCTTCATCCCGCCTCGGTCTCGCGGCCTCGATCAGCCGGCTCGGCACAATGCCCCGGCGGTCTCCGCTGCTCCCGCCATCCGCAGTAACGAGCCGGCCCGCGAGCACGGTCGTGTCCATCATGGCGACGTGCAGGCCCCGGGGATGGAACCACGCGATGTTAGCCGCGGCGAGGGTGGCGATGACGCGCTCCTCGCGCAGGGTCCTCTGGGACCCTCCAGGAAGGGGCGATGTTCTCCCCGCGGCCACGTTGCCGCTGCCGTTGCCGCTGTGGCTGTGGGATAAGGACGTCCACATGCCCTCCGACGCAGACCGGATCCGGTGGTGGAGCGAGCGCGCGTGGGCGAGCGCCTGGTCCGAGACGGAGGGGACCGTGCCAACCGCCTCGTTCATGCTAGCCACGAATTGGTGCCATGTCGCGGGCGCGATGCCGTGGCTCCGAAGCGAGGGCGCGTACGCCGGGAAGAAAGGGGCGGTTGCGAACGGCCTCTGCTGTGGAACGACGACAGGGCGCTCAGCGGCTGTTTGTGGTGTATATGAGGGCGGAGACTCGGTGCGGCAAGTAGGAAACGAGATGGATCGCTGGTAGTATTGTTGTGCGTGCGATGGTTGTAATGACTGCGACGCAGACGTTTCGTAGTCAATGTACAGATCATCTTTGCAGCTGACGTTGGGCATTGTGATGGCAGACATTGGCGTCGTTGACTTGCCAAGCTCGGTGTTGTCTTGTCAGGCGGCAGTCCCAATATTTCACTTCAGTGTACAGAGATGGGCTCTCTTCCGAGCTGCAACGGTAGGAATGAGTGACAGGTGTTCATTTTCAATCACGTACACACTTGGATTGATATTGATCTTATAATTAATCTTAGACTCAATGCCCATTTCGTATAGGTCGTAGGATCCCAAACCTGAGCTGAAGACATCCATGGATGGTCAGCAAATGCGAGTGCGAAATATGGTGTGTTAGTGCTGCTGCGCCCCCAGAGTTTTGGTGCTGCCTGGCAGGGGTCTTCGGGGCTTTTTGCTAGTGCTTGAATTACAGCGCTATGGATTTAGTGGTCGCTCCGGGGCATGGCAGTGCAGAGCTGACGTATGCCTCCGATGCAATGCTGCCAAAGCCGAATTTCGCACTCGCTTTTTCGTCAGCACCAACAATTCAGCCAGCGCCATTGGACACGTCTTTGGTCGCTTGCTAGCATCGTAGGATGCATTGCAAATGCAGACCTGAAGCGATTCGCGGCGTTGGATTGTTGCATCCTTGGCCTGCATGTGCCAGAATTGCGCTTCAGCCGCGGACTCCGTGGCCGAATCCGTTGCAACATGAAATCGCCAGAAAAGAAAAGAAAAAACATGTCGGCCCAAATACTCTATCTGATTCAGTCATGTTCAACTCGATTCACGGTTACATCATTCTACGCGTGCTATATCCTACGCCGTCGCTATTTACCAAACATTATTGAACCCCGCCCCTGTTCGTCCCGATGAAGCATGTGTCGCTCATGAATACAACAAGTGAGAGTCAAAGAAATGCAAGTACCATCCACACCGATTCCATATACCCAAGCGACACCCGCGATATACTCCTAGATTCAATAAAGAAAGAAAAGTCCTCAGCGTCATATCAAACTCAACGCCAATGTGGCCGTGGGAGACCCAATCTCGACCCGACGCGTCGCATGTTCCTCTGCCGGCTGTTGATTGCTCGCGCTACTCTCAGAAGGCTGGCGCTTCCTCGGCTTCCACCAACTGTCTCTCCGTTTCTCTTTCTTGTGAGTCCCAAGCTCCGACGTTCGAACACTGTCGACCCCCGACGCCAAAGGCTCGTCACTGCTCATCCGCCCACCTCTCGCACCATTGCCGTCAAGGGGCAAGGATAGCCGTTGCGTCTCGAAGCTGCATCTCATGGGCGGGGAAGCTGTCATCTGCAATCTCCAGGCGCATTGACAAGCGTCCCGCAAACATCCGCAATCGGGACACCTGTCAGACACATCTGGCGCTTCAGATGCGCTGGCTCTTGCACTATCCTCGGGGCCATGGGCTTCCGAGGCAGACGTTGGCGAAGACTCTTCCGTTAGGGTTAGGGTTAGGG